>OY987327.1:89308872-90572764 GCA_963920685.1 Polydrusus tereticollis
ATATCAAACTCATGAAAATATGGTGTCGATTTTATAAATACTGTTTTCCCTACATTTACTACCTACTGTTAAAGCCGTATTACAGTCGGCAACGAATTGCAGCAATACTTTGACCTTGCAACTCTATTGCTGCAATTCAATTGCAGGACTGTAATACATCGTGCAAGTCGTGGTGCAAGTCCATGTTTTTAAAATTGCAATATGAGCATAGATAAAGGTTTATAGGGGGAATATGAGTACCAACACCAACCTCTAGAACTTTATGCCAAATGTTAATAAACTTTCTAACCTCTAACCAAGAAAGTCACTAGAAAACCACCAGAATTGCAAACGCACTTGCAACAAAAATTGATCCCGACCGATCTTTTGGCAATAGCAATAGAATTGCCAAATCCGATCAGCTGTTTTCAACTGCGCATGCTTATAAGCAAGATAATTGCGACTTGCCGATAGACTTGCCGACTGTAATACGGCTTTTATAAATTTTGCACTTGACGGTAATAGATTATCGTTGTATAGTATAGGCAACTTTAAATACATTATAGAAATTTCTTTGTCTTCGAACCTTTAATACATTGTATTTTAAAAACCAAGCGTCGTTGGAAGTTCATAGAGGCTGAATTTTAAAATAAGTATGTCAAAGTAACTATAAATTCATATAAAAGTCGTTATTTGTTCTACAAAGAACTCACTGTATTTTAAAAACCAAGCGTCGTTGGAAGTTCATAGAGGCTGAATTTTAAAATAAGTATGTCAAGTAACTATAAATTCATATAAAAGTCGTTATTTGTTCTCCAAAGAACTAATTTTAATAAAAATAGGTATCGCTCTCATAAGAGCCAATGCATTTTCAAGCTCTAGGCTAGCACTGCGCTGCTTACGGCCAATTTGTAAAGCTGAATCTCCGTTGCAAAACTGGGACCGAAACCAATGAATTGCGTTCGGGCTTCTAACCTCAAGATCTCCATAGATTTAACGTAGGTACCTAGAATAATTAAATGGTGGAGAAAATTCGCCGTCGTTTATGACAGCATCGTAGTATCTACCTAAAAATTTATACCTACACAGGAACTTTTTTCATTTTTAACCTAAAATGGAGGGATAAGTAAATTACCTTCATGTATTGGTTAAACACCTTTTATAATTGACGTTGACATGCCAAGTGTTCGGTTTTTTTTTTATAGTAGGTAATCAAAACTGTATTAAATTCCATATTTAACTCAAGTTTGTCTCAATTGACCTCAAAGATAATCATAAATTTGATGTACACGTGTTTCTATAAAGATAAACAAAAACTAATTTATTACATTTTCGTCTAGTTAAATTAAATGATAAAGAAAAATGGTTATAAACTAAGTTCCAAAACTATCTGCTAGGGAATACAACATTTTTTTAGGTTTTCGCAGAGTTATATGGATTGAGAGGTCATCTTGGCCGTACATATATATTTTTTTTATTTTTCTTCTCTGATAGAAACACCACCCCCCCCCCCCCCCCCCCGGATGGAGATGCAAGGCCGAAACAGACGCTCCGGGGAAAATATTTTGACTTGGGAGTTTTTTTTATTTTGAACTCTCTGTCGAAAATATATTTTACGGACGTTAGTTTTCAACATTACTGAGAAACGAAAAAGATGCATACACCATTCAATTCCAAGCTAAAAGTTCAGTCTGCTCAGCAAAACAACATTTTTTTTCAGTTGATCGCAGAGTAATATTGATGGATATGCAGAGCCGATACACCTAAGCTAACGATTTTTTATGTCTACTTCTTTAAACAAGTCTATGTTGAATGTCTTATGACCTATTTTATTATTTTTTTCTTATTTTTTAACCTAACACAGTCTAAAACTAGTGAGAAACAAACGAGAAGCATATTATTCAATTCCGAGCTAAAAGAATTTCTCCATGGTTGGCACATAATATATTGAAAAGTTTCGCTAAAATTTTAACGTAGAATACTGGTATATTTGTGCATTAAAAAAACAAAAATAAGATAATTAAACTGATATTTATATTACAGACATAAAAGCTATTAAGTACAAAGATTTATCAGCTATAATCATCTATAAGAAATGCAGGAAATTTTTATAGGCTTTAATTATCTTTGACTCCAGCTGCTGTAACCGCTGTGTTTCAGCATTTTTTGGCATGTACTACTTTTTGTGTGGTTTTTTCTTTTTGGTGGAAACAGTTTGCGTATGATATTGACGTATTTAAAGCCTTTACTTGAGCGGATATGTGAATTTCGTTCAAAGCCACGTCTATGTGAATTTGATAATAATAAAATTTGTTTATATTTAATAAGTTCCAGGCTCGAATATTTTTTCGGGCGCTGAAGGGTTAATAAATCCAACAGCCCATCTGTTAATGTATACTGCTCGCTGTCAATAATTAAAATATCTTCACTAAAGGATATAGGAATGTTCCCAATATACCATCCTTTTCCAACATTTCGAAAACCAAAGACATCTTCATCAGACATTTGCAAGAGCCTAAATTTAACTTTATTACTCTGCATGTTGCTTTGTTGACAATAGAATAGCAAATGAAGTATTAAAAGTAAAAGTTTATTATTTATTAACGATATTTTTTAATCAAGAATTGTACGCGGAGATAAGCCAGAGCGAACCCGTAGGCTACACAGCAGGTATATTCGAAACGTTTCAATAGAGAACGCCGATAAAATTATAAAATATATCTCTCCCTTTCATTGTCAAATTTTGTCATGATTTTTGCGAGTACTATGCTTTATAGGCAAGCATGCATGCATATAGAAATTCTTGTAGTTTAATGTTGACATTTTCTAAATTTTAAAAGTGTGGCAGTTCGCGATGCTACTATTATTTTAAGCATTTTTTTTTTTAATTAAAGTTGCTGGAAATCTTTAAAACATGAATCTAATACCCATTTCTCAAGATATCCACTTTACAATAAATTATGTAATACGGATGACATAACAAAAAAATCTGACCATTTTCTACAATCGTAAACATTCGGCAACATCGACAAGGCGGTCGAACCGATGCGTGTGTTGCAAGGTGCATCCTGCTAGCACGGTTTAAGATTTTGTATTGATTTGGTCAACGTGAAAGTCTTGCAGTGTTGCCAGATGATCGTGAAGTTTTGAACATGCTAACACAACCTTAAGAATGCATTTCAATGTCGAGGCTAGCATACCTGCATTGAAGGCTACCTCGACGTGTGACGTCAGAAGGGCCTACAACAGTTTGACGTCACAAAGGGAATTCGAGATGAATCCTGACACGGGGGTGCCTTCTTTAAAAGTACATTTTTGATTCCAAGAATGTCGAGTGCCAGTTGAAAAGAACCCAAGCGACCTGTGTATATCTATATTATGTTAACTACGATTTACTGTATTTTTTTTTGTAATCCTTTGTGTTGCCGGTGTTTTTAATTCATTCTGTTATGCCATTGGGAAATAAAGATATTTTTTATGTTTATTTTAACCATGTTTTGAATTACTTGGTAATTACTCTAAAGCCGTATTTTGCAGAATATTGTAAATCTCATTCTTCTTCCTATACATTATTTATCGACGAGTTTAGCACACCTGCTTGCAAGACCTGGCGTTGAGGCTAGCATGTTCTCGCACCCAAAATCATTTGAAAGTCAATTTAACACTTGCATAGGTTTGATACCAAGGGTATTCAAGGTCAAAGTCAAGCCAATGTTGGCATACCTGCATTAAAGGCTACGGGTTTTGACGTCACACGTCGAGTTTAGCACACCTGTGTTCAAGACCTGACATTGAGGCTAGCACGTCTTTGCACCCAAAATCATTTGAAAGTCAATTTAAAAAACTGCATAGGTTTGCTGCCAAGGGCATTTAAGGTCAAATTAACAACTAAATACGTTCGCAACCAAAGTCATTTCAATGTCAAATTTAACAACTACATACGTTTGTGGACAAGGTCATTCAAGGTTAAATTTACACCTGCATACGTTTGCGAACAAGGTCATTCAAGGTACAAATTACGGTCAAGGTCATTCGAGGTCAAATTAACACCTGCATAGGACTGAATGTCAAGTTCAAGGTCAAGGCCGGATTACTCAAGGTCAAGGTCAAGTTCAACTCAAGGTCATCCGGGTTATTCAAGGTCATTCAAGGTCATTCGGGGTCGGTCAATGTTCAAGGTCAAGGTCAAATCCGGGTTAGGTCAAGGTCATCCAAGGTCATTCGGGTTAGTCAAGGTCATCCAAGGTCATTCGGGTTAGGTCAAGGTCATCCAAGGTCAAGGTCATTCGGGTTAGGTCAAGGTCATCCAAGGTCATTCGGGTTAGGTCAAGGTCAAGGTCATAAAAAGTGGAGGGGGGATCCGCAGTTCTCTCAAACTTTGACTACTGTCCAGTGTTATGGTACCGGTGTAAACTCTTACAATTATGTACAAGAAAGGTTTTTAGAAAAGTTTCCTGGAGTTTATGTTTCGACGTATGCAATTAGACAATTAATCAAGAAATTCAAACACACGGGGTCGGTGGAAAACTTAAAAAGGAAGAAGAAACTGTTTGATGAGGATGATGCAGCTACCGTTGTGGTCTTACAATCTGTTGAGGAGAACCCACTTGTCTCACTAAGGAAACGAGCTCAACATTTGCTTATTGTCCAAAAAAGTCAAATTCAAATAATTTTAAAACAAAATAAGTTTCACCCATTCAAACCGCATTTTAATCATGCTTTAGAAGATGGAGACCATGCGAAACGACTGGATTTTTGTTTATGGGTAGGGGACAAAATTTTAAATGAAAATAACCAATTTCACAAACTTATTTTATTCACTGATGAATCGACTTTTTCAACAAATGGTACAGTGGCTTCCCAGCACGTACGATACTGGAGCACAGAAAATCCCCAATTTAGAATTCCTGCCCATCGCCAATATTTTAAAAAAGTTAATGTATGGTGTGGAATTTCGTATTTTGGAATAATAGGTCCGTTTTTTTTTGAGAACACGTGCAATAGGAATTCATACATGGAAATGCTACAAACCTTTTTTTCGGATAAGTTAGATGAGCTGCCATTGCAGTACAGGGGACAAATGTACTTTCAGCAAGATGGGTGCCCAGCGCATTGTGCACGCGAAGTTACAGAGTGGCTTAACATGAAATTTGGAAATCGATGGATTGGCCGGTACGGTCCAGTTATGTGGCCTGCAAGGAGTCCTGACCTCACGATTTCAGACGCGTACCTTTGGGGCCGTTTAAAGCAATTAACTTTTCAGCAACCCATTGAATGTAATGTTGATATTTTGAAACAGAGGATTTTACAGTCAGTACAAATGATTGATGGAGGCGTATTTGAATAAATAATAGTTCTTGCTTTGCAATGCAGTTCTTTTTGTTGTGCAATGTTTTTAACATTGAAAATGTTTATTATAGCTCTGTTCGCACAGCAATCACAAACTAGTCAGCGCCAATCAGATAGCTCAATTATAATTGGAAACAATTTGCAAACCGTTTCAAACCAATCGGAAGCGTGCTGCCTAGTCCGTGATTGCTGTGCGAACGGAGCTATTATCGCACGGGCACGTAGTATGGGTACGGAATTCGAAATTCTTGTGTTGCATTTGTCCCTGACGTCACACCGAGTTAAATGATCGGGATTAGACCAAGTCGAGAGTAATCGTATGGTTTCGCTGGAGCAGTCAGCGGGTGCAGGCTGGCGCGGCTGGAGCGCGCTTCAGATCATATTTGTATTTCGTAGTGAAAGCGCTTATGTATGACTTATAATGAACGCCGATAACATTAGTTGCATGCTGTTGTTGGAGGAAGAAGACGAAAAGGAGATGTTAGCCCAAATTCCTCCATTTCGACAAACGTCATATTAACACTTGAATTTATACTATAGGTACCATATTTAAATCAAAGCTGCAGCATACCAAGTAAACAAATCAATTTGATTAAGACGTCAAAGTATCAAAGCATTTTAAAATTGTATCATTAGTTGGTATATCCGAAAAAAATATCAAAATTAGAAAAAAGTCAGTGGCGTGCATTTTAACATTGAAAATGTTTATATTATCGCACGGGCACGTTAGTATGGGTACGGAATTCAACAAAATTATTGTGCTGCATTTGTCCCTGACGTCACACCGAATTAAAATGATCGGGATCAGAACAAGTCGAGAGTAAACGTATGGTTTCGCTGGAGCAGTCAGCGGGTGCGGCTGGCGTTCGCGATCGAGCGTAGCAATCGGCCGTCGCCACAAGGTGGTTTGGCTGGCGCGGCTGGAGCAGCGCGTTTCAGTTCATATTCGTATTTCGTAGTGGAAGCGCTTATCTATGATTTATAATGAACGCCGATAACATTAGTTGCATGCTGTTGTTGGAGGAAGAAGACGAAGAGATGTTAGCACAAATTCCTCCATTTCGACAAGCGTCATATTAACACTTGAATTTATACTATACCATATTTAAATCAAAGCTGCAGCATACCAAGTAAACAAATCAATTTGATTAAGACGTCAAAGAATAAAAACATTTTAAAATTGTATCATTAGTTGGTATATCAAAATATCAAAATTAGAAAAAAGTCAGTGGCGTGCATTTTTTTGTCAATAATATTCGTTGAAGTGTTTCCCGGGACGCCACTGGACTTTATAAATTTAATCTAGTTAGGGCTAATTCAGCCTCTTATCATTATGAATGACGGTACCAAATTGCAATAAAATCGGGAAAAGGATATTTACAGAAATAAAAAAAAAAAACGTTTTTTTTTAAAAAACTTTAACACTCTGTACATCAAAACGGGGCAACTCCGGACACATATTCAGGTTAGTTCAGGTTAGCACTTCTGAAACACCCTGTATACAATCAAATACAACGGTCAAAAACACAAATATTTATATCAAAATATTGATAACAAACAATAACACCAAACGATACAATGCAATAATGCGAAAATCACGGGTAAACTAAATTCAACCCTGTCGCCCAGGGCCTTTTAGTTTTATTGCCGCTTGACCAATCGAAATAGAGTTACGGTTGTTATTAAGTACTGATCAATATTTCCTTCGTATGCATAATCTTGGATTTGAATATGGTATAGGGTAGACTGGGGCAAGTGTAAAAATGGGGTAAGTGGAAAATCAGAGCGCCAATCAGGCAATATTGAAAGTTTACTTGTCTGTGTGGTTCGAGGCAACTAACTATACGTTAGCGCTGTTGAATTATCTACTCCCGGCGAGTTACCAGGTGTTTTTTTCTTTCTGAGTAGTCATTTGTAACATAACCTCCGAATCGGTCCGTTGAATAGTGTGTGATATCTCCATAAAAAATTGGTCAAAGGTAAAAACTTATAATATACTTTTAGTTTTATTGCATTTTCTTATGTTTAGTCAATTGTTGTAGCTTTAAAATCCTATATACCGACCAAATCTAAAAGCGGTTTTTACTCACGAACAGGTTTGCACTTCCCCCATAAAAAACATAATGTGGGGCATGTGTGAAAGTTGTAATGGGGAAAGTGTAAAGGTTAGTTTACACTTGCCCCATTTTCCTGGGAATGCTAAAGTTCATTGCCACTGACACTTAAAGCTTTTATTCTGTACAGAGAGTGGACGTCATGGTACGAAATTATAAAAGAAAGTCCGATAAAGCTGCCTATGGGGAGGAGCAATTAAATGCTGCAGTAAATGCCGTCAATCAAGGTGAATTAACCATGTCGATGGCTAGTACCGAATTCAGAATTCCATACATTACAATCTACTGTAGAATAACTGGCCGCCGTGGCGAAAAAAGCAAGACACAGGGCCGACCTCCAATACTTTCTTGGCAAGATAAGTGTCAACTGGCCGAAAATATAAAAACAATGGAGAAGTGGGGATATTGATTAACTTCGAGAGAGCTTCAAGAAAAAGTTCGGGACTTTGTAACTTTAAATAATATTCCCAATCCTTTTAAGAACAATATGCCAGGCACAGACTGGCTAATAAAGTTTAAACAGCGTCACTCTTTGAGTATCAAGAAACCACAAAGCTTAGAGTACTGCAGAAAGAAATCTACGGACCCATTCATAATAGACCAATATTTTGTTTTATTGGAAAAGGCTATATTGGAGTTGGGTCTTCAGGATCGTCCTGAATGTATTTACAATTTAGATGAGACTTCACTGTGTACAGATCCTTCTCGTCTTAAAATTGCTGGCGCGATAGGCAACCCCTCTTCAAGCATTATTGCTGGATCGGGCAGAGAAAATATAACCGTCCTGGCAGGAGCAAGTGCTAGTGGTTGAAAATTGCAACCATTGATAATATTTAAATGCAATAACATTGATAATATTTAAAGGCAATAATATTGCTGGATTTCAGAAAGAAATGAAGACTTCTTCAAAGACACCGTAAATGCAGCCAGCGCCAATGGATGGATGACCTCCGAAATATTTAGAAATTACTTTCTAAAGACTTTTATTCCTTTGGTTCGTGATCAGGCACCAATTATTGTTATATATGATGGGCATGTCTCGCATGTGGATTGCTTATTAATTCAAGCCGCAAGAGAAGAAAATATTCATATACCTAAACTGCAGCCCATACAAGTCATTTACTTCAACCTCTCGATTTGAGTATGTTTAGATCCTTTAAGGCAATATGGGAGAGGGAAGTAATAACATGGCAAAGACGTCATCAGGGACAATGACTACCAAAAAGGGACTTCGCCACATTGCTAGTGAAAACCTGGGCTGAAGTAGATTCCGGAATCATAAAAACAGGATTCAGAAAGGGTGGTATTGTTCCATTTAATAGACATGTTATTCCTAAAGAAAAGTATGACATCGATGCCCTAAAAAGATGGCAGGAACACTTAAAAAATCAAAGATCTGTAACAGATTTACAACCGAGGCCAGAACGCATTGATATTGAAAGGAATGAACATGATTCTGTAGCACCGAATGTAACAGAAAAAACCGCTACTTCCGAACAGTCAATGTTAAAAACTGTAAAGCCTTCTACATCTGGCGCTTCATTTAAAAGGAAACTAGCATCTAATGCAGAATTACTTACAGCTCCTTCAGCATCTAGTGCCACCAACCTCAAAGTAATTGTCAGCTCTGACCAAAATGAAGAAATATACTAAATAATCATCAGGAGCCTATAACTGAACCTGTAGTACCAGCTACAACCGAAAATCGGCAAGAAAAGAAGGCAAGTTTTGATGATTTACTACTTGATTCGCTCCGACAGAGTCCTTCTTCTAATCCAAGGAAACGAAAGCGCTTAATTCAAGGTGGCCAAACCATTGCAGGTACTATCGCAAGTAGTCAGTCAAAAATCTCTACAAGTTCATCTACTATATCTAAACCAGCTATTAAAATTGACCGAAAGAGTAAACAAAGTCGGCCAAGTCCGTATCAATTTGAATCCAGCTCCAGTGAATCAGATTATGAAAGTGTACCTTTTATGGAATCGGATCAAAGTTTCACTTTAGAATCGGATTGCGAAGATCAGATTCCTGAAATAAACAAAGACAATATTTCCATTGAAGACTGGGTACTGGTTAAATATACATTACCAAAAGCAAAGAAACATTTTATTGGCCAGGTAAATACTGTTGACAACGGCTTTGAAATCAAGTTTACTAGAAAACTAAAATACAATTTGTTTATGGCCACTCACCGATGATGTCGATGTAGTATAGCTAGACGATATAGTGACTCGTTTACCTGAACCGGTAGTAACACGCCGAGGAGGTTTTCATTTTAATGTGAAATTTGCGGGATACAATATTTAACAAGTTCCATAAAATTATTCGAATTTTTAAACTTGAATTTTCTTTTCTGTTTTAGTTTCTCCTTGGGAAACTCCTACTGTTTTAGAGATTAAAGCCAAACATTGGGTTTTGAACGGATAAATACGTTTATAAAAATATTATTCTTGTTATTAGGAATTTTTTGAGGGTTATTTTGGATTACTTATTATTTTTCAGAGGTAGGTACCTTTTAATTTTTCGTTTTTATGATTTGCTTGGCTAACTATTTCCCAACAATAAAAAGTTCATAACTTCACAGATTTTTATTTTTTTTTAAGTCTGTAAAAAGAAAAATTGGCATGGGAGATATAAACTTCATTTACACTTTCCCATTACCACTTCTGCGAACATGCATGGAAATTGTATTCCGATTTTACACTTTCCCTTTTGGGGTACCTAGGTGTAAAATTTCGGTACAAAAAAAATCATTCAAATCTCAAGATCTCAAAAATAATTCATGAGTGCCCTATGTAGTATGAAAAGTAAACATATTAAACTATTACTTTTTTACAAAGACACTTTTATAAATATTGTATATTTGAAGTAGGAAGGAAATAAACTTGAACTATTAAAAAGGGCTTCGCAGTTGCCCCAGTCTACCCTAATTATAAGCTTTGTAATGTAATGCTGAAAAATAAACAGAATAGTTTTGTACACTTTACCGTTCTTCCCTACACTTGCTGCCACTTTTTTTCATGCATTTTCTTTCATTACAACATTTTTGTAATTTTCGTTCTTATAGTTGTATAAAGGGGGGTACTTTTGCACCTCCTCTATCAAACACTCGTCAGCAATTGCCGAAAACGGTGGCATTCTGCTGAGCGATCACGGCTGGACTGGTCTCTTTAGCAGTCCGAACGCAGCCACTGCAATTGACGGCGAACGCTGTGTCGCTGAGCTGCGGCAGTGAAACCGTGTACATACAAATCGCATTAAACCAGTACCGAGCTACCAATCGCGAACGCCAACCGCGGCCGCTGACTGCTCCAGCCAAACCATACCTTAGAGGCGCGTTAGAATTTATAACCTTTATTTTACTATTTTTTTATATTATGAATCAATAAACCTTATATCAGCTACCTAAATATAACATTCAAATCTATGAGTTTTCGCAGATCACAAATCTCACAATAGTCACAAGCGTTGCACTATGCTTCGGCATTTTCAATGTCCTCCCCGGTTGCATCTTTGTAAAGGACTGTAAATTTTGTTTAATACGTTTATTATGTAAGCACTGAATATGATTTAAAACCTTTTTTTATTTGCGATTTTACTTTAAAACGATAAGTAAAGTTAATTTATTCTTGATGGTATTTCATGTTTTTTTATTTTTTGTGTACCCTGTATAAAAAAATCAAAAAATCTCCTCGTAGGCTACATTTCTTCGAGATGCAGAACTTTTTATCAAGAATGACTTTTTGTCGAAAAACGAAATTTTTGGTCCATTATTCCTATGGGGATGTCTATCCGTGGACATACTGTATATTACAAAACTTTTCGTCACGCACCGCTTCCGCTGGTCGCCACCGTTCCCGTTCGTAGCTCCAACATGACCAATTTTTTATCTCGCTAACCTTGTGCTGTTCGTCGTTCGTACTTTAGCCAATGGGAAGAAAAAAATTAGGCAGTTTTGATAAAAAACATTGAAATATTTTCCATATTCCTACGATTTCAGCATGTATAGACAATACTCAAGGCTTAACTTATCTCATAGTTTAATAATATTAAGAACTGGTCACATTATTCACTTCCTCAAAGAAAATTAATATTCTAACCTCAAAATACGTTAAGTTACAACGGTGCAGTTCGTGTTTTATAAAGGGATTAAATTATATGTTTGATATTTTAATATCAATGCATATTATATTTTCCAGGTAATTTATTCAAATGCATGACAAGAAACTAAATATTCGATAAACATAATAAACGCTCGATAAATATAATGAATGCCCGATATAAAATTTACATGCTTCTTAAAATAATAATTATTCGATAAACGTAATAAACGCTCGATAAATATAATGAATGCCCGATATAAAATTTACATGCTTCTTAAAATAATAATTATACTGAATTGGAACCAAAAAGGTGGATTAGATGCCGTGTTAGCGCCTGTTTAACCAATATAAGTCTATAATTATTACAATTTTTGTCGAGTGACTAACAGCTAGAGAAACATAACCTCACTTGTCACTCTCACTGTGCTTTTCGGTCGACTACTTTCACATTTTTTTTATATTTCCAAACTATCGAACATTTATATATATTTTTAGTGCACATTTCATTAACATACCGAACAGAATTTAGCGTACGTATTGTATATTTATATTGCCATTTTATAATAAATATCAGGCATTTCTTATTATTTTATACTACAGTTTGATTTCTTTATCGAGCATATATAATTTTTTTAATCTGCAAATTGTATTAAATTACCGGGCGTTAATTACGACCCTTTTATAAATACCCGAAGAACGGAGGCGACGAGCGGGAACAGTGACAATGAGCAGGAGCGGTGGCGAAAAGTTTTACAAATGGACATTTATAATATAGGTCCCTGATAGAAAAATACCAATCTCTAATATATCAAGGACGCTGTGTATGCTTGATACATAAACACAATAAAAATAAAAGCAAATATTCCATTATAAAGACAGGAAAGTTTAGCCAAAATTTGTTATCAACTTAGGTGAGATAGGTAATATAGGTATTCAAAGTGCTTACAATTCACGGGACAAACGAAGTTTGCACTGCGATAGGCCCAGGCCGCCCAGGGCAACAATTCTTTGTACCTCTAGTTCTATCCCGAAGGGAGATGATGCCTTACTACATCTTTTATTATTCTATTAATGTTTTTGTGATTTAAAAATTTTTCATTTTTCTTTTGTCCCTTTACTGTTCAATATTCTAATTCATAACAGTAACAACTCAAAAGATGCACCTTACCTAAAATTATTAATACACCTATTATTAAAGTAAGACTTACCTCAGTTTTATTATCCATAATATAATTATTCGGTAGTTGCACAGTTCACCCACAAATAACAATGGTTAATAGTAATTATTGTTAATTGAACATTGCACAAACACAACATAAAATAAGGGAAACCCGTGAGGGGAACAGGCTGGTTTTTCTGCATCTGGTCCATCAAGTGTCAAAGGCAGGGTGTCTCAACTATCATTTTGGGTATGAATCTAAAATATTTCAAAAATATTGATTTTAATGGTTATGTTTTTGAGGCATTCGAAATATTCCAGAGATATTTCTGAAAGGAAGGGTGCTGTGTGGGTAATGTTTTTAGGCCTGATGATGTCCGTACGGGCGAAACACGTGTAGTATTTGGTTTTTGTTTTTTGCTTATAAAGTTGAGGCTGCCGACTTCGAGTTTGGGCAGTTTTCTTAAATTTGACAGAGGCCTCTTCGATCGACATGGGCGACTTCTTTGAATTCAGTTAATGACACAGATATATGAATGACTCCATGAAAAGCGGATAACATTGTATATATAATGACATTGTTCTTATTTTTAATAAAAAATGATAAGCAGTAAAGCAACAGTAAATTGCTTTAACATATTCAATTATATTCTACAGCACATTCGAACTGCATCTAAATATTAATAAAGCTTAAACTTAATTAGATATTTAAAATTTAATTATAATCTTTGTATAAACTTCAAAATTTTAAGCCCAGACCTTGAAAGGTCTGTAAAAAAAGATACCATAACGTAAGAACATCAGCAAAAATAGATATTCATCGGCTGTTGTTTATTTGTACTATTTTTATATTCCTTCCGTACAGCACCACGTTACCTGATCCAAACCGAAATGGCCTTTTAAGAGCAATTTAAAAAGAAACGCAATAAAGAATAATTTAAGCAAAACATGCTTTGAATTTTTGCGAACAACTTTAAGATTATTTTTTTGTATTAGTGGCTTTAAAATGGAACAAGATTTGGCGACAAATTCGGCAAGCTTCACAAGTTTTTAAAAACTGTGAGCCTGGCCAATTAGGCAATTCAAACCACGTGATATTTGCCCTCCATGGCTTACGATTGCGTCGACTTTCACAGTTAACAACAATATCAGTAGCAGGCATGATAATAATAAAGCTCTGTAAAAATGTTCACGAAATAATAAACACCAACATTAACTGAAATAATCATAGACATATAATAAATGAGAGACAAAATTGTTTACCTTTTAACCCGATCACACACCGTTTTAATCAGAAATCAATGTTGGCGAACGTCTGCGGATTGCCCTAGATCTACCGCCTGTGTTTGAAAACAAAGGGTATTATTACTTATATTAAATGCATCATTTTTGTATGCGTAAGTAAGAATATTATACTAAATTATTTGCGTGTTCTTTTCCTGAATTAAGATACATAATTTCTGCTTTTAAAATTATTTATTGTTTCCTAATTACACTAAGCAATAAGTAGAAGGAAATACCTGTGGCAACGCTGTACGGACGTATTTAACACATGCGATGCGAAATCTTATATGATTCATTCATGGTATTCCTTTTGCGTGGAAAGATAGTATTACAGTGTTGCTGTGCTGTGTTTGTGCCCTTTTGCGATTTTTGACTGATTTTCGGTGTTTTTTTTGGTAATAGAACTATTGAGAGTCTTATTAGCAATCTAAAATGGTTCGCCAGTGCGTAGTTTGTAAAAAAAGTGACTATTCTAACCCCGGATTGATATTTCGGCGGTAAATAAGGTTATGTTTTTTTTTAGCTTAAGCAGTGCGGTGGTTTATTATTGTATATAATTTATTAAATTAAACTGCAGAGACATTTTGTTTGTCAAAAAAGAACAAAGAATAATTCTTAATCTGGGCGTAAGAGAATCATGCAGAGACAAATTTAAACAACATTAACTGTTGACAGTGTCTGCAGGCTACATACAAGAGAGTATATTATTTTTCGTTAGACATAAACAACTTTTTGAGATTAGTGAGCCACAAAGAACTTATGCAACACAGACTCTAAACTACACATACCCTAGACATAGGCTAGCAATGTATGAAAAACGTGCATATTAGCAATATATTAAAATCTATAACTCTTTGCCAAATTTATTTCGATTAGTAGTTTAATTGTTAACATTATGGAACCATATACCGTTGAAGAATATTATAGACATTTAAGTAATTAGAACTTAAGATAGCCCATATTTTGTGTGACACTATTTTATTGTATGCTGGCATACTGTTAAAATAAAAAGTTTATTTATTTGTTTACTGCTACGCAGTGACGTGTAGCAATTAAAATGCATTAGCCACCAGGTTAAATGCGATAAAATAGGGTAAATATGTGTTAAGCAAAACTGCTAATTAAGCATAAAGACAAAATCTAGACCTAAAAAATATATGTCGGGGAGTCTAGATCAAGTAATTATTGTTTTTCAACTTTAAGTTTTGTTTATGGTTGGATATTGATGCGACCGGGACCAGTTTTATAGATTGTTTAGTATAGGATAATGGACAAGGAACGCACTTGATATTATTAAGAAGGTAATATTTCAAGTTGGGTGGAACGGAGCCGGTAAATGAAAATAAAAAAAAGGTGAGGGGATTCACTGAAAGGTATTGAACTCGGTATTGAACGAAGTACAACCGACTCCGGATCGCTAGTTCTTTGTTTCTTTATTTAAGTACCTAGTTGGATTATTTTATTATGAATTGATTTCCGACATATACTTAAGAAAGATATAGGCTGTAAGAAAATACATAAAAGCAGCTCGGCTTGTATTAAAGTTTATTTTGTTGTTTTCTTGCCCTGCCCTTTGCTTAAGAATAAATCTAATATAAATTAAAAATACATTGTTTCTTATAATCCCTAAAAAAACCGCACGTCTCTGGCCAAGATAATAGGCGAAGGAGACCGGCAGATTACAGCGTTGCCATTTTTTAAATCCATCTTTTTCCAACCTATTGAAAGCTATGAAGTTATGTATGATTGTAAACAAATCGTGTTTTATGAATGGGATGCCCTGTCTCCTCTTTTTTATATGTCTATGGAAATAATAGTAAAAATACTAATATAAATACATACTTCTTTTCCCTCTCCCCGCAAGCTCAAACGGTTTAAATACAATGTGTGCCAACCACTGTCATTCTTGACAGGTCGTTGGATTGTCTACCGCAAGATTTTCCTTTGCCACTCGAGAACAATTTTACTAATAGGTGTATCGTCTTTTTCTAATGAATCCAGTTGTTTATAGTAGTTGTTCCAAAACGAGGTAAAAATGTATAAAAACATAAAAATACTTTTTTTATAGCTTATTTTAGATACCTCATAGGCGTGCATTAGCCCAGCAATATTATATTATAAAAATAAGATCTATTATACAGGGTGTTACTAAATGATAGGCCGTAATTCCAAGGGCGCATTTCTTTGCCAAATTCAAGTAGGAAAGTTCATATAAACGCGGGACATAGGGTTTTGCATGATAAATCTTAAAGCCTATGTTAGGCACATTTTTATTCAGAACTATACAAGTTAAAATTTTACACAAATATTTCTTGTGGTATCATACCCAAGATAGGATCATGTTTATATTACTTTACTAACGCAAAATATTTGAAAAAATCATTTTAAGTTATAATATCACGCTGTTTTGCCTAGCCCTGTATATTAAGTTTACTTAGGTATTTTTGACATAAGCTGGTATGTGACATTATTATAATATTAGACAACTTGTAAATTATACAATTTTGATGATTATTTAGGATTTTTATTTCAATTAAGTTTAATAATTTTCCTAAATATAATCTACAACAATAAACTTAAAACTCATATAAACTGTTCAAAGTGCCCTCCATTTACAGCCAAACAGTGTCTCAAATAATCATAAAAATGCTTTCTAACATTCGACAACTGTTGCGCTGTGATGCTGCGTAAAGCCTAGATTATTCTGTTTTTTAATTTATCTGCATCATTTGGTATTCCTCTTACGTTATCAAAAATGTTTGATATGAGGTATCCTCAATAGAAGAAGTCCAAAGGCGTGATATCCGGGCTTCGAGCGGGCCATTTAAAAGGTCTAAATCGTCCTATCCAGCTGCCCGTAAACACATTATTTAAATACTCCGCTACAATTATTGCGCTATGAGCTGGAGCTCCATCATGTTGAAATATAATTTCCTCCCTTCTGTGGGCTAGCGCAGGACCTACTTCGATATGTAAAAGATCGATGTATTTTTCTTTGGTAAGTGTACCGTCTATAAAAAATGGACCAATAAACATAGTTCCTAGAATACCTGCCCATACATTTACATTTTGTCGCCACTGGGTATGCGTTTGGTGCACCACGTAGGGATATTCTCGCGACCAGATTCTAACATTTTGCTTCTTTGAGCTTTCATCTGTAAACAGTATGTTATCAGCAATACCTGGGTTATTATTAAATTGATCCATCCATTCTTCACAAAACTGCATCCGTTCAAAATAATCATGCGGTAAAAGTTCCTGTACGTTTCGAATTTCAAAAGATTTGTATTTTTCTTTCTTTAATGCGTTGTATGTAACAACTGCTTCTAGATTTGTCGAAGCGATCAGCAAGGTGTGTCAAATTGGATGATTGTTGTTCTTCTATCGCCAAGCACAGACCCGTTCGGAATTCTTCAGTTAGCACAGAGGAATTTCCTTTCCGTTTTTTATAAGAATCATCAAGACATCCACTAGTCATGATCTTTACATGCAATCGTTATATGGTCGACTTGCTGGGAATGGGACGGTTTTAATAGGACAGCGGCAAAATTATCAGTAAGTACCCGATATGACATTCCTCTTATGCAGTTTGAAACCATTTCAATTCGTTCTTTTACGGTGTAGATAGGCATGATATATTACAAAACCAATTTCATGAAAGTCACGAAAATACTGACAGCGGTGTCATAATATTTTTCTTTGTCTAAGGTAGTTATTTATATAAATTGCAAGGGGATTAAAAAGTGTAATTTTACCAAAATGAAACGGTCTTTTTTGGGTATCTTTTAAAGCCCTTTTGCACGGATTGTCCTATAACTTATTCCCCCCCAATCTCAAATTTTGTCTATTCTCAAGTTTTAATAATATTTGTTTAACACAAATATGCCTAACATAGGCTTTAAGATTTACCATGTAAATCCATATGTCCCGCGTTAAAATAAACGCACTGTATATCTCAAAGATTCTTTCTACGATTTTGGTGAAATTTGGCAGTGACGTTTGTTGTGATAAGACGCTAAGTTAACACTAACTAGATGATAATTATGAGTTCCAGTGGCGTCCCCGGGGGGCAATCTCACGAATAATATTGACAAACAAATGTACGCCACTGACTGTTTAAACATTTTATATTATTTTTGGATTAAGCAGCTAAAAATAGAAATTCTTTATCTCTTCATATTTTCTCGTATCTTACTTCGTTTTCGAGAATAAAAATAGGAGCCACTTTATTGCACGTCGAAAAATTGATAAAATAAAATCAAGTTAACTTTGATCGTTGCTAGGATATTTTGTTTTGTTGTTATGAACATAATATTTTTGACTTTCCGTGACAGTATGTTATTATTTTTCCTCTAGTCAAAAGGTAGATTGTGCTATTAAAAAAATAGTAAATAATTATTCTTATTTGAAGATGACACAAGTGCATTTCCTTTATGGTCTTGCCAATGGTAACCCTTCCGGGCAGAAAAATATACATAAACATTGTTCGTCATCTGACTGAATCTGGCAGTTTCAAACGTAGAGGGAAGACCTCTTACAAATCGAACTCCAGCAGTTGAGGAGGCTGTCCTAGATGCGGTCGAAGAGAATCCAGCAACTAGTTCGACAAAAATTGGTAGGGAACTACATATTTGCTATAAAATGGTATGGAAAATTTTAAAACAATCTTTGTTGTATCATTACCATGTAAAAAGAATTCAGGAACTTCTTCTAAGAGATTTTACACTGTGTATGCAATTTTGTAGATGGTGTCTTCAAAGACTTGCAGAAAATCCTTACTTTGATTCCATCATTATGTTTACAAACGAAGCGCACTTTTCCAGAAATGCAATATTTAATTTCCATAATAATCATATCTGGGTCTATGAAAATCCTCATGCTATTACAGAGACACATTTTCAGGAACAGTTTTCTATCAACGTTTGGGTCGGTATCATAGGTGACCATGCTTTTTTACCAGAACGCCTTAACGGATAATCTTACAGTAATTTTCTACAAAATGATTTGCCTTTACTTCTTGAAGGTGTTCCTCTTTAGTTACGGCATCAACATTGGTTCATGCATGATGCTGCTCCAACCCACTTGAGCATATTGGCTCGTAAGTATTTAAATAGAGCTTACCAAAATTGTTGGATAGGTCGTGGAGGACCACAATTCTGGTCACCTAGATCGCCTGACTCGAACAGCCTAGATTTTTATTTGTGGGGACACTTAAAATCATTAGATAATGTTACACCAATCCAGATAGTAGTAGTAGAGAGTAGAACAACTAAGGAATAGAATTATTAACGGATGTGAAACCAAAGTTTGTCACTCGATGAGAAGAAGAACAGAAGCCTGCATGGAAGCGAGAGGTGGTCATTTCCAAAATTTTTTGTGAATATTCTGTTAAATTGGTATTACTTTTCATTTCTTAGATTTTAAAATATGGATTATTGTATATACAGGGTGTTTCCTAACTATGGTACGAAACTTCAGAGGGTGATACGTAAAGTCATTTTAAGAAAAAAAGTTCCTATGAACATATGTCCGGAGTTGCTTGGTTTCTGAGATACAGGGCGCGTTGAAGTTTAAAAAAGAAACGGTCATAAATATCCTTAGACCGATTAAAGTAATAAGGCGCCTATTTAGCCCTAACTAGATTGAAATTATTAGGTCCAGTGGCGTCTCAGTGGGCACCACAGCCAATTATTATTGAAAAGAAAAAGTACACCACTGCCTTTTTTTTTTAGATTTTCTATTTGTTCAGATTAAGCAACTACAAATACAACTTTTTGGTATTTTGTGTTTTTTTCATATCTGGCTGCGCTTGCGACCAAATAAATAAAAATCCATGGATAACATAAAATAACAACCAAAAATAAAAAATAAACAATTTCGACCTTACAGTAAATGAGCAAAATGTCCACCGTCTGATAATGTGCACGACTGGTTTCAATAGGTTTACTTTTATTATCACATTTTTGGCTTACCACATCTGCTATTTATAACAAATTATTGCCAAGGCCAAATGAAGTACCTAGCTACCTGCTTTGGAGAGCAGCTGACAGTGATAGTATTGTTATATTATCAGTAAAATTCAGAGTTGTCAATTAGCAGTGATTCCATCATGAACAATTTTACTAAATGCTAGGCTGAAATGGCTGGCATGCACCTTATTTATGGATTACCAAATGGAAATGCGAAAGAAGCACGGAGAATTTACCAGGACAGATATCCTAACAGAGTAATCCCATGTGCTAAAACATTTAGAACGCTACATGCAAGATTATGTGAAACTGTTTTAATAAAAATACAGGTGGTGGAAGACCAGAAACTGTAACAACGCCTGAACTAGAAGAAGCTATTAATACTTGATTCGATAGAAAAAGATCCTTCAAATAGTACCAGGAAGTTTGCACTGCAGCTTGAAGTCAGCCGAAAAACCGCTTGGAAAGTTCTAAAAAGAAACCTTCTGTACCCATATATCACATACAGCGGGTCTAAGCTCTACTGCCTCGGAATTTTCACCAAAGATTAATGTTTTGCAGGTGTTTGATTCATAGGATGGCACACAATAATAATTTTTTACCAAATATTTTAGTTACGGACGAGGCAAATTTTGCACGAGTTGCTATTATGAATTTTCACAATGACCATTTTTGAGCCGACGAAAATCCCCACGTTATTAGAGAAAGTCATTTTCAGCAACAATTTTCGCTCAACGTTTGGGTAGGAATTATTGGTGACTACCTAATTGGCCCATTATTTTTACCGCCAAGATTAACAGGTGAATCCTACACGGACTTTTTGCGACATCATTTACCCATTTTGTTAGAAGAAGTACCCCTACATGTAAGAGTCAACATGTAGTTTATGCACGACGGGGCTTCAGCTCATTTTAGTGTTCTTGCTCGTCAGCATCTTGACATCACCTACCCTAATCGCTGGATTGGACGTGCAGGACCTCAAAATTGGCCAGTTCGCAGTCCTGATATTAATCCTCTAGATTTCTATTTATGGGGTCATATGAAGGCTCTTGTATATAAAACTTCCGTACTAGATGTGAATGACTTGAGGAATCGGATAATTGACAATTGCAATGTCGTAAGGAATACTCCAGGTATTTTTGAACGTGTCAGACAATCAATGACAAATCGATTGAAGTCGTGCATTTTATCAGTAGGTAGACATTTTGCTCATTTACTGTAAGGTCGAAATTGTTTATTTTTTATTATTGGTTGTTATTTTATGTTGTCCATGGATAGCTTTTAGAATAAGTTAAAGTGATTTTTATTTTTTTTTGTCGCAAACAAAGCCCGATATAGGGAAAAGGGGAAAAAAAGTCAAAAAGTCTTTCTCCACTAATTTAATAGTGAGCTATTAAAGGCTCAATTTTAAAATTAAATTGTCTCTACATGTTTCGAAGGTAGTAACCTTCATCTTCAGGAGACCAAAGTAGTGCTGCAGTTATTATTAGCAGTAGAGGGAAAACTGTTGGTGGAAAATGACGTTGATGGAGCTTTTTTTTATTTAAAAATATTTTGACAAGATATTAAAAATTGAATGTAATCAGCATACTAAAATTGTAAATGAAAGTGGAATGTTATATTTAATTCAAAGTTTCTAAAAAGACACTGTAAATCTGTGGTCGAATTTAAAAAGGGGAAGATATTCGTTATTTGAAAATCATAAGTCAGGATATATAAAAAGGATCTTTTGGACATTCTAGGTCTTGTTAGAGAAAGATTTTTGTTTGTGATTTGTTTTATGAGAAATTCTGTAATAAGAAAGAAATTTGTAATTAGTAATGAAATAAAATTATTAATAATGTCTGTTACAAATGAAATTTCAACATGTAAGTACAGACATTATTAATAATTTTATTTCATTACTAATTACAAATTTCTTTCTTATTACAGAATTTCTCATAAAACAAATCACAAACAAAAATCTTTCTCTAACAAGACCTAGAATGTCCAAAAGATCCTTTTTATATATCCTGACTTATGATTTTCAAATAACGAATATCTTCCCCTTTTTAAATTCGATCACAGATTGACAGTGTCTTTTCAGAAACTTTGAATTAAATATAACATTCCACTTTCATTTACAATTTTAGTATGCTGATTACATTCAATTTTTAATATCTTGTCAAAATATTTTTAAATAAAAAAAAGCTCCATCAACGTCATTTTCCACCAACAGTTTTCTCTCTACTGCTAATAATAACTGCAGCACTACTTTGGTCTCCTGAAGATGAAGGTTACTACCTTCGAAACATGTAGAGACAATTTAATTTTAAAATTGAGCCTTTAATAGCTCACTATTAAATTAGTGGAGAAAGACTTTTTGACTTTTTTTCCCCTTTTCCCTATATTTCAACTCCACTTCGAGAATGGACTATTTCTTTAAATTAAAGCTAGATATGAAAAAAACACAAGATATCGAAAAGTTGTATTTGTAGTTGCTTAATCTGAACGAAAAAGAAAACTAAAAAAAAGGCAGTGGCGTACTTTTTCTTCTTAATAATAGTTGGCTGTGGTGCCTACTGAGACGCCACTGGACCTAATAATTTCAATCTAGTTCGGGCTAAATAAGCGCCTTATTACTTCAAATAACTGAACCAAATTTCAACCAAATCGGTTAAGGATATTTATGACTGTTTTTGTTTTAGACTTCAACGCCCTGTATCTCAGGAACGTAGCAAATCCGGACATATGTTCAAAGTAACTTTTTTTCTTAAAACGACCTTCCGTACCACCCTCTGAAGTTTCGTACCGTAGTTAGGAAACACCCTGTATATTGGCTTATTATAAATATTGTGCAAGTCAGTGGCGTACATTTTTTTCTCAATATTATTTGTGAGACTGCCCTCCGGAACGCCACTGGAACTCATAATTATCTTCTAGTTAGTGCTAACTTAGTGTCTTATCACAACGAACAAGACTGCCAAATCTCACCAATATCGGCAAAAGAATCTTTGACATATTAATAAAAACCGATTTCGTTTATAAACTTTGACACCCTCCTGTATCTTGAAAACCAGACTTTTTCGAACACATGTTTACATGAACTTTTCTACTTGAATTTAAGGCTAGTGATGCTTCAGCTTATTTGGGTTTCGTCATTAGTGAGCCGTTACCTCAGAGTTTCTAATGTAGATAAGCGTTGCTCTCGTACATGGTGTTTCCTTGTCGGCTTCGTCGAAACATTTATTGGAACTGGCATCTTTACGCTTCTTTCTTGATTTGATGGGATTTTACACGATTCTTTTCACTGTAGTCAGAGGTTTCTAGTCCAATTATTACTTTCGCTCACAGCAGCGCTAGCGCTTGCACTAGCGTTAAGTTCCCTGTTAAGTAAAGAACTATTAACAGTTTTTACAATGTTCCTAGCATCGAGAGATAAGTGCTTTTTCTTCACCGGAACATTTGAAGAAGCTCTGTCAATGTTTTTCCACGGACGCCACAGAATGCTGTTTTATACGTATAATATAATATTTCGTAAAATAATATTGCAATACAACTGGACGTTTCCCGCGAGAAATAAAGGCCGACATTAAATCTCTCAAAATACCTGGTTCTAAACATTTAAAAGTATCTTATTTTAATTTAACCTTACCTAGAAATCATTATAATCCGGCCCCGAAAATGAATACTGAGAATTTACGACCGCACTTGCCACCCATTGTATTTGCAGTCAATAAATCATAACCATTTTTCGTGAAAAGAACTTTAGCAGTAGTTATTTGTCGATTTGTAGCAGGATGATGAAACGTTAAAATGTCTCACTTTTATGACAGAATTAATGAATCTTTAGCTTATTGTTGTAAGTTTTGTCAATGTGTGATCGCCTTATTGCTATTATAGACGAAACGCGGCAGGTTTCAGCAAAGTACGGTTCATTTTTGAGAATGGGCGATGTAATACTGTTACCGCGTTTTGTATTATTTTTTTTACAATTTGCATTTAATTAAGGAATAATATTCCAACTCTTAAATGTTGTCCGATAAATAATGTAGAAGCCACAACTATGTTCGTGCTGACTACTAAACAGTTTCAGTTTATACATAAATTGACGTAGGGCTTTTGATGCACCCGCCAAAGTTCCAGATTAATTTCCAGGAGATATCCGAAGTGCTGCAATCTGAACTTTGATTAAAACTTTCAATCAGGAAAAGCTTCATGGATTTGCATAGCTGAAAACGTTTCATCTTGGATTTGGGACAGAGCGATAATAGGGATGATGCAGCTTACCAAAATTAGTAAAGTACCAAAATCTAAGCATGATAGAAGGGCAATAAAATTTGAAAATAAGACTGTTCCAGTACCCCGGTCATATCCAATTTCTCAAAACAATATAGAGTATAGGTGCGGTTGATCAATTGAACCATAACACATCCTGGTAATACAACACATAGCTATAAAACTAATTTATTAGCTATCAAATATGTTCAAAGAAGCGCCACTGTCCAATTTTTACCTGTCTTGTTGACAAAACTGTTTTAAATACTTGGATTCTATGAAGGAAATCAAGAAGAAACATGAGCCAGTCTGAATTTTAGAAAAAGCCAAATAGTTTTACTCTGATATCGAATGTTTTCTGACCTTAGACTCTTAAATTCTATGCAGGCTCATTATAATCAACTTGACAGAGACTAATTTGTAAATACAGTATTTTTCTTTTTAGTTAAAAAAAAAAGGATTTTAGGTTCAGCGGATTTTTAACAACCGAAGAATACAATGTGATCATAATATATGCAAGAAATACGGTGGGCAGATAATGAAAAGCACTAATGTATAGATAATGTAAAGCGACACTCTTCATAAAATACTAAACAGGATATATTACTTAGCCTAAAGTAATTTTTAAAGTCAACAATTATCTCGCAGATATTTTCCCGCTTGTGACTTCGCGGCCTTATTGTCTAATACATTATGTTTTACAACCATATATTATATAGTTCTGACTTTTTAAAACTTTGAGACGACTTTTCTGACTTACTTTCCTGCCACGGGAGGAAAGTACGTACTTTACACTTGTGACAGGAAAGTAATCTGACACGGGAGAAAAGTCGTGCTTTTCACCCGTAGCAGGAAAGCAATTATTAACCTTTTAAACATATTTAATTCTTTGTTTGTATTTAAGATTAGCAGTGTAGATAATTTTTAAAGTTTCTAAAGGAACACCAAGTAATTAAATTCTACAAGTTATTCCATATTAAAACAATGTGAACACAAAACATTTCATTTTGGAAATTTTAAATGAAAAAATCAAATTATTGCTTATTTTTAACGGTGTGCACCACAGCAACGTGCTAACTTGTAGCTTGATGAGTTTGTTGAAAGCTTTACATATTGGCAATATGCTGTAAATAATGTTTGCTTAAACAGGATTTGTCAAAAACGATAATGTTGAAGAAATAGTCCATACTTTCAGTGGAGTTGATGTAATATAAATAAAACAAAGCAGTCCTCCTCCACAGTTTATTAAAAATGATGATGTAAAGGTTCCCTACATGTTTCGAGCGCTTAAGCACTCATCATCAGGGGATACTAACATCGAGTTTTGTAGACAAAACGTTGTCTCAAATTAATGAGTACAACTCATAGTAACTTGAAAGTTGAAGACTTGGTATGTGAGATGTTTAATTATCTTAAGAAATGAATGAAGTTCTGGTTAAATGTGAGATTAAGATCTAAGAAAAAACATTGTGAGTGGATAATGGAACAGTTTTAAAATTTATGAAGGAGAAGAAATTTTTTTTTTTTTTAGTTGTGCGTTTAGAATTAAATTTTTATTAATATATATAATATTATATATAAATTTAGCTGATGTTGTAGTATGGGGCTACGCCCCATATTTTGGAGAAGTAGAGAATAATCATTTTTATAATCATGATTATTAAAAATAAATTATAATTTAGAAAATTTTAGAATTTTTAGTAACTTAAAAAAGTACAACCTGTTCTTCAGACTGGGCTCTGTAGTAGCATATGCTTTCGGTAGTCTTGTTACATTTAGTCTTGTAAGGTCGCTGGAAAACAAGCTTCGTAGTCAAGCATAATATCTTCTATTAGAATAAATTTTTTGCTTTGATGCATTTATATTTTAAATTGAAAAAATAGTCCATACTTTCAGTGGAGTCAAAGTTATGTAAACGAAACAATGCAGTCTTCCTCCACAGTTTAATGATATGATTAAAGCTCCCTACATGTTTCAAATGCTATCAGGGGATACTAACATCGAGTTTAGCGAAAATGTAATATAAGTTGTCTCAAATTAATAAGTACAACTCAAAGGATGAGAAATGTAAAGTTGAAGACTTGGTGTACGAACTGGTCATATTAACATATTAATTGTATTGAAATTCAGATATAAATCAAGTTTTTATTATAAATGTGAAATTTAGATTAGTGAAGAAACATTGTGGATAAAGATAAGAAATTAAGCTAAAACATTTTAAGGAGAAAGGTTTTCTTTTTTTATTTTAATTATGAGAATTTTTAGACTTTTATTGAGTTTTTAAATTTTAAATTTAATATAAAGATTAACAATATTACTTTAGTTTTTTTTCTGATTGTTACTGTTATTAACTAACGTGGTGATTTTTTTTTCTATGATAAGGCACATCACTACAGGATAAATCCTTTATGACACTCTAGGAGCGGTACGTGTGCGCAGGAAACGATTCACGTTGGTTTTAAATCTTTGGAGATTATACTCGTTGGGGAACACGATCTCAGTTAGGTCGTTCCAGAGTGATGACGTTCTCCAGATGAAAGAATTTTGTAACAGTGTCGAGGGACACTAAGCTGAACCACGTACTGGTGGGCTGCAGTGGCTCGTCGTGTATTTCTACCATGCACCGCTCTGGGTGGTATCAAGCGGGCAACCTCAGTTGAACACTTGCCATGAAAATATTTGTAAAATAGACTCAAGTCGCCAACCTGCCTTCGATGTTCAAGGCTTTCCAGGTTGTTTGTCAGACTATGGTCATCGATCAAGCGAATGGCTCTTCTTTGAATGGAATCTAGCAATCTCAGGGTATGTTTTGGAGCAGAGCCCCAAACATGCAAACAGTACTCCAGCGATGGTCGAATTTGGGCTTTATAGAGCATCAAAAGTTGTTGGGGTGTATAGAGGTTCGTTGTTCGAAAAAGTACTCCAAGCTTCTGCGAGGCTACCTTAGCAATGGTCGCAACGTGAATATGCCAAGACATATGACTATCCAAATTAAGGCCCATTAAATGAATTGATGAAGCCAAGGGAATTGAGTGTCCCGCCATAACTATATCCGGTTCTTCAACATTAACTTTTTTAGAAAAAACTGCCGCCTTGGTCTTTTTAGCGTTAAATTCTACTTGGTTACTGTCACCCCAAGACAGAATTTCTTCCAGGTTTTTGTTGAGATGTGAGACCTCTTGCTGCCTATAGAGATGTGCATTAGCAGCCGATGTCCGAGCATCCAAAGTAAAAGATGAAACAAGTGTGCTGTCATCAGCGAAGGTATATATAGGATTTTTAGTTTTTTCCAAACTCCGGCGTTGATGTTAAATGTGTCTGAAAGAAATCCGTTCATCGCCACTCGCAGAGAACGGCCTTTAAGAAAGCTCGACAGCCATGAACAAAATTGAACCGGCATTCCGTATGCTCTCACTTTAGTTAGGTTCCCCTCATGCCATAGTCGATCATAAGCCTTGGAAATATCCAGTGCTACCGCCCGGGACTCCCCATGGTGTTCTATTGCGTTGTTCCAAACATGAGTAACATAAGCGAAAAGGTCTCCTGTTGATCTAGACTTACGGAATCCATACTGGCGGTCACTAATAATGTTGAAGCCTTCCAGGTATTTTAGTAATTTTTTGTTGATAGCCTTCTCCATAACTTTTGATATAACCGAGAGCAATGCGACTGGACGATAGTTGTTTGGCAAAGTCTTCTTGCCTTTTTTGGGTATGGGCTGGACTCTCGCAGTTTTCCAGCAAGAAGGAAATATTACTTTTTGTAGGATAAGTTAAAAAGCCTACAAAATACCGGTGTCAGTTCGTCAGCGCATGACTTAATTACAATGACTGGAATATCGTCAAGACCAGAAGCCTTTTTAGTGTCGAGACTCCTCAAGATTCGTTTAACATGGCGGTGGCGAAAAACAATCTCGGGCATTCTCGATTCTACAGTGGTAATGTTCGGTGGAGTACTTCCCTGAAAATGTACCGTTGAATGTGAAGAGAATAGTTCCTCCAGTAAGTTTGCTTTTTCCTGTGCTTTGGTCGCAATGGTGCCATCAGAACGTGTTAGAGGTGGAATGGTTGACTTGGTAAAGTTCTAACTGACGGCCTTAGCTACCGACCAAAATGATCTTGAGCCGCTAGGACATTCAAGACGTTTGTCTCTGATCCTCTGGTTGTGTGCTTCTTTGCTTTGGTTTATCGTTTGCTTGTATTGGTTTCGAGCATTAACAAAGATGGTACGATTTTCGGCGGTGGGATTTTTACGCCATTGTCGGTAGAAATAATTTTTTGATTTAACAGCTCGTTCGCAATTTTTGGTAAACCAAGGGCAATGCCCCATATTTTAGAAAAATGGTAAAATTCTATAAGTTCCTTCACTTCAACTGTCACGTTGCAGTAGATACCACGGTTGTGATTAAGCACAGGTTATATTTAATCTTTTATAGACACTTTTAAAAATTTTAATAAATTTTCTGACCTGGGAGAATTTTACACTTTTTCTAAAATATGGGACATAGCCCTATATCACATTAGTTACACTAACAATTAACTAAAGTAATATTGTTAATCTTTATATTAAATTTAAGATTTAGAAGCTCTATGAAAATCTAAAAACTCTCATAATTAAAATAAAAAAGAAAAAATTTCTCCTTAAAATATTTTAGCTTAATTTATTATATTTATCCACAATATTTCTTCATTAATTTAAATTTCACATTTATACCTAATCAAAATTTCACTTATATCTGAATTTCAGTACAAATAATATGTAAATATGACCAGTTCGTACACTAAGTCTTCAACTTTACATTTCTCATCCGGTGAGTTGTACTCTGTAATAATTTGAGACAACTTACATTACATTTCCGCTAAACTTGATGTTATTATCCCCTGATGGTGAGTGCTTAAGCATTCGAAACATGTAGGGAGCTTTTTATTTACTTTCGTAATCTTTAAACTGTGGAGGAAGACTGCATTGTTTCATTTACATTTATATGTTATATATTTATCTCAATCCATAAAAGTGAAGTCTGTGTTTAGTTGTGGTTGAGAGACAGAGAAACTCCGTTGTCTTAACCAGAGAGTTCTCTGGTCTTAACTAAAATCTGATGATCATGTATCTCCGACGCTGACAAATTTTACCGAGCTAACCTAAATTAAACACTCATATTGTCATATAAATTTATAGAATTGATTGGAAAAAATCCCTGTTACCTTCCTAAAACCAGTTATCCCACGCAATTTTAAGTTTACCTATTTTACTCGGAGAAAACAAATCTTTAAAAAACCTTAGGGAATACAGACTCCCATTTACTTTTCTTTTGCAAAAAATAGCCAAGGTGTATACGTAAAATAGAAGTCGGGATACGATCAATGTGACAATTTCCGACATCCTGCGATATTGAATTGCTAAAATCCTGCGGCTACGTATCAGGGCGGCTCAGTAGATACTTTGAAGCTAATGTACGCCCTAGCATTCAATGTTGTCAAGCCTCAGGTCAACACGAAATCAATTTGTAAGCAGCTTTCCGTATTTATACCCGCATTCAATGACAAAAAAGAGAGAAAAGATGCCTTTTATATTTATGACTTGCCATTTTTACTCTAAAGAAGCATGGAAAAAAGCTTGCCTACATAAAGAATGCAATAAGGCAGTAGCGGGCGCCCTCGAATAACCCGCCTTTCATTAGCGCATTTCATTATACATTTCTATTACAAAAATCATCTGTTTTGAAATTCCTAATGAAATAGTAAACTAATAAATAGTGTCTCCCAATAATTCGGTAAGTACCTATTATTAAAAAATCCCATTAATAACGCAGGTAGAGGGACATAATACTAGGTAAAGATCTCATTGGTTCAAAGAATTTGCAGTATATTTCACTGCAGGGTACCCCAAAATTTCCGAAAAAATACACGGGTTGTCATGGTGATGCTAGAGAAAGCACACACTTTATTTATTGGTTAAAAAGTACAGACGTGAAACTTTCAGTTATAATATCCCTAGTGCTTAAATTAGTACTGGAAATTTTTGTTACCGAGGAAAAATGTTGTGTTAATAATTTAAGCTCGAGGGATATTCGGTAAGGAAATTTCAATTTATTCAATTCCATGGGTTAGTAGGTATATGTACTAATTTTAACTCTCTTGTCATTATTTTGACATTTGAAATGTCAAAAGATTTACACTTATTAATTGAATCCACTAGTTTGGTAACCAGACAATTCTTCCTGTCCTCTATAATTTAGTAAACTGTTTGACATGCAAAACCCGGCACCTCCATACGCCATTCACATTTAAAATATAAGGTTAGATTCAAAAGTTTTCAAATCCGAGCAGCGTTGGAATCAAATTTCGGCAATTCCACATCGGCCAATTACAGCAGTAGTGTAAGGTCATACTACTCTACAGCACACATCTATTTAATTTTCCATAAGTTAGTCGTTCATGGTGTTGTTGATATCTTATGAATTTAAATAAATGGTAATATTTCTATTATTTTTCACCCCCAGCTGTTAAAAACTTAGAAATTATATTTTCCGTGCCTGGGCATTCATTTATTCCCCCAGAATGGGTTCTTGCTCGTATCGAAAAAAGTACTTATTTAAAAAAAAAGACACAATTGTTTCTCCAGAAGAGTTTCTGAAAACATTTCAGGACCGTGGAACTATTTTTAAAATGCAATAAAATCTCCTGCACAGTGGCACGCACTTTCGTTTCAACATGTGTAAAAGGTTTTTACTCAGAAGAGGAAGAAAAAAAATAGTAACAATTCGAGGCGAACAATCTTATAAGTCAGATCTTGGAGAGTACGAGACGGTGTTTAAAAAAGAACGCAGCATCATGCAACCTCAACTATCCAGTGATGTCAGTCCTAGTAAAGAAAAATTAAAAGAAGTCAGATTATTATTAGAAAAACAATGGGGTAAAGAATAGCACACATTAGAAAACCTGAAGTATTACAAGGAAGTTCTAAGTTATAAGTACGATCATACATCCAATAATGTTACTGTGCCCGAACCCAAAAACGCTCACTTACTCACTCAATGTGAGCCAACGGACCAAATTCCCGAATTAGTAGTGTAGTTACTACTATAATTTCGTCTAAAGTTCATGTATTTTTCCTATTTGTTTATAAATTAAATAACAAACCACCCTTTTTTTGTTTCGGAAAATCCCCGTTTCTTTAAGGGAGTTGCAAAACCCGACAAATCCAAAGATCAGGATCAATACCCGACAACTCGCATTGTTGTTATATTTTTCGAAAAAACAAGTAAACTTTTAGGTTAATGACCCTCTTAGTTAAATCAGCGATTTAGTATCAATGGATTTAGCGGGTTTTAAAACTAGTGGATTCAATTTTATGAAGGCATAAAAAAAATTCCGATAATTGTTCCATTGCTATAAGGCAACGTGAACAAAAAGGGGACTTCTGATTGGCTAAATATAAATGTATGCAATTTTCAATTACATTTTTTTTATCCTTATTAAAAGAAGTTGGTAGAGGGCTTAAGATATGTTTTGAAAAATATGAAAAAAATACAGTATAGTCTATTTCTTAATGCGAGAGAGTAATAAATCATTACTGAACTAAAAATCCCATTATTTCATATAACAGTCAGAGTTGCAAAAATTGTTTTAAAATGTGTTCGAATATGACTGCAGTCGGACAGTCAACAATATACCGACTTGTGCACGAGGATAAACGCGGCCCCATCAGGTCACCAAAGGGAAGTACAGGAAGAAAAGAAACTGCCATAAATGAGGATGAAATGGCTGCCATCAGAAAAATCATACACTAGTTTTATTTAAAAAAAGAAAAACCTACCTTGGACAAAATAATGTCTGAAATGAAAAAGGATTATTTCATTCCACCCATGGGTAAGAAGAAACAATGGAAAACTTTGAAGGAAAAGAATTTTTGTTATGAATCTGCTGGCGACGACGATATTTGAGGGCAGTTATACAGTTTCGAAGGGAAAACAGGAATATCTATTATATGCTCGAAACTCGGTTAAATGAAGATTATACCGTCGGTAAAATATGACAGGAGTAGCATATAAAAGCACGAGGCAAGCTTTCATGGAAGGATGATCCACTGGAATAAAAGCACCCTCGGTAAAAAAAGGTAAAAGATTAACAATTACTCACATTGGTATCAAAAATGGATTTGTCGATGGTGGCTTACTAACATTTAAATCAAAACGGACTGGAGACTATCATGAAGACATGAATGCTGATAACTTTAAAAAATACTTCCAACAGATGCTAGATCTGATTCATCCTGGGTCTGCTATAGTCATGGATAATGCCAGCTACCACTCAAGAAAATCCGAAGAAATACCAACGTCTTCTTGAAAAAAAAATGACATCATTCATTGACTTACTGTAGATAAGAAGCCATTTCATGAAGATATGCTGAAAAAGGAGCTACTGGAGATTGTAAATTTGAATAAACTTCTTTGTATGAAATTTGTTGTCGATGAAATCGCTTCAAAACGAAATGTAACGGTGCTTTGCCTTCCGCCATATCACTGTGAATTAAACCCCATAGAATTGGTGTGGACGCAAGTAAAAGAGTTTGTAGCAAGGCATAACATCACTTTTAAAATTAGAGACGTTGGAAACCTCTTGCAAGAGGGAATAAAGATAGTGGATTGTGAAAAATGGAGTAAGAGCGTTGAGCATGTGATTGAAATAGAAGATAGTTTAATAGAGAAAGACGAAATCATGGAAATGAAAATATTTGTAAAAAAATCAGTAAATCAAATAATGTAATAGAACATTTTCATGAACTATCGATAAAATAATTTAAAATAAACATTTGGAATATAAAATCAAATAATAATTATGGTGAAATTTTAACAAAAAAAAATAATGAAAGAGACATTTGGCAGCATTGGAAATATATTACTTAAATTAATTAATACAAGTTTGAAATATGGAGAAATACCTGATGATTTAAAATGTTCATGTATAACACCAGTACCAAAAGTAAAAAATACAAAAAAATGTACTGAAATGAGGCCGATAAATTTATTATGGGATATTGAAAAGCTTTTAGAGAAGACAGTTTATGAACAGATATAAAATGTTATTGAAGAAAACAACATTTTAGTAAATATTCAAGCAGATTTTAGAAAAATATATTTAACAGAAACAGCAGCACAATATATTATTGAAAATTGGAAGAGAAGTGTTGATAAAAATGAAATCATTCTGGCAGTATTTTTGGATTTTAAACGTGCTTTTGAGACTATTGATAGAAATAAATTATATCAGTATGGTTTAAGGGGTACTGTATATTATAAATGGTTTAAAAATTATTTAAATTTTCGACAACAAATAACTAAAATAAATGAAACATTTTCAAAAAGGGAATTTAATAATATCGGTGTACCACAAGAAATTATTTTAGGTTTATTTAATTTATATATAAATGATATGCCAAATATTTTGTCAAATACTAATATTCAAATGTTTGCTGATGATACTTTAATATATGTAAAAGGTAAAAATATTTTAAGTTGCATAGATAGTCTAAATTCTGAATTAAAATTGGTAACAAACTGGCTAAAAGTAAATAAATTAAAATTAAATATTTCTAAAACGAAATTTATGGCAATAGGAAATAATATAAATTATGAAAATATAAATATTTTTATAGATGACCAAAAATTAGAAATAGTTCAGTCTTTTAAATATTTAGGGATAATAATGGATTCTAAATTAAAATTTGATGCTCATTTTGAAAACACTATATCTAAAATCGGAAAAAAAATTAATTATTTTACGACCATTCCGACCAGCAAATTTAAGTTTATTTTCAAGAAAAACAATATATAACACAATAATTTTACCTCATTATTTGTATTGCTATACAACAATCAAAATTTTTGTTTAGGGAAAGTGACAAAAAATTTGACATATAAATCAATCTTTTTTAAAGGACACGAATATAATAATTTAGATTCTTTAATTAAGAAACAAAATTCCGTAAGAAAATTTAAAAAATCCTTAAAAATATCATTACTTAGAAAACAAAATATCTGATAAAATTTATTTAAAAATATTCTTGGTGCATAAAATTGTAATTTTAAATGTTTTAATTATTGTTAAAAAAACTAGAATTTATAATATTGTAGCAGTATTGCTAAAATAAATCTTGTTACTACTACATAGAATGTGGAAGCTGATAACATGCTAGAACACACTGCAGAGCCCCTTAATATTTCTCTGGACCCCAACGGCGATAGACCATCGAACTCGGCTTACTCGGAACACGATGACTAAAATTTAAAAATTAAGTTGTTGTATTGTACGTAGTGATGGGAAGAATCGGGTATTTTCAAGAATCGAGTACTAAGGGATCGAGTACTTCGCGGAATCGGATATTTTATTGAATACCGAGTACTGAGTACTTAGCGATTTGTTTTCATAGTTTAAGTGGGTGAGATTTTTACGAGGATATTTTAGAATTACATGTATTTTTCCCGCAAAAAAATCGCTGTAAATAAAAAAAGACAGCAAAAGATTATTTCTTGAATTTTTTTATAAGAATTGCATGTTTAAATTACGTGCTTTTAAACGGTGAAACCTCAGGTTTAACTATATTTTTTTAAATAGAATAAAACATTCTAAAATAAATAAATAACAAAAATAAATAAAAGTTTTTCTCTTTTAACATATTATTATTTTGGAAAAATAAAATAAAACCCTTATAAACTAAAACATTTTAAACAAATTGTTAATATAAACTATAAAAACTATTTTAAAAAATTATTTGGTTAAGGTTCTTTTGCTATAAGCGATTTCGACGTATATTTATTAACGGTCGTCCTTTAGAAAATACTCGTTCTGAAGAGAACTCCGGTTAAATGTCTTAAACCCACCTTATTTTTATTTAATGCTTCAGAAAACATACATCAATAATAAAGAATAATAGCACGCAACATAACACTTACTTTAAATTCCTAACTAAAAGGGAAATAACTTTTAAAATAAGCATAGAATTTGCCGCCTCGAAACGTTTAGAAACAAACAAACAAAGCCTAACCTAACAAAACACGTATTCCTTCAATCGCATCACCCGAGTAAAACGACGAGTACCGACACCGAACACCGCTCCAATATCTCCAGCGTCTCGGTCTCGAACTTCGAACCTCGCTCAAACCCGGCCCGATTCCGTCTCAGCCTAATATTAAGAATCGGAATCGATCCCGGCGCTTGTGGTCAGTATTCGAATACTACCGATTCCTTTAAGAATCGAGTATTACTCGATTCCTGTACTCGAGTACTCCCATCACTAATTGTACGTAGTAGATTTCTTTTTAAATATTAATATTTAAACTACCTGTAGTAACGCCGCTGTTACTACAGGTAGTTTTCATTTCATTCACCAAACTGTTTTTTCTATTGTATGCTAATTAGAGCGACTCTAATTTAGGACCGATTCGGGGTGTGTAGGCCTTAAATATCTGAAATACGGAATTTTTAAAAACTATCATTGCAATTTACCTGAAATTTACAATGCAACCTTTAAGTTGTCCATCCTGCTTAATGGGTACTGTCATTGCAAATTTACATTTTATTGCTCTCTCGCATTAAGAAACAAAGTATAAATATATAAATATAAAATAAAGATTAAGCTTTTGGTGGGTACTTATAGCAAAGAAAAAATTTACCTTTTGAAATTTAACCCTTTTAGGAGGGCTGAAAATATATTTAAAAAAATCTAAAGAAAAACACGGCGATTAACACATAAAGATACTACTTTTAAATAGTATAGCAAATTAAGTTTTTAACTTTGGTTTCTCTACCCGCCCTACCTCTATGACACGTGGGCTTAAAACTTATTATATTTATGGCTTCTATTTACCCTTTCCCTTCATAGGTCGTAGTGCTAGCCTTGTGCCGCGATCTGTATACACTGGTAAAGCTTTAACAAAATAAAAACTCTACTACCTATTTCTAAAGAAGTAAAAGTGAAACTCTTAACTTTAATCTAATAATACGTTACAAGTTACGCAGTTTATTAAAGCACTAAATATCCAAACACTAGAGAAAAGTTTGTAAGAAGATAACGAGCAAAACATCTTAAAAAAAAAACGGGATATAAGTGGGCTCCATTAACTAAGTTTTGCCCCGAACTTTTCCTAAAATTAATAAAGTTGGACCGTTAAAGCTTGAATTAGAAAAGCTGTCTGAAAAACTAACCTGAACTTAATATTAGATTGGACTGAACAAATGGCGTATCTCTTTCCCTATGATATTATATTATCCTAATAAAAACAATTATTAATTAGTATAAAGTAATTATTACTCAAATTATATAAATTATACTGAAGAAACAGTATAACGATATGCTAAACAAAGTAGTTATTTATATAATGTAAACAATGTCTTTTAATCTGCTGAATCAACAAATCTTGTCTTTTACTTTGTTATTAATGTCAACAGAGCAAAAGCGACCCAATTTACTAGCTGGAACCATCTCTTAAAGGTCATTGATATAGTTCTACAAAATAAATATATTATACCTTGTTGACTTGTGCATACAACGTTCAACATACTATCAGCGAGAAAGAAAAAACGAGAAGAAAATTGAGAGTGGAAATACATCATTTTAAAAATTTTATGTTTTTGTTAATAAGAATATTTTTCGAGTTTATATGAAAATTGATATAAGCTTGCTACAATTTCATTTAGAAACATAAGGAATTAAGGCTAAAACGTATCCATAAGTTACCATCGAGAATCAATTTTACTAATAATGCAAATTCACTAAAAAATCTTAAAATTAATTAATTAAAACCTTTGTTGCCTGCGAAGATTTAGTATTTGCCTTGGTGTCTAGCATCAATGTTGATATTATTCACCCCTTTAGCTTTAGATAGATGAGTCGGCCAGGCTGTTACAAATTTGCTATATTTTAACGAGAAGTTACGACGTATGAGGCCTAGAGAGAAGGCTTCTGTGATAATGGATTAATTTACCGCTGTGTCACTTTGCTTAACTTTAAATTTATTTTTTTTTTTTAATTTTTTAAATAAGTTGTAACATGATACTCATTGCAAGAATGTCACATCTTGCTTATATTATTGCTAGAATAGTAGATTCTGTAACGAGGTTGGAATGAAAATTCGATCCGAGTGGAAGAGTGGAGAACCACGAGTATCGAATTTTCATTCTAACCGAGTAGCAGACTATATTTTCTCCACAACCAAAAAGTACGAATAAAAACAAATAAAATCTGTACAATGAAATTAAGTTATTTATTGGGATATTTTATTACATTGTATTAATATTTATATTTATAGTGTTGGTACAATTACTGAAATTAAAAACTGGTGCATTGGAAATATTTTCCGTAACATTTTTCATAACGGATTGATTTGTAGAGGCAGACTTGACAGTCGTGTAGCAGGAAGAATTGGAAGTTGAGGGGATCGCTACTGACGAATTAGATCCAGTCAGTGAAGAAACTAACTGATTTGCTACATTTATTCGATTTTGCAAAGAATTCTCTATGTATCCCTCTGCTACCTGAGAAGACTTCCAGCCTCCATGTCTTTTTAATGTTGTAATATCCGCACCTGCATTTACCAACGTAGTCGCTGAGGTACGGCGGAAACAGTGGCCAGTATACTCTTGTGGGTTTTCTAGATTCAGAAATGTGGCAATTTGTTTAGGCATGTTTCCCAGTTTATTGATTCCAATTACTTGTCGTGTACATTTATTTTTTTGGAAATTAATTAAAAAATTATCTGAAGGAAACATCACAAGGCCTCAGAGCCCAGTATTTTTTAAGAATATTATAAAAATCTCCTGTGATTGTAGACTCTCTTGGTTTTTAATTTTTTGTATTAGGAATTGCAATTAGTATTGTGGATCCCAAATTTTTAATGTCGGAAATTTTAATGTTGTAGAGCTCATTCTTCCGACAAGCCCCCAAAACACCAATAATAAGGGCGACCTAAAAATAAAAACTATATTTATTGAAACAGTTATTAAATAGTTAAATTTTCTACCTTTGTAGCTGAATATATCTCGTCCGGAGCATTTTCTAAGAACTGCTTAACATTATCTTCCGTAAAAATCCTCGATTTCTTCGCTACATAGTTTTCAGAAGAGCGTTTTAAGAAAGCTTTTAATTTTTTTGTATCTTGAAATATCGATGTCGTGTTTCAAATTGACCGTTGCTTTTATGATTGAATATATTTTCCATAGAGTCAAAGATTTCCATTTACTCGACAAATCACCGAATAACGCAAGTAAAACGTTTTCCGAAAAGGAGTCCGTCTTCTTTTCGTGTTGCCAATCCTTTAGCAATGCATAATACTTTTCATACTCATGCCTTGATTTTTGCGGCAGCAGGTTCTCGCTTATAACGAGTGATTTTTAATTATTTTGCTCAAGGGAGGCCATGCATTTTAAAAGCATCATGGCCGTACTGCGTAGATAAGATGACATGATTGTTTTATGACATTTACGTCTTATTTGAATTTGTGTATTTGTAAAGTTTAAAAATTGGAGAAATTTTGTAATTTTTGCAGTTATTTGAAGGTAGGTTACTATTGCTTTAACTAATATTTCTCCGGGGAGTCGTCTTTTGACTATTATAAAGTGCTATTTGCAGGATATGATTTTATTTTTTATTTTTTTTTTTATTTTTCAGCGTATCAAGTTTTGGTGAAGCTTTGTTGCCGGATTGAAAGTTCTACAGTAAAAATGTTTAGTGAAGCACAAAAAATTTTTATTGTTGAAAGTTTTTTTAGAAATGGAAACAAAATAGGCGGTGTGTGGAATTACTCTATGCATGACTGCTTTGATGAATTTCGAACCGAGTTTCCTGATGTTGCGGTGACCTTTCATAATTTTCGTACTGGGTCACAATACCTAATTGATAAATTTTGTCAGACTGGTTCTGTTCAACATAAAAAAGGGGCTGGAAGACCAACGAAACGATCGAATGAGGTTATTGAAGAAGCGCGACAAATTATGGAAAATAATCCTTCAACTTCTATTAGGCATTTATCTCAACAAATTAAGCAAACGGATTTATGCTACAGTACATGTCAAACACTTTTGAAAAAGGATCTGCATCTATACCCTTATCGTGTTACGGCTATTCATGAACTCCTTCCCAATGACGTTCCCCAAAGACTTAATTTTTGTGAATGGTTTTTAAACAATTTTCAAGAAGAAAATAGTGGTGCTTTTGAAAAAACATTTTTTACCGATGAGGCTTATTTTTATTTATCAGGCTATGTTAATTCACAAAATATGCGAATGTGGAATACGCAAAATCCGCATGTTTTTGTAGAAAGACCTCTTCATCCTCAAAAAGTTGGTGTGTGGGCAGCAATTAGTTCTAGAAGAATAGTAGGCCCAATTTACTTTGATGGCACAATTACAGCTGAGAGATATCGGATCGAAATTCTGACAACATTTATTATTGAGCTTTACGATGATGAATTGCGGGAAGGTTACTTCCAACAAGATGGCGCTACACCTCATGTAACCAGAGAAAATTTAAATTTTTTAAGTGAATTTTTTGAAAACAGAGTTATAAGCCGAAATACGCAACAAATATGGCCACCTCGTTCCTGCGATTTAACACCCTGCGATTTCTTCTTGTGGCCTTTTATAAAAAACTCTATTTATCGAACACCAATTGAGGATATAAATGATCTTAAACGAAGGATTTCAGAAAAAATTGCCGAAATTAATAATTCTCCAAACGTATTGGTTAATGTGTCTCTGAGGGTAAGAAGAAACATCAGAAGGTGTCTAGAAGTAGGAGGCGGCCATATAAAGTAGGCTTTCAAAGTAAGATAGCTCAGGATTTTATATTACATACCGTCAAAAAGCATTATTTTAGGTTTTCAACGTGACAACGCTGCTTTCTTGCAAATTCGCCCTATGATTTAATCTACGCGCTACTGCTACACTATGTATACTGGGTCACAGCCGCCCTTGAGCAAAATAATTAATAATCACTCGTTACTATTCGCAATATTCGTTATTTCAGGTGGAGTATTATCCAGTTCCATATCTGACTCATCCGATTTTTCACTCATTTTTTGACTTGCACTAAAATTTGTCTGAAAATAATTATTACAACGCGGCCATTTTTATCTGACACTGACAGTTTCGATATTCATGGCAACCTATGTCGTTTAGATCAATTACAGAATATTCATTCCGTATCTTGTTATGGAATGAAAATACACGCAAAACGCATAAGAAGCAAGTGTTTCAGAATAAATATTCCAACTCAAGAGCGAGAATTTTTACATTCTATTATCAAAAATGATTTTGGAATTATTGCATTCAGTAATGGTCGTGGAGAAACAATATATCTTTAACAATTGCTAAGATTTTGAAAATTTTATAGTAAAATTGACACTAAGATTCTAGTTTTTACCAGTTCACGTTTATACGTCACATGTTGCTTTACAACATTGCTAGAAGCAACATATCTTCAGTATGTGCCAGAAAACAGAGGTTAGGGGGGTAATTCAAAAGTTTGGAAATTTTATAATAAAATTGACACGAAAATTCTAGTTTTACCATTTCACTCTTTTATACACCTTACGATGCTATATAATATTGCTAGGAGCAACATATCTTCAGCATTTGCCAAAAAACAGAGGAAAAAACTTTCAAACTTTTGAATAGACCCCGTAGCCTCTGTTATTTGGCAAATCCTGAAGATATATTGTTTCTAGCAATATTATAAAGCATCGTATGACGTATAAACGTGATATGGTAAAAACTAAAGTTTTCGTGTAAATTTTACTATAAAGTTTTCAAATTTTTGAATGAACCCCTCAGCCTCTGTTTCTTGGCAAATGCTAAAGATGTGTTGTTCCTAGCATTATTATAAAGCATCGTGTAAAGTATAAACGTGGACTGGTGGAAACTACTATTTTCTTGTCAACTTAACAGGGTATAAACTTTTCCAAACTTTTGAATAAACCCCGTAGCCTCTGCTTTTTACCAAATCCTGTGCACATGTTATACCTACTTATATTAGGAAGCATCTGACAAAATTTAAATAATTTTTGTCTTTTAGTTGTATTAATACGATCAAAATAAATAATAACAGGCGATACGGTACACTCCGTGTCAAAAATTTACTGAATCGGCAGCTAGTTTCAGGTTGGTGTTACTGGGATGACATGGATTTATTTTAAATTAGCGCTTAAGTGATTGGACTGGTAAATGTAATTGTTCCAAGACTGTATTGGAGTTTTAAACTTTTTGTGTCACTTGTTTCATGTATACTGCATTTTTATTTTATTTAAATGTAGTAATTCTAAATTATTTCAGTTATAAAGTTATTCCCTATTTTAAATTATGGGAAACCGTAAAATAGAATTATTATTATTAAAGTCACTCTTTGGAATCCACCTAAAAACCAATACTCATGATTTCGATCCTGACAGAAAACTTCAAAGCTTTACACCACCCAAATAAAAGTAAAATAATTGAGATTCTCGAAAATATGGAAATAGGTATTTCTTAGTCACGTTCACTCAAAAATCGTAACGAACATTCGAACCAAGCTTATCGTCGATATGTCTCCGCTGTAAAGCTACTTAAAGAACACTCATAAGTCACATAATTTCAACTTCGATTGGCCAAAGAAAAATACTGCGATTCCTCAAATGCTTTTTACAATACCAAAGCAGATATTTGCCTCTGGTAGAAAGTTTTTAACTTGTTCTGTAATTGGGTGTTTTGTTCCGTGATCTTTATTTTGTAATTTTTAAATCTAATTAATAAGTTTAATTAAAAACTAATATACAGGGTGTTTTATTATGGTCGGCTACCGGCCATATCTCGGAAACTACTGGGCATAGAAATTCAGGACAAAAAACTCCATTACTAAGGTGGCCATGAAAAAAGCCTGGAAATAACTTTTAAGCTCCGCATTTTGCCGCAAGGGGGACAATTGAAAAGTAAATTTTAAAAGTTTAGATATCTCCGAAAATTCCACATTAAGGTATACCTTTGATAATTATGCATCATTTTGGTCCTTGACTCATTGGCGTACCGACATTAATAAGAGCGGGGAAAGCTGTTGAAAGTGTAATCATTTAAATCGCTGTAACTTATAAACCACTTATCCGATTTTAGCCAACTGAAGATTGTTTGGAAGAGAAATGTAAGTACTTTTAACTGTCAGATTCGGTGGTCCATGATAGTTCTCAATAAAAATGCTAGAGGGTGCAGTTTGCAATAATAACAGATTTTTTGATTTTATTCCGGAAACTTAAACCATACGGTATAATTCTGATATCGTAATCGGAAAGTAGATGAAATTTGCTAGAAAAACGTAAAAGGCGCAGTTCGATACCTCCGTTCATTTTAAGGTTATTGCCAAAAGGATAATTTTTAAGACTTTAAATGAAGAAGCGATTGTTTTTATAGTTTCGTGGTCAAGCATTCCATGACAAAAAATATTTTTAAACTTTATGGTTGTGTATGTTTGCCATTCATTATTCCAACGGCCCAGAAACCACTCTAGAATCAATGGTATAATCATGGAAAACATGTAGGGGAGGCCCGGGCAAAGCGAATAATCGTTATTTATTGAAAACAAAGATAGATGGCGGTCAGTACTTTGCACACTGCCGAAAAGGAAATCAGTGCAAGCCAAGTGACAAGTTAAGCAGCACATGGCGTAGCTACCATTGAATATTTTTACAGTGCTGTGTTAAAATTATTACTCTAAGGTAAGTTAAATAAGTTACTTGGAATTACTGATGTAAAATGGCTTCGTATTTTTTTATTGTTGCTTCTATTAGGTTAGATTTTTGTAATAGTGCTTATGCGGCGCCACGACCTTGACATCTACTTCGTTAAAGGGTCGCTATTTACAGATGCCAGACCGGGCAAAGTGACTAGGTCAAAGCGGATAGATATTCGCTTTGCCCGGTAGGTGTTTGCTTTAATTATTAAGTAGTTTAAAGTTTTAAATTAATTAGCTTTAGTATGCTCACATCTAATATTATATTTGGCTGGTTTTCAGATGGTTTACGGGTATGGAAGAAAAACTAAACAGGCGACATGGTCCGAGGAGACAATGGCGATTGCGTTAACAAAAATAGGTGAACAGTCCATCACGTCAGTTTCAAAAAACTATAACATTCCATATGCCACGGTGTATAGGCACTGGAAAAGTAAATCCAGCACAAGAAAATTAAGCAGGTTCATTCCTGTTTTTACCAGTGCACAGGAAAGAATTGAAGCATTACCTAAGACATATGGATACACTTTTTTTCGGTTTAACGCGTTCTGACTTTTTGAAATTGGCATTTGATTACGCGAAAGCTAGTAGATGCCAAAATTGGGCGCACGAACTCTGCACTAATTATAGTGGCCTTGGTCTGTTTTTTTGTGACTTTTGTAGCTCATAATATGTTACTTGGATGTGTTTTATAATTATTAATCTTCGTATTTTTACTTTTGTATGTATCATTAGAATATATATTTTTGTTCCTACGTATAAAGTATTTGTTATTTACTTTGCCCGGGTACTTGGGCAAAGCGGATAAAATGTACATTTTCAAAAAAAAAATTTTTTTTCGCCAATAGGGACAGAAGATCATATAATAACTTATATAATTTTGAAGTTCAGATACATCTCAGTGCCACAGAATTTTTTTTATTAGAAATCGATAACAAATAAACAAACTATATTTTTTTTTGCTTAACCGCTTTGCCCGGGCCTCCCCTAATTTAGGCGTAACTCTAATAATATGTTGTTTTAAAAAAAAATCTAGATGCTGTGAAATAAAATCGGAAGGTTTCCATGAAGATAAACAAATAGGAATAGTTGTCAACTGACATTTTGTAAGGTTGTGTGTTGACAAAAGTTTCTCCTTAATTCGTCTTGAATTTCTTGATAAAAATTTGTGATACATGCCCTTCAAAAATGGCTTATACCAATGCCGAGGCTTACGATATGCTTGCCGTATATTTTGAATGTTTTCAAATTGCGTCTATAGCGGAACGCGAATATGCTGCCAGATATCCTGAACGAAGGCACTATGATAGAAGAGTATTTCGGCGACTGGCAATATGTTTAAGGCAAGCGGGAAGTGTACGACGCATTCCCGTTCCTATCAAAAGACTAAGGAATGAAGACAATCTTATAAACGTTCTTGCGTGCGTGGAAGTCGATCAACATTTACGCATAAGAGAAATTTCGTTAGACCTAGGCATAAGCTGCACTGCAGTGTTCCGAATTTTAAGGGATTTTAAGCTGCATCACTATCATGTAGTTTTACATCAGGGCCTATCAGAAACTGATTTTGACAGACGGCTCGACTATTGCTGTTGGCTAAGAGAGATGTGTAACGAGAATCCTCAATTTCTCTCACAAGTTTTATAGACTGATGAAGCCACATTCAGTAGCTGTGGCAGAGTTAATTTACATAATATGCACTATTGATCACAAACAAATCCTCATTGGATGCGCGATGTGGATCACCAAAACAGGTGGAGTGTAAACGTATGGTTAAAGGATTATCAAAATTTTGCTTTATATTTCTAATACTAAGGTAAAATATATTAAATATTTTTTTCTGGACATCAGTGGCACTTTTATAATTTTTATCGTACTAGCCTTTACTTGATGAAAATCCATTTTAAAAAACTTTTAAAATGAAACACGTATGTGTTGTAATTTTCACTATATATTGTCAACATGACATATGTTTCGCCATCACAGTGGCTCCTTCAAGTAAAAATTACAACACAGACGTGTCTCATTTCAAAAGTTTTTTACTTTTATAATTATCAACGTCAATTATCACAGGTTCAATATCACTGAGCAATAGCTCCTGATGATAATTTATAATCGATCGATTAAGAATGTCAACAATTCGCTATACTTTTGACGATGAGCTTAATACTTTTTAAGGAGTACTGTAACACAACACCCCCTGTAGTATCTAAACTCGCCGTACTACCCCTCTCAGTGCCGCCACCGTCGCCACGGCCCGCTCGAGCCCGTACCAGCCAGCACCCCCACCCTCTAACGTCACGGACCCAGCCGCCGGAGCGATCAAAAAGGCAGCCCCGAGCCCTGAGACGGCAGTTCCTCACGAGCTCCTCTTCTTTGCTTCTGCCTTGGCATCCTTGCGTGGATCCTTGCTCTTACGGAGAAGTAACGCTCTGCGAACCAACCCGGCTACTTTGGCACCCTTGTGTGGGTCCTGATAGCCAGCACTGCTACTTAGGCATCCTTGCGTGGATCCTAATAGCCAACTACACCGGCATCCTTGCGTGGATCCGGCTCGACGCTTTCACTGTGTTACCGACATATAGTACACCGGCATCCTTGTGTGGATCCGGCCTGACTTACACCATTTACTGTAATTGTATATATTGTGCATTAATAAAGACTTTACCATCATAGGTGTATCTTCGACCCACAATCCAACCTTACAGTACTAATTTATTTTTCCTTTAAAGGAGTTTTAATCATTGTAATTATACTATACATTGATCATTTCCGAAGAATATCTATCTTAAGTTTAACGTTCAAATATTCTTCGCAACTCAACGATATGCCCCTGAATGACTTTAAAAGATAACGTTCTATTTTTCTTTTAAAAATTATACTCTTGAATAAGCAGAAGTAATTCAGGTATCTTTATCTGGGATACGCACTCAAATATGTTATGAACGCTTCAGTCGTTTCCTGGGGTTTTCTTTTGTGTGGTAATGGATTTTTTGAATGTTTCTTTAATTTGTTTTCCTTGCAAAAAAAATGTAATTAATATTTTACGTAAAACCTAACAGCTAATTTTATTTTTGACACGACAAGAAAATACTTAATTACTACGAAAAACGACCAGCCAAGTATGTTTTTATTCAATTTATCACAAATTTAATTTATTTACCCTGCGGGATATAATTTAAAACAAATACCAATTAAAAAGTTGTGATGCATTTTATAAAGACCATTAATACTGACTAAAATATTTGAGTGAGAAGCATGTTTTCTAAAGTTATAAACATAGTTTGTTAAAACTTTTTTAAAAGTAAAGATAGCAACTTTTTAAATTAGCCAACAAAGCGTTTCACGAAATTAACTGGAGAACAATGTTAAATCATCTGATAGTTTCAAGTTTTAAAAAAGTTTCTATGTTTTCTTTTTTTGTTTGAGTTCATGCGGACGACATTTAAAATTAGGTCAGTTTCGGTACGTTTTCGGTTTCTAGCTTGATTTAAGAATAAATATATTAAGCACATAGCGAGGTCTTGAATCAGTAGGGGCTCGTCATAATTTTTTAGAGGAGGCAGAAGGCGCGAATGTGATGTGAGAAATTGGATGAAAGAGAAACCGTGATAAACGAGTAAAAAACCACGCAAGCAAAAATATTTTTAAAACCATGCCCGAGTTACTACGACCAAAACTAAAAAATCATTTATTAAATCATATTATTACTGAATCAATCATGGAGCTGTTTTATTTTTCATACCGAAATATAATTTCCTGTTTTTATTACATTTAAAACATGTGTGTGTAGTGTGTGTATGACTGCGCTATGTTTTAAAAAAGTGTGCTTCCCCTTACCGATACGTCATAGCCACCTGTAAGGTAGAACGACTGAAAAATAAAAGTACCTAACCTGGTGATTATTAAACTCAATGTCAATATTGTCAATCAATGAATGATATTCGTTTAAAAGAAGGTGTGCGTGTGCGCCTCCAGTGGCGATTTTATAGCAATAAAGACTGAGAAGGTTATTTCCGAAAAACGTCGGGTCTAATAGAGCCAAGACTTCGATCTACGTTCGCATGCACATGACGTCGATTGGTCATTCTGGCGACTACTACGAGAAGAGCGAGGCCAGAGAAAAACGACTTCAAAATGCGGTTATAATTAGTAACGAATAATGGAATATTAAAGACCTGGATACAGTGAATTATTTTTTTACAGAAGTACTATTACAGAGAATATATTAAAAAATATGTATCAATGCTGTAATAATATTAATTGTATTTTAAACATCTTTGTAACATGTTGTATTATTATTTCGATTTGTAACGGGGGTCAGAGGTAGAGATGCGCAAATTTTTTAAAACATCGATGTTGACATCAAATGATACATCGAATACAGAAATTCGATGTTGTAAAAAAATCGGACAGAAAACATCGACATTTATAAACATCGATGTCTTTATAAATATCGATAAATATGTTTAAAATAAATTATGACTTTTAATATAATAAATGCAAATATATTTATATTAAATAAAGATATAACCATTAAAAACAAAAGTAGAAATACATTTGTCCATTTGAAAACGAAATAAGAAACTACTAAATATGCAAAAAACAACTGTGATCTACTTTAAATATAAGTAAAATCCATAAAATGGCAATAAACCATGGGCGTTTCACTTACGAAAAAAAAACCTGTGGAGTATATAAAACCAAAATGCTAAAAAGAGCATGAAAACTATATAAAAACTGGATTCAAAATATCGGTACCAAATTTCAATTAAATCGGGAAAACGACATTTAAAAGAATGATTAAAAAACGATTTTTTAAAAACAAAACTTTACCACCCTATATATGTATATCAAAAACGGAGTAAGTCCGGATATATGTTCAAATGAACTTTTTCTCTTAGAATATCATATGGAATCACTCCCTTAAGTTACGTACCGTACTTCTGAAACACCCTGTATAGCTGATGAAACGTAAAATTATTTTCTAGAAAATTTAGCCGACCAAAGGGTATTATTTTAACAGAAAATAAATATCTCTGTTTAATATTTTTTAAATGTGAAACTAAAGCTTTGCAGGTCTCGGAAGTTCTTGGAAGATATTATTATAAGGTCTTTGCAGTTTGCTTTACAGTATACACTGATACCGCGTGCCGCACTTGTGCCAAATAAAGTAAGTTTCTTAGGCTGGAGAGTTACAATAAGTGAAAAGTTAAAAATATACATAGCTGTTTGATATTAGTAAACAATAAATTTGGACAACTAGATGTAAGTAGATAAAAATTTCTTTTTAATATTTAATTCACTAATTTATTGTGGATAGGTTAATTTTATTTGTAATACTTTTTGAAATAAAATGTCATGTTTTAATTGATAAATTCACTCCTCTAATAAAATGTCCATTTGACATTTGCATTGTTATCACTTTGACATCGATAAAAAAGGTGCATCCTTTTTTATAGCGATAACATCCTCTCCAGCTAAAAATTAAATGGTAAAAACCTCTCTGCTTAAAATCGAGTAGCTTTTCTTTTTCATTGCTCGGCAACCTGACATATTGTTACAAATTAATTTGATGCTGTCAAACATTTTTTTAGTGATTTGCGATTAAATTATTAAGAATGAACCGTTTTTGTGAATTTCTCTAAAAACACTCGATCTTTTTTTGAAACGGTAATAGATTAAAACGCTCCTGCTTCGCTGTCGCGTTTTTATCATTTCGTTTGTTCTCGTTAAATTTCTAAGCAATCTAGTTTTCGTAAAAAATAAAAGTTTATCCAAAAAAAAATGTTTTCAAAACATCGATACATCGTGCGCATCCCTAGGCAAACTATAGAATGATAAAGGTTTCCAGCTGAGAAAAATAAAGGCTTCATTAATCTCAACACTAGATATGTGCCTTAAGTTTGATTTATGGCTACAATTACAGACGAAATGGGAATTCTATGACACCTCGATTATTGCTCGTTATGTCTAATATAGAACATATTATTTACTACAGTTGATACATCGAACTTAGATTTTATAGAATAAATATGAATATGGATTTAAGCCATTTAGCTTAGTTAAATGTGCAGCAAAAAAACTCTAGAGCTAGTTTCGTAGAAAAAGTCATGAAAAATAAATTCTTAAAATGCAGTGGGGTACTACTTTGTTGTATGTGTAATTGATAACTTTTAAGTTCCTATTTAGAATGCATCATAAATTGAAATAATTTATCCTTATGCGTCTCGTAGATTTTCGAAAAAAAAAAAAAATGTTTTGTAAACTTTAACATTCTTTATATTGTAAATAAAGCATTTTTGATCACATATTTATACGCTTTTAAATTTTTTGTAATTACTTGGGGAACAATATTATTTAAAGATTATATTTTGCATGTATAAGAATTATACATGCAAAGGGACCGGCATCATAATCGGGGTTTTCAAATTTTTTTTTAAGAATTTTTTAAGTTTTTATTATTAAAAGTGTTCTTTTATAACAGTATTTAATTGATAGTCAGTAACTCTCTTTGAAAGCTAGTTTGCAAATATACTTTGAACCAAGAAATTTTCAATGTCAAGGAAAAAAGAAACAAGCCATTCATGAATATTATAATAATTTTTTTAGTACTTCAAAAATATTATTTATACAAAAATAATTCATATCAAACTAAAAAGGAATTTCACTGTTGTTTAACAAAAAATATAAACAATTAACAAACCCTTATGTTCCTCCTATACTTACGAAAACTTTGTAGAACTGGCAACATCCTGGCGATAGACCGTCGAGACCCAGGCGCAATTTAAAGTGCGAACTATTTTTTCTGAGTGGGAAAATTAATAAAGCAGCACATAAGTACAAATATATATGCTGTAGACAAGAACTGCAAATAATAATTGAGGTACGGGATATTGGGAATCGGACAGCGGGGTGACTAGCTGAAACGATTTACTGTAATTTACATATTTCGTTTTCTGTTATAACTGTGTGGTTTCAGACAAGTAAGTTTTTACTTGGTACCTACATTTTATTATCTTAGTATGGCGTTTTGGCGACAATTTGAAACGGAACGTCAAGATGAATTATCGCAGGAATATAATGAGTCGGCGAAATAAGTCTGCAATTAAGAAACAAAGATTTACATGTTTAATATTAACGCATTATTTTAAATACGTATGGGTGAAAAAAAAAGAAAATCATCCGGGAAACACTAAAAATGCGCGTTGTACAAGAGTGTACTTGTAATGAATTAACACAACGTTTTATAAGAATTTATAACGTAATTAATTTGGGGACTGTAACCGGTCATTCCATAAAGCGTAAAGCAGTAAACCAAAAATTTAAAACGGCTACTACAATACTACAAGGGATTTTATTCTGCGAACTATTTACAACTTTCACAAGGATAATATAGTGCCAACTTTAGAACTGGTTTGTGATAAATTGCGACGTTACCCTGATTATAAGTACTAATCATTAGAAACATTGCGTGGTGTTTTGTAAAAATGTGGCTTTAAATATAAAAAATTAGATAATCTAATAGTTATAGTGGAATCCCCGCGTATCATTGAACTACGACAGGACTATTTGCGCAAAATAAAGTTGCGTAGCTCATGTTATAAAAACAGCAAATAGATATTCTGTTTTACCACTTATAGCGCCAGTAGTAATCCAACCTGAAAACGATTCTACTTCTGAAAGTTCTGACGACTCTAGTCATTAATTTGTTTATAAATTTTAAGTTAATTATATCTGTTCAACACGATCTTAAAAACTTGTTATATACAGGGTGTTTTGTAATTGAATGTCAATAATTAAGGGGGCGATTTTTGTGTTAATTTTAAAAAGAAAACTTCATATGAACGTATGTCCTAAACTTCGAGCACATATAGACTGTGCTCGAAGGTCCTAAACGTCTTTATTTTTGATATACATAGTGGTAAAGTTTTCAAAAATAAATAGTTTTTTTAATAATATCTGTAATACCACTTTAGATATTTTAATGAAATTTGGCAGACATGTACTATGTATCAAGATGCATTATTTACCGTACAACAATTTTTTTTATTTCCACCAGTGGCGTTCGTACGGAATTTCACCTGCCTATTTTGGCAGACAATAATGTAACGCTACTGATTTCTCGTAAAAATAAATGTATAACTAAAATCCCCAATCATTTCTAAACAAATTTGATCTCTTGAATTTTTTCAATCCGATGCACGGTTTTCGCTTAAAAAAAATAAAAACCTTTTCTCTGCATGATCATAACAATATCGTTAATATGACAATATCACCATGCACAGAAATAGATTTTATTTCTTAGATCAAGTTTGCTTAGAAATGAATAAGGACCGTCTGTTAATAAATCAACAACAACCTTTGTGAAAAAAAAAGGACATACATAGAAACTAGATAAGTTGTTGAAAATGCCCTCCACCTTGAAGGATACACGCTTCAGCTCTTTTCCTCATATTGTCGTGCACTCTTTGAAGTATACGTTCAGTATTTCTTATTAAATCGAAGGAAGCTCTTATACGATCTTCCAGCTCTTCTAAAGTGTTTACTGGGGTGCGGTAAACCAGACTTTTAAGATGCCCCCATAAGAAAAAGTCCAAACTATTTAAATCTGGGGACCTAGGCGGCCATGGTTGAGGTCCGCCACGACCAACCTATCGGTTATTAAATATTTAATTTAAATATTCTCTTGCTACAACACTCAAGTGAGCGGGTGCACCATCATGCATGAACCATATTCTGTTTCTTATTAAAATTGGTACTTCTTCTAGCAATATGGGCAAATCCTCCTCTAGAAACCGGCGATAATCATGGCCATTTAGCCTTTCTGGCAGGAAAAAAGGTCCAATTAAATAATTTCCAACAATTCCACCCCAGACATTTACCGAAAACTGTTCTTGCTGGTTATATTCTACAACTGCGTGGGGGTTTTCGTCGGCCCAAATATGGTTATTGTGAAAATTTCTGATTGCGTTTCTGGAAAAGTTAGCTTCATCTGTAAACATTATTTCATGGTCAAACAAGGGATTATGCGCAATTTTTTCCAAAAACCACTGACAAAAATTAACACGCAAGGGAAAGTCTCGGGGAAGTAACGCTTGGACCCGCTGAATATGATACGGGTACAATAAAAAATCGTGCAAAATTTTCCAAACCAGGACGTGCGAGATATTCAGATTATATCCAATTTTTCTAGTACTTATTTCAGGATAAATATCAATATAATTTAAAATTGCTTCTTCAATTTCTGGAGTTCTTACAGTCCGATGGGATCCTTTTAATTGATTATTTGCCATAAAAGTACCTGTTTCAGTCAACCTTCTATGTACATTTGCAAATGTTCGCCTATCTGGTATGACTCTATTAGGGAACCGCTCTTGATACAATCGCCTAGCTTCCGGCGAATTGCCATCAGCCAAACCATGCATGTAATGCATATCTGCCAACTCCTCATTAGTAAACCCGACCATTATCTTTCAAAATAACAATACTCGGATATTTTAAACACCAAATTAATAAGACACGAAAAACCGGATTTAAATATTGATAAACTGTCAAACAAAATAATGACAACCGCCCTGACAACAGAATTAATTACTCTTACAGACACAGCCTACTACAATAATAATTTTTGAGATCCTTATTCATTTCTAAGCAAACTTGATCTAAGAAATAAAATCTATTTCTGTGCATGGTGATATTGTCATATTAACGATATTGTTATGATCATGCAGAGAAAAATTTTTTATTTTTTTTAAGCGAAAACCGTGCATCGGATTGAAAAAATTCAAGAGATCAAATTTGTTTAGAAATGATTGGGGATTTTAGGAATACATTTATGTTTACGAGAAATCAGTAGCGTTACATTAATGTCTGCCAAAATAGGCAGGTGAAATTCCGTACGAACGCCACTGGTGGAAATAAAAAAAATTATTGTACGGTAAATAATGCATCTTGATACATAGTACATGTCTGCCAAATTTCATTAAAATATCTAAAGTGGTATTACAGATATTATTAAAAAACTATTTATTTTTGAAAACTTTACCCTGTATATCAAAAATAAAGACGTTTAGGGCATACGTTCATATGAAGTTTGCTTTTTAAAATGAACACAAAAATCGCCCCCTTAATTATTGACATTCAATTACAAAACACCCTTTATATATTACAGAACGTTTACTGTGATTCTGCTGATGCGATTAATTTGTTGTTAAAATATATATAGTAAATTCTAAGTACTAACTGTACATTCCAACTAACATAGTACCTGCCCCTATCCTTTCTTGGCAAGTAAAAATCACACCTCCTGGCGGTCCTCGCTGGACAAAAACAATTTTTTTAAATTGTTTTCGGCAAAATGAGCATTTTATTCTATTTTACCGAAAGACCAATTTAAAAATATTAAATGCTTGTGTTCTTTGCAGGCGAGGTCACGGGTACAAGCCTTTTATCGATACTAACTATATTTTTAAACTTTCTTTACAGAAAAACCATTTTAAAAATATTCTCTGCAGGCGAAGTCACGGGTACAAACCTTTTATCGGTATAAACTATAATGAACAAGGTGTAATATATACTATTAAATTAAAGTAAAAATTTACAATAATGCACAGTTTAATTATTTGGTGTAAACGGCGCCTATGGTCACGAGTTTAATGCTTTTTCATGTCATCAAATTAAGCTTGGAACAACTATACTAAATTATTTTTAACTCATTTATTTTTCCTTTGTGTACATACTTAATTAACACCCAGTATAAACTTTAACAAATAATTGTTTAATAATGCAAATCTTAAATCGAGTAGTTTAGATTATTCACATAAATGAATTAATATTATAAATATTTTGAATGGCTCTTTCCCTTCATTAATTTTTTATTCGTAATCATAAAGAATATGCATTTTTTGGTTTCAGATATTCAAAAACTTTATTTACTCTGAAATGCTAATAGAAAGTAATCATAAAAGACAATCTTATCTTATAATAAAAATACTCATAACGCCATAAACAAGAAAAACATTTTTACCACTTATTAGATTCTATCCTAAACAAAGCGAAAACTTGGCTCAGGGATTTTAATAAAACTAATTGCCCAAGTTTTCTTCTTTTTAATAAAGACCTCAATTTTGCTTTCAGAAACATGCGAAAACCATCAAAAACTCCTCCACGTCCTGTCGACAAGTTCCAGATTAGTTGTGGGCTCTTTTCATCCAGAAGTTTGTGCGTCGGCCAGGCATCTCAGTGAATACTTTAATACGACCCTCTACTCCTGGAATTGTCCGAGCGTAAGTTTTCACGTAGTTTTGGTCGAGAGATTTTTGAAGAAGCCCCGAATCAATTTTATAAAAAAATATTTTATATTCCAAGTGGGTGCGACAGAACTTTGTGACTTAAATCATTGTCGCATTTTCTATTAAATTGTCAAATATTGATTGGTACCCTCAACTAAACAATTTTTCAACAAACATTTTATCAGAAGTCTGAAAAGCTAAGAAAAGTGTAAATAAAATAAAATACACATGTATTGAACAAAGATAGTTTTACATCAATTTGGTAATGATTACAGTAAAATGTAGGATAGAAATAAGTGACGGCCATAACTCAATATGCGGTTTGATATGTTTAGGCTATACGTAACGGTGATCTGATACGGTGATCTGATACTGTGATCTGATACGGTGATCTGATACAGTGATCTGATACGGTGATCTGTTACAGTGATCTGATACGGTGATCTGATGATCTGATACGGAATACTGATACATATACATAATTATTTATTTTCAAGGCAGGCGTGCTCTTTTAAGCTATGTGGCATTGAACAAACAATATGTTAGTTAGTTATTGAATATCACTCAAGTGTAAACTAAGTACCCTTATGTTGAAAAATACAGAAAAACGTTATGAAGAAAAGTTGCTAAGAATTGTCTAAATACAAAGTCATAGTCATCTGAGGGAAAAAAAATGTTTAAAAACTTTAAATAAACCCCGTATAATAATTTTTTATATTTAGATATAATGCCTCTTTAAATTAACTACAATCAAAATCACTTTTAGATAGCTTTAATCAAATTGTACCAAATTTGTTTAGATTTACATTTTTTTAAATAACCAAAAGCTTCATGTTTGTTGCAAGGGTAGTAGAGACAAATTTCGAATTTAACAAACATTCCTAAAAAGAAGATAAACACTCTTCTAATATTAATGTACCTACATACCTACATAGTAAAAAACTAAAGACCATATTTTTCGACATAAGGCTACTTTATTGTTGAACGATTTTCATATTTTTTGCCCTAACTTTTATCCTATTTGACTTGAAGCCATTCTAAGTGCACCTGAAATGGTCAATCGGATATGCACCAACTTTTATCGTAAATACAGTTTTCTGAGAAATAATATATAACCAATAATAAAGAAGTTTCCAATTTGTTGCACACTTAATCGACCACAATTACGATTTAAATTAGTAGTCCCCATCATCCTAATAACTTGTGAGTGTTGTGAGGAAGAGTCAGAAGGTCAGAAAAAATAAGCTTTTTTGTGACATCTTCCAAGGCATTTCTGGAAGATCTAAAAAGAAATGAATAAATTACAAGCTTATAAAGGTTTGCTTTGGATGTTGTAGTTTAAAATAATATTAGTTTTGTCTCCAAATCATTTACTTATAAACAGGATATTAAGGAAAGCACAAGTTTCGCAATTTTTTAAAATAAAACACCTTGTATATTATTAATTTAAATGAAGCACCTTTTAATCAGCTTTCATTTGATATAACACTTTTCTAAAATTAATTTAAATTTGCTTAATACCATCATTTACGCCATTCAGCAATAATTGCATTGCTTCTATTATAAATTTGACAGTAAAATTTTTCGTATCACATTCCACAACGAATTTCATAATATTCGATTAGTTTTCATACCTTTCCATCAATTAAGACATTTATTTTTGACGAACAACGCTCTGTAGTAGGTAACAATTATTTTGATATGATATTTGATATTTTGAATATAGCGGCAATGGCAAATTATTATTCCAGTTAATAGGTAAGTCAAAATAAAGCTTAATAAAAATGGTTAACATTTACTAAATTTTGCGATTATTTTAGTTAGTGTTGAAAAATGACATTTTAATAGTCCAGTCGGCAGATATCTTGTCTTTGTAAACAAATCAAACATCAATTTTTTTTATTGGAAATGGTTAGGTGCTCATCTTTGAGTGTAACTTCAAATGACGCGGTGGGGTCAGCTTGGCTTCAGTCGTCAACTTGAAAAATATTTTTTTATTCGAATATCTTGTAGGCTGTGAGGTTCTATACTTTGGTTATAGGGCACAACATTCTCCGGCATTTGATGGTGCATTGTGTCGAGGTAATGATGACTTTCCATTGTTATATGAAGCATGTTGTAAATATTGCTATGAAAATCGTGAACTCCATCCGTGCCCAAGGCTTGCAATGACGGCTCTTTAAAGTACAAGTGGAATCTAGCGAGTCTTCTTAGTACACTGCTTCTTTCTATAAGTGGTTAAGTGGTACATAATGACCTCAAAATTGTATATTTTCTAGATTTACTTAGATAGTATTTTTGTCATAGTGCTCAAATTTTGTTTAGAAAATTGTAAGCAAATCCTGCCTGAATTGAATCCGTGCAATTATTGCTATTTGCTATAGTATGCTGTAAAAGATCTACTTACTTCTGATATATAGCCAATATATTGCTAATACCTTGTTACAGAAATGTCACTAGTATGCGACGTTTTACGGAACCTTTGCATCTGCGCAGTTCGCGTGTACGTCAGGTCCGATTTTAAACTTATTTAACTGCATTTGTTTCAGTAGGTATTGGTTCATAGAAAAAAGCAATTATAGCAAATCTTTGAATAATAGGAAATATAAGAAGATGTAAATTAAAATTAATTTTCTCGAAGACTCAATACACCGCAAAAAAGTGTGAATATTTCAGGACTTCCGGATTTTGTGGTGTAGATATGGAAATTGAAATTTCGAAGTAAAGTTCAGTTTCTGGCATAGGTAGGTCCGTAAGTAATATTTGTTGATCTTAGTAACAGGAGTCCTTTGTCGCCTGGTTTCCTTCTATCATTTTCTATACAGCATACGACGAAAGTTACACAAAAATTACTGTTTTTTTTTAAACAGATTTAAAGCAAATCAGAACAGAGGTTTTGAATGTTTATAGTAGACTTGAGAAGCATGTGGGCATTTGGCTTGCCTTGATACTTTGTAGGAAATAAATTGAATATGTTACAAAGCATATAATTGTGGAAAGTCTCAATGCAGCGCATTATGGAAACTGTAAAACAGGAAAACAAATAGTATGCTATTAATATATTTATTTTTATTTTAGAACTACAGTTAAGATGAACTTGTCAGAAAAAATGTTAATGCTCGGCACACTATAAAAAAAAAGAACAGCGGTAATAAAAGTAGTATTTGTGCAGTAAAACACACAGCCGTATTGATGAAACACATAATATTGATGCATAATTGGATATACTGTGAACATCGGTACGAGTCATCCCAATAACCGTTCGGGGACGATACCAAATTAGTTGGTTGGAACAAACCTCATGACTTTAGTATTTCCCAGTACGAATACATTAATAAGTATGGAAAAAATTAATAAAAAAACCCGCTATCATAACTGAACTTAAATGCAAGTACACACAAGCTGGTATAAATACAACGTTACAAACGTTTTAAAAATTGTTTTAAGTAGCTAGGTAGGTACTTACCTGAATTTGCGTCGTTTGCCAACAATTGTTGTAAGCAACACTGGGCACTTGTTGTTCATTACGAACTTACACCAAAAGGCACTATACTATAACCTAAATCAACTTAAACTAAAAAAGTCTAATCTTGTAACCAGTTTTTAACCAAGGTTACACAAAATACAATAAATAACTGAAAATAACGCTCACAAATCTCACAATACACACGCCAAACACTGTGTAAATAAAGAATAAGGAAATAATCGGCTCTGGACAAGGTAAACGTCAATTTTAGGGGAATATCAAAAAATCGTAGAAAACTGACGTATTGCGCATGAGTAAAGCTATCGGTACAGAAATTTTCAGGGTGCATACCGGGAGAATTATAAGAATAATGGGGACCTGTGTATTAGGAATTTATTTCTGAAATCTTTAAAGTAGGTAATAAGCATCCTCAAAACTGAAGGAAAAGTTGGTTAGTCTGTCTTCTATTCGAGTTAGTTCTCTTAATAAATGTATGGTAAAAATCGTATATTAAAATATCGCATCTCATCTCATTTCAGATTTAAAGCTTGCCTGGGCATTATACAAATCTAAGAACTAAGAAATCCATCCATGCAATAGATAACAACAAACAATTTATTTTTCTCTAATAAAAATAATCTCGTAGTTTCAACTAGACATACGAAATACTATTAAATAACTGCTCTTTTTCCAGGTTTTTGGAGAAAAGGACGCTTTCCAGCAAAGCCCTTCTCTTACCGAGATTGCTGGTGGATTTGCGAGGGTCGTCGAAGATATGAAGTGGAAGTCAGTTGCGATAATTGCCACTGGTAAGAGCAATTTCTTTGGTTTCAGTAGTGCTTATAGGAATTAGATTGGTTTCAGATACATTTAAGATACGTTTCCGGAAAACGAGACTGCAACTGGCAGATGTTACACTTTCTAGAACTTTAAGTATTATTTTTAATGGATAAAATTTATCAAGTGACCAACTTTTATATATTATATACCTAAACTTTTCTTAAAACAAAAGCTAAAATGAGTGGGCGTACTAGCAACCAAACTTTGTTAAGTTATAATTATTACAATTAATTAAATTTTAATAATTTTTTGAAAAAAGAATTTTGAAAAAATTTTTTATAAAGTATAAAAGTGTTGAAAGATGATTCGCATACAAACATCGTCCATACCTACATTAATGGACGACACGTAATTACTACAGGACTGCTCAGTTTACAAATGGGCTCACAATTTACGATTTTTAACAAATGACAATATACCTTAAAAATTATATAAAAAATTTTTCTATCTTAAACATTTCTTCCCCACTATAAACAGTAACCTAACTATGTAATCCCCTATCAATTTCAGAATAAATTAAAACTTTTCTTAACTTCAAAAGAATTTCTGTTTATCTTGTCTCATCCATTAAGCTAGCCACGACTAGATTTATTTTAATATACAATTTCATATAATATAAATAAATAAATATAATAAAAAACCCTTGCTTTACAATGAACCTCACACATTCCTAGTATGCTGACCACTTCAATAATTCAATTCAAACTATAGGGAAACATTTTATCCCTTCTTAAGCTCCATTAAAGTTCTATCACCAGATTTTTCTCTTTTGCTAACACCAATAGCAACATTACTGAATTTCATATCTCCTGATGATGAACACCACTGTGTTCGAAACATGTAGAATTATGATATACTAATTGGTTTTATAATAAATTTGTGGAGGAAGACTTTTTGTATTCCCTTCTTTTCCCTAAATTCTTAACTCCACTTCAAGTATGGACTATTTCTTCAAAACAAAGATATTGTTATGGCTTTGACGATTATAAAAATGCTTTAAAAAATATGGACACATCTTTGTCATAATCAACGACCTAGGGAACACGAGTGGATGTCATTTGGCGATGCACCAACAACACCTCCTAGTTGTATGTTCTATACAAAATGTAATAATAGTAATTTACGTAACAAGTTCCGATAGTGATATTTTACGGGATGAGTAGGAACCTGCGAGTCCGTAAAATCACTTTTGGATCGTGTTATGTACAGTATTTTTTCTGTGACCGTTCTGTATGTTAAATAGGATATCGATGGATAATAACGTATGAACTCTAGATAGACAATTACATATAACAAACACTCTTATGAATACATTACTAATGAATATTAATGACACAATTATGACAATTACTTATAATAATATTATTTGGGGTATTAACAGAAGTGGCAGTGTTAAAATTAGAATTAGTAGACGCATCAGTAATTGTACTAGTTTTCGAGATATTAATTTCGTTACGACCCTTTTCAATCTGTGAAGCTATGTGAATTTTGTTTCTTAAAGAATTTTCTATGTATCCCTGTGTTACATTGGTTGATTTCCATCCTCCGTGTCTTTTTAAGTTAGTTATACTACCACCACTTCCAGCGAGTAAAGTGGCTGAGCTCCTGCATAAACAGTGCCCGGTGTATTCTTTGGGATTCGGTAATTCAAGAAATTCAGCAATTGTGCAGGCGATTTTTCCAAAAGTGTGAATACCAATAGTACATTCTCCATTTTTATAATAAACAAATAATCTACGATGTGGTGTGTTTGCTTGACGTAATGACAAATATTATCTTTATAAAGAAATATTATTTTCTCCAATGACGACAAAGGTTCTTTCCATATTCATTTTAGAATCAGGAATTTTACTCACTAAGATGGTTGTCTTATCTTCTATATTATCCAAATTCATTTTACAAAGCTCTTCACGACGACAAGCGCCTGCCAAACCAATTATTAATGAAACCTAAAATAAAAAAAATTAATCACAAGGAAGAAGAGGAATTAGATTCAATTATATTACCTTTGTCATTAGGTAGATATTATCTCCAGCTTCTGATAAGAAGTGATTTATTTCTTCTTTATTCAATACGCTTGATTTTTTTGGTTTATAGCCAATAGATTTTCTTTTAAGGAAAGCAATAACTTTGGGATAGAGACTTATATCTATATTATTTTTAATATTAATTGTGAACTTAAGTATCGAGTAGACCGCCTCGGTGGCCGAAGTGGGTAAAGCACCGGAAACGGCGTGAGCCTGCTTTCGCGCTGCTCGAGTCGAGCGGGTTCGAATCCCGCTACAGTACGCTCAAATAAAAAAAGTACTGGGTTTGGTTGTTATATGTGTGAGTGCAGGTACTTCTGACTAACGATTTATCGGAATCGAAACCGCAGGGTCATGCTCCTATAGCAGCGGGTCTTTAACCCGAGACTTGCCTCGGTTGCGGGCTGTGTGGGCGGGCTGTTGTAGGAGGTGGATTCTGTGGGGGGATCAGGATGGTGGTTGGTTGGAAAGCGACTGCGCGTGGTTCAGATCCTACGATAAACAGTAGGTCCCGTCTGGCTGACATTACCCAGACGTAAAATTACCCTGGGCGGGCTAGTAACGAATAACTAGGGGATACAATAAGTCTGTAAAAGGCTGCGGTGTCAGGACGTAAGTGCCGACCTAGTTATTTAAGAGCAATCAATCAATCAATCAAGTATCGAGTAATTGCTCCAGAGGCTTGATGGCTTTAGAATTTTAGATTTTTCCAATAAATATGCAAGAATCACTTGTTCATTTATAGTATGCAAATTTTTATTATTGCTTCATTTTTGAAATAATTTGTAGACCAATTCATACCTCTCTCTTGACTTTACCGGCATTAATTCATAAGTAGCCGCTTTGGCAGATTCAATAATCTCATGTGGAATCATTTCAGCCTCACTTTCACTACTGATTTCCATTTTCTGGATTTGAAAAGCGAAAAAAATACACACCAATGTTACATGACAAGCGCTGTCATTATAAAATACAAAGTTCACATTATTGTCAAAGCATAGATACCCAAATCATCCCGAAAGTAACAAGAATTGTCCCGAAAGTAAAGAAATCGTTTCGAAAATGAAAAAAATCGTCCCGAAAATAGCTACTTTTGGTACTATTTGTGTCAAGTGGTACTTTCGATTTAATAAATCATACCGAAAATTTTATTTTCGAGACGACTGCAGAAAAATACTTTTTTTTTTGTTAACAAGCAAAAATTTCTTGTTTTTATTAGGCTTTATGAAAAACTATATCGATTCTTTCCTCGTTTTAAAATTTTTTCCCTAATTACACGAAAGGAAGAACGGTAACAACGCGTTATATATTTAACCTTGAATTAGCCAATAGTCAGCTGACTTTTGCTACTTGTCTCACTCGTTGAACAACATATTTATCTATAACCTTCTGCTTTCAGAGTTTAGTTCCGGTGGTTCCAGCTGGAAGTAAATACCCCTCACCCCGTAACCCGAATAATGTTGGCGTCATAGGATAAACCTTCAGCTCGGTTACAATCGATACTTAAACCTAATTAAATGCTATTTTTTTAGAGGAAGGGCAAATTCGATATTCTAAATGGAACACCCTGTATATTCTTAACTATGGTGAACATTTAATCATTTACCATTCTAAAGATACTTACTAGTGTATATGTTTACGTTGTGTCAAAATACCGGGTTTTTGCCACTTAGTTTTAAATATAACCACATATATATTTAAATAAAACTAAAACTCATAAGGAAATAATGACATTTATATTAGATTGTTTTCTGTTACGTAGTTATCACCGTCAGAAGTCCCTTCATAGTTTTAAAACGTTTTGATGTATCGTTCTAGTGTCTGAAATGTTATGACTATAGTAAGCGAAGCCACCTTAAAGTTGCCCAAACTGTTATGTCGAAACTAAAAGTAACGGCAACTAAACCATATCACTTAAATATCACTTAAAAGTGACCGTCACCTTAAAGTGGGTTTGACAGTTTTGGGAACTTTTCCCAAACTTTCAATGTGGCGGCACCTCATTATATAATTGCGGTGGTTGTCGCCACGTTCTTGTTACATCCATAAGTGATTATCAAATTTCGCATGAGATTAAACACACTATAAAACGGCTTTAACCTTAAAGATTCACTATGAGGTAATAACCTTCACCTAAACATATCTGCTTCCTACGTGATATTCTACAGTGAAGAGAGAAGCCTCCAAGGCATGATTGGTTTGTTACAAGCTTTGTCCAGTGTTACGGGCCTAAGTTGGGTAATAATAGAAAGCCCTGCAAAAAGGAAACTTTTCGACATTCGCCAGCGTCATACTAAAACATAAACAGAAAGTGCCACAGTAACATTATTTTAAATAAAACCCATTGTGATATTAAAATACTCCCTGTAAACAGTAGAAATACAAAAGCGCGAATTGCGATACATTAAGATGAAACAACTGTACTACATTGATTGAGACCGAGACTTTGTGTTTACCTTTTGCTTGATATTGTAATTATAAGGTTATGATAACTTTAAAGTTGCGAAACTAGGTATCTGCAACGTGGCCACGTGGGTCTAATAACTTAAAAGTTGCAAATCAATGTGGCTTGCCTTGCTGCCGCTTTCTGTGGTAGCAGAGTTGATAGCTTAGATACATTGGTCACTGGAACTACATATAGAGTTGGACGTCTTTAGTTTCCGACACCGTAGGTGTACAACACTTCAAAGTTTTCTTCTTCACAAGCAGACAGGTTTACAGATTTATGTTTAAGGTCGCCATTGTGAGATAAAAATTTGTACTGTGTTAAATTCTCGTCAGTACCGCATTAAATTTCATGCATCAATAAATAATTATTGGTTTCGGGTGACCAGCATTTAAAAAGAAACCATTAAGTACTAGTATGTTAATAAGAGCATACCCGCCTCCTCCAAGACCCTACTGCGCATACGCAGATCATGTACTATCAAACAGCACAACTGACAATGACGTCAGATAGTAAAATTCAAGGAGAGTACAACCTCTTGACGTCACGAAATAAAATCCGTCGAGAGCTCACCATCCTCCTCCCAAGAACTACCGCGCAGTTTCAATTCTTTAGTTTATTATCTTATTTTAAGCATAGTAGGATATCTATAAAGTTGCATACCCACATAAATTTTAATGAAAGAACAAGATTCTGCCTAACACTATGGAGAAATTAATAATTGAAATGTACGAAGACAGAAGCATATTCATGTTACTATGCTAGAACAAGTGAGGCTACAGACGCACAAGATGTGTATTTATGCATTAGAGAAACAGAACATGCTGATTTATTTAAAAAAGCATCCATAGTTTACAAAGAGTTTTTAGTGACTAAAACTATTTTAAAATTAATGCTAGGATTAACAGAAAATAATTTATTAATTCGCAAGCTTAGGCTTAAGAAATAATAACTATTACACCCTTTGCTGTCCAATTATTAGAAACGATTAATAAAATAATATACCACAGTAAATACGTTTATTTTTTTATAACGCCCTCATTCAATTTTATAAATCTTGCCCTTTCGGCCATCTTAAATTTTCGTTTTGCACTGATTGACATTTTTGGCGGCATTTGTCTCAATATCAAATTACTTATTACATATTCATGGGGATTATATGTAGACCAAGAAGGATCCATGTCCCAGCTTGTATCTATTGGCATTGAAGCTGACCTATTCCAATTAAGGTCTGCTGATAGTGGAGGTTCACCCCAACTGGTATCTATTGGCTCTGAAGCTGAACTATTCCAGCTGAGATCTGCTGGTACTGGAGCTTCACCCCAACCGATATCTAGTGACATTGAAGTCGACCCTTCCAAGCTGTGATCTGCTGTTACTGATGCTTCATCCCAACTCATATCTAGAGGCACCGAACTATTCCAGCTGAGATACGATGATGATGATACTGATGGAGTTTGGTTCCATCAGTATCATACTTCATATCAAACTTATTATTTATAATAATTATTAAAAGCAGCAGTAACTATACTGATAAAATAGTTGTACTGATTGTATACAAACGGAACGTTCATATTTATACAATACCTAAATCAATGCAAAAACGACTTTCATGCTCTTCGCCTCTAAAATTCGTCAAACCACTTTTAATAATCAATACCATACGATTTAAAATAAGAAAAGAGAAGCACAATATCAACCCGCATTCTGAGAAAGAAGCCTTCACCTCGAATCAACTTTTAAAATTTGGCAATGAATATAAAATAGAAAGATTCACACGTGGAGAAAGAATCTAAATGAACAACACTCAAGTGGCATCTATAGGTATAGTCCGCTGCACGAGGCTATCACTACGCCTTGTGAAGAGGAAGGGCTATAAATATGGAGTTCTAAGCAGCGTGTCATAGACGTGCGTACAACTTTTTTAAATATGATTCTCTTTATCATAAATTTAGGTTTTATTAAAAGAAAATACAGAATTATATAGAATAAACTAAACGCAACAGCTTGCTTGAGACGTCTCTAAATTTATTAACAAAAAGTCAATTACAACGCGTACCGCATCCATCTAAAAAGGGGCATTTACAAGGCTGCGCTAATGACGAACAATCAGCACATGCTTAGAAGCCTGACACCCATATGTACAGCGCATGGTGTACTGCCTTAAGCTCGTCGCGTTGATAAGTTGCCAGATTTGGATTATTAGATTAAATTATAATTTATTAAGGTATTCCACGGCAGAAATCATAATTATTTCTTTATTAAATTATAGATTAATTTGAAAAATTTTTTGTAATATGTCTACTTTTCAATATTCTTACATAGTCTAATATTAATTATATACCTAGTGTATTATAAATGAATATTTGGATAAGTACATAATATGCGAGATGTTGTACGTGGCGACATCCCGTGACAATCGAGCTATCCATATATCGCGTTTTCGGCTCGCAGAAATCGACGATTGGCTTTTAGTGCCACATGACATTAGATACCTGCTTATGCGGATTCCATTGCAGCGTTTAGTCATCTCTAAGACCTCGATGGTCTAGTGGGGTGGATAGCTCAATTGCCAGGAGATGTCGCCATCTCGCATATGTATTTATACATTATGTTATGAAGTTCACTCTAAGGTCCCTTTCCCTTTCGTCAGACTCGATAGCCTTGCCGAGGAGCCGTAATACGGCGAAACGCGTCCAAGGATTGGGTCTGACGGGAGGAAAAGGGACAAACTTCTTTCTTTTAAATATTTGGATGTTTTTTATTGAAATGTGTGCTGTCAAATCGGCAAATATTGCACTTTTTTAATTCGCATTCGGTTCATAGGACAAGCCTAATGCTTTGGACTTATCATTTTCAGGTCCTTGAAATTTACAGGGACTATGTATTTTTTTCAAAATACGAAATATTTCAACGGCAGCATATTTTGAGCTATAACATCCATACCTGACAATAACATTTCAATCGTTCAAATTGTATGCCCTCGGATTTTTGTAATTTTACTTACGTGTGTGCATGTTATATTCTTACAATATTATTCAGTGTAAATTCAATGTCAAGTTACTAAAAGAGCACGAATAATGAGAAATACTATGCAGGAAAGACACCCACCTATGGTACTAACCTTAACTGAAGTGAAGCCCAGTAAAGTTTCACTTTTAGTTTTGACCAACAAACAATTGTTCCCAATTTTACTAACCCCTACGTAATACAACCGTTTCTATCGCGTGGCAGTAATTTTTTACATGAGCTTCTAGTGTAGTAGTCGCTACATTTCATTCAATAAAAATACCACTTGGGTTCTTAAATTCAGTTAAAGTTTAAGATTTTAAATGGATATTTTGATTTGTTTGTTTACATTTTTTATAACATAAATGTACTATAATACAGCTATTTGTTTGTTAATATTTCAGTTTTATTAAGCTTAGTTTTGCAGCATTTGTAGATAATTAATTTAGGTTATCCCGAGACCAAATCTACGCCTAAAACATCGAATCACAATAAATCAGCCCTCGAGAATTACGTTGAAATACTGGCACAATATTAGAATATTAATCTAACAGTATGAACAGCATTTTAAAATGCCCAAATCGTGTGCTGTGTTAAAGGAAATTGCATTACATTTCGCTAAAATAGTGTTTTCGTCTATTTCAAACTCACTTTGAATATAAATGTTCCTAAATATATTTTGCATCAATCTAGAGTAATGTCGAAATTCTGGTAAAATGGTGAATTTTAAAAATCCTGGCTTGATTTTGTTAGAATATTATAGGGGCTTTAAAATTCAAATCTTCTGGGCATAAAATATATTTTGTTTTTTGTTCAAATTCACATAAATTATTCTTAAGGCAAGACAGGTTAGTTCAGGGTAGTAAGCTTTCGCCCAAAATCCAAAAAGTTCGTGATTAAAGGTTGAAACACACATTGTCTTGAATTAAACCCGGCTACAATTAAATGGCAGCCCATCTTCAGGTTTGTTCCAGCACACCCGTACATTGTACAATCCGGTTCGGTTCATGCGCAGAAGAAAATAGCGTTGCAACTAACCCGTGACGGTTTATCGTACGATCCTTGCTGGCGTTCCAACATTGTCAAGGACCGTTCGCGAATCGGTTTCTGTAGGGTCATTTCAATACTTGGTTGAAGGCATGTACTGTTTGGAATGACTTGCACATTAGTCCGTTTGTCTGTTCGTCAAGTGCTTGTGGTTTATTAATTTTCGCTATATTATTCTTCTTTCGTTGTTTGTTTACTAGTTTTGACATTAAAATAATGCCAGCCCAGACATTTACTGTAAAATGATTGATGCAAAAAGTTGTTTTTTATCTGCTTTAGTACAATAAAAACGGATATTTTACATATTATAAGTCTTTAATAGCTATTTATACAACAAGTTACGAAATAAGGGTCTTTTAGGCAACCGACGCGAAAATTGTCCTACGAGGCGAAGCCGAGTTGGACAACACGCCAGAGTGACTAAAAGACATTGTTTCGTAATGAATGGTGTACAATATTTTTTCTACGGGCGTTTTATAATAAAAAACTTAATTTATTTTACCAAATATTTTATTACCTATGTTTCATTTACATCTTTCATATCAAAAAAATTGACACTAAGAATTTTTTTCTCAAAAACTGCGGCAAATATTAAGTAAAAAATGAGTGATTTAGAAAATTCAGACATTGAAAATGCCGCAAATGAGACAATGGTGAACCTTGTTCCCCAAAAATCAAGAAGTTTGTATGAGGGAACATTCAAAAAATTCAAAAACTGGTGTGAAGAAAAAAAGGTAAAAAACTTATCAGAAAAAGTCGTTTTGACATATTTTTCACGATTATCCGATGCCTATAAGCCATCAACTTTGTGGAGTACTTACTTAAGCTGGATTTATAAACTCGAAAAGTTGGTGAGGTTGAAGTTATGATCAAGTTGTTGAGGTTAGATATTCCGAACTCCGAACATAAAATTTGGTTATCTCGAACTACCCGGGAACTTTTCGAACCTATCGAGCTTTACATGAACAACATGAACGAGTGTATAAATGGAACTTTAGTGTTCCCTTTAGTTTAAATTGAACTCCTATTTCCAACACCAACTGAACCTCAACCTCGCCAGTTTTTCGAGTTTATAAATCTAGCTTTAATCCTTCAAACGATGGTTTATTTAAATAAAAATGTTGATATAAAGACATTTACAAACCTAATCGCATTTTTGAAAAGGAAATCTACGGGGTATAAGCCCAAAAAGTCGAAAGTTTTTTCCAAAGAACAAAAAGAAAGATTTGTCAAAGAAGCAGACGATAAGAACTATTTATTGGACAATGTCATTATTATTGTGGGAATCTCTGGAGCATGTCGGAGAAGAACTCACATATTTAAAGATGAATAATATCGAAATTTCGGAGTATTTAATTAAAATAACCATTCCAAACACTAGAACAAATGTTGCAAGAAGCTTTGTAATTAGCGAAGGCTTTATCAACTTCTTGAATATTGTCCGAAAGTACGTCCAATTACGTCCAGCACACATAACCTGAAATGAAAGATTTTTTATCACGTACAGAAACTTCAAATGTTTCAGACTTCCAGCGGGCATTAATGCCATTGGAGGAACACCAAAGAAAATTACTGAGTTCTTGGGCCTTCCAAAGGCAAATGAATATACAGGCCACTGCTATCGAAAATCTTCAGGAACTTTTTTAGCGGACTCTGGAGCGGATATATTGATGCTTAAGCGACATAGAGGTTGGCGGTCAGATGCCGTGGCTGAGGGGTATATAGACGATTCTTTAGAAGACACCAGAAAAATTTCCGAAAAAATTCCCGGTGCAAAATCTTTGAACGCTAACAACAAACGTGGTAAATCTAATGAATCAGAATGTTCTACCAGCTGTACTAGTGGCATTGGTTTAATTGATATTGCTGTTGCAGATTCATTTTCTATTTCTAGTTCAAATTCTTCATTTATTTTACAAAGAGAAATATCTCAACGTACTGTTTTAGGTTACACAAGCATTAATTTTAATAATATAGGTAACTGTACTCCTAATATTTATAACAAATAGGTAAAACTATAGTCTGTGTTTAGTTTTTAATTGTAAATAATTACTTTTAGGCACAGCGTGCTTAAAAACTTTTAAGCACGCTGCGCCTAAAAGGAGGTTATTTAAAAATCAAAACGACAATCAAAAAGGGGGTATTATAAAACGACAGTAGAAAAAATAAGTAAATTAGGAGGGGAAAATCAAATTAATTTGTAAACAGTTCGGCATAGCTCATTTAAATATAAATTGCATATGAATAATGTGATTCATCTTCCATATTTATGTAGAGTAACTCAAAAAGAACACAAAGTCACGGTCTCAAGTTCTAATTTTTGTATTTGTTACGCGTTTCACCCTAATCGGGCATCATCAGACCTACAAACATATTGCCTAATATACACCTGTATAGAAAATGTGTAAAAGAAATAAAATTTTACCCTATTACTATGGTCCAAATAAAGTATTACAATTAAAATATATAAAAACGTAGACTCGACATCTTCACAACACATTAAAAACAACACTAAAACTAAGGTTAGGAGAGTACAACATTTTAAAAATAATATAGCAACAAAAAATTTTTCATAAAAAACTCTTTCTAGGATCCAGATTTGAACCCGGTGCCCCGAGAGTCACAGTCGTGTGTTTGACCGCTACGCCACGGAGTCATTAACAAACAGAAATTAAAACTTATAAATCTAGGTCCGTCCTTAAGTTATTAAAAATTAAACCAGGCTCAAAATTGAAAACATCATTCACACAGTTAGAATAGGGCTCTTTTTGGCTTTCGTTATTTCTAACTTTTCCCACAAATCGAGTTCTTTACCCTTCGAGCGCTCATGTAGAACGCTAATGCCCTCTTGGGAGAAAGAGTGTTTTGTGCTTAGTAGGTGGGTAGCGAAGGCAGAGTTGGTTTCTACAATATCAGTGTGCTCGAATTTCTTGACAATGTTTAAGTGTTCCCGCACCCGGGTAGAGATTTTCCTCCCCGATTGTCCAACATATACTGCATTACAGTCTTCGCACTTCAAAGAATAAACCCCCGATTTTGACAAGGTATCAATTCTATCCTTGACATTAATTAAGTGTTTGCTTAATGTATTTACTGTCTTATAAGCAATGGATAAGCCAGATGTTTTAAAAAACTTTCCCAGCTGAACTGGAATTTCTCCGAAGAAGGTTAGGCATTTATAGTTCTTCCCTTTATGGTAAACTTCCTTTTTTAGACTTATTACTAATCAAGAAACAAGACAACATCGAGTTTCAAGTATACAGAAAACCCTCTTCCACCGATAATGTCATACAGTTTTCTTCTAACTCACCCCCCCCCCCCCCCCCCCAACATAGATTTGCAGCCTTCAACTCCCTTTTGTATAGATTATTTAAACTACCCCTATCTAAAGAAGCATTCCTGACTGAGCTGGATTTAATTAAACAATTGGCGAAGAACAATGGTTTCTCTATTAACTCAATAAACAAACTATATAATAAATTTGTCAATAAATATAAACTTTCTTACCATATTAAACTCCCGGAAGAGAAAACTAAAAGGAACAACTATAAATACCTAACCTTCTTCGGAGAACTTTCAGTTCAGCTGGGAAAGTTTTTTCAAACATCTGGCTTATCCATTGCTTATAAGACAGTAAATACATTAAGCAAACACTTAATTAATGTCAAGGATAGAATTGATACCTGGTCAAAATCGGGGGTTTATTCTTTGAAGTGCGAAGACTGTAATGCAGTATATGTTGGACAATAGGGGAGGAAAATCTCTACCCGGGTGCGGGAACACTTAAACATTGTCAAGAAATTCGAGCACACTGATATTGTAGAAACCAACTCTGCCTTCGCTACCCACCTACTAAGCACAAAACACTCTTTCTCCCAAGAGGGCATTAGCGTTCTACATGAGCGCTCGAAGGGTAAAGAACTCGATTTGTGGGAAAAGTTAGAAATAACGAAAGCCAAAAAGAGCCCTACTCTAAACTGTGTGAATGATGTTTTCAATTTTGAGCCTGGTTTAATTTTTAATAACTTGAGGAAGGACCTAGATTTATAAGTTTTAATTTCTGTTTGTGAATGACTCCGTGGCGTAGCGGTCAAACACACGACTGTGACTCTCGGGGCACCGGGTTCAAATCTTGATCCTAGAAAGAGTTTTTTATGAAAAATTTTTTGTTGCTATATTATTTTTAAAATGTTGTACTCTCCTAACCTTAGTTTTAGTGTTGTTTTTAATGTGTTGTGAAGATGTCGAGTCTACGTTTTTATATATTTTAATTGTAATACTTTATGTGGACCATAGTAATAAGGTAACATTTTATTTCTTTTACACATTTTCTATACAGGTGTATATTAGGCAATATGTTTGTAGGTCTGATGATGCCCGATTAGGGTGAAACGCGTAACAGATACAAAAATTGAAACCGTGACTTTGTGTTTTTTTGAGTTACTCTACATTACTGAATTCAGGTCTCTTTGTGAACCATGGACGGATTCTTTGAATTCCATATTTATGTTGTCTGTTATATTAGGAGGAAATGGTTCTTCGACTTCTTCATATGGTATAGTTTAATATCATCGTAATTTTTAGAGTTATTATTAGATGGCACTTTTTTAGGACTTGCTAGCTCTGGATCAGATGTTAAAAGAAGCTCCCTAATTATGTCTATGTTCGTATTCGTTCTTGATGATTTATGGGCATGATATAACCGAATGTTTCTGGTTTCCTTATGTCCAGCCTCTAAGGCTTTCTTAGAAAGTTGTTTAATAGGTAAATGAAAATTATAGCACAGCCATGATGCACCAGTACTTTGTTCATATAACTGGGAATATAATACCAGCTATATAAATCCAAATACAAAACTTTATGCTAGATAACTATGCAAATACTTTGTCTTATTAACCGCTAGACCTGATCAAGAGGTATAAATAAGCTGGGACATTGGACTCAAGTTGAGCATAATTATCATTGGCAATATTATTGGTATCATACTTTGGTTGGCAATAATAACATTTTGTTTTGTTGATGCACTCTATAAATTTGATTTATTTCTTCCAACAATATTACCATTTTATAGTAAGAGTCTATAAACCCTAGGTCTCTCTGTTTTTTCCAAAATTTTTGCTGGTGTCATAATATAAACCTTATCCCTAATATACACGATCTCGTACCTCTCAAACTTAAGGGTGTTGCTGTCATAATAATGTTGCTCCAACCATATTAAATTGGATGATGTCGTAAAGAAGCACTTTTTTTTTTATTCTCTCATGACATTTCTTCCAATATCTCTCGATATTTAAAGAAAACAAGCGACTTTCTTCTTTTAAAAGTGGACTAATGCTTTTTCTCCTAAATGCATATTATGTAGTGTTTTGAACTTAGCACACATTCTTGTAACTCTCTCGGGCTGGGCGCTATTAAGCCATTCTTCGTACAGATCTATATTTTTAAGAGCACGTTGTTCTGAAAAATTTGAAAACCTGAAATATTGCAGTCTGACGCAGTAAGTTATATTATAAGTACAATAATAGTTGAGTCTGTGTGCCACAAACAATCTGGGATACCACTTTATCATTTTCTTAAAACCTTAGTTAAAGATCCTAAACGATTTAAAATAATTCAATCATGCATTTAGTACTGCCCGTCGGTATATATACAGTAATTCATCAAACTTAAACACCACAATAATGGCATAACGAAGCACTTACCTTGAGCCCTACAAGTTATAGTTTTTAAACGAAAATATTTTTCCGTCCATCAAGATCAAATAGGATAGGACAAAATCACAATAAACACTGTAAATTTCAAGAATTCCGGTTCTAGTCAATTGGATCTCAATAAATACATGACCTTCGACCGTTGCGTTGTCACATAGTTCTTCGATTTAAGGTTCGTTTATGCCTAGGTTTTAACCTTCAGGGATTCCCAGAGTGATATATCTTACCAATTTTATAAATGCGAAACATTACTTTCTTGATTTTTGTTCTTTGGATTAGATTTTCGCACAGTCGACTATGTACCAGTACAAAAGTTTGCGAACCAGGCTGTCTTCGATTTTGATAATGCTGCCGATAAAGTCGTTTAGCTTCAAAGGAATTATCGTTGGGAAGACCATGATAATAAAATGCATAATATCGGTATATTCTTGGTTTGTGGACTTACTTAACCATCATTAAATAGCTGTAACTAATTTTGCAAACGTCAAGTAATAAAATTATTTGATACTAAACATAAAAAAAGTTAACAAACGGAAAAAAAATGTGATATGTCCCAGCCAACTACTTTTTTTTTAATTTTGTTAATTGGATACATAATACATATTATATCAATTGGGATTAGAACAGAAGAAATGAGAAAAGGACGGGAACTCAAAAAATTATATCAGTATTTATAAAGGGTATCCTAAAAAATTTGAGGACAGTGAAATTGTTGGTACCGCCAAAAAATGCAACACTCGGTATACCGCCTCTAATAATTTAGACATTATATTGTAGACATTCCGAAAACTAATAAGTGTAAAGTCAGCGCCACATATAACATTATCGTTCATATTTAAATATTTGTATAAAAACTCCAGTAAAAATTGTATCAAAGGAAGTGACAATACCCGGGTTCAGAGTTAAGAGTCAACGTGGACGCCAAGAAAGTTATATCTAATTACCTCTTGTGGATACTCTATTGGCCTTCGAAGCCCATTTTCCGTTTCTCATTGGCTGAATTAGTTAAAAATTGATATCACTATGTTAAACTCGACCTATGGACAGTTATTTTGATCGCTGTTGGTGAAGCGCTGATACGGCTTTGCTCTGTTCTTATCTATACTACGTTAAAAAGAGGTAGATGCGGGCATGGCTCACGTCTGTACGAATCGTACTCGGCGGCATCTGGCTTTTAAGTCCCTAGAAATGCGCTCGCCGAAATCTCACATTTTAAGGCCGATTCTATACGAGCCACAAAAACGCGACCGGTAAGTCGCTCAGTCGCTTGAAAATTTTGCCCATTCTATACGAGCGTGTTGATGCCGCGCCTTTGTAGCGCGTATAACCGGCGAGTAAAACGCGATCCATTCTAGACTAGCGACAAAACGCCTTATATTTGCTATGGATCCCGTACAAGTTGGCTGTATCGCTGTTCACCAATTAACGTTATTAAGTTTTTTGGCCAAAATAGTGGTGGGGATCCAGTTTTCGAAAGTGAAATGATGAAATCGAGTTTTCTTTTCCCAGTCGATCAAGTAGGATTCCCCCGTTATTCCGACAAGATTTATCGGTATATCCGGAGGGTCGGAGAGGGGCAGGGCGCATTTTAAATCTCAGACACCAAGCACAACAATGATCTGCATTCTGCACTACTAGTCGTGGACTGCTGAAGGACAAATCGGCTCGGCCGGCCAGACGCTTGCAAGTTGCTACATATAGAATGACACGCCGGTCTCCGGCGGGCGACTTTTACGCAACCTCTTGCGATCAACACGCCGGCACGCCAACGACGCGTCCACACGCGACCGCAAAGTTGCCCGTATAGTATGCCCAATTAACACTCTGTGGTTCTGTGACACACGCGTGTCGCTCGCAGGCAAACGGTCGCGTTTTTGTTGCTCGTATAGAATAGGCCTAAGGCGCAATGCATGCCGCATAGAGGCGGCATTTTTTGCTGGCGTTTTTATACAGAAAACAGAAATATAAACAAAATGTTATATTTGTAGCGCTTACTTTACCAAATTTAATTAATTTATCTTGGAAAATATGGGTGACAAATGAAAAAAACTGAAAAAGAATCAAAGCTTTCATACCCTGCATTCTGCATGTTAAAAATGATGCCTTTTTCACCGCATATTTATAAGTATTATTGTCCTATTTTGACGAGCACTATTACTTCTTTAGATATCTACGTGATATTTATTAACAACCCTGTAAACTAGTATAAATACTAGTATACAGTGGTTCTATAAATTCTAAATTAATAATTGAAATTGTCTTTAATATATAAGGAATTACGGTCAAATGGACCCTTACAAGTTCATCCCTCATCAAAATTTAGCGCTTGCCAAATAATCTAAATATCTTATTTCGGGATAAAGTAGGAGATTGTTGAGTTCTGATATAAATATCGTCTTAAAAGGCGAGCAAAGCTAAAGACTTATAATCAATAAATAGAAAATACAGGAAATACACGTCTGAGCAAAACGATTAGGTTTACTGATTTATTTACTTACTTTCCTAAGCTACGCATTTTTAGAATCCGTTTATATCCGTTTATAAACAATTTTGCTGTGCTTAAATCTGTTTATAAAGAGACGATTTCATAAATCTCACCCCTTTCTATTAACCTCTAAACAGAAGTTTTAATCTTGATGACTATCAAATGCGATGAAAACTTCGGGGTGTTGTAAAGAAAAATGAAAATAAGATTATTATTTTTTATTCTGTTGTAAAGTTATCAGTGAAATCATGTTGTTCCGTATGTTTTAAAATGATAATATAAATAAAACGTATTCCAAAAATTATTTTTTATATTTTATTTCTTAATTCCACACACGAATAATGCAAAAAAAAAGAATCATTATTATTCTGTTCTTTAAATTAACATTCCACAATATAATACGTATTTCTAGTACTTCTGTACCCAAGAACTCGTCGTCTATGCAAATTCGCACACCTCGTTGTCAATGCAACGTAATGCGCATCACACGATCGTTCACAGCCAAAACTTTCGTAATAAACCTTAGCAGCGGTATGGAAATTTGGTCAATCAGAGTGCCATAATTTCTTAAGATTTGTCCTGCACTTGTGGCGCCGGGTGGATGTATTATGGAACCGACACTATTTTCGATAGTTACTATATACAAATAGTTTATATCATTTTTCGCGCTGTAAGCAGCTTGGTAGGTAAATACCGTTTTATTGTATCTAGTTCGAGAGTAGGTACAGTGCGAGCAAAAATTATTTTCATCCAAGAGGGCTGGGACTAAAAAACGTAGGGCTTGGTTTAGATCACAATTATAAGGGAACGATATATCTAACCAGATCTAGGTTAAAATTGCGTCAAATTCATATTATGACATCATATGCCAAACTGATGAATAAGCAAACAAATACAAATTTATTTTTGTTGCTTGCAAAATTAACAAAGTAAGAATATAGAGAAGGGAAAATAAAAATTATAGAAGTTGCTAAAATTGGCCACCGTCATGCTCCAAGCATTATTATGGTTATGATCTAGAAAGTAGCCAGTGAACTAGAAAAAACATAGCTAGCTGTTAAATAGCTTTAACATGAAGAGTTCAATTATAGAAAAGATAAGCCGCATAGGAATCGGTCAGCCACGGAAGACGCTATGAAACGGGCAATTGTAAAATCTAAATCTTTCCGGCCTCGGAATGGTCGAGGGGTAAACCGCAGGGGAATCTTTGTGTACAATGTTCAGGAATTAGTAGTGGAATTAGAAGAATTATTGGGGAACTTCAGTCAAAAAATAGTGGAATTAGTACAAACAGGGAGGGAATTAGTGGGAGAAACTGATAGATCGTGCAATGTCGTGTCGTATTCCTTTCCAGTTCCTTTCTTCTTAGTTGGCTTGTGTTTTGATTTCCACCGGTCTATTATGTTTGTTCGCCAAACGCGGTGTAGTCATTTGGCTAGTTGCAATTATATACTAAATCAATCGGGAATAAATGATATCAGTAATTTAACAAGTGGTTAGTGATGTGATGAAAACATACAAAGTGAAGAAGAAATTTGTTATTTGGATATAAGAGCTACAGTTGAAGAAGTTATTGGAAATGTCATAGAAGACGTGAAATAACTTGAAGTCAACGCAAAAGATAACGACTGGAAATACATGTAGATTCCGTTAATAAGACGGGTACAATATGTCAAAGTTACAAATAAGAAAGAAGACGACATTGAAGTTAAAGAGTATCTTGAAGAAAATGAAATTGTCCAAAATATACCAAAAATTATAGTAATGAGGACGATATAGTTATAGAGTTAATTTCGAACGAGGTTTTAAATGAAGATAGCTAATAATCTATAGGAAGAATCCTCTGTATGTAAAACTTATTGTCTATAAGAGAAATCTCCAATTATCAAAAAGTCATGGTACTGCTGGGTTTTAGAATAATTCTACGGCAGAGTAAGTACTGACCGTTCAAAAAGATTTATAGGCACTACTAGGAGAACACTTTCCAAAACCTTACAGCCTTCAACTATGAAATGGACTAAACAAAAGCATCCCAGAGATGAAGCTAATGTCAGAAGCACCGACTCCAAGACTGATCTGGACGAGGTTGTGATCGAGCTCGACGACTGATTTGGGGTAGTTTCCAGAGAAGACTTTGCCATTCAATGTGTGTTCGAAAACTGATCAATCTGTCGTCGAAGTAGTTAATTGTTTCGGCGGATGTATGGGCTGTTGCACCGTCCTGTTGAGAATAACCAAAACGTAGTTCACCGTCAAGTAATTGCTTTACAAATGGATTCAAAATATGGTCCCTATACCGCTGTGCTGTGCATGGAGAAAAATGGGACCAACAATTCTTCTTCAGGAAACAACCAACCAAACACCAATTTTCTGGGGAGGAGCAATGTGGGCTTTACAAAAAAAAAGGGATTTTCACTGCTCCATATGTGTGGATTATGAGAATTCACATATCCGGTGAAGTGGAACCAGGCTTCATTAGAAAAAAATGTCTGGTCTAATAAATAATTCCTTTCTAATAAATTTTGGGTAAACCACTGACAGCAATTCCTACGTGTTTCAGAATCTGCAGCTTGTATTTCTGAAAGTACTTGCACTTTATAAGGAAACAAATTTAACTGTTGTTTAAGAATAGTCCTGCATAATAAGATCATACATGCATAAGATCTTCCCACTTCTTGAGACAGGCGTCTTACGCAACAAGTTCTTCCGTTCTTACAGATGGTCTTCCAGTCCTTTTTTATGTTGTATAGAACCTATTTCCCTAAACAGAGCCACGGTTCTTCTCAGGCAATGATAAAAATCCCCAGCTGTAGAAGCGATCTTTTTCTTTTTCGCGAAAATCGACGATTCCCACAAACGCTGATTGTATTGCCACTAACCATTTACTCTAACCCCACTTCGAAAATACGCTTCATGCATGAATTTTTTATGCTGTTCCGTAAAACCAATTGCGTGAACTATTTAAGAAATTAAATAATAATAATATATAATAATAATAATAAAGTTTATTTAAAATATTTACATAAATACAATACATTTTAATAACGAGTGATTTTTAATTATTTTGCTCAAGGGAGGCCATGCATTTTAAAAGCATCATGGCCGTACTGCGTAGATAAGATGACATGATTGTTTTATGACATTTACGTCTTATTTGAATTTGTGTATTTATCGTAAAGTTTAAAAATTGGAGAAATTTTGTAATTTTTGCAGTTATTTGAAGGTAGGTTACTATTGCTTTAACTAATATTTCTCCGGGGAGTCGTCTTTTGACTATTATAAAGTGCTATTTGCAGGATATGATTTTATTTTTTATTTTTTTTTTATTTTTCAGCGTATCAAGTTTTGGTGAAGCTTTGTTGCCGGATTGAAAGTTCTACAGTAAAAATGTTTAGTGAAGCACAAAAAATGTTTATTGTTGAAGGTTTTTTTAGAAATGGAAACAAAATAGGCGGTGTGTGGAATTACTCTATGCATGACTGCTTTGATGAATTTCGAACCGAGTTTCCTGATGTTACGGTGACCTTTCATAATTTTCGTACTGAGTCACAATACCTAATTGATAAATTTCGTCAGACTGGTTCTGTTCAACATAAAAAAGGGGCTGGAAGACCAACGAAACGATCGAATGAGGTTATTGAAGAAGCGCGACAAATTATGGAAAATAATCCTTCAACTTCTATTAGGCATTTATCTCAACAAATTCAGCAAACGGATTTATGCTACAGTAGATGTCAAACACTTTTGAAAAATGATCTGCATCTATACCCTTATCGTGTTACGGCTATTCATGAACTCCTTCCCAATGACGTTCCCCAAAGACTTAATTTTTGTGAATGGTTTTTAAACAATTTTTAAGAAGAAAATAGTGGTGCTTTTGAAAAAACATTTTTTACCGATGAGGCTTATTTTTATTTATCAGGCTATGTTAATTCACAAAATATGCGAATGTGGAATACGCAAAATCCGCATGTTTTTGTAGAAAGACCTCTTCATCCTCAAAAAGTTGGTGTGTGGGCAGCAATTAGTTCTAGAAGAATAGTAGGCCCAATTTACTTTGATGGCACAATTACAGCTGAGAGATATCGGATCGAAATTCTGACAACATTTATTAATGAGCTTCACGATGATGAATTGCGGGAAGGTTACTTCCAACAAGATGGCGCTACACCTCATGTAACCAGAGAAAATTTAAATTTTATAAGTGAATTTTTTGAAAACAGAGTTATAAGCCGAAATACGCAACAAATATGGCCACCTCGTTCCTGCGATTTAACACCCTGCGATTTCTTCTTGTGGCCTTTTATAAAAAACTCCATTTATCGAACACCAATTGAGGATATAAATGATCTTAAACGAAGGATTTCAGAAAAAATTGCCGAAATTAATAATTCTCCAAACGTATTGGTTAATGTGTCTCTGAGGGTAAGAAGAAACATCAGAAGGTGTCTAGAAGTAGAAGGCGGCCATATAAAGTAGGCTTTTAAAGTAAGATAGCTCAGGATTTTATATTACATACCGCCAAAAAACATTATTTTAGGTTTTCAACGTGACGACGCTGCTTTCTTGCAAATTCGCCCTATGATTTAATCTACGCGCTACTGCTACACTATGTATACTGGGTCACAGCCGCCCTTGAGCAAAATAATTAATAATCACTCGTTATATTTTACATTCAAAATAAACTTAGGAATAAAACCCCTGAAGGTTAACTTGTATAGGGGTTAATTTTATTAAAATATGTATCTAAAATATTTGGTTAATATATTATTATGTAAATAATTGAGGATAAAATTTTTATAAATTTATTTAATATTATTTAGATTTGGTATTAATATATTAATACATTAATACCTATTTAATAATTATAGCATTTCTAAAATATTATCTAAACTATTTAAACTATTTTTATTTAATAACCACCATTTAATTTCTTTTTTATTTAATTTAAATGATTTTATTTTTTTAATAATTATTATTTATTAGACAATCGAATATGTATAAACTTAAAATTTTGAAACTTTTTTGTCCAATAGATTGATTTATTTTTGGTTTAATAGAAATTTCATTTTTAAATCTTGTATTATAATTATACTCTTTAAATTCAATATTATTTTTATTTTTAAAAATATATATTAAAATATTATAAAAGTAAATTTGTCTCACATCCATTTTTTTTGTTTCTGCATATAATTTGTTTGAAGAGTATAAATAATCTTTATCATAAATAATTTTTAAACACCTTTTTTGTAATATTTCTAAACTTTTTACTAAATTTCTATTTATTCGCCCCCAACCTAAAATACCATAATTTATATGAGTTTTGACTAATGCATAATATAATATTTCTAGATTTTTTATATTTAAATAAATCAGCGATGAATCAAAGTATTTACTGACACCCAACAGGCATTAAGCTCTACCGCCTTAGTTGCAAAATACACTCTGATGATAATAATTTTTGCTCGCATGGTATTTGGAAAACATAAAAAATATTGCTTTCTATAGTAACTTTTAAAAAAATGTCGTTCACTTCTGACTAGACTTGTATAATGCACTGCATGGTTCTAATATCATGAGCCGCCACTGCCTCGTAAAAAATTGATATAATATTATAGTGGTGTTTGGCGCTTAGACTATTTCGATATCTAGACATCTTTATGTTATACGCAAAAAGTTTCGGGAATAAACGATGTATCGGCATAAAGTTTGCCCAATGGTTTTAATACAGTTCTATTTCCCAGAGTCAATTCTATGATGCGTATAATACAGTCTGTCTAATATAGGAGGGTTACGTCAATATATCCCCTTTAAATATGTCTCTTTTAAGACATAATTCGAGAGCTCGTAATGCTTTAAAGGGGCTATATCAAATTTTAGATTCATGGTCCCTTTTTTTATAGTAAAGAAATAAAACGGTAAACTCTTTACTCGCTTGTAACTTTTCTTGTTTTACGGAGCATGAAAAACTTGTTTAGGTGAAGTAGAACTCGTTCCAAAACTTCTTTAACTTTAAACAACGTATAGTTTATACGATCTAAATTTAGACAGCATGAAGTTAATTGACTATACGGGCTACTATCAATTTATTTGTTTTCACATCACAGAAGTAGCAATGGCCGCAACGTGACTATGCCAAAACATATGACTATTCAAATTTACGCACAATAAATGAATTGATGAAGCCAAGGGAATCGAGTGTCCCGTCATAACTATATCCGGTCCTTCAACATTAACTTTTTTGGAAAAGACTGCCGCCTCAGTCTTTTAAGCGTTGAATTCTAATTGGTTATTGTCACCCCAAGACAGAATTTCTTCCAGGTCTTTGTTGAGATGTGAGACCTCTTGCTGCCTATAGAGATGTGCATTGGCAGCCGATATCTGAGCATCCACAGTAGAAGATGAAACAAGTGTGCTGTCATCAGCGAAGCTATATATAGGATTTTTTGTTTTTTCCAAAAGATCGTTATTGTATAATAAGAAGAGGGTGGGCGACAATATAGAACCTTGAGGGACTCCGGTGTTAATGTTAAATGTGTCTGAAAGAAATCCGTCCATCGCCACTCGCAGAGAACAGTCTTTAAGAAAGCTCGACAGCCATAAACAAAATTGAACCGGCATTCCGTATGCTCTCACTTTAGTTAGGAGCCCCTCATGCCATACTCGGTCAAAAGCCTTGGAAATATCCAGTGCTACCGCCCGGGACTCCCCATGATGTTCTATTGCGTTAATCCCAACGTGAGTAACATAAGCGAGAAGGTCTCCTGTTGATCTAGACTTACGGAATCCATACTGGCGGTCACTAATAATGTTGAAGCCTTCCAGGTATTTTAGTAATTCTTCGTTGATAGCTTTCTCCATAACTTTTGATAGAACTGAAAGCAATGCGACTGGACGATAGTTGTTTGGCAAGGGATTCTTGCCTTTTTTGGGTATGGGCTGGAGTCGCGCAGTTTTCCAGCAAGAAGAAAATATTCCTTTTTTGGGGGATAAGTTAAAAAGCCTACAAAATACCGGTGTCAGTTCGTCAGCGCATGTCTTAATTACAATGACTGGAATATCGTCAGGACCGGAAGCCTTTTTGGTGTCAAGACTCCTCAAGATTCGTTTAACATGGCGGTGGCGGAAACAATCTCGGGCATTCTTGACTATACAGGGGGAATATTCGGTGGACTACTTCCCTGAAAATTAACCGTTGAGTGTGAAGAGAATAGTTCCGCCAGTAAGTTTGCTTTTTCCTGTGCTTTGGTCGCAATGGTGCCATCAGAACGGGTTAGAGGTGGAATGGTTGACTTGGTAAAGTTCTGACTAGCCTTAGCTACCGACCAAAATGATCTTGAGTCGTTAGGACATTCAAGAAGCTTGTCTTTGATCATCTGGTTGTGTGCTTCTTTGCTTTAATTTATCGTTTGTATGGATTGGTTTCGAGCGTTAACCAAAATGGTACGATTTTCGGCGGTAGGATTTTACGCCATTGTCAGTAGAAATAATTTTTTGATTTAACAGCTCGTTCGCAATTTTTGGTAAACCAAGGCTTGCTGTTAGAAGAGCACTTTTTTGAGAAAGGGATGAAGGCTTCCATGCAATGCAAGAAACCAACAGTTTTCTCTTCTTCATTATTCCAATAGGTAAATGTGTTAATAATTTTTAATATTTGAAAAACCTAGAGTCGTAGCACTCATTCCTTATATTTTGTTTGGTCGTAATAAGACAATAACATGAATCATATAATACCGAGTGATGCATTGCTTAGTTGAACATATCGGAATTTCCATGTAAATATTGAGGTGGCTAAATGCTGGCTCCCCTGTACATTTTAGAGAAAAATTGAATAATAATTTTTTGAAGAGGCCGATATGATAAACCCATGTGCTAAGTTTGAAAAAATTTTAATGAGCCAGTCCTAACTTATTTAATTAAACATTATTGTGAAATTACAAAATTTTCATAGTTTAGGTAATACAGCAAACAACAGCAAATAATTTCGATGACGCTATTGTCAAAAATTGACGTAAAGCTGAATAAAACGAATAGAGATTATTTTCCATTTTCGTTTTACCCATCCGGCAATTACACATCCAAAATGTTTTTCTTACGCCTTTAATTTAACATAATATATCTAAGACTACAGATTTTCACAAAAGCATTAATTAAATAAATGTTCAAACAACCCTCCATTAACAGCTAAATCATAAAATTTATTTCTCTACGACCATTACTGAATGCAATAATTCAAAATCATTTTTGATAATAGAATGTAAAAATTCTCGCTCTTGAGTTGGAATATTTATTCTGAAACACTTGCTTCTTATGCGTTTTGCGTGTATTTTCATTCCATAACAAGATACGGAATGAATATTCTGTAATTGATCTAAACGACATAGGTTGCCATGAATTTCGAAACTGTCAGTGTCAGATAAAAATGGCCGCGTTGTAATAATTATTTTCAGACAAATTTTAGTGCAAGTCAAAAAATGAGTGAAAAATCGTATGAATCAGATATGGAACTGGATAATACTCCACCTGAAATTACGAATATTGCGAATAAATAACTTAATTGCTTTGTACAGATTTTATTTGTTTTTATTCGTACTTTTTGGTCGTGGAGAAAATATAAGGTTTGTTCCAACACCTAATTTTTGTACCATCCCAGAACCGTCACGAAACTGTTGGGATCGACTTTGTGCGCAGGCGTTAACTTTGCATGGTTTCGTAACCGTACAAAAATAGACATGCGTTGGAACGGTTTTTGAACCGATATATGAAGCGTCTTTGTGAAACTAACCTTACTTTTAAATGTAAACAAAGTGTCAGGATATTTTTTGAAATAGAAACTGTTTAAGGTGGTGATTTTGATATTTTATTCATAAAATTTATTTTGCATACTTAAATATTCTTCATTTTTAACTCACAGTTCGTTTAAAACCTCCAAATCATCATCAGAAAATTAACCATTCGATAGAAAATCACTGTCTCCTTCGTCATATTTACATTTTTTAATTCAAAAAATGATTTTATCTTGTAATGTCAAAACTAGTAAACCACAAAACAAATAAGATAGTAAACAAACAAGAAGAGAAGAATGACATAGCCAAAATAAATAAACCAGGAGCACTTGACAAACAGACAAACGGACTAATGCGCAAGTCAGTCCAAACAGTACATGCTTTCAACCAAGTATCGAAATGACCGTACAGAAACCGATTCGCGAACGGTCCTTGAAAATGTTGGAACGCCAGTAAGGATCGTACGATAAACCGTCACGGGTTAGTTGGAACGCTTTTCTTTTTCTGCGCACGAACCGGACGGTACAATGTACGGTTTTCAGGTGTGTTGGAACAAACCTATAGTCTGCTACTCGGTTGGAATGAAAATTCGATCCGAGTGGAAGATTCCGAACGCTCGCGTTCGGAATCTTCCACTCGGATCGAATTTTCATTCCAACCTCGTTACAGAATCTACTATTCTAACATCACTGAGTTGATATTAAGAAATTTTGTCACATTCTAATGAAATACAGTTTTTTGGCTGGTCTATATTTTTAGATTTTACATCTTTATAAATAAAATTTTTTAAGTGGCCTCACAGAAAGACGTTATTTGGCGAAAGGTCAGGAGACCTGGCTGGCCAAAGGATTAGATGCCGTTGGCCAATAATGTTTCCGTTAAAAATATTTTGCAAGTATTCCCTAACCCTGAGATAATTATGGGAAGGGCAACTATCCATTTGACACCAGATCTCCTGATTTCTGTAAGTTCTTCTAGTACGGATTCAATTCGATTTTAGTAAGTCCAAATAGGGTACTGAGGTAAGGTTGCCTTCCATTAAAAATGGTCCAATAATGTGATGTCCTACAAGTCCCGCCCAAACATTTATTTTTTGTGGATATTGCGTCCAAGTATGAACAGGACGATGTTCATTTTCTTGGCTTCAATACCGGCAATTTTGAACATTTGGTTCGTTGTTGAGGGTGAATGTACATTCATCGGTACAACAAATATTTCTCAAAAAATCCTTATTATTATTTGTTATTTCCATTACCTCAAAACAGAATACCATTCACCGTTTTTTATCACCTTGCCGTAGTTCTTGATGTTTTCATGCTTGTAAGGAACATATTAATACTTTTTTAAAGTGCGCAACACTGTGGTTTGATGTTTCCTACGGCTTGCCCAAGAATCATCGTGCTAATCATTTTATTTTCCTCCACGTGTAGTAAAATATTAAGATCTTTATTATTCCTTTCTTCAGCTCTATTGACATTGTAAGTTGAGCATTTACAGTTACTTATTACAGTGCCTTTGGACTGAAATGTTCTAATGATAAGTTTAATTAATGAAATGGAAGGGATAGGCTTATTAGGGAATTGAACTGAAAACGCTTCACACATACACTGCTCCTAAACTGTTTCCTGTATATTACCACTTATTCATAGTTACTTTTTCCTTAATAGAATAGCTCATATTTAGCTATAATTAAAGCGCCTATAATAAAAATGTTGTCACTGACGCTACTTTTCGTTTTGTCAATGCCAAATAATAATTTGCTGGTGCTTGCTGTATTATATGAACTATGAAAATTGATTGATTAATTGAATAAGTTAGGATTGACTTATTAAAATTTAATGAAATCTGGCACAAGGGTTTATTATATCGGCCTCTTCAAAAAATTACCATAGAATTTTTCTCTAAAATGTACAGGGGAGCCAATACTTAGCCACCCCAAAATTTTAGATGAGATTTCCTACGTTTAACTAAGCCATGCATCACCCAATAGACCTTTTATGCAATTTTTGCAATCTTTCTCACGACCCTTGTGGAAAAATCGTTACACCTAACATGTGCAGAAAGTGTATTTTCCGCACTGGACTGTTAGCTATATTAAACCGGCAAAAAAATGGATTGAAAAATAATGCCAATTATCACTTCTTCATAGATCTTACTTAAATTAGGCTAGAACATGTAAACGTAATTATACTAAGGCTAGGAATTTGTCCGTTATATTGTTGTCTATAAATTTTATCGACCTTAAGTTGCAAAAGCTAATAATCTGCTGTTTAGGAGAGACTATCTCGGCTCCTTTATTGTGTTGTTGTTTGCACTAAATTACATTATGTTAGTTAACCTCGACATAATTACAGACTCTATGATAATAATTAGAGTAAAAGCATTGGTTGTCCCGTTTCAGCTTTGCATCTTGAGACACTTTAACTAAAGCACTACGAAATATTCTCACAAGGTGACAAAATCCAAAGCACAGCAGAATGCTAAGTACACCATTTAAATTAAATTATGTGTAAATTATTATTAAAACAAATTGAAAAATATTATTACCCAAATTAATAATTGTTTTAATGCTTAGGCTCAACCTAATGCACTCATAAATATTATACCCCAATAAAAATAAAACTATCAACCTAAAGTTTCTCGACTCAGACGAAAACAACTCTACGAATCTTTATTATTTTGGCCTATACCGTTGTTTCCTGATTTTTTTTAAACAACGCAAGTTAAAATCCTTGAACAAACAAGGACATAAATTTCGGCTAAATATCTTATTCGTGCGTATACAGACAGGACAAACAAAAGAGAAATAAAATTTTTGTGGCAGTATAATGCACATTTACATGGTTGCATAAATATATTCGAAATGCTTCGAAAGTGTTATTTATATTAATTATCTACTACATATTTTTGCTTTATTATTTTGGTCTACTCGCTATTTTTATAACAACAATAATGATTCTCTTTCTTTACACAGTGCATAATCCCAAACTCGATGGTACATTGGACGAATTCAGAATACGAATATAAATATCGTGCTAAAATTTTGGAAATGGCGATTAGACAGCATTCTAGCGTCTAAAAATATTTTTGAAATGCGGCGTTGCCAGTTCTACCTCTACCGGATACTAACTTTACATTTTTAAATTTTGTGATTTTTTGCAGATAAAACAAGAATAACCAAAAATCAAATATCGTAGGCGTTTGGGAAACACGCTTTCTAATAATTCAAAGTAATAAACATAAATAATTAATCTGTCAACGTTGCAACGACGTCGGCGAATCGGGAACTCTGCAATAAAGGAACAACGCCGTGTTCAAGAGCACTTCAGTCTTCTAGCGTAGCAACAAGATATTTTTATTCTATTTTACTGGAAAAACCGCCAAATGTCTAGCCTATGGTCAGATATTATTAGTGTTTTATCCCGCGGTATTTTAATTCTCGGAAAATATCAAGTTTTTTGTAAACATAACAACGTGCTATATTCTAAACTAGATAATATTAAATTCACGTCTACGAAAACCGTTAATCGGTACCTGTGCAATAGGTTTGCGGCTTCGAGAATATGTAAAGTAGGTTCTGTGATGTTTTGACCGACAACGGGCAAACATCACTTAAATGCTTCAACGGTCGCTTCTCGTTGGTTGGTAAATAGGGTCCACGTGACCACATGGGATTGGTGGACTTCCCAGACCGTAGCGCTGTAGCACCATATACCATTGTCCTATTAAAGTAAGCAGATGCTCCACGTGGCTGAAAGCAATAATAGCACGGGTTTTGATTTGACATGTATTGTGTCCCAAGCAACGTGATTTTCTAATGTTAAAATAATTGATATTTTGGGGAGCCGCGCCCGATAATAGAGGTTACTATTCTTTTAAACGTACAGTAAAAGTATCGTGAATTTTGCAGTCAAACCGACTACATTCTTTATGTTTAGTTAATACGTGCACGAAGTTGCACCTCAGTGTTTTGCAGTTCGCCTAAATTCGTGAAATATTCCGTTCTATACAGAACATGTCTCTCAAATAGCCCTCGTGATATTTAGACGGCAATGAGGCTGTAATTAATTCTAGTTCTGATTCATTTTCTACCGTAAAAACAATGATATCCTAACGCTGTTTCGGTGTAGTGCATTAGGGTTGTTAAGATGATGTATTCGTATTTAACAATTTAAATAGTGTAATATTGTAAGGGGGGTCAATAGTGGAAGAATAAAAAGACATAGCAAAATAAGTTGTGTTTAATTGGTCTAGCAAAAATAAAACGAACCAAACTTATACTGTGGGTGACACAGTGTCTATGTGTGGTCAGGGCAAACCCCTGTCTAAAACAATAGGTATGAATCTAACGATCTTAAATTGTCGAAATATTTAAACAAGATACAGGTTTCTCGGTCGTACAATGGAGCAAGTATCAGTATAACATGTTCCTATAGCTATGTTCAATCGTTTCTGACTTATAGGAATTTCTATTGATAAGAAGTTAATGTTCGCTAATAAAGATTTAAAATTAATTAAATAGGTTGCCATGACACCATGACAGGGTGGTTTCAGAAACAAAAAATGTACACAATAAGAAGTAATTTTTGTAAATTATATATTAATTACATCCGACATCGCTTAAAATAAGAATAGTTTGAATTACTAAAATAGGCAAGAACTGGGTACCTACTAAAAATTTTAATTAAAACAATAACTAGGAATAAAGTTTTCTCTTATAGCTTAGTTGTTTGAACTGATGAATCGTTGTCATCATGTTATGTTCAGATGTAGCTTTTTCCAATTCTTGAAAAGAGCGAGCCACCGTTGACACCCTGTATATATTATTTATATTTAGATTCAGATTCAGATTATTTATTCATGTTAAAATAACAGGTTGCAATGCACATACGTCCAATAGTAAAACTACAATATATAAAAGTCATTTGCAGCAAATTAAAAACTTAACCAAAACAGAACACAGATGTATATAACCTATCTTCTATTAAAATGTTTGAAATACTCCTCATTCGAATAAAAGGCATTACATATTAAAATTTGTTTCACTTTCTCCTTGAACCTAGAAAATGGTAATTCCTTCATCTCAGCAGGCAAGACATTAAAAAACCTTACTGACCAGTAACCTGGGCCATCCTGACACCTCTTTAACCGCCAGCACGTGGTTACCAAATTACCCCTATTTCTGGTCCGATACGTGTGTATGTCCTCATGAGCAGAAAACAGATGCACATTCGCCCTTACATATAGTAGATTTTCAAGGATATACAGAGACAGCACTGTAAGTATCCCCAACTCCACAAAAGCCGCCCTACAATCATCCCTGTAGCCAAGACCACTCACCACCCTGACTGCTCCTCGCTGTAGTCCAAACAACCGTTTTGCACCCAATGCATGCCCCCACACAAGCACAGCATAAGAAAGATGTGCATGAAAAACCGCAAAATAGGCTGTCCTTAGTATTGGATTGGACATATTTTCTGCAAGACTATACGCAGCAGATACAGAGTTTTATTCAATTTTGATGCAATAGCATCAACATGCATACCCATACTGTACTTTTGGGTCAATGCATACATATTGCCGCACACATGATCATTCAAAGTCCCCACATCTCTGAGTGAAAAGACGATTCTCTCTGTCTTGCTCTTATTTAATAGCAATTTATTAGAATTAAACCATTCTTCAGTCATCCGCTGTGCCTCCAGGGAACCCCGCAGAGAAGCCTCAAGGGTAGCAGCCTTAACAGAGATGGTTGTGTCATCCGCGAAAAGAGTATATTCTACATTTGGACCTATCAATGGCAGGTCATTTATATAAATAAGGAAAAGTTTGGGGCATAAGATTGAACCCTGGGTCACCCCGATCCTTATCTTCTGTTCTGCAGATGTCACACTACCGTACCGCACAGCCTTCCACCTTCCCATCAGATATGATTTCAGCAATGTAAGACTGCTATTATTGAATTGAATGGAAAACACTTCAAGAATGCTTCATTCAAAACAGTCACAAACCTTTCACACTTTATTACTATTATACAATGTAGTGTATGTTTACTTTGAAATTCTTATTTTTTAAAATAATCCGAAATTAATGATTGCTTCATAATTTTTATTTTATTTCAGTTTCTCAAACTTGCACAGGCTTCAGATAGGCTTGATATTTTCGACACTGGAGCAAGTTCAGGTTCCTCCTCCTCTGTCTCAGAGTTTGGAGTAGTTTTATCCGTTTCTTGGATCTCTTCAATACACTCGGTGATTGCCAATTCTGCGCTTTCTGTTGGCAAATCACTATCAATAGAGGCAAATTGTTTCAGGTTCACAAATGTGTCCTTAATGTTAGGAAACAGTTGTGCGAGCGAAGTATTATCTTCTGCTGGTTCGCCACATATTTTTTTGAAGGGAATATCGTGCTGACGACGAAAATTTTCTACCTTTCCATTTGATGCCTAGAAGTTATTTAGTTCTAGATATTGAGCAGGATCGAGGGCTTTTGCTTGAATTATGGGCCCGGATATTGGTAAGTGTTTCGCGCCTTACAAAACCAGTTAGAAACAACTTGGTTCACTGCTAGTCCTTCCGTTTTTGGAAAATTCTATTTTTGTTCACCGTTGCCACCTTCTTCAAACAAATTTCTAACTTCTTTATTTTGTGTTGCTTGCAGTCACTTGGGTCTGACCCACTTTAAAATTTTCAGCCAATTTCCTGATACCTAAACCAGTTTTTCCACTTTCCTCGATTATTTCAATTTTTCCGCTTAAAGAAAGACATTTCCTTTTCCCCGCCATCTTCAAATATGCACGTTAGTTCCAAAACACACAAAAACTGTCCAAAACAAAACTAGTGTTAACAACCGATTTATCAGCCTTTAAGGCAAATTGAATGGATTCGCCTGCAATAAAGTAATTAGTGAAAGCACCTATATTTCTTAAGAATTGTCGGGTCGGGTATTACTGCCCCTAATGGATGGTGTTTGTAGCATTAAGGTTTACTAAAAATTTTGATGAAGAGAGCAGATGGGTCGGTGAAGAGGAGTATAAAATAATGGGATTTCCATTTGTAAATATGGGGAAACATTGGGAGATAGATTTAGGAAAGGGTTAATAAAAGTTCCTCAGAATTAACCGCAGAATCAAAAAATCGAATAATATACATTTAAAATTCTAAAGTTGATATCCGATAGAGGTAGAACTAAATATCTTTAGAAGCTAGAAGGCTATATCTTATTGCTATTTCCAAAATTTCAGCACAATAATAATTTTTGTTTTCTAGATTCTGCTAATGTACCATCGAGGACTACCCTGAATAAAAATTAATTTAGTTGCTGTATTATTAAAAATATAAATATAGTTGATTAACGCGGTTTGCAAGCATATAAAAATAATTCATAGTATCAGTTTTGAATCATATTATGAGAAAAAATGTCACAGTTGGTGCCGTAATAAAAAACCGTAGTAATTGCAATTTTATGCAATTTTTTTATTTAAATGCACAAAAATTTAAACAAGCAAAGTCAAGAAGCATAACAAATAATATAGCGAATTATTAGGAAGTTAAATTTGATTCATGAGATAGGTACAATAATTACGTTTAATAAAATATTGTTTGGCTATGATAAGTTTTATAAAATGTTAGACGAGATCACATATAAATATAAATTCGTTTTGCAATGTTTGCAGACATTTTATTTAAATAAATTTAATATAAATTTTAATAAATTTTAAAATCTTAAATCAAATTTATCACGTTGAACAAGATTGATTTACCTGAAATTCACCACAAAACATAATTAGATCCTCGTTAAATATTAAAAAGTCACTAAATCAAGCGATTAGAAGCAGTAAAGTAGTGCAGTAGCATAGCAAGGGTCAACGGGGCCTCGGTGAAAGATATTTCGTGAGGCCCCTTAAAAGAAAAGCGCGGCAGGGGGTGCCACGCCCTTTTTTAATTGATGTTCCTTGCTTTCCAAAAATAGGAAGAATAAGTAAAAAACGCATTCTTGGGTTAACTAATATGTAATATCTAAATTATTTTGTCTTGAATGCATTTCAATTTCGTACCTCGGAAGCCCTTTGAATGCCCTAATCCAGGGCTGACCCCTGGCCCCATCCTATCCCCCAACCCCGCGAAGTTTAAGGTAGTAAATAATAAAAACTATATTCAACTCAGTCCTTACATTGGTACATAATTATTTCCTATATCAGGTAAAAACATTAAAATATAAATAAAAACAAAACTTCTGTCTTCCTCCACAATTTGTGGAGGAAGACAGAAGTTTTGTTTTTATCTATATTACCTACTCCACTGTAAATATAGACTACTTCTTCAAATTAAAATATAAATTTAAATACTCTTTTACGTGGACAGCGTGCTAGATGCCGCTCGTCGGCCCCGTGGCCAGCCGAGTCAGTGCAAAACAAAAACTAACCAGTGACAGTGAAAGTGAGTGTGATCAAATGTGATAGGATATATTATGTACTTAATAATCATATGATATACGACGCATTTGAGGGAACATATCTCGGAATATATATATAGGAATAGCTCGTCCATATATTTTTTACGTCTATGTGGTAGATTATTAGCTATTAAAGGTTGAGGCCCCTGTGCACTGCACTGGACTACCTTACAATAATAGCTTTGTCACTGCACCAGTGGTGATCGTTCAATAATCTCCTAATAACTTATAAATGGGCACGATTCGAATCTACGACTTTAGATAATTGCCTCACAGAACTTATAGCAGAGTATGCCGTGGGGTAATTGAATTAGTTCCAACTTTTTCCAGTGTGCCATTTATTTAATTAGCCTTACAGTTCTTTTACAATTTGTTGTGTGGTATCAGTTCCATTTTGGTAATAAGAATAAAGAATTAACTGTTTATTTCCAGATTGAACACTTTTTCGTATAAAGTGCGTACATTTTAACAACATAATTCATTTTATATTACAGATGTTTTGCTTATTTTTCTTGCTGTTTTGAATATTACATTTCCAAAGAAATATTGTTGACAAAATCTATACAAATAATAGTAATATTTGTAACTCTCATGGGAGCCGATATAATTGAATTTCGGAAGGGAAGCAAGGTGATATATGTAAATACCTACCAATCCAAACAGTAGCGTAGTTAGGTTCTGAGGGCGGGGATGGTGTAGTTGGATATAGAAAGTAAGGCATATGACTGAGTGAGTATGACTGAAATAAATAAAAAATTGACGTAAATGTCAAAACGTGTCAACATCAAAAAGAGAATATACGTGCGTTTTCAGATCGAAAATTTGAAATCTAGAAGAGAAGAGAGGTAGTAGTAATATCAAGCGAATACCGGGAGGAGATGAGCACATCTCTGACTCCGGAAAAACAGCCGATCCCTCCAGGGGGACGGCAAAAGCGCGAATTATCCCTGTCATCCGCTGATGGCAGGGACGCTAGTAGTGAAAGTGAATGCGATGAACCACCGATGCCGAACAGCCTTCGAGCAGAGATGGAACAAAAAGCCCAGCTGCAGGAGGAAAGATGGGCAAAAGCGCTGAAAGAACAGCATGAGAAATGGGAGAGGAAATTGGACGAAACCATCAAACGTATGACGGCAGAAAAGGATATGGAGATGAGCAAAGTGGTAGAGAGCAACAACAGGCTATTGAGGATTATTGAATGGTATGAGAGCCAATCTATTAGCACAACACCCCAACAAAACAACAACGAACATGATAAACTTAACCAAAAAGTTGACGAAATAAACCAAAGACAAACAAATACAAAACAAACAATTGACGAGACTGAAGACATCACGATGGTAGACATACACGACGCACCACTTCCTGACACGTCGGAAGACGAAAAAACAAACGAGACATACAAGCAAATAAACGAACAGAGAAAGAGACACGCGACACAGACACTCACCAATTCTGAAGCCAAAAGGCAAAATAAACAAACAAAGAATGACTTCCCCGAACTACCGACGAATCAAGACAAAATGGACGACTTCATCCAAGTGATGAGACATAAGATAACAAAGAAACCAACAAACAACAACACACAAACGAAAAACACAAACGTACAACAGACAAATACACAAACAAAGAACCAGACAAACGAGAATACAAACACAAACGAACAAGAGCGTAGAGTGAGGGTACCCCCCATTATATTGAGAGAAAAAGACAAATACAGCAAGGTCTCTAGATATCTCAATGCTAACAATATTGATTTCGGCAATGCCGTTACCATCCCCGTAGGGGTGAAACTCCACCCCCCAACACCTGTCCATTATCGAAAGATAATTAAATTTCTTGTCGATGAAAAAATTCAGCATCACTCCTTTCCCTTCGCCGACGAGAAAGAGCTCCACGTAATTCTACGTGGAGTTCTGGAGTCGTGGACGGAGGAGAAGGTCATGGAAGATCTAAGGGAGTTGGGATTCACCCCTACGAAAGTCATTAGATGGAGTAGGGCGGATGGTACCGCCATGCCCCTGGTCCTTGTAATTTTACCACAATGCGATAAGGGCATCTATCAGCTCAAGGCCATCGATGGCATTCGCATCCGTGTCGAGGCCCAGCGGCAAAAGCCACAAGTCACACAATGCCACAGGTGCCAGATATTCGGTCACTCACAGCACAAATGTGCAGCGAACCAAAAATGTGTCAGATGTGCAGGACAGCACGGAGCGACCGAATGTCCGACACCTGACGCACTGAAGTGCGCAAATTGCGGGGAAAACCACCCAGCCAACTTCAAACAGTGCAGCAAAAGACCGCAACTTGCGCACCGTGGCCCCGGCACGGAGGCGAAAGTAATCGAAGCCCCCCCTGGGAACTTTATATGGGGTTCTCAAAACAACAAAAAGCTAATGCCAACAAATTCCAACAAACAAAATAATAAAAATACAGTAAACACACAACAAAACGGACCAGAGGCATGGCAGGCCATCCTTCAAAAATCCATGCAGTCGCTTCTGTCCGAGTTCCAGACAAAAATGCAGGAGCAGGTTAAAAACATGATGACGACACTTATGTCTAATTCACGTTAATGGCGGTACAAGTGGAAATTGCTTTTTTCAGCTTGGCTACGATAAACATAAACGGCATGAAGGGTAAAAAAACTGAAATAATTGACTTTTTGGAGAGGTACAGCATTGATGTGCTTCTTGTACAGGAAACTTGGTTTAAAGGCGAGAGGTTCACCTGTCCCAATTACACCATCTATCGACACGATAGAGAGAATAGGCGGAAGGGCGGAACCATGGTTCTTGTCAAGAAGCACATCATTGCGCAAGCCGTGCCAGGCCCATCAAACTGTGCTCATATAGAGGGCACATTCATAAAAATAAAAACCAGAAATGGCTGGATAAAATTGGGTTCAGTCTACTGCAGCCCCTCTGTCAATTTTGACGGAGACTGTCTGGCAAAAATTTTCGATTGCGATGATTCTATTATTATAGGGGGAGACCTAAATGCAAAACAACGCATTTGGGGTTGTAGAGGTCAAAACACGAGAGGTCTCACCCTATATAACAAGTCACTGGACTATAACTATCAAATCTTGCCGCCGGAGGAGCATACCCATCATCAAGTAGGCTCACTTCCGGAAATACTGGACGTCTTTGTTATCAAGAACACAGGTCAGCTATCCCAGCCAATAGTGCTGTCAGAGCTGACCTCTGATCACAGACCAGTCATAGTGGAATACGGGAATATCGCGGACAGAAATCATGGATTTCTGTCAAGAACAAGAACCAACTGGCCAATGTTCAAAAGGATAATGTCTGATCATCCTCGAACTGGTCAGTTGGATTCCAAAGAAGACGTAATGAAAGAGGTTGAAACAATTACCTACAACATAAATTCTGCTATGGCACAGTCATCGATGACAGTGACGTCCAGATTTTCGAAACGAGGAATAATTGAGGGCGAACTTGCTCAACAGATTAAAAATAAAAACAGGATGCTGCGTTTGGCATACAGGACTGGTGATCCGAGAATAAAAACAGAAGCTAACAGACTCACAACTGAACTCAGACACAGACTTGACGAAAAACAAAACGAAACTTGGAAAAGGAAGATGGAGGGTCTTCGAACAGAAGACTACTCCATCTTTAAGTTCACAAAAAATCTTACGAAAGGTGGGCGAAAGCCCACCTCGTACCTCAAAAACAAAAATACTAACGAAACAATAACTGACCCACAAGACAAAGCCGAACTGTTCGCGGAAACATTCTACGAACAGTTCAGTGAATTTCCATCAAAGAACGTATCAAGAAACGCACAGGTCACCAGAACTGTGCAAATTTTCAAAGAAATGCCAAGAGTAAATATGGGGGACCAAAATTTACCCAGGGTCACTGTTGAGGAAGTTCGCTCTATACTGAGGGTCATCAATCCAAAAAAGGCGCCCGGTTTCGACGGCATAAAAAACAAAGCAATCAAAAACCTGCCAGAAAACGCAGTAATGGACATTGTAGATATAACCCAAGCCATTATAGAAAAGGGCTGCTTCCCAGACACTTGGAAACGGGCCAAAGTGGTGCTAATCCCTAAGACGGGCAAAGATCTGACGTTGGCGGACAGTTATAGACCAATAAGTCTATTATCTTGTCTTGGCAAAGTCATTGAAAAACTAATACTAAATCGGGTAACCGATTTTGTATTTAACAATGACGTTTTACCACCAGAGCAGTTCGGTTTTAGAGCTGCTCATTGCACGGTGCGCCAAACGACAAGACTGGCGACCAATATACTCAGAGGGTTTAACCACCACCAGTCAACAGGGGCAGTCTTTTTCGACGTCTCTAAGGCGTTTGATAAGGTCTGGCACGACGGACTTGTCTTAAAATTAATTAGATTAGGCATGCAAGACGCTCTAATCAGAGTTGTTATATCGTACCTTGAGGACAGAAAATTCGCGGTGTCAACAGACAATACACTATCACAAACCAGGGTTGCACGAGCTGGGGTCCCGCAAGGGTCACCACTCGCTGCAATCCTATACAACATATACACAGCGGATATCCCGCACAATCAATTTACACAACTATACCTGTTCGCTGATGACACCGCGATTACTGCCACCTCAGGAGTGCCCTGGAGAGTAGTTTTACGCTTGCAGCGCCATATCCTGCTTCTGCAGAATTGGCTGGATATATGGAAGATGCGACTTAATGAGGGGAAGACACAGGCCATATTTTTCTCAAAGGCGAGACTAAGACTGCCAGAAACAAGGGTCAAAGTAAATAAAAAAGCCATAGAGTGGAGCCCTAAAGCGAGCTATCTTGGTCTCGTCTTTGACAAAAAGTTGTCCTGGAACGACAATGTCGAGACTAGACTTAAAAAAGCACACAGACAAATGGGTGCAGTGTATCCCCTACTCTGCGCCAAAAGCAAACTTAATTTAAAGACAAAGACAACAGTTTACAAGACCATAATTAGACCTGTACTGACATACGGTGTACCAACATGGTGCACCGTAAACAAAACAAGATACCAAAAACTACAGATACTACAAAACAAAATAATGAGGATTATGACTAACGCACAAAGACACGTACCGACAGCTGTATTACACAGAGACCTAAAAATGGAAACAATTGCGGAACACAATACAAAATTAATAACTAAATACTTTGAAAGGACAGACTTATCGACAAATCCAATGATACAAAACTCACACATACGATCGACATTACACAACAACTTTAAATATCCGAAAGATTGGCTCCCACCCTAAAAACAAAAACAAAAACAAGGATTAACAAAAACAATAGAGGAACAAAAAAAAAAAAGTCATGAAAAGTACCAAAATAAAAAACTGATACAACACAAAAAAAAAAAAAAAAAAAAAAAAAAAAAAAAAACAACACGGAACAAAATAGCGAAAATAAGCAAGCAAATCAATGAAGAAAACAGAACAATGCAAGAAGATCATCGCAACAAAGAAATTCCAGTATAGTAGAAGAATAAGCACCAACAAATTTAAAAGAAGTAAAAGCTCAAGGGAGCTGACTTAAGAGAAATACCAATACCATAATATATACTGAAATAAATGTGTGGAGAAACTGACGCGTTCTGACATAACCAAGGAAGGGTGGCTAGTGTCTGTACAACATCGCCCGAGATACGACTGTAAAAATGCCCAGGGTGATTCAAGCTAAATGAATATAATTATATTATAATATTATGTTTTAATGTAAATATTAAATACACAAATTGGGTATGTTACTGTATCTTCCGATTTTATGAAATTTACATTAGGTAGTACTATTGAACCGCATGTTACAATGATTGAACTTCTATTTTTTACATGACAGACTAATAATAAAAATGGACGAAATAAACAGGTTTAGGGTAAAATTTAGAAACTATTTTTAATATCAAAAGTTATACTCTTTAAAATAAAAACAACATATCTGTCAAGTCATAACAAAAACACTAAAACTTAAACTTAAACTGTGGAGGAAGACTGCATTGTTTTATTTCATATTACATTGACTCCACTGAAAGTATGGACTATTTTTTCAACTTTAAAAACACTAAAGTTGTTAATCAACCAGATGTCACTGTTAATGTCAATGGGAAACAATAAAAAAAGAGAGTTTTTGTAACTTAGCAATTTAAACAATATTCTTGAGTTGAATAGATCCAATTTTGACTCCAAATAAATCAATTAGGGGTTTAAACCACCACGCTATATTGGTGTTTAATATAACTACGAGAAACTGCTCGTCCTTTAATGTATTTTCTCTAATTTGGTTTCATAAAAAAAGCTGTTTCGGTATCGCTTTCAGTCGTATAATGAAATTTTTATAAAACGGTTTTCTTTATTTTTCTAAGGTTGGTAATAATGATCACAAATGTTTTATTTTGCTGTCGTGTATGTTTGGTTCCATTAATTCTATGAAATGTAGATGGGTTGAAAAAATATCAAATAATCTTACAAATTTACTATATTATAAAACATAGAACTATAAAATTTACCGCAATTTCCCTTAACTTTGGGCGACTTAAAATAAACTCATCTTGCTCCATATTTTAAAATTATGTAGGTATGTTAGAAAAATTAGACAACTTCGTGACAAAATGGCTGACACGCAAATAAAATTATTTGTTGATTTCAAGGCTACTATGATAAACAATTTGATGGTATTACCAACATAAAATTTAGGCCTAAAAATATTGAAAATTTGTATGTTTTATTTTTTTCTTAAATATTGATTTATTTATTGAAAAAAATGCCACAATAGAAAAAATAGTATAAAGCACACGTTTTATAAAGCTATTAGCGCACTTGTCATTAACATGGACGCGTGCGCTTAGATGAGATTTATAAAACTTGTAAAGTCTATACGAACTCAGTGTAAACAGCAAAAAATCAAATTTGGATTGACAGGCGGCATCTCCTTTGAATATTTCGGCATAGGCGTGCGACGCGACGGTAGAAATGGAAAAATGTTGAATTAATTATATTTTTCTTAAATTATACATAGATATAATAAATATTATTTTAAACAACGTTTGCTTGATTGCTAGCATAATTGGGTTTTATTAAACGTACCTTTTTTATGTCAGTATATGATTTTTTCTACAACCGAGCGAAAAGTATAAATCAAAAGTCACTATCTGAATCCGCAGAGCTGGAATCTGTATTTGGCGTTATTATTATGGGGTCAGTAGCCGGTAAAATACAATATTCGCTCTCCTTTTCGATAACATGACGGACACAGTTCATCCAAATGCCACTCGCGTTTACTTCATCAATTACTGTCCTTATATTTCCTAGTACAAAGTCACTGTTAGTTGGCGATTGATTATATTTTCTAAGTTTTTTCTTGATGGCAGCCCACATCATCTCGATAGGATTAAATATGCAGTAATAGGGGGGAAGTCGTAAAATAGTATGACCATGTGCTTCGCATAATTTGTCAATGACATATTCTTTCGTAAAGTTATATTTTTTAATAACTTCCAACAACACTTTTTTTGTCGCCTTTTGAGGAATTTCCACATTTTTGCTCTCCATGAATTTGAGAATATCGTCCTTTTTAGTAGTGCTATTGGGAATTTTGCTATGAAGGCGGGAATGGTACGATGCATTGTCCATTACAATAACGGAATTTAAGGGAATATTCGGCAGCAATTGTTCGTTAAACCACTTTTCAAATAGACTGGCGGTCATGTCTTCATGATAATCAGCCGAAGAGTGCTTAATATTTTTGGCAGACAATAATAAAGCATTGGGTACAAAGCCCTTATCACTTCCTGCATGCAGTATAATCACTCGTTTGCCGCGAGAACAAGGTCCGTTTAATTTGCAATTACTGCTATCATCTACCCAACCATACTCGACTACGTCGTGTGTATCGAACCACGTTTCATCTAAATACACTATTTCCCTTTTTTCTTGGCGGTATTCCCGAATTTTGCGTAAATATTCTTGTCGGTGAGCAACTATGCGATGCGATTCCATGATAACCATTCTTTTATCCAGTTTTTTATATTTAAAACCGCAATTAAGTAAGATATTACGCAAAGTGTCGAGAGATTTGTATTCATAATACTGGTAATCCGATAATTTATCTAGAATCATTTCTAACGTCGGGACTTTGCTGTCTTTGTAAAATTGATATACCACTCGGCGTATAACTTCTTTGGAAGCATTATCAATTTTTTTTAGCTTTTGGTCGGACCTTTTTCGCTTTAAAGAATGGTCAATGATATCTCCTACCTTAATCACTTTATAAACTGTAGAGCGTGGAGCTTTAGTAAGCTCACAAACTCTTTTTACTATTTCATTTTCTGAGGCTTCATGATTTTCGCTTTTCAAACATGTATAAATATTTAAAATAATTCTTTGTGTCTGAATATGTAAGTCTTTATTACGAAATATTCTAAAGGCTCTGCAACGGCATTGGTTTTGGAATTTTCAGATTCCGATTCACCATCAGAAATATCGAAAGGTCTCCAGAACGCCATTTTGATTAGCTCAATATTGGCTTCCAAGAACAACAACAAAGTTATGTAATAAAAACAGAGGTAAAATACACACACCAACAACAATCACAAAAACAACAACAAAGTATAAAGCTTATACTGACAAAAGTAACAAAACGAAATTGTTAAAACACGTAAACTGAAACAACGAGTTATGGCACTCCACTGATTATCATTTAAAAATCATACGATATAGAATTCAGACCCTTGGCCGGCCCGTCCACAATTGAAACCAAGCAGGGGATGACAAATCTTTTATCTTCGTCTCTTCCACGTTATTTGCGACGGACTAGCCTATCTCCCTCTGACAAATATTGATCAGAGTATCGATCGTTGAACGGGCCGGGCTTTTCGATTTCGGAAGAAATTTAGCAGGGACCAATGAAATGCGCTAGTTTTCTAATACCGCCCACATTTTGTCGTGACATACTTATCAAGTCCACGTTGACTATTTACGAGGAGCGGTCAATGAGGATTTGTATTTTTATTTCATGCAAATCAATGCAAATCTATGAGATATTGATCGTACCCCAATTTCCTAGCCGTTTACACTGACTTCGTATAGACTTTACTTTAATATACTATTAGATCCTACCTGGCTCTGCGAACTTCGCATTTTTAAACGCTTCAATTCTACAGTCGGCAACTAGACTTACGAACACGAGTTATATATATATACAAGGAGAGTGTGATCTTCACCGGGTACACGAGCACTGTCAGCAACAAAATATGTAATAGTCAGAGATTAGTCGTTACTTAAAAACATATTTTTTGGGGATCAAAAAAAATACGTTTAAGTTTTAATCTGACAACCGTAGTCACAACAACGCATTTCAATTGTTTCGTTCCCGTGGCAACAGCATCGACGCAACCTCGATAGGCTGACCAGTGGTAATTTAAGTTTTATTTGCGCTTGTAAAAAGAGAAAGTGATAAATTAAAAATATAATTCTAGTCTTGGAACTAGTTTTCCAACAAAATGTTTGTTGACAATATAGATAGTGGTCTTCATTTTTCGCATAAAAAAAAGGGAGTGTGGAAAGGAAAATAAAATAATATTAAAAAATAGTTGAATGCAAAAAACGAGCCGATGCTCCGTGCAATTTTCAAAATGCAAGTTAGTCTATACGGCCTAAAAAATGCAACACACAAAGATGACAAATTGAGTTACCTCAATGTTCATATTTCATACATTTCACACATTTTCGCAGCCCTTTCCCTGGTGGCTCCATATGCTTAAGGTTTTGTTCAGACTGAGCTGTCGCCCAGGCTTGCCACCCCTATATCGGCCTCTGGAAAATAATATCCCCTGGTTAATGATTTATAAATTTGATAAAGTCTGCTAAAATAGAGCTTTTTTGCATCCACCTTCCAAGGGAAAAGGAGCAAGTGTCCCTTCCAATCCCACCGACTGACACCCGTATCACCTCTGGATAAATACCATACCGCGAAAATGCTGACAAAGTTTACAGTAAAGCTTAGCGGTATAATTTAGTTAACTCGGGTGAAAATGTAGTTTAACATAACCTGACTACGGGATTATATTTGGTTAGGATATACCTTCGTATATACATGTTAATGGAAACGATATGCTTGTTTATCTACGTTAAGTATTTTGATAGTGGCAGCGGCTTCCTTATAGAACTACTATTATTACCATCACGAATATTTCTGTAATTAAGTACATAAATTACTGATTTTATTTTTATGCAGTGTCAATTGATCAAGTATCAAAAACGTGAAACAGAAGTTAAGCAAAGCTATTTTAAAATGGTACATATTTATGTTATTAAAACCTAACTTGAATAAATGTCCTATCATTCCCTGATGTACTTGAAACATCGTAAAATATATAAAAATTGCTATTCCCGCAAAAATTTAAAGTCCACGTCCGTTTTACTGCCTCCAATATACATAAAGCACCTTATCTGTCGTCGCAGGGCCACATTTTATTTCATGAAACTCGAAATACTTAACAACGATTCCACAACATTTGTTATAATGGATGGCCAAGCGAATAGAGTGGGATGCCTTTAAATAGTTTATAGTTTTATAACGTTCATTAAAAATTTAGTTTCAAATTTAGAAAATATCAAAAATATTTTTAAAGCACACATTTATGTCGTTTTCCTTTTTCTATTTATTTTGTAATAAAGACCTTCTTTTGCAACAACGCAGGTACAGACGCTGGAGGAAAGTGCCTGTTTAAATAATAGTTAATAATGATACTATTAAATTAAATACCTGTAAATATATAATTAAGCAATATAAAATTTTACAAAATACACACAGTTAAGTATAGGGAACAACAACTAGAATCATAAACTTAAAACACACACACACACAATGATGCTAGTTCGATATGAACACTATAATTAAAATCTAATTTGTAATTAATACCTACAATAAATAAATTAATGTTATTGGATTTTTCCAAATTAATAGAAGAAATTAAAGCGGTAACTAACTTTCTTTTTGTTGGTTCGCTAATTTAACATTTGCGTGTTATTGTGAATTCATAATAGCATTGAGTGTTATTATGAAGGCCATAATGATATCGAAATGAGGATGCTAAACACGTCATAATGGCACTATCGTAGATTATAGTTATTTATGTATCTAGGGAATTATAATGGTCTTAATTACCGAGGGCAAAGTTTACGTCCCGAGGGACAGCAATTGCCCGAGGTAATTGAGACCCTTATAATTCCAGTGATACATAGATAATTTTATTTCTGACCGATTTTAGTAACATTTTGTTCATTTTTAAAGTGGAATAAATGTTTCAATAGATTCTAGATAAAATTTTATTATGGCGCAGATATGTTGATGATACTTTTATTGTTTGGACAGGAACAGGGAATGAGTTGGAAATTTTTTTCAAGTTTTTAAATTCTTTAAACAACCACATCAAATTTACAAAAGAAATATAATCTGATTGTTGTCTGAATTTTTTAGATTTGACAATAAAGAGGGTGAATAACGTTTTTGAGTATGCTATTTATCGGAAAAACACACATACAGACAATGTTATACCTGCTGACTCAAATCATTGTTTAGCTCATAAAATGGCAGCTTTTAACTCTTTAATCCATCGTTTGTTCACTATCCCACTCTTACCTTTAGAATTTGAGAAGGAAAAGAACATCATCTTTCAAATTGCTTATAACAACGGATACAAGATATCACTAATCAATAATTTAATAGGAAAAAAATTTAATGGCATGCTTAAGAGGGTGTTGACTGACCCCTTGGATAAGACCATAACATCTTTTCAACCTCCTAGGTATATAAGGCTTACTTTTTTGGGCACTGTTTCTCTGAGAGTGGGTAATGTATTGAAGTCTTTAAACAACAATTTTAAAATAGCTTACAAATCGGTAAACAATTTACGTAGCTTATTCTCGAGAGTAAAGGATTCAATTAACGTGCTTGACAAGAGTGGGGTGTATTTGTTGTCCTGTAACTCTTGCACGGCTAAATATGCTGGTCAGACAGGACGTAGTTTTAATGTTAGAATAAAAGAACATTTAAACTCTCAGAAATCGCCTAATGACAAGAGATCAGCTTTTGGCCTACATTTAAGAGAAAATTTACATAGTTTTAATACTAAAGACAACTTTAAAATGCTACATAATGCGAATAAAGGCCTAAAGTTGAATTTTTTAGAAAATATTGAAATAGCGAAATTAGAGATAAATAATCAAATTGAGTGTTTGAACGATCCTGTCAACGCCCACTATAGAGAAGCGGCGAGAATTATAAACGAATTTAAGTAGTGAATGATTGTTTAAATAATGGAACCTCTCTTTGTACAATATAGATGTCGCTATGGTTCGGTGTATTTTGTTTTATTTTTTAAGTGTTTTATTTTTAAATGTTTTTTGGGTTTATCCCGTTTTATATAGTTAGTAAACCTGTGCTCGCCATTGTGAGCTTGTTTGTGTCCTTAATGTAAAGTTTTGTCTATATTGTGTAAGTAACACCAAATTATTTTGATTTATACCTGAGATTATTATATGAATAAACTTTTTAGATAGCTCTTGAAAATGGTTTAAGAAACCGAAACGCGTAGAGCGAATTATTAAATATTTGTGAAGAATTTTGGATTTTTCTTTCCTGTTTAATATGTTTCAATAGATGACAATCAAATTGACATTAGATGTCAATCGTTTGATTTTATGTCAAATTTTTCTTAATATCCCAAGGGAGTTATGACCCTTATAATTCCCGCGTAACTAAGACGTTATAAGCTAATAATATACCGGTCAGAAATATAATAAATAACAGCATCCTTCCCTAATATTCATTGTGTAATGGTTATTTACCGAACAAGTAGTCATACATAGATAATTTTATTTCTGACCGATTTTAGTAACATTTTGTTCATTTTTAAAGTGGAATAAATGTTTCAATAGATTCTAGATAAAATTTTATTATGGCGCAGATATGTTGACAAGTAGGATATGTATAACATGTTAACGCACGCATGTGTGCCGTAGGCCGAGTCATGTAATCATATTTACTTTAATAATATAATATCCTACGTGTTACGTAAAAAATTTTATATGGAACTATAACTATTATTGTTAATATTATAATGATTATTTGAATAAAAAAAATTAGTTTAAAATTCGAATACAGAATTCAGGTAATAAGAATTTGTATTACCTTAGCAACATGCGTACGATTATCAATAAATTGCTTCTCTCAATCATTATTACAGTTGTGTCTAAAAATTGCACATTTTGAAATAAGTGGAAGCGATGATCTGCCATCTGATATTGAGAACGAAGCTTTTAATGTTATTTTGAATCTTGTGCCAGATAAATCACAGAGGAAATGCCAAAAATACATTGGGTTTAATTTTATTCTAGATGTTATTAACGCACTAGTGCGATAATAGATTCAAAAAAGCACTACTGCGCGGTAATAAATGTTATTATGACATTTCAAAGAGTGTCAAATCATAGTAATTATATGACAGTTGTATGTTGTATTTCACTAATTTTAAGTTCTAAGACATATTCATAAGATTTCTTGAGGGCTTAACAAATCCAGTAATTTTATCCTATTTCACTCGTTCTATATGGTTGACAGATAGAGTTGTATTATATAACCCTTTATCATTTCCAATGTTTTATGAGTAATGAAAGTTTTAAACAAAAAATCTTATTACTCTGTACTTAAATTGTATGGCACCATTCTATACATTCCTGAGTGTGCAAGTTAACTTTGACTGACGGAGATTCTGTAACTGCAATCGATGATAGAAAAAGATGCCTATTATGTACTTTTCTGAGTAACTTACAAGTAGAAGAGAATTGAAGTATAAGCGTAAATATGAACTAGTATGAATTAATATTTTCTTTTATTTAACGTGATTGGCAGCTATATAATGGTGAGAAATGAAAAAAATGACGAATGAAAGGACCCCTAAACTCTCCGAATCAAGCGACTGTTCCGCGTTTTTGATAACATATGTCATGATAAAGTACTGTTGACGCCGCGTTTATATGCTTGCGCCAAACATAAATTATTTACTGTATTTCTTATAGGTTGCGTGGTTCAAAATATGTGAAATAAAAGGCTTTTTTTCTCACACAAAATATATCTATTTACTTCTGGTATTTCATTTACTGATCTTCACATCCGTTCTGCGTAACAGCAAATTAATGTTTCTTACTTTTACAACTTAGTGCTCGATCTTACCGTTCAACCCTCGTATTACCAAACAATTTAAAAATACAGTCCACTATCTCCATCTATCAAGAAGCGGCAGAACTACAATTCGACGTCCATCCCTTGGATAAGAAGACGACGACAAGAACTAAAACGGCAACCAACCAGGAAGAAGATCTGCAATCACCCGAGAATCAGGTGTTTTTCAAGAGACAATCGTAATGGGCTTCTGGGAAGGTGACTTGTCGCTTGTTTAATTGAATCGTTTATTTCAGAAAGGGACTTACTAATATTTTCGGCCATTTTCAGTTTTTTAGCTCATTACATTCTTTTAAGATATATAGATATACCTTTTGGTGCAAAAAGGGACCATCTTCTGTAAATACAATGTCAGTAAATTCAATCTAAGTTCAGGAATTTATTTGAGAAAGGTACCAAGTGACATCAGTTAGTCCCTTTCTCATATAAATGGCTACTAGCGCTACCGAACTTTATGTTCGCATGAGCTGTCAAGTAGAATAAACCTATAAATATTGTAATATAATAATAAATATTAATATATTAATATAATATAATATATAATATATATATATTATATAATTAATATAATAATAAATATTAACCTATTTCATATTTCAATGATAACGTCAAGCCGATTCCTTAAAAAAATTTCATTTATTTCAGAAAGGTACTAACTGCATTTTTTCAATTTTCTTTTTTTCCGTCATTATCAAAAAAATTCATGGTTTGCCATAAAAAAATATCTAAACAACTCCGTCTTAAAGTACTTATGTCAAAAAAATAGTATTATCATATTTTTCTAAACTGTCAATAAGTTTTTACTCATTTTCTCAAAAGTAACAAAATGTTAGATAGTAGTTAGATTCAATTGTATTATAATCGTTGAACAAAAATCGATGTAAATTTATAAATAAATCACGTGAATACCAATCGTAAGTGCTTTTCAATCAAGAAACTCTACACTTAGTATGGTAACTACGTACTGCAATAAACAGCTCTACATTTTTACATCACTAAGTTAGTTATATGGATCCTGTTGCTAGTTCAAGTTCGGCTGAAAGTGAAAATAGACTTTTGTGTGAGTGTATTGTGTGTCAGATAGTGGTACAAGGATTTTCCACTTATATTTTTGAGGAAAAAAAAAACAAATTATTTCCAATGATAGACCCACTCCATCTATTCCTAATTTAACAAAAAAAAACTAAACTTCATATTAGACATTTTCAAAAAGAATCATATAAAACTTGTGAATGGCTAACTGGTTGTGAAAATAAGTCTCTTCTGTTTTGCTGGCCATGCCTCTTATTTTCTAGTGAAAAGAATTTGTGGAATAAAAATGGATTTTCGGATTTAAATAATCTACATAAATTAATTAACAGACACGGGTCTAGTAAGTCGCATTTACAGGCAATTATTAAAGAAGAAACTTTTGGTAATATAAGAATAGAACACGCATTAGACAACCAACTAAAAATTGCTTCTGAAAAACATAACCAGGAAGTAGTAAAAAATTCGAAATATCATCCCCGATGGTTAAAGAATTTCAAATTTTTTGTTATTAAAATGTTTAAAAATATATTTTAAATTGATGCACTTCATATGCGTAATAATTTGTCAAGATTTACCCAAAAAAGGGCGTGACACCCCAAAAATTTTCCCCTGCGTCGCAAGATATAGCGCCTTCAGTGCAAGAAAACGCAACACTTTCGACAGCCCTGGTTACAGCTTCCCATTGTATTAAAGTCTGGACACGCCACTGTCACTAACATTACATCACTAAACAATAATAATATCGGGATACACTACTGTATTCTTAAAGCTTCAAGAATTTATCGTATCTACGAACTTCAGACTGCCTTTTACAACAGATAAACAGAACTAGTGTTGGGGTGCAATAATCACATTGGATACACCTTCGGGACACAATATCGTGAGTTTTCCAATACCATAAAATCAACTAAAACCGCGCAAAATGCCGTGAGAAGCATGTGTGCTTTCTGCAAGGCGTGATATGGAACTCTACTTAAGTCTGGATATATTAATCACATTAAATATATCTTCGGGATAACACCGCGGCTTGAGTACCATAGAATCAACTACACCCGCGCAAAATGCCGCGAGAAGACCGTGTGCTAACATCATCTACTTGTTTGGAAATGAAATTGCAATATGAATCGATGAAACGGAAATCCTACATAAATACCTACATTTTAAAGTCAATCAGTTAAATTTCATTGATAAAATTAGTAATTATATAATAAAACGAAATATACAAAATTTTAACAAATTAAGAACTTTAATTTAAGTCAAGTCATTGTGTCCTGGATATTTTATAATGCCTTGTGCATTTATCGGACTTAAAAGAAGAATGACGAATAATAAAATCTTAGATAATTCATTAGATAATGTTTCGGTCTATTTCTTTAACCTTCCTCAGATCTACAACCAAGATTAAAAAGTATATACGGAACCACTGGTTATAGACATAATCTTAATATTAAGTTTCTTTCTTTTTGGTAATTGATTTTACCAGGAGGTTTTCCCGCACCCAATTAACAAATTTACTATTCCAATTGCCATTGTTGAGGTTTTTTTTTGTTGTGTGATTAATCTCCGTCTATCTGCAGAAAATGTGTTTGTTATAGTAAAAATTTGAATGATGATTTTCATGTAAAAGGTTTAGCACCCATACATTTTTTAATTCGAGAGTTATTTCAAGGAGCTGCTGTAGGATATTATTTGGGATATGTTTGAGCCAACTTATGACCAGCCGGTCCGTATCGAAATATTGTATGCTAAAAAGCTAGCATTTATTAAATACTTTAGTAAAATTTCAACAACTGTTTAGAACAATCTTTTTCAAAGAGGGCGATATTCCCTCTTGTGGGCGCTGGAGACTCTCAGGGGGCAGTAGATGGCTCAGAGAAAATTAGAGGGCGTTCCAAATGCATCATCGCCAATGCGCCTTCTAGGCTTCAAGATCATTTTAATGAAATACACTCGGATAAGAAAAGCAAAGATTTGACTTATTTCTAAGACATGAAAAAGAAATACAAACTTCAGCCAACTTGCCAACTATATTAAAACTTTTTTCAGCAGCTTCTAAGCAGGACAATGACGGACTTCAAGCTTCATACAATATCTCATTTTTGATTCCTAAAACAGGCAAACCACATACTAATGGAGAATATTTAATTTTACCGGCAGTGAAAGAAGTAATAACCACCGTGCTCCATAAACCAGCCGCAGACATTATCCGAGAAATTCCTTTAAACAATAGTTCTGTGCAAAGACGAATTGAGATAGCTGAAAACATTGAAGAATCATTGCGAAATCACCTGCAGGCTTGCCAGTTTTCAATTCAGTTGGATAAGTCCACCTTACCGATCAATGAAGCATTATTATTGTCATACGTGAGGTTTATCAAAGATTATCTGCCAAGAACTCTTGTTTTCTACAAATTTAGAAACAGATACAGAAGGAGAAGCATTAATTAACACACTGAAAAAGTTTAGTGACGAAAAGAAAATTCCTTTGAATAATATTATGTCAGCTGCTACAGATGGCGCTCCGGGTAAAAAAATAAAGTTCCTGACGTAGGTACTTGCTGTACATTGCGTCATTCATCGCCAGCATTTGGTTGCGATAAATCGAAGTGAATCGTAGCCAAACTGCTATATTCAAAAGAAATATCTAAACTAAATAAACGTCCTTAATTTATCAGCAGTATCATTCAACAACGACGACTTGCTTGTTTACTGTTAACACTTGAAAAACCTCCACGGTGATTTCAAAGAACGTTTCGAGGACGTTTTAAATATAGACATACTAGACTGGGTGTTGGATCCTTTTTGAAATGTCAACACAGCAGTCGTGCACCTAGCCTCGCCTGAAACTAGGTTCGACCTTCCGAGTTAGGCGGGAGCCTCCCGATTTCTCATATTATACCCTCCTGCCTTTTAAAGAAAGTACACAAACTCCTGACTTTTATTTGAACCTCCCGCATCCTCCCGCGCTCTTTATATTTGGTGTAATGTGAAAGTGCCTAGGAACCAGGGATGTTTCTGCAGCAATAATTAAAGCAAATTATGTAGTAAATCATACATTTGCTACTTTATCATCCCTGCTAAAGTGCGTTCAGTGAGTGAATGCGCATTTGTCATTAACCGATTATGGTCAAAATTAGTCTAGAATAAAATAGACAGCGGTCCTCAAACAATTTCTACTAATTTTAGATATATGGGCCGTAATTAAAATTTCCACTACAATTATTGATTTAATTATTTTTTATTTCATAACTATGTAAATAATATTAATAATAATAATAATAATCAGAAATTCTATTACATAAAATGTACATTTAATAGTCAATATCACTATCAGCCCTATTGTCACTGTCACTATCAGAAGTTATAAGTATTGGCCTTATTTCATCAATGACCTGTTCCGAGTATCTTGAATCAATTTTTCCACGTGGTCAATACATTTTGACCAAGTCTCTGGTCCAATTTGTTTTAAAGCTTCATTCCATAAATTTAAAATGCTTTGTTCGTTCGTCGTTTGACATGCATGCTTGTCATAGTAGTTTTTGCAAATTCCCCACACTAATTCAATACCATTAAATTCACAATGGTATGGGGGCAGACGTAAGACCTCGTGACCGTATTTCCCTGCGAGGGAGTCCACTATGTAAGACTTATCCTTACCAACAGTGTGTACTTTAATTTCGGATAACAAATCTGCTTTCAAAAATATATGGTCGTTTTTTATTTTTCTGGTGTTTAGCCAGTTCCTCATTTCATCTTTGGTGTAACTATTGTTTGGTATTTTTTCAGAAACTCGTGAGTGATATGAAGTATTGTCTAAAATAATGATCGAGGGTTCTTCTAGTGATTTTAGCAGATATTCTTCAAACCAGTTCTCGAATATCGCGGCAGTCATATTGTCATGATAGTCCTCCACTTTCTTCGATGAAGTAAAAACTTGCATCTAGCAAAAATCCTTCTCGACTTCCGGCGTATATTACGACATATCTTTTTCCATTCCCGAATGAAACCCTCGAATAGCAGTATTTTGACCGATCCTGCCATGAATATTTTGTTTGGTTTCCCTTCGCAAAAATCCATGTCTCATCTAAGAATACCACATGTTTTGAATTCTCGGACTTTAAATTAGCTAGGTATTTCCCCAAAAACGACCACCGCTTAGAAACAATGTGTTGCTGCTCACAAAGAATTTTTCGGTTGTTAGTTTTGTGGTACTTAAACCCCAACTGCTTTAAAACTAATGAAAGACTAGTACGTCCAATGTCACATATTTCTCTGTTTCTGATTTTCTCAAGGATCAAATTAAGAGTTACCACCTCTTTTTGTTTGTACATATCATAAATAACTCTTTGGATTTGACATTTAACTCCTTCTGGCAAATTATTGGTTTTCAAACTTAAACGGCGTTTTCTATTTTTCTTTTCAATATGGCCGTCTTTTTCTAAATTGTGAATATTTATCAGAGTTCTTCGTGATATGCCACAGGAATCCACTGTTCGTTGTTGTACCGCCACCGTAGATAATAAAGGACCACCATTTTCCTTCTCTTTCTTGAAATATTCCTCAACTTTTAAAATAAGACGTCTTTCATTCGGTGTAAGAACATGTTTATCAGAAGCCATTTTAATATATCTGCTCTCGAACGTTACGTTAGCAAGTGAGACAAACTAAAGAAAACAAAGAAAGTCTCACTCAGTACCTGTACATTATGCATTTAATTGATATAATAAATTACTTATTGACAAATATTTATTAAAATTAAAATGAATTGTTCCATTTTCTTAGAAGACAAATCGACAAACAAAATACAAAGAAATCCCCAGTCTCAGTCACTACCTACCTGTACATTAAGCATTAAATTAATATAATAGATAACTTATTGAGGGTTACTGGAATTTACAGGCGCCAGGTAATATTTAATTTATGCATCCTTAATCCGATATGAGAAATCACTCAATGAACGGACTATAGAAATACAGACGCATGATGAGTTTAATGTAAATATTTGAGTGCGATTAATTTGAGATCTGACCATAATTTGGAGCCTCTCTGAAAATCTCTAAAGAGGTTAATTAGCTAGTAGTAATGACATAGGTATTGATTTATTATTTGAAGAATTTGTGAAACTCTCATCTTTTTTAGAGAAGCCACCCGACTTTACAGATTTTATAATTGATGAACTGATGGTTTATCATTTCAAACAAATAATTCTCCAAATGTATTATTCCGTTTATTTTCTTCCTCACTCCAATGCGATAAGCGAGATAATTTTCAGTTCAGAGGAAAGCAATAAATTGTCTAGCAATAAAATCCTTAGAGGCAAGCCAAGAATTTGTTAAATTTTTAGAACAATATGGAAAAAGTATTCTTGGTCAAGTTGGAAGCAGCTTAAAATCTTCATAATTACTTGTGATCAGAACTGTTGAAGTCTATACCTAGTTTTTATTTATTTGTCAAAAACACTCAGGCCACAATATTCCGTCGACTTTCTTCAGGTTTATTTGTATTATATTAGTTATTAATATTTTTAATTATTAATATTTTTTCGACTTGAAAAGCAAGATTCATCAAAAAAAAGATAGTGGCACCCAAAAATGTTTCGCTCATAGGGCGGTTTGCCTCCGGCGACCCTGCGGGGCTGCTTTCATACCTGACCTTCCGCTTTTTATTTGAAAAATATGGCAGTCTAGGTTCGTTAAAGATAAGATATCACAACATGCGGATTTGCTCACCCCACCAGCAAAAGAAACAACAAGTTGTAAACAAGCCTCTGTTGGTAATTTATAGCTGGTAGTACAAATGATAGAATTCGCCAAGTTTTTTGGGTCCTTGTTTACTGAGCGCACATTCGATCTCCGATTTCCCTTTCTAGAGATTAATAGCCACCATTTCAACCATTTGAAAAGTCACTGTTACTGTCACTCTGACGTAAAAATATTAAAAGACTGACATCGACTTACAGCGCGGCAACGAAGGAATGACGCCGATGGAACGAACCAATCGCGGAGCTAGTTTCAGGCAGCTGCCTGCTAAAAACAAGTAAGTTTGTTAATCAAGTCACGGCGAGATAGGTGGCGAGGTGCGAGGCTAGGTGCACGACTCCAGTATGTTTCTGTTCAGTCGTTTCTGTGGTATTGTTTATAAATCGCAGTACGGCGAGCAGCGCGACGAGATGAACTACTCCTCTATGTTTTTACCCTTAGGCATTAGATATGCGATTTACGCCCGGAAATAAGATTGTTAAAATGTACTTTAACGTCCGTTCGTGTATAAAATAATATAAATTACGTTCCTATCAGACATCTTTATTTCTTTATTTTAAACTGACGTTTGCTTGCTATTGAATTAAATCGTAAAACAGACAAAGATAAATTATTTTGGCACCCATCCGCGAGATTACTTTTACTGAATTAATTGTGATTTCGAATTACAACGTCCTCCTATTCGATTTTACTGTCTCGCTCGCAGCTCATTTACTTTTTATTTCCTGTCGTTCCGGCGAACAGCGTGGAAGAGTCATCCACTCCTAAATTGTTCCTTTTGTTTTATTGCGTAGTTGCCGAATCTTGACGTCTGTCTATAGTATAGCATGACAGGTATTTCATGCTTCTTTTGACACAAAATGCTATATTTATCATTTACTTTAGGTTTTTGACGCTATAGTCTAGCCGCTATTTTCATTTAATTATCTATTCTCTTCTTGGAAAAAACTTCCATAAAATATATTTTATGGGAAATCCAGTGGGATCCAGATTAATTTACTTGCTATATTAATTTCTTAGGGATACACAACGAGGAAGTAAGGTAAGGTGGGGCAACTGCAACTTTGGGAAAAGAGCGTCTTTTTCCTTTGGAAATTCATTAAGTATTAAATTTTTGAATTTCTTGGCATCCATACTTTTCTTGTGATCTTGGCTACTGCGTATTCTAGAATTCAACCCGCCAAATGCATCCATATTCAGTCTGTGGGGTGCATAGAAGTAAAATTAACGGATTAAAATGACGTATACTCTTCAAGAAAGGGTTGAAATTATTTCACTTTTCTTTAAAAGTACGATTGTGCTCGAGCTGCCGCCCTGTCTTGTAATGAATTCCATCTAAATGCACACTTGTCTCATACTTACGTGCTACAATTAGTGGCAAAATTTCGTGAAACAGGATCAGTGCTAAACAAAAAAAGAATTGTTGAAAATCCTGTAAGAAATGAAGCTGTAGAAGTTGCAGTTTCGGGTCATTTTGCCATCGATCCTACACTTAGCACGAGGAAAGTGTCAGATGTATCGGGCGTTTCGCGTAGAACGATTCAGCGTACTTTAAAACCGCATAAGTTCCATCTCTATAAAATAAAACTGGTTCATGAACTTAATGAAGATGATGACGATCGCCGTTTGCAATTTTGCGAGTTAATTAGTGAAATGATCATTCGCAATCCACAATTTATTTTTAACATTTGTTTCTCCGATGACGCACTTTTTTTCTTCATGGTACTGTCAATGGACAGAATTGCAGGTATTGGTCGGATTCCAACCCTAGAATTTTTAGAGAAGTGCGTACTCAACATCCCGAAAATAAATTTGTGAGCTGGAATTTTTGGGGACCGTATTATTGGGCCGTATTTTATACCTGGAAATTTAACAGGTGAAATGTACCTGAACCTGTTGGAATCCACTATAACCCTGCTTTAACGAATTCCATAGAAGAAAATACCGTTATCGGCCAGAAAATATTTACTCTTAGCAAGACGGAGCACCCCGCATTATGCGTTCCCTGTTAGACAGTTTCTGGATGAAAATTTTCCAGGAAAATGGATTGGAAGAAGAGGTCCTATTAAATGGCCTGCAAGATCTCCTGATTTGACGCCACTGGACTTGTTTTTGTGGGGACATTTAAAGTGTAAAATTTATGCAACCCAACCCAATTCTTTGGAAGACTTGCGACAACGAATAGTGTACGAGTGCCGACAAATAACTCCCGCAATGCTCCATAATGTTCACGAACATTTCGAACAGTGCCTTTACAATTGCATGGAGGTTGGAGGTGGACATTTTCAACATTTACTTGAATGATACAAGCGGTAATAGATTTTATTACTTTTAAATTTTCTTTTCTTTTAGCCCTATTTCTCAGAAACTATTTACTCGATTTAAACGAGCAAGGTCGCGTTAGGAAGGCAATTGAATTCCCTATAAAATAGGGTATCAGTCGACCCCCCCTTTCTATTTAAGATTTTAAGGGTCAAAGCCACCCCGTCGTAGGGGTTCAAGCAGGGGGGGGGGTGAAAATAGCAAAAAAAATATGTCCCCCTGAGAACTAAGGTTTTCGTGTTCGAGTGAATTTCGATTTATTTATTAACAAGAAAATAAACCTGGGTGGAAAGTTTTCGGTGCGCCACCCTGTATGTAATGGAATAACAGTACATAATATAATTGACTTGGATTTGCTTGCTGGATTTTAGGTTATGTTCGGGGGCGCACTTCCCCCATAAAAATACACGACTGGAGCAAGTGCGATTTAAACAAGAGTTACAAAAGATATCAAAAAATATAAACGACATAATTATCAATGACTTGGTCCTAGTTAAATATTCCGGGAAGAAAATTATTAAATATTATGTGGGTCAAGTAATTAATATGTCTTAATTTATTTAAGTTTATTGTAAACTTTGCCAGAAAAAGTACTTTTTTCAAGAGAGACTTTTTCTGAGAACGGCATTGTTTCAGTCCTACCTAACTCGAAAATTTGCCGCAGAGGGAAAATAATCTTTGAAGTATCATTTGATATGTAAGGATGTCCATTTCTCGATGACATTGCAGGGTATCTCGGTAAGTAGTAAAGATAAAGACTTGCGGTTTTTACATTACTGCGCTATTTTTTTGTGAAACAAAAAAAGCCACAGAATTGTCATATAGCGCGTCGTACATAAACCATATACAGGGTGTTACAAATTCGAGGCCCACCATTGGGATCTGGGAAATGGTAACAGATACGTGGAAGTTTAAATTAGGGCAAAGTTGCGTAATTCAATGCCGATCAATATGCCGTCAAGAAAATTCATGTTTTCCGATTGCTTCCGAAGATATTAAAAAAAAAACGAATTTGGCGTTTTTAATTTATATGATTTCCTGCCTTTATTTGAATAGATAATTGAAAACAAACTTAACATTCTCATTGCCACTTTTTCTATTCTATTAGACTGTGGCATCAGATTTCGAATCCGACGTTTCGTCTTTGGGCCCCATCATTAATTTATTTTTTTTAAATACGGACCTGGATTTTTTATTTCATTTTTGGAATCACCAAGGCTGACTGCATTATACGGTTGCATTACTTTGATTAGGATTCAACATTTTAAGCTAATAAAAACATTTTTACAATAATGTTTTTGCTTATTTTTTACTTAATTTATTTCTAAAACCATCCAAACATAATCTGAAAATCTGTTTTAACAATTTTAATCCCTAGCGTACTAATACACATAAGCTATAAAAAAAAGAAAAACAATAACATCCAAACTTAGAAATAATAGGAAAAAAATGGTAGGTACCTACACATTCACTAAAAAAATAAGAAACAATTTTATCTATGTTCAAAAATATTTCCGTTTGCATGTATGCAGCGATTAATTTTGTTTCTTACTTTTTCAGTGGACCTTTGTACCGTCCTTCTTCTTATTAACCTAAATCCTTCAATAATCCTAGCTCTAAGTTCTTCTAATGTATTAATATTATGTTTATAAATCTTATTTTTTAAAGCCCCCCATAAAAAAAAAGTCTAAAGGTGTCAAATCTGGAGATCTCGCAGGCCATTCTACCACACCTCGATTACATATCCATCTGCCTGGGAATTCTTGATTTAAAAACTCCCTAATTTCCCTTGTTCCATGAACTGGGGCACCGTCTTGTTGAAACCAAACGGCTGGTAGTCTGGCGAGCGGGATCTCAGCGAAACAATTTTGTAGATGATTGTTTAGGAGGAATAGATAGTCGACACCTCTTAGCCTGTCTGGTAAAAAAATTGGTCCAAGAATTTTGTCTCCAAACATCCCTGCCCAAACATTGATACTAAACCGTACTTGTTTGCGTATTTCTCTATTAGCTCTAAACTTAGCTTCGTCGCTCCAGATTAAAGACCTAAGGAAGTTATTATTATCGTCAATTTCATTCTGTTGCCAGTAACAAAAATCTAACCGCCTCTGAGGATCTCCTTTGTGCAACGCATGGGAAATATAGATTTTGTAGGGTTTTAAACCATTATTTTTTAAAACTCTCCAAGCCTTGACATGATTTAGGGTTGGCAAGTTAGATTCTGTGGAAATTTGCTTTGTTGATGTGGAAGGGTTGTTGTTTACCTAAAATAATACCATACCCTAAATAAAATAGCGCCTACCTTATAGAAAAGAATGAATTAAAAATAAAGTTTACATGGTTTTAAAAGAAAGCTAGTCAAACTTTTAAGTACAGACCTGGCGTAAAACATTTTGCGATTCTGCTTCTGTTACATGGTTACCATATTTTTTTCTGGGTTTTTCAAATCTACCGTGTTCACGTAGGTTTCTATCCAAGTTTTGAAAAATCCTTTTGTTGGGCTGCTGTCTTTTGGGGTAATCCTCAAAATATCTTTGCGCAGCTGTTACTGAGTTTCTGTTACAGCTGTAATAAATCTTTATCATATCGCTTTTTTCCTCAGTAGAATATCTCATTTTAGATTTTTAAAAGAACCACTTATAAGACCTTACAAAAATCTTGAAATAAATAATTTCGTTTTTAATAGAAGAGAAAAAGTGGCAATAAGAATGTTAAGTTTGTTTTCAATTATCTATTCAAATAAAGGCAGGAAATCATATAAATTAAACACGCCAAATTCGTTTTTTTTTCGAATATCTTCAGAAGCAATCGGAATACATGAATTTTCTTGACGGCATATTGATCGGCATTGAATTGCGCAACTTTGCTCTAATTTAAATTTTCACGTATCTGTTACCATTTCCGAGATCCCAATGGTAGGCCTCCAATTTGTAACACCCTGTATTAGTTTTTAAGCTACAGGGTGTTTTCGAAAACGTTTGCTTTTCGACCACTTCGTGTATTTCGGTTACCCTTTAACTTATCAATAGATTGAAAACTGTTTCTAATAGAGTTTTTTAAGTTGTTTATTAATTATTATTATTATTATTATTATTATTATTATTATTTCGTCCCTTTTGCGAGTCTCTTTTATATATGATTTAGGTCTTGACTTTATAAATGATCGCTTCTTAATTAAATTAATTTTTAAACTTGAAAATGTTACTTGATTGGGCCGACTTCTCTCTGGATATCTATGAAGGTAAGAACTCTATAAGTTGCATATTTAAATTACAAGATTGTAGAAAACTTATCTATTTTTATGGCACTCTATAAAGCAAACTAACATGCCTTATTTTTTATAATTTTCATAATACTACATTTTTGTCATTTTTTTAAACTTTAGTTAAATGGTGACATGTATTTAAACAAAACGCTTGCCTATACATTTTGACAGATAGACAATGGTTTCATGTCCTACCTTAATTTTCTAAATGTTTTGTTTTGTGCGTCGAAAAAATAAAAAGTTCTTAAAAATAATTTTTTTTCTCTACTTTTTACTCCTGATACCAAAGTATTTATCTTGTAAAGAAATAAAGATAATTGAGATTTGCAAAAAGTTTTAGAAAATTGTACATTCTGGTTAAGTGCTCTTGTCCCGTGAATTCGTTTAATATACTTAGATGAACCCTTGATCTAGAAAGACGCACTTGCCCTGTCGCAAAGGGCAAGTGCGTTTTCACGACTACGACAGTTTTAAAATTTATAAAAATTTCAACTTTGCTTGTTTTCACTTGATATTAAGTGGTTAGCTGAAAATCCCGCACAAAAAAATCAAGAAAAAATTTGAAATGAAATGGCGCAAATATATATAGCTTTTTTATTAACTCCTAAAGCGTTACTTAGGTATTTTAGAGATGCACTTGCCCCACCTTACCTTAGTCCTTTCGCATCCTCTCACTGTTTAATCTTTTACCAACCTCGTCTCCTTGTTTGTCTCACCAGGTTTCATTCATTATCTCGTTCTATTTGCTGTCATGGTCTTTTCTTCCGAAGACGTTCTCGCTCTAGCATCTTATCACGGATTGTCCATTTATTCTCATTACAGAGTAACACATCCTTAAAATCTTAACTGTAAATTGATGTGCCAGCCATAGTGATTAAGCCATTAAGAAGTAAATTGCGCTGATAAACAGAGATGGTGCTCGTTGCTATTTTGATTCGTCAGTGTCACAAGCTGCTTTATTATTACGCTTTACTTTTCTTGTTGTTGTGGTCAAAATTTTTTATACTGAGTTCTTATTTGTGAAATTACAGTGGCGGCTCGTAGTTTGGCAGCCAGGTTCGGGCAGTTTGGTAGAAGCGCTGATCCAGGAAAAAATGACAGTGAGGGGAAAGCAGGGGTGAAGGCGCAAAATTAACGCCGCAGGCGAAAATTTTTGGAGACCACGCCGAAACTTCGGTTTTGCCTACTATTCTAATATCTGCATTGAACAGATGTATTATAAATTATTTCATTTCACGTTAATTGTTTAGTTTCTAGTTCTATGCAAGATGGTAGGTTACGTTAGGCTATACGTTATACATAAATAAAATATTACATTTTCACAAGTTTTTCCCAATTCACAAAAATTAGTGGATCAGCATTCCAATTTTTTAACTAGTTCTCTATGTTAAAAAATGATTAATAAAATTAACGCCGCAGGCGAAAATTTATTGATAAACTAAAATTCAAACCTGCTTTTATTGAAAATGTCGAAAAAAATTAGTTTTTCAAAATTAGCAAAGCCAAATAATTCAAGTTCTTTTGAATTGACGTACAGCAGCACCACGGATTTTAATTTTTCTCTTTTTGAGTTGAATGTAAGATGCATATTATGGCCAACAAAATAAATTCATTTTGGTTTCACTTCCGGTAAGCCATGCATATTTTTGATACCAATTACGAATTTTCTCAAATTGATCTCTTACTTCCCTTGCCTCCAGTGTTAATTTAATTCTAAATTTTAGGGGTCGTCGAACACGACCATTGTTTTATATTTTACTTTGTTCATCGAATGAAAGAAAAGACGAAAAACCACATTTTTAACTTAATATATATCGAATAAGATCTAAGATCTATAAGTAAGACTAACTTAAGGTTCATAGTCTAAACATACCTACCAAAGAAACCAAACCAGAAGTCTTATTTTTCAACAGACAACACTCACTCTGACTCATTTTACACTAATACAGTCCTTTTCTTTCAAGAATAATAACAAACAACCGATAATTAATGAGTATTATAACAATAATTAGCTAACTAACCTTAGTTTCTTTAAAGGCTTATCCTAACCCGCTATTCTATGCTCGAAAGATCATTTCCAGCCTGTCAATTAAATTTTGAACTTGGCAATCGACTGTTGCAGTGGTAAATTAGTTGTGCGATCGTTCGGGAACTGTAACAGTAGTGGTACGGTTCTTGGTCGGGTTGGGATAAACCTTAAATTTACTGGCAATTCCGATTTTGCCGTATGTGAAGTCTTCAGATATTTAGTGTTGTATGTTTGGTTGCCTATCCTAAAGCCTGGCCAGAGTAGGCTTGCCGGACCTGGTTCTGGTTACAAAGGCGACTTGAGAAGTAAAACAATTAATTCGAGGGCATGCAGCATAGTTTGCGAGTAATCCACTGTGACGTCCGGGGTTACAAGGGCGTTTTAAAAAGTACAACGGTTATTCGCTGACAGTTTGCGAGTCACTAGAAATGCAAATTCATGTAGATAAATACTATATGTATACTATCTGTTGCCTGTTTGACACTGGGTCGGCACTGCCGCCCCTGAAAAGCCGCCACTGTAAAATTAAAATAAAAAGAAAAAATGAGTCGTTCTTGTCACTTATAATATCTCCTTCCAGTACTTAAATTATTGCCCGAAAGGTTCTTGAAGTTGCGAATACTTTGAAAATTATACTAAACCGCACGCGAAGGATAATTTACTTAAAAGATTTGTGGACGAGGAAAAATTTCCGGTTATTAATTTAAGCTCGTGGGGTATTCGGTAAGAAAATTTGACACCAGAATATTAAAAAATAGATTCGAATAGTTTGATGGCATTTTAGAATAAAAATTAATTGTTGTTTAATTGTTTAGTTAGATATGGATGATAAAAAGTCCTAATGACAGATTTGGCGTGGTTTAGTCGAATCATCAGTCTTTAAAAATTTCGCGTTCTGAGTTATAGTTTTCGGGCTCAAATATAATAACGTCCTCAAACTTTAGTAGCGTCAAATATACCATACTCTTTGAAAATCATTTACTATCATTGATTTTATCCAAAACTCATGTTGCTAAAGTCGACGAAAGTATTTTTTAAGAATAGTTTTTTGTCGTGAAAAATCATAACACATAGGTACGTCAAAAATTTCCAGTGTAATCACCTTCAGGGTTTCCTGGCATTTGATTGGCTTAAAATGACAGTTGTAAAGTTCACTTATCTCACCAGTGCATAAATTATTGCCGAAAATTTTTCGAGTGGAAAGGTCGTTCCATAAAATCTATAGAAATTTCATAATCTATTTTTTAGTTAATACTAATACTTTTTCTCAGAAATGTAAAAAATATTATTTTTAATTCTTTCCTCTTCATATTACTAATGTCAATAAGAATGCATATTATTATTTCGTATTCCTATTGTATTTTATTTGGTTTGGCAACATTGACTGTTCCGGGATTATTTAAATTTAGGCAGGACTTAAGGAATTTACGGCGGCAAATCTTTTATTCAAAAAATAAACAATCTTGGTTTAAAGAGAGTTAAGGAATTATATCCTGTGATTTACATAAACCCGAACAATAAATGGGCTCAAAAATTAATTTAAATTTAAGGTACTTAATATTTATTATAATTATTTTTACTAAGTATACTTAGTGTATTTGAGTAGAAACATTAACAATGACGCAAATAGTTTGCATATACCCAAATACTGAATCAATTGTTTATTCAAAATAATTAGCAATACCATTACTACCTTGCTACTTTTGTCTCATCATTATAATATTATCATTAAATTTTAATATTATTTCTGCTATTAGAAGGGGTTATGATCTTAAACTTAATGGCAACAAACAGGAGTATCGAAATCAATGTTATAATAAAGGCATATATTTTAATTAATAACTTCTTTTTCATTATTACAGGCTCCCTGGTTATTAAATTTATCGTTAAATTTTAAGAAAATATTACATTATTACATTAAATTAAATACTTGCAAATGCTTGAGAACGGATATTCAGGAATCAACTCTTTATTAATTTTGCACTATATGCAGGGTGCCCATTTAGTGTGTAATTCTTCGATATCTCATGTTATTATTATTATTACAGATAAGGAAAAACTTTAAATACAAAAACTAAGGGACTATTAAAAGTGTACATTTTTAAAATATTTTTAAATATACAGGGGGTTTCACAAAAGCGGGACAACTTAAATTTGAAAATTTTTAAATAGGACACCCTATATTTTTTGCACGGAATAAGTGTCTTTCTTTATTATTTATGCAATTCCAAATTTTCGTTTCAATCTGTGGCGGTGTTGCCAAGATATTAATTATTTCCTAATTTATTTGTTTTTGCATGGTCGCAATAAATATGATACAGTTTCCCTATTGATTTCAATTTAAGATTTTTTGCAAATAGTTGCATCTGGGTTATATGAGTACCATTTATAAGTGTTTTCGAGCTTATTTTATTAATGCTCTAATTGTATTTCCAAATTTCTGATAGTTTGGACTAGATTTAGGTACTCAATTTTCTTAAATGGGACACCCTGTATATTTGGTCATAAATTGAAAGTTCTACTCAGTCCCTTTAGGACGGCAAAATATTTTTAATATTGTCTGTGGCGTTGCCAAATCGTGATGATTTTCTCAAAATATTCATTATTTTTTTTTAGATAGGCGGTCTGGAATATTGCAATACCCTGTGTCTCATTGTATTATAAGGTACATACGTTTAAAGAAAATACTAAATTTTATAACATACAAATAAGTCAAATATTAATGGAAATAAAAATACAAATTTAAATTTTTTTATCATAATATTTTGCGGCGTTCCAAATTATAAATCATTTAATACATCTTATACAAAAAATTAGTTTTTTACATAAGTTGTTTAAAGTGTCGTCCATTTTGATTAATGCAAGTTTAAATTCGTTTTATAAAATTTTCTCTTACATTAGATAAGGTCTGAGGTGTTATATTTTGAAATACCTCTCTAATTCGTTCTTTCATATCATCACGGGTGGTGGCGGGTAAACGATATACTTTTCCATGCTGGTTAAATCAGGCGATCTGGCCGGCCAGTTAATTGGTCCTCCTCGACCTATCTAATTTTGAGGAAACTCTTGATCAATATGCGCACATACATCTCTATGGAAGTGTGCAGGAGCGCCATCCAACTGAAACCACATATTATGCTTAATTTGAGCTCGAACATGGTGAAGTAACACTGGCAGATCTTGTAAAAAATGTAAAAATCGTTGTCCATTTAAGTGCTGTTAAATAAAAAAAGGTCCAACATTATAATTATTAATTATACCTCCCCAAACATTGAGCGACCACTGATGTTGAAAATTAAAAACTTGAATGGCTTTTCAGTAGCGTAAAAGTGAAAATTATGTCGATTAACAATACCATTCTTATGAAATGTGGATTCATCGGTGAAGAAAACATTATTAACGAATAGAGGATTTTTTCTTACATTGTGTTGTGCCCATTGGCAAAATGTTACTCGTCTTGCAAAATCGTTGTCTGTAAGTTCTTGGTGTAGCTGAAGGTGGTAGGAATGAAACTTATTCTTTTTAAGCGATATTGCCACTGAAGATCTTTTAATATTTTCACTAATTCCTCGAACACCCAACGACGGATCCTCGGTCACTGACAAAGCAATGGCAAATTGATTATCTTCGGTTAAAACAGTCTAAGTTCTTTCGGTTTTTTCATACTTGACACTCCCTGTTCGCTCAAACCGTTCTTTTAGCCTTTTAAAAACTAATTCCTGAGGATTCCTTCTTTCCGGAAAATTTTGGGCATATATTCTTGTGGCTAAAAGAGAGTACCCATGACTTTCACCCAAAGTATAAACCATATTTATTAATTCTTCCTGAGAGTAATTCATTTTAAGTGTAACTCTTGATATATCACGTACAAAACAATAAAATGTCAAAAATGAAGTAATCGAGGATTGTTATTTATTTTCCATGGCTAACTAAGTCTTAAACGTACAAAATAAAACAAAATATTTAGATGATTGAAATCACATAAATTTGATGACTACTAAGAAGAATTATTGGATCGGTATGTTCAAAACACGTTTATCAAGTTCAAGCAACTTATTATTATTTCAATGCTATTCTGCCCTTAACCTAAACTGAAATTGCTATAAAATTAAATGTAACTAAACAATAACAAATCTTCTTCTCGTACGGGAATTATATATACCTACTATATGAACTGTTGCCGAACATAAAGTTACAGGCCGATTAGTAAAATTACTCCGCATTTCGGCAACTATTAAGAATAGCGATGCTGATGCTGCAAACTTTCTACGAATTCAGTTTGATTGTTAAGGGTTGATTGTAATTCCTTTGAAACGGATTATAGAAGGAAACAGATGGTTTTAAATGGCTTTCGTTCAATCATACAGGATTAATCGTAATTGGATCTGTTTTCTCAGCACAGCAATTTTTAGAAGTTTTAATAATATTTTAAACATTTTAGTAAAGAGGCGGTGTAAAGTTCTAGAATGTTTTTCAAATTAAACAAAGATAATTTTTTATACTGTGATGTCTCAGCTATCACCAATAAATATGTTATTTTTTTATTTACAAAAATTATCTTGAAAAGTCGCAAAAAGACGCTTTCAGGTGCCAAAGGAACGAAGTCCTAAAAACGAAATTATATTTTCCATTGCATTTTTTGAAAGGCCCTAAATATAACCATAATATATGACGCTTAACATCAATTTAAGTTTCATTGACTTCCTGCATAAAAGTTTTATCTTCATCTTACTCTCGATCGGAACTGCTTGTGCAAATTTATTAAATAAACTTGAGGGTAAACCAAATTATATAATATATTTATACAGGGTGTCTCGGATAAAAATGCACTCTATAAGCATATCGTAAAGCGTAGGACATACATAGATGATTATGTTAGAAACGTGTACATAAATTAAATTTAAAGAATTCGGAATATTTCCGAGATATTTTGGCAAACCCGAATATTTCGATTTCGTTCTTATTGTTTTTTTATTCTATTTGAAGAGAAATGCCAAATACATTTTATAATCTCAATGTCACATTTTGAATCCGACCAGTGGCGCAACCAGAAAATAAGTTAGGGGGAGGGTCGTAAGAAAAATAGCGGCGCAGGTGAAAATCTTTTGGATGCCACGCCCGTTTTCGATGATGGTGCTTGGTTTTTATATAGGAAAAATAAAAAACACAACACAAAATCCTTAAGAAAATCCCAAAAACAATAAGGTTCGTTTAGGGGGTGGGGCAATTTTTGTGTGATTTTACCTATCTTAGGTACAGTGGAGAAGGCTATCAACGAAAAATTATTAAAGTTCTTGGAAGGCTTTAACATTACTAGTGACCGCCAGCATGAATTCCGTAAGTCTACAACAACAGGAGACCTTCTCGCTTATGTTACTCACGTTTCACGCAATAGAACATCATGGGGTGTCCCGGGTGTTAACACCAGGGGCGTAGGCACGGTTTTTCATTGGGGAGGGGGGACATTTCACATAAATATATCATATATATATATCGTCCATGCGCACGCTATATACATGTATGAAATGTGGTACGTACAAATGAAGAATTCAAACATCTGAACGTAATAAACAATAGTACTGTATGGCAAAAATTTATTGGGAAATTAACATATGGAAGTAAGGACAAACGTAATCATGAACCACGAATCAACTCGGTTTTTTTCGGGGGGGGGGGGGGACAAATGATATTGTGCCCCCTCCGTCATTATTTGGGGGGGGGGCAATGCCCCCTGCCCCCCCCCCGTGCCTACGCTCCTGGGTAACACTGGATATTTCCAAGGCCTTTGACCGAGTATGATATAGGGGGCTCCTAACTAAAGTGACATCATACGGAATGCCGGTTCAATTTTGTTCATGACTGTCAAGCTTTCTTAAAGACCGTTTTCTGTGAGTAGCGGTGACCGGATTTCTTTCAGACACATTGAACATCAACACGACACGACCGTTATTTTCTCTCGCTCGGCATAGGCGTAGGCTGGTACTATTTATGGTACCGATGAGCCATGGACGGCGCCACTTTATTTTTCACAACCAAAGACCAGACAATAGATAGTAAATTAAAAATACATTTCTGACAGTAACCTAGTAGAATTTAATGCTAAGAAAACCCAGGCGGCAGTTTGTTCTAAAAACGTTAATGTTGAAGAACCGGATATAGTCATGGCGGGACACTCGATTCCCTTGGCTTCATCAATTCATTTATTGGGCGTCAAATTGGATAGTCATATGTTTTGGCATAGTCACGTTGCGGCCTTTGCTAAGACAGCCTCTCAGAAGTTTGGAATACTTTTTCGAACAATGAACCTCTGTATACCCCAACAACTTTTGAAGCTCTATAAAGCCAAAATTCGACCATCGCTGGAGTACTGTTCGCATATTTGAGGCTCTGCTCCTAAACATACCCTAAGATTGCGGGATTCCATTCAAAGAAGAGCCATTCGCTTGATCGGTGGCCATGATCTGACAAACAACCTGGAAAGCCTTGAACATCGAAGGCAGGTTGGCCACTTGAGTCTATTTTCCAAATATTTTCATCCCAAGTGCTGAGGTTGCCCGCTTGATTCTACCCAGAGCGGTGCATCGTAGAAATACACGACGAGCCACTACAGCCCACCCATACATGGTTCAGCTTAGTGTCCCACGCACGACACTGTTTAAAAATTCTTTCATCTGGAGAAGGTTATCACTCTGGAACGACATCCCTGAGTATAATCTCCAAAGGATTAATCCTGCAGTGTTGTGCCTTATCATAAAAAAAAAGAAAAAGAATAATAATAATTATTATTTGTTTAGATAATCTTCCTTAATTTCTAAGCTGATATTTTCTAAATATCGTCTTTTAACACGAATTTCGTCTTATAAGTCGAAATTTTAAAGTTTCGTCATATAACTCGAAATTTCAAAATTTTGTGTAACAGAAGAATGGAACGCTTTAAATATCTTTAATACCGTAAGTCCCATTTAGCTAAAATTCGGTATCCGTATATAAGAGGTTATCGCGGAGCTGCTAGTGACATTTCCAATGTTGCCAAATTTACAGTTTTTTATCAATTTAAAATATTATTTTTTTTTTAAATAAAACACCTTATATATTATTCAAAAACATGATTCCGCAACAAATTCTAAATAACTTAATATAAGTTACTTAATGTCTAAATCTAGCCATTTTTTTGATATTAGGGTTTAAATATCATAAGAACTTCTTATCCAAGAAAGCTGATAGAGATATAAGTAGGTCTTGGAAATTTGTGACACAATTAAATTCTGACAGCGACATCGACAAACTTTTCAGAAGGTATTTGTGCTTCATAATTTATCAGTTTTAATAATTCTTAAAATGGATTTACTAACGGAAACACTGCGAATAGAAATATTAATGATATTGGGTTACGGGGATCGAAGGCGAACACAGCAGGAGGTTGCTGAGATTTTTAATGATAAGTATCCCAACCGAAATCCAATAGCACGGTCCACAGTAAGCAAAATTTTAAAGAAATATAACGAAACTGGCCATGCCATGTAAAAGACATTTCAAAATCTTGGCGTCCAAAAACTGCGACAAGCGGCGATAAAGCTTTAGATATTTTGCTTAGCATAGAGGAAAATCCACACCTCTCTACTCGAATTATTGGTCTCGATTACAACACATCGCACATGTCGGTAAATCGCATATTAAAGTGTGCGAAGTTCCACCCATACAAAATTCACCTGGTTCAAGGACTCTCTGAGGATGATTTTGACAGGCCTTTAGAATTCAGTGAGCAAATGATGGATTTGTGTAATGCTAATCCAAATTTTATTAATAAAATAATGTTTTTCGATGAGTCGACGTTCTGTCTTAATGGAAATGTTAACCGGCATAATATTCGTTATTGGTCTAAAGAAAATCCTCATTGGATTCGAGAACAGCACACCCAATTTCCGCAAAAGGTTAATGTTTAGGCAGGCATTATAGGACAAAGGATAATTGGTCCACTGTTTATGGATTATAATTTAAATGGCGATAGATATTTGCAGCTCTTAAGAAATGAAATTGTTTCTGCTCTTGCGATCCTATTTCCAAATCCTCGTAAGTTAGTTTCATTAAAGTAAATTAAAACTGATTATCAATAAACAAAATTTTAAACAACGTTGCGGGATTAAATAACGAAGTATGGCTGCAACAAGACGGTGCACCACCACATTACGCCAAACAAGTACGGGAGTATCTAAATGAAGTATTTTTTGAAAGATGGATAGGGAGACGGGGTACAATTGAGTGGCCAGCTCGGTCACCAGATCTGACTCCACTCGATTATTTCTTGTGGGGACATTGACATGATATAGAAGACCTAAAATAATGAATTGAAGTTGAGTGCCGACGAATCGAAGAAACATATATTCTTTCTAATGTTTTAAATACTTTTCCGCAATATTTAGCATATTGTCAAGAAGTAAATGGAAGGCAGTTTAAACATCTAATTTAATTCCTTTATTCTGTAATAAGTAAGTTTAAACAATAATTACCTTACAATAATGTTTCAATAAATTCTCAATTTTCGAGCTCGAATAATAAAAAAATGGCTAGATTTAGACATTAAGTAACTTATATAAAAGTTATTTAGAATTTGTTGCGGAACCATTTATTTGAATAATATATAGGGTGTTGCATTTAAAAAAGAAATATTTTAAATTCCTAAAAAGCTGTGAATGTGGCAACATTGCAAAGGTCACTGGCAGCTCCGCGATAACCTCTTATATACGGATACCGAATTTTAGCTAAATCGAAAAAACGGTATTAAAGATATTTAAAGCGTCCCATACTTCTGTTACACGCTGTATGTTGAAATTTTAAAGTAAAAGTTCGTGTTTAAAAACGAATTTTTAAAATTTTGAGTTACAACTTGAAATTTTTAAGTAAAATATTCGGGTAATAAGACGAATGCTTCATGTTGTTTTTTGCAAATGAATGAATGTGATTTTGAGTTTTCTCTATTATCGAGCCCACGGACCCCCCCCCCCCCCCTAAATACGCCACTGCAGATATTCATTCCTTTCTATCCGGTAGTTTCTGCAATCTGAGTTTGTATTTTAGTACTAACTGTGTTGGTCAAAATATGTCAAATTGTGGTTTGTAATTCAACACCCGTTGGGGAATAATTATCTGTTTTAGCATCATTATGGTTAATCCTTATAAGGTGTCAGCAAGTGGTTAGAGAGAAAAATTCACTTATTTATGCCTATATCTGTTTTTAAAAAAAAATAAATTTTTATTTTACTTCTTCAATCGGAAAATATAAAGTCAAAAGGATTTGCATTGCTAATGCCACCGAGACATATGCATATCCTTTTGTTGTACTTCAATATTACATTTCTTTAAATAAATTATACCTTGCATGGCTTTCCTGAAAAGAGAATTGCCTTACATGCAATTTCATTCTGCATGCTATAGAAGTTCTATCTAAAATCGATTCATGACCTATGCATTTGTAGAAAGATTATTACTTATACTGAGTGATAATAAATACCTAGTAAGGAAACTTGAATTAATTAAGACGTTTTTGTTTTAAGAAACAACCTACCGTATTTTACAAATTTTTAACCCAACTATTTCGATTAAATATTTGTCGATTAAGAGCGACAGTGGCCACCACTATCGAGTAAGTGATAAAGTCTTGCAATGATACTACAATTCCTGTTACCGTATCATCTCCTACACTCCATCAGTGTCAGATATCACCCGGGGTGCATGGGCCATGCATGTTACATACTCACCAGTCGGTATATAAAACAAGGGTCGGGCTATAACTAACATAAACAAACTGTTATGTAAAGTACCATCTAACATCTAGACTAGCAACATCCCTTTTCACCGAAAATTTTGTAAATGAAATGATTCTCAAAATATTCTGCCTTCTCCATCTGCTAATGTATATGACATAAACAGTACATTTTGTCATACTGAGATTGAAAATGATAAAGTTTTAGCCTAAATCGGAACTAGTTTCTACTTTGCAACCACATAAGTAACCTATAAATATAAAGTACGTTCTAACATCTACATATAAGCAACAACAACTACCATATTATATTGGAATAGAAAAAGCAAAATATGAAAATGAAGAAAATGCTGGAGATGTTTCACTATTTTCTCCAACATCTGCTAATGCAGATTAAACGAATAAATAAATGATTATACAGGGTGTTTCCTAACCTCTCTGAAAAAATGAAGAAGGTGAATCCTCACTTTATTTTAAGACGAAAATGTGGTACAAAAGTTTCTTTTCGCATGTCGTTTTGTTTTCGAAATAAAGGGTGTTAAAAAAAATTTGTATTTTTTTTTTAATTTTATTAATTAATGTTAAATGATATTCTAATAATATGTATTTGTTAAACATTAGGGATTAGAGCACTTTACTTTGGGTTAATTTTAAATTTTACAATTAGTTCATTGGTAGGGATCTGGGTAAAAGAGTGCCTTAATTTTTTAGTTATTTTTCGTATTTTTATCATTACGTTGCGAGTAGGCTTTGCTTCGTTCCATGGAAACCACATTTGTTTTCTCCGTAACATTTGTCTCCTGTTTAACATCTTTCAAGTAATATCCTTTTGAATTGTTTTTGAAATTATTTGTACTACATTACATACTTTCCATAATGGCTGAGTTTACCAATCAAGAAATGGCTCAAATTCGATTCTAGAGGCGAGACGGTTATATGCAGAATGTTTTCCTAATATACGAGTACCGTGTTCGGAAACATTTACATGATTGCACCTCAGGTTAGAAGGTTAGAGGAAACAGGTAGCTTTGCAAAAAGCAAAATAGGCGGCCGACCACTTATGGTTAGAACCGTACAACTTGAGGAAGAGGTCTTAAACATGGTGGAAGAATCGGGAACGAGTTGAATGTGAGTTACAAAACAGTATGGAGTATCTTAAAGGACTATTTACTTTATCCTTATCACGTAAAAAGAGTGCAAGCTTTGTTGCCTAGAGACTTTCCAGCTCGAGTTAATTTTTGTAACTGGTTTCAAGAAAATTCTTTAAGGGTCCCACATTTTTCGGCAAAAATACTATTTACAGATGAAGCGAATTTTCCCAGACAAGGCATCATAAATTTTCACAACAACCATATTTGCGCGAAAGATAATCCTCATGCTATCATCGAAGGACATCACCAGTATACATTTTCTTTTAATATTTGGGCAGGGAATATTGGAGATAGCTTAGTTGGACCGTATTTTTTTCCAAATCGACTTACTGGTGATGTCTATTACAACTTCCTTAGAGATGAATTGTGCCAGAATTGATGGAAGCAGTGCCATAGAGAACGAGAACTTTAATGTGGTTCATGCATCACGGCGCTCCCTCTTACTTTGCAGTACGTGTTAGAAACTATTTAGATCAACAATATCCTGCTTGTTGGATAGGTAGAGGAGGACCTTACCCATGACCACCCCGTTCGCCGGATCTGAATCCATTGGATTTTTATTTCTGAGGTCACCTTAAATAACTCGTTTATACTACTCTTATTGAAACTGAAGAAGACCTTCTACTCCGTATTATTGATGGTTTTAATACGATTCGCGCCAGTCCCGAAATTTTCCAACACGTAAGAGACGATTTAGCACGTCGTGTACATGGGTGTTTACTGGCTCATGGAGGATATTTTCAGCAATTTATTTGACTTTTGTTCATGTGAGTTCATTATTAAAAGTTTTTAAATCAATTATTAAAATGATGATAATTGTTGCTTCACTAATTTTTTTTTAACATCCTTTATTTCGAAAAAGAAGCGACATGCAAAAAACTTTTTTACCACATTAGTAGTGATAGTTGGCCGGTTCACGATCATAGGGTGCTCCAATGTTAATTTTCGGAGCAATTTTTGACCTACGATGATTCTTCAAACCGGTTTCGCTGTGTTGTGTTGACGTTGTGATCCTGTTGTGTTTAACGGACCCTGTTGACCTGAACAGCCCTGTTCAACAGACCCTGTTTAACAGACCCTGTTGACCCGAACAGCCCTGTTCAACAGACCCTGTTCAACGGACCCTGTTGACCTGAACAGCCCTGTTTCCCTGTTGAACAGATCCAAAACAGAGTCCGTTGAACAGGGCTGTTCAGGTCAACAGGGTCCGTTGAAAAGGGCCCGTTGAACAGGGTCTGTTGAACAGGGTCTGTTGAACAGGGTCTGTTGAACAGGGTCTGTTGAACAGGGCTGTTCGGGTCAACAGGGTCCGTTAAACAGGGTCTGTTGAACAGGGCTGTTCAGGTCAACAGGGTCCGTTAAATACAACAGGATCACAACGTCAACACAACAGGATCACAACGTCAACACAACAGGATCACAACGTCAACACAACACAGCGAAACCTGTTCATCAGCGTAGGTCAAAAATTGCTCCGAAAATTAACATTGGAGCACCCTATGATGGTGAACCGGCCAACTATCACTACTCACATTTTCATCTTAAAATAAGGTGCGGTTTCACCTCCTCCATTTTTTCAGAGAGGTTAGGAAACACCCTGTATAAATTACTTCATTTCATCTATCAGAACTGTCCCTAAATAACCTATTTTGATATATGATATAAGCGTAAAAGCAAAACCTACCGACCAACTAAATTTAGTAGTGCAGGCAAACAAGGCATTGACTTCCTTGCAAAGGTATAATTAAATCAATTAAACGTGCATATCAAACTGTCAAAACAAGGAGTGCTTATATTTAATAACACACTCACCCCACATTTAAAATACTGAACAAAGCGGGTAAACGCGAAATTTAATTAAAACAAGGTAATTTAAGGAGGTTTTTATTATTAAAATTTGAAGTTGTCACAGTAATTGTTTCTAGAAATTAATTTGAGCTTAATTAATTTATGAATAATAAAATATATCTAATATTGACAAAATTAGACTTAAGAATGAACCTGGACGCGCTGGTCCAATCAGGAAATCCGGCAACAACGCGCTTTAACTTGCATGTAGTACCCTAGATTGCACTATGGCAGTGAGATACTTTAGTGATTTAAAAACAAAGTTTTAAGAATTATTGCGCAAGCAGCAAGACGTAGGATGATTTACATACTACGTACTGCACAAATACGAATGCCGACATTAAATGAATTTTTTTTAATAATATAAATAAATAAATACATAAGATCTTTATTCAGAAGGTACAAAGTTGCTAAAGGTACAAGCAAAATCAATATTGTGCATCTTCTGGAATGGCGAAGTTCATCCATTTACTAACGTAAAGGTTGTTCTTACACTTAACCTTAACCTGGCCGGGCACCTGCACAGATATATCGAGCAATAGCCCAACTGTCCAACAACATTATATAAATATTTAAACTAAAGTCATGACCCTGTTCACAGTATATGAGTGCACCCGGCCCTTGAACCAAAACTATAAGATTATAATTAAAATTAAAAGTTAATATATTCCAGAAAAGGATAATTATTGTTTCATCTAGCGTATAAATTTATTGTACTGACATGCTATAGTATACTATAAAGCTAACTATAACTGAATTAGACGATCTAGAGATCGCCAAGTAAAAAGTTTTTCATTTTATTTTGAAAACTCAGTACCGAAAATTATTTAAATTTTGACGGGATAGCAGGGACGTTGTAGGTAAAACTTCTTCGAAACATTGTAGTCTTGTGGCGAGGTGGTGTTATTGTACATTTATGTCTTAGATTTAGATTATGAATATCAGTCCTAAAAACAATCTTTCGGTACAGGTTAGACGGTATTTTGGTAAGCATTATTCTGTGATACAGGGCAGCACTATGTAGCTTACGCATATCCCCCATGCATAACAATTTTAAGGGCTTGAGCTTGTGGCTTACAGGATTTCTTCTACGTATGCCGCAGATAAAACGGATACAAAAATTCTAAATTTTTTGAACACGCTGATAATTCAGAAGTTAAAAGTTGACAGGACTAAGGAGTCACAGAGGAGACGCTTCAGCCCAAAATCCAAAGCATGTCTGAATCCATATAACATTTTCAATTTAAAAATAGCCTATTTTGTACATTCCGAGACATGTTTACTGAATATTAAGTCCGCGTCCATCCATAGCCCCAACTTCTTTTTTTCGTCACAGAATTCCAGTTCCACACCATCTAGAGAGATTGAAATATTAGTTTTCAGAAACTCTCGATCTATACGCCTACAAAACAGCATTGCTTTACTCTTGCCAGGATTAAGCAATGGAGAATGGTTTCGGGATACATTGTATAGAGAGTCTAAGTTACGGTCAATTATTAAACAAGCTCTGTTCATTTCTGAAAGAAGAAAGGAATAAAATATTTGCGTATCATCCGCGTACATTTGTATAGAGCATTTGGTAATGAGCTTAAAAAAAAGCCATATAAACAGAGAAGAGCAGCCCAAGCGCGGATCCAGGGGGAGGGTCATAGGGTTCATGACCCTCCCCAAATAAACAGAGGAACACAAATAAATATTATATATTATAATTACTTTGCTGTTTTGACTAACGCCGCAGCTTGGTCACAATCAAAGTACCTGATGTAAGTATTTAAATTTGGTCTATCCGTTGAATTGAAAAATAAATAAGAATATAAGTATAAGTATAGACTTTTTTGCAATTGATTTATTAGTATTATCACCGTATTATTAGCCTCGGTCGTCTTTGTCCGTGTCGGCAACTCGGGGGTGGCAAGCTTGAGTCTTGAGCGGCGATATCCTTTGTCAATGCCGGGCGCGCAAAAAAATAATAAAACAGGGGCTTTTATTGGAACTGTGTTGAACTGTTGAAGTCGTTTTAGTCCTTTGTTTAATTATTGTTTTTAGGCGGATAGGAAATAGTAAAATGTCCTGTAGTTTGGTATTAAGCCCTAAAGCATAAAGCATTTAAAAATTTTGTGGTGAATTACTCTATAATTTTCAAAAGCGTAAAAATTGAATAGTAATGGTATGTAACAAAATGCATTTACATTTTTTACCTATTGCTTCTCTGTCAACGAAGTTTGTAAAATTTTAAACAGAAATGTCTAGAGTACTCTAGAGGAATGCTTTCAGCGGATTTAATAACCTATTATTAAAAAAAATAGAAAAACAACAGTTTTTTGCAAATTAAACCATTTATGTTGTCTACTATGTACGTGTAGCTTATAGTCCACATTTTAAAAAAATTGTCATTATGATACGATAATTTCGCTGGAAGCGCGAGCGTATGTCAACGTTGGTTAATAATAATAATAATAATAATAATAATAATATAATAGGTAAATACTTAAGAATTTGGAATAGAGGCAACAGAGCAGCTGTTAAATAAAATATATACTTATATTTTGAGGCGTATGTATTTGTATACCTGCCTGTAGGTATATGTCATGTATATAAGTGTTTGTATGTCTATCTGGTATTTCACATGATGATTTTCCAGTTTATTGAGAATATCTTTAATTAAGGGTGTTAAAAAAGTGGGGGATCACATTATTTTCCAATGCATGATAAAATTCAATTAAATTGATCCGTAAAATGTACTTATGAAAACTTCTTTTATTTTGGAGATTTCTTATATAATAATAGCATTAATACACAAAAGTATAATAAATATATTACTTTTCTGTGAATGACCCCCCCCCCCCCAAACGAGGTTCTGGATCCGCTCCTGGAGCAGCGGTCCAAGAAGTGACCCCCTGAGAAACACCGCATGTTAATGATTTCTCAGACAGCTGTCCCCGTAGGCACACTCGCTGCTCTCTATCTGCTAGATAATTCTTAAGGAATAACACTGCGGAAGTTGAGAGACCTATGTACTTTAAAATATTGTCAAGAACGTAATGGGTAATTGTATCAAAAGCCTTTGAAAAATCCAAAAGTACAAGAACTGTTGCCATTCCGGTATCCAAAGCTCTAAAAATATGATCCGTCACATTCAAAAGTGCGGTAGTATAACTGTGCCCCCTACGAAAACCAGACTGTGTATCAGTGAGTATGTTATTCTCCTCCAAGTGTAATACCAGTTGTTTTTTTTATAAGTTTATCAATAACCTTAGATAATACTGGCAAAATACTTATAGGACGCAAATCTGTAAGTTCTTTAATATCTTTATTTTTTGGGAGGGGCGCAACGTGAACTAATTATCATTGAGATGGATAATTGGATGTAAAAATACAAAAATTTATAATATGAAAAATATACCTTAATAAAAATGGGCAGCAAAGCAGAATAAATTTAATGCTTAAGCCATCTGCACCAGTGGCTCCAGTTTTTATAGTTAACAGGGTGCGGCTTACCTCAACTTCATTTATAGCCTTAAAATTTAGATAACTATGAAACCCATCAATTACCTCATTGTAATATTGTGATATAACGTTATGATTTGTTGGAATATTGGGAACAGAGTGCACAAAAAAATCATTTATCTTATTAGCATCCGATAAGTAGGCCGGTCTATCGCCGAACTCGGACCTTGTATGTATATTTAATTTATTTAGGGACTCCCATGCCGAATTTTTGTTTTGAGTATGATTATATCGTATAAACTGCTGGCCACTCGAACTTACCGATAGAGATTTTTAGGCAAAATTTAAAGTTTAATATTTTCAACAGGAATGTAAATTTTTCAACGCCGATTGCAGATTTTGAAAGCTGGTTTTTTTCGGATTAAGCTGCATGACGTATATTTATTGTAGGACCATAGGTTTATTATATACGGGGTGATCAATAATGTCATGCAAAAAATCAAAAAGTTTGTATGAGTGAAATTTCCAAAATAAATTTTTTTGGTCGTTGCAATAGGGTCCGTTACTTAGGTAACATCAATATCTCTAGACGTTTTTGTCAGTTTTTGGATTAAGGACGTTAGGTCTTGTACACACTACTAAACATAAAATGTGGGTAGCAAAATTTTTAAAATGCTATAACTTGACATTGGATGGACGGTTCTTGATGATTTTTGCGGATTTGAAATCCTTATTTCACGTAGATTTTTTACGATCTAAATATTTTATTTGAGGGTGGAAATTTACACATTATACCGGGTCGATAATAGACAAAAACATAGCGACAAGAACAAGTTTATTACATTATATTCTACAATATACAAGATTGGTTAACAACGGCCCAAAGTCAATCCTTACAAAATTTCTAATTCTAAGCCTAATTTAAAGGTTACTGCAATCCCTAAAAAAATCTGATATACTGTAATAACAAAGATTAGGTATGTATGGAAAAGGATACCTAGTGATAATTGATATTGGTAATTTTTAGTTAATAAAAAAAAATGGCCTGAAAAACATAAATTGTTTGTCCATTAATTTTTGTTTTCAACCCACTGCGTCAAAGATGGGAATTACAACCTTGCATTTTTGGAGTTTAAAATGAAATTGGGTATTTGTTGGCAATAGCGTGTTAAAAAGACGAGGTCATTAAAAGCAACCGGCAAATATCAATGGAAAAATGCCAAGTGTCCTATCTTTAAATACCTAATCTTTGGTAATAATTTACCCGAAATTAAGTAGGTGCATTATAAAAAAAAGGAACTAATATTTTGTTGGTCCTCCTGCTCGACGTATTACTTCCCGACATCTGTTTGGTAGAGTATCCACAAGATTATTTATAAAATCTTGTGGAATATTCTCCCATTCTTCACGAATGGCCTCATTAAGCGTTGCAAAGGTCGCAGGGGGTACATCACGCGATCTTACTTTAAGTTTTAAATAAGACCAAACGTGTTCGATGACATTAAGATCCGGAGACTTTGCAGGCCAGTCCATCCTATTGATGTTCTGTGCCTGCAAAAACTCTGTGATCCTTCGCGCTCTATGAGGTGGAGCGTTGTCATCCACCAATAGAAATTCTGGACCGTAATTTCGAGCAAAAGGAACAACAATAGGTTGCAAAATTTCCTCCTGATAAACATTAGCGTTAACAGTTTGGTTGGTAATGAATAGCTCGGTTTTACCATTTCTTATGATACCTCCCCATACTGTTACACCTCCGCCACCAAATGCCTCTTGAGGGGCCATGTTTTCCTCCAAATACCGCTGATTTGGCCCTCTCCAAACTAATATTCGGCCATCGGAGTGAATCAAATTAAATCTTGTTTCGTCAGAAAATAAACAATGGCTCCACTCTGCATTACCCCAATTCGCATGCCGATTTGCCCATGCCCGCCTATTCGCTCTATGGTGTCGTAATAACAACACACATTTTGCTCTGCGACGGGCTCTAAAATTTAAAATGTTTGGCATTATGTTGTTTTTGTAAAAATAAATTCTCACCTTAAGTTGTTTTTATTCAATGTTCTTCTTACTGTTCTGTTCGAAACTCTCACCCCAGTTTGTTGCCTTAAAGAGTCATTTAGTTTCCTAGAGTTCTTTGTTCTATTCACCATAGCTTCTCGAATTAAAATTCTTTGGGTTCTTTGGTTTATTTTTTTTGTATGTCCACCCCCATGCCCATAATTATGATCACCAGTAGTTTCGACGCGACGGTTTAAATTATAAATTGTCTTTTGGCTGACATTGTAAATGCGCGCAATTTGCTTTTTTAGCATTCCTTCGTTGAGAAGTCGAATGCAATTTTCTCTTTCTGTCGTGGTTAAACGCCTCATATTAATTAAAATTTACAAAATTATAACATTGAAATGTGTCAGGTTATTTTTAAAATAATGTTAACTATTTTTAATTCCATAGCAACAAATTTGTTTTTGCAATGCCTACTTTGAAATTGACGCGTCGCGTAGAAATTACAGTCGATCATAAATATGGGCATCGGGGTACATATTTTCGACCCGGTATAATGTGTAAATTTCCACCCTCAAATAAAATATTTAGATCGTAGAAAATCTACGTGAAATAAGGATTCCAAATCCGCAAAAATCATCAAGAACCGCCCATCCAATGTCAAGTTATAGCATTTTAAAAATTTTGCTACCCACATTTTATGTTTAGTAGTGTGTACAAGACCTAACGTCCTTAATCCAAAAACTGACAAAAACGTCTAGAGATATTGATGTTACCTAAGTAACGGACCCTATTGCAACGACCAAAAAAATTTATTTTGGAAATTTCACTCATACAAACTTTTTGATTTTTTGCATGACATTATTGATCACCCCGTATATAATAAACCTATGGTCCTACAATAAATATACGTCATGCAGCTTAATCCGAAAAAAACCAGCTTTCAAAATCTGCAATCGGCGTTGAAAAATTTACATTCCTGTTGAAAATATTAAACTTTAAATTTTGCCTAAAAATCTCTATCGGTAAGTTCGAGTGGCCAGCAGTTTATATGTTTTTTTTTCGCGTTCAATAGATTTATTTACGAAATTACGCATCGCCTTATATTCCTCAAAAACACGTGGATTTTTAGTTCTTTTAAATTTAGAAAACAATTTGTCACGTTCTTTAATCATAATTTTATTTGTGCCTGTTATCCAAGACTTATGTGATTTTCTAAATCTAACAATTTTTAGGGGTGCATGAAGGTCAAGCAAAACATTCAAATTACGATTCAAAAAATATCACAACGAATTACTGCAGACGGACAGACGTGTCGTACAACGATCTCATTATAAGCTTCCACATTTTATTCTCCACGAAACAGTATATATAAATTTCCAAAAGGTTTCTACCAAGACTCAAATAATTTCGTGAAAACAACCTCCTAAATTCAATCAATTTAAGTAACTACTTGGACGCTGTCTGCACATCAATTATCTAAAGAATTATTTCCGAATCCAAAACATATCGAATGATGACAAGGCGAACAGCTAGGCGATGAAAGAACAGAAGTTAAAGATTGGAATAATTTATATTATAAAAATATTTCTAATAAATAAAATTAATTATTGTTACTTTGTTATAAATTATGCATACATTCATAATGGTTGGTTGTTAATGTCTTTTTATTATGTACCATATTTTTAAAGCCAACTAGATTTTAAATACAACAATAAAAACAAAAATATTTAAAATAAGTTGCTTATTTGCCTTCATGATAAGATTCTTAGTCTGAAACGTGTAACAAATAATATTTTGTTTGGATTAAGAATAAAAAGTAAAATCTATGAAGCTTAAAATAAAATCATAGGAATATTTAAAAAAAACAAAGTTAATGATGGTTGCGAAAAAAACACGAAACGTCGGATTCAAGATTTAATTAAGCCATCTTGTAGAGGAGAAAAAATAGTAATCAGAATGTAAAATTTATTTTGGTATGTCTTCAAATAAAAGAGAAAACTAAGGAATGAAATCACAAAAATTCGGTTTTGTCCAATTGGATATTTTTAGATTTTTTTAAATTTGAAAACATGACGTTGGAGGATTCGATAGTTCGCGACTTTTTTTCTAAAAAAATCATCTTGGTATGTCTTATGGCGAGTCCTATAAATAATTCTTTTGAAAAGCAAGACTGGTATTTAAACAAACTTTATTAGTATTACTTATATTTAACTAATTATGTATGTCAAAAATTTTAGGTGGTTCCTAGCGATCTTATTTCAACTTCTAACAACAAATTATAAAAAAAAAATATTTAGCTTTAACGAAAAGACAATAAGACACACTAAGAAAGATAATGAAGAACTCCTACAAGAAACACTTAATTACTACACTTAATTTCCATCGATGGCTATTTTTGCAAATAAATCGAAAACGGTCACAGATACGAAAATACTGCAAGAGACCAGAACGCTTAACAAAGGATCAGAGAGTTCAACATTTATACTGGAATTCATACAGGGAGCTCCAAAAAATAGTTCTGAAAGATAAAATTGTAGCCGATTCAAGAAAATGTAACACCCTGTATACTGCGACCGACAATTTTGATACTTTATTGTAGATATTCTAAAAATGGTTGATGTTCCAAATTTGAAATAATTATCACAGAATATAAGAGAGAAAACCCAAAATACAAGATAAAGAATTGAAACTTTGCCACCCTGTATAACGAAAATAACGCGTTTTAGGCCATGCATATATTTGCATTTTTTTCTTATATTGACGAGAACTATCACCCCCTGAAATATCTGCATGACATTAATTAACACCCTGTATATAAATGATATTGCGTCAATTTTTATAAATGGTAAATTTGCCATATTTGCCGATGATACAACAATACTTTGGCATAGTAAATATTGTATTGAATTAATTAAAATAATTAATGAAGATTTAATAAATGTTAAAAAGTGGTGTGACTCTAATCTACTCTCATTTAATATCACTAAAACAAATATATTAACTTTTAAATGTTCACATAATTTTTGAGAATCTCATAATTAATAACCTCAAATTTATAAAATTTTTAGGAATCTATATTACTCAAAATATTTCTTTTAATGAGCATATCAAAAAGTTATGTGGAAAATTAGCTTCGGGATGTAATGCCCTGTACTTTCTCATGAAATGAATATGGCGGTTCTTCGAAATGTTTATTTTGCTTTAATAGAATCTCTTTTGAGATATGGAATTTGTTTCTGGGGAAATTCAAGCCAATATCTTCTAAAATCAATTTTTATTTTACAAAAAAGAGCTATTAGATATTTGTGTAAAGCTAGATCTAGAGATTCTTGTAAAACTCTATTTATCTCACAAATCATTTTAACACTAACTTCAATTTTTATATTGGAAACAGTTTGTTTGATTCATAAAAGCATAGAAATAGTATTAATTCACATACTTATAATACAAGTCCAACCTTTAATATAAAATATGTTTACCTATTCCTTCTTTAAGTCTTGTAAAAAAATCCATAATTAATGATTCTAAAAAGATTTTTAATTATCTTCCAGATTTTATTAAGAAAATGTGAAATTTTAAAATGTTTAAAAAAATGTTAAAAATTTATTATTGGAAAAAGCTTATTATACTTTAGCTAGATGAATATGTTTGCGATACTCTGTCATAAATATTTGCATTTTTTTTTATGCCGATATTTTGAGTTTTACTATATTATTATATTTTATTGTTAATTTAATTTAAAAAAAAAGGCTTTGTCAATAAAAATAATACTTTATGACAATAAAGCATATTTTGATTTGATTTTATTTGATTTTCCTTCTGCATTGATTGCATTTCCCATTTTAGTGTTGTTCTTCGTAATAATTTTAGAACATTTAGTAGTCTTTCAGACTTATTATCAATTATTAAAGTTATGAAAAATATTATATTTTTTTAAATTGTCTGTACTAAACTAAATTATATGAGAAAGTAAATACACTTTTTACTTTAATTCCACTATATTTGAAACTTTAAAGAATTATTAATAAAATTCGACTAGTTTCGCTGTAGCTTTATCAAGTATGAATGATATAAAAGTGAAGGTGTATAAAATGTATAAATTCTGGTTTTCCCAACAATTATCTATATAATTAGGGTAGGTACTAAAATAGATTTAACAAAGGAGATTTGTTTAAGTCTGTTTGACAATTCAATAACCGGTCGGTATTTTAAGTTTATTTATTTCCAGGGATTCGAACAAATCTAATTTGGGTCAGTTATTTTCAGTGTGGAGAATTTGGTAATTTTGGTTAAAGTGATAATTGCATTCTAATAAGTGATTCGAATAGTTGAAGTTATTTTTTTCCTTAATATAGCTGGAAAAATGTTCCTTTATTCTTTTAAAAAAACTTCTGCCAGATTGACCTATATATATATTTTAGGGCAATCGCATGTTAATTGATAAATTTCAGATTTATTGCCTTTGTCTACTTTGGTTTTGTTAGTCTTTATTAAAGTGCCTGTCGAATTATTAGTTTTAAAAGCGATGTTAATATTGAGTTTTCTCAGAAATTTAGCGATGCTTTCACTTGCTTGGCCTATATAAGTAATTACTTTAAAGTTGTTTGCATTTTCTTTGGTGAAGGGAAAAGTCATATTAATGATAATTAATTAATATGTATTATTAATTAAGTAGACAAAGACAATAAATCGGGAATATATCAATTAACATTCAATCATTGCCCTAAAACATATTTAGGTATAGGTCAATCTGGCAGAAGTTTTTTTAAAAATAATTAAGGAACATTTTTGAAGCTATATTAAGGAGAAAAATAACTCCAACTATTCCAATCACTTATTGTTATTAATTCTCCACATTAAAAATAAAGGGCCTAAATTGGATTTGTTGGAATCCCTGGAAATAAATAAACTTGAAAATACCGACCGCTTATTGAATTGTCAAACAGACTTGAATAAATCTACTTTGTTAAATGTATTTATATTATACATACCCTAATTATACCGGGTCGTTGGTATGTATGGAAACGGTCGATTATTTCTTAAAGTAAAACAGCTAGCAAAAAATATTTAAAACAAAAGTTTTATAGTTTTATAAAGCCTATTAGAATTAGAAAAGATAAGTATACAGGATGAGTCAGAAAGCCGTAGAGGAATAAAGTTACCTTTTTTTTTAATAGAACACCCTATATCTCAGAATATTTTTGAATTTCACATAAAATTGCAATTATTTTTTATTAAGTGCATTATAAGCCTAAACCTAATAGCTTCCGAGATATCGACTTTTGAAAAATGACATTTTTGAAATTTAACAGCTTCTAACGGTACACTATAGAGCAACACGGCTTACAAGCCCCTATCTTACTTTTTATTATCTTTCCAAAAATACCAACTTCCGGTTAAACCGGAAGTACTATATTTCCGGCTTTTGAGCTACATCCGGTTTAACCGGAAGTTGACCGCATTAGAAAGAGAGTTAAAAACTAAGAATGGGACATGTAAGCCGTTTTACTCTAAGACGTACCCTTAGAAAGCTAGAAGCTGTCAAAATTCAAAAATGTCATTTTTCAAAACTCAATTTCTCTGAAACTATTAGATTTAGACTTATAATGCACTTAATAAAAAATAATTGTAATTTTATGCAAAATCCAAAAGTATTCTAAGATATAGGGTATTCCTTTAAAAAAAAAGTAACTTTATTTCTCTACGGCTTTGTGACTCATCCTGTATACTTAACTTTTAAAAATTCTAATAGACTATAAAAAACCCTAAAACTTTTGTCTTAAATATTTTTTGCTAGCTGTTGTACTTTAAGAAATAATCGACCGTTTCCATACATACCAACGACCCTGTATAGATAATTGTTAGGAAACCCAATATTTAGTCAGGAATCACACTGAGCGACCATGATCGACCGTCCGCGATCGACCGGCTACGACCAACAGGAGAAATAGTTCAAATTCACAGTTCTAAGTCACACTGATCGACCGACCACAACCGACCGCTGTTATGAAAATGTCATACCTGAGATTTTAGGTTACGTATATTTCACAGAAATGTTTACAAACTAACCTTTATTGTTCTGTGTATTTTACACACAATATACTAGTATTACTAGTAATTAAAATATCTTATCAATAATTATTAGCTAAAAACAAAACCAGCGTCACCAAGTTTAGTTAGGTTAGAGTTAGGACGCGCACGCCACTTCCACTAGTTCCACTTGGTGTAAAATAAAAAATAACTAAAACTTTGTCATGCGCATTGAATGGGATAGTCCGCGACCGACCAAAATTTCCAGCAGGTTGGAATTTCAAACACGGTCGTCGTAGGACGGTCGCGGACGGTCGAGGACGATGGTTCAGTGTGATCTTTGTGGTAAGAATGTACGTGTTGGAAATTTGGTCGTTAACGGTCGGTCGCGGACGGTCGATCATGGTCGCTCAGTGTGATTCTTGCCTTTATACATTTTATACATCTTAGCTGTTATGTATCGAATTTTATAAATAATTTTTTAAAGTTTCAAATATTGTGGAATTAAAGTAAAAAGTATGTTTACTTTCTCATATCATTTTATTAATAAACTCCACAATTTTCTGTGTTTCCTTAAATACCTAAGTCTTTTTTTTTAATACAATTTTGTATTTACAGTTTACGTCAAGGATCAACTGACAGTGTGTAAAGAAATATTAGGTTTTCTGCAGGGCACGATCTGTAGGGTCGACACCTAAGAATTTTACTTATTTTGATTGTATGATGAATAATGTGTGACCTTAACTGGTTCCTACCTGTCGAGATTCACATTAGTCAGTCCGCGGCCTGCAAGATGCCTTAATGTGAATGGGTGCTTTAAGAGATTTTACGGGCGTCGTAAAGTTTAAAATGTCTAGTGCTTAAACAATTTATTTCGTCTTAAAAATTTGTTCTTGTCGCTTGCCGACAAAGGGTCACAAATCTTGAGACAGGTGCGAGTTTGCAAGTTCTTGTAAACTAGAGCAGAGAAAAGTTTTGTGTTATTGGTATGGGGTTTTATGTAGTTACAAGAAAGCTTCAACTTAGCTATATCGTAGCTTTTATTTACGCAATACGAAACACTGTGAATTTTTTCTGGTTAGTTAGAGCAAGTAGGGTTATGTATATGTATGTAAACTAATTAGTTTTACAAATCAATATAAAATTTAATTTATAATGCATATAGCTCATGTATTTCTTATTTCATCATAATCAACAAGAAAACAAAGAAAAAATAAGGGAGCATTTTTTCGATTCTGCCAACGAAATCCGTTATTTCTGGAAACATATAGTATAATATTCTCCCTCCGACTGAGGCTCTGTTAAATATCATCTTTTAAGAGCTTGGGACAACGGTGTGTGTAGCTGCCCTGTCTTGCTTGACTATGGCAAAGCCTTTCATACCATGAGTCATGATATTTTACATGCTAAACTTAAGTTTTTCGGCTTGGTAGATATCGCATCGATTTTAACAACAGATCACAATGTGTTTTACTGAATAACAATCCTTCCTTACTTTCTAGTTTCAAAAAAGGCGTGGTTTGTGACCCCTTCTATTTTTCATCTATACATCTGACTTTTTCGAATTTCTAGCTTATTGTAATTGTTGGGAAAGGTTCAGTTAGCTAGTTGCATAATATAATATACAAAGACAAGTATTAATTCAAGGTAGAGGAGGTACGGCAACGCCGCTGTCTATAATCTTTAATTTATCTCCGGTGCATAAGAACTATAAATGCACATCGAAACAAGAAAAGGCAGTTAACTACAGTTAGGTTCTTACGTCTACACACCGAACTTCGCAGAAAGCGGCATAAACGAAGGGTTTATAGCGTACGTTATGTAAACGAAGGATTTAGTGTTATGCAACTAAATATACTTACGTGTTAGTTGAAACGGTATGACAGGATCTTACTGTGTGTACGAGAGGGATGATATATCGCAAACACGAATTAACATGTTTTGACAAATCAGATACGTTACAGCCTTTGTATAAAGCACACGGTCTCTTCGCGGCATTTTGCGCGGGTTTAGTTGATTTTATGGTATTCAAGCCATGACATAAGTTGGGAAATTCGCGGTATTGTATCCCAAAAGTGTACTAATGTGATTACTACATCCCAACTCTAGTTCCGTTTATCTGTTGAAATAACGTGGTCAATTCGCGGTGAATGCCCGAAGGTAGAATAACGTAGATATTATACCACGACACGAGTCCTGTTTATCTATTGTAAAAAGCAAGTTTGTAGATACGATAAAGTCTCGATAGTTTAAGACTATAGTAGTGTATCCCGATATTATTGTTTGTTTAGTGATGTAATGTTAGTGAAGTAAAAAACCATTTGCTGCTAAGCAAAACGGATGTGAAGATGAGTAAATGACATACCAGAAGTAAATAGATATATTTTGTGTGAGAAAAAAGCCTTTTATTTTAACTGACATATTTGAAACCACGCAACTTATGAGAAATACAGTAAACAATTTATGTTTGGCGCAAGCATATAACGGCGGGGTCAACAGCGATTATCATCAATACGCTGATGACACTCAAATTTATTTTTCATTTTCTCCTTTTGAAATCGCTACTTCAGTAGAAGAAATTAATCATTATCTTTAGATCATCGGCAATGGATCTAAATCTCACAACAAAAAAACTCAGTTGGTGGTTTTTGGCAAGCCTAAGCATTCAATTTTTGTTGAACAATTGATACCTGTTAATACATGTAAGAATCTGGGATTAATTATTGATTTAAAGCTTAGATATTCTGATCATATTTCCTTCTTAATACAAAAAAGTTTTGCTAAACTTAAACTCTTGTATATGCATAAGGGCATATTTGATGCTGCAGCAAAATTACGCCTAACAGACTCTCTTGTTTTGTGACATTTCGGCTATTGCGATGTTGTTTATTGACTTGCTTCTTTACAAAGAGACAGAGATAGTTTACAAAAAAATCAGGATGCTTGCATTCGCTTAAGCTTTAATCTGCGCAAGTTTGGCCATCACCATCACTCCCTCGCTGTCATGGCTCACTATCCATGATCGTTTCATACTTCATCTGTCTCATACTGTTTTTAAAACTAGGCTTAATCATCTCCTGAAAAATCTTTTGTGCCCAGGCATACCCATGCTTTTTTTTGCCGTTCGTTTATACCGTAGTAACTATTTTTAATTCTCTGTCAACGAACGTCAGAATGGCTCCTAGTTCCGCCGCGTTCTGTAAGGGCGTTAGGGACCATCTACTTGCGGGTCGCGCCTTAGACTGAGGGTTGCGCACAACCTCGTTGCTGTGTACAATGTACATATTTTGTTTTTCTCTGACTAGGCAATTATTGTGCTTCATGTAATAGCTTAGGTTAATTATTAGGTATTAGTTTAGGCCTTCATTATGTATATTATTATATTTTTTAATAGTTTCAGGTTTAATATTTATTTTAATTCTTGAATTAATGGGATGGTTGTATGAGCTGCTTTAGTTGGAAACCGCCACCCGTAGCTCAATATTATGCTCAATATATTATGTATTACTAATAAAGATTAATTTAAGTCATAAAACATTTTAATTAAAAATACCTTACTTCAGTGGCGCAACCTGGAGGGGGGGGGGAGGTGGCCGGGCTTCCGCCTCCCCCCTCCCCTCCGAGCGAGCGTAGCTCGGGTCGTCTAACTACCTGTTTACAAGAAATATTAACTCATCACTACGTAAGATAGGTAAAATTACACAAAAATTAAAACGAGCCTGGCTGCTTATGTGATATTTTACCATGCCACATCATTGAAAAAAGGGCGTGGCACCCAAAAATTTTTCGCTTGCGCCGCTATTCTCTTTTCCGCCCCCCCCCCCCCCGGGAGGTTATTCTCTGGTTGCATCACTGCCTTACTCTATATTTGCCGTTTAAAAAGTTAAGGGTTAAATAATATAAAGTAAAATCTCTCAATAGCAACCATCCTCGGGAAATCAAATGTTGGTCGGTTAACAGGGGTGGACGGTTAATAGAGAAAAACTAAAACAACTGGTCGGCATTTTACAGTGTTTGTTTATTAATAAGTATCTGCATATATGCAAACAATTTTAAATATTTTTGTTTAAATTTGCCAATATGTATATTGCACGTGCAAACTAACATATATATTATTCAATGTACAGTATGTTTGGTTTGAAATTCTTATTTTTTAAAATAATCAGAAATTAATGATTGCTTCATATTTTTTATTTAATTTTTATAAAATTCAGATTTACATTTTAATAGCAATTGAGAAAAGGTTGACAATGTGAGGTAGTATTGGGTGAAAGAAAAATAAGTTTGACATTATCCAGTGTAATTTTGGGATGAGACGTTGCATTATCCAGAAACAATACCACTCTTTTATTCTGCTTCTTCATCTTGGTATCAAATCTGCAAAGCCATATTGTCATGATGTCTGCTGTCATTCACGCTTTTTTGTTCGAGACCCACTGGAAAGGTAACTTATCGATATGTGCGAGGATATTATTTGCTATTGCCTATTATAAGTGGTTCTTCGTTCTCACCTTCCATGTTTGCACAGAACAGAATTGTAATATGTTATTTTGCTGTTTTTTTCCAGTACACTTATCATCTTTTAATGTATATATTTTTGTTGGCAATGCGCGATGGTAGAGACCTGTCTGATCTGCATTAAATACATCCGTTGGGTCATAATCCTTTAAAATGGTCAATAGCCTTTCTTTCCAAGCAGTTACGTCGTCGATACTGATATCGGCTGATTCGCTATATATTTTCTTGAAGGTAACATCGTGCCGACGACGGAATTTTACTAACCATCCATTTGATGCCTTGAAGTTATCGAGTCCTAGACATTGAGCAGATTCGAGGGCTTTTGCTTAAATTATGGGCCCGGATATTGGTAAGTGCTTGTTTTGCGCCTTACAAAACCAGTTAAACAACTTGGTCCACTGCTAGTCCTTCGGTTTTGAGAAATTTTCTTCTTGTTCACCGTTGCCACCTTCTTGAAACAAATTTCTAACTTTTGCTTTATTTTGAAGCAACAAAGTCACTTGGGTCTTACCACTGCCGTCTTGAAGAACAGGCCGTTATGTTAAGATCGTGAGGTCACATTAGAAGATGGAATTTATTATAGAGGCTATATGGCATGTAAATAATAAAATTGATATTTGTAAGTCAAAAAGATGTCTTAAATTATATGAAATGAGGTGAATCGTATATTACAAAGGTTTTTCGATGATTAGTATACAGAGTGATTCAAGACTATAAACTAGCTCATGTTATGATCACTAAGTATTGTTTTCGATCTTCGATACTTCTTCGAGGTTACGAAAATAATTCCCAAATAATCCCTGAATAACAAACATTAGAAACAATTTCATAGGTAACTATTTTAAATAAAATTTTATATTAATCAGTTGGTAGGTACAGGGTTATCCAACCAAGACTAGACAAGGCGATTTTTTGACTTTTCCTGTACTTTTATAAAAAAACTGAAATAGCCATCTTAAGTCATTTTCTCCCGCGAATTCGAATATCTTCAGCAAAAAACAATTGAACATCAAACAAAAGCACTAGGGGTCACTTTGATATTTTTTTAAATGGGATGCCGTATTTTTAATGAGCTTATCCGATTTCTCATATAAATTTTGATCTAAAATGTTGGATTTTTAATTCAAAAACGCCTTTTTTCTTCAGTTTTAAATTCGGAAAATGTTCGTCTACCGTAAGATTAATACCTGATAGATGGATACCCGTTTCACCTGTTCACCCTTTAACCTGCTTTAAAGCGTCCGTCAGTTAGACAAAATAATCAAGTTTCAAATTTCTATATATTTTTCACGAATTAATTACAAATAATGAAATATTCTTTAGAAGAACGGCTAAATGTAATAAAATTATATTACAAAAGTGGAGAGAATGCTCGACAAACACAAAGAACATTTTTTGAGAGTTTCCAGAGACACATTTCAGTGGATACAATTCTCAGAATTAAGACCCTATTTGAAGAAAGTAAGACATTGAAAGATAAGCCAAGAAAGATGAAAAGACGGAATATAAGGGATCGAGCTATTGTTCAATATTTTACTATAAATCCGAAGAGTTCTATTCCGCAAGCGGTACGAGAAGTAAGGTATGGTCCAGGGCTCCGGAGAGTAAGCTATGGAACAGTTCACAGAACTTTAAAAAAATGTGGTCTAAAACCATATTATTGCATCCTTCCCGTTCAATACTTAACACAGCTTCAAAAAGAACTGCGATTTCGATTTGTTGCTTCAATGCTGATGAGAGAGCAAGACGAAGATTATAATTTATATAATAAAATTCTATGGAGTGACGAAGCGTCATTTACAACATCGGGGGTATACAATCGGAAAAATACAAGATACTGGAAATGATAAAGTTTCAAGGTTGGAGCTCACTTAATGTTTACCTAAACGAGCGTTACAATCAGTGGATTGGCCGTAACGGAACAATTCATTGGCCACCAAATAGCCTCGATATCACGCCAATGGATACATTTTTATGGGGTCATTTAAAAAATGTAGTTTATCAACGACCCAACAGAAGTCTGGAGGACATTCAGCAAAAAATTATAAATGAAATTAATAGACTTAACCAGGACCAAAATATCGTAAGAGATTCTTTGGAGAGATTGAAAAGGGGGCATCGGTCATGTTTTGAAAATAATGGAGGACACATAGAACAATTATATTATTGAGATTAAAGTTATTCACTTTAGTTTATAGTTTTTTCTAATATGTCATACTTTTTTATACGTAAGCAATAATAGATTTGCAAAAACTACTAAATTTGTAATTAATTCGTGAAAAATATATAGAAATTTGAAACTTGATTATTTTGTCTAACTGACGGACGCTTTAAAGCAGGTTAAAGGGTGAACAGGTGAAACGGGTATCCATCTATCAGGTATTAATCTTACGGTAGACGAACATTTTCCGAATTTAAAACTGAAGAAAAAAGGCGTTTTTGAATTAAAAATCCAACATTTTAGATCAAAATTTATATGAGAAATCGGATAAGCTCATTAAAAATACGGCATCCCATTTAAAAAAATATCAAAGTGACCCCTAGTACTTTTGTTTGATGTTCAATTGTTTTTTGCTGAAGATATTCGAATTCGCGGGAGAAAATGACTGAAGATGGCTATTTCAGTTTTTTTATAAAAGTACAGGAAAAGTCAAAAAATCGCCTTGCCCAGTCTTGGTTGGATAACCCTGTACATACTATCATTTTATCTTTCTCGAGAAACTATATAATCTTTAAAGAAAGATGTTTGTCCCTTTTCTTTCCGTCAGACCCAATCCTTGCACGCGTTTCGCCGTATTACGGCTCATCGGCAAGGCTATGCGGTGCTATTGGGTGGATAGCTCGATTGCTACGAGATGTCGCCACGTGTAACATCTACGTTTATTGCCTAATAACAATTTAAACAATATACCAAAATATTATTATTAAAAAAGGTATCTACACTGCACTGTTCTAGTGTTATCTACCATCCTCTGGTTGCCCTGAATTCCCTGACTAAAAACCTTTCCTCAAAGTACTTTATGCAAAAGCTGATACATTTTCGTAATACTAAATCGTCTATTGTGATTCTTTTTTTTATCAATAAATAGCATTTCCTCAGTGAAAAACATTATAGTTGAGTATTACAACCGGGAACACAACATGAATTTGGCATTTTTCGTTATTTCACAGAAACTTAATCAAATAATTTATGGTTTTACATATAAAGGTCCAAACTACGTTAAATTAATGTTATGGGTTTTCTAAAATAATCACATTAAACTGCTAAAAACAACTAAAAACTTAAAGGAAACACCAAAACGGTCTACCAAAACAATGCAAAGCTGTCAAAACGTGGATCGACTAGAAACAGCTGATTTTAGAATATGGGCAGGAACATGACGGCCTGTCTCCTCGAGACGGCAGTGATCTTACCCACTTTAAATTTTCAGAAAATTTCCTGGTGCTTATACCAATTTCTTTTACTTTCGTTAATTATTTCAATTTTTTCACTCAAAGAAAGACATTTCCTTTTCCCGCCATCTTTAAATATTTACGTTAGTCCCAAAACACACAAAAGCTGTTCAAAACAACCGATTTTGAATGAATGGATCCGCCTGCAATAAAGTAATTAGTGTATGTACCTAGATTTCTTAAGAATTCTCGGGTCGGAATTTACTGCCCCTAATGGAGGGTATTTTTAGCATTAATTTTTACTAAAAATTCCGATGATGAGTGCCCGCGGTTGTTTAAAAGAGGGGTCGGTAAAGAGGAATGTAAAATAAGGGGTTTCCATTTTTAAATATGGGGAATTCAAAACTGGTGGTTACTTTATAGAAGCGGTCGCAAACAGAGGGTTTAAGGCTTTAAGTTCAAATAAACCATTACAACACAATACAAGTTATAAGGCTTTGTTTTATTGGCAAATGATATTTAGGCACGGGTTTAAAATTAAAAAGTTTTAAGATGATCTCGATTTGACTAATTGTGAGAGTTACACACAACTTTATTTTTGGATAACACACTTATTATTAATTCTATAACTTAAACTATTATTAATCACCTTATAAATTACTATTAATTGAATATTATATTATTGAATTTCTTAGGTTCTATACATGTATTTTATTTTAAACCCTTGAAAAGCAGTGCCTTTAAATATCTACCCAATTGTGTTATAGAAATCAATCCACCGATTTGCCTTCGAGGTTGCTTCAAAAAGCTATAACAATATCTTTTACTAATGCAAAAAGTTTTTAGTCTCAAAGCATTTTTCGAAAGAAGTCTCAACAAAGCTGGCTTTTATTTGCTACTATCTATAATAATAAACGAGATAAAGGAAATTTTCTTGACACCATCATAACTTGGTGGAGAAAGAAACGCACTTGTTAAAGTATATTTTATATAAAGTAAATTTCAGGTAAAGTAATCGCCACAAATATAACATTATCGTTCACATTTAAATATTTGTATCAAAACTGCAGCAGAGAATGTATCAAAGGAAGCGACAATACCCGGGTTAATACTTTAAGAGTCAACGTGGACAGTAAGGCAGTTATACCGGGTGACAATGAAATCGTTTGACAGAACCTCACTTAATTATCGTTCAATATAGGAATTTGAAACTTTAGCAGCAAATACGGTTTAGGGAGATGCAAATTTTCTATCAAAAATATTTTGAATATCACTTCCGGTTTGACCGGAAGTGAGGTTAGGTCGCTTATTTTAAATGACACCCTGTATATTTTTTCAGATCTTCGAATAGCGCTCTAAATTCCCATTTTAATGGCATATCACAAGTTGTCATTTGATTTTAAAATGGCGGCGTAGGATGCGATTTCCTCAAATTCAAAATGGCGGAGTGTTAGCAGCATGACATAAGTTTTTATCGTATGACGTTTTAAAATGGTAACATTAGGTTATTTTCTTTCAACTTTTAATAAAATTGAGGTAAAATGTGTATATAGAATATCATAGGATATTTTTAATTTTTATTTAACATTAGCAATAGCCAGGCTCATTTTTCTCCATGATTTTTAATGGAAAGTTCCAAATGTTAAAATACCTTGCAATATTACCGTGAGTTAGTTATTTAAAACTGTTAATGCTTTATCATATTATAAAGAATTTTAAGAGAAAATTTTATAAGAATGTTAAATAAAACTGAGACAACAAAATTTCCTATATATTCCAGCACTTGGACTACAATATATTTTTTAACAAACTCTCACTAATTTAAACATCAAAGTTGAACATTTTGAAATAGCCTGGGAGATAGAAGTAAAATTGCGTGTCCCAGTTTTTTTTTGGACGCCACACAAATTTTATATTTTATCCTATAGTAATATAACAAAATTATCTATTCTATTAAATGTTTTATTCTTTGACCTTCGTTGCTGACACAATGTTACTCGATCTACATTTTCAGTTAATAAATTTCGTAGATGTCATACTGGTATACCCTGAATTTCTGTCCTGATCCGATTTTCCAAATCCTCTAGGTTCTGAAGGGGTCTAGCATAAACCTGCCCCATATAAAGAATTCAAGAGAAGTTAAATCAGGGGGCCTTGCCGGCCAACGGGTTTGTTCCAAGCCAATTTTCTCTGAATCTGCGGCTTAACTAGTTGGTTGCAATGTGTGAGTTATGTGCTGGGGCACCATCTTGTTGAAATAATATGTTGTGGTTTCCAGGGACATTATGTAAACTATGTTCAATCTGATTTTGGAGGAAGCCTAAATACATCTCCCCATTTAAATGCCCGTGAAAAAAAATTTGACCAATAATATTTGTTCCCATAATACATATTAATACATTGACACCAAAACGTTCTTGACAAGCACCATCCCTTACCAATTGCTGGTTTTCCTTAACCCAGTATCGAGTGTTGTTTCGATTAAACATGCCCAGGTTAGTAAATCTTGACTCGTTCATAAATAATATTTTGTGGTGGAAAGTTGCATTGTTATTAAGACTCGCCAAAAACCAATTACAATAATCTAATCTTCTTGGGAAGTCATTATCATAGAGATGGTGATGAACTTGGTATTTAAATGATTTGAAACCATGTTTCTCCAAAATTTATCTTGCGCTTTCTCGGTTCACAGCACACTCCACTTCTAATTCGGGAACTGAAGCGGTATGGTTATATTCTACATAAGCCAAAACGGTTATTTCGTTTTCTTCACTTACTATACACCGTTGGTTATTGTCATTATTGTGGATATTACCTTCATTCTTTAAGTGTTTTTCAAGCCAGGGGAAATAGCCCTTTGATGGAATCTCCCGATCTGGATACCGTTCGGCATATAATCTTGCACCAAGCCTCGAGTTTTTCTTACATTCTCCATAAATTAGGAGCATATCAATTTGATTTTCCCTCGTATAAACCATTATTATTGGATGCGTATAAATCTAGCCAAAATGCCGATAAACCAGATACGCCAGTTTATTTCTAGTTATTCAATTTGGTAATGTCAAAATTACTTTCATGTTTTGTTTCCATGGCCTGCTGACAAATTAATTTCTTTGGTGAAATAAGATGGACTGCACGGTTACAAAATATCAACAGCACGAAATTGGCTTAATGTTCCACTAAGACTAATTATTAGCTAAGTTACCAGAATATTGATATGTATCAGGGTGTAAGAAAGAATTAGTAACATAATAATAAAAGGGGTTTTCAAGTACGACAGATAATATGAAGTAACATAAAACATGTGTAGGTACTAATACAATCATTAAGAATGTTCTCTTAAAATTCTTTACAATATGATAAAGCATTATACATTTTTAAATACATAACTCGCGATAGTATTTCAAGGTATTTTGACATTTGGCACTTTCCATTAAAAATCATAAAGAAAAATGAGCCCGACTATTGCTAATGTCAAATAAAAATTAAAACTAACCTATGAGATTCTAAATACACATTTCACCTCAATTTTATTAAAAGTAGAACGAAAATAACCTAATGTTACCATTTTAAAACGTCACAGAATAAAAACTTATGTCACGCGGCTAATACTCCGCCCTTTTGAATTTGAGGAAATCGTATCCTACGCCGCCATTTCAAAAACAAATGACAACTTGTGATATGCCATTGAAATGGGAATTTACAGCGCTATTCGAAGATCTGAAAAAATATACAGGGTGTTGTGACACATCCTGAGGTTTTACCTGGACTGGTGGAGGATTGTCATTGTCAAATAAATATAAAATATTGATGTAAATAAAGTCATTAATAAATAGTTATTATTATAATTTATAAACATAACATGGCGCAGTCGGTAGTTTGAGAATCATAAATATATTTATTATTAATTTAAAGAAATAGTCCATTCTATATTTCCATATTTATTATGTTTCGACCAAAGAAGTCGAGAGGAAAAACTAATGTAGTTAGTAATCCACAAAAGTGTGGAACCTCCTGAAGACTTCATGAATGTCGCACAACGATTGGAAAATACAGAGAAAGCTCTTAAGAATATAGAAAGAAACTTTGCTTCATAAATTCAGGAGCTACAAGGTACGATAATTACCTTATTAAATGAAAAACTTGGGAATAATTCATAAAGATTTTCCTAAACCACTCCATACTGTCACCGATAGGAACATTTTAAATATTAATAAAGTACTTGACAACCCTACAGATAATGAAATGGAAGAAATTAAAAGTCAACTCATTCAAGAGTATAAAGATGTATTCGATACAGAAGAACTAAAACCTATGGACGGCCCTCCTGTACATATTAACTTAAAATGTAATGCAATCCCGTTTGCCATAACATGTCCAAGAAAAATACCATTTGCATGGCGACAACAGGTAAAAGATGAATTAAATCGTATGGTCGAAAAGGTATTATAAAACCTGTGGAAGATGAACCTACTGATTATGTCAGTCCTTTAGTAGTTGTACAAAAACCCAACGGAAAACCAAGGATTTGTGTTGATTTTACGAGATTAAATAAATATGTAAAAAGACCTGTACACCCTTTTAAATGCCCTTGGGACGCGGTATCTGACATAACAAAAAAATCGAAATATTTTTCCACAATGGACGCTACGAGTGGATATTGGCAGCTACTTTTAGATAAAGACAGTCAAAAACTTACCACATTTCTTAAACCATGGGGAAGATATATGTTTTTGCGTGCTCCAATGGGACTTGTTAGCTCAGGAGATGAATTTTGCAGACAAGGAGATGAAGCCTTACAGGGTATTGAAAATATTGAAAAAGTAGTAGATGATATTTTGATTTATGATGAAACCTTTGACAAGCATTTGAAAAGGATTATATAAATATTAAATCGGTGCCGAGAAAAATCCATAACGCTAAACGCTAGTAAATTTTTATTTGCAAAACCTCATGTACCATATGTCGGTTACCTTATTGGAAAAGATGGAATTACAATACAATTGAAGCTGATCCAAAGAAAACAGAAGCAATTCAGAAATTTTTGCCTCCTAATAATTTGACAGAAATTAGATCATTTTTGGGTTTGGTAAACCAGCTTGGATCATTTTCATATGAAATATCTATAACCGCAGGACCGTTAAGAGATTCGCTGAAAACAAAAAATGAATATACCTGGACAAATTCTCATCATAAAGCATTTAAAGATGTGAAAAAGGCTTTAACACAACCGCCAATTCTTTCACATTTTGATCCAAGCAAACCTACTGCTATTCATACAGATACATCCTGACTTAATGGTTTAGGTTATGTTCTACTACAAAAACATGAAGATGGGTGGAAACTTATCCAATGCGGATCGCGTTTTCTTTCTGAAACAGAAACCCGATATGCCATGGTAGAAATTGAACTACTTGGAACTGCATGGGCAGTAATTAAATGCAGATCATATTTGCTGGGTCTGGACTTATTTACAATAATTGTAATAGACCATAAGAAGGATTGACATAATTCTGAGGGGGAGATGTGACAGATCTTATGAGGGGGAGATGTGACAGATCCTGAGGTCTTACCTGGACTGGTGGAGGATTGTCATTGCCAAATAAATATAAAATATTGATGTAAATAAAGTCATTAATAATTAAGTTATTATTATAATTTATAAACATAACAGGTGTCATTTAAAATAAGCGACCTAACCTCACTTCCCGTCAAACCGGAAGCGATATTTAAAATATTATTGATGAAGAATTTTCACCTCCCTAAACCATATTTACTACTAAAATTTAAAATTCCTATATTTAACGATAAATAAGTGAGGTTCTGTCAAACGATTTCATTGTCACCCGGTATATAATTACCTCTTGTAAATATTCAATTTTCCTTCAACATTCCGTTTCTCATTGGCTGAATCAGTTAGTATCAGAAATTGATATCACCATGTAAAACTCGACCTATTGACAGTATTTTTTATCGCTACTGGCGAAGCGCCGACACAGCTTCGCTCTGTTCTTATCTATACTACGTTAAAAAGAGATAGATGGGAGCACGGCTCACGTCTGTACAAATCGTACTCGGCGGCATCTGGCTTTTAAGTTCCTAGTAATGCGCTCGCCGAAACCTTACATTTCAAGTCGCAATGCATGCTGCATAGAGCCGGCATTTTTTGCTGGAATTTTTATACAGAAAACAGAAGTGTAAACAATAATGTTATAGGGAAAGGGGAAAAAAAGTCAAAAAGTCTTTCTCCACTAATTTAATAGTGAGCTATTAAAGGCTCAATTTTAAAATTAAATTGTCTCTACATGTTTCAAAGGTAGTAACCTTCATCTTCAGGAGACCAAAGTAGTGCTGCAGTTATTATTAGCAGTAGAGAGAAAACTGTTGGTGGAAAATGACGTTGATGGAGCTTTTTTTATTTAAAAATATTTTGACAAGATATTAATAATTGAATGTAATCAGCATGCTAAAATTGGAATTGAAAGTGGAATGTTATATTTAAATCAAAGTTTATGAAAAGACACTGTCAATCTGAGGTCGAATTTAAAAAGGGAAGATATTCGTTATTTCAAAATCATACGTCAGGATATATAAAAAGGATCTTTTGGACATTCTAGATCTTGTTAGAGAAAGATTTTTGTTTGTGATTTGTTTTATGAGAAATTCTGTAATAAGAAAGAAATTTGTAATTAGTAATGAAATAAAATTATTAATAATGTCTGTACTTACATAATGTTGAAATTTCATTTGTAAAATTAGTTATTGGAGACCTCAGGTCCCGTCACCTTGCGTTATGTTCGTCCCATTATGTAGGGAAAACAATAGAGTTTGATTTAAAATAAAATTATTAAAAAAAAAAAACAGATCTTATATTTTATATACCCTTAAAGATTAAAATAGGGAGACGAATACAGTTAAAATGAAAACGTGACAACGTGTTCAGTCATTTTATAGTCGACCGTTGACAGCTTGAGAACAAAATGGTTGACAATGTCAGTATAATTGCATTAACGAAAAAGGTATGAAAAGCTCAATCATCGTTCTTATAGTTACTAGTCAGTTAAATAAACATACATAAAACTTGAATATAACATAAAATATAAATAAAAGATATTATAATAAAAATTTGTTTTTCACAAGGTTGGGGGAATGGTCCTAAAAGATTTAACAATATATACTATAAACATTTGATAAAACATTTGAACAGAAACCTTTTATCTACTGATAAAGTTACAAACAAATTTTACTCCTTACCATACTGGGGCCCAATTTCCTATAAACTCAAAAACATTTTTAAATCTTTTAATATTGAAATAGTCTTTAAAACTCAGCATACGTTAAAAAAATTTCTAACCAATTCCAAAGACACAATCCCAATCTCCAACAAATCTGGTGTCTACAGCATCACTTGTTCAACAGAGGGTTGCAGTGCATGTTACATAGGTCAAACAGGGCGTAAATTTTCAGTTAGAATAAAGGAACACTGTAAAGAAATAGAGAAAGCTACAAATCAAAATCTTTCCCCCTCAAGAATCAAGTCTAGTTTTTCTAGACACGTTCATATTAACAAACACCATTTTAATCCTGATTCTAATGTAGAATATCTACACATCTGTGATAAGGGGAACAGGCTTGCCCTGTTGGAGATTCTTGAAATTAACAAAGCGTTACATAACAAAAATTTAGTTTGTCTTAATGATCAGGTTCAGCATACTTCTACCCATTTTTTTAATGCTCTTAATTTTAAAAATTAAACAAACAATTTTACCTCTTTTTCTCTATTTCTATGTTCTAATTTCAATTATTTTGATATTAACAGTAAATCTTTAATGATCTGAAATCTCTAATAAAAATATAATTGAGAGGTTATGTACAACCACCTGTGACAGTCTTCTCTGGTCAACCATCATTCTGTTCTGTTCTGTTCGAAATTTTCGATGACCTCTTGCCTTTCGGCATCCAACCAAGTCATCAATCGTTTAACAACATAAAATATTTTCGACAAAAAAAATTCTTTTACTTTTAGTATTTTAAATCAAATTATTTCCACACTTTATTCTTACACCTCGATGATAGTCCCATAGATGACAACACTGATCTTTAAAGCACCTATTCCCGAAAAAAGGGAAGTTTCAGACAACTGATTTTGATTTTTGGGTTGCTTGTTTGACATTTATTTTCTGTACTAAACCTTTAAATTTCTGCCTGATTACTCGTACTCCTGGATTCTGTATCTTGACAATGATTGTTTTTCTCCCAACTTAAATGTCGATATTTCTTTTAACGATCACTGGAGACCACCAAAGAATATAAAAGGGAAATCTTTTAGGAGCATTCCCCCAACCTTGTGAAAAACAAATTTTTATTATAATATCTTTTATTTATATTTTATGTTATATTCAAGTTTTATGTATGTTTATTTAACTGACTAGTAACTATAAGAACGATGATTGAGCTTTTCATACCTTTTTCGTTAATGCAATTATACTGACATTGTCAACCATTTTGTTCTCAAGCTGTCAACGGTCGACTATAAAATGACTGAACACGTTGTCACGTTTTCATTTTAACTGTGTTCGTCTCCCTATTTTAATCTTTAAGGGTATATAAAATATAAGATCTGTTTTTTTTTTAATAATTTTATTTTAAATCAAACTCTATTGTTTTCCCTACATAATGGGACGAACATAACGCAAGGTGACGGGACCTGAGGTCTCCAATAACTAATTTTACAAATGAAATTTCAACATTATGTAAGTACAGACATTATTAATAATTTTATTTCATTACTAATTACAAATTTCTTTCTTATTACAGAATTTCTCATAAAACAAATCACAAACAAAAATCTTTCTCTAACAAGATCTAGAATGTCCAAAAGATCCTTTTTATATATCCTGACGTATGATTTTCAAATAACGAATATCTTCCCTTTTTAAATTCGACCTCAGATTGACAGTGTCTTTTCATAGACTTTGATTTAAATATAACATTCCACTTTCAATTCCAATTTTAGCATGCTGATTACATTCAATTATTAATATCTTGTCAAAATATTTTTAAATAAAAAAAGCTCCATCAACGTCATTTTCCACCAACAGTTTTCTCTCTACTGCTAATAATAACTGCAGCACTACTTTGGTCTCCTGAAGATGAAGGTTACTACCTTTGAAACATGTAGAGACAATTTAATTTTAAAATTGAGCCTTTAATAGCTCACTATTAAATTAGTGGAGAAAGACTTTTTGACTTTTTTCCCCTTTCCCTATATTTCAACTCCACTTCGAGAATGGACTATTTCTTTAAATAATGTTATATTTGTGGCGTTTACTTTACAACTTTAGTTTACCGACTAAAAATTAGATATAAAAAAATGATATTTACCCTCTATACTGAATAGCTAGAGTACACCCCTCAAAATGTTTAATATTTAGTGCCGTGTTTTAATTGACTAAAGGTCAAAATCGAAAAATTTTAAAACTCGTAATGTTGACGGAAAAAAACCTACAGATTATAATTTATATTATATTATAAAACGAATCACTGTATACCCGCATATTCTAGGAATCAATAAAGCAATTTTACTTTCGGTTGCCAGGGTTCCTTAATTGAAGTTACATACAAGCAGTATTAATCACACAACTGCACAAAGAAAAATTGTTCCAATTCGCTTATGTCTGCCAATTAAATTAAAGATAGATAGAGACAGACTCATTTAATGAAGATACACATACAGGGTGCTAACGAATGTCTCTTAAATATTTAAGCGAGTGATAGTGCTCGTCAAAATGGAAAAGAAATACTCGTAAACATACGATCAAAAAGGCTTCATTTTTGATATACAGAGTGTTAAAACTTTAATTTAAAAAAAAAATAAATTTTCTCCCATACTTTTCGGGAGAATTATTTTAAATTTGGTGCCTTAGCTTTTGGAGCCTCTATAAACTGTCTAATGATCGATTTATATAGACAAATAAAATGAAATAAAAGTAGGAAATGACCTTTAAGAGCTCTTATCAGTGACCTCCATTAAGGTGAAAAGGTTTGACAAACTACAAGAAAACTATTGAATAGAATTTGTTAAAATTTTGAATTTAGATTCGCAATTTGGTGCTGTATGACTATATGGTCTTGAATTAAAAAAAAAAATTTTTTTTTTTTTAAAACGATAAATATAGATGAAGCTGAGAAAATGTTCCCATACAGTCTTTTTTGAAAGTATTTCCTCAACTATCTACAATTTCAATTAATTTTATACCTTTTTTTTTAATGTGAAAAAACGTCAAACCGAGTTTTTGAGAAAAAATACCTAAAACCGGAACTATCTAAAGCGATTTGGCAACACTGCGGTTTATCTAGCCAGTCCTGACCGCCACTCGCCGCTCGGAGCGGTAAATTATATTATGTCTCGCGGCGCGGCGACGAATCTAGGAATAGCGATGTTGCCTGATTGTTCAATAACACTGACTTATCCTCCTTCGCGGCAAATTCCCAAGTCGGACCACGCGGTTCACTGAATATGCCCCTTAGCTCTTATCAGTGACCTCCATTAAGGTGAAAAGGTTTGACAAACTACAAGAAAACTATTGAATAGAATTTGTTAAAATTTTGAATTTAGATTCGCAATTTGGTGCTGTATGATTATATGGTCTTGAATTAAAAAAAAAAAATTTTTTTTTTAAAACGATAAATATAGATGAAGCTGAGAAAATGTTCCCATACAGTCTTTTTTGAAAGTATTTCCTCAACTATCTACAATTTCAATTAATTTTATACCTTTTTTTTAATGTGAAAAAACGTCAAACCGAGTTTTTGAGAAAAAATACCTAAAACCGGAACTATCTAAAGCGATTTGGCAACACTGCGGTTTATCTAGCCAGTCCTGACCGCCACTCGCCGCTCGGAGCGGTATATATAATCATATTATGTATTAGTACTATATGGCGCCTTGCCCATTTAACCAATGTAAACGAAGTGAAGCCGAGGTTCCTTGTCCCGCCAGGGTCATTTCGCGCAGTGCGCATGCGCGAGATGACGTTTGTTTTAACGGAAAAAAAATGAGGTTATCACATTTGACTTTGACAACTGGACAGAAATTTGTGAACAAACATTAAAAGTTCTTGATTTGTTTAGGATTTTGTATAGTATTTCGACTGAGGAAAGAAAAAAAACGCAGGTAAATATATCAATAAAACTTTTATTAGATATTTTACATTCATTTTTAGAGTTCAACAGGTAAAATAATAGGTTTTAATAGGATTTTTTGGAGTACATGCAATTTTCGGTAAAAATAGGTAGGTACCTAATTATATCAGCAGCAGCAAAGGAAATTATAATCTTTAGGAGATGGACTACCTAGTTATTGTCCCTCACGAAATTAACGTAAGTAAGTTAATAGAAAGAAACATTCGATCTGGGTACATACCTCTGTAGAACGATAAATCTTTGTTCAAGCTTCTACGCCTGTTTAAAATAATGTAAAATATTCCGTTTTGCCTCGGCATCGTCACAAAATGGTCACAATTCACACACACACAATCAAAATTTGCAGAAAAGTAAAGATAAACAGTACACAAAAGCCGTTAATAATAACAAATCTACTCGCTGAAGCGAGCTGTCAACCAAATTAACATTTGCTAAAGATTTCGAGGTTATGTCGAGCAAAAATGAGACGTTGTCACGTTGTCACCCTCTAGTCATATGAAATTGTTATTTGACGCGTTTTATTTTAGAAATGGAAACAAATAATTTGAAAACACTTGGAAGTACGGACTTAATGCTTATTTTGCATTTCTTTAGCAAGATTTTTGGTAATTTTATAATTGCTCTTATTTTCTAAGACTCACTCTTCTGCCCTATTCTAAAGAAATAAAGGCATATTTGGCAATACCCTTACTGCGCATGCGCACAATTCGAAATGACCCTGGATCTGCTATCTCTGTTGTTGCTTCAAGGTTTTCAGGGTAATAGCCATATAGTACTAATACATATATGTATATAATATAATATAATAATATAATTATTATGTCTCGCGGCGCGGCGACGAATCTAGGAATAGCGATGTTGCCTGATTGTTCAATAACACTGACTTATCCTCCTTCGCGGCAAATTCCCAAGTCGGACCACGCGGTTCACTGAATATGCCCCTTAAGTTGGCTATCTTTTACCTTTTATTTTATTTTTATGTGAAAATGGGACTGTGCGCATGCCCAATCTGATTTGATATTCAGTTTTGTGGTTAGAGTTGTAAAATATTATTGTACTTTTGTGTATTATATTAACCCTTGTTTTTCTTGGTATTATTGGATCTGAAAGCATCTATTTACTTGAATTTCTACTGCTAAAATTTGCAAGAATGCCTACAAGCAGATGTGCCGACAATCCTTATTTCATTCTTATCTTATTGGCTGTATTCATGGTGGCGCACCCTATACAACGCGGTAATTAAATGAAAAGCGACTGAATTAAAAAAATTCTTTTTATTTGAGTAAATGCAGAATATTTGTGGGCACAATTTGAAATTATTTTGAAGTATACCGGATGTCTTAAAAAAAATATCCATATCGACGTTAAATTTTTTTAAATGTAATTGGATTCCACATAAAATAACTATTGTTTTTTAATAAGTGCATTATAAGTCTAAACTTAATAGTTTCTGAAATATCGAGTTTCGAAAAATGAATTTTTTTAACTTTGACAGATTCTAGCTTTCTAAATGTACGTCTTAGAGCAAAGGCTTACAAGTCCCTATCGTACTTTTTTAATATCTTCCCAAAAATATGAATTTCCGGTTAAATCGGATGTAACTCAAAAGCCGGAAATATAGGATTTCCGGTTTAGCCGGAAATTGGTATTTTTGGGAAGACCATAAAAAAGTAAGATAGGTACATACATGTAAGCCGTTTTGCTCTAAGACGTACCGTTAGAAAGCTATAAGATGTTAAAATGTAATTTTTTAAAACCCGATATCTCAGAAACTATTAAGTTTAGACTTAAAATGCACTTACTAAAAAATAATTGTTATTTTATATAGAATTCACAAATATTGTAAGATATAGGGTGTTCCATTTAAACAAATATGCCTTTGATATGAATCTTTCCTTTGGAACATCCGGTATATTTCAAAATAGTTTTACATTGTAGGGGAAAGGGGAAAGAAAGTCAAAAAGTCCTTCTCCACTGATTTAATAGTGAGCTATCAAAGGCTTAATTTAAAAAATAAAACGTCCCTACATGTTTCGAAGGTACTAACCTTCATCTTCAGGAGATAAAAATAGTGCTGCAGTTAGTATTAGCAGTAGAGAGAAAACTGATGGAGCTTTTTTTAAAAATTTTTTGACAAGAAATTAAAAATTGAATGTAAATGCAATCAGCATACTGAAATTGTAAATGAAATGTTATATTTAATTCAAAATTGATGTGAAGACTTTGTCAATTTGTGGTCGGATTTAAAAGGGAAGATGTTCGTCATTGGAAAGTCATAAGTTAGGATATATAAAAAGAATCTTTTGGACATTCTAGGTCATGTTATAAAAATTTTTATTTTGTGGAAGAGAAGAGAAAAATTCTTGTTAGCGTTTATGAGAAATTATAATGTTGAAATTTCATTTGTAAAATTTATTGACTGCAGACCTAAGGTCCTGTCAACTTCCGTTACGTTCGTCCCATTATGTAGGGAAAATGATCATTTTAACTGTGTCCGTCTCCCTGTTTAGTCTTTGAGGGTATATAAAATATAAGATCTGTGTGTTGTTTACTAATTTTAAATTTTAAATCTAATTCTATTATTTTCCCTACATAATGGGACGAACGTAACGCAAGTTGACGGGATCTTAGGTCTCCAGTTAATAAATTTTACAAATGAAATCTCAACATTATAATTTCTCATAAACGCTAGCAAAAATTTTTCTCTTCTCTTCCACAAAATAAAAATTTTTATAATGACCTAGAATGTCCAAAATATTCTTTTTATATATCCTAACTCATGACTTTCAAATGACAAACATCTTCCCTTTTAAATCCGACCACAAATTGACAAAGTCTTCACATAAATTTTGAATTAAATATAACATTTCATTTATAATTTCAGTATGCTGATTGCATTTACATTCAATTTTTAATATCTTGTCAAACATTTCTTTAAAAAAGCTCCATCAGCGTCACTTTCCACCAACAGTTTTCTCTCTACTGCTAGAACTAACTGCAGCAATGTTTTTGTCTCCTGAAGATGAAGGTTACTACCTTCGAAACATGTAGAGACGTTTTATTTTTAAAATTGAGCCTTTGATAGCTCAGTATCAAATCAGTGGAGAAAGACTCTTTGACTTTCTTTCCCCTTTCCCCTATATTTCAACTCCACTTTGAGAATGGACTATTTCTTTAAAGTTTTACATTGTGCCCACAAATATCCTGCATCTCCCAAATAAAAAGAAAATTTTAAAATTTAGCCGTTTTCTATTAAATTACCTCGTCGTATAGCGTGCGTCACCCTGTATATGTTAACTAAACTCCGTTATTTAATTCCTTATTTCCTATGTTATTTCTTATTTTTATGTTATGTTATTAAATAACAGACAAATTTTGTCTGTATAAATCAACCATAAATTGTCAGAGGCAGTATACAGAGTGTAGCTACCAACAATTTCACTCTCCTGAACTTCTTTTTGGGATATTCTGTATAAATACTGTTATTATATTATGTTAATTCCCTGTTCCTTTTTATTCTTTTTGATCCCTACATTTTTATCGTATCTGTTATCGTTTTCTAGTTTATTTTTTTTAGCTTAGAACAAGAATATTGTAAATTTCAGACATGAGAACACCTGTAAATAAACAAATGAACACGTGTTCCAATTCTTATTCAATACTAATGTGTATTTTCTTTGTCGCTATATACGCGCCTTAATTCTGACGTTACACGACAAACTAAAGAAATTATAAAAACTTCTGAAAATTATCTCCTCTTGCTAATATGCAGGAATCAACTCTTTGTCTCATAGACTGGCGAATTGCGAATATCCCAGAAGTATTGCGAATTATTTCACACGAAAATATAATTATATTCCTTAAATCTTCCTCTGTCTATATAGGAGTCTGATACATCAACGATTTTAAATGTCCCCAGGAAAAAATATTCTAGACAATTTCAATTGGAGAACCCAGCCATGGCTGAGGTCCTCCTCGACCTATCCAAAGGTTGCAGTCTTGATTTAAAAACTCCCTTACCACCCAACTGAAATGTCGCAGTGCAACTGGTACCTCTTCTAAAAATAACGGGAGTTCCACTTCTAAAAGTTGACGATAATATTGCCCGTTTAATCTTCTTGGCAAGAAAAATGCCCTAACCAAATAGTTTCCAATAATGCCAGCCCACACATTTACTCTAAACTAATACTGGAAATAACTTTCGACCTGAGGATTCTCTTCTGCCCAAAAATGATTGTTATGAAAACAATATTTCAATGAACCAATGGCAAAAATTGAATCGGTATGGAAAATCGCATGGGAGAAGAGCTTGGACTATCTGGATATGGCAAGGATACACCAAATTATCTATTAAAATTTTCCAAGCTAGCAGAGATGCAATTTTTCCTATATTTGTACCTGGTTTGTTCTCTGCAGCATTAAGGACTGATTCCTCAATTTCGACAGTTCTTACAGTGAGATATGCTCCTGCCAAATAAGTGGATTTTTTGAAAGATCCACTTTCGCACAGTCGAAAGTGTACCTGTGTAAAGGTTTGTGAATTAGGCTGCCTTCGATTTGGATAATGCTGCCGATAGAGTCATTTGGCTTCAAATAAATTACCATTACCAAGACCATAAATAAAATGCATATCGGCATATTCTTGATTTGTGAACTTAACCATCATTAAATAGTTCTAACTAACTTTAGAAATATAAGCTAACAAATGTATTCAACAATAAGCGTCAAAATGGTTAACAGAAGAGATTCTGAAAACTAATAACTGAAACGAAATAATTATCTCGAAAAATATGAGAGAAAACCGAAAAAACTAAAAAAAATTAAAGCTTTGGCACTGTATATCAAGAATGAAGCCTTTTTGACCCACTGTTTAAAAACATAGTTTTCCTATTTTGAAAAGCACTATCATTCCCTTAAATATCTACGTGACATTCAATAACACCCTGTATATAGTCATAAACAAGCATCAAATTCTTTTATATTGTACATTCTTTTGTAAATATTTTCTATCTACTAATGTTAAAACCTTTGGTTCTTAGAACATTTACAGAATTAACTTTCGTAAAGTTAGTTTGAATTAATTTAATTTTATTAGAAAAGAAATTTGCTGAACTTGCACTCATCAGTTATAATGAATATATTTGTCAGTTATTATTTGTTGCATTAACTTGTATAATTAATACCGTTTCACTAAAAATATATGTAATGGTTTTTATGAGGTTTTCGTTAAATATACAATTTCTCCACGCAATAGGTGTAAGCGAAAAAGTTAGTATCTATTCTTCTATAATAGCAAGTTATAAATCTACCCAAATGTGTTAAAAATCAATAAAGACGATTTTCCTTCGAGGTTGTTTAGTAAAGCTATAACAATATTTTCTTCTAATGCTAAAAGTTTTTTGTCTGGGAAACATTGTGCGAAAGAAGTCTAAATAAAGTTGGTTTTATTTTCTCTTTCATTATTTATTACAGAAGAGAAAATATTCCAGCCACGCGATTTCTTACACGAACTAATATAGTTAATGGTACATCATAATTGCGTGTGTTATTTGTAATAAATAATATTAATAATAACACATTTACGTTAATACTCATATAAATTGTTACAATATGGTCTTGGATGAATAAAAATTTTCAAATAAATAATGACAATTATTATAAGCCTTGGTTAAGCAGACATCCAGATACTCTAAATACTGTTCAGGATTTGCTTTAAGTTATTTAATTTTGATAAAAGAACGTCTAAAACAAGTAAATTGTGTTGTAGTTGAGCTTGTTTTTTTTTTTTTATGATAAGGCACAGCACTGCAGGATAAATCCTTTATGGCGCTCTGGGAGCGGTGCGTGTGCGCAGGAAACGATTCACGTTGGTCTTGAATCTTTGAAGATTATAGTCGTTGGGAACACGATCTCAGAGAGGTCGTTCCAGAGTGATGACGTTCTCCAGATGAAAGAATTTTGAAACAGTGTCGTTCGAGGGACACTAAGCTGAACCACGTACTGGTGGGCTGCAGTGGCTCGTCGTGTATTTCTACCATGCACCGCTCTGGGTGGTATCAAGCGGGCAACCTCAGTTCAACACTTGCTATGAAAATATTTGTAAAATAGACTCAAGTCGCCAACCTGCCTTCGATGTTCAAGGCTTTCCAGGTTGTTTGTCAGACTATGGTCACCGATCAAGCGAATGGCTCTTCTTTGAATGGAATCTAGCAGTCTCAGGGTATGTTTAGGAGCAGAGCCCCAAATATGCGAACAGTACTCTAGCGATGGTCGAATTTGGGCTTTATAGAGCATCAAAAGTTGTTGGGGTGTATAGAGGTTCTTTGCTCGGAAAAGTACTCCAAGCTTCTGCGAGGCTGCCCTAGCAATGGCCGCAACGTGGCTATGCCAAGACATATGACTATCCAAATTAACGCCCAATAAATGACTTGATGAAGCCAAGGGAATCGAGTGTCCCGCCATAACTATATCCGGTTCTTCAACATTAACTTTTTTAGAAAAAACTGCCGCCTGGGTCTTTTTAGCGTTAAATTCTACTTGGTTTCTGTCACCCCAAGACAGAATTTCTTCCAGGTCTTTGTTGAGATGTGAGACCTCTTGCTGCCTATAGAGATGTGCATTAGCAGCCGATGTCCGAGCATCCAAAGTAAAAGATGAAACAAGTGTGCTGTCATCAGCGAAGCTGTACATATAGGATTTTTAGTTTTTTCCAAAAGATCGTTAATGTAGAGTAAGAAAAGGGTGGGCGACAATATTGAACCTTAAGGGACTCCGGCGTTGATGTTAAATGTGGCTGAAAGAAATCCGTCCATCGCCACTCGCAGAGAACAGTCTTTAAGAAAGCTCGACAGCCATGAACAAAATTGAACCGGCGTTCCGTATGCTCTCACTTTAGTTAGGAGCCCCTCATGCCATACTCGGTCAAAAGCCTTGGAAATGTCCAGTGCTACCGCCCGGGACTCTATTGCGTTGTTCCAAACATGAGTAACATAAGCGAGAAGGTCTCCTGTTGATCTAGACTTACGGAATCCATACTGGCGGCCACTTATAATGTTGAAGCCTTCCAGGTATTTTAATAATTTTTCGTAGATAGCCTTCTCCATAACTTTGGATATAACCGAAAGCAATGCAACTGGACGATAGTTGTTTGGCAAGGTCTTCTTGCCTTTTTTGGGTATGGGCTGGACTCGCGCAGTTTTCCAGCATGAAGGAAATATTCCTTTTTTGTAGGATAAGTTAAAAAGCCTACAAAATACCGGTGTCAGTTCGTCAGCGCATGACTTAATTACAATGATTGAAATATCGTCAGGACCAGAAGCCTTTTTAGTGTCAAAACTCCTCAAGATTCGTTTAACATGGCGGTGGCGAAAAACAATCTCAGGCATTCTCGATTCTACAGGGGGAATGTTCGGTGGAGTACTTCCCTGAAAATTTACCGTTGAATGTGAAGAGAATAGTTTCGCCAGTAGGTTTGCTTTCTCCTGTGCTTTGGTCGCAATGGTGCCATCAGAACGTGTTAGAGGTGGAATGGTTGACTTGGTAAAATTCTGACTGACGGCCTAAGCTACCGACCAACATGATCTTGAGCCGTTAGGACATTCAAGAAGTCTGTCTTTGATCCTCTGGTTGTGTGCTTTTTTGCTTTGGTTTATCGTTTGTTTGCATTGGTTTCGAGCGTTAATAAAGATGGTACGATTTTCGGCGGTAGGATTTTTACGCCATTGTCGATAGAAATAATTTTTTGATTTAACAGCTCGTTCGCAATTTTTGGTAAACCAAGGCTGAAAGTTTAACATCGAATAATAATATTTTTTAGTCTTTTATTCAGTTATTTAGTTACTTTTTATAGTTTTCGCGAAAATACTTGTAGTTTTTTGAATAAATATTTAAGTAATAAAGTCAGCAAACAATGGCACATGGTAAGCTGTCCAAATCATAGATTGTATTGCATGGTGTCCCGCAGAGATCAATTTTAGGACCTATACTTTTTGCTCTGTATACATCGCAGCTGATAACGTATATAAAACATTGCAAATCTCATTTTTACGCGGACGACACGCAACTTTACTTTTCTTTTAAGCCTGATGACATTGCAAAATCTAATAGTATGATAAATACTGATTTAAGTGCTGTTCTCAGAGCCTCATAATCTCATTGCCCTTGCATAAATCCTACAAAACACAAGTTTTATTTTTCGATAGCTCACAAATGCGTTATTCACATAGGAAACAAATATCAATTGAAATAAACAATGCAGATTTAGAACTGGTCGACAAAGCAAGAAATCTGGGTGTCACTATCGATACAAACCTGAGGTTCTCCGAGCATGTTACCCTCTGCATTAAAAGAGCCCTTGTTAATTTAAAACTGAATTATGGTCATAAGAACATTTGAAATGAAAGTTTGAAAAGACCTCTATGTGACTCGATTGTTTTGTCACATTTTAACTTCGCGGACGCGGTCTATGGGCCATGTCCAGTGGGTGCAGATGTGTGCCGAATCCAGCTTATCCAGAACTGCACTCTTAAAAATAACTTGGTAAGAGTCACTAAAATTTGGTTCCAACAGCTTATTTCTTAAGTGAAATTGGACTCAGCCGAAATATTCGTCGCGGCAACAAAATAAAACTTTTGCTGTTGAAATGCTGATACAGATAACGACATAGGTAAATATTACTAGACTTTTTAGTTGAGAGAACTAACGTTTCAGTGCGGAGAGCTTACGCTGCATTTAGGTGGAGTATAGTTTATAGTGTCCTATGCCACGTAAAATTGTTCTGACAATAAAGATTTATTCTGAGGTAACTTAATATTTTGATGGCTAAAAATAACAAAAATGGTATAATAACTAATTGGTGTTCCAACCTTTGCCAAAAACGTTTAGTTATACTAACTAAAAAAATGATTGCCGTAGCAAACATTTTTCGTCGTGCAGGTATAGTATAATTTGCTTTACTAGCCTATTTTTCAGTTCACCGAAACATTAAGGGTGGTTATAGGAACAAGAAAAATTATTCTCGCACAAAAAATAAAAACTCTTTATCGATTACTACTTTAGTTATTAACACTAAACTTGGGATATGGATTTGTACTGAAAATCTTTTTGTTAACATATTGGTTGCTCGTCGACGTTACCAAAGGAGTTAAGTCATTCATAACAAAAATAATATATAAGTACTTAGTATTTACATGTTTGGTTAACTTTATTTTTTCAATAAAGAGTATTCTTACTTAAAATATGTTTTTCTTCTGCTTCATTTCGCTATTTCCCATAGAGCCGACAGAAAAAATCGTCAACTAAATAATGATTTAATATAACCATCCCAATTTGTTTTAGGTGTTTTTTTTTTATTAAATTTACTTAAAGTAAACAAAGAAAAGCTCAAATTATGACAGATTGCGGAATAGACAGACAAAAACATTTTTTAAATGAAACAAGAGTGATGTACCAATGTAAAAAAGTAAAAAAGGTACACTCAATTAAAATTGTAAATTGTAAAAAATATAATACATATTTAATAGCTCATTTCAGTGAAGATTCATATTCCAAATTGAATATCTTCATAGCTAAAAATAATCTATTCTCTTTAAATAATGGAAAAGTAAATATTATTTTATTAACCTAAATAAGCTTTATACGATTAATAAATCCGTCCTATTTTGGTTTTAAAAATTTATGGTAGGTAGCTGTTTGCATAGTTAGAGCCTTTTAGAGGCACTAAATTTATTTAAAAGTGATATACAGTCCCCCCCCCCCCCCCTTGGTACTTTTCGATAAACAAATGTAATAATAAAATTTGGGCCCACTTGTAGATTGAGAATAGATTTGCATTGAGGTATCACTCAATCCTACCTCCCATCTAAAAATTTTATTCAAAAACTGTGTCAACATAATGACACTTACAAGATAGGATTTTAGTTACAGAAGGTACCTACTTAACAAAATTTTATTATAATTTCTTAATTGAATTTAAATTAATTAAAAAGTTACCAGGGGGGACTTTAGATCACTACCTAAGCATTTAGTTTTATTAGTAGTAGGAAGACTTTTTGGGGAACATATAAGTAAACAAGATATATATTTGTTTTAACTTTTATTAAATAAAACAGGGTCAATTCTGAATTAGAATCAAAATAAAATTATAATAACTTTTTAAACTTTTTTAAATGTTACAAAAACAATATTAAACAAATTATAACAATGTATATAATATTTATATAGTAAGTAGCCAATGCATCAATATTCATTTTTCAATGTTAAACATGGTGGGCAGTAGGTAGCTAGTGGCCCTGACCGTCCTAAACCATGAAACATGTAAGATTTTGTCACAAATGAACTCTAAGTCTAATGCCTTATATCATGGCCTAGCTCTATTGCCAGAGAGTAAGGGGGGGTTTTAAATAGGGCGCCACCGTTTTGCAGCCAGGCCATGATATAAGGCATTAGACTTAGAGTTCATTTGTGACAAAATCGGATTGTCACAACTCCCCCTCTCCTAGGAAAGGAGGGGAATTTCCTAAAGGAAATTGACCGACGATAATCAAGCACAAAAAGCCTCATTAGCTAAGCAAAGCAAATCAAACAATAATTTAAGTATTCATACACAAAAAAAAAAGAAATAAGCAGGGACCGAAACACTCCCGGAGTGTTTATCAAATATAGTTACAAATAACGTAAGAATAAGTAATTAAGTAAGTAATAAAAATAATTAATAATTTCAAGCACTGTTCCGCAGCTGACAACCCATGGAGACCCCGAGCGAGGAAAGGACGTGACCCCGAGCTGTTTGTACGGTATAGCGGTCCAAAAAAAACGAACTCGATGGATATCGGACTTAAGTAGCATTGCGTACAACCAAACGTGTCTTGGCGAACCTCGTGTACTAACCTCATACAAACAAACTCGCGGTACAATCTCGCACCCACAAGAAAGACCCAAGGAAGGCAAATACACAGCAGTACTTGAAAGGTGAAAAAAAAAAAAAACAATAATCAATTTTTTTTTTATAACTAAATTTTTTTTTATAACAGCGAAAGACGCGTTGCAATTTTGGCGCCCCACGTTGGGCGAGAGTAAATAGGGCGCCACCGTTTTGCAGCCAGGCCATGATATAAGGCATTAGACTTAGAGTTCATTTGTGAAAAAATCGGATTGTCACAATTTGATAATTATAATAGTAATAATGTATAGTTATACCTATTTACCCAGCTTTTAATAAATAAAACCGCAAATATTCAATTAGGCACTCACTTTCCCGTAACTGGTAAATGAAACAGGTAAAAGTCCAACGCGAGCATCGACCAAAAATGAGGGAAATTGATTCTTATTTCTTCTTGTTGCCGACTTGCCGGCTTTCGACATTCGACATCACGTCACACGTCACATCACGCCACCCGCACAAGCGAATAAGAGCAGGGTTAACCGAGGTTGCCGTTTATTTTTCGTCCTGTGTTGTAAAAACAAAAAAATAGTTTAGACAACTAAAAAAATAATTACGGCACATGACTTATTTCTTAGTTACCAACTTGTAGTATTATGAGTTGACTATTAGGTTGTTGTGACTAATTTGCTTAGGTGATGCAAGTTTGAATGCACTCCAAGTAACTCCAAAAATAGGTACATCCGATAACTAAATATGTCGAGCTAAAATTTTATTTACTGCAACTAATTCAAAGATGACTTTAGATTTTGGTTAGGGCAGAATATTTTTATTGTAACGAGTATTAAGAAAAACTCCGGATTTGTTTTCTTGACAAAAAATACTTACTTTTGGTAACTTAAACATGGGAACAAATAAAAATGAGTCGAGCATACCAAGTCATTTTTAAGAGTGTGATGCGTCCGTCTGATTTGAGGTATAAGAGGACGAGAGCGTGGTGTTTCTGCTAAGTTGCAATACCTTGAATGGCTGAGAAAGGTTAAAAGGCGAGCTTTGCATGCACTTGATCTTTATAACAATATTATTTTAAAACGAGTCCCTTAATATTTATATCAAAATTTTCAAATATCAAATTCCGCGATGATGAACATAATCTGGATTTTCGACAAAAATCTACAATTACTACACCTCTGCATTACACAACATACTTTGAAAGATCCTTCAGTTTTATTGTAGCCAAACTTTATAATAAGGTCCTTGCCAGCATGAAATTTTTTACTGGCATCAAATTTAAGCTGCCAATAAAAAAAATAATACAAAATTTTGTTTAACAGTTCTTATTTAACGTATTCTCAATTATACGCAAATCAAGTTGATTATATATAATCAATAATATATTATACAGGGTGTTATGGAAATGACTTATTATTTTTTAACCCGTAAATATATAGGTCTAGACGAATTGGGGAAAAATTGCTATAAATGGCGCTCGAAGCTAGAAATTCGAGAAAAATGCCTTCAAAAATTTAGGTCCAAAACACCTACGCGCCAATGACCCAAACAGCTGATTTGGGTAATTGTTTACTTTAGTGCAAATGTTGAATTTTTCGCTAAAATTTCGTATATAGGCTAATTAAGGGTAGCTGATCACAATTTTCCTTTTGCGTTTAGGCGGCAAATGCACTGGTTTTGAGAAAAAAAATGTTAAAGTTTTTCTAACTCACCGGTATGTTATTTTGCATGTAATCCTAAAATGTTGCTATTTCCAATTAAATATTACTTGTCGGAGTCATAGTATACACTTCCGAGTTGAAATAAACGAAATATGCCACAAGGAAACTCTGAAAAACGGGATAACTTGTAAGCGAACAGAAAACTCTACGTTATCTGGAAAAAGACGGGAGACAGCTCACTGACAGCTGGCCAAAAAAGCAGAAGCAAACTGCACCCATGTTGTCAGATTGTTAGTGTATTATAAATTGCCTATACTTTTCAATTCATTTTTATTAATTGAATGAATCCTATTGGCTCGAGCTAGCATATCATTCTCCTGGATGGAAGCCATTAATAATTACAAGAAAAAGAAGAACAATCTGGCAACGTGAGTGCAATGAATCTGAAGAGACGCTTCTACTTTGTCGGCGTATTAACAACGAATTTAATTAAATTTATGCCTTTTCCATTGTTTTTTTGCTAAAATGTTGTTCTTATTTTATGAACAGATAGTTTGGTGAAAGTTTTATCACATATTTTGAAGGGAAAACCATAAAATCTAGGAAATTGAAAGGAAAGAATACCCTAACCTGTAAGTGAAAAACTTTAACATTTTTTTTTCTCAAAACCAGTGCATTTGCCGTAAAAACGCAAAAGGAAAATTGTGATCAGCTACCCTCAATTAGTCTATATACGAAATTTTAGTACAAAATTCAACATTAATTGCACTAAACTAAACAATTACCATTCCAGCAGTTTGTCTTGTCAAAAACACATGTGTTCAGGGGCATTGAACTATCATGGAAGGCGCACATAGTCCGGTTTTAAGGTATTTTACAAAATTCAAAATACTTCCGATTTTAGAAAAAAAAACTATCAAGTGTAACTCTAGACCACCTCAGGAGTGGCCCCTTAAAATATAATAAGTCATTTCCATAACACCCTGTATATAAATGGGAAACTCACATAACACAAATGTGCAAAAAAGCAAATTCGATGATATACCTAATACAAAGATCATTCAAAGATCTCTCAAAAGAAATGATCTTAAAGTTATACAGATCATACGTAAGACCGAAGCTTGAGTATGCCCAGGCCATCTGGAGTCCATATTATGTGAAAGATATAGAGCAGATAGAAAGAGTGCAAAGACGAATAACCAAATTACCACAAGAACTTAAAGACCTAACATATGTGGAACGACTGGAACAGTTAAAACTTACAACCTTAAAAGTACGACGATCCAGGGGTGATCTTGTAGAGACATTTAAGATACTAAATAATCACTATGCATGTAACTTAAGGGAAATCTACCACCTTAACCACAACATCAATTTAAGGGGACATAATATAAGGTTGTCCAAGGAAAAGTGCAACAAGCTGCTCCGAAGAAATTTCCTGACTAATAGAGTTGTCTACCACTGGAATGGTCTAAGTGGCAACACTGTAAACTCCACTAGCAAGAATCAATTTAAGAACCGCCTGGACCAAGAAATAAAAAATTGGAGTGTATCCTTTGTGCATTACTCTGTGTAGACTGTAGATTGGTTAAGGGATGGAATGATAAGAGTGTGATTAATTTTAAATGCTGAGATTTGGGATTGTGATGCCTACTTGAAAAGATTCAGCAGTCTCATCGGACATCCGCCTACTGCTGATTACCATAATAATAATAATAATAATAATAATATTTGAGTTACATAGTTCATATAAGTATTTAGTACTTATAAGGTTACTTTGGATTTATAGAGTTTAATTTTCTGTTATTTGGTGGATTAGTTATTTAGTACAGCAATATGACATATACAGGGTAGGCCAACAAGGACGCGTCGGTCAATAGTTGCTAAACCGTTGAACTTATGAGAAAATTTTCTTAATAAAACTTATTACGTTTCGCCTCTGCTATAACTATAAATTATTTTTAAGAATACAGGGTGTCTCAAAAAAGACTAATACCAAAAACTATATTTTTGTTAAATTGAATATCCTACCTTTTTATGTGGCATATAAAGCCTCTATCGGTTGTGTATTCAACTTTTAATTTGTATGTAGATCGAATGCAGCGTTGCCAAGTTATGAATTAAAGAAAGAAAAATCAGTCAAAAACATACTTTTTTAAACTGTTATATCTCCGCCACTGCTTACTAATTTCCCTGACAAAGTTACATGTAATCTAATGCTGGCTTAGTTTATCCTAGACCGTCCTCACTTTTCGATTTAATTACACAGGGTGTCCAGAATACTTGTTGAAACATCTCTATTTTCAATTCGATTTTAATTGTATTTCTTAAATACAACACCCTGTATATTATTTTGCCGTCAAAAAGCCTAAAGTGTCCCCTTTCAGAAAATATTATGTTTGCCGTATGTATCTCGCTATCATTTTGAGATATTAAGGTTTTTCCGTAACTTTACAAAGAAAATTTTAAAAATTGTAGGCGGCATGGCTCAAGGAATCGAAACAATTATTGTTAGTCATTGGCATAAAAATATTTATAACAATAAAATATTATATTTAATATATTTCTTAGGTACAAAATATCAATTAACGCAACATAAATAAATAATTAACATGAACATAATTATTTTAAACAAATTAATTTATTAAAAATAATTAAGATGAACATAATTTTTTTAAATAAATTAATTTATTAGATATTCAAACACTCTATTATTTTGCTGTAAACATATATTTAACCTGTCTGTTAAAGATCTATTTACATTTTGTAACATTAAGGGAATAACTGAATTAAATGCTTCTCTTATTCTTTCCCGCATGTTTGCCGCTGTAGTTGGAGGTGTTCCGTAGACCAGATCTTTAACGTATCCCCATAGGAAGAAATAAGGTTTTGTCATATCTGGTGACCTTGGAGGCCACAGAACAGGTCCGCGTCTTCCGATCCAACGGCCAGGAAATTTTTTATCCAGAGTATTTCGAACTCCAATATTAAAATGAGCAGGCGCCCCATCTAACTGGAACCACATTCTTCTTAATAGTCCTAGTGGTATATTTTCTAACAGATTATCAAGATCTTCATTTAAAAAATGTTGAAAAATATTCCCATTGAGGTGTCCATCAAAAAAATGAGGTTCTATTACGTGGTCTCCAATTATGCCTCCCCAGACGTTTAAGCTCCACCTATGTTGCTGGTCAATAGACCTTAGAAAATGTGGATTTTCATCGGCGTAGAAGTGCAAATTATGTGGAATGTCGCCTCATCGGTAAACAATACAATATTAAAAGATCGTACATCCTCTCGAATTCGAGCAAGACCCCAATTACAGAAATTTATTCTATTCTCAAAATCTTGTCCATCAAGTGCTTGATGCAGTTGCACACGATATGGATGGAACTTATTCTTACGCAACATTCTCTGCACAGAAGTTTGACCTAAGACCAACAAATCACTTATGTCTACTGTACTTCTATGTGAATCTTCATAAACAGATAAACAACAGTTAAATTAATTTTCTTCGTTTACCACTGGCTTTATTCTTTCATGCTTTTCGCACTTAACTGTCCCAGTTCTATCAAATTTATCCATCAGTCTTTGAAATGATCTGGCATCTGGATGCGTTCTATCAGGAAACCTCTCGCAGTACACTCGGGATGCCAGAAGACAATTCTTTAAGCATTCTCCAAGGATATAAATCATATCAATTGATTCTTGGTTCGTATACTTCATTTTTACTACAAAATACTTCTTATTGAAGGAAGATACTATGCACAAAATGGCACTAAATGTCACAGGATTACAAAAGTAAAATTACTGACAGCGACATACCAACAAATAGCAATTGTTTCGATTTCTTGGGCCATGCCGCCTACGATTATTTGAATTTTCTTTGTAAAGTTACGGAAAATCCTTAATATCTCAAAATCGTAGCGATATACATACGGCAAACATAATATTTTCTGAAAGGGGACACTTTAGACTTTTCGACGACGAAATAATATACAGGGTGTTGTATTTAAGAAATTCAATGAAAATCGAATTAAAAATAGAGATGTAAATAAAACGACAATGTCTTCCTCCACAAATTTAATAAAAGTAAAATTCTTGTTCCCTACATGTTTCGGGCGTCTAGACGTCCATCTTCAGGGGATACTAGAAGGAATTTCATCTTTACAAAACTAGTTAGAATCATGGTGAACATTGACTTACCTATAATCGAGTTGACTATAAAACAATGCAACAATTTAGTGTTTGTGTCTGGGTTGAAGTTATGATTGTTTATGTGTATGTGTCTTGAGAAGTTCGATTTTATTTGTGTCGGTATTAAATTTAGATTTGATGCTCTTTCTATCTCCTTACAATGTTCGTTAATCCTAGTCTTAAACTTTCTCCCTGTTTGTCCAACATAGGAGGCTGAACAGCCCTCAGTTGAGCAACTGACCTCGTACACTCCAGACTTGTCTAAAAGTGGGACTTTATCCTTGGAGTTGCAAATGAAAGAACCGAGTGAATGTTTGGTTTTAAAACTGATATTGAAATTAAATGATTGGAATATATTTTTTAGCTTATAAGAAATGGGTCCCCAGAAGGAAAGTGAGTGGAAAAAATATATTCCAATCATTTAATTTTAATATCAGTTTTAAAACCAAACATTCACTCGGTTCTTTCATTTGCAACTCCAAGGATAAAGTCCCACTTTTAGACAAGTCTGGAGTGTACGAGGTCAGTTGCTCAACTGAGGGCTGTTCAGCCTCCTATGTTGGACAAACAGGGAGAAAGTTTAAGACTAGGATTAACGAACATTGTAAGGAGATAGAAAGAGCATCAAATCTAAATTTAATACCGACACAAATAAAATCGAACTTCTCAAGACACATACACATAAACAATCATAACTTTAACCCAGACACAAACACTAAATTGTTGCATTTCTGTGGCAAAGGCAACACATTGGACTTACTTGAGATTATGGAAATAAACCAAATTATCAGAGACCCAGATATTGTCTGCGTTAATGACCAAATTATTCACAACAGCACACATTTTTTCAATGCTTTGAGTTTCACTAAATAATCAAGCTCTTACTATCTCTATTTTATTCTTTCCCTACCCAAGGGAGTTCAACTGTTCTTTTGATTTTGTCAATCCTACCTTGACTCCCTAAGAATTTTCTATTCATAGATATTAATTGTTTTTACACATCTATGACTTTAAGACTGTTTATAGGCTGAGGTTTTCATGTTTCGAGTGTATCATCTAGTGTTAACTATAGTGTTTACCCCTTGTGCGACTCGCAAATTCAGTGCAGTTTAGTGCCCCCCTCTGAACATTTTAACCCCAATTTTATAATTCATTGACAGATGTCTAGTGTCAGTCATTCTTCGGATACTCTGAGCGTCTAGTGACCACAACTTTTAAACTTTATTCTATTGAATATTGACATACTCTCATCGATTTTTTAAACCCAATATCGAGTTTAGGTAAACCTCATTTTCTAACAGCTGACATCCAAGTGATGTCATATCCGCTTTACCTACTCTCTTTCACTCTGAGACACGTGTGTGTAAAGTGAACATGGTGGTGATTTAGCACTAATTCTGTATTTTAAAAAATAAAAAGTTCTTTTTTCATTAAATGAAATGATTTCGTAATTTATATATTACCATGGGCATAGCCCCTCTGGTATAAAAAAATTTCAATTTTTTAAAAATTAACACGGAGCATGCCTCCAAAAATTTTATTTTAAATCTATTTTTATTTTAAATTTCTTTCTTCACATCTACAATGTTTTTCTAGAAAATCATCATCAAAAATAAAATGCACCTTTTAAAATAATATATTTGCTATTCAATTCTTATATTTTCACAAAAATTTTCATTCTATAAATATACAAATTATAATTTTCCACATGTCCACCCAATTTCTGAGGTTCCTACTCAATTTTGGCTGTACTCATTAATTTGAGGCAACCATTTAAAGTTTTTATAGTCAACTCGATTATAGGTAAGTCAATGTTCAGCATGATTCTAACTAGTTTTGTAAAGATGAAATTCCTTCTAGTATCCCCTGAAGATGGACGTCTAGACGCCCGAAACATGTAGGGAACAAGAATTTTACTTTTAATAAATTTGTGGAGGAAGACATTGTCGTTTTATTTACATTACGTAAACTCCACTGCAAGTATGGACTACTTTTTCAATTTAAAAATACAGATGTTTGAACAAGTATTCTGAACACCGTGTATAATTAAATCGAAAAGTGAGGACGGTCTAGGATAAACTAGGCCAGCATTAGATTACATGTAACTTTGTCAGGGAAATTAAGAAGCAGTGGCGGAAACATAACAGTTTAAAAAAAGTATGTTTTTGACTGATTTTTCTTTCTTTAATTCATAACTTGGCAACGCTGCATTTGATCTACATACAAATTAAAAGTTGAATACACAACCGATAGGGGCTTTATATGCCACATAAAAAGGTAGGGTATTCCATATAACAGAAATATAGTTTTTGGTGTTACTCTTTTTTGAGACACCCTGTATACTTAAAAATAACTTTAGGTTATAGCAAAGTCGAGACGTTATATGTTTTATTAAGAAAATTTTCTCATAAGTTCAACAGTTTAGCATCTAGTGACCGACGCGCCCTTGTTGGCCCACCCTGTATATATGTATAAATGTAAACTAATTTATTGGATTTAGTACAGTGACTTTTAATTACCTGCTATTTTTATATATCATCGTGGTTGAGTGAGGAAGCTTTGCTTCAACTTCGCCGTTTGTAATTTAATCATTACAATAAATTCATTTATAATTATTATTGTTATTATTATTATTATTATTATTATTATCAATATAGACATACACTTATACCGTATACCAGTTGTGTTTAATTTTAAAGTAATCTCGCTAAGGTACATTTCGTCCAAGTGAACGACATGATTTCGCTGAAAATGCGAATTTTCAAAATATATGCAATTAAATTCCTAAAGTATGGTTTGATTTGGAAAATGGCTAAAGATCGAAGTAAACATGTAAAGATAAATAATTTACTGCTTTGTGCAATTAATTATTGAAGTTGCAGCGAGCTTGTTTGTTGTGAAGTTGATGTCCAGCTTGAGTTTTAGGTTAACGATTGGGTTAGTTGGGGTAAGTTACTTACTTACTTGCTTAAATAACGTTAAATGCTATTAAAATTTAAAACAAATTTAACATAATAATTGTCTTATTCAATTTCATAATAGTCATACAATCACCTCTTTTCATTATATGCTTAAACAAATTTCAAAATGAAACTGCTCTGAATTAAGAAGATAATAATTTAACCCGATTTATTTTAACAAGTTTACGAAGCAGAAACTCGAAATTGGTGCGAAAATGGGTATTTAGGTTTGAGGCTCGTTGCCACAGATATTGATCCGTTCAACTAAATCTAGTTAGTTAATTAATAATTTATTTACAGTTGGAATTAATCAATTACATGCATGAAATTTTTCCAATTTGTTTCACCTTAAAAATAACACAAGCAAGGTTAGTACTAGTATTTAGTTTCAGTAACTAAATTTGCTACGGCATATTACGTTTTAATTTGATGTAACGTAAAATGATTAAGAAATTTTAAATACTATCTCTAAAATACCGGAAGTTATTAAGTTTAAAACAAGTTCACTAGAAAGTGCGAAATGAAATAAAGACAAGGACGTTCGTTTGGACTTGAGATTATTTAAACTGTATTGAAATTTCATAATATCTAAAAAAAGATACAATGACAGATAATGAAGAAATAATTGAAGTAATAAGCAATGGCACTTCTCTGTGAAATATTTATTTGTTAATAGTTATTTAACACCCTGTACATCTTATCTCAGGATTAATATGGAAAACTCATTTTTCCAACAGAATATTTTTCTATGAAGTAGGTACGTCTTTTTGTCGTATTATAAAGTGTATTTTTCTCTCGTCAACTTCATCCGTGGACGCATTAAAGTGTTTATAGGTCACCGAAATCTTCAGCGCTCAACGTTGCAGTTAGCAATTAGATTTAAAATACTAGTAAACTACGAACTAGTACGATCCTATTTGTAATAGAGTAAAATATACAATGTGGTCGATTAGGTGTGAAACAAATAGGAAACTTCCTTAATATAGGTTTCTTATTCTTTACGAAATCTAGATTACTTAGAAATTTAACGAGAACAAACGAACCGTTTGTTCGATTTTAATTTGCTAAAAAGTGACCTAGTTTGAGTTTAAAAAATAAAAGTTTATCCGATCTTAAAAAAAAGATCGAGTGATTTTGAGTTAGAGGAATTCACGAATTTTGGCATGAATAGATACTAAAATAAAATAATACTTCACTAAAAAAATGTTTGACATTATCAAATCAATTTGTAACAATATGTCAGGTTGCCGAGCAATGAAAAAGAAAAGCTACTCGATTTTGAGCTGGAGAGGTTTTTACCATTTAATTTTTAACTGGAGAGGGTTTTATCGCGATTAAAAAGGATGCACCTTTTTTATCGATGTCAAAGTGATAAAAATGCAAATGTCATATGAACATTTTATTGTAGGAGTGAATTTATCAACAATAATATTTTATAAGAAACCAATAATAAAGAAGCTTCCCATTTGTTGCAGACTTAATAGACCACAAGGTATATACGACATATACAGGGTGTTCCTAAATATTCTTCAAACGCCTCGCTACCGATCTACAGGGTGTTAAGATTTTAAGATTTTTTGTTAGTTTTTTCTTTATAGCTCCTGCAGTTTTTTATATATTTAGCTCACATTAACATCATTGGGCATGCCAAATGGTTGTGAGAATCCACAGGGAGATACTTTTTCATGGTTCATGTCCCCTTTTCTCCCCCTGTCTAACATACGAAATGATTTTATTTTATTTAAAAATTTTTCAGCCTTTTGTAGTTTTTCTTGTATCAAGAAAGAAAATAGCTAAATGAAAATAGTAGGCTTTGGCTTCATTCGGATAATCTCTTGTTTCTATTATTTTTGAGAGTTTATTCGCCACTACCTGTTGCTGGTATGACCCACCCGGTTTTAGTAGCAATGATTTATTGCAATACAAAAAACCTAACTAATAACAATAACATGGAAACTACGATACAACAATTGTTCAAAGTGACCTCCTCCAACCCTTATATACATGCACTCTGTAGATCGGAAACAAAGCGTTTGCGGATCCTTGCTTATATGAATTTTTAGGCATGAAATAAGCCAAAGAATTACCCACTTCCGTATGTACACGATATTTGGGAACACTCTGTATACGGGACCTCACTTCGGTCCCATCATTCCTTACCATAAACCATAACCGTAAGGGTATTTAGTACGTAGCTAACAGCACCCCTTTACATAGTGGTGGTTAAGGATTGTTAAAATTATGTTTGCCCGTCTACCGTTAACTGCAAAACCCTGTGACAAATAGTGACTTAAAAATTCTCTGAGCGACGGAGACCTGTAACGGTTGTACTTCGTACAGGATCGTGCACGGTCTTCAGGATATGGATTTTATTCTTATAGGTTAGATTTCCGTCCAGTATCTCAACTTAATTGCTAACGTAAAGCGATGAAAATGTCGGTGACTTAAAAACTCTCTATTGTATATCGACGTAATTTTTGACTCAAGAACAAAATTATCATAAGCTTCTTAGTTTTCAAAAGAAACTAAAAATAAGTTCGTGTATCTTTTCCGTCAGAGCCAAACCTTGGACACGTTTCAGCATTTGAATGCTCATCAGCTCATGCGTGTGCTCGCTACGAGAAGTAACCACTTGCTGCAACTCATGTCTGTTTTTTTAGTTTTTATTTGAAGATTTAACAGAAAAATATTAAAATAATTTCCGTTAGAAAAAATTGGGGGTTACTTCAAAACTCTGTTTTTCCTTCCATCTCGATGAGCGGTAAATAATAGTATTTTTTGCTAATTTCAGCAATTTTCTATCTTTTATTATAACAGTTGCTAAAGGTAGGCACTTAATTTTGATCGGTCTGGCCTGTATTTCACTATCCACTTAAGATTATTTGCAAAGTTTATTAATTATTGGTTATAATTATATTATTAAGTATTATGGCTGAATTTTTTTATGTTCTAACATTGTATTTGAATATAAAAAATAAACGGCTATTATATATAATAATCAGTAAAGAGAAAAATGTTACTTTAGGTACAGCCAATCCTTGGACACGTTTTACCGTTTGAATGCTTATCAGCAAGGCTGATGCGTGTGCTCGCTGCGAGAAGTAGCCACTTGCTCCAACTCACGTCTATTTATTTCAAGATTTAACAGAAAAATAAATCCGTTAAAAAAAAATTGGGGTTTACTTCAAAACTTTTTTTTTCTTCTGTCTCGATGAGCGGTAAATAATCGTATTTTTTGCTAATTGTAGCAATTTTCTATCTTTTATTATAATATAGTTGCTAAAGGTAGGCACTTAATTTGGATCAGCCTGTATTTCACCATCCACGTAACATTATTTGCAAAATTTATTAATTATTACTGATTATTCAATTATTAACTATTATGGCTAAATTTTCAAGTCTAAATTTTTTTATGTTCTATCATTAATTTAGTTTCTACTTTGGGATTTTAATGTAGCGGATTATATTTTTTGTTTGCTGTTAGTAACTGGCCAATATGTATTTGATTGTATGTGAATATCCATCACCTATAATTCATACGACGAGTTTTTTTTTTTTTTTTAATAATAAATTGTATATCATATCCAAATAAATGGTGTGACAATATAATAACAAAAGATAAACGGCTATCATATAATAATCAGTAAAGAGAAAAATGTTAGTTTGGCCAACATTTTAATAACATTTTATTTTAGGTTCCGGTTGGTGGCCTTTGCTCTCACACACTTTGGAGCTAAAGCTAAGGGAGTTGGATATTATTCCCAAACATTCATTTTTGTTCGAGAAGAATGCCTCCCTCAGGTATATTGAAAGGAAACTTCGAGTGTTTAAGAAAAATCCATGCAGGGGTAAGTGCGAAATTAAATTTAGAATTTTGTAAAAATGTATGTGTTAAAAAATAAATATATGGCCGGTAGAGGGCGCCAAAGAGTAAGATAATTTTTGGTTTGAGAGCTAATTAATTGGGTAATTATTGATAAATTGTTGATGTATAATCTAACACTTTTAAGTTCATTTGCGTGGTATAGTTACCCGCAATAAAAAGCCGAAGTGTCATACAAGGTTACTCTCTTAATATTTTCGCTGGGTGTTTCTAAAAAATTTTCAATTACATACCCTGTACAAAAATACTTAAATTGCTGTAAAAATACTACACCATTTATTACAGTACGAATACAATTGTATAGCTTATTTAAAACTTTTAATTGATTTTAAAATCCAGTAAGTATTTCCGATTCACAATATCCGGATGAAAAAACTTTTAAAATTTTAAAGCAGGGAAGTCAAAAGTTTTCTAAACCAAAGTCACTCTGCTGGTAAATTCCTTTGATAAACTTTATTTGTTGAATGTAGGGACCCATAAAATTAAATCCAGATTATCTTTAGAGAGTTTTTTTTTAAATAAAAATGATTGCTGTTTTTGTCATGTTGCGCTTAGTAAAGAAAATTTAGATATATAATTAGTTAATTGATCTCTTCTAAAGAAGTTTTAGTAGCAAATTCAAAGCATAGTATGAAACATAACGAAAAATACCTGTTTTGGAAAGAAATTTATTGCTTGATCAACGCACCAATCAAAAAATGGTTATAGCAAAAGTTAAGGTGAAGGTAACTCAAAAAATATGTAACAAGCGTAATAGAAAAAGCAAACTAGAAGATTTTAAACAAAATCATACTGATTCCATTCCATTCGCCAGTTTATGCTCTTAACTTCAGCCCATCCCGTCGACTAATAAATCCTCATTGTCTGAAGTATTAGATGAGCCGATACTACAGACTTCGCAGGTATACAAAAACTTACTGCCCTTGCCGATGGTTTGGTGTTTCTGACAGAGCTGGAGCAGCGATTATTTCGGCCAGATTTCAAAATATTGGGATTATTGCGGAGGACAATCTATCCAACATTGTAGATAAGGACAAAATTAGACGTGCGTGAAAGAGCTCCCATTGCCTCATCTGCTTGAATTTCTCGATGACGCTACCTGGATCTCAAAGCTTTATAGGACCTATAAAAAAGGCTTAAAATTGTCAGCAGCAAGCAAAGAAGATTAAAGCACAGATCAACTTTATTTGTTTGAAATGTGCGAGGCAATTCATTCTGGTACGTGCCCCGATAATTTGTAAAAAAAAAATTCAGGCAAGATAGTGCATTTAAGATGGCAGACGATGGCAAACAGGCTACTTATTATGTGTCTCCTCACGAGCTAAAAATTTTGTGGCGTTGGTTAATTTTATATTAATTCGCCTATATGGTTCGAAATTAAAACTAAACCACTTTGCATTTACGGTGCTAAGCATTTACATGAAAGCGCGAAGTTAACGAGTTATCTGCCAGACAACTTAAAAAAAATAATTGACCCAGTAATTCAATGAATCGGTTTTTTTGGGCATGCAGAATATATCTTGATGGCTATCTTGGCAGATGAAGATGAGATTTTAAAGGGAACGGGCCTTGCGAAGAACCTAAAAGTCCGAGACCGAGAATAAGAAGTTATCGAATTTTTGAACTGCCCAAATTTAGTTTTGAAGTTGAAAATTCTTAATACTTTGGGCATTTCTCTTGAAAAAAGTTACTCTTTATTTGATTAAAAAAAAAACAGTTTTAATTAACTAATCTATCAATTTCACATACTAATTATTAGTAGTTATTAATTTACATAAATATACGTAAGAATTTAAAATGGAGTTATGCTAACATGTTAAAATGGAGTTATGCTAACATGCATTTAATTTAGGGACAGGCACAATATTGAAGCAAGAATAATTTATGCTGAGAGATTTCCAAATCGAATTTACCGACTCGGAAAACATTTGTAAGGATTAATCGCAGCTTAAGAGCAACAGAAAAATTAAAAAAAAAAAAAAATGGGAAACATTTCTCTTTCATCGCTGTACTTGAAACAACATTGCAGGATCATTTCGTACTTGTTCGCAAAAAGTGATTATCCTTTGAAGTAGCTCTTCCCTGGTATTTACTTAAGTTGAGTAAATACGTTTTAGATAACCCTAAAAAAAGAAATCCAAAGGATTTACGTCTGGAGACCTAGGTGGCAACAGAGTAGGTCCGACGGGACCTATCTAAATATTACCAAAATTATCAGACAAATAACGACGCACTACGTTGCTAAAATGTAGCGTCTAAACATCTTGCTTATTAACCACATTTGTCAATAAATGATTTAAATTATGTTGCAAGAATTGCAAATACAAAGCACCATTTAACCTTCCTTCTAAAACAAAGAGTTCAATTGACAATCATGTGTCCCAATGATACCCGCCCACACAATAATCATATACCTTGGTTGATGCTTGCTCTGTCTTATTGCATTGGGATTTTCTTCATGCGAGATATGTAGATTAAGACAATTTATTATGGCGTCTCTCTCTCGAGGCAGCTTCGTCGGTAATTAAAACAGTTCCGAAAAAATGGGGATTTTCTCTAAAGTGTTTGCAAAATTTAATATTGTAGTCTCAAACCAGTTTGCATGATTTAATCTTGCAGGATGATTATCTGGGCACACTGCGTGTACTTTTTGAATATGGATGAAGCAATTGTTCTTAAGGAACTTTATGAAAAACCATTTTTGTTGTGTCTAATTGAGCGCGAGCTTTCTTCCATTGTTAGATGGACTATTAGCAATGTCACCCAAAACTAGTTTTTCTAACTCTCGGTTCTTGCCCTTTTTGGGGTAGCTTTTCCCACCACGACGCGGTAAAAAGTTTCCTAAAATGAATTTTAAAATCGTTGTTTATGTACTTTTTATTTAACTTTATTTCTTACCTGTTTCTCTTAGTCTACGATCAATCCTTTTAAATATTTTCGAGCAGGTACGTTTTGATTCTTCTTGCTTCTAGATAATTGCAATGTGCTTGTCCATTAATTAAATACATAACAGCATATTCGGCATATGAATAAGGCTCCATAAGTAAGTTATGTTCAAATGATGACTTTAACATATTTTGTCATTCTTATCTATTGATATCCAGGACAAGAAATCATTGTGGCCCTATTGCAGTATTCCGACTTATTTGAGTAATTAACGGCACCAAATTAAATTTTTTTCGTTAACGGTTGATTTTTTTGAAACAAATGAAGTACCTTTTTTAAAGAGAAATGCTTCAAATATTTAAAAAGGTATTTTTTAAAACTTAAAAGTTATAATCAAAAATGTAAATCTTCAGGTGCGTCTTCAGTTAGTAGGGAGATTAGAAAAAATGTTGAATTATCTAAATTACTAGTATTATTATAACCTACCTTATACGCTGGCGAAATATTTCTCTCTACTAAAAGGACGTTTACTTCTCTCTTGTTTCTTGTTTTACATTTTAATATTTAGGGAAGATGACCCAGATATTCTGATTAATATTTCATTTTCAGGGTTAATTTTAGGGTAAAACATGTCTATAATTAGAAAACAGGCCAAGCATAATCAATATTGTAAAAATATAGATGCCTTTCATGCGATAAAGACTAGCTGAAAATAATTTTAAATATAATATTACAAATTTGTATGAGATGTTTTTTAAAATAAATTAGACGTAGTTAAGATTAGCGTAATGGCGTACCTATGCAGTTGCTTTCGATTAAGAGGGCGTAGGAAATTTCGGCCCCGGCCAGGTAGCAGCCCAATTTTGACAGGAACTTTCGGCACCGGGATGGAAGGGTCATGTTTTTATTACAGGCATTTTCGGCCCCAATGGTCTAACGTTATAACATTTTAATTTTTTTATGATCTTTTGTGTTTTGAATCATTTATAAAATGAAAATGCAACTAACCTGAACTAACTCAATTTTTGACCTGCAACTCGGCTAATGCGGTTTTATAGACTTATATTGGTTAAACAGCGCTAACACGGCATCTAATCCACCTTTTTGGTTCAATTCGCATTACCTGCAATGTTTGGGGCCGAAATTTCTTGCAAGATTACTTGACCTAAAATTTCTAGTAGGTACCTTACCCAATATGGGGCCGAAAGTTCCGCCGCCCGATTAAGATAATGCCGTCTTTAAAAGGATATTTTCAGTTCAATTAAATTTCGTCAATATACTGCGTGAATTTACTAGTATCATTAGATTTGTGCAAAGCATTTGATGCACTAATATATTTTATTGCAGCCCTTTTTATAATATTAAAGTGACTTTGGCTCCAAAATTATTTTAATAAGTGTAAAGAATTGTTCAAACTGGAAATTGTAAAAATAAGAACCAAAAATGATGGGTTATCATAAGGTTTGTAATAAGAACTTCATTATTTTACCGTTGAAATTAGTAGGTTATTAAATTTGAAACGTAATGTAAACTTATTGCCAGATGAAACAACTACAATTTATTTTCTTTAACCCTATTTTAGAAAAAACACATTTTTAATTAAAAATCTGTAGTAAAATTCGTACGTTTTCACACACCCTTTCGGAATAATAATTCCGAAACACCTAGTCAAGGATAACTAGATTTTCTGTTCGAACATCTAAACTGCACGGGAAAACCAAATTATTTTAACCCTTTAAGTCCGGAATTAACTTACTTTTGGAATATCTATTTATAAATTGAAAATACAGTTTAAAACTGAACATAATAAACATAACTGAGTCAAAAAAATATACAGTGTTGGTAGTTTTTCCAAAAAATGGTGGTTACATCAGGCGACCAGTAGGATTACTGGCCAGGTACCTAAATATAGTTAAAAAATATTTATTAAGAACAACGTAAAAATCAAAATTGCATAAAAACCTTATAACAATAATTAGCTTCTATGATACGCTAAGGAACAATTTCTTTTATCATTTAGACACAAGCAAACTTCACATATGGTACAGCTCCACATGCTCCTATGTGCTTCCTTTTTCGTACTACATACTGCACAACGTCTGGATTCACTGTATATAGGCATATGAGCTATACGGCTCATCATCACTATCCATTTCAACGTCTTGATATATCGTGACCTCATCCTGTTCAGCAACCAAAGTTTCAGCCATATTCTCAAGGACCTGGTCAATATCATCTTCATCTCCTGACAAATAGTCGCCTGCCAAAGATTCTACTTCAGACGGAATTTCGGCTAAGATGTTATTCACATCGTGTTTGTCCATTGCTTCGAGTTCTGCAAACGACCATTTACATCTTTCTGTAAATGTTACAACCTCACACACTTACCAGACACCCCGTATATTCCTAGTGGTCAGTTTATATGACCACCACTTTTAAGACGACGTGAAAGCCAGAAAGAACATAAAATTATCAGTTCTCTTTTTGAATATGTAAACATGCAATAATTAGTGTATTACTTACCGGCCATTTTGAAATTTTAGCTACTTTTTACATAAAAATTAAACAAATAACCTAAGCAACACGTGTACCTCTTAAAAACCGACAAAAGAATGCTGGTTCCACTGCACAATACACCTAAATGGAGCAAAGTTATATTTATTTGTAATAGATGGTACCATAAGTAATATATTTACGAGGTGGTTAGATCACAGCACCAGTAGGAATGTGTCAGTACATTTTTGAATTGGTGGTCATGTGGACCGACCAGTGGGACGCAAAGGGTTAAAGGTCAAGACAGCTTTGTTTTAATTGTATTACGCTGTCAGGTTATATTCGACTTTGACAGTGCTTGTTTGAGTATTTTATCAGTAAGTTTTATTGCAAAATATAGATTCTTTTTCTTTTTTCTAAAATATTGTCAGAGAAAGTTCAGTATAGAACTGGTATGGAATGGCATTTCCGCACTTGCAAAACCGTAAGCCTCATCTACAGCTCGGTCCACAAACTTATCGCTCGTGCGGATATGCTTGTTATAGAATATTATAGTCTATAAGAAGTCAATCCGAAGAGCTAAAAAAACAGTCATGTACTGGGTCTGCTAAGTTTACCAATACATTTTAAATAAAAACTATCTAATTTTATGATGATTAGACCGCCGGCCGCTTCTAGTTGATGAAATAATTTTGGTGGAGAAAAAAATAAAATAACGCCTAAAAAATGTCTGTTCCACTGCGTTTCTTTACTTGTTGCCCCTGACAGTGGTGTACTTTAATTTGTAAAATAGGGGGAAGTAAATTCAGTTTATTCTTTTATTCGTTATTGGAAATTTTAGAAAGTATCTTAAGAGTGTGCCCGAGTGTACTGTTTTCTAAGTTATTTTGTTGTTGTTGCCGTCGCTGTTGTTACTGTTGTTATTGAGTGTCCTGTTTTCTAAATTGCTTTGTTGTTGTTACCGTTCTTGTTGTTATTAATGTTATTTAAATATTTAATCAAGATGGCGTTGTAGAGACCTTTTGATGTTGCTGATAATGAAACGAGCAATGTGGAAGCCGACTCCATTAAAGATTTACATATTCAAACGCAGAAACTTATTTTAAATATTAACATCTGCTTAAAAATTGAAAGTCTTGGGGCTTGCCAAAATGAAATATTAAAAAGGATTTGTGAGCTCACTAAACTTGCTCGAACTATAATTCACACAGTGATTAGAGCAGGAGTTATTATCGACCACTTCGTAAGGTGGAAAAGAGCTAATCAGAAGCTTAAAAAAGTTGATAATGGGGGCGAAGAAGTTATACGCCGAGTTGTATATCAATTTGACGAGAAAAACAAAGTCCCGACATTAGAAATGATTCGACATAAGTTACGGAATTATTCTGATTATGAATATAAATCTCTGGACATCTTAGGTAGGATATTGCTAGATTGTGACTTCAAGTACAAAATGTTGAACAAAATAATGGTATAATGGAATCGTCTCGTATCGTAGCGTAGCGGCAAGATTATTTGCATAAAATTAAGGTGCATCGCCAATTAAATGTGCACATAGTGCATACTAAATAGACCTTGCTCTCGCGGTAAACGAATTATCATACTATACGCAGGCAATGCTAAGGGTTTTGTTCCTAACGCTTTATTATTGTTCACAAAATATATAAAGTACTCATCGGCTGACTACCGTGACCACCACTTTATTCGAAAAGTGGTTTATCGAAGTTATTGAACAATTGCTGCCAAATCTATTCCTTAATTCTGTCATTGATATGGACAAGGCATCCTATTATTCGCGTCTACATAACAAAGTTCCTAACAGTAGCACAAAGAAGGATAAAATTCTTGGAAAGTAGAAACATGGAAATTCCTCAAAATGCTAGAAAAAAGGTATTATTGGAAGCTATAAAAAAGCGAACTTTAGGAAGGAATATGTAATCGACAAGGTGTGCGAAGCACATGGTCATACTATTTTACGCCTCCCCCTTATTGTATATTTAATCCAATCAAGGTGATTTGGGCTGCAGTCAAGGGCAAACTAGGAAAATATACCCATTCGCCATCTGAAAATGCTTTAGTACTTGGAAATATAAGCACAGTTGTTAAACAAGTAAACGACAGTGGTATATAGATGAAATGCATCCAGCAGGCCATAGAGAAGGAGGATGAATATTGTATTTTACCGGCAATTCATCCCATTATTATATCCCCAAATACGGATTCAAGCTCTGGAAATTCGGAAAGTGAATTTTGACTTTTCATCAAATTCACATAAAATAAAATATAGTGATAAACGTGTGCTAAGTGTTTTTTTATCATCACTATATATAATGCTAATTTAAAAAAAATAGATCCGTGTCGTTATATGAAAGTTATTGGGAATAAGCTTTTATAATTATAATTTAAATGCTGCCCCACAGTGCCGACCCCAATAGTTTTCATGCTTTACCAATTAGTTGTGTATACACAAAATAGAAATTAATTAATGTGGTAAAATATTTTCCATTCATAGTGTTGCACGCCGCCCATGCTTCTGAAAGAAGTTTCCACCTATAACCCGAACTTCGGTTATTTGCTGTTCCGATTGACTTCGTATATACTTTACTATTTTGTGCAATCGTCCACAAACTGACATCTTTCTGGCGTGTCGTGGCGTCACAAAACTCATTATTTTAGTATTGTTAAATAAAATATTGTATTCCCGGAATAGATTATGTTCCTGTACAGAATTTCGTTCATTAACATCATACATACATTCATACAATCTTGCAATTTATTCTATTTTATTTTCCATCGCAGAAAAAATAGTATGTGCACCTTGTAGGAAACCCATAGTCTAGTCCTCGGACGCTTGCTGGAATCGGCTGCGCCTCATCCATAAATTTGCATCCTCGGCTGAGAATATGTTATTTCTACTACTAGATACAACATACTATTTCAGATCATATTTTCGAATTGAGAAAGTAATATAAACTAAAATTTAACTATTGTCTAGCTTCGATCATATAAGTAAACCTCAAAATTTAAAAAATCTGAGGATATGCAGAACTTTTCTGAACTAAAATAAATTTACTAAATTTATAGATAAAAAATTTCCCATATGCTGCGCACTTTCTGCCGGTTACTGAATAAGTATAATAATTATACGAACAAAATTACACTTTTAGGATTCTTTGTGGGTGACAATATTATTTGTTGGAAATTTAACACAAAAGTATTATACCGATATATCAAAAATTATGTCGGTGAAAGGTGATCACAGAATGGAAAACAAATTACCCTTAAAAAGATCTGCATATTTAATTTGCAAAATTGACAGCTCCAACTTGGAGTTTTACAAATTTGGCGCCCTGAAATCTTTCAGCGAATGCTTTCAGTTGATCTCAAAAATTGAGGGAGCAGCGATGCAGTGACGATCTAATGCACGTATAATTTAATTTTTCTTTAAAAGCATGTTAGCATTTAAAAATTTATCTGTCAAGTTAAGGTTAGTTTGGATGTCAATCATTCTTTGATTGTCAATATTTGTGAAGCAGTTCTGCTAAAGTTTTCTTATTATTGTTATCTAAAGCTGGTCTTGATTTATGGGTTTCACAACTGAGCAAAAGATTTAAATGATTGAAGCCTATTTTTAGAACTGGTGTGCTAGTTAATGGAACTTGGGAATACAATGTACAATTTTCAAGAGTAATTCCCAGATGTAACAGTATTACTAAAGAATTTTTACGTGTGCCTTATAAATTGTGTGGGTGTGTTTAGCGCAACTGGCTATATCATTCATAAAAAGGTGCTGTAGGCCACCCGTTCGCACAGAAGAAGTAGTTAATGAATGTCACCGTATGGATCAAAAGCCTACAACATCTTTAAAATGTGTTGTTCAAAAAATTGGACTTTCTTATGGAACATGCCAAACGATTATATAGAAGAACTTGGACATGCATCCACAATATAAGATGTAATCATGTTAAGCCCTTACCCCAGACGTGTAGTGTACTGCCAATGGTTTGGGAATAATTTACTGAAACTAACCTGTTAAATATATCTTTTTTTCTGAGAAAGCGTGATTGATCCTTAGGGGTACATCCATTCTTGTATATGGGCATTGCCAATTCGCATGTTTTTGTTGAATCTTTACTTCATGCTCAAGAAACTGGTGTTTGGCTGGCCGTCTCGCGCAGAAGAATAATTGGGTCCATTTTTCAATTTCATCTTCGATGCAGAGATACACAGAAACAACATTTTGAGTAAATTTGTTCGACAACAACACGACGATAAACTTCAGAATAGCTATTTTTAACACAATGGTGCAATAGCATATATAACACGAGACACTTCACGCTGTAAGTTTGACTATTTGGTGTTACCTGACGTAACAAATAAAATTTTCAGAACTCCTGTTTATTATTTACAAGAACTAGAACAAAGGCTTGTTGAGGAATGTGCAACAATAACGCCAGAAATGTTGCAAATTGCTGTTGAAGCAAGCATGACAACTTATACATCGAAGAAGGCGAGGGAAACTTCTGTAATTTTAATTATTAATAATAAAAACTGAGCTAGAAACATAAAAATAATTAGCATTTTATTTTAATTTTTAAAGCTGTATATAGTTTATTATTTTACTTTTAGAATTAATAATATATTTGCGCATTATTGATAATGTCAGTGTGGCATCCAAACACAAAATTGACAAAGATATTTCAAAAGGATGATATTATAAGCTAGGAGAGCCGTTTTTTATTTCATTTCCTCCTTTGACCAAAATAAAATTCGCGCAAGAAATTATACAGAATTTCATCTATTCAAATGATACATATACCGGGTGTTGCATCGTCGAGCGGGACATAGGAAATCCCATGTAATTTTAAATGGGGTCAATTATTGGCTTCCCTAATTATTTTAGAGAAAAATTCTATTTAGGTTTATTAAAGAGCACTAAAACCCACATTCAAAAGAATAACTTTAGATATTTTTGATGAGCCCGTTTACGGGTTATCGCCGATTTCTTTTTAACTATTTCTCCTTTTTATGGCCCCGTATTTGCGGGCACCAGTCAAGGTAAAAGATGACTGTCAAATAAAGTTGTCATTTTGAAATGTGTGCTTTATTGTTATAAAAACTCGTACATCGAAAATATTAAAGGTGTATTTATGAGTACAAATTAATCTGAATAAAACTAAAATAAAGTATCCAATTACAAGGTTAATTATGACATTTTCCATGTTTCAATATTTTACTAATTAATAGGTAGGTACTATTAAATTGTTAGAACTTTAGGATTTAAGAAGATGTTCAAATATTCCTCCATTGACTGCTAGACAATAACCGAGGCGATCATAAAATTCTCTTCTTACATTCGCTAGTTGGTAAACTGAAATTCTATTGCATTCGGCAGAAATAGCATTTTTTAACTCGTCTAGATTTGGGTATTTTTTATCTTTGTATATCCTGTTTTTTAAATGGCCCCAGAGAAAGAAATAATTTGGCGATAAATCAGGAGACCTGGCTGGCCAATTTACTGTATGATTTAAGCCAATAACATTTCCATTAAAAGCGAGGTTTAAATATTCCCGGACAGCCAGGGTACTATGTGCCGGGCAGCCATCCATTTGGTACCAAACTTCCTGATTTTCCCTGGCGGCATCATAGGTAAAATATGATCTTCAAGTAGTTCCAAAAAATATTCTGCATTTAAATTTCGTGTAAGAAATAACGGCCCGATAATATTTTCTCCGAAAATCCCAGCCCATACATTAACTTTTTGTGGATATTGCGTCCTTGTTTCCACAAACCTGTGTTGGTTTTCTTTGCTCCAATATCGATAATTTTGAACATTGGGTTCATTGTTTAAGGTAAATGTGCATTCGTCAGTGAAACAAATGTTTTTTAAAAATTCCGTATCCATGTTTGCTCTTTCCATCATACCAAAACAAAACTCCTGTCGTCGTATTTCGTCCCTATCTCTTAGCTCTCGGTGCTTTTCATATTTTTATGAATAATATTTATGTCGTTTCAAAGCTCGTAACGCTGTGGTGTGATCTAATCCTATGTCATCCTCAAGTTTCCTTGTGCTGATCTTCCCATCATTGTCATCCACGCACAATAAAACTTGCAAGTCCCTATCATTTCTTGCATCTCTTCTTTGTTCCTGCCTTTCTTCACATCTGCAGTTATTTATTACAGTGCCTTTTGTCTCAAATTTCTTGATAGTTCTTTCGACTGTAGATTTTGCAGGTATCGGTCTATTCGGATACAGAGCAGCAAACATGTCTGACACATTTTGATAAATATTTCCTTGATAATACCATTTAATCATCAATATTTTTTCTTCAGAAGTGTAATTCATGGCTAATATTTTCGATGTACGAGTTTTTATAACAATAAAGCACACATTTCAAAATTACAACTTTATTTGACAGTCATCTTTTACCTTGACTGGTGCCCGCAAATACGGGGCCATAAAAAGGAGAAATAGTTAAAAAGAAATCGGCGATAACCCGTAAACGGGCTCATCAAAAATATCTAAAGTTATTCTTTTGAATGTGGGTTTTAGTGCTCTTTAATAAACCTAAATAGAATTTTTCTCTAAAATAATTAGGGAAGCCAATAATTGACCCCATTTAAAATTACATGGGATTTCCTATGTCCCGCTCGACGATGCAACACCCGGTATACAATATTGCATTTTATTCTATTTTATTTTCGATCGCAGGAAAAAAGTATGTGTACCACGTAGGAAAATCATATTCTCGTTCAGGTTAGTCAGTAGGAAAATCATATTCTCGTTCTCGGACGCTTGCTGGACATCCTTGTCTAAGAATCGATTATATTTACTACTAGATACACAATATGCTATGTTATGAAACCGTTTTTTAATTTTTAAAAGTTTGCAATAATATTATTTCAAATGCTTCACTAATGTATGTTTGGTTACATAAACACCGAAAATAAACTTATTTTGTTGGCAGAAGAAGACCAGAAATTTTGTTATTATTACCAACATAAAATTAAAGCATACATACATAAAATGTATCCTCCTTTTAGGTGGTGAACTTTATTAAAAAAAAGTGCAAAATAATATAAAGTTTATGTCTTATAAAGCTATTAGCGCACTTGTCCTATTGCCGTTGCAAAATTCCCGTAAACGGCTCGTTTCCTGACATGATGCTTCATAAAACTTGTACTTGGATATACTATTAAATTTACTTATTTTGCAGCCAACATGAACAACCCTAACACTAATAACTTCCAGACTATTACAATTCTTTTAAATTAATCTTACATGATAGAACTACAAGTGACAATGTATTTCAAAGAGCCCTAAAGATTTAAATATTATTTAAAAATTAAAAAATATACTAAAAAATTAATTCTGGAAGGATATTAACAATTAAAGTTCTAAATATCTAAATAATATTCTAATTACATATTTTTTGAAGTTTCTCCATTATAGGTGCCTACTTATTATTTTGATTTCCTGTATTGAACTATTCAAGTTCGTTGGGAATAAAGATAAATTGATAACAAAAAAAACTAAGCTGTTTACACTTTTCTTTTAAGAAGTAAAAAATAATACAGCAGCAAGTTTTGTTAGCAAAATTAACCCATATAATCTCTTTTTAATCCGGACTTTTTTACAATAATTAGCGAACATCCTGTTTTACTTGCCATTCGGCTGTTTCAGCTAATTCAATTTAAAGCTTCTTTGTTGTTGTTCGATTGTTCATTAGATATTTCGTAAGCTCGTTAAGGTTGAAATGAAACGAATGCAGATTTGTACTGAAATAGCTAATTAAGATCCGACTCGTTGATTACTTAATTAAATATAAAATCAGATATTTTCTGTTACTGTGCAGACCGTTTTCATTTTAATGGTATTAAAGTATTATTTAGTATGGGGTTGCTTTAGTTTGCTAAATGTACAAAGAATAAATACAACTAGCGATTGGTCATTTGTTAGCATTGAGAGTTGCACCGGAAATAAAATGATGTGCATTAAGAAACAAAGTTTTTCTCAGGACTTTTGCTTTAATTTTGCTTCATTTTTTTCATATTCTTTGGCTTCATTTAGAATGTTTACTGTCAATTGTTGAATTATAAAGGTTTGAAGGGAAACTCCTATTTCTAAATGAGATAAATGAAAACTGATACCGGTGTCTGAGGTTTAATTTGAATGACAAACTTAATGATAAAAACTGCATATAGGTATATACCACCGTTTCGGAGATACAGGGTGTTTTTCAAAAATGTGCATTTTCGAAAAGTCTGTAAGTTTTTTCCAGTTAAAAATTGTTTATTTCAATGAAAATTTAATACATTTATATGTAGACAATTAGAAGCCTCCTTTCGGGACAATTACCGAACATTTTTCTTATTCCTATCAACTTACATGGAGTAAATAAGTGGACATTTTTTGACATTTCAAATGTCAAAGTAATGACATAAAAGTTAAAATTAGTATATATACATACCCATTGAACTGATTAAAATAATTTGCAGATGCAGAAAAACATTATTTTGGTGCTGATGTTCATGTATTATTATGTTGTCGTTAATGATAAAAAATATAAATTTTGATAACAATATACAGTGTGTCCCACTTTTCATAAATACACCCCAATATCTCAGTTATTAATAATGAGATATTTTTGAAATCTCGGTGGTAATTGTATGTTGGAAAAATTAAGTATTTCGCATAGTCAACCTTTTTATTTACCATTGGCGTGCGGTGCTGGTAGGGTAAAAAAAGGCTTCTTTTTTGGAAAAGGATATTAGAGCTTATTTTAGATAACTGTTTCTATCAGATTTAGAATCAGCATCCCCAAAAATCACTTAAGACATATTTTCAAAATCTCAATTACCCTAATTACGATTTAGGTTTTTTCAAAATTGTGCTAAGATACGCGCGCTCTGTTACCGTTGGCATGCTGACCTGTTCTGTTTTTAAACAAATTAAGCAAAGATTGCTTTAAAACAAAAAAATTGTGTTTGACATTAAGTAATTTGTAAGAATTGTCAATAAGTAAAGCAGTGTTACTTAACTGCTAATAAGATGACACAAAACCGAAGAGTAGTTCTTACAATTGGAGAAAAAGTAGAAAGTATCCGCTTATTTGGTAATAATGAAAGATCTACGCGTCAGGTTCCTGGAATATTTAATGAAAGGAATCAGGATCGAGCACCAATTACAGATTGTTCGCAAGGACTGGAGCGGGTTTCAAGACAAGACCAAGGAGGTACAATTTAAATCAAAGACATTATCCAGACGACGAACGTATCTTAGCAGAATTTCGAAACAACCCAAATGGTAGTATAAGGGTAGTTGCGAGTATACTGAATTTAACGAAAAACAAAGTATGGAGGTGTTTGAAATGCAATAGGATTAGGGCATTTAAACCAAAATTTCTACATACTCTGTTAAATGGTGATTTTGAACGGCGGTTTGACTTTTGCTTATGGTTGGAAGGTAACTATCTTAACGACAGACTTTTTCTAAAGAACATTATGTTTACTGACGAGGCAACGTTTATGACAAACGGTGTGGTATCTAGTCAAAATTGTAGGTTTTGGGCAGCCGAAAATCCGAATTGGGTAATTAATTGTAAAAACCAGTACAAAGAAAAAGTGAACGTGTGGTGTGGCATATTTAACGAACGAATTATTGGCCCTTTTTCCTACATAACTTGACCGGACAAAATTTTCTACATTTTTTACTAAATGATTTTTATTATTTTCTCATGGAATTGCCTTTAGCACAGAGACAAAACTTAATCTTTCAGTTAGATGGTGCCCCCGCACATTATTCTATGATAGTTAGGAACTTTTTAAATGCAACTTTCCCTATTAAGTGGATAGGTAGAAATTCTCCTTTAGAACCATGCCCCCCCCCCCCCAGATCGCCGGATATTACCCCTTGTGACTTTTTTCTGTGGGGGCACTTGAAAAATAAAGTGTATGCTACTCGGCCGCGTAATAGAGAAGAACTTTGCGTTAGAATTAGGCAAGCGTGTCAGGAAATTTCTCACCAAACTTTAAGAAAAGTGAATGTACGTTTAAGAAAAATGGTTGAAAAGTGTATTGTTTTAGAAGGTAGTTATGTTGAAAACACAAGAATCTAAAATAACGTAATTTTGTTAGCACAGTTACAAATAAAGAATTTATTAAAACAAGACTTTTTTTCTGCTAAAATCAGCTCTTGAGATTTTGAAGATATGAATTAAGGGGTTTTTGGGGATGCTGATTCTACATCTGATAGAAACAGTTATCTAAAATAAGCCCTAATATCCTTTCCCACCAACACCGCACGCCAATGGTAAATTAAAATGTTCACTATGCCAAATACTTCATTTTCCAACATACAATTACCACCAAAATTTCAAGAAAATCTCACTATTAATAACTGAGATATTAGGGTGTATTCGTGAAAAGCGGGGCATACTGTAATATTAAATTGGTGTGAAATTTTCTTACCGAAGATTCCTAGAGCTTAAATTATTAACAACCAATTTTTCCTCAGTAAAAAAATATACAGTACTCTCTATTCGGTACCTCGAAAAAATTTCCAGTAATAATTTAAGCACTCCGTATAATGTAAGTGAAAACATTTCCAAAGCAGTCTTTTAGGTAGAATCCAATGGTGTAAGTAAAATTTTTTTCAAACTAATATCTTAGTATGTATCAATTGTAAAAACAAATTTTTAAATGGGACACCCGATATATTTTTGCATATTTGAATTACTATTCCAAAAATATAGCACACTTGGTGTTTTGCTTAAGTTTTCTTTGGAACATAGAGGTTTAATATTTTTTACATATTATGTACTTTGAAGTGCGCGTTTTGAACACGGCTTTGGACGACGCGGCGATAAATAGGGTGCAAATGTTTACTGCCAGGTGTCAAACTTTAATAAAGTGGTTCACAGCAGTAATTAAAAGTCATGTTTAAAATAAAAACGCCAGAGTGTTATAGCAATTATTTAAACTATATTTAAAATAAAAATTAACTAATAAAAAACGAAACAACAATAATATGGAACAGCAAACAAGAGCAATATTTCCGTACAGGAGACGTTCTAAATGGCGACCGGTTTCCCCTCAACACAGATGGCACCTTTTCGCAACATTTTCTCTCGAGTTAATCAGTTCAATTGGAGTGAGAAATGCAATACCTTTCATCACTGCGACTTTTAATTTTTGTCTAGTGTTTGAAGGTCTTTTAACTTTCCTCAAAGATAAAAGTCCATTAGCGCTAGATCCGGGGACCTCGCCGGCCAACGGTTGGGACCTTGGCTATCCAATTATTTTCAAAATTGGCCGCCAAATTTTTGACGATTGCAGCATTGTGAGAAAAAATACGTTACTTAGTAATTAGTGGCAATTCATCAAGAAGGGGTTCCATTAGTTTCCTTAGAATTTGCAAATACGTTTGAGATGTGAGAGCGCCAGCATAAATAATCGAACCAATAATTATCTTCCTAAAAACACCTACCCACACACTAAACCCACATCTCTTTTGCCTTTTCTGTTCCACAATCAATAGAGATTTTTTTGTGACCAAGTATTGCAGTTGTAGCTGTTGAAAATACCGGCACTGCTTACATAAGCTTAATCTTTCCGAACACAATTTAACGGAAAATCGCGCACTTGGTTACAATTGTTTAGGAGATATTGGCAAAAATATATTCGGCGTTCAAAATCTTCGGGTTGAACTTTTTTGGTCGTGTATGGCTTGAATTTGTATTTTTACATTTGCACCATATTTATCGCCGCGTCGCGTCGTCCAAAGCCTACTTGTTCAAAGTAAAGGCTTCAAGAACAGCACATAAAAAAACTTTAAACTTCTGTATTCCAAAGAAAACCAAAACACCAAGTGTGCTATATTTTTGGAATGGTAATTTCATGCTTTATACAAATAAGCGAAAATATTTAGGGTGCCCTATTTAAAACGTTGTTTATCCTATTGATATATAGTAAAATATTATTTTTGTTACTGCCGACAGTTGAATTACAGAAAACTAAACAACATCAAATTTATTTTTTGTTGGATTCTCTCTGAAATTTCAAGCTGAAACTAATGGTAAATCAATTATTGAAAATCAGTGATAATTTTACAAGAAAAATATTTGTACTACAAAGGGGTTATTGGGTAGGAGTAAAAAAAAATCACGGGACATCTTTTTAATATTTTAACTGCTGCGACTAAAAATATTTGTATTTTGCCATTAAATTAACCTTTATTTGTTTCAGGCCTTGTCTTTTGTCTATCAGCTGATAATATCGGACTGACAATCTTAGAAGTTGCTAGACGCTTGAGAATACCTCTCGACAACACTTTATCCATTTTTCTGGACATTCTGAGCCTGCCATCATGGAAAAATCATTTACAAGGGCTCAAGGAAACACAACAACTTATTATCAACAAAACAAGCACCCCGGATATGGCAATGATGCCGCAGGATCTTCTCCTGTTCGTAGAGAATGTGACTCTAGACTTAACTATCGAGGACTATGTGATAAAAAAAGTACAGGAAAGTTTCGAAGTATTTTCGTTTCGGTTGCGAAATCGAGAGTCTCCGTGTTTTGTGCTCGTTGACGTTCATCCGAACGCTTCGTTGCGCCCCCTTTTAAGGGTACTCGAAACTAACGCGAGTGTTTTTGAAACTAAAACCTTACCAAGTACCTTTCACGAGTGGTGGGTGACACATAAACAGTTGGATGAATGTGACGCGTTTTGTAAGCTTTCCTCGGATACTTTGTTTAGGTAAGTTTCCAACAATGTTGACGAGAAGCATCGTTGCAAAGAAAATTAATTTATAAGTTACATTATTTGCGAAATTGGAACGGAAAAGTTTTATAACTTTGAGGCATTCCTTTACATATACAGGATGATTCCACCTTCAGAAATTCGCTTAAGAACTTTCTGTGAATAGTTAAATAATTGTTTTTTTTTAATGTATACAGAGTGTCCGGATAAGGGTACGGAGCGGCCATATCTCGAACGTGATACGTCTCACAGATTTCAACAAAAAGCTACAATTATAAAAACTACCATTTACTTATTAAAAATATTTTTTTTAAAGTTCATTTTACGGCAAAAAGTGCTATTTACCTGTAGAAAAACAATTAGAATCAGTAGATACTTTACTACAATTTTTACTATTGGAGCCTAAAGGAAGAAGTGGGGTAAGCCTTTAGGACATTTTTAAAACACTGTCGTTATGTCGTATTCTCTTGAACTTAGACTTGTTTAAAAGGAAATTCTTTGGAGTTTAAATAAATGATTCAAGAATAGTCACAATTTTCCTAATAAAATTTTAAGATGGCGCTATTATTCAAACTTATGTCTTGATTTTTCAGGGCATTTTGAAATTGGATGGTATAACTTTTTTTTGTAGTATAGGAGACAACTTGCATTGAAAATGCAAATCAATATACATTGATTTTCTTTAAAAAATTATTCAGTTTTCATTTACCGGTGCCTGATATACAATAAGCAAGTTAGCGACTAATTTCATGACCTGTGTAATAAACTATGACAGGTATAGTAAAAGGTCAAGGCCCAAATAAACATTAATAACAGTGAATAACATACAGAGTGTATCAGCCAAATGGAATAAATTCGATAATAAATACATGGGAGCGTGTCCGAAAAAAAGCTGGGACACGTCAATTGGTATTTCTAGTTGCGCATTTTTTTCAATAAAAACTTTTTATCCAGGGCATATCATGTAACAGTGGCCAATACTAACTTTCTTATTTTAAATGCAATTTTTGGATTCCCCAGAAAATTTTAGACATGTTTCATGTACAATATTCTATACCTATCTTCCACTGTATCGGAAATATTAAGTGTTTTCAGATTTATTGCAAAAATCTAGAACACACTAAAAAACTAATAAGTAATACTGTTAATTTCTTGATAATGTAAAAAACAAAAAAACAAAACATTAATGTAGGAGATGTTGAAAATTGATGTTAAAATGTTTTTACTGATATGAAATTAAAAAAAAGGTATAAATAGTTTTGTTTACTATTGTTTAAAACGCCTAACCTTAGTGTTTGGGACACACGTCATATTTCTATCGTGACCCAGTACAAAGTTAAAGAAAAAGCGTGGAACTCAATTTTAGGGAATATAATGCAATGAAATACTAATCTAAGCGGCAACGTCGCATTTATGCTAACTTATTATGTGTTTCTTCAACACCTAAATGCTAAAAAAATAGAGGAAAATACATTATATTCACATGCAATATAACTGGCAACACCACATATTAAGTAATGGCAACGTTGTACAAATCCATAAAAATATATGTTCAAGTTAAATCCTCATGTATAAAAAACTGTATGATATTTTGTATTATTCTCTAACACGCAAATTTAAGTACGACATACGCCACGTGCATAGTAACAACGAATCTCTATTCTTATTGGCTAACAACAGTATCGTGACGTGAACGACGCTATCTTAGTCTTCAACGTATTAAGATCTGATTGGTTAAGGTGTTGGGAGACGATAAGATACGTGCTGTTGCTTTGTAAACAAACCAGTGTCATTCGAGAGTCTAAAGAGATAAGAAGCGCTCCGTGAACCGGGAAATCCTTCACGTAAAAGTAGTTAAAAGTGATTAAAAGGAGTTACAAATAATTAGTTGTAGTTAAAAGTAGTGCCATTCGAGAGTCTAAAGAGATAAGAAGCGCTCCGTGAACCGGGAAATCCTTGACGTAAAAGTGGTTAAAAGTGATTAAAAGGAGTTACAAAGTTATTAGTTGTAGTTAAAAGTAGTGTCATTCGAGAGTCTAAACAGATAAGAAGCGCTCCGTGCTTACATGAAGCACGTCAAAATATCATTCAAGTAGTTACAAGTATTTGAAAGTAGTAAAGTGATTGTTTGACGCATCCAAGTTAAAAGGTGTTTGTATGTCATACCCATGCCAGGGTATAAACTGGAGGAGTATTTAATCGTTTAATAAATGATAATGCAGTAAAATTCAAAAAGAATTTTATTTTCCAATTGTAAAGCAAATTTGAACCAGTCGGCTTGTAAAGACACAGGTTAAAGTATAGTGTAGCTCATTGTTACCAGCGTGAGTCGTACACTTAGCAAATTGTTGTCTGTCTGCATGACAGTAGTTGTCAGTGTTATACTCGTTTGAATTTCGTTAACTGCATATCAGAAAAATGGTTTATTTAACAGAAATGCACAAAATAACAATTCTACCGATGATTGGTTATGGAGATGAAACACGGACACAAATAGTTGCTCGCTTATTTCATGAAAAATTTACAAATTTGCCACCTATAACTCAAGGGACAATTAGTAAAATAGAAAAGCAGTTTTGCCAGCTTGGACATGTAAAGCAGATAAAGAAAAGTAGGTGCCATCGCAATAAGTGATGATACCAAATTAGATATTATGCTTGAGTTTCAGGAAAACCTACATACATCTAGTCGAAAAACAGCCCCAATATTCGATGTTTGCCATTCATCGATTATTCAAACATTACAAGAAAATTAAATGCATCCCTATAAAATAATACCTACTCATGAGCTCATGGAAGACGATTTTAATTGGAGAACGTATTTTTGTGAACAAATGATGGCAATGTTAGATAACAATGTGATTCAATTAGAACATGTTTTGTTTTCTGATGAGTGCACCTTTACACTTCACGGCCATGCTAATCGTCAGAATTGCCGCTATTGGTCTAGGGAAAATCCTCACTGGATGAGAGAAGAACATACGCAATATCCTAAAAGGGTTAATGTTTGGGCAGGAATTGTTGGAGATCATATCATAGGTCCCTTTATCATTAATGCATGGTAATTTAAATGGCGATAATTATTTAGCACTGCCCCAAAATGTCTTGCCAACTTTGACAAACTTACTTATATCCTGATTCAGCAAACCCACAACTTCCAGCGAATATGATATGGTTTCAGCAAGGTCGAGCACCGCCCCATTACCAAATCAATATCCGGCAGTACCTCAACCGAGTATTTCCAAATCGGTGGATAGGGAGGCGTGGATCGATGGAATGGCCAGCACGATCCCCTGATCTGACGCCATTAGACTTTTTCTTATGGGGTTATGTCAATAATATTGTATACAAAACTAATCCCCTCGACTTAGCTGACTTAAGAAGACGAATAACGCTTGCGATTAGATCGGTCACGCCTGAGATGTCCAGTAACGTGAGATGAAATTTCTATTTAAGATTAGGATTTTGCCAAGACGTCCGCGGCGAGCATTTTCAACATCTCCCACATTAAGGTTTTTTTTGGTTTTTTACATTATCAAGAAATAAACAGTAGGTATTACTTATTAGTTTTTTAGTGTGTTCTTAATTTTTGCAATAAATCTAAAAACACTTAATATTTCCGAAACAGTTGAAGATAGGTATAGGATATTGTAGGTATATGAAATATATCTAGAATTTTCTTAGGAATCCAAAAATTGAATAATATACAGGGTGTTGCTTTTGAAATAAGAAAGTTATTATTGGCCACTGTTACATGACACACCCTGTATAAAAAAGTTTTATTGAAAAGAATGCGCAACTAGAAATATCAATCGACGTGTCCGAGCGTCTTTTCGGACACGCCCCCATGTATTTATTATCGAATTTATTCCATTGGGCTGATACACACTGTATAAATACGAATTATGAATATGAAAATATGCGCAAATCTTAACACTAGAAATAATTACCAGTTTAGCTCCCTGCACCATTTTTTTACGATATTTTAATCTATACTCTTGTACTTTTTGAAATTAGTTTCTGATGAATGCAAAATAATTGTGCGTCCGAGTAAAAAAAATAAAAAAGTCATCTTGCCATCTGGTCTACCTGCTAGGGGTGTATATTACTAACCTGAGAGTGATTTTTTTATCAAAAAGTAATGCCTCTCCATACATATTTTACGATAGAAAGTGAACTGCATTTGATTTGTTTATAGTTTCAGATGTGCTGACACAGTTAAAAAAGTGTCAACATGGGTTTAAAAATTTAGCACTCAAAATTGCATGACCAGGCAGCGTTAAAAAAAGCACATTGTAATCGTTTACGTTAGCTAAATCCATAAAAATAAAAGGAGCTAAAGTGGGGGCCTTCCTCGAAAAACTCTATTTTTTTTTAGGCAAATGCAATTTTAAAAAAAGCCCCCATCGACTAATGGACTAAACACAAAACCTTGGCTGGGCCTTGAATTTTAAATGTAATTTTCCCTTAATTTTGTTTCAGTGCGTGGGTGTACTGGATTATATCGTGTTCAGTTCTTTTTGTTTTCTTAATATTGGGCGTTGTGGCCGCAGTGAGATACAGATTGCTCAAAAAACGAACGTCAAAAGCACCGTACAAAGTCCTTTTGATGGCAGCGGATTTTACGTTTCCTCAATTAGCGGACAGTCGCAGGGTAAGTAAAATATAATTATTTTAAATAGAGTAAATGAAAAACAACAAAATACTATGAGTGTATTATAGTTTAATCGAGCGTAAAGGTGAACACTAACTTAAGCTTTTTCTCGGAACGAGCCGAGCGTGCGGTATATTATACTCAAACTTGGCTTATTAGTAGAATCTGTATCAGAAAACGGATTATCGATCTTGAGCATTTTAAAGTCAAAGTGAGATAGAAAACGTTTTACGCTTGCAAGCTGATGACTCCGTGGCGTATTCTTAGTTGATTCTCTTTAAATTTTTGCAAACTTCTTCCTACTATGCATTTTTGTTTGTTTCTTATCAGAGCATGCTTTGATAATATTAAAAATGAGGTGAATTGAACAACCATTGTCGGGCCTACAAGGCACAATAATCTTGAAAAATCTTCTGCTGGATTTTGAGTGCAATTCTTAAATGTATCCTGTATTACGTCGTAAAAATACGCGTTCTCCTTTTTCTTTCTTTTTGTTTATGCTTAACAGAATCTTCACCAAGAGAAGCGCGCTACAGATGCTTGTACGATATTTAAATGAAAAGTGATAGTGTCTCCATACAATGTTGGTTAGTTCTGTTCTAATTGCCATCCATGAAAGTATATAATAAATAATGTAATAATAATTACTTATTCACACCTGTAGAACCAGTCTAGTGTCAAGTAAACTCTTCGGCGTTGCAACTTATGTAATATCACCTTCAATAAGTGATTTCTAGTATTATCTGTTGCAACACATTGTTGCTTGAAACAGCTTCTAATGAAGATATTAACAAAATTATTGACAAACTTTGCGAATAAGTGTTAAAAAAGTTAAAGAATCTACAAAATTTTAGCTATATACCAACGTTGAAAGAAATAAGCAGCCTCCTACAAATCAAAATTGTTTCGAGCCGAACTGTTAGTGGGGCTATTATAAGTTTGAGTAGTTTTATTATATAGTGTATAATATAATACAGTTGTTATAAATTGCTGTTTCTAGCTTAGTTACTTCCCCGATCAATGGAGAATATCAATTGGTAAACCATTATCCAAGGCCAGTAGCCCAACTAGTTTAAACGACTTCCGGGTAATAGGCATTCTTCCGGCAATTTCAATTTTTTTTATAAAGGATCTTGTATAATCCAATGAAAAACTATCTTACTGATAATAGTGTTATTTATTCTAAACAATGTGGATTCAGACAACACTTTGGAACTTCTGTGGCTTAAACAAATTTAATAGATGACATTATTCGTGCCTGTGATACGAAAATAAACAGTTTACTAATTCTTCTTGAGTTCTCGAATGCTTTTGATATCACTATTCATGCAATTCTTGTATCCAAATTAAAATATTATGGTTTTGTTAATAACTCTTTTCTTCTTATTAAATCATACCTGTTCAATACATTTCACAAATTTTTTTCTGAAAATAACTATTCTGAACAAGGCTCAATTTTAGGCTTTTTCTTATGTATACGTCTAATATACTTAGATCTTTAAAACATTGTAAAGTGCAAGCATTTGCTGATGTTTCACAAACATACTGTTGTTTTGATGCCGAGGATTACGCCGAAGTCGAGTTCTATATAATAACCAAGATTGAAAACATTGAGTGAGCTCTCTCGAAGTCACAATTTAAATCCTGCTAAATCCTGCATGCTAATTTTTGGTTGGTTAGCCTTCTTATACAACATAGTATAATAATGATAGTACTAAGGTATATATTACATTTTACAAATGCATTCTGGTTAGATTGAATTACTATTTTTTTTAGTTAAAAGTAAGGAACTGTTTTGTGAATTTTACTAAACCCTTTTGAAATGGTTATAGCGGAAAATTATTAAAAATTACCTACTTCATTTCTTTACTAAAATGTTTAGTAGAATTTAGAAGGGTGTAATTATAGTAAGACGGTTTAACAATAAACTAATTAACTTTTTATGACACTATATTTACAAAATATTCAAAAATATAGAAACGCTTATAAAACTTCCCTAGGAATACCCCATGTTACTAGAAGAATATAATAGAACCTACTAAATAATTTGCAGGAATTGTCAAAGCCGCCGCAGTCGCATTCATAGTTATGCCATCAAAGAGGTCGTACCTCTAACTCTTATTCTTATGTGTATTAAGTTCAAGCTTGTTAATTTGGTCTCTGATTTTGTGTTTTATAATTGTTACGGTACTGTTATGTGGAGTTTGGCGGATTTATTAGCAGAATAGAATCTGGAAGAGTTAGTTTAGACCAAAATAGAAAAAAATACCAAATATAGTTTATTATACGCTATGTAAAAGTTAATAAAAATGTTACAAAAATATTTAAATAGAAATACAAAAGGAGTTTTAAATACTTACCAAAATATTTAATTGGTATAACAAAAGTTGGTGGTAAGAAATCCAACTAAGATAAATAGAATTTACGAAAAAATACTACACATTTTACAATATCCATTAGTAAAATGCCCAAAGCTGGTTGGTAGTTTGTACAAATAATTATTACAATTACTATATATTTTTGTTGGAACTATAAAAAAATGAACTTGTTTTTACTATAACTTTATAGCCTTCCTTAATAACTACACAGTTGTCCTATATAGAACTGTAAAATATAGTTACCTTTATAATTTTTTTGGTTATTTTTACAAAGCTTTTTTTTTCGTGTATGGGACTATTGACTGGCTTAGGATGGACGAACATTGAATTCTTCGTTTTGGCACATTTGTGGCAAAAATTAATAATAATCCTATCCTAATCTTCCCCATTTCGATTCGAGAGCGTCTGATTTTTTGACATGATATTATAAGATTTAACCATAGACATGATTTAACCATACCTCATCATCAGAGCGCCATGTTTCAGCACCGGTTAGTCCTTTTTATATTATGCTGTGATAATTCGATATCCAGTGATGTGTTGCCGTTAAACGTAAATTTATTTAAAATTAAATACAAAAAATATCTTTTAAGCTTCAGTTCTTGGTCCATTACTATTTTTAATATATATAAATGACCTTGCGTCAATTTTTATAAATGGTAAATTTACCATATTTGCTGATGATACAACAATACTTTGGCATAGTAAATATTGTAATGAATTAATTAAAATAATTAATGAAGATTTATTAAATGTTAAAAAGTGGTGTGACTCTAATCTACTCTCATTTAATATCATTAAAACAAATATATTAACTTTTAAGTGTACACTTAATAATATAATTTTTGACAATCTAATAATTAATAACCCCAAATTTATAAAATATTTAGGAATCTATATTACTCAAAATCTTTCTTTTAATAAACATATCAAAAAGTTATGTAGAAAATTAGCTTCAGGATGTTATGCCCTGAGAGTACTTTCTCATGAAATGAATATGGCGGTTCTTCGAAATGTTTATTTTGCTTTATAATATAATCTCTTTTGAGATATGGAATTTGTTTCTGGGGAAATTCAAGCCAATATCTTCTAAATTCAATTTTTATTTTACAAAAAAGAGCTCTATCAGATATTTGTGCAAAGCTAGATCTAGAGATTCTTGTAAAACTCTATTTATCTCACAAAAAATTTTAACACTAACTTCAATTTTTATATTGGAAACAGTTTGTTTAATTCATAAAAAGCATAGAAATAGTATTAATTCACATACTTATAATACAAGAGAAACCTATAATATATGTTTACCTATTTCTTCTTCAAGTCTTGTAAAAAAATCAATAATTTATGATTCTAAAAAAATTTGCAATTTCCTTCCAGTTTTTATTAAGAAAATGTCAAATTTTAAAATCTTAAAAAAAAATGGTAAAAATATATTATTGGAAAAAGCTTATTATACTCTAGATGAATATTTTGGTGATACTCTGTCATAATTATTTGCATTTTTTTTTGTTTATTCCGATATTTTAAGTTTTACTATATTATTATATTTTATTGTTAATTTACTTTTAAAAAAGGCTTTGTCGATAAAAATAATACTTTATGACAATAAAGCATATTTTGATTTGATTTGAATTGATTAAATGTACAGAATACTTAACTTTTTAAGATTATAATAATGTTTTCTTTTAATGGTTTGTTTTAAGTTATTTATATTTTGTATTAATTATTATATTACTCGTTTATTTTATTGCCTATGCTAAATTTCGTAAATGGTTTAAAATATTCATTTAATGATGGGTAATTAAATCTCATTTATTTATGCCTTTGACTGGGTCACTAGAGCATCTAATACAGCTAGGTTGCGCCAGAATATGACATGGAATTTTGTGATTTATTTATTGTGAATTTTATGTCTTGTTAGAATAAAAAACGTTTATTAATATTATGAATATTATTATATGTAATATTGCGAAGGGTTTAATAACAACTGAAAAATACTGTTTTTGGTTATCTTTTCTGCCTTTCGCTATGTATAAATAAAAATAAATACACTTCGTTTAGTTCCTATTAAAAATTTAATTGCTATATTTTAGCACTAGATTTTAATCTTAAAATTATGTACAGCCTGGAATTTTAGAAGCAATTTTATCAAGACTAATTAGAGTCTAGGTACTTATTCCGCTTCTGTGCTAATCATTTTATTCCCTTCTTTTTTGTACCTAATCCTGGTTACCTGTTTGCTAATTCTGTGGTTATTATGCCTTTATGGATGCCCTATTGGAATAATACACCTATTTATATCTATACATATATATATATATCTATTTTGGATGTTTGTTTCTTAGTGAAGCTAGTCAAAGTGTGAAGTGTCAGTGTATTTTTTAATTAAATATGGAGAATTTTCAACAATTGCCTAAACGCCCTAGAGTCGGTCCATGCACAGTAAACGAAAAAAAACTTAATTCTTAACTGTTACGATTCTATTTAAAGTAAGAATGCGGATTTGAGTATTGACAACGCAGTGCAATTTACAGCAGATATGCTTAACGTTGGTACAACAATATATTAATTTTTAAAAGAAGAAAAAAGTGTTGGGGTCAAACCTCCAAAAACTTCTCCAGGACGACCAAAACTTGAGCTGGATGACGTTTTAATGCAGAGAATAAGGCGAAAAGTTCATAGTTTGTTTTTAAAAGAAAGAATTCCCGCGCTGGACAACATTTTGTCCTCCATATGAGAAGACCAGGACTACCCATTTATGTGTACAAACATGCTTTGGAAACTATTTACAAAAATGAGGTTTCGGTGGAGAAAATATAATAGACAATCGATTTTAATAGACAGAAGCGATATCGTCTGTTGAAAAAGAAATTACTTAAGAAGCATCCGAAAAGCCAGAAGAAAACAAAAAAATATAGACGAAACATGGCTAAATAAAAGTGACTAAATTTTGGCAGGATGAAACTATTAAAAGTTCAAGGCAAGCTTTTTTGGAAGGATTGTCCACAGGATTAAGACCGCCATCTGGAAAAGGAGATCGACTTATCATTAACCATATTGAAAAATATGAAGGCTTTGTTAAAGAAAGATATGAATGCCGATGTCTTTGAAGAATGGTTCGAGCAAATGTTGGATCTTATACCAAAAGATGCAATAATTGTATTGGACAATGCAAGTTATCACTCTAGGCTGACGGAAAAATTAGCGACAAGTGCATGGCGTAAAAGTGAAATAACACAATGGCCAAGTTTAAGACAAATAGAATTTCCATTTCATCGCCTAAAAAAAGAATTATTGGTACTAGCCAATTTACATAAAGATGAATTAAAAAAATATTTTGTCGATAAAATGGCAAAGTTACGAGGAATATCTGTGCTCAGACTCCCTCCTTAGCATTGCGAGTTAAGCCCGATCAAGCTTATATGGGCTCAAATAAAGACAGATGTCGCCAGAAAAAACACGACTTATAAAATGGTGGATTTAAAAAGACTCTTAAATAAAGCTATGGGTAAAATCAATGCGGAAAAGTGGAAAAAGTGTATCGATCATGTAATAGAAGAAGAGGTCAAAGTGTGGCAGGTAGATATAACAATCGAAGAAATGGTTGAAGCGCTTATTATAAACGATGTTAGTAAAAGTTCATCTTCCGAATCGGGCTATGGTTAAGTCAGAACGACAAAGTATTATTCGATTTTTGAAAATGCTTTATTGTCAGATTCTATATTATATCTTGTTTTTGTAATTATATGTTAATACGATTTTTTAAATGTTTTCATATGTTATGAGTACGAATATAATATAATATATTTATGGAATAAAACTCAAAGTCTGCTCCACTAATTTAATAAAATAAAATTATATGCCCATACATGTTTCGAAGGCATAAACCTTCATCCTCAGTGGGTTAATGTTAAGATGTAAGAATATTATGAAGAGACCAATGACATTGTTAAATTATTAAAACTTATGTTGCAGAAAACATTTTTTATATTAATTTTTATAAGAATTCATATGTATACGTGAACTACATTATGACTAATAAAAATAAGGGTTTTTTTTGTGTTTATTTTTTTTTTTTATAACCCTTCCTTTTATTAGTCATAATATAGTTCACGTATACATATGAATTCTTATAAAAATTAATATAAAAAATGTATTCTGCAACATAAGTTTTAATAATTTAACAATGTCATTGGTCTCTTCATAATATTCTTACATCTTAATATTAACCACTGAGGATGAAGGTTTATGCCTTCGAAACATGTATGGGCATATAATTTTATTTTAATAAAGTAGTGGAGCAGACTTTGAGTTTTATTCAAAATTTCACTCCACTGTGAGATGGACTATTTCCATAAAATTAATATAATATAGTTTTAGGAGAATAGGCATGTTTAAGATTTTTAATTTAAGAACTTCCTCAATTCATGCTCCTGGCTAAGGGATTTTCCCAGTAATAATGGTAAATCGTCAAATATAACAACAGCTTGCGATAAATTCAAGGTGGACGTACCTAAAGAATGCTCATTATTTAGATCCTTTATTGTAAACACAATAGATTTTAAGGGATGATGTTTAAATTTGTCTTGATACCCCGGTATGCATTTTGCATATTTAATGAGCATATATCACTTTGCGCCATTTAAAGATAGTCTATAGTTAATGTAAATTATCGATAATTATAATATTGCACTTTATCGCGGAATTTTAACGTAATTGACTGAAACAACAAACAAACAAAAGCAGGTATTTTATTGGGAAGAAACGTCAGATTTAAAAGAGGACGGAAAATTTCATGTATCATTCAAAAAGTATGTATTATTTTATCTTGGTATATGATTAGTATTCCAGTTAATTTGGAACTTTCTCTAATTTATTCGTGTTGGTTTAAATAAAATTATAGTAGGAAGTAATAGGAGCGAGTAAATTTTAACTCCTATTACCTAATATTTATTCATAGAATAATATACATTGCAAATAGGCTACTGTTATGTTTATTTATAGTGGGTACAGCATGTTTTCCGACTATCAAGATTTTTTCCAAAATTTCGGTGTTGATGATGATATTCAAATTTATGTATATGAAAATGGGGAAACCGGACTTCAGTCGCCGTTTATTGGCTTAGTTAATATGAAGGAGACTATTAAATATATTGTATTTGCTGTTAGTCAAAGTTTGCAACAAACAAAAACGTACGTTCAAGACAATTTGCCAGTCATTCTTGAATGGCATAGTAAGGGTCGACAAGGCCTCTGTGTTTTTTGTTTTTTTTTTTGATAAGGCACAGCACTGCAGGATTAATTCTTTATGGCGCCCTGCGAGCGGTGTGTGTGCGCAGGAAACGATTCACGTTGGTCTTGAATCTTTGGAGATCATACTCGTTGAGAAACACGGCCTCAGCTCGTTCCAGAGTGATGACGTTCTCCAGATGAAAGAATTTTTAAACAGTGTCGTTCGAGGGACGCTAAGCTAAACCACGTACGGGTGGGCTGGAGTGGCTCGTTATGTATTTCTACCATGCACCGCTATGGGTGGAATCAAGCGACCAATCTCAGTTGAGCACTTGCAATGAAAATTTTTGTAAAATAGACTCAAGTCGCCAACCTGCCTTCGATGTTCAAGGCTTTCCAGGTTGTTTGTCAGTTCATGGTCACCGATCAAGTGAATGGCTCTTCTTTGAATGGAATCTAGCAATCTCAGGGTATGTTTAGGGGCAGAGCCCCAAATATGCGAACATTACTTCAGTGATGGTAAGATATTTAGTGAGACCCCAGTGCCCCAGGAAAAATTGGGTGACACGTCCTTTTTTAATTGATGTCTCTTTTTTTTTTATTTTATGATAAGGCACAGCACTACAGGATAAATCCTTTATGGCGCTCTAGGAGCGGTGCGTGTGCGCAGGAAACGATTCACGTTGGTCTTGAATCTTTGGAGATTATACTCGATGGGGAACACGATCTCGGGTAGGTCGTTCCAGAGTGATGACGTTTGCTTTCAAAAGTAGGAAAAATAAGTAAAAACGCATTTTTGGGTTAAGTAATGTGTAATATCTAAATTATTTCATCTTGAATGCATTTCAATTTCGTACTTCGGAAACTATTTAAAGGCTTTAATCCAGGGCTGGTCCCCGGCCCTACCTTATCCCCCAGCCCCGCGAAGTTCAAGATAGTGAATAATAAAAAAAGTATGGAAAACGTAAATTTTCTTTTATTCATAATCAAAAATATAACTTTGTGTTACTAAACTAAATTCAACTTAATTCTTACAAATTGGTACATACTTATTAACATTAAAATAGAGATTAAAATACCCTTTTACGTGCTTTGGCATTAGCAAAATTAGTAACCAAATTCGTCAGGCCCATTTCCGATGCCCCTAACGATTCAATTGACAATGAAGCCAAATGAGATAACCTACTCTGACACACTGTTGACCGCAGAAAACTTTTGATCATTTTCAGTTGGCTCAATGAGCGTTCTAGAAAACAATAAAAAAGCCATGTATACTTGTGAGAAGTCGCTCTCTAATAACCCAAATTCTTCTATTACTAGTTTAAAATATTGTCTAATAAGGCGAATATATTGGGATATTAGAGCGTTATTAATTAATTCAGAATATTTCTTACAAAATTTCTCACAGCTGTCAATATAGCTCGTCCGTATTATATTTTTTAAGTTCATGTGGTAGATTAATAGTAATTAAGTTTGGGGCCTCTGTGCGCCCCATCGGATTTCCTCACGATAACTACGCCACTGCATTCTTGCCACTTCTTATATTTATTTGCATTGAAGAAATAGTCCACACTTTCAGTGGAGTCAACAGTAATGTAAATGAAATAATGCAGTCTCTCTTCTCAGTTTAATAATTGTAAAAACAAATAAATAGTTTCCTACATATTTTCTTCATCCTTAGGGAATACTAGAAGGATAGTACAAAGCTAGGAATGAACAATAAATATAAAATAAATGTTTAAGTGGGATCTATAACATCTAGTTGAGTGAAACTGTTAATGTAAGTTGTCTTAAATTAATGAGTACAATTTAGCGGGATAAGGAATGTAAAATTTTAATTAGTATAGAAACGTTATCGATAAAAGATGAAAATTGAGCTATACCATTATTGGAGAAATAAGGTTTTCTTTATTTATAAAAGTTTTTAAATTTTTATATGAAGAGTAAGAAAAAAAAATGTATGTTAGTGTTATATTAACTAATATTTGAAGAAGAATGAATTTTTTCATTTTTAGGAAGTTGTTTAATAAAGGGGGGTAGGTGATTTAAAAAAAAATCAAATACAAACCGTGCTAACCACGACCGTGTTAACTATTGCAACGTGATTATTAAGGTGAGGGTAATTTAAAGAGAATAATGGTATTAAAGCCGTATAACCAAATATTAATATGAAAAATAAAAAGTATTGTTGAAATCAAATGGGAAGATTAAGGGAACTCGATATTAGGTTTATAAAATCCGTACAGGATCAATTGATCTTTAGTTGTCATCACTGGACGTTTAAAGTACTTGAGGACCGACAGAATACAGACATCTGTCAAAACGAATGAGCAAATTACATTGTTTTGTTAAAAGGGGGGTTATAAATGTCTATCGAAGATAAATAAAAAGCTGCACTTAAGAATATACTTGAATGGGGTGGTGACGACACTGACACTAGATAGCACAATAAATGTAGGACATTTAAGTTTTAGGAGCATTTTTATAAAATTAGTGAAAAATAATGAAAACGTTTTCAAACTTCGAACAGTGTGACTTTGAGTTACAATTTCCCCTAGTTTTAATTCGAACAGTGGTTGGATAAAATGGAAATATCTAGGGGAGCTAGAAAATATTGAGTAGAGGTAGGAGAAGGTACGTAATGTGCAAAAATACTGAGTTATAATCATAAATTACGGAGATTCAAAGCATTGAAAAATTAGTACTGCTATAGATGTTCTTGTCGTTAACACAATCTGTATTTGGATTTTTAATCATTTTATCTATTTCGATAATTTCAAGGAGGTCCAATTTATTGCTGTTGTTGAAAAATGGAAGAATTTAGTGTTTGTATCTAGGTTAAAATTATGTTTGTAGATACATGTCTAGAAAAATTGGACTTGATTTTAGAAGGGGACAAGTTAAGGTTAGAAGCTCTTACTATCTCTTTACAATGTTCGTTGATGCGGATTTTGAATTTTCTCCCTGTTCGTCCAACATAGGAGGTAGAACAACCCTCAGTCGAACAACTCACCTCATACAAGCCAGACCTATCTGGAGCCACCGTCCAAATATAAGAAGTCCGATCACTTCTTTGAAGTATTGAAAACGCCGGCGGTGACCTCGAATCGCACCGAGAACCGCCTCCCAGCGAGATACGGGAGTCATTCAGTAGGAACGGTGGCTTGGCCGCTTGAATATTTTTATACGAGGGAGTTGTGGTAATAAATACTTACAAAACGTTTTAATATATTTGCATGATTAATAGTTTGCATTTGCATTAGATCATGATACGAATTATTGGTTTTATTGTGTTAGTTTAACAATATCGAATTATAAAATATTGATATTTTATTGGGGGAAATGAATAGGTACTTTAAAGTTTGGAAATATAATTTATAGACGTAACTATTAGGTCATCTTTTTTTGTCGTTATTTTATCTTTTCCAAATTGGTTTTTAAATTTGTTGTGTTTACCAGAAAGTTCAATTTTTTTCGGATTAATTTATTTTTGCAGGAAAAAATTAAATAAAACACATTTTTTGTTTTGCGTTACACATAATAATATTACAAATACAAATTACAAATTTTGTAAAATCTTCAACTTTTGATTTGCTTTATTAGTCGACTTACATTTCATCTCGCGATTAGTAAATTTTAATGTATAATAAATTCGTACCCTTGTGTACAACGACATAAAATAATCATGTGGAAAATTGGGACATGGATGTGAAAAATCAACTGTTGAAAATTTCTGTTTAAGTTTGGTTCCTACGCCTCTTTCTACAGCAAGACTATTAAACATTAAAATAAAGATAACTTCCAAAGTTTTCAAATAATCTAAAAATGTTTTTGGGGGAACTGTTAGGCTACCAAATAGGCTTTGCTTGCCATCATAAGCCTTTAGTTCACAAAACCGTGTAGAACTATCGCTCAGAGAAGTGTTACAAAATTTAAGACAAATGTCGCAGGAATGTTTTAAAATACATTTTTTTAAAAAGTACCCAGCAACATAGACTAGGGCATTGCCTTCTTCAGTTGCTAAATTTCGATAATCATTGGTCTGGACCCTCAAAATTGGTGAAAAATTTACTTTTTTTTCTTGCAAAAACGTACCCTTTTGTATTAAATCAGGGGTTATGGCCAGCAAAATATCAGAAGCATCTTCTAAAGTATTGCCACCTTCTGTCGGATCAAAGCATTTTAAGGCAAACAGTTTTTTAAAAACTCTGCAAAATTGAATGGCTGTTGGATTTCTTGCATTTCCACATGCATTCCTAACTTGTCCAAAATAGTTCTCTAAGCAATCCTGGTTTAAATGACGAGTTAACAGGAATTTGTAGCCCTTATTGCGCAATATTTCCCATAACTTTAAAATTGAGGATATGGTTAACCTCCATCCATATATAAATTTTAGGCTGTTAGTCACATTTTTCCCGTTTTTATTTAGAACTTCTAAATTTGAGAAAAGATTTAGCATTTTATTTAAAAATTCAATTTGTTTGTCATTGCCAAAAAACGCACAAGATTTATCAAAATTACTTGAATTTAACAAATCAAATAATTTGTTCATATCCTCAATGTAATATGTCCCACTAAATCTACTATGCATCTTACTCAACAGAAGTAAACAATCCTTTTTACTTACCTTATTGGATCTTTAGGGCACCGAAATAACGAAAAACAATCACGTGAACTAACACAACAATCATCAACACAACAATAAGAAAAACTCTTAAGGTGATTCGCCTCCATCATAAGTAAGCTAAAATTATACTAATTATAACGTGGCAGCATACGAAAACTCTTCGCCGAGAGCGCTGTGGATAAAAGTATGCACTTGCAAAAACTAATCCCCAGCCGAACACCGCTTGAGCGTTGACTCGCTGGGCGCGGGGTAGGGCGTCGGCAGGGGAGAAATTTACAGCGGCAAGAGCAAGTGAGCTAAAGAGCTTGGAGCTCGACCGGCTACAAAATCAGACGCTTGCGCATTGGCGTTTATTCTTACCTTACCAGTGTTGCCATTTTAAGCGGCGGTAAATTTTAAACACTTTTGTGATTGTGAGGTTAGGTTAATTTGTTGTTTTGTTTGTGTCAAAAACAATCAAAGGTGGATTAGATGCCGTGTTAGCGCTTGTTTAACCAATAAACTCTATAAAGAGACTTGAAAAAGGCGAATTGGAACCAAACAGGTGGATTAGATGCCGTGTTAGCGCCTGTTTAACCAATAAAGTCTATAAAGAGACTTACTTACAAATCTTTAAAACCTCACTTCGAACATTAAAACTGGCAACGCGGCAGGTTAAAAATTTTGTAGCCGGTCGAGCTCCAAGCTCTTGTCAAGTGAGCGGACTTCTTATATTTGGACGGTGCTGGAGCGTTACATTCCTTATCGTGTTGTACTCATTAATTTGAGACAACTTACATTAACAGTTTCACTCAACTCGATGTTAGGTAAGTCCCACTAAATTTTTAATTTTATATTTATTGGGAATTCCTAACTTTGTACTATCCTTTTTAGTATCCCCTGAGGATGAAAGCTTAAGCGTTGAAAACATGTAGAAAACTATTTATTTGTTTTTGCAATTATTACACTGTCGAGGAAGATTGCATTGTTTCATTTACATTTATTTGAATGCACAATTGATACAATTTTGCAGAATATATTAAGTTTTACCATTATTCCTAAAAGTCGTTAAAAATATATGTTCCTTTAATGGCAAAACTATTATACCTAATAAACATACAAACATACTAGTTCGTTCACCCTCTTACGGGATTGTAAACACAATTACTCAACAAAAATTTAGTATCTGTAATAAGATATTTTTAAGTTTCAACTTTGACATAACTTTTAAAGACTCGATTTTATGCGACTGTATAAACTTTATTTCCACAAAGCGGATCATAAAGCTTATAAAAGCCTTTAAAACCTTTTAGGCTCGAATATATTATGGAAAGCGTTGTTAAGCGGCACTTTATACCTTTTTGATTTGTCGATTTTTTGAGAAAAAGTGTAGTTGTGTGCGAATATTAGGTGCCTAGTGCTAATATGTAAAATCAAAAGCATAATAATATGATAATATACTTTTTCCACTACTAACCTATAACATCGCCATTATTGACCGATTATTAACGCTAGAAATCGTTTTTCTCTACCTTATAAGTCATGATTGACCATGGTCAATAATAAGCCATTGAAATCCATTATTGACCGATCTTTGACCTTAACCGAATTTTGTTTGAACGCAGGTAACTTGATTTTTTAATTCTACAACATCAATTCATTGTGGTTAGGCAACCAGATAATTATCAATACATATTAGATCACTTGATATTGTAAAATATCGATACAATCAACATTTTTTCTGCTTCCATCCTTAATTCGGGAGGTGTACACATAATATTATCACTAACATTTTCTTCGCTCATTTTTAAAAAAACGCAAAACTCGTGAAATCTGATGACACAAATGAACACAAATTGACATTGACAAAGCCACCTGACAAAACAACAAAATATTTTGCCAATTCCAAAGCGCAGGTAACTTGATTAAAAAATATACTTATACCTACCTATAATTTTTTATAATTATTAATACTATAAAGATAAATGTGATATAAAAGTTTGTAGTAGTGGAAAAAATAATATATTAACCACGGTTTAGACAGCTTATTATAGCCCTCGCGTCTTAAATCCCTCGTCGCTTCGCTCCTCGTGATTTAAACTCGCCGCTCGGGCAATAATGATGGCTGTCTAAACCTTGGTTAATAATATACTATTATTTAAGTGCGATAATACAGGGTGTCCAGAAACTCCCCTAACAAACTTGTATGCACCAACTTTTATCAAGAATAAAATTTTCTGAGAAACCAATAATAAAGAAGTTTCCCATTCAATGTGCACTTAATCGACAACACTGTATATTTCAGTCGTGTCCCCTCAGGTAGAGGGCTTATAAGGTAATTGCCTTCGGTAAAGGGCCCATTATGTATTCTCATTAATTGGTACAACTAAATGGTAGGATTAAGTAAATGCAACAGGGTGGCGGGTAAACTCAGGTGCCCATGGTACAACTCGATAGTCCCCTGAAAATTATCTTTTTGTTTTAGTAAATGCAGGATGTTGGTAGATACAATTTACAATTATATTTAAATATACCGGATGTTCTAAAAAAGGATCAGCATTAAACTTATATTTCTTTAAATGGAACACCCTATCTCTAATTATATTTTTGGATTCTAAAATTATAATTATTTTTTTATTTTTTACAGGTATATTATTAGCTTACGTCGTCTTGGTTACGCGACCAATAAAGGGGGTCATAACTCTCTTGGGAAATGATTAAAAGAACAGGGAATTAAGGATTAAATCTACCGAAAACATTAAACATACCTTGCCATTTCATGAAAATATGCAAGGAATACAGTTTTCTTGGCATCTTCTGGCATAACATTTCTCCGTACCAGCCACTTCAGATGAATGTCTTGCTTTTTTAGCCTTTTTTAATATATCCTCCATCGAAATACTGCGAAATACGGAAAAACGATCGCCGAATTGGTGTAAAAAACTTTTTTAATATAAAATCAAGCGATTGCGAACAAATATCAGTTTATAAACAAACAACATATAGTGTTTCGGAATCGCGTTTTCTAATAATCAAAGTAATAAACATAAAATAATCTGTCAAAGTCGCAACGACGTCTACGAATCGGCAACGCTACAATAAAGGGAAAACGCCGCCTTGTTGAAAAGTCCTTCAATCTTCTAGCGTAGCAACAAGATATCTTTATTCTATTTTACTGGCAAGACAGCCAAATGTCTATATAGACTATGATAAAAGTCATTAGTGTTCTATCCCGCAGTGTTCTAATTCTCAGAAAACGTCATGCCTTTCGTAAACATAAAAAAGTGCTATATTCTAAACTAAATAATAATAAATTCACATTTACGAAAACCGTTAATCGGTAGCTTTGCAATAGGTTTGCAGCTTCGAGAATATGTATATTATAGCGAATTCCATTGGTAAAAAAAGTGCGGCAGGAGTGCAAAATTTGAAAACCATTGGGCATTTCAGTGCAAGCATTTATAAACCATTGGAAAACCGGCGCAACAACTGTTGCACCGAGTGCAATCAGCTCCGCACGTGCTGTTGGAGACCGTGCTGCACCGAAACTGGATGAAAATGTCAAAACATACAGTGTTTTGTTTTGATTTTTTCGATCTTCAAAACACTATTTTGTCTAAAACTTTGTCCAGTGGTAAGTAAAATCTATGAGGATTGAGGAGTATTGTCATCAACTTTGTTGGAAGAATTCATTCAAGGTCTAATCTGAAAACCATTGGTACTCAAATAGTGCAACACTTTTTGTGAACTGGTGCAATTTCAGTGGCACACCGGTGCCGCACTTCTTTTACCAATGGAATTCGCTATTAGTTTCTGTGATGTTTTAACCGAAAAAGGGCAATATCATTTAACGCTCAACGTGTGCTTCAATCTTCTTACTGGCAGTAAACAAGTATGGCCGCTAACCTGAGCGGACGCGACCTTACTTGGTTGATCAAGAGTGTCCACGTGACCAAATGTGAGTGGTGGTCTAGAGATGTAAAATTCTCGGTAATAATCTTTTGGAGAATATTCTCAATTTCTGAGAATGGTAAGATAATCGCTAGAAATGGTAATAAAAAGAAATAAAATTTTTACATTACATTACAGTACATATTTTGTATTAAAATATTTCGAAACTACTTACTTACTTTTTTGGTTTTGGGATACCCTCTAATTTATTTTGCTTCATGTTTTTATACTTATAGACCGTCTAAACTGAGCCGAGCGGAACGCCAAAATAAAACTAGTCTCACCACATCATTTACAATTCACATAGCTGCATATAAGGATTCCCCTAGAAGCGCCGACGTAAAACACTGTTACCAGAGTTATAGAAAAGGTTAGAGAAGTTCAAAATTTTAAAAATCATTGCAAAATTTCTCAGAGTATATTATGTAGAAAAAGTTTTCTAGAGAATATTCTCGGGAGAATTATCTTACAGAGAATATTCTCCTCTCACATCTCTAGTGGTGGAGCTCCCAGACTAGAGCACTGTAGCGCCATAAACAAACCAGTGTATTGTTAGACTTCACAGCAAGCAGATACTCCACGTGGCTAAAACAATAATAGCACGTGTTTTTGTCTGACATGTATCTCAGACAGGGTGATTTTCTAATGTTAAAGTAATTGATATTTTGGGGACGCGTGCTCGGTAACAGAGGTTACTATTCTTCTATACGTACAGTAAAAGTATTGTGAATTTCGCAGTTAAATAGACTATACTCTTCGTGTTTGGTTAAGACGTGCACGACGTTGCACTTTAGTGTTTTGCAGTTTGCGTAAATGCGTGAAATATTCCATTCTATACAGAACATATCTTTCAAATATCCCGCGTGATATTCAGGCGGCAATGAGGCTGTAATTAAATCAAGTTCTGATTTATTCTCTATGGTAAAAACCAATAAAATCCTAACGGTGTCTCGGTGCAGTGCTTTAGGTTTGTTAAGATGATGTATTCGTGATTAACAATGTAAGTAGGGTGGTCAATAATAGTGGAAGAATAAGAAGGCATATCAAAATAAGTTGTGTTTAGTTGGTCTAGCAATAATATAACGAACCAACCTTATACTGTGGATGATACAGTGTCTATGTGAGACCAGGGCGAACCCCTGTCTGAAATACATAGCAACAACCAAAACTTCTATGATTGTCAGTGCTACCATACGTATACCGGAAACAATAAATTTAAACGGTTATTCCGTTTTGAAAATAAACAAACTGTTATTAAATTCGGTCATAAATAAAATAATCTACGTACCACGGGAATTATTAAGTCTTATTTACCATTGCTGTTTCTCGGTCCAGAAACTTTTTCCTCGATAACTAAGACCCTTATAATTCCCCTGATACATAAACAACTATTATGAGTGCATTACTAGTCTAAACTGAATAGCTTCCAAGATATCGAGTTTTGAAAAATGACATTTTTGAACCATAACAGCTTCTTGTGTACGGTTAAAACAGATGTATCGCGAAAGTAGGAAATATGGTACTTCCGGTTTAACCGGAAATTTATATTTTTAGGAAGATACTAAAAAAGTAAGATATGCACATTTAAGCCATCTTGCCCTGAGACGTACTGTTAGGAAGCTAGTATAAGTATATTCTAAAATTTATGTATAAAATATTCCGGTGATTAAACATCTATTTTTTCGAGGGATTCAAGATCCTATAAAATAAATTCATTAATCTTTTCGCGTGAAGACGTAGGTCGATATTAACGTTAAAGACTCCATTTTATTTGACGTTTTAAACTTTATTTCCCATAAAGCAGCTTATAAAGTTAATAAAAGCTTTTAAAACCTTTTATCCGGAACGCATTACCAAACCAGTGGTTAATCCAAATTTTTTGAGGTTTTAATTTGTCGCCTTCTAATGCTTTTTATTTAGCTATGTGTATTTCGCATTGAGTCCACTATAGTAACTAGTAAAAAAACTAGTATGTTTATCTAAAACCCGTTAAATGTGTATAAAAATATTTTGGGTTGATGGGGATAGAATAAATATTATCACCATCTGTAGCGGGGTTCATTGTGGACACCATGCATTTTTATTTATACAGGGTGTCCGGAAAATACGTGTACAAGGTTTGACGACAGACTCCTGACGTTAAAATAGGTCGATATAAGCCGACTCAGTTATATTCAAAATTGTCTCGTTTAGCTTGGTCAACAACAGTCTGCACGTGTGTGACCCCCAAAGGATGCTGCCGTGCAAGCCCAGATCCAAGATGGAAATTGGGGCGTCACTCACAGTGTCTTATAGCTCTGGCCTGACACAGCAACACCTATTCCTGTGAGTGAGACAATGGGATCAACACACAGTGCCAAAACAAAACAAAATTCAATGTGTAATGATTTAATTTGAACACTTGAAATACTTGACAGTTAGTTAGCTTTTATTAATATATCTCGTAGCTTGATAGTAGAAGTAAAAGTTGGCCAAAGTGTCTATTTACTATTACAGCGCAGCAGTTGCAACCACTTTACAATACCGCTCTATAATCATAAGTGAATTTTAATGAGATAAATTACGTGTATGGCTAACTAGGCAAAATTGCTTATGGCTCTCTCGATTTGAACGAATAAAAATCAGTACTGTCTATTACTACATAATCGTACTTATCACTGATCCCCGTGGCTGCTTAACTTGTAGGAATTCCGGCCCTCAAGTGGCTTTACAGTGGCCTTTGATATTCCTACCTCTACCTAGATGGCTGGGTTGGACAATGTACTTGATTTCGGATACTTGACGGTAATAAAACTTGAAGTAAAAACTTCAAACCAAACTCAAATCCAAAACTTGGATCAGCTGAATCAAAACTGTATTAGCTCATATCAAAGTCTCTGTACTATCTCATATCAAAACTGTATTAGCTCGTATGAAATTTCATATCAAAATCTGTACTAAACCATATTAAAACCAATAAAGACTAATCAAAACTGGCCCTTTAAGAAAAACATGGAGTTTTAGGTTATGTGCCAAGAATCTGAGATAATAGACACCCTCATTAAGTCTACCCATAGCAACCACTAGTAAAATCCCAACATTTAGATAGGTGCAATAAAAACCTTCCTTTATTATTAAGTTTATAAACACCCGTATTGTTACTTTTAGATTTAGTATTTATCTTGTATTGCTCTTGAAAAAGGCCTAATAAGCCGAAACATGTAGAGTGATTTATTCTCTAAATAAATTGAAACATTAAAAAGCAAAATTTTTTATCTTATTTAAAAGTTATTATTATTTTGTACTTTTAGCAACTCAATGTCAAAAAATCTTTTTGTGCAGTTTTTCTTTAATTTGCTTTAATATATTTTTTACAATAACTGTAATTATTAGCTATCATACTCATAGTATACCAAATTTAGTTGTCCCAACACTATATTAACATTATATAATATAATACTTATTATATTATGACAATATTTTAGTTTGTGTCGATGTGACATACTCGTTTTAAAAGAGTCGTAAATATAGTAGTTTCATGACACAAGCACTATCTAAAATTTCTTCTTCTTCTGGAAGCGATGCGTATGCTATCTCTGTTTTTCGATACATATCATTAACATCATATTTATCCAATGTAAACACAGGGTAAGAAAATGTCAAAAAAGCGTTAAAGGTTTTCTTCAAAAGTTTCGTAGTCGTAAGATCGTAATGTTTTGTCAACCACCTCCTGATCAATGTGGTATTTGGCCAAAATTTTTTAATTTCTTCAGTTTGGTAGGTTTTCTTATAGTATGCGCTTTCATAAAATGATGTGACGTTTCAACACCACCATGTTTTCAAAAAGGCAAATCTCATTTTTTAAACTTTATAATAATTCCGTGCTAAATTTGAATTCGTCAAGTAATAATAGTAGCTAGAAACGGACAGAACGAGACCAGTGGTGCTGGTGGTGCTGTTTTACGATCTAACCCAGGTGGTGCAGGTGGTGCGTTTTACGATCTAACCCAAGTGGTTCGGTGGTGCGTTTTATGATCTAACCCGGGTGGTTCGGTGGTGCGTTTTATGATCTAACCCGGGTGGTTCGGTGGTGCGTTTTATGACCTAACCCGGGTGGTTCGGTGGTGCTGTTTACAAAATAACCCGAAATTAAACCCGACTTTTTACGACCTAACCCGGATGCTTTCATGAGGCGGCTTCTCATCTAACCCTAATTTGAACCTGAATATTTATGATCTGACCCGAGATAAAACCCGACTTTTTACGACCTAACCCGGATGCTTTCGCGAGGCGGCTTCTCATCTAACCCTAATTTGAACCTGAATATTTATGGTCTGACCCGAGATAAAACCCGACTTTTTATGATTTAACCTTAGTGAAACGCCGCTGCTAAAGCGGGATAATTAAATCCCAATTTTTATAAGCCATCCTTAAACCCAACTTTTTACGATGCGACCTGAGCCATCCTTAAACCAGACTTTTTATTATTTCCCCTTAGTTGAAACGCCGCTGCTAAAGCGGGATAATTAAATCCCAATTTTTATAAGCCATCCTTAAACCCAACTTTTTACGATCCGACCTGAGCCATCCTTAAACCAGACTTTTTTTTATTTTCCCTTAGTTGAAACGCCGCTGGCGGGTAGTAAAGCGAAATAAATCCCTAATTTATATGGTCTAACAAGATAAGTATAATAAAGCGGTACATTTGTCACCCCGCAATAATTATTTATACCTAAATAACCCTCTCAAACCCTCTGCCGACTCGATTTAAAAAGAAAGGGACATAAACCTTTATTTATTATTCCGAAGGACCCTCATTAAAATTCAGTAGCATATCTAATAATTGATTCCAATTTTTGCACCACTTATATAAAATACAATAAAATAATTACCATCTAGAACCATTAACTAGCGATTTCTTTGTACTCGAAGTGGATAAATTATAGGACTATCTTGTAATGAGAACAGAGTAATAAAAAGTAAATAAAACTTAAATACGTATAAAATACCAAGCAGGTATAGGTACTATACAACTTGTGTTCGCCATCAGGTAAAAGCCCTCATAATGCTTTTATAAAAATTTCGGATAATATCATAATATAAGTAAATAGGCTACAATTTCAGGAAAAAAGTAAAAAAAATCAATTCACAGTGTAAAATTGTAGTTAAATGGATTGTAAATACGAAATAATATAAAAAGCTACCTTTTGTTTGCGATGATGTATGCACAATAACTCTATATTATTCGGTCCTTAAACTGAAAATACCCACTAGATAGGTATCATAAGCTGTATTTGTCATCAGGTAGAACCCCCAATAAAATTATGAATATCAGGCGTAGGCAACAATAAGCAAATCACGTTGGTTTTTTAATTTATTATTAATCTGGCTAACTTAAGAAACTCACAATATAACGACCATCCAAAAAAATCATAATACATTACTGGGTGTGAAAGCAATTGCGCTGCAAAATATAGTGTATACCGACTCTGAGGTAGTTAATTAAAATCCCAATTAGCGCTAAAAAAAATCAATTAGATATTTACTTTAGATATTTTAATAAAAAAATTCAATATTATTAGCGCCACCTATCCGTTTATGGAACCTACATATAGGCTTAACAAGAATGACAAACTTTGGGAATATTATTTTACATGATTCTCTCGATTATCGCATCGCTATCACATTTCAATATTCTTGGCAACATTTAAGTTTTAAAATTAGCACAATATCAAATCCGTTACAATGAATTAAACAAACACATACATAATTTTAAAATCTCATAATAAGAATATAAACTAAAATTATAATGCGTAGCAGGTCCAAAATCTAACAAGTTTCGACTAGTCAAATGACGTCAGTTTACATCTGCGAAGAATACCCAACTCTCGAACCATAAAAAATGGTCAAACTTTGTCGGCAAATACCCTTCTATGATGCAGGGGAAGGACAGGTAACTCGAGATGTTTATAAAGAAACGTTAAAGAACATTATTTGCTTATTTCTAGGCTCTTAAAAATTACATGCAATCGAACAATAAATGTTTTCATCATGTATATTTATGAGTAACACATTACCTTCGACATACATAAATTCAAATTGATAATTACTCGCCTTAGTACTTTTTTAGAAGCTTGAATCTTTGCATATAACCGTCTGAGGATACCCAAACTTCCCCTAACATATTTCTCCGCAACCGGGGAAAAAGAGGTAGAAAAAGTAAAATATCAACTCCAAGTGTCTTTGCGAACAATCGGCAATAAAATAGAGTATTTCAGTTTTTAATTTTTCGTAAATAAAAGCTGGTTAGATTAATAGTCTCTGTGAATATAATAACATAAACAAAGTGATATGCCGTAAATTTAGGAGTACAGTATAAATTATGCCTCTATTAAAATATACCGCAATAACTAACTACCAAAGGATTTTTGATATTTTGAATATATTTGATGCTCATAGCATTATCACATTTCCAAAGGCTCTAAATTTTAGAAAAATGTTCTAATATAATATGTCTATCAATATAAAGTAAAGGTATTGTTAGGTTTTTTTAAAAAATACGACCTACAACAGTCTCTGCTACAGCATGGCTGACTCTGTAGAAACTTCTGTGAAACCATAATAATTATATCAATAATCGAGTTGTCGTTATGATAATATTTTCTTCCAATATCCGACTCCACTATCCATAAAAGTTATGTTAGGAAATTCATAATTGAGCGCATTGTAATTTTTTAAAAAGAAATTCACTTCACACACAAAGATGTAGCCATTCAATCCATGAAAATAATGCAAGTCAGTATGCGTATGTTATGGCTAACTGTTTAAATGTCTATTCCTTCCACGTTTATCGGAAGAAATACTTTTTTTATACTAGTATTTTAGTTGAAAATAAGATCATAAATCATCTATACAAAACAAGCGTCCCTTATGGATTTGAACGAAAATCATAGATTCGACTATTTTCATGAAAAATAAATCTAAGTACGGAATAATGCAGGAAGATTATCTATTTTCTTGGTTTAGAAAGTGATGTAGTTAAGATTTATAACTTAGGAATAAATAAATTATTATTAATCTTTTCGACCTATTTCTCTTGCATATTTAATTTCTTTGTTAGTAAGAACTAATCTTTTTATTTTACAAAGTAAAAAAAAAAGCTAAAGATCGGCGTTGTCAGTCAGGTATAAGAACTGATTTAACACGATGGTTTTTGTACAAACGTTCACATACAATTGTATGCTTTTTAAACGATTATGTCGGAAAAAATGACGATTTATAGATTAGATATTTAGACGAAGAGCTAACCTTCTCAATAAAGTATTGATTATTGCCCTGCTAGCTAGACAACACTTTTTATGTTAGTCAAAAAAAAAAATTTTTTTTTCGGACGCTATTACAGATTTCATCGTTAACTAACAAACATTAAGACCAAAAAATTAGCGTGCAAGATGAAATGTATAGGTTCACTTCATTTCTACATTATTTTACAACTCTCAATCGCATTAAAAACAAGATCGAATAAAAAATAACTTATGACATATGGACGAAAAATGTTTTTCGGGCTATTTAGGTTAGCGACCGCATTACGTCTGAAATACTACATTTTTCGAGCTTATAACATAATTTACTATTTTAACGTTAAAATAGGGGAAATGATGTATCAAAATGGTTACTTTTTTTTGTCGGTCACGAGATTATAGTTTCTTTTAAAATGAACTCTAATATTTACAACACAAATTATCCTTTAAACCACATTAGTTTAAAACTCGTCTGTCGCTTTCCCTCTATTGTGAGTTTGATTAAAGTATAGCGTAGTATATATTTAGATGAATTTCGCAAATGTTGAATACTTTCAAAACTGAAAAAGCCGCCCTTTGCAATAAATATCTCCGTAGAGTTAGGTACCCTGCAGATTAAGGGTATTTCAGTGGATAATCATATACAAATTCAAAGATTTTGTCTATTTTAATGGATTAACAAACAATATCTATAGGATGACTTTACTGATAAAAAAAAAAATAACAAAAATCCATAAAGTCTAGGCTCACATGAAATTTCATAAAGAGCAGCTGCATAGCCTTATCACATCAAACTATATTTTTATTTCGTTCTATTGTCAAAAGTCCGTGTTTAGGAGATTATCGTTCATTTTAAAATGAACTCTAATATGTACATCACCATAAACTACCTCTCAAGCCGTCGTAAAAATACACTTTTCGATCTACCTCTATATTGATTTTCTAATATTAAATATCTACAATAGTCGAAATTCGCTCGCTAATACCTATGTATGCAAGGTTTCTTCAAAAAATGACAATTTTGTTGTTTAATGGCTTGAAAAAATGGAAAAAGGAGGTTTTTGCATCCATTTATTTCCAGATGAGTGTTAAAAATACTTATAAAACTCGGTATACCGAAGATCAAGCATTAATGAGAGGGTTGAGTCCTGTTTGCCAAATCCTGATTTTTAATTTGACGTTGGCAACGGTACAATTTTTTAACATTTATCATAAGAGGCGTATATTTTTGGAGCTTAGATCTACCAGTTTATCCACGCCCCATTTATTGTTAGTGCTTTAGTAATTTTACTTTCCAATTATTTTTTACCAAAACGCGTAGTTGAAACAGTGTCTATATCAGACGATATAATAAATTTTAAGGATTAATTTGCTTACAAATACACTTTAATTTATTTAGGCTAAAGCAGCCAAACATATACTGGAACTACGAAAACCCTATTACAATTTGGTTGCCTAGAGAAAATTTTGTAAAAAACATAGCTTTCTACACAAATGCTTGCACATTATGTACCTATCATTTTAAGATACCTGCCGACATCAATGTAAGCATTGACATAATGACGCAAGATATAGGTAGGTACTAGAATATTCAAGATTTCTATTAACGATACACTTCAGCATACATGCGAGATGTCATTAATGTCTACGGAAGGCAACAGACATACCAGCTATTTTTACATGGGATTCCATAGACTTGGACGCTTCTTGTTTAGAAATATTTGATGTCATCTTGAGGAGTTCCGTATTGAAGCATCAAACCTACCTGCCAAATAATTGACGAAATATGGGATATCATAAAATATGCCCCCCATCGAACTAAATGATCCTATAAACCAGCTTCACAGACCGTAATTTGTGATGCTAACACGATTAATACGCAATAGAACAAGATTAAGAAACAAAATTTAAAGTAGCTCTTTATCACACGAAAATAATTAAATAATTTACGGTTACAGAACAATAATTATTTTAAAAAGCTGTATAACTAAATATATTATGTTATTAGGAATATTCTGTCTAAAGTAACAGCTAATCTTAGTCGAAAATGAGATCGTATTATTGATTGTTGAATTCGTTAGGTATGAAATAAAATTAGAGATTTCGTCTATTTTTTCACGATTAAAAAAGAATACCTCTATTTAGCTAAAAATGAAACGATTACAGTGGTAGATTAATTCACTTTACCAAGCATGTAAACTACTAATTTTGCAATAAATATCTTCTATATTTCTAGGTAGGTTTACTCGAAAATGTGGGGCTATTTTCATCAAAAATCCCGATACGAAATTGAAAAATTTGCCTATTTTTGTCGGTTTACAAAGTGATAGTGGAATATTGGTTTGATCAAAGAACAATAATTATTTTAAAAATGTTGTATAATTAACTAAATGTCGGTGTTATCAGGCAGGCAAGAAGTTATTTATCTGAATCTTATTTGTACCATTAGCGTTTATATACAAATGTTAGTGGTTTTCAAAAATTGATATCTCGGAAATTATTAGGTTTAGACTTATAATACGCTTATTAAAAAATAATGACTACTTTATGCAAAATTCAAAAATATTATAAGATGTAGGGTATCCCAGTAACTTAACCAAAGATTTTCGGTCTTCGTAAAGCTTTACACGTTTCTTCAGCGTACCAAACATTCACTTTTTTTAAATATTGACATCGGGTTAGGATTCTGAACATAGGATTAACATCACTCCAATAGTGAACATGTTGCGTTGTCACAGTTCCATTCGTTGAAAAGTAAACAAAACCGTTTGAGCTACGTGGGGAATAAATAAAGTTGGCTTGTTGAAAAATTTTAATATTTATTAAGGTAAAAGACTATAAATATATCGATACAACACTTTGGCATTTCTAATACTACAAACATGAATATCTAAAATGTGATATTTACAACCGTCAACTCTCTCTCCCTTCTCTAATTTTGGTACACCAATGCTGTCTTCTAAGTTTATAATATATGGCGTCCTGCAGTTTAATTCCGAAAATGTTTTAACTAAAAATTCCTCTTTAACACATCCTTTAACGTAAATAATGTCTGCGTCTATCAGATTGTTGGATATGATATTATGTAGTTCCTTGTAATCGGTATCAGCATAATTATAAAGGATACCATGATGATTTCCAAATAGATATTTGACTTGTTTCTTGCAAGCCTTACTTAAGGTGTCGAATGGTTTAACTGGTTTAAAAAAGTAACTTTTCATACTATTCCCATCATAAATAGCCAATTCTTTCGCGCAAAATTCAGGTATGTTAAATCCTTGAATATCGACTACAACGAACTTCATTGTCTGAAGACTCAAATCAAACAAGTATATTTTCATATTTTTATCGCTCTTAAGTTCGATTTCAAAAGCACACCCCCACTTTTCGATAATTTCACAGTCTTAGCACATAGATCTTATATTTTTATTTACGATCAATTCATCTTTATTCGCCAATCGTCTCAAACGAGTCTGCTTTTGAAAGTAATATAGCCTTAGTATTCAGAAAATATTAATGATATCGGAGCCTAAAACATCCTTGACACTAAAAAATCATTGTGTTTCCTAACAAAACCCATCATCTTATCTATTTAGCTTGCTTTCCTATTGTTTAGCAGGTTAAATAAAATTATTATTTCGCTCTTTTTGTCTGTACTGAATCGTTAGGGGAATACGTTTCTAGTTCTATAAGAGAGACAGTTAAAATTTATGTAAGCAATCAAAAATCCTACACTATGAGCTACTTAGTTAAAATTTCATATTTCCTTCCTGGGTCAGGCAAAATTTGTGATGTGTCGGACAAAATTTATAAAAATACAAAAAAAAATGCTGGATGCATTTTTAGCGTGACTTTCTATTTAATACCATCTTATTTCAAGGTATAATTCGGTTGTCAAAATGAGAATAAAATAATTTTCCCATGGTTTATGTCATCTTAAAAAAAAAGTCAAAAGGTTATATTCTGTAGAGGGTCAGATACATTTAAATTTAAATATTTTCTCCAAGAAGAATTTTAAGATAGTATTATAGTAAATAAAAATTCTATACCTCCAATATTTCATGGAAACATATCGTGTTCTAGCGACATAACCCAAAAGTACCTCTATTCAGAAACGCATCGTACTTTTCTTGTCAATAATTGTCTCATTGTCCCATCCATTACATTATTATAATCTTAAAGCACCTGTTACCAGCATTATCTGTTTTTATGGTTTTCATAAAACATAGCGATTACCAATGAAAATTAAACGAAAACTTAATAAATAACTTTTTTTTTCAACTGAAATAGACTGATTTTCGATGGAAAAAATGTTACTTATAACTAAAAATGAATATAAGTCATATACGCAATGATATTTAGAATAAATCAATCTTTTCTAAAATTACTATGAAATATTCACAAAATCGTTTCGTTATAACCAAAGTAGCAAGGCTTGCAGATTTCGTATAGAGTTCAAACGCGATACTGAGATGATCTTTTTTTTTTATATTTTTGTAGGATAATGCACCACTACGTTGTAAGTACTTGAGAGAGGACTTTCTTGAAAAATCCTCAAATTTCTCTGCAATTTTGTTCCTTCTAGAGTTAAATTCACACAGAAAACCCCGTATTCTTATCTTTCAGGTTGCTATATTAAAAAGGGCTTATTAGTATGGTTTAGAAAACAAGCAATATTAATTAACGGATGTTTTTTCATCGTATGAAGAGTTGAAAATTTTTTTTTCCACTCCAATGGTTACGATGCAGAGAGTCGGGTTTCATCATATTCTTTCAGGGTAGCTCAGGTTTGATTGCATGTAGAGAGTCGGGTTTCATCATAATCTTTCAGGGTAGCTCAGGTTTGATTACATGTACTAAGGTTAGTGCTCCTTACAATCGGTTTCAGGTTTGACGCGCCCCCCTCAGGTTTGTTCAGGTTTCTCAAACGTTTGAGAAACCTGAACAAACCTGAGGGGGGCGCGTCAAACCTGAAACCGATTGTAAGGAGCACTAACCTTAGTACATGTAATCAAACCTGAGCTACCCTGAAAGATTATGATGAAACCCGACTCTCTACATGCAATCAAACCTGAGCTACCCTGAAAGATTATGATGAAACCCGACTCTCTGCATCGTAACCATTGGAGTGGAAAAAAAAATTTTCAACTCTTCATACGATGAAAAAACATCCGTTAATTAATATTGCTTGTTTTCTAAACCATACTAATAAGCCCTTTTTAATATAGCAACCTGAAAGATAAGAATACGGGGTTTTCTGTGTGAATTTAACTCTAGAAGGAACAAAATTGCAGAGAAATTTGAGGATTTTTCAAGAAAGTCCTCTCTCAAGTACTTACAACGTAGTGGTGCATTATCCTACAAAAATATAAAAAAAAAAGATCATCTCAGTATCGCGTTTGAACTCTATACGAAATCTGCAAGCCTTGCTACTTTGGTTATAACGAAACGATTTTGTGAATATTTCATAGTAATTTTAGAAAAGATTGATTTATTCTAAATATCATTGCGTATATGACTTATATTCATTTTTAGTTATAAGTAACATTTTTTCCATCGAAAATCAGTCTATTTCAGTTGAAAAAAAAAGTTATTTATTAAGTTTTCGTTTAATTTTCATTGGTAATCGCTATGTTTTATGAAAACCATAAAAACAGATAATGCTGGTAACAGGTGCTTTAAGATTATAATAATGTAATGGATGGGACAATGAGACAATTATTGACAAGAAAAGTACGATGCGTTTCTGAATAGAGGTACTTTTGGGTTATGTCGCTAGAACACGATATGTTTCCATGAAATATTGGAGGTATAGAATTTTTATTTACTATAATACTATCTTAAAATTCTTCTTGGAGAAAATATTTAAATTTAAATGTATCTGACCCTCTACAGAATATAACCTTTTGACTTTTTTTTTAAGATGACATAAACCATGGGAAAATTATTTTATTCTCATTTTGACAACCGAATTATACCTTGAAATAAGATGGTATTAAATAGAAAGTCACGCTAAAAATGCATCCAGCATTTTTTTTTGTATTTTTATAAATTTTGTCCGACACATCACAAATTTTGCCTGACCCAGGAAGGAAATATGAAATTTTGAACTAAGTAGCTCATAGTGTAGGATTTTTGATTGCTTACATAAATTTTAACTGTCTCTCTTATAGAACTAGAAACGTATTCCCCTAACGATTCAGTACAGACAAAAAGAGCGAAATAATAATTTTATTTAACCTGCTAAACAATAGGAAAGCAAGCTAAATAGATAAGATGATGGGTTTTGTTAGGAAACACAATGATTTTTTAGTGTCAAGGATGTTTTAGGCTCCGATATCATTAATATTTTCTGAATACTAAGGCTATATTACTTTCAAAAGCAGACTCGTTTGAGACGATTGGCGAATAAAGATGAATTGATCGTAAATAAAAATATAAGATCTATGTGCTAAGACTGTGAAATTATCGAAAAGTGGGGGTGTGCTTTTGAAATCGAACTTAAGAGCGATAAAAATATGAAAATATACTTGTTTGATTTGAGTCTTCAGACAATGAAGTTCGTTGTAGTCGATATTCAAGGATTTAACATACCTGAATTTTGCGCGAAAGAATTGGCTATTTATGATGGGAATAGTATGAAAAGTTACTTTTTTAAACCAGTTAAACCATTCGACACCTTAAGTAAGGCTTGCAAGAAACAAGTCAAATATCTATTTGGAAATCATCATGGTATCCTTTATAATTATGGTGATACCGATTACAAGGAACTACATAATATCATATCCAACAATCTGATAGACGCAGACATTATTTACGTTAAAGGATGTGTTAAAGAGGAATTTTTAGTTAAAACATTTTCGGAATTAAACTGCAGGACGCCATATATTATAAACTTAGAAGACAGCATTGGTGTACCAAAATTAGAGAAGGGAGAGAGAGTTGACGGTTGTAAATATCACATTTTAGATATTCATGTTTGTAGTATTAGAAATGCCAAAGTGTTGTATCGATATATTTATAGTCTTTTACCTTAATAAATATTAAAATTTTTCAACAAGCCAACTTTATTTATTCCCCACGTAGCTCAAACGGTTTTGTTTACTTTTCAACGAATGGAACTGTGACAACGCAACATGTTCACTATTGGAGTGATGTTAATCCTATGTTCAGAATCCTAACCCGATGTCAATATTTAAAAAAAGTGAATGTTTGGTACGCTGAAGAAACGTGTAAAGCTTTACGAAGACCGAAAATCTTTGGTTAAGTTACTGGGATACCCTACATCTTATAATATTTTTGAATTTTGCATAAAGTAGTCATTATTTTTTAATAAGCGTATTATAAGTCTAAACCTAATAATTTCCGAGATATCAATTTTTGAAAACCACTAACATTTGTATATAAACGCTAATGGTACAAATAAGATTCAGATAAATAACTTCTTGCCTGCCTGATAACACCGACATTTAGTTAATTATACAACATTTTTAAAATAATTATTGTTCTTTGATCAAACCAATATTCCACTATCACTTTGTAAACCGACAAAAATAGGCAAATTTTTCAATTTCGTATCGGGATTTTTGATGAAAATAGCCCCACATTTTCGAGTAAACCTACCTAGAAATATAGAAGATATTTATTGCAAAATTAGTAGTTTACATGCTTGGTAAAGTGAATTAATCTACCACTGTAATCGTTTCATTTTTAGCTAAATAGAGGTATTCTTTTTTAATCGTGAAAAAATAGACGAAATCTCTAATTTTATTTCATACCTAACGAATTCAACAATCAATAATACGATCTCATTTTCGACTAAGATTAGCTGTTACTTTAGACAGAATATTCCTAATAACATAATATATTTAGTTATACAGCTTTTTAAAATAATTATTGTTCTGTAACCGTAAATTATTTAATTATTTTCGTGTGATAAAGAGCTACTTTAAATTTTGTTTCTTAATCTTGTTCTATTGCGTATTAATCGTGTTAGCATCACAAATTACGGTCTGTGAAGCTGGTTTATAGGATCATTTAGTTCGATGGGGGGCATATTTTATGATATCCCATATTTCGTCAATTATTTGGCAGGTAGGTTTGATGCTTCAATACGGAACTCCTCAAGATGACATCAAATATTTCTAAACAAGAAGCGTCCAAGTCTATGGAATCCCATGTAAAAATAGCTGGTATGTCTGTTGCCTTCCGTAGACATTAATGACATCTCGCATGTATGCTGAAGTGTATCGTTAATAGAAATCTTGAATATTCTAGTACCTACCTATATCTTGCGTCATTATGTCAATGCTTACATTGATGTCGGCAGGTATCTTAAAATGATAGGTACATAATGTGCAAGCATTTGTGTAGAAAGCTATGTTTTTTACAAAATTTTCTCTAGGCAACCAAATTGTAATAGGGTTTTCGTAGTTCCAGTATATGTTTGGCTGCTTTAGCCTAAATAAATTAAAGTGTATTTGTAAGCAAATTAATCCTTAAAATTTATTATATCGTCTGATATAGACACTGTTTCAACTACGCGTTTTGGTAAAAAATAATTGGAAAGTAAAATTACTAAAGCACTAACAATAAATGGGGCGTGGATAAACTGGTAGATCTAAGCTCCAAAAATATACGCCTCTTATGATAAATGTTAAAAAATTGTACCGTTGCCAACGTCAAATTAAAAATCAGGATTTGGCAAACAGGACTCAACCCTCTCATTAATGCTTGATCTTCGGTATACCGAGTTTTATAAGTATTTTTAACACTCATCTGGAAATAAATGGATGCAAAAACCTCCTTTTTCCATTTTTTCAAGCCATTAAACAACAAAATTGTCATTTTTTGAAGAAACCTTGCATACATAGGTATTAGCGAGCGAATTTCGACTATTGTAGATATTTAATATTAGAAAATCAATATAGAGGTAGATCGAAAAGTGTATTTTTACGACGGCTTGAGAGGTAGTTTATGGTGATGTACATATTAGAGTTCATTTTAAAATGAACGATAATCTCCTAAACACGGACTTTTGACAATAGAACGAAATAAAAATATAGTTTGATGTGATAAGGCTATGCAGCTGCTCTTTATGAAATTTCATGTGAGCCTAGACTTTATGGATTTTTGTTATTTTTTTTTTATCAGTAAAGTCATCCTATAGATATTGTTTGTTAATCCATTAAAATAGACAAAATCTTTGAATTTGTATATGATTATCCACTGAAATACCCTTAATCTGCAGGGTACCTAACTCTACGGAGATATTTATTGCAAAGGGCGGCTTTTTCAGTTTTGAAAGTATTCAACATTTGCGAAATTCATCTAAATATATACTACGCTATACTTTAATCAAACTCACAATAGAGGGAAAGCGACAGACGAGTTTTAAACTAATGTGGTTTAAAGGATAATTTGTGTTGTAAATATTAGAGTTCATTTTAAAAGAAACTATAATCTCGTGACCGACAAAAAAAAGTAACCATTTTGATACATCATTTCCCCTATTTTAACGTTAAAATAGTAAATTATGTTATAAGCTCGAAAAATGTAGTATTTCAGACGTAATGCGGTCGCTAACCTAAATAGCCCGAAAAACATTTTTCGTCCATATGTCATAAGTTATTTTTTATTCGATCTTGTTTTTAATGCGATTGAGAGTTGTAAAATAATGTAGAAATGAAGTGAACCTATACATTTCATCTTGCACGCTAATTTTTTGGTCTTAATGTTTGTTAGTTAACGATGAAATCTGTAATAGCGTCCGAAAAAAAAATTTTTTTTTTTGACTAACATAAAAAGTGTTGTCTAGCTAGCAGGGCAATAATCAATACTTTATTGAGAAGGTTAGCTCTTCGTCTAAATATCTAATCTATAAATCGTCATTTTTTCCGACATAATCGGTTAAAAAGCATACAATTGTATGTGAACGTTTGTACAAAAACCATCGTGTTAAATCAGTTCTTATACCTGACTGACAACGCCGATCTTTAGCTTTTTTTTTTACTTTGTAAAATAAAAAGATTAGTTCTTACTAACAAAGAAATTAAATATGCAAGAGAAATAGGTCGAAAAGATTAATAATAATTTATTTATTCCTAAGTTATAAATCTTAACTACATCACTTTCTAAACCAAGAAAATAGATAATCTTCCTGCATTATTCCGTACTTAGATTTATTTTTCATGAAAATAGTCGAATCTATGATTTTCGTTCAAATCCATAAGGGACGCTTGTTTTGTATAGATGATTTATGATCTTATTTTCAACTAAAATACTAGTATAAAAAAAGTATTTCTTCCGATAAACGTGGAAGGAATAGACATTTAAACAGTTAGCCATAACATACGCATACTGACTTGCATTATTTTCATGGATTGAATGGCTACATCTTTGTGTGTGAAGTGAATTTCTTTTTAAAAAATTACAATGCGCTCAATTATGAATTTCCTAACATAACTTTTATGGATAGTGGAGTCGGATATTGGAAGAAAATATTATCATAACGACAACTCGATTATTGATATAATTATTATGGTTTCACAGAAGTTTCTACAGAGTCAGCCATGCTGTAGCAGAGACTGTTGTAGGTCGTATTTTTTAAAAAAACCTAACAATACCTTTACTTTATATTGATAGACATATTATATTAGAACATTTTTCTAAAATTTAGAGCCTTTGGAAATGTGATAATGCTATGAGCATCAAATATATTCAAAATATCAAAAATCCTTTGGTAGTTAGTTATTGCGGTATATTTTAATAGAGGCATAATTTATACTGTACTCCTAAATTTACGGCATATCACTTTGTTTATGTTATTATATTCACAGAGACTATTAATCTAACCAGCTTTTATTTATGAAAAATTAAAAACTGAAATACTCTATTTTATTGCCGATTGTTCGCAAAGACACTTGGAGTTGATATTTTACTTTTTCTACCTCTTTTTCCCCGGTTGCGGAGAAATATGTTAGGGGAAGTTTGGGTATCCTCAGACGGTTATATGCAAAGATTCAAGCTTCTAAAAAAGTACTAAGGCGAGTAATTATCAATTTGAATTTATGTATGTCGAAGGTAATGTGTTACTCATAAATATACATGATGAAAACATTTATTGTTCGATTGCATGTAATTTTTAAGAGCCTAGAAATAAGCAAATAATGTTCTTTAACGTTTCTTTATAAACATCTCGAGTTACCTGTCCTTCCCCTGCATCATAGAAGGGTATTTGCCGACAAAGTTTGACCATTTTTTATGGTTCGAGAGTTGGGTATTCTTCGCAGATGTAAACTGACGTCATTTGACTAGTCGAAACTTGTTAGATTTTGGACCTGCTACGCATTATAATTTTAGTTTATATTCTTATTATGAGATTTTAAAATTATGTATGTGTTTGTTTAATTCATTGTAACGGATTTGATATTGTGCTAATTTTAAAACTTAAATGTTGCCAAGAATATTGAAATGTGATAGCGATGCGATAATCGAGAGAATCATGTAAAATAATATTCCCAAAGTTTGTCATTCTTGTTAAGCCTATATGTAGGTTCCATAAACGGATAGGTGGCGCTAATAATATTGAATTTTTTTATTAAAATATCTAAAGTAAATATCTAATTGATTTTTTTTAGCGCTAATTGGGATTTTAATTAACTACCTCAGAGTCGGTATACACTATATTTTGCAGCGCAATTGCTTTCACACCCAGTAATGTATTATGATTTTTTTGGATGGTCGTTATATTGTGAGTTTCTTAAGTTAGCCAGATTAATAATAAATTAAAAAACCAACGTGATTTGCTTATTGTTGCCTACGCCTGATATTCATAATTTTATTGGGGGTTCTACCTGATGACAAATACAGCTTATGATACCTATCTAGTGGGTATTTTCAGTTTAAGGACCGAATAATATAGAGTTATTGTGCATACATCATCGCAAACAAAAGGTAGCTTTTTATATTATTTCGTATTTACAATCCATTTAACTACAATTTTACACTGTGAATTGATTTTTTTTACTTTTTTCCTGAAATTGTAGCCTATTTACTTATATTATGATATTATCCGAAATTTTTATAAAAGCATTATGAGGGCTTTTACCTGATGGCGAACACAAGTTGTATAGTACCTATACCTGCTTGGTATTTTATACGTATTTAAGTTTTATTTACTTTTTATTACTCTGTTCTCATTACAAGATAGTCCTATAATTTATCCACTTCGAGTACAAAGAAATCGCTAGTTAATGGTTCTAGATGGTAATTATTTTATTGTATTTTATATAAGTGGTGCAAAAATTGGAATCAATTATTAGATATGCTACTGAATTTTAATGAGGGTCCTTCGGAATAATAAATAAAGGTTTATGTCCCTTTCTTTTTAAATCGAGTCGGCAGAGGGTTTGAGAGGGTTATTTAGGTATAAATAATTATTGCGGGGTGACAAATGTACCGCTTTATTATACTTATCTTGTTAGACCATATAAATTAGGGATTTATTTCGCTTTACTACCCGCCAGCGGCGTTTCAACTAAGGGAAAATAAAAAAAAGTCTGGTTTAAGGATGGCTCAGGTCGGATCGTAAAAAGTTGGGTTTAAGGATGGCTTATAAAAATTGGGATTTAATTATCCCGCTTTAGCAGCGGCGTTTCAACTAAGGGGAAATAATAAAAAGTCTGGTTTAAGGATGGCTCAGGTCGCATCGTAAAAAGTTGGGTTTAAGGATGGCTTATAAAAATTGGGATTTAATTATCCCGCTTTAGCAGCGGCGTTTCACTAAGGTTAAATCATAAAAAGTCGGGTTTTATCTCGGGTCAGACCATAAATATTCAGGTTCAAATTAGGGTTAGATGAGAAGCCGCCTCGCGAAAGCATCCGGGTTAGGTCGTAAAAAGTCGGGTTTTATCTCGGGTCAGATCATAAATATTCAGGTTCAAATTAGGGTTAGATGAGAAGCCGCCTCATGAAAGCATCCGGGTTAGGTCGTAAAAAGTCGGGTTTAATTTCGGGTTATTTTGTAAACAGCACCACCGAACCACCCGGGTTAGGTCATAAAACGCACCACCGAACCACCCGGGTTAGATCATAAAACGCACCACCGAACCACCCGGGTTAGATCATAAAACGCACCACCGAACCACTTGGGTTAGATCGTAAAACGCACCACCTGCACCACCTGGGTTAGATCGTAAAACAGCACCACCAGCACCACTGGTCTCGTTCTGTCCGTTTCTAGCTACTAATAATACCTTATAAATACAGGATCTTGAGTGAGTTTTTATGTCAGGTAGAACCTTTGACATTTATTTTTTCTTCGCTTGCTTATTTAGCAATTTCATTGGAATTTGGAATTCTTAAATTGGCAAAAGCTTTTGTTCGTCGTGTGTCTCTTTGGATATTTTTGGGGCTGCTATAGTCTATCTTTAAATGGCGCGAAGTAATAAATGCTCATTAAATATGCAAAACTCATACCGGGGTATCAAGAACAATTTAAACACCATCCCTTAAAATCTATTGTGTTTACATTAAATGATCCAAGTAATGAGCATTCGTTAGGTAGGTCCACCCTGAATTTATCGAAAGATATTGTTATATTTGAGGATTTACAATTGTTAACAGGTATAATGCCTTATTCAGGAGCGTGTATTGGGAAAGTTTCTAAATTAACAATTTTAAACATCTCTATTCTCCTAAAATTGTATTATATTATATTCGTAGGTATTTATAACATATGGAAACAATTAAAAAATCGTATTAACTAATAAACAACCTTGGGTGGTACTATTTTACATAATATAATTACTAAAACAAAATATAATATTATAGAATCTTATAAACAAAGCATTTTCAGAAATCGAATAATACTTAGTCGTTATGACTTAATCATGATTCGGAAGATGAACTTTTATTAACATCGTTGATAATAAGCGGTTAAACCTTTTCTTCGATTATTATATCTACCTGCCACATTTTGGCTTCTTCTTCTATCACATGATCGATACACTTTCTCCACTTTTCCGCACTGATTTTACCCCTAGCTGCATTAAAGAGTCTTCTTAAATCCACCACTTTATAAGTCGTGTTTTATTCTGGCGACATTATTTGTCTTTATTTGGGCCCATATAAGTTTGATCGGGCTTAATTCGCCGTAGTAAGGAGGAAGTCTGAGCACAGATATTCCTCGTAACTTTGCCATTTCATCGACTACATATTTTTTGAATGCATTTTTATGTAAATTGTCTAGTACCAATAGTTCTTGTTTTAAGCAATTTAATGGAAATTCTATTTGACTTAAACTTAGTCATTCTGTTATTTCACTTTTACGCCACGCACTTGTGAGTAATTTTTCCGTCAGCCTAGAGTGATAACTTGCATTATCCAATACAATTATTGCATCTTTTGGTATAAGATCCAACATTTGCTCGAACCATTCTTTAAAGACATCGGCATTCATATCTTCGTGATAGTCTCCGGTATTTTTAGATTTATACATCAGTAGACCACCTTTAACGAAGCCTTCAGAACTTCCAATATGGGTTATAATGTAGATACCCTTTTTCAGATGGCGGTCTTAATCCTGTGGACTATCCTTCAAAATAGCTTATCTTAAACTTTTAATATTTCCATCCTGCTAAAATGTCGTCACAGTGTGGCCTTCATTAAGCTATGTTTCGTCTAGGTAAAATATTTTTTTGTTTTCTTCTCTAGCTTTTCGGATGCTTCTTAAGTAATTTCTTCTCCAACAGACGATATCGCTTCTGTCTATTAAAATCGATTGCCTATTATGTTTTTTCCACCGAAAACCCATTTTTTTAAATAATTTCTAAAGCGTATTTTAAAAGAAACTATGAACTTTTTGCCTTATTCTCTGCATTAATACATTATCAAATTCAAGTTTTAAGCCCTGGAGAAGTATTTGGAGGTTTGACGTCAACATTTTTTCTTCTTTTAAAAGTTGATACATATATTATTGTTTTCCCAACGTCAAGCATATCTGCTGTAAATTGCACTGCATTATCAACACTCAAATCCGCATTCTTACTTTTAATAGAATCGTAACAGTTAAGAATTAAAGAAAACAAGGTCTGTCTATACCACCAAACTAAAATTTTTTTTATTTGTCCCTTTAAGGTGAAAAAAGGATTACAGAGTGTACATAATTTAATGTCATTTTAGGTTGTACTAGTTTCAACTTTAGTCAAAGTCATCATCAGCAACCATACAATTAAGAATTATGTTTAGGATGTACCTAAATAAACGAACTAAAACAAATTAAAAGGGGGGGGGGGGGGGGAACGAAGTGGTTCAACAATACATGGCCATAACGTGCACCATATGCAGCCAATGGACTCGACAGAAGACAATCACCTACACGATGCTACTTTCAGCAATGAAGGAAATTAGATGCGAAAATTGTAGTAGAGGAAAATTCAAATGGAATCATTTATAGTCATGATATGATGTATAGCTGTCTATAATGAAAATTCAATAAAGTAAACGTTTCATGAGTCAACTCCAAGAAAGAACATGATTTATTTTTGGTGGGTCAGAATTTTAATAAGAATAGTAATAAAGTAAAGGGGGGGGGGGAGGGAAATTAAAATGTATTAAAATAATTTACGTCATTAAGTCAGTTGTGGTCATCAAATTCTCCATATTTAGGGATTATTATTTAAATTATGTCGACTTAATCGGGTTTACGTTGCAAATTTTCTTTTTTCTTTTCTTTTTAGTAAAAGAGGCACAAATTAGGAACATGACTTAAGACTTAATGCTGTTCAAAAAAATTTTTTTTTTTTTTTTTTTTTGAACAGCATTAAGTCTTAAGTCATGTTCCTAATTTGTGCCTCTTTTACTAAAAAGAAAAGAAAAAAGAAAATTTGCAACGTAAACCCGATTAAGTCGACAACATTTTAATTTCCCTCCCCCCCCCCCCCCCCTTTACTTTATTACTATTCTTATTAAAATTCTGACCCACCAAAAATAAATCATGTTCTTTCTTGGAGTTGACTCATGGAACGTTTACTTTATTGAATTTTCATTATAGACAGCTATACATCATATCATGACTATAAATGATTCAATTTGAATTTTCCTCTACTACAATTTTCGCATCTAATTTCCTTCATTGCTGAAAGTAGCATCGTGTAGGTGATTGTCTTCTGTCGAGTCCATTGGCTGCATATGGTGCACGTTATGGCCATGTATTGTTAAACCACGTCGTTCCCCCCCCCCCTTTTAATTTGTTTTAGTTCGTTTATTTAGGTACATCCTAAACATAATTCTTAATTGTATGGTTGCTGATGATGACTTTGACTAAAGTTGAAACTAGTACAACCTAAAATGACATTAAATTATGTACACTCTGTAATCCTTTTTTCACCTTAAAGGGACAAATAAAAAAAATTTTAGTTTGGTGGTATAGACAGACCTTGTTTTCTTTAATAATCTCGCCACAGAAAATGGACTACTTCTTGAAGTTAAGAATTATTTTTTTTTCACTTACTGTACTTGGACCGACTCTATGGCGTTTAGGTAATTGTTAAAAATTCTCCGTTTTTAATTAAAAAAATACTGACACTTCACACTTTGACTAGTTTCACTGAGGAATAAACACCCAAAGTAGGTATGTATACATATAAATAGGTGTATTTTTTCAATAGAGGCACCCATAAAGGCATAATAACCACAAAATTAGCAAACAGGTAACCAGGAGTACGTACCAAAAAAATGAATAAAATGATTAGAGTAGAAACGGAATAAGTACCTAGACTTTAATTAGTTTTGATAACATTGCTTTCTAAAATTCCAGGTAAATGGTACGGCTGTACATAATTTTAAGCTTAAAAAATTTAATATTAAAATATATATTTGAAGAGAAAATTTAAATTAAATGTCGATACTTGTACAGTGACGGAAATAAAATTTCCTACACTTATTTTTTCCTGATGTGATGTCGACTTTTGTATACCTAGATCACCTGGAAATGCACTTCACTTTTTGACAAATTGTTATCGGTGTCATCAGATTTAAAAATTATATTATTTCATTTTAATAAATTTTGTGAACATGAGTCAACTCGAGAAGGCGAGATTAATTGCTTTATTCGAAGACGGTGTTTCTCTACGAAGAATAGCTAAGCAATTTGGGAAACCAAGAAGCACTATACAAAGCCTCAGAACTAAATGGGAAAATACAGGATCATTGGAAAGAAGGGCTGGAAGTGGCAGAAGAAAAATTTCAAACGAAAATCAAGATAATGATCTAATACATTTTTTTGCGAACCAATCCATTTCAGACGGCTGTAGAAGCACACAACCAAACTAATTTTCCTGGGACAGTAAGAACGGCGAGAAATCGTATAAGGAAAAATTCGGAATTGAGAAATAAGGTAGCTGCTAAAAAACCGTTTTTGGCCGATATGAATAAAGAACAAAGAATGGGGTTTGCTCTGAAATATTTACCGCAAGGTATGGATTTTTGGAAGAAGGTAGTATTTACCGACGCTAAGACTTTTCAGTCTTATTATAACAGGCAGATTAGAGTGTATAGGCCGCCAAATACAAGGTACGAAGAAAGATATACCCAACAAGTTAAAACAGGTGGAAGATTTTCAGTTAATGTATGGGGGTATATGACTTCCAGAGGGCTAGGAATATGCCACCGAATTCAAGGAAGATTTAATACTCAAGCTTATATACACATCCTTCAAAATGTTATGTTGCCATCGGTAAACAATATATTTCAACAAGAGAATTTTATATACCAGCATGACAACTGCCCCGTCCATGCAGCAAGGAGTTTCGGACTGGATACGGGAAAATAACATTTCATTGTTACCTTGACCCAAAACAAGCCCTGATATCAATCCAATCGAAAACGTTTGGGGATATATCGTGAAAGAAATTAACAACAATAATTTCCATCCTCAAAACAGTGATGATTTGTGGAATAAAATTTAAGAAACCTGGAATACCTACAATTTTCATCACGCCTAAATGCTGGTGGCATCAATACCCAGACGTTTCAACTTATTAGTGAAAAAAAATGGTGCCGCTTTAAAATATAAAACCAATGTTTTTTTTTTAATATTTGAATAATCTGTTTTATATTTAATTTTGAAGTCATGTATTGTATATTATTATCTTGATTTTCGTTTAAAGTTTTTCTTTTGCCACTTCCAACCCCTCTATCCAATGATCCTGTATTTTCGCATTTAGTTCTGAGGCTTTGTATAGTGCTTCTTGGTTTCCCAACTTGCTCAACTATCTAGGAATACTTTCTTCGAATAAATAATTTTATATAATATAGCCTTTTTTCTATAATAACTGAAATAAAAAACGCAAATTGTAAAAAGCCCAGTTTACCAAAATATTCAAAAGTAGCATAAAATGTTAACCTCAGTGTACGAAATTTTATTTCCGTCACTGTACCAATTCTGCACAAATTTAAAAAATTCAGGTCTATTTAAATTTATACATGCCGAAAGATCTTGCACGCTCATGGAGAAGACGATTTTGATTGATTTATTACTTCGCATCATTTAGAGATAGACTTTAGCTTTGGCGCCTTTAACCGTGTTTTAGACGGTGTTGGATAGTGTCTCTCCACAGTTTCGAGTGCCTCTCTACTGGTAATTGGGTAGAGGTGTGTCGTTCACGAACGATTCGTTCAAAACGAACGAATCACTTCACCGACTCGAAAGAATTAATTCATCGTTCCTAAAAGATTCGATTCTTTTTTGATTCACCAAGTCAGGAATAATTTAAAGAATTGATAAATCAAAGTCGCATTTCGTTCACTTTACCCGAAACTCGAAAAGGCAATTCACCAGTTCAGTAATTCACTCGTTCGCAAGTCCGCAGTTCGAACGATCGAGCTCGAGAGTTGACCCGACGGCCGTCGCTCGTCGCTCGGCGATGCGAGATGCCCTCTTCCATTTTCATGATGTAGAGTGTAGAGGAAGACAGCAGTTTAATTAGATACGCAAAGTACAGTAGAAGGAAAAGAGATAAATGTATGGGATGAAATATTTAATTTGTTTGTTATTTATTTGATATTTTTTTATAGTGTAACTGTACAAATGGTTGAACAAATTTTAATAAACTGGAGAAGAATATTATTTTTGGATAGGAATCTATTTATTATTCATTGAAGACATTTCAAGAACGTAAGCATTGGGCTCAACATTTGGGTATTTTGTTACCACTTATGGCAACAATCTTCATAACAAATGACTGGCTGTTATTTAAACAAACATCGATTTAGCAGTTTCGCGTTTAAAACGTAAAATTATTTAAAAGTAGATACCTAAGTGAATCATTTAAGAACGAATCTTTCTGAACGAATCTTTTTAACTGAATGAATCAAATGAATTGAGTCACCAAAAAGAATCGAACTTCCCACCTCTATAATTGGGCTCTCACATAAGGAACCAGTATCTAGGTAGCTTGTAGGTTGAGTCTGGTCTGGCTCTTGTATGTAAGTCTGTTATTTGTTCGTCAAAACGTCCGTTCGTCTGTAATATTCTGTTATAATTATTAAGAAATATTCGTTTAATGTCTGTATTCTAAAATCATTATGCAATACTCTATTCATAGTATATCTAATAAATATGCATACGTATTACATTTTTAAAGTAGAATTATATACGAGTAGTTTATATCTAATCACAAATTTAACTGTATGCCTTCCTTCCCCTACCTAAATGCTTTTTTACTTGATCGCGTAAGCTTATTTTTAAAAAATAAATGAAATACGAATTTATCTTACAAAAATAAATCGCAAGCATAACAAAGTCAACTTAGCAAAGTAAACATACATGTTATTGTAATTCACGATATTTAAATACATGTTCATTAATTTGCACCAGTAATCTGTTTGCTTTGGAACGAAAGTCAATATGGCTGGTAAAGACTCAGTCTTATTTACCATTATATAACTTTATTTTACATTAAGCACCTCATAAAGTTTATGAAAGCCTTTAAATCGTGGTACAGTGGAGTATAATACGAGACTAGTTGATAAACCGGTCGTTTTGGTATTCTTAATTTGTCGCCTTTGGTAAAAAAATGTTTGAGGATGTCGTGTGGTTTTAGTTTGAAATATAAAAATGTAATTTGGGTGTTTACTCAATAAGCGGTAGTCACATGGTTACCACCAAATCGCCTAAACCTTACTTTAATCCTGATAAAGTACTAGATAAATAGAAATTATGACAACTATTGTCAGAAATGTGAAGAAATAGTCCATTCTCAAAGTGTTGAAATATAGGGGGAGGAAAGAAAGTCAAAAAGTCTTTCTCCACTGATTTAATAAGGAGCAATCAAAGGCTCAATTTTATAATAGAAAATCGTCTACATGTTTCGAAGGTAGTGATCTTCATCTTCAGGAGACAAAATTAGTGTTGCTGTTGGTATTAGCAAAAAAAAAAGAGAATTATTGGTGGAAGGTGGCGTTGATGGAGGTTTAGGATTTGAAATTGAAAATGTATTAAGCAGTGAATGTAATCAGCATACTGAAATCTTATGTCAAAATTTAATTAAAAGTACTTATGAAATGTTTGTCATATTTAGTAGGTTTTAAAAAAAGATGATGTTCTTTCCAAGAGTTCTCAATTTAATTGTGTTTGTCACCCTGTTTCCATTTTTGAGGGTATATAAATTAAAGATTTTGTGTTTTTAAACAAATTTTTTTAAAAAAAGTTTTAATTTTCTTATCAATCATGATTGATTAGTTCTCTACAAAACATGAGACTTACTTAATTACGGGTGATAGGGCCTTAGGTCCTAAGTACCCCCAAATAACTTTCAAAATATGTTTTAAACCTTTATAATGAGTCTTCAACAAAATGAATTCACTCTCAAATTTAAAAAAAAATCTCTCTTCCTTACCTTTAAATGAATTGAAATATCCCACAATTCCATTTATATATCTTTTCTTGAAACTTTCATGGAAAGAACATCATTTTTTTTTATAACCTACTAAATATGGCAAATATATTATAATAAGTACTTTTAATTAAATTTTGACTTAAGATTTCAGTATGCTGAGTACATTCACTGCTTAATACATGTTCAAATTTCAAATCTTAAAGCTCCATCAACGTCACCTTCCACCAATAATTTTCTTTTTTTGCTAATACAGACCGCACAAGCGCTTATTCTTCTTAGAATGTCTTTATCAATATAAGATCTTTCGAAATCTGATGTCAAGTTTTCAAAATTCAAAATGGCGGATCCAATATGGCGACTATTGGAACGCAAAATCTCAGAATTTACCATTATATTTTCAACTTGTCTGAAACTTGACGTACGGGGTATTTTCGAAGTCGTCGAAGTTTGAAGTACGGGGGGTTTTAGGGTCGCTGATTATGAATTTGATATTAGTTTTTGAAAAAGCAAGATGGCGAATTAAAAATGGCGGACTAATTTAAAGAACTACTCCGTTATACACAAAAATCAGTGTAAGGGGGTTTTTGGAGTCGCTGATTACGAGTTTGACATTTATTTTTGAAAAAACAAAATGGCGGAATCGAAATGACCGACGAATTTCAAAGTAACGACTCCTCTCTTCACAAAAATAAGTGTAAGAGGGTCTTCGGGGTTGCTTATTACGAATTTGACATTTATTTTTGAAATAACGAAATGGCGTATTCAAAATGACTCAACAATGACTTAACAACAATGATTCAACTATTGAAAGGCAGAATCGCAGCATGATCGATTATTTGTTCATCTTAAATGGAACAACAACACAAACAATGAATAATGTATTGGAAATTGTAAAACGACATTAACTTTCACATAGAATATAATATACACATTTTTGAGAAATACATTTCATTTGCGGCTTGGCGCACGACGCTATTTATATCTTCTTTGCTACACAACTAGCGCTCCAATCAGAGGGTAGGAACGTGAAATGATTCCGCACGTCCCCACTCCTTTGAGGTGAGCCAGTCCCGTGTTGACATTCCTAACCAATCGTTTCTCTAAAATTAGTACGCCATTTGGTTTTTTTTTTAAATGAATGTCAAATTCGTAATAAGCGATCCCGAAAACCCCCTTACACTGATTTTTGTGGATAACGGAGTAGTTTTTTTTAAAATTAGTCCGCCATTTTGAATCCGCCGTTTCTTTTTTCCAAAAACTGATATCAAATTTATAATCAGCGACCCTAAGAACCCCCTTCAAATTTCAACGACCTCGAAAACCCCCGGACGTCAAGTTTCAGACAAGTTACAAATATAATGGTCTATTCTGAGACTTTGCCTTCGATTAGTCGCCATATTAGATTCGCCATTTTGAATTTTGAAAATTTGACATCAGAATCGTAATCAGCGACCCCAAAAACTTAAAGCTAAGGTTTAATAAGAATTATTTCTTTTCTACTTCTCGAGTAAATACAGGTGGCCTGTCAGGTACATTGCGACCGAACTCGTTAGCTTTAGGGTTGCGACCGACGGAGGGTTAAAAATTATTTGAAGTTAATAATACTTACACTTGCGAAAATGTATTGTCTAATAAAGTAGAGCAAGCTATTTTTTATTATTATGGGGACCACGCTCTCGATTCAACGACACAACTGCTTGTTGCTTAAAGGCTTTACGCAACAAGCAGTTTCAAAAATGCTATAGGAGACTTTGATGTAAGTAGTTCACGACGCAACAGTTTCCCAAGTTTATAAAAATTAGCAATTAGAAGAACTAGCAAATCACTATATGAATATTTATATATCGAGTACATTTTTGGTAGGTACAGTTCCTTATATTTAAAATTATCTGTAGTTATATATTAAGGGATAGGAAAATTATCGAAAATCATTCCGAAGATTTTTTGCCGTGGAAATCGCTCGAGGGTTTGCCCGAGAGCGATTTCCTAATGGCAAAAAATCTGAGAATGATTTTCTGATTATTTCCCAATCCCGAAATGTACTTTGATGATTATTTACCAAATAAAAAACTAACGATTTCTGACGGGTGAGATTTTCACTTTTGACAAGGGTGATTTTCACCGGAGAGCGGGAGATTATCGCTGGATTTCTGACGGGTGAGATTTTCACTTTTGACAAGGGTGATTTTCACCGGAGAGCGGGAGATTATCGCTGAATAATCAGGTGAAAATCAACCCGCTTTTATAATGGATGTGGTAAATAATCGTAATAATTGAACCACTAGGAGGTGATAATGTTAAGAATTTAGAAATAGAAAGACTATTTTTCTATAAATGTGCAAACTATTTCAGATGCCATTCTTAAAATAACTAATAAGTGGCTCGTTGGCCTGGATCAACAAATGATAGAACAATATTTGCTAACTCAACATTAAAAGCACTAGGCCATTTTGGTAACAGTTTCTTACTAGGAGATTCAGGATATAGAAGAGCAGAAACGTTATTTAACGAATAACAAATTCATACCAGAAAAGTCGTTAAGCGTCAATGATATTTGGAAGAGAAGATTTCCTGTATTAAAGCTACGATTGAAGTTGAGTACCACCTTAACAGTAATTATTGCCACAGCAGTTCTACATAATATGACTATTACCGCCCTTAGAGGTATTGTATTGAGATTTAACATTTTATAAACTATTTAAAGACAGTGAAATTAAAATCTATTTTTAAACCCAACAAGATCAGAAACAAACACAAAATATAAAAGAAATCCACTAAAAGAGAAATTAAATTCACAAGGAATTGGAGAACCATATATCTACGGTATATAATATGACTACGGTTCCGTAGCAGACTTTAAACAAATCATATTGTATGTATTTAATATTTTACTTAGTTCACGCCCCTAAATATATTAAATCAGTTATTCATTTGTAAGAGCTGAATCCTCGAGTAAATTTTATATAATTTTTACTAAAATATTTAATATATTGTGGTTGTCACGTTGTCAGAATATCTAGGAAAAGCTCTTAAGTCACTTTACACTGTTGTCGTAAAATATTTACCAAGTGTCAAGCGAGATGGATTCCAATATCATCCTGAAAGGTATTGAGTTAAGAAAGTAAACATCCTTGTACAACGTTAAGCGACGTTGAAAGGAAATCTCCCCGATAATGTCGTAGACATTTTCCCTTAAAAGACACATTAACCTGTATATCAAAAAAATATAAGTGTGGTGGAAGAAAAGCTGTAGATGTATAGAAAATAATTTTGCTTAATTGGAATACCAAAGCTTAACAAAGTGTTTGCCTTATTTGTTTCTACATATGACCGAATATTAAAAGCCATACAAATACATATACAGGGTGTTCATTTGAAAACTTCCCACCACAGATTTATCGAAAACCACTGATTAAAAGAAAAAACGCCGAGATACGTCAAAAGATTTGCCAAAGGGGAGAAGTTTTTGACCAAAAACTACTTCACCCCCTTTTACCCTCTGCCCCACGGGGTCATCCCCTTAAAAATTTTAAATGACAAGGGGTATCAAGTAATAGCTTGTTTGAAAGGTCTTTCAATGTGCTTTATTTCGACGTTTCATTTTTTAAAATCGGTCGATTCGTTTTCGAGAAAAGTAGAAAAATCTTTATTTGTCTTAATTTGTTCAGATAGAAAAAAAAACACACGAAAATATCACTTTTTATTTCAATAAGTGTTCAAAATGTTGCCCGTTATTGGCCAAACAATGATATAGGCGATGTTAAAATTCCTGACGGACATTTTCAAAAACATGTTGTGGGAGATCATGGCAGCTTCCGATGATGCGTTGACGAAGTTTATCCAAACTTTCAGGTTGGGGAGTGAACACAATAGATTTCAAATGGCCCCATAGAAAAAAGTCAATGGCGTCAAGTCAGGAGACCTAGCAGGCCATTCTATAGGCCCTCTTCGCCCTAACCATTTATCTGGAAACTCGTCGTCTAGCCATTGCCGAACCGGAAGAACATAGTGAGGAGGAGCGACGTCTTGCTGGAAATATATTTCAGCCTCATCAAGTATAGGGTTTCCATCGTCTTCGATTTGGTTTTCAATGGTTTCAGTGATAAGCGGATTGAGGGTATTTTCCAACATATCTAAATAAATGCCTCCATTTAAATTCCCATTAATAAACAATGGCCCAATCACTTTGTTTCCTAAAATGCCTGCCCATACATTAATTTTTTGGGGGTACTGAGTATGCCCTTCGACAGAAGCATGAGGATTTTCATTGCTCCAATACCTGCAGTTATGCTTATTAACAAATCCATTTAGATAAAATGTGCATTCATCACTGAAGCAGATATTCTTTACATGAATGGTATTATCGTTAATCGCTGCAGTCATTTGTTCACACAACTCAACTCGCCTATCGAAATCATCTTCGGTTAACTCTTGCAATATTTTCATTTTGAATGGATGAAATTTATGTAATTTAGTAACTGTGTGTACAGAGCCTAATAAAATACCAGTTGCATCAACAATTTTGCGTAATGAAGTATTAGGATTTATGCCAAAATGACCCAAAACTTTAACTTGAGCGGCTTCATCCAAAACTCTACGATGATTACGTTTTTTATTCGCAACAGATCCAGTTTGAGTAAATTTAGTAACAAGGTCCAAAACATACCTATGCGAAGTTATCTTTTCCGGATATCTGGCGTTAAATGTGACGGCAGTTTGCCGAGCACATTGATTTTGGCCACCATAAATTAGAATCATTTCCACTCTTTCGGCTAGTGTGTAAACCATTTTGGAAGTAAAATCTGAATCAATAATTTAATTTTCACTATTCCAAGATTGTCACAAAGGTAACTGACAGCAAATTAAATTCTTTCTTTTCCTTAGCAACTATAAAAAACTAAACAGGTATAAGAATAAATACAGTTCGCCCATGTTATCTGTGTTTATAAATAGATGGCTGAAAAAAAGTAGGGTTGTTATTTGGTCGCTGCCACGTCTAATCTTCCGAATTGCTGTTTATGTTGGTTTTTGAACACTTATTGAAATAAAAAGTGATATTTTCGTGTGTTTTTTTTCTATCTGAACAAATTAAGATAAATAAAGATTTTTCTACTTTTCTCGAAAACGAATAGACCGATTTTAAAAAATCAAACGTCAAAATAAAGCACTTTGAAAGACCTTTCAAACAAGCTTTTACTTGATACCCCTTGTCATTTAAAATTTTTAAGGGGATGACCCCGGGGGACAGAGGGTAAAAGGGGGTGAAGTAGTTTTTGGTTAAGAAGTTGTCCCCTTTGGCAAATATTTTGACGTGTCTCGGCGTTTTTTCTTTTAATCAGTGGTTTTCGATAAATCCGTGGTGGAAAGTTTTCAAATGAACACCCTGTATAATATAAATTTTAAAAAGAGGCAATTTTACTCTGCTACTAGATATTAAATTATGTACTGCAGATTCAAATTAGTAATGTTCTGTTAGTGATAAAAGTCACATACCTTTCATGCCAATAATCGAGCCAACATAGTATCCTTGTAGGACATCTTGTAGTTAGTCTCAACAGGAGATTGATAGTTCGGACCTTAAGATCTTAAATTTAAAAGAACGCACTTTTCTTGTTGTCATTCGGCTGAACACAGTCACACAGTGAAAAATTTTAAGAGTTGTAGGTTCGTCTGAGGTTGTAGGCCTTAAAAAAATCTATAAAACTAGGTACCAGCTTGTAAAAATGCAAAATGTAGGTAATATCTTACCTGTTATCCTGTTGTATTTATGTCCTTTAACTCAAATTATTTTTTAAACTAATGGGTTTAGCCGTATGACATGTTTCTTTTTTTTTTTTTTACTTTTTTACGGTTCGTCGGCGTGTCAAAGGCCACCTAGAACCGGTCATCGACCGTACGGTTTTTAATCGTGCGGTCTACCGACTGGGGAGTGTGAAACGGCACCTTCATCCTACGAGATATCCGATCTCATCCGGCCTGTCCGGCGTGAATAGGATGGTTTTGATGTCGATTCATTTTACACTCTTCCCTAAGACAAGAGCACGCGGTGTTTCCCAAGCGGTCACCCATCCAAGTACTAGCCGCGCTCGACACCGCTTAACTTCGGTGATCTGACGGGAACCGTTGCTTTAGGTGTCGCTAGGCCCTTGCCCGACATGTTTCATAATTGTTGTTTAGAATGTTTAGAGAAATCAGAAAACGTGATTAAAAAGGGGTCAATCTATTTAAATAAACCGAAGTTTTGTTTACCATGACTGTTCAATTTATTCCTTTGCAAATTGCTAATAACTGGGAAATTGCTACCTGTAGAAATTCAAAGGCTGGTGTATTCAATACTTTTAGCGTAACCCAGGAGCAGCGACGTTGACGTAGTAGTTTTTTGTTCCCTTCGTGTTGTGCTTGATTAACGTAAGTCCCCTCGCCTCTCACCTATCAAAGTGCTTGATTTACATGAGTCCCCCTCGCCTCGTCATCTTTTAGTTAAAGGAAGTGCTTAAAATGGTGGCCTTCGACTTTAATGCACTTTTAATCCCCATTTCGAATTACTGTAAACAACTTAGAAGTGCCTCTGCTTGAATTTCGACACAATCATCTCTCCCTAGCTCAATCGTATTCTCACATGTTGTTAGCACTTTGTTTGTAAAGTTGAGATAGCTCCACAAAACGAAATCCAACGAAGAAGATCTGGTGATTTAGCAGGCCAATTCACTAGACCAGCTCTATCGATTCATAAAATCATGATTAAGTACTTCACGTGCTACCACCGAATAGTGTGCTGGACAATCATCATGTTGAAGCCACATGTTCTGGCGCACTTCTTAGCTCAATTCAAGTTCTCTTCAATAATGTGGGGACTGATAAGTTTGTTGCTTATTATTCCACGCAAAATGTGGATAGTCCAAGGATGCTGATGTTTAAGTCGGCAAGGTAGCGCATTTTGTGCCGATTAACCGTTTCCCAGTAGGAGAAATCGAAAAAGTTGAATTTTGTCGATTACAGCGCTATCAATCATGAAATCGACAAAAATGTATCAGACAGATCATACGTGTTTTTAGCCATAAAATCCGAATCTGTAATAAAAAATAGGAGTTCCTATTTAAGATTTGAAAGTTACTTCTCACTTACAAGGAGGGGTTAAGGGGGACTAATTTAAGTACTAGTGTATTTCCCCCGCGGAATGATTAAATTTTGTTTATGGCAATTTTTTTCGGAGAGTGCTTATTCTTATTACTCGAGATATTTGAAAGTTTTTGATTAAAAAATTCAACCGGATAACTAGGTGTTCCTTAAGTAAAAATTGCGGGACGTGTTTCTAATATCAAAACAAAAAAAAAATTTCTATAAACATGTGCTCATAAGTTCGTCGTTTTCAAGATACAATATAAGATAAAACCATAAGTTTACTAATATTTTGAAAACGCACAAAGGCATTCATTTGAAAATTGGTGTGGATGGTTATGACATAAAAGACTGACTTTTTGTGTTAGACATTTGGAGATGCATCAGTGGCGCGCGTATGGGTCGCCTTTAATCTATTAAATATGAGAAAAGATACGCCATTGCAGTTTTTTTTTTCAATTGAATGGTGCTCTACACAGTAAAAAATATCGATCTGGCAAAAATCATTTCAGGAGTGGTAAAGAAAAGTAGTGTTAACGTTAACACCCGGATCAACATAATTTACCACAATTTTACACTCAAAGTTGTTGTATTAAATTTGCCTATGAATTTAACTCTCTAAAAAGTTAATTTTGTTGAATGGGTGTTATTTATTCCATTTTATACTATATCAGGAAAATTAAACACAATGACAATTATTAACCCCATATTAGCGTGTAAATAAACCCCGCTAGAAGGTTATTTTAACACATTGAGTGTAAAACTTATTCTTTAATCGTTTTTTTACACGGCCCCGGGTAAAAATACCGAAACCCGTGTTACCGAAAAGACAGGCGGCAACAAGTGGTGTGAAATTTTAGGACACATGACGCCGACGCCACATGCAAATTCAACTTTCAAGTCAGTCTGATTGTGCTCTTTGAAAGTGATATAGAATAATGTTATATTTACATTAAAATATAGAAGCAAAGCAAAGTTCTGTAAAGTGCCAAATGGGAGTGCCTCTTATGAGGATCTTGTTAAATTGGGTAAGCATATTAACGAAATTTATTAGAAACCTTACTAATATGTACGCCATTTTTAAGAAACTAAGTAGGTATTTACATTGTTACAGTTTCCCTTTAGCTTTTAAATTATTCTGATATGAGCTTATAATATAAATGTATTCCTTTTTTATATAAATGCTTAGGTACCTACCTACATATTTTACTTCATTGATCTCTAAATAAATATTCGATTAATATAATACTCGTCATTTACGTTCTTTTATATTATTCCAAAGCATATTTTTATTTAGTTGTTCAGGGTTCTAAGTATACATAATATATTTATTATGTTATTTGTTTTGTTAAGCTTAACCATGAGGTACATTAAACGTAGATATATATACAGGGTGTTATGGAAATGACTTATTATTTTTTAACCCGTAAATCTATAGGTCGAGCCGAATTGGGGAAAAATTGCGTTAAATGGCGCTCGAAGCTAGAAATTCGAGAAAAATGCCTTCAAAAATTTAGCTCAAAACACCTACGCGCCAATGACCCAAACAGCTGATTCGTACTACTTGTCAAAAAAAAATTGTTGACAAAAATCTGACAGTTACTGTCAGATAGTCTTTAGATATCGTCAGCCCAAAACATGTGTTTTGACCAGTGTTGCCACATTTACTACATCAGTTTCATCAGATAACCTTTTTTGAATATTTAATTTTTTCTACTTAACTTTAATATGCTTTAGTTTCTACCCTATTACACGAAAAATTGTCTACGTATTGCTCTAGTTTTATTTGTACATACCTTGAAATAAAAAACATATCGGCAAGAAATCCACGTTATACCGTTACCATTTCAAATGATTCTAGCGGGACATTTATTCACTTTAACAACACATTAACTGTTCGGGACATTATCAAGTTATTAGCTCTTTAATTCTGTGTTATTAATACAAGAAATTACTAGTTATAGACTTAGAAATACTTTATAACAAAATCCGGATTGAAAACAACGCGACACACGTTTGATACGGTTATGTTCTTTCTCTTCTTCTGTGACTTCTGTTCTTCTTGGTAATGATAATAGCTGGCTCATTGTCGTCAAGACAGGTGGCCATTGCAATTAAGAATAATAATTACGGTATCCAATCCAGTCCTCTTAACTGGACACACAACATTTAAACACGATAGTCCAGGGGGCGGGAAATGTGATTTGTTGCTGTTCTGTGATTGGGTACTGAGCAGTTCAAAGTCAATGAGCGCATTCGGGAGACGAAACTGCTCCGGAGCAGTTCCTAAATCGTCTTGTTGTGTCGACCGCTACTTTTACGACACTTTCCAACATGTTACGGAACGGTCGCCATTTTGGGTAGCATCTTTCACTTCCGCTGCTTGGAGAGAGCGGTTCGTTATGTCAATGGGGAAATGACGTATGCAACAAAAGTTTGGTTACGAAGAACGTAGTAAATAGAATGGAGGAACAAAACATATACATTAAACAGGAAAACGTACTTTTTAACTGCCACCAAAGAGTTTCAACCAAGGGATGAGTATATTGGTAAGCTTCACAAAACAAGAAAGGTTAATGTTTGTTACGCACAGCTGATATGGATTTGACATTTGAACCAAACGTGATGATCTTTTGGTCGAAATAGTCGAAATCCATGGAAGCCGACGAATCGGTAGCGGTTGGATCATAACCGGTAACCACTGCGGAGCAGTTTCGTCTCTCGAATGCGCCCAATGGCTTCATATGTGGCTTCATAAATTTGTTTTTAATATCATTTCTTATTATTCATTTACTTGCAACGGCATAAAATTTGTTTGCGTTTTGCTGCTGGAGTGTATAGTTGTTGAATAATGTGATACACATGTGATGGGAATGTTTTGTGATGTGATAGTTTATCTGTGTAAATTTCCAGACATAGGGCTTGTTGTTGGTATCTACGATTTTTACTCAGCGAAGTATTATGATAGCAATACAATTTCATGGGGTGAGTAAAAACTATACCTATTGAATAAGGCTTGTTTAATTGAAATCGCAGTATAGTTTTTGATTTAATCTTTTTTAAAAAACCTAAAAAAAAGATTTTCCCGAATACTTGGCAACGTCGCAAGGTAATCAGCTGTCTGTAGAAATTCCGCCAATTTGTCATGTCAAAAACACGTGTTTAGGGGTAATGAACTTTCATAGAGGCACAGATGGTCCGGTTTTAAGGTATTTTACAAAATTCAAAATACTTCCGATTTTAGAAAAAAAAACTATCAAGTGTAACTCTAGGCCACCCCAGGAGTGGCCCCTTAAAATATAATAAGTCATTTCCATAACACCCTGTATATGTTTAATTTACTAAATTGTTAAACTATATAATAGGTATGTCATTTTGTTCAACTAGTTATAATAATAAGTGTAAAAAAAATCACAGGGTTTTCCAGTTATGTTGTAACCATCATTTTGTTTATAAATAAACGATAAATAATACTCAATATTTTCATTCATTTAACAAACCTTCTCCAAGCGATCTGAAGATTCAATCATGTATCAAACTAAGCAGAGGTTAATAATGTAAAACATCTTGAATGCATAATTTTTCAATTTTAATTATAAACGCCCGGTTAGTTTGATACTGGATTAAATGACTTAAACAAAGTGGAAAGTATTATAGCCCTGGGTAGATTATTTTATTATACTCACTATAGTAAAGTCACGCCCAAATAAAATAAAATTTACACTAGAATAATATGATATTTTCACTAATTACCAAAAAAAAAACTAACCTCTCATTATTTCTTTTACACCCTAGAAGGATAGGTTTACAATATGTGAGTTTAGTTTACACTCGATAGTGTAAATGTACCTACCCATAAATAAGAAGAAATAACACTCATCAAAAAGTAAAAAAAACATTCAAAAATATCTTTTTTACCAGATATACTGATTGGTTAATATACCCTATTGAGTGTGGTCCTATATATGTACCACCATTGAGTGATAAATTTTGTTACTTATAATATTACTTTGCAAGATTTCCCTTATATATTTCTTTTACTTCACTGTGCGTGTGCGAGTATAAATCAGTGAACTAAATGAACTAAATGAGCTACTCTTTTGTACTATTCACTTTATTGAACGAGATCGAAAGATTGAAATCGGCAAAGTAAACTCAACGTCCCAACACTAAATTGTTGAACAATCTCACCTTCAGCCATTATGCATTCGTCGGCTCGTGGTCCCATTTGAAATTTAAACTTATGGGTTAATTAGATTAACTCTATCGCCCTGTATGTATCTCGAAAACGATGTTTTTTACGGACATATTATTTTTATAGGAACTTTTCTTCTTTTGACGTTAGAAACACGCCCCTAAATTTTTTACACGTACTTAAGAAACACCTATCTAATCTAATACTTAATAGCCTAATAACTTAGGATAAATATGCAATAAACACTGTCAATAATTACGAACGAAAAAACCCATAATTATATATACAATATCAGTTCTTAATTTTATTACTTAGATGTAAATACCTCTATAATCACACCTGTAATTTAGTTGTACTTTTGGCCAATACCTGTAAATTAAGGACCAAAATAACCCATTATCTGTTAATTTTTATTTTAATGACATGTAGAATTTAGTATTGTCTTATATGCCTGATCCGCAAGGGTTGAAACACGTGTCAGGAAACTGAATTAAATTGTGAAATATAACAAGTACGACTTTAATTTCCTCTACCATGGAATATCCATTTCACCAAGCATGTAGCCCATCACAAATCAATTATAATCCTTAGTTCAAACTTTCTGTTTGGTTTCAAATTTCAAATTGTGTAAATTATTGTAAAGTACCTACTTAAATGCTATAGCTATCACAACAATCAACAGCTTAAATATAAAAAAAAACCTTACCGAAATAAATACATGACTCAGTTGAAAGCTCAGTTAAAAGGGATAACAGAAAAGCCATTGACGTCAGAGCAGCAACGTAAATGCTATGCGGGGACACAATTTTAAAATTATTTTAAGTAGCTATTACCTGAAGAACTGACTTTGGTTTGTTGGCCAACCACTGTTGCAAAACTACACCATGCACATGTTTTTCTTTGCGAACTTATACTAAAAGGCGCTGCACTGTAACCTAAATAAATTTAAACTATAAAAGTGTAATCAAGTAACCAGTTTTTAATGAAAGTATCACATAATGCAATGAAAAACTGCAAATAACGCTCACAAATCTTAGAATACACACGTCAAACACTGTCTAAATAAAAAATAAAGAGACTACCGGCTCTGGACAAGATCAATGTCTATTTAAGGGGAATATAAAAAAAATCGTAGAAATCTGACGTACTGCGCATGAGTAAAGCTTCCGCGAAAGAAACTTTGAAGGTGCATACCAAGAACATTTTTAGATTGCTCGGCCATTAGCTTTGATTTCCTGCTGGTGGGAGTTCAGTGGGTTTATATAACTGTATGTAGAGTATCATGTACGTGATGCTGATTTTATTTCCGAGCAGTTTTCCGTATACCGCCATAATCCCCTATTTAAGCAAAGGAGACATTTCGTACTCCTTATTTAAAGCATCTCGTTATAGAAATTCTAAACTTTAATATTAAGTTACGTGATTTTTAATGATCATTAACTTTCGAGAAAATCTTTAAAAGACCATTAAAACTAATGGAATAAAAATCAATAACTAATCCTATTAGATCTCGGTAGTCTTTATGGCCTTGCCTTATTTTTGTTGTGCTCTGACAATTTGTTCGCTAAATTAATCTTGTGGCTTAAAAGATTATCTAATAATAAAAACATTTATTTGGCAGTTAAAAATGTAGGCTGGAGCAAAAAAAAGGCAATGAAGTATTGGATTGTGAGAAGGGAAATTAACAGCTACATTTCCGGTTCGCATGGCAAAATACGTTGTGTTGGAACAACCCGCATGCCATAAATTTAGCAAAACAGTTTGTTAACTGTTCATTTTGTATAACTTTAAGTATCACCTTTGATTAGGTACCTCAGAAATAAATTAATACAGTGTCAAGCAAAACGTCATTATCAGTAACTTTTAAAGATTCTATTAGTTTACAATGTTAACAACGGAGCAAGGAATACATTTAATTCAATGTTATGGTAACCGATATTTTTTATACAGATATGTTATTAAAAAATCTTATGAAAGCTTTCCCAATGTACCCATAACCAAATAGGCGGTCTGCAAGCTGCTCAAGACATTTTGTGAATCTGGATCCGTATTAGGCTTAAGAAAAGTAAAAAAATACTACAATAAAAAAGATGATGCGACTTTCATATATGTATTAGTACTATATGGCGGTTACCCTGAATATCTTGAAGCAACAACAGAGATAAAATATCCAGGGTCATTTCGACTTGTGAGCATGCGCCGTAAGGGTATTGCCAAATGAACTTTTATTTCTTTAGAACAGGACAGAAGAGTGAGTCTTAGAAAATTAGAGCAACGATAAAATTACCAAAAATCTTGCTAAAAAATTGCAAAATAAGCATTAAGTCCGTACTTCCAAGTGTTTTCAAATTATTTGTTTCCATTTCTAAACTAAAACGCGTCAAATAACAATTTCATATAACTGGAGGGTGACAACGTGACAACGTGACAACGTCTCATTTTTGCTCTACATAACCTCGAAATCTTTAGCAAATGTTAATTTGGTTGACAGCTCGTTTAATCGAGTTGATTTGTTATTGTTAACAGCTTTTGTGTACTGTTTATCTTTACTTTTCTGCAAATTTTGATCGTGTGTGTGAAGTCTGATCGTTTTGTGACGATGCCGAGGCAAAACAGAATATTTTACGTTAAGGCGTAAAAACTTGAACAAAGATTTATCGTACAGGTATGCACCCAGACCGGATGTTTCTTTCTTTAAACTTACTTACATTAATTTCGTGAGGGAACAATAACTGGGTAGTCCACTTCCTAAAGATTATAATTTTCTTTGCTGCTGTTCATATAATTAGGTACCTACCTATTTTTACCGGAAATTGCATGTACTTCAAAGAATAAACAAAAACCGATTATTTTACTCGTTGAACTCTAAAAAAAATTGTAAAATATCTAATAAAAGTTTTATTATTATATTTACCTGCGTTCTTTTTCTTTTCTCAATCGAAATAATATATATACAAAATCCGAGAAGTAAATATCTGCCCAAAATGTTGTACACCATAAATCCTTTTTGGCAATTAAATCCCTAGAAATCCTAATAAATCCCTAGAAATTCTGTTAAATCACCAATAGTTTCCTATAAATCCTAATAAAAGCCCATTAATCCCTATAAATCCCAATAATTCCGAAGAAATCCCTATAAATCCCCATAAATCCGAACAAATCCCGTAAATCCTATATAGCTTTACTTTACTTGTTTTTAATTTAAATCTGGCAAATGACCTGACGGCTTAGATGCGAGCGAAGGGGCAAATATTAAGATACGTTAAAAGATTTTAAAACATTTTTTTATTAGCATATAGTAGCCTTATGCGGTAAACAAGGCAAGCAAATAATAAAACAATTGAGATTAACTAATAACATGTCAACAGTTCTGCTTTTTATTTGTGTAAGCGATATTAATCTGACTTAAAACATCTTCGGTAATATTGAAAATATTCGATTCATTTTTCTTTATTGATATAGGTCCGAAAAATATATATTCTGTTTCTACGTTGGACAAATCTTGTTTCCCAGGCCATTTAAATTCACTTTTTTTTCGTTTATTTTGTCTTAAAAATGTAATTTCGACTTTCGGATTATCGGCAGTACCATCAATGTCTTACAAGTTTTCCAACAAACCAGCCTTCGTCATAATACACTGCATAAAACTTATTAATATCTAAGAAAATTCTCAACGCCGATGAACTGGAATGTTGAGGGGAGTATTGTTTTGGTAAATTTTCCCCTTGATATTTGCTATTCGCCTTCATTAACGTTAATTTCCATACCATTTTCCGAGTCATTTTCAGAGAACGTTTCTGTACTTGGGCTATCGTCATATTTTATGATGGTATCATCTTCTGAACTATCTGAGCTATCTCGAGAGCTGTCTCGTTTACCTCTATTCGAGCTTCTCTTTATATATGTTCCTTTGGATTTTAATAAATTTAACTTTTTGTGACCTACTTTTAGTGTCTTAGTCTTTTGAGTTCTTCCTGTACTTTTTACAACAAAACGTTGTAGTCTGTCTGTGCTAACCCTATTTTTAGTTTCCTCTAGCAACCAACAGAGCGAAGACTTTCTGACAATTTTCGAGTTATTACCAACAGCAACTCGGACAAATGGACCATCTTCAATTGTTTGATCCATTAATATCTGATCATAACTTCTCAAAATTAAGTTATTTATAACTCCGACACTGGATATATTGCATAAATCCTTAAACAATTGACTATTTGGATTGTTCAAGTCATCGCCGTTAATTTCTTCATTTTCTATTGGTAGAGAAGTAAAATGTTGAAGCTGATTAGGTGAAACATTTGCTGAACCTCGGGATGAATACAAGCTGTTTTCTTCGACAGACATGCCAAGTTCTCGCGTATGCGCTAAAGCATCTTGTCGTGCTCGCTCTACTGCGTCGGCTATTAAAGTATCCGTATTGGAAAAGCAATGACATTGTTCAAATCGTGTATAATATTATTTACTGTCTTAATTCTATCTAAACGCCTCAAAATATCTTTAACATCAAAGCTAACCACCGTCGAATATGTGGAGGTCATGGATCTCATAGTCCTAAACGTCTGTTCACATTTCTGGCTTCCAAAAAGTACAGGTAGAAACATGTCGCTTGACAGAGATGGATTTTCACGGATGTTTATGACAATATTAATTAATGAATGTGCATTTAACTCTACGCAAGCATAGTAGTTTGATGAAATGAAATGCTCTCCGATTTTGTGTTTATTTGTTGTAAGCCACTGGCGCCAAATTCTAAGAAAGAAAACTCAATACCAAATTAAATAAATTCGATGCGTTACATCTATTTTGGGATCTAAAAACGAATCAATAACTAAACGCATCAATTTCAAATAAGCAACAATGCCTTCATTCTGTGGAGCCTTCTCTAACAAATTAATAACGTCATTTGAACATAATGTCTCTGCGGCTTTAAAATTCATCTCGTCTTCTAATTTTAAATCAGATTTTGTTAACAAGTGTTTTCCTTGGAGTGCTCTGCAATTAGTTGTTCCAATTGTTTAGCAGTTGCATAAAAATCACCAAACCTTAACTTGATTTTATCATTAAGCAGTCTAGTACGTAACTTGGTGGCTATATGCACCGTATCTTGAACATAAGAAGCGCAATCTTCTGTAGAGTAATTTGCTTGAAACCATCTCCATTCAGGTCGTGATGGATCTTTAGTAGAAGATAATTGAGCGCCTTGTCTCATTGCCTTCAGAAGACGTGTATCTCCATCAGATCCAAAATCCAATACAATAACACCTCGCTCCTTCAAATTCAATTTTATATATTGCCACCTTTTCGTAACATCAGCGGCTGTAAATCTGTTATCTGTGCCGAAGATTGCAAGACAATAACCTGGCGCGGCTGGTGATATAGGCTGGGCCATAATTACATAGGCATAATTTGATCTCATAGCGTTTTTAAAGTGGTCCTGTATTGCTTTTGCAGATGTTTCTAGAAACGTGTCTCTTGCCGGTATTCCATCAACCAATGGCATTGTGAATCCAACTAACTTATTAGTCCTCGAATCATACTCAATTTTACTGGTTACTCTAGTTGCGTCCTCGCTAATCCACAAAACTTTAGGTAAATTCCGTTGCTCCAACTGACAAAGGACATCAACGTCGAAAAACCCTTCCTCTATGTTAGAAGAATTGTTTGCAATAAATTTATTTAAACAGCTTATGGATGGTAAAGTGCTCTTCATATTTTCGTAGAGCGTCTCGTATAGCAGTCTCCCCCCTACATAAAATAAATATAATGAAAAGTATTTAATTCTGTCATCATATGTATTCTGACTGGCTGGAGTTTTTGGCAGACAAATCAAACAACCAGCGCAAAAGTTGGCCTGGTGAGTTGGTATCATCTTGATCGCGAGGTTTTTGTAAAGTAGACCCAAAATTGACTAAAACACATTCCCATGTCATATTCTTAGTAAAATTGGAAACTTCATCGACGACAGAAAAATAGGAAGTGATGCAAGTTTGGTTATTCTCAGGACTAGAAATTTGGCTCAGTCGTTTGCGTGTAACCCTTTCTAACCTTTGATACTTGGGAGATGACCATTTAGATAAAGTGTTGGATAAGGTTGACGATGAGGATTGAATGCTCGATTGAACCATATTTAAAGGGGACCCTTTAGGAGTATATATATTGCTTTGGTTACTTTGAATGCATTTCTGAATGTGATAACTATCGTCGCAACTATCTCTGGATGTGCTCGCCTGTGCCCTCGATATGCTCTTACAGGTTTCATAACTTTTTCGAATAACTTGGTTGGATACAATTTTGATTTTGGGTGCATTTTCCACTTCATCCGAGACTTTATCTTTAACAGGGGATGTGTCGGAAGAGGTCACTGTTGAAGATTTTTCAGGAGATATAAGAATCATATTATTCGGCTTATTTGGCTTTTCACGCAGCTCTTCATCATCTCTAGTGAGGATATTTACAACTTCCCTATCTTGTGTTTCAGTTGATAGGTTTTGTCTCGGGTTTTGTTGAAGAAAAGTAGTCAAAAGATTTTGTCGAGGTTGATTTCGTTTTTCCTTGCAGTCACGCTTGCAGTATTGGTATTGTATAGGTGTGGCATCAGATTGCTTTAAGTGTGTCATGAGATGCTTGTAGAAGTTTGCGCAGAAGATGATTTAAATCCTTGGTAAATCCTCGGTAAATCCTCGGCAAATCCTCGGTAAATCCTTGGTTATCCACTATAAATCCTCGTAAATCCCCATAAACCTCATAAATCCCGAGTCAATCACCGTAAATCCCAGCAAATCCCCGTAAATCCCTATAAATCTTTCAGACTGTACACCATAAATCCTCAGATATTTACCCCTCGACAAAATCTAAACAAATCAAGAACATTAATGTTTGTTTACAAATTTCCGTCCAGTTGTCAAAATCAAATGTTTTGAACTAATCTAATTTTTTTCCCGTTAAAACAAACGTCTATTTATTTTTTCGCGCATGCGCACTTCGCGAAATGACCCTGACGGAACAAGGAACCGCGGCTTCACTACGTATACATTGGTTAAATGGGCAAGTCGCCATATAGTTCTAATACACATATGGCGACTCTACTCACACTGCAGTCTATTAGAGATAACCACACACTGTTCTTGAAGAAAAGAGCTACGCAACTATAGGTGGTCCAAAAAAGTACTATTCAAGAAATTTTAAACCAAAATAAGATACGTCCCTACAAACCCCATTATAAGGAGTAAGATTTTAGGTGGTTATAGGGAATTCCATAAACTTATAATATTCTCGGATTAGTCCACGTTTTCGACGAATCGCAACATGCTCGCTATTGGAGTGATGTTAACCCTACACTGAGAAAACCTCTAGCAAAAAAATCTTTGTTAAGGTTTTTCTGGCTGCGCCAATCAGATTTCTACCTATACTTGCAAGATCACTTTTCTTTCACAGTAAAGGTCACTTTGCTGAAACCACTTTATGACTGTTGTAAAAAACTTTCCTACTGTAACAAGGCAAATATTTTAGCCCAGGCAAGTATTTCTTTAAAAAAATATATTTACTGCTATTAACATATAGTTCGCTATAGTAGCAAAATACTTTGTAATGAGTAAGATAAAAAGTTTATAAAGAAATTTGTTCAACGGCAGCTAAGTAACTTTGCTGTGCTGGCAACATTTTATGCTGAAATCGTCTTATCGGTTGTTCTCGACTCCTGTCGGTACATCTTTCGGAAGCCCAATTCTGTCGAAACCGGCAATATTTTCCAGTTGGCGCATTATTGTTCTGTGAGGTAGTGGGTTTGATGTGCGAGTTGGCGGCGCAATAAGAAATACGTGTGATTGGTTTAAGGGCCGCAGAATTTAAGTAGTGATTTTGTGTTGGTCTGTGAAAAAGTCAATAATGGTAATATTTAAACGCTAATATACCTACTTAATTAATATGTTAAAAAGAGGAGAGGATGGCAGGGTTTAAATTTTTAAAACACCCCCTGCATAATAATATGTTTTAAAAATGTATTATTTAGATGTTAAGATGTTACGTTTTTCGATAAGTGTTAAAAAAGTTTATATAGCTAGGTGTATATCTGCGTATCTAAATGTTCTAAATATTTTTATAACATAGTTAGGTAGTTTTACTATATTTATCATTTCTTAATAAACAAATACTTACTAACAATTATATATTTTTTTTATTTAAACACCATTTATTGGTCCTACTTTTTTATCGATCTTACCAATACAACTGATGAATGGTATTTCAGGTTAGGTTAAATTTAATATTTTTTACAATGTGGCTATATAAAGCTGTTTACTTCTAATATTCCATTCTTCCTCGGTGCATTCTAATATGAACACTCAGTATACCATGCACCCTTTTTAGGTAATTTTGTTGCAATTTAACAAATACAGTGCATGTATCTTAAGGTGAAGTCCCAAGCCATTGAACATATTTCTTTATCTTGATCAATTTAAGCATTTTTGGCATGGAAAAGTTTGGATTTATTTTATTAGCAATAATTCGCAATGTAATGTAAAATTATCAGGTCCCTATATAATGTGAAATAAAACTTCCATGCCAAAAATACTAAAACTATCAAAATTCAGAAACATGTGAAGTGACTTAAGACTTTGCAAACACATTGTATTTGTTTTGCACAACATAAACTATTTGCTATTACAGCCAAAAACATACCTATGACTGGTCAAAACCTTTATGGCACAATTAGATTTTTTTGCTATCTGAGCAAAGACACATTACTGGTATAGCTTTTAGGCTTTACAATGATAGGCAAGTGAAGTAATAGTCATAACAATATAAATTTGCTATCATAATAAAAATACTTACCTGTCGCAGTAAAGAAACTTAGTTCTATATATATTGGTGGCGTTATAATATATATTTCTCTCTCAGGAAAGTTTCTTTGCTAAGACAGGTAGGTAATCTTCAAGCATAAGAAGTTTCTTTGGCTCGCGCAGCAATGCTATATTACTGTGCCTGTCAAGTGATACTTTATAAAGTAAACTTAGTATAGCAGCAAAGTCAATGTAGCAAAGTGGATTTTACTCTCGTAGCAAAGTTCTTTGCAAGCGCCTATGCAACTAGATTTTTTTGCTGCAGTAGCTAATTTTTTCATCGTCCCAGCAAAAATCTTCTCTCAGTGTATGTTCAGAATCCCAACCCGACGTCAATATTAAAAAAAAAGTGAATATTTGGTGCGCTGTTTCCTACTGGGACTTAGGACCGTATTTCCTTAAGAATACTTGCAATAGAAATTCTTATTTAAATATGTTAAATACTTTTTTTTCTGATCATTTGGAATAACTGCCATTACTTAAGTAACATGTACTTCCAGCAAAATGGATGCCGGTCCAATTTGCTAGAGAACTAAATGAATGGCTTGATTTTGAAATTGGGTAAAAATGGATCGGGCGAAATGGTCCAGCTTTATGGCCCCCAAGAAGTCCCCACCTTACGTTGGCAGGTATGTATTGGTGGGGACGCCTAAAACAGTTAATTTATACCAATCCACTGCCAAATGACGAGAATATTTTAAAACAAAGAATTATACAAGTTGTAAAAACAATATCCCTAGAAGAAGTGCGGAGGAGTTATGACTATCTTATAGCCCAACTGGAAAAATGCGTCCTTCATGGTGGAGCGTTGTTTGAATAATTATTATTATGACATCTGTTTTTGGTCTATTTTGATGAATTATGCCTTATATTATAGTCATGTTTTGGTTTATGTTTATTGTATCTTGTTAAATGTTTTATTTTATATTTCGAAGTAATTTCAAATAAATAATTATGTATTCCTTGCTCCGTTCTTAACATTGTAAACTAATAAAATCTTTAAAAGTTATTGACAATGACGTTTCGCTTGACACTGTAATAATTTATTTCTGAGATACCTAATTAAAGGTGATACTTAAAGGTATACAAAATCAAAGGTACACCCACCAAACTTTTCAGTGAAATGAAAACTTCAAGCAAAAATATTATTGCTATCCAAACTTAATGAAAACCAATATCTTGTAAGATGTGATGATTCGAAACAATTGTCTTAGAACGCATTTTGCTAAAAACTTTAGAATAAGGGTACCTTACTCTTGCAAAAAATTGAATTTTTAACTTTTTGGGCACCCTGTACACAATATGTATTTTTTTCATCGAAAATCGTATTTCTTGAGCAAGCAAAAATTTTTATAAACAATGAATTTTCCTCGAAATATGAAATTTTTGGTTCTTTTGCCCTCTAGTCTACCACATCGCCGGCATACTGTAGGTGGTCAAAATTTTAATATTTTGCTGGAGCTGCATAGGAAAATTAAAATTAACCAACAGAAAATTAAAAACAAAAAAAATATGCCAAATTAACGATTTTAAAAAACCTGTAAAGTTTTGTTTTTAAATATACCTACCTAGATATTAGTTATTTTGAGCTTTTGTTATATATTTCTTATTTAATAAAAATACAAACAGTCAGTAAATAAATAGTTTTAATGGAGCCTCTAATGAATCTTCTTTATAATTTTTGGGATAAAAATATGTTTTACCATTTTGCAAAAATTTTTTTTCATACTTTTATTAATTGAAAATATATAAGTATATCTAGTAAACCCATTAACACGAATGAACCACAATAATTTAAAATAACACCACTTGCTGCTTAAATTTTTATTGACTGGAGAATTTTTACTGAATATCTGTCGAGACTCATATTTTCTAAGTAATTTCGGCAAATAAAATTTTTTTTAAGAGCATTAGTATATGTCACAGAATTTATTTAAACCTACATACGCCCTCAAGTCTCCAGCTAGGCTATTTTGGATTTAATAATAATTTTTTTCCAAATTATTTGGGTACATACATTTTTTTTAAAGCCTCTAATGGCTCAACAAATCGACAGAAACCTATTTACAGTCTAATAAGTCGATTTACACCATTTGCGGCCATTTGCGACATATAGGCTTGGTTTAGTCTCCCTTAAGATGGAAAAATATTATTTTCCAAGGTATTTCGGCGAATAGAATTTTTTTTTACAATATTAGTAGGCCACAGAATTTATTTAAACCTACATACGCCCTCGAATCTCCAGCTAGGCTATTTTGGATTTAATAATATTTGTTTTCCAAGTTATTTAGGTACATACATTTTTTTTTAAAGCCTCAAATGGCTCAACAAATCGACAGAAACCTGTTTACAGTCTAATAAGTCGATTTACACCATTTGCGGCCATTTGCGACATATTGGCTTGGTTTAGTCCCCATGGAGATGGAAAAAAAATGTTATAACATGCCTATCGTAATAACGCTACACATACCTAGTGTGCCAAAAAGAATTCCTCAGCCGCCGGGGGTACGATCAAAAATAAGACGAACACAAATTACGCAAAAATCTCGACTTCCTTTGTAACTTTTACGGTTTCCGAGATCCCCATGCTGTACATTTTTATCTTGGACACCCTTCATATATCTCTATACAATATCTATGTTAAATGAGATCAGAGAATTAATTGGTTTGGATGGAATATTCACTTGTTAATCAATTTTCTGCCACGTCATCATCAAGCAACGTGACCTTATTAGTTTTTCTGCTAAAGCTTTCCTGGGTTAACGTCAGAGTTGGGAACGTAGTTAATGTAACATTAGTTATACGATTACCTACCGTAGTTAATGAGGTTGGTTACATTATTTTTTAAATAGTTAATTTACTTAACCTTTGACCACATTAACTATCTTTTTTTTTATATTTTTATATTCTTGTTTTAAAGTACTTTTAATTTTTCATAAAGCTATTATTGAAAATATCTGAATATGATGGTATTGTAAGAGTCAAATATTTTAAAGTAAAATAGTTTAGACTAACATTATATTATTGGTCTCTTTCGGCAATCAGGCGCCTGGTATTTAAAAATCTATTTGTTATTGTTTCGCTGCCGATGTGTTGAATCGACGCATAGAGACCCAGATTGTTTATAAAAATATGAAATATAATATGTATCGATAACGAGGCTATTTTTAAGAAGGCATTAGGTAGATGGATAAGAAGAATTGGTCACGTATTATATTGTGGTATTTAGCAAAGTAAAGTTGAGTACATTCTCGGTCCTAATAAATTTAAGTGATTTTATTTTAAAAAGACGTTTTTATTTATGTTCTTACAAAGCAGCGGTGGGATACTACCTGCATAAAATATAGTGCCGAATTTAAACATAGATTTTCATAATGGGGCGGTCAAATAAACGCAGTTATAAAAAAAAACGGTGAGATAAATTGTCATCTAGTGAGTCGTCGAGTCGGTCAGATAGCTCTACGAGTGACTCGTCCGATAATGAGAGCGTAAAAACAAAATTAAAACGGTTAAAGTGTTTAGAAAAATATGTAGCAACTATTAAAAGTGTTAACGTTTTGTCGAGTGATAATAAAGTTATTCCGTCGTTTGATCCTCAAAATAATAAACAAAACATTGAACATTGGGTTGACAGGGTCGACGAGTTAGCGAAGTACCATAAATGGGACGACACAACTGTTGCTAAATTAGTGGCCGGTCGACTTACAGGACTAGCGCGGACATGGTATGATTGTCAAGATGATCTTAATCCGAAATGAAGACAAATGAAACAGCTTCTCATTAATCAATTTAGGAGACCGTTACCTTTTGGAATTCTTTTAAAAGAAGCTAGTAACTACGAGGCAAGACCTGGGCAAAATTTGAGTGAGTATTGTTTAACTAAACTTAGTAAGTTGAAAGCTTTAAGACTTAAAATACCTGAAGAGCACTTGGTTGACGCTATTATAACAGGAATTAATAATGAAAATATTGTTAGGGCTGCCAGGTCCTCTAGATTTAAGACGACAAATGAGTTGTATGCTTATTTAAGTACAATAAAATGTATACCACCAATGAAGATAGAACACAAGAGAATAATTGGCGCACCAAGTGGCTCTTCATATTCGAAGCATGTTGCTAGTAGTAGCCATAGTAATGAAGTGAAACGAAAAATAGTTTGTTATAACTGTCAAGGAGATCATTTTGTCAATAACTGTCCAAAGCCTAAAGTGTCTTGTTACAATTGTAGAAAATGGGGTCATAAACAGAACAAATGCCCAAAATTAATCAATGAAGTAAATGAAGTAAAACAAAGTGAAATTTTGGACCATATATTAGAACTGTAATATTATATATAATTTGAAATTTAATTGTTCGATTGATACCGGAAGCAGTAGAACCTTGATACGTCAGAATGTTATTGATAAGTTGAATCTTGAAGTAGAAATAAGGAACGACATTACGTTAAGCGGATTTTCTGGAGATTTGGTAACCGGTGTAGGCACAGTAGATATTAATATATGAATTGGAGAGGCTTCTGCTAAATTGACAGCAATTGTTATAAGTAATGAAGGAATGCGATATGATTGTATAATTGGAAATGACTTTCTAGATTTACCACATATTTTATTTTATAAGATTGGAACTAATTTCGTAATAAAGCAATTAGGCATTCTGAGATATACTAAAGAACTAACGTGTTTTGAAGGTACTAGAAAATATTATGTCTTTGTTTGGTGTGCCTAATCGTATTATAAGCGATCGTGGAAGTGCATTCACATCTAATACATTTAAATTGTTTTGCGAGTCGTATGCGATAAGACACGTGTTAAATGGGGTAGCGTGTCCCAGAGCCAATGGACAATGTGAGAGGTATAACAGAACTGTTCTGAATATGTTAGTAACATCATGAATAGAGGATGATGGCACCATGTGGGATACTCACGTTAAAAAGATCCCGAGCGCGATGAACTCAGCGTTTAATAAAGGAATAGGTGTTTCTCCTGCTGAAACATTATTTGGGTATCAACCTGTATCTACAGCTGATGCAGTACTTTTAAATTCGATTCGTACTGATATTGACAGAATAGATGTCAAGAGCCTAAGAACGAAAGTGAAAGAGCACATAGTGAACGACCAACGAAAGCAGAAGGAAATATTTGACAGGGCAAGAAAGTATGCCAAAACGTATAATGTGGGCGATCTTGTGTTAGTATTAATCACTAGTGATACTAATACTGGGTGTTCCAGGAAGTTGAATGCAAAATTCAAAGGGCCCTTCAAAGTATCGAAAGTGTTACTAAATGATGGGTACGAGGTAGAGGATTTCAGAGAAGGGCGCCTCTTTTCAAAAAGGTACGTGGTTTCACCCGATAAAATGAAGCCGTGGATATCTATACAATGTGAAGATTAGAATGTGGGCAGTTGTCCTAGGATGTGAGCTTTTGTGCTCTAGGATGTAGGCTGTTGCCTTGGGAGGTGGGAAGTTGCCTTATCACGTGAGCTCCTGCTCTAGGATATAGATTGTCGACAATGGATGTAGGTTGTTGCGTACCTTAGGATGTGAGCTTTTGCTCTAGGATGTGGGCAATTGCCCTAGGATGTGAGCTTTTGCTCTAGGATGTGGGCAATTGCCCTAGGATGTGAGCTTTTGCTCTAGGATGTGGGCAGTTGCCGTAGGATCGGAGCTTTTGTTCTTAGAATGTAGGCTGTTGCCCTGGGATGTGGTACAGTGTTTTTTTTTTCTATATGATAGCGAACTGATGGACTATATTATGTCATGATAATTTTTAGAATAGAACATGTTAATATTATGATGCTTTGCTTGGTTAAGTGGGCGATTAGAATGTGAATCTCAATTATCTGTAAGTGGTTGGGGACAACCACAGTTGTAGCATGGCCGAATGTAAGAGTCAAATATTTTAAAGTAAAATAGTTTAGACTAACATTATATTATTGGTCTCTTTCGGCAATCAGGCGCCTGGTATTTAAAAATCTATTTGTTATTGTTTCGCTGCCGATGTGTTGAATCGACGCATAGAGACCCAGATTGTTTATAAAAATATGAAATATAATATGTATCGATAACGAGGCTATTTTTAAGCAGGCATTAGGTAGATGGATAAGAAGAATTGGTCACGTATTATATTGTGGTATTTAGCAAAGTAAAGTTGAGTACATTCTCGGTCCTAATAAATTTAAGTGATTTTATTTTAAAAAGACGTTTTTATTTATGTTCTTACAGTATTTATAGTAAATAATAAGACGAACATAAATTACGCAAAAATGTCGAAAAGTGCCTCTTTAAGAAATTACGGCCGTCCTAAACAATGAAATAAATCTAGGCATTTTGCAAGTCAAATTTCAAAATATCTAAATAAACAAATTATTTATTAATTTAAATAATCTCATCTTTGATGAAGACAGAATACGAAATGATGAGAATGACGGTATTGTTCGCATTAATGGATTTTTAGCACTTACAAATCAAACAATAAACCGTCTAGTAAGCAATTTTATTCGCCCATTGCATTGCACGCATGCAATGAACAAGATGGCGAGCATTTGCCTTTGTGAATTTGAATGATATTAATATTAATATGTGTTTTGGTGTGACTTGATCTAAATTAATAAATAATTACGTATTTCAAAACTTGACCTGCGGAAATGCCTTGATTTTAACTTTTGAGAGGGCCGCAATCTTTTAAAGAGGCACTTTACGAAATCTTTGCTCTTTGATTTTCGTCATATTTTTGGTCGTAGAGTCTACCTCCGGTGGCTGGAGAATTATTTTTGAGACGCCCCAAATAATATGCAGATATTTTAATTGAAACTTTAGTAAAAAAGCCAAAATATTTTTTTCATCTGCAAATTTGTGTTGTAACAAAAAAAAATTATTCAGATCTTTTCTCACCAATAAATCTTTTTCTTTACCTTTCTAAACTAATTTGGAGCAAAAATATAATAAATCAAAAGAGAAGAGAAGAGGAGTATCATTTAGCTAACCATTTTTCTTTCTGCTATTTTCTGAAATTAATAATTCAACATTATTTCTGGCAATGTAATATTTTTAATTTTAATAGCCAGAAAATTTGTCTCTATAGCCATTTTATTATTAATCAATAATTGAACTCAAAAACCGATATTGTAACAATAATTCAATTATTAACTTAAATAGTTATTAATATACACTCATTTTCAAAAACCAGTTTGAAATTACATCTAGAAGTAAACAAAATTTTCATTCTAAAAATATATCCTTACTATTAGGTATTTAATTGTTTTTTGCAACATTTTAGAGTATGTTGACACTTACCTAAGTAAAGGTTATTAGGGCAAAAAGGAAAAATACCCAAAAATTTTATTGCCAAGTAACTTTATTTGTGAAAAAAATTAGATTAATCACACGTCACGTATTTTCAGTACCTTGTGTTGCCACCCATACTTTATAGCAAGGCATAAACACGTCTGTGCATGCCTCGTGTGTGAATTTATTTAGGTATTCTTCAGGAATGTTATTCAGTTCCTCAGAAGCGGCTACAATGAGCTCCTGAGCGTTCATGGGTGTGTTCAAACGATGACGAATCGATCTAGACAAGTAGTCCCAGACGTGCTCAATGGGATTCATGTCCGGAGAAAGAGGTGGCCATTCCAATCTGTCAATTTCACCCTCCCATAGAAACTCTTGAACGGCTCGGCTTCGATGTGGACGAGCGTTATCGTCCATCAAGATAAAATTGGGACCTGCTTCGTCTCGAATTGGTTGCACAATAGGTCGAAGAATGAGATCCATATAAATTTGGCCGGTCATAGCACTGACGATAAAGCAAAGATGGACGCCGCATGCTCTTTTATCATAACAAGCAGACGAGAGGTCAGATGCAAAACACCGGCAGGTTCCATGCGAGTTCCACGCTAAAAATATTTGTACATTGTTGCCGATGAGTCCAAAACTTACCCCTTTTGGGTTTTATTTCTGCTTAAATTGACTCAATTTGTAACAATTTGGTATTTACTAGTGCTATGGCCGCTCATAATGCGGGTTTTAAGAAAACCTGTTGACTGGCAGTAGTGGCAGTCAATCAAAAATTAATTTTGCAGCTAGAACGGTAGCTATATAATTCGGACTATTCGACACTGGTGTAGAGTCCGCAAAATGTGGCAACGTCTGCCTCCTAGCGGTAGCAGGCGAAAATAAGAAAATAAATTTCACAATTTTGACACTATAATTATTTCAAAGCATTTTCGGCTTTATAAATTAATTTAGTGGTGAGATTATTGTGATTTATAGTTTTGTGAGATAATTATAATTTTACAATATGGTGAAACAGTGTCAGGTTTGCAAAATAACCGATTCAGTGCCTGGATTTTCTTTTCATAAGTAAGTATTTATAAGATAAATATTTCATTGATAATTCGACCAACAGTAGCGGTGCATGAAGGTATTTTTTTAATGTCGATGTCAAACAGAATATTAATTTAATTTTAACAGGGCTATTATAAATAATTGCGCTTTGAACAACAAAGTCACTATTGTTTTAAATAGGTTAGATTGGCAAAAATTGTAGAATAATTAATTAAAAATACAATAATGAAGAATATTAATTTGTAAGGTACTTGTTATAAAATCGGCGTAAAAAGTTTAGGTTTATGTTTATTATCTTATTAAACTCCATATTTTAGTTTTTTTTTATGCTATAAAAGAGCCGCCGGCCTCTCCTGAGATACCACTGGGCATGAAATAAGTGTCCTTGTATTACAAGTTATTTACCTACTATTATTTTAAACATTACATACTAATGTACAAATTGTTCAGTATTTATACATTGTTACAGAAAAATGTTCAATCAATAAAATAGATTTCAATTATTATTATATTCAAGGTTTCCAAGTGATTCCGTACATAGAAAAAAATGGTTTACTTTAGTCGGGTTTGAAGAAGATAAACCATTACCACAAAGATCTTTGGTATGTTCAAAGCACTTTAATGAGGACAATTTTTGTATTAAAGAAAACGGAGTGAAGTACTTAAAAAGTGGAGTTAACCCGAAGCCATTCTATGTAGGGAGAAATCAGTTAATTAATATAAGGTACGTGTAATTCTATGAATGAGTATTGTATGGGAAAATTCAATAGGAACAACCATTAAGACTTTTAAATAAACTACTAAATATTTCCTCTTAAAACTTTGCATGTTTTAATTTGTGTAAATGCCTCCTTTAAAAGATTTGCAATTTCCTATCTTGTGTGGTTATAGGGAAAGTAGCTGTCAGCTTTAATATTTTAAATAGGATGATGGTTTTTATTGTGCTTTTATATTTTACTCACACACAAATGTTATGCTCAGCTTTTAAATGTCTGGGCAAGCAAAAGTAACTACAAGAATGTTGATTTAAATCAAAAATAATATTTATTGCTTTTCGAGCCTTTTTAAAGTAGGTTTCTATTTTAAGTCTACTTTTTTTATAGTCTATCTTGTTTTTTAGGTTAAAGTTATTAGAACAATTATCACGTCCTATAAAAGGTACTGCTTCAGAGACAGACAAAGAGTCAGATGCAGAGGGCAATGTGCCATCAGAGGCTATGGAAATATAAGCAAAAATGCACCCTTCTTACAAATTGTCTAGAACAGTTTTTTTTACTACTTTGGTATCAAATTTTTCATTCGCATGTCGTCATCGTCTATCAAAATATCACTTTTTATTTTCATTCTAAATACAGCAATGCTCTTGCCAGTTTTTAGAAAACGATTTGGCCTGTATCATGGTCACCTATTTTTATATAATTGTTATTGAAATGATATTATTGATAATTTTAACACAACATTTAAAATGCTTTGAAAGTGATACGCCACTGCTACTTCAACCTCGTAGTAGCGTGCCCATGCTATCGTCCTCTTATAAACAGTGAGTTGTAGGCTCGGCGCAAAATTACGTACATGAATGAGATGCATGGTCTATCTTTGCTTTATCGTCAGTGGGTCATAGTGCTAAGAACATAAACCAAAGGGGTTCTTCTTTCATACATGATTCCACCCCAAAACATAACACTCCCGCCCTCAAATGGTACCACTTGTACTACTTGTCTTATTTAAAAACATAACATTTGACCATTGAGGCAAAGCCAGTTTTGGTGACAACGAGCCCATTCTAACCGCGACCGTCTATGTCTAGGTAACAACCTTGGATCACGTAGAGGTCTTCTAGACAGCAAACCCGAGGCAATGACGCGTCTTGTGATGGTGATATTAGAAACGACTTCGTGGTATGTATGCTGCAATTGCCTTCAAAGACTGCTGACTGTTACAAATCTATTTCTCCGAGTCACTTGAGCTGCATATCAGCCTTGTCTTTCGTTCGAAACTCTTGGACTCACACTTCGATGTCTACTTTCACAGAACCCGTCTCAATGCGCATTTGAATGGCCCGGGTAACCGTACTGTGGTTACAGCCTAATTTATCGGCTATTTGTCGATGTGATAGGCCTCCTTCATAAAGGAAGATTATTCGCAAACGAATTTCATTACTAAGCGGATTTCCAGGCATCATTAAGTCGATTCTTCGACACTGTTTATCGTAAACGACACGTACAAAACTGCATGTTTTGCTCTACGATTGTGATAAGAATTAATGTGCTCCGTTTCTTGGAATGCTTTTAATGTTATGTAACAAAAACATTACCAAGTAATAATCTACACTGCTAAAATTCAATACAAATAAATATTTCTGTTTTACGCACGACTTTTGAAAATGAGTGTATAAGCTCATGAATTTTTATCAGGAAGATGGTATGACGTTATTTAATCATTTTATGGTTGCTTCAGCTTATTATAAAGGGGGTTTCAAAAAACATGTTCCATCCGTAGGCAAATTTTAATGTCTAATGCGAAGACTGGGAGGCGCCAAATGCTCTTCACGTGATTTTTGCTACTCGTCACCAACTCACCAACTCACCAAACTCTCCAGTCCAATAGTCCAGGGTCCACTACGGCTGCGGCCTATTAGTGAAGAGGGTGTGTTGTTCTTTAATTGCACTTTTAAATTTTGAATCATGTAACGTAGTCGGAATGCTTGGAAACACAATAAGTAGACTCAGAAAGAACTAACATATAAGGAGCTTCAGAGTGCTGTGGTAACAAAAATTGAGGAAATATGGACAAAAGCTTCTCTTTCCACCGTTCAACATAAAAGAGTGACAGCAATGTTACAGGCATATCATTTAAGATGCAAGAGAACATCCTCAAATCTAACCCAAAAATTCCAGAAAAAAAAGTTCAAAGAGTTTTGTTGGAGAAAGGTTCAGTTGTCTAGTTGCTTAATTTAATAAAACAAAGAGGTATCAAGTCAAAGTAGTAAAAGCACGGCAACGCCGCAGTTTACAATCTTTTTATTTATATCCGGTGCATAAAAACTACAAATCCGCATGGAAACAAGACAAGACAGTTAAATTTTAAAACATATAACCAATAACAATTTCTTAGAATACGCCGTCTTCAACGCCAGACTAAATTCCCAGAAAGCAAGCATCTAGCGTCGCTGAAGGCATAATACGTCTACGTGACTGAGCGCAGGATTTGAAACGGTATGACATGATGATAATATGTGTATGAGACGGACGTAGGATATATCGCAAGTAAGACTTGACGTGAGTAGTTTTTCGGGCGGACGAGGGGAGATCGGTAACAGCTTGCGTGGAAAGCACACGGTCTTCTCGCGGAATTTTGCGCGGTGTAGTTGATTTTATGGTATTTAAGCCATAAAATAGTTGGAAAATTCGCGTTATTGTATCCCAAAGGTGCACCTAATGTGATTAGTACACCCCGACTCTAGTTCCGTTTATCTGTTGAAATAACTTAGTCAATTCGCGGTGTGAATGCCCGAAGGTATACGAACGTAGTTCTTATGCCGCGACTCAAATTCTGTTTTATCTATTGTAAAAAGCAGTCTCAACTTCGTAGATGCGATAACGTCTCGATAGATTAAGAATACAGTAGTGTATCCCGATATTATTGTTGTTTATTGATGTAATGTTAGTGATGAAACAATGTTCAGCTGTTTAATGCAGTAAGTAGTTACCATACTAAGTTGTAAAAGTAAAACGCACTTGCTGGTATCGAGAACGGATGTGAAGATGAGTAAATGAACTACCAGAAATAAATAGATTTATTGTGTGAGAAAAAAAGCCTTTGATTTCAACTGACATATTTTGAACCACGCAACCTATGGAAATTACAGTAAAAAAAAATATGTTTGGCGCATGCACATAACTACGGCGTCAACAAGCTTCGTCGTAGTAGTAGAGCATTATTGGATATTTTATCTTGCAAGTGTACGAAAATCAATAAGTGTATCGGTTCTAGCAATAAAAAACTATAAGAAAACACAGCTTTCTAATCGACCAACGTACTACAAGAAAAATAGTAATTGGAATAGTAGATTATGATACAACGAACCATATGAGGAATTCTTTACAAAGGAAACTGTTAAAGGAAAAATCCATATTTAAGCGTAAAAGGAAAGTATAGAGGAGCTTAATGTTTCAGCTTCTTCTACTAGCTGTAGTCTAAGCTAAATCTAATTGTGATAAAGTGTCTCAACCACAACCAAACCCTGCGACGACAATTCCTATAATCAAGCCTGCCGTTTCAATTGATTACGCTTTAGTATCGAGAGCGTGCGATAGACATGAAGTATCGGACAGGGCTGGGGCAGCCCTTGCATCAGCAGTTCTGCATGCTACCAATTCGGAGGCTATTGGTAAAAATAAACTACGCCTGAAGCGCAAGAAGATCCAAGAAAAGATTGTGGCACATAACGAAGTTGTAGAAGTACCTGCTTTATATTTTGATGGTCGGAAAAACAAAACTTTAACCGTGACATAAAAGGACGGACAAAATTACAGGAAGAGTATTTTAGATTTTGATAAAAGAACCAGAATTGAAATATTTGGGGCATATCATATCAACTTCTAGAACTTCCAATTGCATAGAACAAGAAATCACGGATTACTTTTTGAAGACAAGAACATCTATGAAATCTTTGGTGGCAGTCTTCGTGAACAAGTTATCATGTTAAGATCGTAACGTCACATTAGAAGATGGAGTTCTTTATAGAAGCTATATGGCATGTAGGTAATAAAATTTATATTTATAGGTTAAAGCTGTCTTAAATTATATCAAGTGAGGTATAGAATTTTATATTAAAAATGTATTTCGATAATTATTATACAGAGTGATTCAAGACTATAAACTAGCCTGTGTTATCACCACTAAGAAGTGAAAGAAAGAAAAATTGAACAAACCATTACAATGAACAGTTTGCTTGTTGCACATGAACGAATCACCGTTTCGACATTTGTTCATACATATTGATGGCTTAACATCTGGACCGTTTTTAGGAACAATTGGAAAACTGTGAAACAAGCAAGAAATATTTTAAAACTGTTTAGACAATATTGTTATTTTTTGAGTGTACCTTCTTTTAATTAACAAAACAAACAATATTTAGTAAAATGGCGTATTATTTGTTTATCCGTTAGTGCTTTTTAACCATGTTTTTTAGACTACTCAATTATTACAATCATTACTGCAACATAGCAAATAATATAACAAAACATGTTTTTTTTTCAAATGTTTAAATTTTCAAGGTCGATCCGGAGACAAAAGATGATCTTAACTTGTTTTGCCCGATAAAAATCATAATTTTTTTTTTCTACTATAAACCTATGTTGCTAAGAACTATTGACTTATTTTTGGGTATAAGAAATTACCACACGAGCGACGGCACATGTTTTTTGATACACCCTGTATATAGGTAGTATAATAATTTGTAAGAAATCAAATATCAAAATCAAAATGATTTGGGTAAGTAGTGAATAAATATTTTAGTACTGTTTTATACCGCAAATCCCGTTTGCATTATTTATAGAGTTAATGAAATATGTAAAGCCAAATGTGAAAATCCCTACAGACCCTGAATACCTAGCGGACACAAATGCAATTCAAATTAACGTTTTAAACTTAAACGCGGCTATCCTTTTACCTGCAGATCTAAATCAAACAGCGCCAGTGTTGTGTCCTATTTTCCTGCAGAAATTTATGCTGAAAATTGAACATGTTAACCAAAATTCTAAACCTAAACACAGGTGTTTATGTGTTTTAAATAAATATTCCACTAGTGAAATGAATATATATTTAAATTATTATGAAGTTTAAACAATACACCAGGCTTAAAGTTGTTATTGTTGCACCAAGGAAAAATGTTAAAATTTGCATGAAACTAACTACTTTTGGGAACGCCGCTAATTTCGTAGAGTATTACATAACATCTTTTTTGTATTTGTTGTAGTGTGTCGTGATTCGTGTGCTGTCACAATAAAGTATTAGGTATAGAAAGAGAAGCAAATATCAAGTTAAGCTCTCAATTTAAAAAATATTTAATAATTAACCAAGGTTACATGTTTCATTCTTAAAGAGCATCATTAAACCTTAAAATAAATAAACAAAATTATTTTAAGAACAAAAAAAAACTTTACAATTACACACACATGACACATTAAAATTGTATATTATGTATTTGTGTATTAATATTTGCCAGTACATGTCGTAGGCAGGGGCCCTAGGTGGTGCAGGACGACCTTTATTTATTACATCTCTGCGGTCATGATCTCTAAGTTTATAAAAGGGCGTTTCATGTAAAGAACAAATTATGTCATAAACAGAATTATTCCCCTGGGATCAACCCACTATATTACTTTCATTGTAAATCAATGCCATACCACGGGTACCTTTCTCGGTGCTTGGAAGAATGCATATGTTGTCCCCGTTCCAAAAAGGTCTAACTCCTCTTCTATTACCGATTTCATACCAATAAGTTTACTACCCACCTTCTCTAAAATTCTTGAAAAATGTGTAACGATACAGGTTAATGACTTTCTAAATAATAACGATGTTCTTTCGCTAAGTCTGGTTTTCGTGCTAATCACAGCACGACATCCGGTCTTCTTAAAGTTACTGATGACATGTTTGCGTCAATGGATGACAAACTAAATACATTCCTCATTTTGCTCAATTATATTAAAGTACTTGATACCTTAAATCATCAGAATCTTTGCACAAAATAAAATACTTTGGATTTTACAATAACGCTGTTAACTTATTTAAAAACTGTTTGCTGGATAGAACGCAGAAGGTATATGTATTAACGATGTATGCTCAAATGTTGTTCCACCAGTGCGGGGTGTCCCGCAAGGTAGTATATTTGGGCCTATGTTGTTTTTAATTTTCACCGCGGATTTCTGCAATTATTTAAAATCATGTTCATCTCATCAGTATGCGAACGATAAACAAATTTATCTTTCATTTTGTCCGACCGACTTAAAGATTTAATGCGGACTTAAAAACTATTTGTGGTGTCTCTGTCACACATGAATAGTAGGAATAGTAATCGACGAATTGAAGATAGAGATGTTGGTTCTCGGGAGTCAGAAAGAGACAATTATTTCAGACCCTAATTTTAAAATTGTTGTTAATAATCAGGTCATACTTCTAGTGTTTCCTGCAAAAACCTAGGCTTATGGATGGATGTTAGTTTGCGCATCTCTGATCATGTTTCTAAAATAATTCAAACATCATATTGCAAGTTAAAGTTTTTATATTTACACAAGGATATTCTGAGTAAGGCTCTTTAATAATCAAAACTATGTGATCCCTTGTTTTACCATATGTTGCCTATTCTAGCGTGGTTTATTGGCCTGCCATCCTGAATCGTGACAATGAAAAAACTGCAGAATGCTTGTGTTTAATTTGGATATAACTTAAGTAAATTTCATCATATTTCTGAAAGTTTCTCGGATTCTGGCTGGCTTACCCTTTCGACTACAACTCGCACGTTTCTTATATAGATTAAATTTATCTCAATCTCCTTCCTATCTGAGTTTCAAGGTCTCTAAACGTAGATCTGCTCATATACGTAATACGCGCTACTGTTCTTTTTATATCATTCCCCGCAATACTACTGTTCTATTTCAAAGGCCATTTAACTGTGATGCTGCTAAGCAATACCGTACCATACCGCACAATATACCGGCTCTGCCGAGTCTGGGAGTGTTTAGTGGGCAGCTTAGGGTGCATATACATTGGACCACAAGATTAACCGGACGGAAAACTTTGCTTCAATTCAATCCTAAATAACTTTTAAGTTTTTTTTCAAAGTTAAATAATTTTTGATATGTTGCGGATGCTGTCGTCTTCATCATGTTCTAATATCGCTTTTACGAACAGTGTAAATGGATATGTTGACATACATCAGGGTAGCACAAAAAATTGCATTTTACGCTTAATTTCTGAACATCCTGTGGAAAAATTTAAGAACTGATTGATGTCTCTATGCAGGACATTTTTAAGTTCCATCTTTTCTCAACAACTTGTTTTTTGATTCATACCGATATCTGGATTATTAAAGAAAAAACACAGGTTTAAAGGAAATAATGCAATAATCATTTATTAACAACTATAAAAAATTAATTTTTAAAGTTGGCTTTGTCTTTCTTTTGTCTTTCTGAATCCAGTTTCCATGGCGCTACGGCTTGTCAGGAAGATTTTTGTCAACAAATGACAGGTTTATTAATTGCTGTACTTCTAGCGTTTGATAAGTAAGTTGTTGATTATTTTGTGTTTTGAAACTAAACGATAAGTGTATTTATGTAAATTAAAGATGAGACCAGAGGAAGCCGTTGCTTTACAAGATGATGGTCGTCCGATTCTATATATCGCAGGAAGGCTTGGCCATCCACGCAGTACGATGTCCGATGCAATACAAGGATTTAGACAAACTGGTTCTTACTCGAGAATACCCGGGCAGAGAAGACGAAGAGCCACAAATGTAGTTGAAGATCGATTCCTTCATCTTCAGGTTCTTAGAGAGCGAGCAGCCTTTGCTCCGGTTTTAGCTATAAGATTGGCATATGCTCATGGTACCTTAGTTGCATCTGAAATCGTCCGCAGAAGGTTGAGAGAAGAGAATCAACATCTCATGTACCTGCATTAGGACCTCTATTAGATGCAGGTCATCGCCTTGAGTTTGCTCGAGCTCATGCAGATTGGGACGACTGTAAAAACGTTCCCTTTACAAACGAGTCTCGTCTTACGCGATATTCACCTGACCGACGTCAAAGAGTGTGGAGAAGGCCTGGAGAACGATACTTTCAATGTTGTTTCTCTCCTAGAGTGCTATTTGGTGGCGGAGGAGTGATGGTGTGGAGCGGCATTTCTTTGGAAGCCCGTACAGACCTCATTACACTTCAGGGGGGGTATTAATGCTGATAAATACATTAGACAGTGCTTAGAGGAACATGTGATACCATATTCGCATTTTATAAGAGAAAATTTTAATTTAATGCACGACAATGCTCGACCGCACACAGCACAAATAACGAGGCAATATTTGAACGATGTTGGCGCTCAAGTATTGGATTGGCCCTCAAAAAGTCCGGATCTGAATCCCATTGAGCATATGTGGAATACACTAGGAAGGAGAGTTAGGCAGAACTACGGCGAGTTTTAAACTTTGGTTGTGTTAGCACTGGCACTGACAAACGAGTGGCAGCGGATAGCCCAAGACGCGGTTGCCAAAAAGCAACAAACTTGAATATAAAAGAGGAAAATTTTACCTAAAAAATTTTTTCTTGAGTGGTATTCGTCAAGACTATTTCACGAATAATATTAAAACTAGGTATAGTGACAATCTACTGACAGTCATTAATTACCAATCTTAACAGTGAATGTAACTAAGGTAACAAAATTTTGCCGATTAAAAACTATGTTGCTAGCTATTTTCTGAAATTCTGATTGGTCAGTGGGGTCGGCAAAATTATGAAGGTAGTGGTTTTTCCGATTAAAAACAGGTAAATATCTAAAATTGTTACATTTTGATTGATTCAAATTATGATGAGTGGAATAGTCGATAAAAAATATCTAATTTGCCTATTTTGTTCTTCTTCTTCTTTAAGAGATTGCATGTGTTTGTCAATGCATTAGCATTACGTTTATATTTCTGGGTAATTTTAATTTTTCCTAACTTTCGTGGTAGTTCTACATAATAGCGCAGATTGCGAGTAGCGGTATAACAAAACAATACAGAATGTCCTTTGCACTTATTTGTTTATAATCGACAGAATCCTGAACTTCTCCTAATAATTCACAAAATCCCAAATGGCTAAATAAATGAATACTGAATTCGCGACCATCACGTTCCTCTAGTTATATTTAACTATTTATACTATTTAATCATGTGAGCGTAGGCCACAAATGTATGAATAAGAAGAAAATGAATGTACAAATTGTATTATTTATACTACAGTATTTAATGATCTTTTTACTTCAAATCGACAAAATCCACCTTTTATCGAAATACGCCCTTGTAATCTATTGATATAAAATACTTAATAAAAATAAATTGGCATACATAGAACTAATAAAACAAAGCGCCTGAAAGAACCCTAAAAGAATCGCCTGGTAAAGATTTCTAGTGATCAACCGACGTTCTTCGACGGGTCACGGAAGACGCCGAATCCATCGCCTGCTGCAGGAACATTGTTTGCGTCTCCGTCTCGTTTAATTGGTTTCCCAGTAATCGTGACGTCAACCAGCGCTACCGTGACCGTGATGCGTTTTACGGTGTTTGCAATATACGGCGCAGATTTTCCATTTACAGGGTAATTCAGGAGGAAGTGTCAATATTTTAGGTACGTATTTGTATAACATAAAAGTTCCTATAAACATGGGTCCTATTCCCGGCCGTTACCAAAATACAGGGGAAGAAATATTCGAATTAAAATTTTTAATAAATAATTTATAACAAGTAAGCTAGGTTTTATAGTTGTCAAAAATGCCACCGTTTACTTCTAAACACAAGTCAGCTCTCTGACGAATAGCTTGGGTCGCTCTATGAATGGATGCGGGTGTTTCTTATAGTTGCTGCTGCATTTATTATTCTATCGAGTAATGCATCTTTATTGTTTTCTTTACTTGAATATACCAATGATTAAAAGCACCCCCAAAGACAATAATTCAGAGTATTAAGGTCTGGCGATCTAGCTGGCTAATTATGCGTACCACCTGGACCAATCCACCGGTTTGGAATGTTATTGTTTAAAAAATTTCGTACTTTAAACTGTAGTGTGCAGGGGCTCCATCATGTTGTAAATACATGTTCTGTCGTACAGGGTTTTCTTTTATATTTAGACCCCTATTTAGAGGAAAAACTATAAGAGATAGAAAAAAACTTTAAATATGAAAGTTTTATGATTTTTACTGAATCATCAGAATATTAGCAAAAAATTATTAAAATACTATTACAATGCCGAAAAATATAAGCAACTTATGTTTTTTTAAATGGAACACCCTGTATTTATTTCATTAAAATTATAGATCTTTTTTTCCTGATTACAAAAATATAGGGTTTGTCTATATTAACTCCAACCAGTTTTAAGATATAAACGATCAAAATTTTAAGAAGTTGTATTTAGTTTCTAGTCTAGAATGCTTTGGAAATAAAAAATGATAAAGGTCTGTCGCCATTGAAAACACATGTTATTATGACATTTTTGTCGTTGTTTGCTTGTATTAAACGAACATTTTGCTACGTACTTAAAACAATAACATGGGATATTCTACAGCAGAAAAATTCGATATTATCCATCTATATTATTCTAATAATAGAAATCCATCTACAACTCTTAATGAGTACCACAGGATATTTCCCAATAGAATTTTACCTTCCAAAAGCACTATTAAATATGTTGTGAAAAAATTTGAAGAGACCAAAAGCTTAGAAAGGAAAAAGAGGACAGTAATGAGAGATGAGCAATTAGATTTAAATGTCTTGCTGTTCTTTGAAGGTAAACATTCTAGTTTATACTAATTCTTAAATCCTACAATAATTACTTAAATGTTGTATTACAGAAAATCCTGAAAATTCTATACCAGATGCGGCAGGCCATTTTAATAAATCCCTATCAAAAATACACGAAATTTTGAAAAAATACGGATATCATCCATATAAATTTTTACCAGTCCAAAACTTAACAGAAGATCACAAGAGACAGCGGCTAGAATTTTGTTTGGATGTTTTAAGAAGGCGTGAAATTGATGGGAATCTTTTAAACAAAATTTTATTTACCGACGAGGCAAATTTCAGCACAGCTGGTATGTTTAACCGAAAAAATAAACATTTTTGGGCAACTTCAAATCCCCACAAAATTCAGCCTGTTAGAATTCAGGGTCGTAGGTCTATAAATGTGTGGTGTGGCATTATAGGAAATAGGGTCATTGGTCCAATAATTTATAATGGGAGTTTAACTGGTCCAAGATATATGGAATTTCTTGAAAATGAGATTGAAAACATTTTGGAAGAGCTTCCTCTCAACCAATACGCTACGCTCATTTGGCAACAGGACGGTGCCCCACCCCATAATGTTGTCCCTGTTACAAGATACTTAAATGAAAAATATAATACGTGGATTGGAAGAAACGGACCAATAAGGTGGCCGGCAAACAGCCCTGACTTGACGGTTCTGGACATTTTTCTTTGGGGCTATTTAAAAAATAAAATTTATTACAATAGGCCAGAAAACGTTCAAGTTCTGGAACAAAGAATTCACGAAGAAATTTTGGTGCTAAATAGGGACTTTCCAGTGTTCATTATGAACGCAATAAATCATAAGTTATTAGGAAACATTCAAAAAAGTATATTAAATGAAGGGGGTTATGTTGAAAATCAATAATTTTCTATGGTTCTGCATTTTTTCTTTATTTTGTATTAAATATATTTTAAAATTTCATAAAAGAAAGTATTTTTAATTTTTATTTTATATCGCTAATATCTTAAAACTGGTTGGAGTTAATATAGACAAACCCTATATTTTTGTAATCAGGAAAAAAAGATCTATAATTTTAATGAAATAAATACAGGGTGTTCCATTTAAAAAAACATAAGTTGCTTATATTTTTCGGCATTGTAATAGTATTTTAATAATTTTTTGCTAATATTCTGATGATTCAGTAAAAATCATAAAACTTTCATATTTAAAGTTTTTTTCTATCTCTTATAGTTTTTCCTCTAAATAGGGGTCTAAATATAAAAGAAAACCCTGTACATTAAGTGGAACATCTTCTAATAAGTCTTGCAAGTGATTCTGTAGAAAATTTAAGTATACTTGTCCTGTGAGATTCCGTCGATTATGAATGGACCGATTAATTGACTATTTTTTAATTGGCCACACGTTAATGCTGATTTTATGTTGAAAATTATGTTCTACAGTAGCGTGAGGATTTTCATAGGACCATCGGTATTCATTGTAAAGATTATTAATACCATCGCGAGTAAACTGTGCTTCATCAGTGAACAGAACATACTTATACAGTCTTCGATTTGCACTAATCCAATTGCAGAATTGCATCCTTAATGCAAAATCACCATCTTGCAAATGTTGAACTCGTTGTAAGTGATATGGGTATAAACAATTAATGTGAAGATCCCTCCAAGCAGACGATGGTGTAATTTAATAAGTATCGGCAATTCGCCTTGTACTTAAGCTTGATGAGGATAGCCTGTTCTAGTTGAACATCAAGTCCCGATTCCCGTTCAGATACAATTCTCGCACTTGGAAACATACCAGATCCTTCAGCAGTAGTAAAAACTTGTTGAAAAATCCTTCGATTACGAAATCGGCGCTGATACTCAGTGACTGCAAGATTTCAGCACCCGTTGCAGAAGCCATAAACGAATATTATATCAGCATATTCACGATGAGAGATTGTCGCAGGCATAATGAAATGAATCTAATGTTAAATTGTCAAAAAATACAAATGCTGAACATGATTTGACAGTGGCAAATCTTACTCTTTTGAATACCTAATGGGGTTACTATTGCTAAACAACACTGCAAAAACAATAGAACATACTTTTTGAATACCATAAAACAAATATAAAACCTAGCTTACTTGTTATAAATAATTGAATAAAAATTTATATTTGAATATTGTTTACCCGTGTATTTCAGTAACGGCCGGGAATAAGACCCATGTTTATAAAAATTTTATGTTTATTTTGGGTCCCCGAATACGTACCTAAAATATTGACATTTCCTCCTGAATCACCCTGGAAAATATTATAAGTGGGATACCTGGGGATAAATTAAGGGTAGGCGGCGCCTACCATGGCTACCCCGACTAGCCGCCAGTGTTTACTTCTATTAATACAGTATACAGGTCTCTTTGGGAATGATGGACAGTTTTTTTTAAATAAATAAAGTATTCATTTTGGTGTGCTAATATCTTCACAATCTTTGATCGTAGAGATCAATGAAAAAAGATTGCGAAGGCGACATTTCTTTATATACAAACAAAATATTATGCCAATGGAAAACATACATTGGTAAACCAAAATTAGGGTAGAAAAATCGTCTTTAGGATGTAAGCGGTCCAGCTTGATGGCTTCACTAAAGTCAAGCTTTTGAAAGTTTAATTAATGGTGCAGGGCACTGGTTAATCGTTTTAAACTTCGCTTTTGAAAAAGCCACAATATATTTCTATTAGTACAATTGGCTACGGGTCACTTTTCCTGTTAAATTGGAGCTTCAAACGGATTGTAAAAAAATACCTGAATGAAATTCATCAGATTAGAATATTTTTGGCATGTTTGACTGTTTAGATAAAGTCGTTGGAAAGACATGCAAGGCTAAATGGATAAAAATACGTTTTAAGTTACACCAATTGAGAGGCAATTGAAGTAAGCAAGTAGTTTTTTTTTTATATAATATACCTTTTAATAAAGAAAGTAAAATTTACGCAAGTTTCATCATATAATATATTTAAGCATATTTTCATCAATTTATGAAAATCTTGCATATAAGTAAAAACAATAAAGCGACAGCCTGCTGGTGCTGAATTCTTATCAGGCGTGCTTTCTCGTCAATCTTCATATAAGCCTTTTTAGAAAGAAACGTTAACCCTGTTCTAAAATGTGATTTGAATTTTTAAGTAGCTCGGAGAATAGTGAAGTAGGAGTTAATTTTAATTACATATTATAAAAATGTACACTTAAAGTCAGTTTTGTAGGACAGTTTCTTATAAATTGCTAAATAATTGATTTTGTTTGAATAAGAGACAAGGACTACTACATTAAAAAATGAATATATACTCTTTTTTTTGACAATGTGTTTCAATGGAATTACAAATAATCACCATTAAAATTTAATCCGAATGGTAATATACAGGGCTGCCCAGAAGTCCGAAATAAAATTATTATAGCATTAACCTGTAACTTTTGGGGATAATGCTCGGACGCGTCAATTTAGTTTTATATATGCACACATTTTGACGTTATTCGTTTGTTTTTTTATAGACATTTGTCAAAGATATGACATCGATTTTTTTTTAAATGGAAACATACAGCTTGTGATCATTTGAAAGCTAATATCTCGTACAATATGCTCATAAATTGAAGGGTACTGTTAGTCAAATATTCCACAAATTTGATGAACATGGCACAGTAAAGGACTTGCCTAGGAATGGACGGCAACGTGTTTTAGGCGACGATGAAAAATTGGATATTGCATTATCTCTGCAGGATAATCCGCATGTTTCAACAGTTTCATTGGCTCAAAATCATAACACATCTAGAGGTACTATTGGAAGATTTTTGAAAGCAGAAAAATACCACCCTTATAAAGTATGTCTTGTCCAAGAGCTTTTAGAAGATGACTATGATAGGCGTTGGCAATTTTGCGATGAAATGATGAGACGGTGTAATGAGAATAATAGGTTTCCACAGAACATATTATTTTCGGATGAAGCTACTTTCTATTTAAACGGGGTGGTTAACAGACATAATTGTCGTTTCTGGAGTCAAGAAAATCCACGATGAATATTTGAAGCGCATACTCAGCGGCCCCAAAAAGTAAATGTATGGGCAGGTATCATTAATAACCAAATTTTAGGGCCATTCTTTTTGGAAGGAAACCTCACAGCTGAGCGGAACCTGGATTTCTTTACCTTCGAGTTGAGGCCTACTCTAGCTGTAATTTTTCCCAACGAAGTGGATCCAGATATACCTAATGAAACAATTGGGTTTCAGCAAGATGGTGTCCCCCGCATTTTGGTGTCAATGTGAAAAGATATTTAGATAAGATATTTCCAGGTCGCTGGATTGGACGACGTGGTACAATTGAATGGCCACCGAGGTCCCCAGACTTAACGCCTCTAGACTATTTTCTTTGGGGATATTTAAAAGAAAAAGTTTACCAAAACAGGCCAAATAATATTGAAGATTTGAAAAATAAAATTAGATTGGAGGCACATAACATACCGGCTGAAGCCATTCGAAATTCCGTCGACGGATTTTACCATCGTCTGGGAGCATGCCAAGTAGAGGGTGAAGGGCATTTCCAGCATTTGCCACGTTAAACCACCTTTTTGTTGTGTTTTGTTTTGCTTCGTTTCATTTTTATTTTTTTTGACAAAATAAATAACAAATAAACCATAACTATTGTTAAGTCACAATGTCACAAAATGTCAGAACGTGAAAGAATGAAGATTTCTTACCTTGAAAGGTAAAAAAAAACATCAATGATTTATTAATTCCGCTTATTTAACTAGGGATTTTTTTAAAACTTTTAACAGTCGCCATTTTGAAATAGCTTTACAGAATCGCGCCAAAATTTATGAGCATATTGTACGAGATATTAGCTTTCAAATGATGTATCACAAGCTGTATATCTCTATGTAAAAAAAAGATCGAAGTCGTCATATCTTTGACAAATGTCTATGAAAAAACAAACGAATAACGTCAAAATGTGAGCATATATAAAACTAAATTGACGTGTCCGAGCATTTTCCCCAAAAGTTACAGGTTAAGGCTATGTTAATTTTATTCCGGACTTTTGGGCAGTCCTGTATACATCATATAGGTCATTGAAATGGAAATAAATCTACATAAAAGTATACATCCACACATATATTTCTGATTCACCTTTTGCCTGAAAATACAAACCTTTAAGTTTGAGAGGTATATATGTACAGGATGTCCAATAAGTACCTCCTTATTTCTCGGGAGCGTACAGATGAGGTCAAAATAACCTGTATTTGCCATAGAATAATATTCCTAAAGTGACCCTTAACGGAGACACAGAGCTCCAAAGGGGTAATCAGCGATTTACTTTTTGGCTCTAACTTTTAAACCGACTTGTAAAATTTATTGACATTTTAATATTCTATAGGCCATAAAGAGTCACTAACCCGTACTACAGTAGATGTTTTACATCGTCAGGGAAGTCAGGAACAGACTTGTTTCTTCACTGTTGGTTCAAAATTGTGACTGGCGTTATTTGACAAAACTGAAAACCGTTTTTGTAGATAGTCTGGTCATTACTCTTAAGAAAAGGTACTATTAATTTATTCCGATAAATCTGGCGGTTTTCAAGATAAATCGATTTTTATGAAAAGCACTCAAAAGTTACTAATGCTAAACACAAACAGGTAGAAATAAAATACGCAGGGTATGCTGATGTGCATTTAATTCTTGTGAGGTGCTTTCCAACTCTTCGAAGGTAAGCAGACTTTATTCTGAAATATTTCCAGCCCGAACATTACCAAGTCAAGAAACCTTCAAAGAGTTGATCGGAGCCTGAGGGAAATAGGTAAAAGATGATCAGAAAGTATTTATTAGAGTTAACGAATTAATTTTTGAAATTTTTTATTCAGAGTTATTTTTACCGCGACGAGACTCTCACGTAGAAGAATAAATTTAGCAAAATCTTGCTGACAACCATTTAAACAGCATAAGAAAGATCGCGACACACCTAAGGAGGTAATCGGCTATATCTCAGAAAGTAATAAAACTAGGACTTTGGGAAAAAATATATATCGATAAAAGCGGCCAAGAAAAATTCCTGGAAATTATTTTCAAGTTCGAAAAATGACCGATAGGGGGCGTAAGAGAACTTTTAAAATAGAAATGCCGATTTTCTCTTGATTTTTCTTAATAAAAATATGTTAAAAATATAAGCATTGTATTCTTCATAAAAATATGCAACTTTATGTTAAGAGAACTTTTAAAATAGAAATGCCGATTTTCTCTTGATTTTTCTTAATAAAAATATGTTAAAAATATAAGCATTGTATTCTTCATAAAAATATGCAACTTTATGTTAGGAATCGTTTTTTTCTATTTTCAATAATAAAGTGGTGGGAGAAGGTCAAACTTTTTTTCTTTCAAACGCTGATATTTCTGCTTTGGATAAACCGATTTTATTCAACTTGGTCTTGAAAAAAAGCTCTTCTTTTGCTCTACACGTAGATATATTAACTATACCATATTGATTCTGATGGTGGCCACTAAATGGCGTTTTTCCGTAATTCCTCAATGAATAAGGATTTTCTTAAAAAAATAAAATGTTATGATATGACTTTTTCATTATATTTTATTTTAAAATAGATTTTTCGACTTATCCACTTTTCCCGAACACCCGCCAACTATTAATGCGACGGCGGATGGTGCGTCTTTGATCGTTCCTGCAAATTATTTAGGAGTTTCTAATATTCTTTTGGTAAAATACGCCTTTTTCTACAGAAGTTTTACACGCGCTTCTATATTTTTGATATCTTTTAAATATAGTGGTATAAAAATTTCAAAAGTTTATTGTTAAACCGTCTTACTATAATTACGCCCTTCTAAATCTTATTAAAAATTTTAGTAAAGACATACACAGACATACAAGGCTATTAAATAGTGGAATAAAAAATCCAGGCCCGTATTTAAAATAAAAAAGTTGATGATGGTCGCTCGAATTCGAAACGTTGATACTTTTGTTAAACTAGAGAAATTAATAAATAATAATGTTTTAAAAAATGACCTATTTTTCCATATTGATTATTATTATCCCTAATTTCTCTAGTTTAACAAAAGATATCACGTTGCGGTTTTCAGTTCCTTATAGTAACTTTTCCGCCTCTACAAGCTGATGGGGTTAGTTTTTTAACCCGACGTTTCGAATTCGAGCGACCATCATCAACTTTTTTTTATTTTAAATACGGACCTGGATTTTTTATTCCACTATTTAATAGCCTTAATAAGCCTAAAATAAAATATTATGAATGATTTGATTTTTTGAGAAAATCCTTATTCACTGAGGAATTACGGAAAAACGCCATCTAGTGGCCACCATCAGAATCAATATGGTATAGTTAATAGATCTACGTGTAGAGGAAAAGAAGGGTTTTTTTCAAGACCAAGTTGAATAAAATCGGTTTATCCAAAGCAGAGATATCAGCGTTTCAAAGAAAAAAAGTTTGACCTTCTCCCACCACTTTATTATTGAAAATAGAAAAAAACGATTCCTAACATAAAGTTGCATAACTTTATCAAGAATACAATGCTTATATTTTTAACATATTTTTATAAAGAAAAATCAAGAGAAAATCGGCATTTCTATTTTGAAAGTTCCCTTACGCCCCCTATCATTTTTCGAACTTGAAAATAATTTCCAGCAATTTTCCTTGGCCGCTTTTATTGATATATATTTTTTCCCAAAGTCCTAGTGTTATTACTTTCTGAGATATAGCCGATTACCTCTTTAGGTGGAACACCCGGTACATGAAACCATACCATGTTCAAAAAGAACACGCTATGTCACCGGATGATTATCCAGCAAGACTTCAATATTCTAACTGGTATATTCAGCAACATAACGTAAATCCAAATTTTTCTAACCTTATTTTGTGTACCCATGAAGCCAGTTTTAATAAGAGATGTCATAATAAACTGACCCAATTTACATTTTTGGGTTGATGAAAATCTACACGCCATAATTTCAAACAACAACAAAGGTTTATGGCAAATGTGTGGGCTGGCATTATCGAAAACAACCTTATAAAGGGTGTCCCAAAATGAACGCACATTTTTATTTGTTAACAAAATACATTTATTTCTTGAAATATGTCAAAACTTTACTGGGATTAGGAAGAATACATATGACGATTAAGTGTGAAACACAATATCCGACAAATGTCCACCGCGGCTTTGCTAGCAGGCCTTTGCCCTTTTGACGAATATATTGATAACATTTTCACATATTTGTGGACGAATTTCATCAATGACGCGTCGAACTTCGTTCTTCAAGTCAAGAATTGCGGCTGGTTTATTGGCATAAGCACGAGATTTAAGAAAACCCCAGAGATGGGAGTCGCACGGTGTTATATCGCAGGATAATGGTGGCCAATTCTGATCATCATTGCGAGATATGACACGACCAGGAAATATCAGTCGTTATGAGTCCATTGTTTCACGCGCAGTGTGACAGGTCGCTCCGTCCTGTTGAAACCATAAGTTTTCCACATTAATTCGGTCTAATTTAGCCCACAGAAACTCTTCTAACATTGCACGATAACGTAAGCCATTCACTGTTAGTGCATTTCCAGCTTCGTCTTCAAAGAAGTATGGCCCAGTTATTCCGCCGAACCAAAAACCGCACCAAACGGTAGAGGATGCATTGGTTTTTCGTGAATAACACGAGGATTCTCTTCCCCCCAAATTTGACAATTCTGCTTATTGACGTATCCATTTAATTGAAAATAGGCCTAATTACTAAACAGGATTTTCTTCGATAAGTCTCCGTCATCTGCCTCGTTTTCCAGAATCCAATTAACAAATTCACGGCGCAACCCATGATCTACTGGCTTCAATTCCTGTGTCAATTGAATTATATAGGCATGCAAATGCAAATCCTTTTTAAGAATTCGCTGCATCCTGCTTTTGGTAATGTTCGCTTGCTGTGACCCTTAGACTTTTACTTCTAGGGACATCTGAAAGAACTAGTTTATTCAACACCAGTAAATACTAGAGAAGAACTGCTATCGAAAATAACACAGTATTCTAACGAGGTCTTGAATAATGGCGGAATATTATTTGAAGTGCAGCGGGAAAATATTCGAAGACTAAGAAAATGTATTTAAGTACTTGCGGAGCCCATATTCAACATTTGCCAAAATATTATTTAAACGTTTACATTATTTCTGTATTTAAATAACATTGTAAACTAATTAAGCTCCAATCAACCCTTCGAAAGGTTTTTGGACTTGACCATATCTGAGCTGGAAATTTTTCAAAATAAAGTCTTCTGCTTTAAAGAGTTGAACAGCGCTTCACCATAAATTCATATGAGCATATTCTTCGTAAGAATATTCTTCCATTTTTTCAATTATTTTAACTTGAAGTCGGATTTGAAGTTCCGTCAATAGTAATTAATTATGTGGGTATTAACAATAACAATGATTTTTACCTGTTTGTATTTAGCATTAGTAACTTTTGAGTGTTTCGCATACCAACCGATTTATCTCGAAAACCGCCAATTTTATTGAAATAAATTAAGAGTACCTTTTTTGAAGAGGAATGGTGAGCGTATTTAAAAAACGAGTTTTCAGCTCTGTCAAATGACACCGGGCAAAATTTTGAACCAGCAAGTGTGGTGGCAAGTCCGTTCCTGACTTCCCTGACGATATAAAACATCTACTGTAGTATGGTTTAATGACTCTTTAAGGCTTACACACACCGACGCGGCCACGGCCACGGTAGCGGTGGCGGCCGCGGTGGCGATCATATTAGCGGTCGGGCGTATTCACACCAAAGCGGTGAGTGGAGCTGTAAGGTAGTTGCAGTTTACAGATTTTATGTATACGAAAACATATTTTTAAACGTTCAGGGTTCATTTTTATTTCTATTATTTGTTATTATGATAGACTATGTTGAAGAAGAGACTTTGTTACTATTGGCTCTTTGTCCCACGCATTGTTTTTAGACCTTATATTTTTATAATTTGGATGGGATATAATTTAACATTTTCTATTGATAATTCTATTATATTATTTGCCATTATTACTGTCACTTCTCGCAGTCAAAGTTGACACGTTGTATTTGACCGTCACCGCAGATCAGAACGCTGCCCTAGGCGCTTGATCTAGAACTACCCGCGCTGGTATGATTTCATTCATTTATTTCTATGTGTTAAGATTGGCCGCCATCCGGCCGCCACCGCCACCGTGGCCGTGACCGCGTCGGTGTGTGGAAGCCTTTATGGCCTCTATAAAATATTAAAATTTCATTAACAAGTCGGTTCAAGAGCTAAAAAAGTAAATCGTTGGGTACCCCTTTGGGGCTTTGTAACTCCGATAAGGGGCACCTTAATTTTTTTTTAATGACAACCTAGGGTTATTTTGACCTCCTCTGTATGCTGCCCAGAAATTAGGAGGTACTTACCGTACACCCTATATAATTGTATATACAGAGTTGTTTTTTAAACTTGACATATGCTAATTTCTTTATTTGAGAGATATACCTATAGTTCCTTAAGCAAAGTTTAAGGAGTTAATCCAACTAAGAAAAATATGTGGAAAAAATAAACAAGTTGTTGCCAGATTGGGCGCAATTTCTAAAAAACTTATTTTCTTAAATGGCAATACCGCATTTTTTGACACATTTTGATACATCTTGAAATTCTACACAAAACATAAAGCATACAAGATTTTGATTAGAGACGGTTTATAAGTTATTATTGTTTAAAATTTAATTTTGGTCCTCATAAAAGTAATGTAAAAATTTGTTCATTGGAAAAAGTAGGTTATGAATTTGTTGTCCCTGCTGTTATAAGATGACAGTAAGTTTTGTGTAGTCTTGGATTAAAATGAATCGTATTACACCTCAAGAGAAAATTGAATTTCTTTTTTTTTATATGTTGATGGAGTAAGTTTAAGAAAACCATGCACTGAATTTCATGTTAGGCATCCCAACAAACCTGGTCCTAGTCAAGAATTTTTAAGACAAGATTTGGTCAAGTTGAAAGCTACTGAAAGTGTGCATTAAACAATAATAGCTCGTAAACCATATTCTAATCGATAATTTACATTTTTTATGTTTCTTCTAGAGTCTAGATGTATCAAAATTTGTCGAAAAATGCGGTTTAGCCATTTAAGAAAATAAGTTTTTTTTTTGAAATAGCGGCCAATCTGACGACATTTTGTTTATTTTTTCGACATATTTTTCTTAGTTGGTCGCATTCCTAAAATTTTGCTTTAGGAACTATTAGTCTATCTTTTCAAATAGAAGGATTAGCCTGTGTCAAGTTTTAAAGAAATAACACTGTATATTAATATTTAAACCCAAAAATGGGTGGGATTCGATCCGATAAAATAATTTTATTGTCTCGTGCAGGTAATCATCACAAACCCCTTTCAATTGTTACCACATAGCACATAGTTAGATATTTATAACAGAATTTGAAATTAGGGCAGCATTGAAACCCAAATAAGGTATTTGTTGTATGGAATTATGGTGAAAGGGTATTTCGGATGTAGCAAGTTCCGACAAAATATTATGTTTTGAGGATTGCCAGCTTTAACAGTCACACTATTTACTTTGTAAAAAAAAAATTAAACTGATATTTACTGCTTTAATAGATGCCCATAATTTAAGTTAGGAACATAACTTTAATAGCTAACACGCTTAAATTTTTTCATTTTGAAAAATATTGCACAATATTTCAGCCCTTTTATAGATCATAAAGTCCATATAATGATGTAATAAATAACGTTTTATTATCAATGCCGCTGTTTTCGATCGTTTCGCACTAAATTAATTTTCTGTTAGAAATATTTTTTACTACTTTAATTTTAGGATTTATTTATGGCATCTCTTTATATCCAAATATATTACTACAGAATATGCCCTGTTTCTGTTTACCTTTTATATTTCATAAAAGATAAAAAATAAAGAGAGCCAAAGCGGTATCTCTTGCAGAAGAAAACTTAAACATTTCAAAATAATTTTTGGTTGATTTTCAGAAAATAGTTTATTGCGTATCTGGAGGAAAAATAATATATTAAGAATATGGTTTTTCTACAAGGTGTACATTATACTATTTTTTCTGAAATCGAAAATGAAAAAAAATAAATAATTTACACTCACCGACATAAAATTCGGGACAACCAAAATTTAGATCAAATTTAATGTATGATAACTTTTTCTTCCATAGTCCGATTTCAATTTTCTTTTTTTCAAAATGTGGATAATTATTTAGGTTTTAATTAATCTTATTCAATTTTAAAAAAATACAGTTGACATGTTGAAATATACAGGATAATATAAAAGTATATTTTTCTCTTAAGTCTGTAACACTCTGTAGAGTAATTTTGCAATGTAAACTACACTGGATATGCTTTTCTGCAGAGTTTGACATTTTGCTGCTTTATTCTTCTCGGTATCGTTATCGGTTTGAGAGATATGAGTTTTTGAAATAAACATTACACTTTTTGCAACAATTATTGAAAACACTGTTGATTTTTCTGGAATATTTAGTTTTGCTTGGAAACGTATTCTGCATTTGTCAAACGTTTTATTAGACATTTCGAGCATTTAAAACGTTTCGTGAGTGAATTCCGAATTAATATATATTGCACTTTTTGATCAAGTCTATTTTGAACTGAAACATAAAAGTAGGGGTTTTAAAAGTTAGTACCTCGTGTTACCTCCTCTAGCTCTTATAACAGCTACTAAACGTCGATTCATTCCTCTAATTAGGTTTTGGATATCCTCTTGTGGAATAGCACCCCATTCTTCTTCCAGGGCATTTCGGAGCTATTGGAGAGTGAATAACTGTCCTCGGCGTTTCCTGACTCGTCTACCTAACATGTACCATCTATCGGATTAATGCCAGGACTACGAGCGGGCCAGCGCATAACGTTTTTTCTAACCTCTTCTAAATATTGGACCACTATTCTGGCAGTATGTGGACGGGCATTGTCATGCATGAAAACGACTTCGTTACCGATAAATTGTTCAAAAACAACAACGTGCTCTTCCAAAATTTCTTCAATGTACCTTCGGGCAGTTACAGTTCCCTTGTCAAAAAAAAACAAGTTCTGTTCGAGCGTCAAATGAAATACCGCCCCACACCATAATGGATCCACCACCAAAGCTAACCCTGTCCCTTAAATTACATTGAGCGAATATCTTCCCTTGTCGTCTCCATACTCTTTCTCGTCTGTCAGGTGACCTTAGGCAAAATCTGGACTCGTCTGAAAATAGAACTTGCCTCCACTCTTGAAGGTTCCAGTTTTTGTGGTCTTGCGGAAAAAGAAGTCTATTAACTCGATGCTGTCTGAGGAGCTCTGGTCCAGTTGCCGGTCTTCTGGCCCATAAATTGACTTCACTAGTCCTTCTTCTTATTGTTATTTCATTGACAGCAACTTGACGAGCTCTCTGGAGTTTATTTCTTATCACTACTGCACTGGTATGCCGATCTCTTAGAACTAAGACTCTAATGAAGCGATCATCAAGGGCGGAAGTAGCACGATTTCTTCCAGATCCAGGTCTTTTACTATAACTTCCAGTCTTACAACACCTTGCAACGGCTCTTTTCACGCTAGATTTTGTAAAACTTGGCATATCCGCCACTTCTCTATAGGAAAAACCAACATCACGAAGAGCAAAGGCTCTAGCTGAATCTTCGGATGACAAGGGCATCGTGAAATAAATTCGGAATTCACTCACGAAACGTTTTAAATGCTCGAAATGTCTGATAAAACTGTTTGACAAATGCAGAATACGTTTCCAAGGAAACCTAAATATTTCAGAAAAATCAACAGTGTTTTCAACAATTGTTGCAAAAAGTGTAATGTTTATTTCAAAAACTCATATCTCTTAAACCGATAACGATACCGAGAAGAATAAAACAGCAAAATGTTAAAAATAAATCAAACTCTGCAGAAAAGCATATCCAGTGTAGTTTACATTGCAAAATTACTGTACAGAGTGTTACAGACTTAAGAGAAAAAAATGTACTTTTTTATTTTCCTGTATATTTCAACATGTAAACTGTATTTTTGAAAACTGAATAAAATTAATTAAAACCAAAACAATTACCTACATTATGAAAAAAAAAAAGATTGAAATCGGACTATGGAAGAAAAAATTATCATACGTTAAATTTGTTCTAAATTTTGGTTGTCACGAATTTTATGTTGGTAAGTGTATCAAAATTAAAAAAAAAATGAAATTATCTACCGGTATATGTTGCTTTGTCGGCCTAGGCTGGCAAAATAACTTTCCTAAAACTTTCTTTGAATGTTGCTCAGCAACGTACTTACATAAAAGAATAGGGTGTTTTGGGACCTACAATTGCGTCAAAAAGTTTGACATTTTTGATCGATTTAAGAAAAACCATTTTAAATTCCGCGATTGTAAATGTTTTTATTGAGTTTTTTTTTCTAATTGATAGGTAGATGAAGGCATCGAAGCTATGCTTTGCTGCTGGTTGCAGCAACTGCAAGAGTTCGGCGGGCCCGAAGTCGAAAAGCCAGATCTGTTGCAGAATTCAGCGGGAGCATCAGCTAGAACGCCTATCAGGACCGGGTCAAGTCCAAATTTGGCTAAACAGATTATTGTTGATCCACGAGTGAGATATAACGTGAGTTACCTAACTATTCACGAAATTTTAATTACTATTACCAAACAATATTTCTACATTTGTAACATTGTTACTGACTTTATTTGATATCTTATTTTATTGAAACTAACCGATTCTTTTTGAAAATTACAAAAATTTTATATCGGTTAAAGAGATTTATTTAAAGTATGGTATTCGTTATTGTGCTTTATTTTAGGGTGATTTAGTCCAAATGAAACCAGTGCCTTCAAGTGGAAGTTGTGAGCTAAAGGCGAAAGCTATCGAGTTTTTGGTTCTCCTTCATGGCTTAAGACACGAAAATTTGAATCCATTAATCGGTAAAATATATTTTTATTATACAAATATTCTTAAATACTCAGGATCAGTGGCGGCATTTTAATAAGAGCACTGCTTAAAATTATTATAATATGTAGGGTATTTCAGAAGCATGGTACGTAACTTAAGGGGGTGATTCCTTGTGATATTCTAAGAGAAAAAGTTGATATGAACATGAGTTCGGAGTTGCCCCGTTTTTAATATAAAGGGTGTTAAAGTTTAAAAAAAAAATCGGTTTTTATAATTTATTTAAACATCCTTTCCCGATTTTATTGAAATTTGGTACCGCTATTCATAATGATAAGGAGCTTAATTAACCGTAACTAGATTAAATTTATTAAGTCCAGTTGCAGGACCCCACTGGACTTAATAACCATAACGAATATTATTGACAAAAGTTGTACGCCACTGACTTTTCTAATTTCGATATTTTTTTTTCGGATTTGTCAACTAATGCACTCTCCGACAATAAATTTCGGACAAAGATAATTTTAGTCAGGTTCATGGTCCTGTAATTGTTCTAAATATTTTCTGATTCTGGTGAAATTTTAGCGAAGTGGAAGGGATAAACAAAATATACTTTTTTACCTTCAATTTCTAATCGCCCTGTGGAATAATTGAGCCGCAAAAGTTGGCTTTATTATATTTTCGTTTGAAGTGTGAAATTTTAATAATACAATGTTATTTGGTTCACGTCATTATCTGCTTCTTAAGAAAAGAAAAAAATTTTTAAAAATAGTGTTCCAGTTTTTCTATTTTATTAACAATTCAGAACATTTGATTATCTGTTATCTAGTGAGCCTTTGGTTGCATGAGCATTGTTTACCACAGTGTCACTATACTGCCATTGCAGAATACATTCTTTAAAGTTTTTCGTTTAAAAAAATGAAATCAGAAGATGTTGTACGAGCTGTTGCATTAAATGACTATTGCGGAATTCTTAGGCAAACCAAAAAGTACTGTACATACAAGATGCGATCAGTCGGTTTCGCGAGACTGGTAAGTACATACGACGCGACGTGAGGGATCAGGGAGACCGCGTGTTACTAATCAACGTGATAACAGTTTCATAAACTTAATTGCATTACGAGATCGTAGCCTACCATCTACCGTCATTAGCCGTAGACTTTAAGATGTACGTGGAACCATAGCCTCTGCACGAACCATCCAGCGTAGGTTACAAGAAAGGGGCTTAATGTCCAGAAGACCAGTTGCATGTCCCGCTTTACTTCCAGCGCACCGTACAGCAAGATTACATTTTGCACATGAACACAGAAACTGGGGAGCAGAAATGTGGGCGCATGTATTATTCACGGATAAATCGCGGTTTTGTCTGCGCTCACCTGACGGACGTGAACGTGTCTAGAGGAAACCGGGTAAACAATTTGCACAATATTGCATATATCCTAGGACGCCTTTTGGAGGCGGTAGTGTGATGGTGTGGGCTGGGGTGTATGCCCGTACAGACCTAGTGTTGATTGAAAATGGCTCTTCACGTGGTACCCTTCGTCTACTTTATTGGGCAAAACTTTATTTTAATGCAAGATAACGCCAGGCCCCACGTCGCACGGGTTGTAATAGAGTATTTGGACGAGGTGAATATTCAGCGATTGGAGTCGCCTCCGCTTAGTCCAGATTTAAATGCTATTGAACAGAACAGAATCGACAACTGGAAATATTGACAGATCGACGAAGAACCCTCTTGAAGAATGGGAAAATATTCCCCAAAAGCAATTCAAAACTGCATTGAAAGCATGCCTCGCCGCATGGTAGAAGTTATAAGAACAAGAGGTGGCAATAGGCGCTATTAATTTTTCGATAATTATTTAGGCTCACTAGATAAGATAATGAAATGTTCTGAATTGTTAATAAAATAGAAATACTGTAACACTATCTTTAAAAATTTGTATCTTTTCTAAAAAAAGCAGATAATGACGTGAACCAAAAAACAATGTGTCAATAAAAGATCACACTTCAAACGAAAACATAATGAAGCCAAATTATGCAATTATGCGGCTCAATTGTTCCACAGAGCGATTAGAAATTGAGGGTAAAAAAGTATATTTTGGTTCTCCCTGTATAATGATGAAGCCATCAGTATTTTTTGGGAATTAAAATTCAGGCTAAAATTCCAAAACACAAGTCTACACTTCGCTAAAGTTTCACCAGAATCGGAAAACAATTAGAACAATTACAGGACTATGAACCTGACTAAAATTATCTTTGTCCGGAATTTATTGTCGGGGTGTAGTACCACTTTTATTGTTATCGTATCTTTCAATAATTCGAGTTCTTAAGTGTGCGTCCAATCCAGCAATTAAGAAAAGTATTGTCTAGGCGAACTAATTTATTAGGGGGGGGGGGGTTAGAATAGTTGCCTACTGTGTTTGAGACATTGCATTGCACGTTAAAACGGATTTGCAAATGATATACTGCTATTGAATCTAAATAAGTATTTATATGCATGTTAGTATTTTTCATTAATATCTCAACACTATCTATTCCATTTGCAATTAACCAATTAACATTATTATAAATGACGCCCTGGGCTAAGTTAACAGGATTCCTTATTTGGCATCACCCGGTTTATCATTTTTTAAAATTCAATTTACTCATTGTCTTGACTTTCAATTTAAACCGAGTGAAGATTATAAATAAAAGTTGTCGTTATTATAATACTTCATCATAAACATTTTACAGGTGTATTAGCAGAGTCGCCCAGAGCGGCCTTAGTCTCCGAGTACTGTGCCAGGGGATCACTGCAGGACGTACTACAGCAGGACGACATCAAGCTGGACTGGTCGTTTCGGCTAAGTTTATTAACTGATCTTGTTAGGGTAAGAAATATAATCATTTTGATAATATATAAGTCAATTAATATGGAAATTGGATCACTAAGACATGGGCTGAATGAATTAACACCGGTATTTTGTAGGCTATTCAACTTATCTTACAAAAAAAGGAATATTTCCTTCTTGCCTGGAAACTGCGCGAGTCTAGCTTACCCAAAAAAGGCAAGAAGACCTTGCCAAACAACTATCGTCCGGTCGCATTGCTTTCGATTATATCAAAAGTTATGGAGAAGGTTATCAACGAAAAATTATTAAAGTACCTGGAAAGCTTCAACATTATTAGTGACCGCCAGTATGGATTCCGTAAGTCTAGATCAACAGGAGACATTCTTGCTTATATTACTACACGTTCAACACAATAGAACATCATGGGGAGTCCCGGGCGGTAGCACTGGACATTTCCAAGGCCTTTGACTGAATATGTCATGAAGCGTTCCTAACTAAAGTGAGATCATACGGAATGCCGGTTCAATTTTATTCATGGCTGTCAAGGTTTCTTAATGACCGTTCTCTGCGAGTGGCGAGGGACGGATTTCTTTCGGACACATTTAACATCAACGCCGGAGTCCCTCAAGGTTCCATATTGTTGCCCACCCTCCTTATACTATACATTAACGATCTTTTGAAAAAAACTAAAAACCCTTTATATAGCTTCGCTGATGACAGCACCCTTGTTTCATCCTTTACTTTGGATGCTCGAACATCGGCTGCCAACGCACATCTATACAGTGTGTATCAGCCAAATGGAATAAATTCTTCGATGATAAATACATGGGAGCGTGTCCGAAAAAACGCTCGGATACGTCGATTGGTATTTCTAGTTGCGCATTTTTTTTATTAAAGACTTTTTATACAGGCTGTATCGTGTAACAGCAGTCAATACTAACTTTGTTATTTTAAATACAACACCCTGTATATTATTCAATTTCTGGATTCCCCAGAAAATGTTTAGACATATTTCATGTACAATATCCTATACCTATCTTCAACTGTTTCGGAAATATTAAGTGTTTTCACACTAAAAAACTAATAAGTAATACTGTTTATTTCCTGATAATGTAAAAAACATTAGCATAATGTAGAAGATGTTGAAAATGGTCGCCGCCAACGTCTTGGCAACATCCTAACCTTAAACATAAATTTCTTCTAACGTTACTGAACATCTCAGGCGTGACCGATCTAATCGAAAGCGTCAGCTAAGTCGAGGGGTTTAGTTTTGTATACAGTATTTTTGACATAACCCCATAGTAGTAGTAGTAGTAGGCGAGGGGGGCACACGGACCTGGCAAGTAGACCAAATGCGATCCTTTTGACCTACCCCTGATTCTTCCCCCATCCACTCAACCACCCAGGCTCTTACCGAACCTACCCGACCTTCTCATGTAGGTCAGGACGTTACTTCAAGCAAGAGTCCTGACTTCCTTCTGTGGGATCACCACTGTCCCAAAGACTTGTCGTCTGAGTTTTCCCAGTACTTTGCAAGTGCACAGGAAGTGCAGTGATGTCTCCTCATCCTCCAAGCATCCCGAACATATCGGGTCCTCCTCCACCCCCATCGTATGCAGGTGCTTCCTCAACTTGCAGTGTCCTGTTAAAAGACCTACCAGAGGATTCAGGGCACACAGAAGGACCCAGACCAATAATACCTGTTTCTGTTCTGCAAGCATCCCAAGTGCGTCCGCACACTCCTTTACGAGGATCGAACTGCTACTGGGTTGGCAGACGGCCTTAAGGGCGGCCTGGCTATCAGAGCAGATGTATACAGTCCGCTCTTGACGGTCCATGACCTCCCTCATACTTGCCACCGAGAGGATGGCATACACCTCTGCTTGGAAAACCGTCGCGAACCTTCCTAGTGGGTAACTTCTTCTTATGTTGATGTTGGGGAACAGCCCTAAAAGTTGAAATGAGTTGTCCAAAGATGGACTGTTTAGTTTAGTTGCAACATAGTAGGCGTAACATGTCAAATTTACGATTTCGTTCATAACATAGTAGGTATAAGAAATGATGTATTTTGGAGCGGCGCCAGGGAAGCGGCTGGAGACCACTGTCACGCTCCAATTTTGTTCGCTGTAAAATGCGCCCACTGGATTGGCGGAAGCTTGGCGTCGGCCAAAAAAGATGAATGAATCGTGTCATAGGGTATGCGTGCAGCGGCTCCAGCCGCTGATTTGGGCGCTGGTTAAGACTAAAGAGTTACTGTTGATTGAGCAAGAAAGCTAGCAACACGTCCCGTCAAAAAGGAATAACCAAAGTTGGTTGTTGGCGGTCATTTTACTGTTTGTACCAAGTGGTAAATCTGTAGAAATGTTAGTGTACTAATTTCTATGTAAAAAGTGGAAGTTTCACCCTAAGTACGGGTACTAAGTGTGCATATCTCTGTGCAAAAAGTTATAATGTGTTAATTCGCCAGTATGTTAAATACAGTTATTTTGCTTTACCACGAGTTTAATTTCCAATCGCAACAAAAACGACCAGTGAGTCACACGCCTGTGGAAATATACCACAAAATTGATTGAACGTAAGAGGAAATAAAGCCCTGCGTTTCAACAGTTGATATTTTCCAAGTATACTCCCGCCCCTGACGATTCAGTTCCAGCCATGCGCGACCCAACGGTGTAGCATATCAGAGCATCGTCAGGGAACTTCACCTGCTCTTCCTCCCACTGCTCCCTAATAGGGATCGTAAGAGTGAACTCCCTGTTCAGCCTCAGCACTCCCTCAACTGGCATTGCTCTGGAGGAGAGTATTGGGATTTTCCTTTCTACTCTCGGAGCAATCCTAGTATGACCTAAGTCGCCCACTCCTTTCCAACATCTGGTGGCCCGCATTTGTAGGTATGCCGCCTATAATAAGAAGAAGTCTAATGGCGTCAGATCAGGGATCGTGCTCGCCATTCCATCGATCCACGCCTCTCTATCAACCGATTTGGAAATACTCGGTTGAGATACTACCGAACATTGATTTGGTAATAGGGCGGCACTTCATCTTGCTGAAACTATATCATATTCGCTGGAAGTTGTGGGTTTGCTGGATCAGGATATAAGTTTGTCAAAGTTGGCAAGACATTATTTTGGAGCAGTGCTAAATAATTATCGCTATTTAAATTGCCATTAATGAAAAAGAGACCTATGATATAATCTTCAACAATTCTTGCCCAAACATTAACCTTTTCAGGATATTGCGTATGTTCTTCTCTCATCAAGTGAGGATTTTCCCTAGACCAATAGCGGCAATTCTGACGATTAGCATGATCGTGAAGTGTAAAGGTGCACTCATCAGAAAACAAAACATGTTGGATCACATTGTTATCTAATATTGCCATCACTTGTTTACAAAAATACGTTCTCCTATCAAAATCGTCTTCCAAGAGCTCATGAGTAGGTATTATTTTCTTGTAATGTTCGAATAATTGATGAATGGCAAACATCGAAAATTGGGGCTGTTTTTCGACTAGAAGTATGTGGGTTTTCCTGAAAGTCAAGCATAATATCTATTTTGGTATCATCACTTATCATGAGGCTGGTAGCTACTTTTTTTATTTGCTTTACATGTCCAAGCTGGCTTTTCTATTTTATTAACTGTCCCTTGAGTTATAGGCGGCAAATTTGGAAATTTTTCATGAAATAAGCGAGCAACCATTTGTGTCCGTGTTTTATCTTCATAACTAATCATCTGTAGAATTGTTATTTTGTGCATTTCTGTTAAATAAACCATTTTTCTGATATGCAGTTAACGAAATTCAAACGACTATAACACTGACATGCAGACAGCCAACAATTTGCTAAGGTCAGGCGTTTTAAACAAAAGTAAACAAAACTCTTTATACCTTTTTTTTTATTTCATATCAGTAAAAACATTTTAACATCAATTTTCAACATCTCCTACATTAATGTTTCTTTTTTTGTTTTTTTACATTATCAAGAAATAAACAGTATTACTTATTAGTTTTTTAGTGTGTTGTTAATTTTTGCAATAAATCTGAAAACACTTAATACTTCCGAAACAGTTAAAGATAGGTATAGGATATTATACATAAAATATATCTAAAGTTTTCTGAAGAAACCAAAAAGTGAATATTATAGAGGGTGTTGTATTTAAAATAAGAAAGTTAGTATTGGCCACTGTTACATGACACACCTTGTATAAAAAGTTTTTATTGAGAAATATGCGCAACTAGAAATATCAATCGACGTGTCCGAGCGTTTTTCCGGACACGCCCCCATGTATTTATTATCGAATTTATTCCATTTGGCTGATACACAGATATAGGCAACAAGAGGTCTCACATCTCAACAAGGACCTGGAAGATATTCTATCTTGGGGTGAGAGTAACCAAGTAGAATTTAATGCTAAAAAAACCCAGGTGGCAGTTTTTTCTAAAAAAGTTAATGTTGAAGAACCGGATATAGTCATGGTGGGACACTTGGTTTCCTTGGCTTCATCAATTCATTTATTGGTCGTCAATTTGGATAGTCACATGTCTTTGCATAGTCACGTTGCGGCTATTACTAGGGCAGCCTTGCAGAGGCTTGGAATACTCTTTCGAACTAAAAACTTCTATACACCACAACAACTTTTGATGCTCTATGAAACCCAAATTCGACCACCGCTGGAGTACTGTTCTCATATTTGGGGTTCTGCTCCTAAACATAACCTGAGATTACTGGATCCCGTTTAAAGAAGAGCCATTCGCTTGATCGGCATTCGCTTGATCGGTGATCATGATCTGATAAACAACCTGAAAAGCTTTGAACATCGAAGACAGGTTGGCGACTTGAGCCTATTTTACAAATATTTTCATGGCAAGTGCTCAACTGAGATTGCCCGCCTGATTCCGCTCAGACCGGTGTATGGTAGAAATACCTGACGAGCCACTGCAGCCCATCCGTACCTGGTTCAGCTTAGTATCCCTTAAACGACACTGTTTAAAAATTCGGATCTGGAGAATGTCATCACTCTAGAACGACCTTCCTGAGGCCGTGTTCCCCAACGGGTATAATTTCCAAAGATTTAAGACCAACGTGAATCGTTTCCTGCGCACACGCACCTAAAGGAGTAATCGTGCAGTGCTGTGCCTTACCATGAAAAAAGAACTCGCTACGCTAGTTATCCAATTTCCTTTCTTAGAAAATAAAATCGTATAAATATAATTTGACTACTGTGACTGTGCAATTTATAAAAACATCAGTTGCTAAGTTGCTATCGAGCAAAAACTTTTATATATTTCTCTCTTTCTCTCTCTCTCTCTCTTTTAAGGTTCTGACAGACAAAAAGCGGGTTGCCCGTCAAGGCTGCAGTCTGAAACCCGTTGTTTCTGTGGCGGGGTTGGTATACCGACCCGGCATGTAATACAATAGCAGACCGCAGCCCTTTATAAATATACACGGAAACTCTAAAATTAACTACCTTTCTTAAACACTTTTTTGAATCTTATTATAGAATTTAAAATATTTTTCCTATCGGACACTGATTCCGAGATATCGGAAATAGAGTGGTATCAATTTGGGTAACATCATACTTAATAAGTTTAGATAATTAATTCCACTTCTGACATCATCACCATATTATTATGAAGTGAATCTTCAAGTCCTTAAAGATAAAAAAAAATAATTGTAATTTCTCTTGAGTAGATACATCTTTTCATGGCGAATAGTTTCAAAGATTAAAAAGAATTGTTTAACACTTTAACCATATTTAAAATCTATGGAGATTCAAACAAAGCTAAATAAATCAGGGTATTAAACAGAGATTTAGATATTGACATGCATCCGAAGTTTGTATGAAAGGAATGTTTATACTGGGAGAGTTATTTCTACATCTAAAGTTAATATACACTGTTTTTTGAACATTTATGATCAGATTATTTCTGTCACACCAGTCTTTGAAGTCTCTAATCACAGTTTCTATCACATGTTCAAGTTCCACCGGAGTCCACCTTGAGCTCAATACAGAGAGGTCGTCAGCGAACATGACGACGTCGCCATTATTTATGTACTTAGGCATGTCATTGATAAAGATTTAAAAAAGCAATGTAATGGTCTTAGCACGGAACCCTGAGGCACTCCAATATAAGAAGACAATTGACGTTTCCCACTTCTTTATTTAAGGAGATGAAAAAAAAAGTCGGAACAAAAATTATGTCAAATTTTATGTGTTACGATGCAAATGTTTTAAATACATCTTCCGGAAATAAATCATCTTTTCTAATTGGCAGTGGGTGTTACGTCCCCTAGCGGCGGTCGTAGGAACTTCAAAATAATTTCCAACGATTTTTCATTGGCGAATGTAGCATAAAGAAAAAATTCAAAAGCTGTGCGTCTACCGGCTTCTGAAATAGAGCGGCCCCTTTTCTTATTGAATCACCAGTTAGGAACAAAAAACTTTTCTTTTAGCCAATACTTAAAAACCCTGTGTAAATTTGTTGTTGTTATTATTGTTGCGGTTTGTTTGGGTGGTTGGCGGGGGTCAGGTTAACCGTTTTTTTTTTTGCACTGGAGCCTTACGGCTTATTGTACTCCTCTGTCTTGTCAGGCCAGGTTCTTTGGTTAGACCCAGTAGCCTTCTTCCAATATTTTCATGTGGAAGAGTAGCCCGATGTTGAATTGCTCCAAATATGTTTAGTCTTCTGCAAGTCAACGCATTGCAGTTGTAAATGACGTGCAAAGCGGTTTCCTCCTCTTCATCACATAGTCTGCATTCTATGGGTCTGGCGTGAATAACAATCCTCTGCAGATGTTTTCTGAAAGGACAGTCTGTTAGTAAGCCTATAAGTTGTTTTATTTGAGTGCGTGTTAAATGCAGCATGTCAGTTGTTCATTTCTTTGAGGTAATTCCTATTGTAGCCTATGCGTGTCTCTGGGCGGGTATAGTAGTCCACCGGTTGAGATGTTGTTGTATGGGGCCTCTGCTTATTGCTGACTTTCCTACCTGTTTGGACACGCCTAGAGCGGGTTCAGGATCCCTGAAGTTCTGAGCAGCTCCAGTTCTGACTAGCGTGTCTTCTTTTTCGTTGTCCGCTATCCCCGAGTGATCAGGATCCCACGTGAGTTTAGTTTTGTTATTTCTGGATGATAGGTCTTTTAGGTCGTGTAGGCACTTTACCGTGATCGTAGATGTGAATTGATGGGTAACAACCGTTTGGAGTCTAAGAGTCTCCAGTCTTTTGGATCATAGTCGAGATTTAAAGCTGCCATTAATCCCTCAAAGTCCCTACAGTCTACCAAATTGTTTTCCATGTTAAAAATTGGTGTTAGGTTTTTCTAACGGCTTCGGTACACAGAAACTTTTACTTCATCTTGAAGTAAGTTCTATTGTCGCAATCGAGAGGCCAATAGTTCTGATTTTTTCTTAGGCAATTCCAAATCCCTTATAAGGTCACTTTATTCACTTTGACTCATTTTGTGAGGCTTTACTGGGAAGTTCACAGACAAAATCAGAGTATTGCGAGGTTGATGGGCCGGCGACATTTTCCAGTATACTACCGTTTGAATCCATTGGATCATCATTAGAATCAATGCTATATGCCTGAGGTGGATTAGGTACAGACAACTCGTCACTATGAGGCACCGGGCGTATGGCGGATTGTAAATTTGGATACTGTATCGCAGACCTTTTTTTTTATCCGAACAGCCTTTTTGATGGGTGGTGTCAAACAAAAGTAACAGTCAGTAACGTGAGCTTTCGATTCTCGCCAGATCATAGCAACAGCAAAGGGCATCTTACGCTTTTTCCACTTAGCCAGCCGCGAATGTTGGACGCACGGTTCTAGCAGCAGATATGGGAGTCCAATTTTTATCCTGGTCTCCAATTTTACAGCCAAAATACAAGTGGTAAGCCTTTTGTATTAAAGGGGTAAGTGTACGTTTTTGTTTCACAAAAGGCACTTCACCACATATATAACAAAAATGATCCGGCTTATTTAAACAAACTCGCGACATGTTGCTCAAAACTCTCTAATTTGTTAAATACGAACAGCTCTCAATCAACTGGTGGTTGAAATACAACTAACTAACAATTTAGGATTTATGTTATATGCATTTAAATCCCTTATAAAGTACACCTGGTATAATGAATCCAGGTACTTCTCATTTAATAGTCGAATTTTTCCATACATTACCGGCAGGTAGGTAATTATCATAATTAGCATGGATCTTTTAAACGGAAGCCAACTGAGATTTTTGCAAGACAGATTGTTAGTTAATAATAAAGTAAGATTTTGCCATTTTGGTATCGGAGACATTTTTGCTGTTCCCCAGTGACGTTGTCCCCGAATATTTCGAAACAAAAGTTTTTTCTACTCCTATATTAGTAAGAACCTACTTACGCACTGTCTACTTTATGAGTAAAATTGTAATTACAAGCACTATATTAAAAGTCAGGTAATATTATTGCGTAATAGTTCCACAATCACATTGGTCATGAGCTGTCAAAATCGTGGACATTTTCAATATATTTTGCGCAAAGTTGGCTGTGCAATGCATTGCGTCGCCTTGACTACGTAAATGTTTGTTTTAACAGAGGCAATTATATACATCAACATTTTTAATTTGGATATTATTTTTGGCTACATTAGTAAAGTATAAAAAAAATATGAAGTCATAGAAAAAGTATAGTACACAACTCGAGTGGTAAGCCTATTACACACTTTTTCCGAATTACGATACTCGCTAACGCTCGTACCTTAATTTTCGACATCGTGTGTAATAGGCTTCTTAATACTCTTTTTTGGAAAATCGACCCTAAATAATTTCAACGATATAGGGTAGCTAAAAGATTAGCAAACTATCCTGTATACAGAGTTACAAATTGAGACATTGTTGGCTTTTTAAAATAAACTTATTTAAAAATCGCTCCATTCACTGTAATCGTACAGAGAACTGCGCACCGGTCTACTTAGAACGTAGTTCCAAAATTTCTGTATATCCTCAGCAGTCATATCAATGGTTCCAAATAGAAAATTATATTTATCAAAGACTCCTGTCGTAATGTCAGAGGCGTAGTAATAACTAAGGGAATAATCATAAGTTGGTATGATTGAGCCCTATTACTTTACTAGCAGCGAGTCCATAAGTAAAAACATCTTCAAGGAATAAATATGGAACCTTCTGAGCTTCTTCATAAAGACTGAATATGATGTCCGGGGAAATGAGTACGTAAGGACCTTGACAATACGTTGGGTAGTACGATGGAGCATATACCTTTTCGGAGACATACCATTTTGACGATACATCTCTTATCGGCGGTTTATCTCGAAGAACGATGCACTGAAGCAAATTTTGCGCTCCGAATGGAGACAAATCGTTTGTCAAATAATTTTTCATTAACGGCGTATTTACGAAGATATCGTCGTCCAATTTCAAAGTATAAATTGCATTGGGACAATGATAAACTCCGTATTTTAGAGCCATGATAGTCTTGTAAGTCAAGTTTCTATAGGCGTCTATAAAATTTCCTTGAATTATATCTTGGTGTAGTCTATTTTCTGCCTCAAGTAATCGTTGAGTATTTTCATCGGTAACTGCTCCTAATAAAAAAACTCTTTTGACTTTTACATCTTCTTGACCCCAGGTTGATCTTATGGTATCTCTCAAGGCATGGTGTTCTGGCGCTGATGATATCAACAGTAATAAAAAAACATTTTTGTTGGAACATTTGTCTTGCTGATTTATCGTAAAAGCAAAATCATTTAGATCAATAAGTTGCCTATAATCACTTTTGACTAATTTGTTAAATTGTGCTAAATATTTCTTTGGCTGGAGGTTTAGTGCATGATTTTCCGCAGATTGATAAATCGTACAAATACTCTTGTATGAGTTTGTATCTATTTCCGCTTCCATTTCCTGGTAATTTTGTATGGAAATCATACACAACATGATACCGAAGATCACAATTAGTAATATGTTTTTCCGGGAGTCTGCGCAATTCATATTACGCCCTAAAAAAATAAATCACATTAATAATATTTCTTTGATGAGATCGTCATTTACAAAATATTTTTTGCATCCTATCTATTTTAAGTACCTCATACATAAATCGCTATCATCATATTTTTATTTAACGATGTAAGATACAGCAAGCTGTTGAATAATCCTTTAAATACGTTTGAGACCTTAAAATTCCTTTCAGCAGATATGAAGGTTGAACTTTAAACGAATAGCACTCCATTGGACGGCTAATAAGTAAATATGTGCATTAGCGTATTCAATTATATCACCGTTATCAAAAATGACACTTTAGTTAAAGTATAATATTATAACGGTGTGCAAGGCTATATCTACTTGAGATTTGTCGACGACAGCTTACAGCTAGTTTCGAAATAATCAGAATTAAATTGTAAGGCTGCTGGATTCGCTGGCACATTAATATACAGTAAAATCTCTCAATAGAGATCACCCTCGGGGAATCAAATGTTGGTCGTTTAATGGGGGTGGTCGATTAATAGAGAAAAATTAAAACAACTGGTCTGCCTTCTACAGTGTTAGTTTATTTAATAAGTATCTACATATAATTTTAAATATTTTTGTTTTAATTTATTAGAACCAAAATTTAATGAGATAAAGCCAATTTACCAACTTGTACAGGGTGGCCGTTTAGTGTGGCAAAGTAGAATAGCTTCGTTTATATTTATAATACACAAAAAAAGTTAATATAAAAGTTGAAGGACAGTAAGTAAGTTATAACGTAAAATTATTTTTGACTCTATAGGGTGGCTCAACAAAGACGAAAAAGAAATATTTTTCTTTTTAGATAGAACACATTGTATATTTTTGCACTTTTAAATTCCCTCAATATTCCGCGTATCGTAGCAAACTTATTTTTTAATTATGTTGCCAAGTTATTTAAAAATACTTCTTTTTGGAAGAAAAAACTTGGCACCTTAAAATTTGAAATATAATTGAATTAACTCAAGACATTCGAAACATTCTCAAGGGTATTAAAGATAAAGACTAATTAAGACCCTTAGAACATTTCATATTTTGTGCAGGGTGTGCTCTACAAACGTGTCAACTTTTCACATTTTAAAATTAATTTTCTCTTTTTTTTCAAATGAAACACCCTGTATTTTAATATTTTATCTTGTACGGTTATTTGACCTCTACAACTTTTGTTAAAAGGTTTATTAGTTATTTTTGCTCATTTTGGCGTAATATTTTTGTTTTAATAAAAAGTCTGAGCAAGATGTTTTTTTTTTATTTTACTTATTTAAGGTGCTTTAATCAGTTTATCTAACTGCTTACATAAACTATCTAATTAAATGTTTAAAGTATCCTCCATTAGGTTCTATACACTTCTGGACACAATCTTCAAATTCTTCGCTTAAATTGCGACATATTTCGGGAGTAATCGCTTGGAAACAATTTCTTACGCGAATCTTTATGTCTTTTTTAGTTGTCGGAGACATTTTGTACACCTGATCTTTAACAAATCCCCATAAAGAAAAATCTATTTTTGTCATATCTGACGATCAAGCTAGCCATGATACAGGTCTTTCTCTTAAAATGTCCACATAAATGTTTATATACAGGGTGACCGCCGAGGTATGCGTATATAAATTCTATTACCCATTTTAAGCAAAAATGATTCTAATAATATTTCTCAAATTCCTAACAGTTCTGGAAATACCGGGATTTGAAGTTGAACTAAATTACCAGAGGAGTACCTAAGGAAAAAATGTGGTTTATTTTAATTAAAGCGTAATGACATTGCAACTATTAAAGCTGCTCAATGTGACCAACGCCTTGTGCAATGCATAACTCAATCCTCCGTCGGAGTTCTCGTTCCCAGTTGTAGTTCTCCATGTTGTTATTCACCTCATAAAACGCAACGTGAACATTCTTGATGAGTTGGTTCATGTTTAGGTATAGGTAAGTGTCTTCCCATGTCCTTACATAAAAATGTCTAGTGGGCTGAAATCCGGAAATCGTGTTGGCCAATACCCCGATATTTCAAGAACCGCAAGGAATTCGGAAAAAGTGAATGGAATAATTTTTGCTTAAATTACATATATAATTTATCATGTATCATAATATTTTATAATATTTCTAGTAAGGATTCTGCCAAATTTTACTAAGGCCGTGAAATATAGGAAAATCTCAGATTAAAGTCCATCCGAACATATTTCGTTTGAGCTAATAACTGCAATAATAGTTTTATCATATTGTAAACACCCAAAGAAACACCGTTACCCGTTCGATTGCCAAACCTACGGTTTAAAGAATTTCTTGGTAAAATTGCCCATAGAAAACTGTCGAGAATCGTGCCAAAAAGCGGGATCTACCTGGCCCCAGCTGGCATCACTGTTTATATTACTAAAATGAATGAAATAAGGGGTACTGCTTTGCACAGGAACGGATTTTGTAGTTAAATGAAAAGCCATGGTAATACCTTCTAGTATCAATGTTAATTATTTTTGTTTTTACCATTACTCGTATTATATGTATATTAATTTATTATAAGTACAAAACAAGTGTGGAAAGTTTGCGTGCGGAAAAGGGCAACTTTTCGCACGCATTAAGGGGCAAGGTTTAATTGTAATTATAAAACGTTTTAATCTATTCCTAATTTAGTCTCGCTATTACTATTATCCACATTTATAATAAGTGGATGTATTTCGTTTTGTTGTGTAGTTATATAAGAGTCTTCAATTTTTAGGACATGGTTAACCGAATTTTTCCAACTTTTATCTGGAATTTCACCGCAAACTTTTTTTATTAGCTCTATTACACTGCCACTAAGAGTAAGTGTGCTATTTGTAGTTCTCATTTTCGATTTAATTTGATGCCACATGTGTTCAATAGGGTTAAAAATGCAATAATAGGGTGGCTGTCGCAACACAGTGTGACCCATTTCTTCCGCCATTTTGTCACACACATACTCTTTTTTAATACTAAATGTGTCTAACACTTCTAACAGCTGTTTTTTACTATACGTTTCCTCGAAGTACAAGTCATTTTTAAACATGAACTCCTTTATTGCGGATTTTGTGCTCGATGCATTCGGTACTTTTTCCAGTTGCCGGCTGTGGTAGCTTGCATTGTCCATCACAATAACACTGTGTTCTGGTACATTTAAAAGCAAAGAGTGTTTAAACTAGCTTTCAAAAAGAGCGGCGTTGGCATCTTCATGATAGTCCAGACTTGAATCCTTTATATTTTTTGCCGACATTAATAAACAATTAGGGATCCATCCATTCTCCCAACCTGCATGTATTTTTATTCGCTTTCCTTTATTTGAAGAGGCTTTATTTTGACATTAAATCATCCCTTTTTGACAGTCTCATGAGTGTCAAACCACGTTTCATCCAGATAAACTATTGAACGTTTTTCGGATCTAAACTTTTTTATTTCCCTAAGGTACAGAAATCTCATTTTTCTTAGTCTTTCGGACTCCATAATAATTTGTCTCTTGTTTATTGTCTTATACTTAAATCCCATTTCTTGCAAAGCGCGGTGAAGACTTGTCCTGCTACATGATATCGTTGTATCGTCAGTTGTTAACCGTGTTTTTAAAGAATCTAACGTGGGCACAACATTTTCTCGATACATTTGGTATATTTTCCTGCGAATAACATCTTTGCCACAATCATCTACGCACTTCATTTTTCCGGTATATTTGCGAACTTTTCTTTAAAAATGTCCTTTTTACATAATATCTCGTACCGTTGATAATGGAACTTTCGTCATTTCACTGGTATTTTTAATGGCAATTGCTTTAGGGTGGCCGCTCTTTAATAACGATTCACATACATTTTTCACGATCACTTTGGCGTCAGAAGATAAATGCTTCCTGGAATGTTTAGGGTAGCTAGATATCGCATTAGCTGAAGATTGCCAAGGTCTCCACATACTTTTAATATTAACTTGTTGCACACTGTTTTAAAGTAAAATAGATAGATACTGATCTATTTCGAATATTATGTTTACTATTTATATAAGCTATATATACAGGTACCTGTAACTAAAAAGTTTTGAGAAATATCCTAATAATTAGGTTGGTTCTAGGAAACCTTAATTAGATAGTTTATTAATTTTGATAACAAATCAAGTAATGCACCTATATATTGTTACTATAGATTGGCATTAAAAATAAATGTGAGTTAATACGTCTCTGCAAAAGCCGAGTTTATGAGGGGTTTGATTGCAGTCATTAAGCCCAACGAAATATGTTGGGAAGTACTTTACCTATTTGTTAATATTAAAGTATCGTAACTTTTTAATTTTTACGTTTATTTTCTACTAACCGACTATTTATACTTATTTACCGCAAGTTATTTTTTTATCATGTAGGGTGTGCAAATAAATTATTTAACTACAATTATAAAGTTTATAGAATACCATGACAACGAGCTGTTTTCTACTAGCAAAATAGATATCTGGACCCACCTTAACAAAACAAAAAATACATAATAAATTAAATATGATAAATATAGGTGCGGATAATACATCTTAAATTTTTTTAGTAATGATTCCAATATTGTACAATTTTTTTGGTGCAGGTCATCCGCAACTCCCGTGTCAAGGACAAAGCAAGCGTGCGTGCAAACTGACATTCTTTCGCATCTGGTGTGACTTTTTATCTTAGCTATTAATAACAAAAAATAAGTTGACTTACCTACCTCTGTAAAGATATTTGTATTTTATTTTCAAAATTTGAATCATTTTTCTGTTCATCTTTCAAACAAATATTTAATAATTCGATAGATAGTTACATGTATATATATAATATGCGAGATCATTTCCAGGACCGTGATTGGTACCTAATACGTGCAATATGTTATCTTATTTAATTTGATGATACTATTAAGTATCTACTGTTATATTTTAAATGACTAATAGCGAACGTTTTCCTAATGTAAAGAATTTTGGCAAAATCGTATTTTTTTAATGCAGGTGTGCAGATTTATCAGCAATATATTTTGACAGGAATTTCCTTTTGTTTATGACTTCATTAAAATATGGTACGTATGGCGAAAAATGTGTATTATGGAAATACCAAGATATCAAAAATTATCTTGATCAAAGGTGAAAACAAATGTCTGGCTATTGAAACAATGAGGTCATTTAGCATTTTTTTTTTACATTTTCTGAAGGAGTTTGTAATTTTAGTGCGGACTGTTAACAATTTTACTTTTCTGACACCTCTAAAGCCATGAAATTAGTTTACGAACATCGACTCGAAGAAACCGCTGTGTGACGTCACTAAGTCTTATAGTAAGTCGGGTCGTGCTTGCTGCTGTTGTTAACGACTAAGAAGGCAAGTGGACATGCATATCGCCCTTTCCTCGTTGCTGGGTAATGGACTTAACGTTGACAGCAGAAAAAGTATACTTAATATGTTAAAATCGTTATATTGTATGTTAATGCTCAAACAACCTAAAAATCTTTCTGTAATACTAATTTAAACAGAACACATTCTTAACTAAAAATCTCCTAATCAGAAGCAACTAGATTTTCAATTCGAACATCTAAACTGCACGAGGAATCCAAATTGCTTCGAAACTCAAGAGAGCTTTATATTAATTATTTTACACTGTCAGGTTATATTCGACTTTGACAGCGCTTATTTTAGTATTTTCTAGTTTTGTAGTTTGTACAGTGACTCACAGCTTAAATGATGCAGTTGCAATTAAAAATAATTATGTGCTGCCAAGATTAAACAAAATATTTTTAGCGGACTTTAAGCATCTTAAATATATATTTATCAACTTCTTGAAATATTATTAGCTTAGTTTGACAAAAAATTATACACATAACATAATTAAGTATACCAATATAAAATATAGATGAATATTATGCCACAGCTTAAATGATGCAGATAAAACAGACCAGTACAAAGGTTATCAACTTAAAATTTATGAAGCAGGCGTTGCATTGACTTCTTATTGCAGTTGTTTTTTATTGACATTCGCCATTTAAATGCGTTTATTTGACACTAAATTATTTAGCAATGGTTCGTGGAACTACAATTGAAGAAAGAAATTTAATCATTTCTCACTTTAGAAATTGGTATACCCAAAGAAATATAGCCAAAATGGTAAATATATGTCCATCAACTGTGCAGCATATAATTGAACGCTATAATAACGAAAACAGAGTCGCGCATAAATCGAGAGTGGCTCCAAATAAAATTTTCAACGATCGAGAAGAAAGATGGATTGTTAGAGAAATCGACAATAATCTAAAAAAAAGTGCTACAAAACTACGAGATGAGGTGGAAAGACAGTTTAGGAAAAGGTGTAGCCCCGAAACAATTCGGCGAGTGTTGCGAAAAAATAATTTTAATGGCGAACTGCAGGAAACAAACCCTTTATTAGCCACACAAATAGGCTCAAAAGGTTACAGTTTGCTCGAGAACATGTTAACAAAGATTTGGACTTCTGGAAGTCAGTAATTTTTGCTGATAAGACTTAAATAAATCTATTTGGATCAGATCGAAAAATTTCAGTGTGGAGAAAGCCAAATGAAGAACTGAAATTAAAAAATATGAAAGCCACGCTAAAGCACGGTGGAGGTGGAGTGATGTTATGGGGCTGTATGTCGTCTGCTGGAGTCGGTAACATACATTTTATTGAAGGGAATATGGACCAATACATGTATTTGAATATATTGAGGCAGCATCTTGGAGCTAGTGGGTATTAATGGCAATTACCGCTTTTATCATGACAACGATCCCAAGCACACGGAATACCGGGTCCGTAGTTGGTTGCTTTGTAACTGCCCACAAGTGGTTAAAACACCATCCCAGTCACCAAATCTAAATGTTATTGAAAATTTGTGGTTAATATTAAAAATGAAAGTCAACAGTGTCCCCCATATCTAACAAAAATGAATTAAAAGTCAAAATTTCGGAAGAATGGAACACAATGTCCCAGGAATATACAAGAAATTTAGTCGAATCAATGCCTAGACGCCTACAATATGCAAATAATTGATTTTCAATAAATTTAATTGTTTTGCTCTTATTCATTTCGTTACTTTAATAGTCTGCATCATTTAAGCAGTGACATAATATTATTAATATTCATCTATATTTTATATTGTAACACTTAATTATGTTATGTGTTTAACTTTTGGTCAAAATAATATTTCAAGAAGCTCGCAAATACATATTTGAGATACTTAAAATCCGCTAAAAAGTTTTTTTTTGTCTCAAGCAGGAAAAAATTAGTTTTTATTGCAACTGCATTGTTTAAGCTGTGAGTCAAAGCGGACGAACTGCGGGACTTAATCACGTCACCGCCTCGCAAGCGTTTTATTTGATTTTGATCTCGTATATTTATTTTTTTTTTAGGGCTGACCATACCTCATATATGCTTCATAAAAATTAGGTAAATAATGTAATTTGAGGTTTGACCAAGTAAGCCCAACAAGTTTAGATTATAAATTAAAACAACACTTCTGTCTTCCTCCACAAATAATATATATTTTGAAAATTTAACGATTGTCCCTACATGTTTCGACTATATATACAGTCATCTTCAGGGGAACTAAAAGGAATGTGTGAGAATACAAAGATAATAACAGGTACTATAAGGGACTTACCTATATTAAGTGTAAAATGGGATCTAATAGTTCTCTCAAATTAATGAGTACAACATTTAATATAATCGTAGTAAGTGAAATTTGTTTAGTTGAAGACTAACTTGAGATAACTCAGAGTTGTAGATATGTAAATTAGCACATTTTAGTTATTTTAAAAAATTTTGTTAATAAAAGTGAGAAAATTTAGTTATATTTAATAAGCATGGTGTGAAATAAATTTTAATGATTAATAAATTTATATATTTTTTTTTTATTTTTTTTTTTAATATATTAATCATTAATAGTTATTTACGATATAAGTGTTGTAAAGATTCATATTACGGCGTCAGCCGAGTTTTATAAAACATCGAGTGTAGTAATATGAATTTACAACAAGAATATTGTACAAAATTTTATCTACTTTCATCTATGAATAAAAATATTTGGCAAAAGGCATTTTTAAAAATAAAAATGCACCTGCTATTAAAAATCGTTTTGTAAGGGCATCTATTACAGCACTAGTGCTGTAATGGCATCTATTACAGCACTAGTGCTGTAATAGATGCCCTTACAAAACGATTTACAGAACTGTAAAATTCATATTACTAAATGAAAGAAGATAAAATTTATTTCACACCATTCTTATTAAATATAACTAAATTTTCTCACTTTTATTAACAAAAATTTTTAAAATAACTAAAATGTGCTGATTTACATATCTACAACTCTGAGTTACCTCAAGTTAGTCTTTAACTAAACAAATTTCACTTGCTACGATTATTTTAAATGTTGTACTCATTAATTTGAGACAACTATTAGATCCCATTTTACACTCGATATAGGTAAGTCTCTTATAGTACCTGTTATTAAATTTGTATTCTCACACATTCCTTTTAGTTCCCCTGAAGATGACTGTATATATAGTCGAAACATGTAGGGACAATCGTTAAATTTTCAAAATATATATTATTTGTGGGGGAAGACAGAACTGTTGTTTTAATTTATTACCACACTCCACTGCTAGTATGGACTACTTCTTCAAAGTTTAGATTAGTTTGGATTAGTTAGTCATTCTTTGATTGTCAAAATTCGTCATGCATCGGTTACTAGCTAACCTGCTAAACCAAATAGATTAGTCGGATTTATAATTGAAAAAAAATTAATTGGAAAAAGTAGTAGTAGATTAGATACTGGTTTGGATTTACAGTAGGTACGAGCTGAATGCCAGAAATAACTTTTTTAAGAAACGTTTACAAATAAATGCCTATATAAATTTTTACTACTTACATTTAGGTATGGTGTACATAAAAATAACAAATTTTGAGCAGCTTCCCAAATCAGTAATAACATACAATTTTTGAATAAATCTACGGCATTAATGATAGAGATATCAAAAACTAAGGTAAATAAAGTTGTAGAATTTTATCTGAACTTTTTAAAAAAATTATCAGAAAAAACAAAAGACTGTTGGAACTTTAAAATTTTTGCACGAGTTGTGTTATTTTAAATGGAAAACCCTGTATATTAATGGATATTTGGGAAGAGCATTTTTTACTGATTTCAAAAATTTATAGTTTAATACCTTTCTGATAAGCCATTTGGAAAATATTTTAAATTTAAATTTTCTTTAAAAACTAATATTAAAATCGGGGTAGCTATGGACGAATGAATTGTTTGCTTTTGACACGCAATATTGTTATTTAGTTTATTGTCATCATCCGAAAATGAAGTATACCGAGGAAGAAACGTGTAAATTTTTACGTATATTCTATAAAAATAATTCAAATGCATACAGGGCGAGGCAAGAATATCGGCAACTATATCCTAATTTGCCGCTTCCATACAAAAATACATTTAAAAATATCGAGAGAGGATTTCGACTGCGAAAAACTATAAAGAGAAAACCAAAAATAGTTCAAAAAGATTTGGATAAAGAGTTAGATATTCTGTTGTTTTTTGAAGGTACATATAGCTAGTAAGGTTTTTACTGTTTTCTTATACTATTTTTTTTTCTAAAGAAAATCCAACCCGTTCTATTGAAGATGCTCATAATCATTTAGGTATATCACGGAAAAAAATACAGAAAACGCTTCGATCACATGCTTATCATCCTTACAAGATCTTATTTGTGCAAAAATTAGATGATGAGCGTAGGCGTAAGCGTTTGTTATACTGCCAAGAAATGCTTAGGAGGAAAAAAGCGGCTCATAATTTTTTTAAAAAAATATTATGGAGTGATGAAGTGACATTTACCACAGCAGAAGTTTTCAATAGAAGAAACATGCACGTATGGGATACAACTAATCTCCATTATATTGCAGAAATAATATTCCAAGGTAGGAAATGTTTACATGTTTGGTGCGGTATAGTTAAAAATAAAGTCATAGGCCCTGTAGTTTATGAAGGCTCCCTTAATGGACAAAGATATCTGGAATTTCTTAACAACGAAATAGAAGCTCGTTTAGAGGATTTGTCAATCAATGAGTACAGTCAAATGATCTGGCATCAAAATGGAGCTCCGCCACATAACATGGTCCCTGTGACAGAGTATTTAAACAACCGCTATGACGATTGGTTAGGAAGACACGGCACCATTCAATGGCCACCCTACAACCCAGATCTTACCCCATTAGATGCTTTTCTATGGGGTTGTCTAAAAAACAGGGTTATTGCCGATAGAAAAACAAACTTGCAGCATTTGAGACAAAAAAGTAACCAAGAAATCGAAAGTTTAAACAAGGACTACCCAGAATACATTTCAAATGCAATTAACAAATTAGAAGTTGATTACGTAGATTGTATAGATAGAAATGGCGGTAACATCGAGCAAGTGTAATTATTTTATCTTGTAAATGTTACTCCCAATATTTTAATTAATAAATTGTTTAATTAATCCATGGCTACCCCGATTTTAATATTAATTTTGAAAGAAAATTTTAATTTAAAATATTTTCTAAATGGCTTATCAGAAAGGTATCAAACTATATATTTTTGAAATCAGTTAAAGATGCTCTTCCCAAAAATCCATTAATAAACAGGGTGTTCCAATTAAAATAACACAACTCGTGCAAAAATTTTAAAGTTTCAACAGTCTTTTGTTTTTTCTGATAATTTTTTTAAAAAGTTTAGATAAAATTCTACAACTTTATTCACCTTAGTTTTTTAATATCTCTATCAATAATGCCGCTATACTTGGTTCAGCCAGTAAACCTGCAAGATGGCCGACATGTCATGTGACAACAGTCATATTTCAGCTATTTAATTTTTAGTAAGAATAATATTGGCAGCAATACAATGGCGAGCAGCTGTTTATGGTCAGAACCGGACTTAAAAATTGTAATAAAATATGTTAATTTCCATAATAATGAAAACAATTTTTTTAAATATACAGGGTATTCCTTAATAACCTAGTAATATTTCGGGGCGACTTCTCATGATATTTTTAGGAGAGAAGTTTATCTGAACGTATGGCCGCAACGGCCACATTTTTTTGCTACTAGGTGTTTTTATTTTATACTATCTCTGAAAGTACTTAAGATTATTTTCAATTTTAGTATGTGTTAATAGGATATAAAACCACATACTTTATTTAGAAAAGTTAGAGTGCTCCACCAAGTGGCTTGCAAACATGTCTTCTGATAATTTTTTATAAAACAAGTGGTGCACGGCTGTCATTTTTTCGTATGCATTTTTTTCGTCATTAGGTGAAATAGCATATTGAGTCAACATTTTTTTTCAGTTTATTTATTTATTTATTGTTACACAGATTTACAAAGTAAATATTAACATTGTCAAACTATTATTAAAATTTTAAAACTAGTCTATATAAATACATAACATAATAAATGAAAATGGAAAGAACATACTCTTTAGTGTATGTTACATCAGACATACATAACACACATATGAGTCGCAAGATTTATGAAGGACCGAAATACTTATCAATGGAATAAAAGCAATTACATGTAAGGTAGGATTTAATTTCACATTTGAACCTGTTTATATTTACTATTTTTTTAAACAGGAGCCAGTGATTAAAAACTTTTTGAATGCTCTAAGCCGAAAGCCAGGAATGTGAATACTGCTCCTGCAATCCCGTGTAAAGTAGGAGTGAAATTTGTCAACTGTCCTAAACTTGTCATGATGTTTATCATTAATTAAATTATTGGAATTTCTCTCTTGTAAGAAAAGCAAACGTATAATTATTAATAAGAGGTAAAAACATTCTGTTGAACTTGTCTAGTAAATACACAAGAACTGAGAGCAAAAAATGGTACACAAAAAGGATCAAAATATAGGTAGTAAAAAAAATGGCAACATAAAATTAGCTCTACTCGTCATCATCTATTGAGTTCAGAATACATGTCGTTATCAGTAATGAGATACCTTATACCAGTGTGGGGAACGTGTGGTGCGACGCAGTTTGGTAAAGTTACTGTCCTTCAAAACAGGGTACTAAAAATACTGTTTGGGTTGGATTATCTGACACACACTGAAACACTTTACCAAATGTTACAAGTTCAACCATTGGAGCAGGTCTTAAAACTAGAACAATCTAAATTTATTTACAATGTAATTAAGAATGGGCAAAAGTGTAATACTGTAATAGCATATACAAATGAAATACATACGCATGACACACGAAATGCCAATAACATCTATTTGTATGGTGTCAGAACCAGTATAGCTTTACACAACCCAATATGGGAGGCTTCAGGTACATTTAACGGATTACCACAAGACTTAAAAAATGAAATTTATTACAAAAAGTTTTTAAAGAAATTAAAGGATCATATGTCAGATTGATGTGCTCTGCGATCAAATTAAAATAGTTTATAGCTCTTCGATACCAATACTTTCAGTATTGTTTAGAAAAGCGCCTTCATTCAGGATATTATATCACTGTTTCCTCTTGTAAATATAATGTTAATGTAAGTGTAATGTAAAAGGTAGGCCTATGTAATATTGTTTATGATTTCGTGAATAAAGGATTTTGTTTAAAAAAAAAAAAATATTTCGTTTCTTATCTCCATGCAGAGGTTTTTAGGTGCTTCATCAGTTAAATATTTTCGTCTGGGTCGTTTCAAGACCAGTGTGGATTCCTGGCATCCATTTTTGTATTTTCGTACCGATTCAATTGATATTTGCAAGGCTTTGGCAGTTTCCTAAAATTATTGTGGCACTATAAATATTTAATAAGTAATCTCGAAAACTTTGGACTGGGACGTATGACATGTTGTGAGAAAAACCTCAATTACTACTACTAACCTTGGTCGGAGGCAAGTCAGGGTGGTCTTCCACAAAATATTTGAAAACATTTTGAACAAACTGCTGTGGCAACTTTATTTCCTTGCATGAGACAATAACCTTGTTTAGGTGAAGAAGATGCTTCAGCACAATAATCATGGTCCATAACTTGTTCACTCATATTTTCCTATAAATACAATAATATGTTAAGAAGTGTTATTTATAAAAATAAAGGTTAGAATACTTAAAACGAATAAATAATTACAATGTCTAAAATACTTACCGGCAACGCAATAGTACGATGGAAATAGCTCTGAAAAGAACTGTTTTTAATATTAAATGAAGTTTCAAGGCACAAAAATGGATAAAAACGAATTAAAATGACAAATCGAAACACCAAAACAATGTCGTCTAAAACCCAGTGAACTCTATAACAAGAGTTCACTGCTAAAACCTGAAACAATAACACTTAATATTACTTTATAATTATTATATCTCTGTCTAGCACGTTTAACTCAATTCAAGACGTATTTCGACGCCCGAAGCCGGTGTATCGCTTTACATGGCAATGTGGATTCAATTAATAGTAAGGGAAAATAAAACAAATAAATTTGCAGAACTTAATTCTTGCTTTTATATTTTACATGTCCTGTCAGGGCCGGATTTAAAGTCTGTGGGCCCTTAGGCTGCACCTGTGGTGCGGGCCCTACAGGGGAAAATATTTTTTTAGAACCTACACAACGCATTTTCAACAATTCAGCAATTATCTTATCTTAAACTTAAAAATAAAAAAATAAAGTTTTTTTATTAAATTATAGAAAATTTACATACACCTATAGACATTTAGAATTTAATAAATTCATGAAATGTTAAAAATGAAATGAACTGAACATTACTAAATATTTGACATGATTTATTAACATTTCTATAAAAAAGCATATACAAAGTTAAGATTAAAGCCTACGTTTCTAAATATGCAAATATGATCAATACGATTTTAAAACGTTTTTAAAAATAACATATCGTATGGTAAAAAATTTTAAAAACAAAACTCACTTTTTATATTATATTATATTATATTATATTATTTAATCCAAAAGCAAACAATGAATTTTTAAAAAGAATCAAACTTAACATAACCTAAACTAAAACGATAGTGTCTCAGAATCTTAATGACTAATTAATTAGTTTACGCCTACACTTCGTACTAACGAAGCTATTTACAATATCTTCATAGCCTTGTTGCCTTAAAATGTCACTTTCAATGCTGAGTGAAGTTAAAGCGCTTAGCCTCTCTTCTAACAAGGATGTTCGAAGCCTGTTTTTAATCAACTTTAATTTGGAAAATGACCTCTCTCCACTGCTGTTTGTGACTATAAGTGATAAGGTAGATTCTCAAGGCAATCTCAATATTAGGAAAACATCCTTTAAGGTTTTTTTTTAAGATGAGCTCATACATCCACCTCTCCTGACTAATAACATCTTCATTATCGTCGTCATTGTTTTTAAACTCGTGGCACAAGAACTTGAACTGAATCAGTTCATTTCCCAATTGTTCATCTAAGTCATTGTAATAGGTTTCTGCTAAATTTTGAGCTGCTGCAATTATCTCTTCATTACTAAGCGTACTCAACTTGTTGAGAAACCCAAAACGGGTATCAATTGGTTTGTATGCCTCAATTCAATGCAATGCTGATTCAAATTGATCTATGATAGGAAGGAAATTCTTTGTTCGAAATTTTTCTGATGGGGTTAGCTCAACTTCCGGTGCTTGGACACAATCGAGAGGTAACAAACGAACATTTATTTTAAGAGGCCTTGTGCGCCTTTCTTATATACGGCAGCAACGTCTTCTAGAACTATCTTCCTCGCGCCCGCATGCCTCCGTGTTTTCTGTCACCTTCGCGAAATTTCCGGCTAGCAGACGGTGGGAGATATTCTCGTCAGGCTGGTCAAGCACCCAAACATTACGTTAAATTAAACCAAATGATGAATAGATGTATGATGATAACGATCGCCAAACGTTTATATTATTAATTTAGTAAAACAACTTGAAGAGTGGTATAGTGATGCGGGACCCGACCCTTTGTGGTGCGGGCCCCTAGGCTGTAGCCTAGGTAGCCTAGTGCTTAAATCCGGCCCTGTGTCCTGTAATATAACCAAAAAGTGTTTTTGTGTGTGTGTGTGTGTGTGTGTATGTGTATATGACTTTTTTGGCACTGGTTTAAACCAACTGGCCAGCTTTGATAAATGTTTTTAGAGGAAGGAAATGCAAAAAAAAAATTTTTACGGTTACTTAAAAATCAAAAGCTCATAAAAATATAAATATGGAGAAAGAGTTGTTTTGACTTGCATTATCTTAGCGAACAATCATAAACATGGAGGTCGGTATTAGCGTTTTTAAAAACGAAGTTTTTCGTAGTGGGTAAGCGTTTATCCTACAAATGAATTAAAATTTATTGATTTGCCCGTACTATTACGTAACTATAGCAGCGAAGAAGCAAAGCCTGACCTGGCCTGTGATCGTTAGCATATGGGTCAATATACAGGGTGTTTCAGAATAAGATGCTGATCCTTAACGGTGTGAATCCTTAGATGATTTTAAGAAGGAAAGTTTAAATTAACATATATCCTTAACCTATCAACTTTCGAACTACAGGGCGTTAAAGTTTTAAGAAAAAAATCGTTTTTCTATCATAACTTTACCAACTTTCTAGCTATTTTTATGAATTTTTCACACATGCCCTCTAAGCATCAATAGCCATTTTTGGTGTAGAAAAATTTAAAAAAATTTTAACCAGTGGCGTCCTGAAAGGGTTTGGACTAGACATTTTGGAAAAATATTATGTACGCCACTGCTTTTTCTCAAGATAAAAATTATTTTTAAAATACTCATTCATTTTAGGCCAAATTTAATATCTTGCCTTTTGATCGTCCGACAATCAGTTTCCGACAAAAAAAATAAAAAGCATTAAATGCGCATTCGCTATGTGCCTATGGTTTCTGACAAGTAGGCTATGAACTTTGTTAAGGAAACAATGACAATAACGAAATATTTAATGCCAAATAGTTTTGACAGCTATTTATTTATGTACACGGCTTTCCACTTAACTTAAATTTTAAAAACGCAATACTTTTTAAACGTATAAGTATCATGGTAAATTTTACAAATGTCGAGTTTGCGGATATGCATTATCTGTACGGGCTTGCTGACGGCAATGCATTCGAAGCCAGACGATTATACCAAGAGCGTTATCTAAATAGAATAGTTCCGGATGCACGAACGATTTCAGGAACTTACAGAAAGTTATGTGAAACGGGATCTTTTGAAACAAAGAACTACTTAAAAGGGGCACACCAAACTACACGAACACCGGAAACCGAAGAAGCTGTTTTAAATTTAGTGGAACAAAACCCTAATATAAGTACCAGAAAAATTGGGAATATTTTAAATATTACTCATGTCCTAGTCTGGAGAATTCTTCAAAGTTATTTGTTATATCCGTACCATATTCAACGGGTCCAGGCCCTACTTCCTAGGGATTTTCCATTACGCATCAATTTCTGCCAATGATTTATTCAAATGGTTACCGAGAATCCCCAATTTGATGCCAGAATTTTGTTCACGGACGAGGCTAATTTTTCCAGGAACGCCATACAAAATTTCCATAACAATCACTTCTGGGCAGAAGAAAACCCACATGCCATTACGGAATCCCACCACCAAGAGCAATTTTCTGTAAATGTTTAGGCTGGAATTATTGGTGATTATTTAATTTGGCCTTATTTTTTACCAGCCAGATTGAACAGAATCAATTATCGCCAATTTCTTGAACAACTTTACCAAATTTGCTAGACGACGTCCCTATTTTAATCCGACATCGTATGTGGTTTATGCACGATGGTGCACCTGCCCATTTCAGTCTCTTAGCACGAGAGTTTTTAAATCAACATTATAGTAATCGATGGATAGGGCGCAGAGGAACACAATCGTGGCCACCTAGATCTCCTGATCTAAACAGTCTAGATTTTTTCCTGTGGGGACATCTCAAAACGTTGGTTTACAGCATCCCAATAAATACTGAAGAGGAGTTGAGAAACCGCATAATAGTTTGTTTCGACACTATCAGGAATACTTCAGGAATTTTTCAAAGGGTACGAGACTCAATGAGGAGAAGAGCTGAAGCAGGCATTCTTGCAGGTGGTGGCCACTTTCAACAGCTAATCTAAATTATTTTCGTTTTTGTTCACACGTTATTAAATGTAAGTTGTTTTAATTTAATGTTAAAAAATAAACCATAGGCACATAGCGAATTTAATGCTTTTTATTTTTTTTGTCGGAAACTGTTTGTCGGACGATAAAAAGGCAAGCTATTAAATTTGGCCTAAAATGAATGAGTATTTTTAAAATAATTTTTATCTTCAGAAAAAGCAGTGGCGTACATAATATGTTTCCAAAATGTCTAGTCTAAACCCTTTCAGGACGCCACTGGTTAAAAAATTTTAAAATTTTTCTAGGCCAAAAAATGGCTATTGATGCTTAGAGGGCATGTGTGAAAAATTCATAAAAATAGCTAGAAAGTTGTTAAAGTTATGATAGAAAAACGATTTTTTTCTTAAAACTTTAACGCCCTGTAGTTCGAAAGTTGATAGGTTAAGGATATATGTTAATTTGAACTTTTCTTCTTAAAATCACCTAAGGATTTACACCGTTAAGGATCAGCATCTTATTCTGAAACACCCTGTATATGGAATGACCCTGTACATAATTATAATACCCAGATTTTTAAACAAGCGAAGATTTGACAATAGTATAAAGGATCAAAAAAGATGTTCATAAATGTATAAGGGATCTTAACAAATGGGGTTGTCCCATCTATCAGTTGCTTTTGTGAATTGACGTCTTTTTAAGTCTGAAGATGTCTTAAAGGGAAACATGTTACCTTAATTTTCTAATGCATTTATTGAGATCGATACTTTGTGTTTGTCTTTTGTTTGAATAGTAAATAGTCTGTTGGAATTACCTAACTTCCATCATGTGGATGGAAGTTAGGAGATTCAGGGCCTCATTATCTCAGAGTCTAAAAATATCAGCATTTGTTGTAGGTCATGATTTGGGAAAAAAATGGAAATTAATAAAGATAAGACACTAATTAAAATTCCAAAATAAGTTTATAGATAGGGGGTTTCATTTAAAATATCAAATTTACTAAATTACTTCTCCCTCACCAGACACTCTGATTTTTTTTTTTGGATCGTCTTATAGCAATCGTGTATAGTTCAAGCCCAAAATACTAGATGATTTGAAAGCCCTCTGCTGCTTGACAAATGGTTTGTAAATTCTTCTAAAATGGTAAGAAGGAATTTTGGTATCTAGTTTCAGTTTTTATTTCTCCTAGTCACCTAGGTTTTCAAGTTTTAATTTATACACTTTCGTTTTAATATAAACAATAACAAATAAATTAGGGGGATTCAAATTTGGCGAGCGAGAAGGCCATACACAAATTTGGCCAGCTGTCAACAATAGTCAATAAATTGTTTTAAGATAATCAAGGCCTACCGCATTATTATACAGATATTTGGTTGGCCATTTCAATAAATCGGGAACAGTTTATTATAGGACATGTTACATGAACTAATTCCATTAGTGGAAATAAAAAGTTTAAAAAAAAGTCGGGAATAATACCGGGTGACTCACGGTGGATGTTAAATTAGATAAACGTTCATAGCCAACCAGTCATCCGGACGATCCAAAAATTTGTTTTTTTGCATAATCGGACTTTCTCTACCCAGCTAAAATATTTTCGACAATATTGCTGCTTCAACTAGAAAGTGGTAGAAACTTTAATGTTTTAAAAGGAACACCCTATATATAAACATAAACCTATTTATGACTTTATTTTATTTATGCAATAAATACTAAAATGTTTGAACTGTAAGTTACTCGGGTACAGACATTAGGACAATGAGACATTGTTGATTTTTAAAATGGCATACATAATAGTAGTAACATATTCAATATGTATTAGTATACAGAGTGACAATTTGAAAACGAACAGCATTTAATATTGGCTCTACCAATGATAGTATGAAAATTTCGCGAAACACGTCAATTGATATATCAAGGGGGAAATTTTTTAAGGCATTTGTTGTCGTGTTACTTTCAACCCCCTGACCCCAGGGCACCTACCCCTAAAATTTTAAATGGCAACCCCTATTTCTTTTGCCATTTTTGTGTTCCTTATAAAATTCTACATAAATTGTATTATTTTTTTTTCAAAATTGTGATTATTAACCTCACAAATTAATGAAATGATAAGTACTTAGTAGGTACTTTATTTTCCGACTCCTGGTGTTCATTATTTATTTCATGTTCTTCTAGAATCAGTGAAATAAGCTGTGAAAGTTAATTTCATAAACATTTCAATAGTTTTTAATTATTAGTGTCGTTTCTTAAAATGGTTTACACTATTGCTGAACGCGTAGAAATGATTTTCATTTACGGAGCTGAAAATCGTTGCTTTGCAAGAACGGCGGCCGTATTCAACGAAAGACATCGTGAAAGAAATGTTGAACACAAGTACATCCGTGAGTTAGCAGCTAAATTTGAAGAAACAGGATCTGTTTGCAATAAGAAAAGGAATGAGCCAAGACTGCTCAATGAGGCCGCTCAGATTGAGGTTCTTGGTGAAGTTGCTATGGCTCCCACTACGTCCCTTCGTAAAGTTGCAGATCAAACTAGACTGTCGCGTGAGTCAGTCAGGAAAGTATTGAAGATTCACAAATTTCATCCATACAAACTCCTAATTACTCAAGAATTAGGGGACGATGACCCGGACAGACGTATTGAGTTTTGCGAAATTATGACGGATAAGATTATTACTCAGCCCAGGTTAATAAAGAATATCTGTTTCAGTGACGAATGCACTTTTTACTCAAATGGCAAGGTCAACAAACAAAACTGTCGTTATTGGAGCGACCTCAATCCTCACATTATTAAAGAGGGGCATACGCAATACCCTCAAAAAATAAATGTTTGGGCGGGTATATTAGGCAATAGTATCATCGGTCCCCTCTTTATCAATGAAAATCTAAATGGTTTAATTTATGCAGAAATGTTAGACACAGCTATAGAACCTCTTATAATTCGTGAGGTGGAAAATCAAAGGGACGCCAATGGAAATGTTGCTCTAGATGAACATTTGCTCCACTTCCAACAGGACGGCGCGCCTCCGCATTATGTAGTAATGCAGTAAGAGAGTGGTTGGATAATCATTACCCAGAGCAGTGGATTGGTAGGATGGCCACCTAGGTCACCAGATCTGACACCGCTGGATTTTTTCTTATGGGGTCACTTGAACTCCATTGTATTTGAAACTCAACCAGATTCCATTGAACAATTACAACAAAGAATTTTACAGGAGTGTAGAGCTATTTCACCTGAAACTCTTTAAAACGTCCGAAACCAGTTTGAATACTGGCTGTACTTGTGCTTGGAGAAGAATGGAACCCATTTTGAACAATTCATAAAGTAGGAAAGGTGAGCTTTCCAGTATTTCATTATCAGTATCATAATTTTTCAAGGAGTTGCATTATTTAAATGTTTATTTAAATACATTTCATTAATTTGTGAGGTTAATAATCACAATTTTGAAAAAAAAAATAACACAGTTTATGTAGAATTTTATAACGAACACAAAAATGGCAAAATAAATAGGGGTTGTTATTTAAAATTTTAGGGGTAGGTGCCCTGGGGGTCAGGGGGTTGAAAGTAACACGACAACAAATGCGTTAAAAAATGTCCCCCTTGATATATCAATTGACGTGTTTCGCCAAATTTTCATACTATCATTGGTAGAGGCAATATTAAATGCTGTTCGTTTTCAAATTGTCACCCTGTATATGCAAGAATGTAAAGCGAAATAAATAAATAAGTTTTAATTGTCTTATTACAAAATAATAAACTTTGATGTGTCAATCCATCATACAAGGACTTTCAAAAAAGTCTAATACAATTTTGACGTAAAATTAATAGGGAATTCAATATTTGAGGGTAACAAAATTTACATGGGATTTCCGGTACCTATGTATAATTTTACTGAGCTGAAAAGCTGGCGAAATTTGTTCTTCATTTCTGTATACCATACCTAAACATATTAGTCAAGTTTCTGACTTGATCTCAGAGATTATTTGATCATTAGAGTTTCGCCTTTGATGTATGTTTTAAGAAAAAATGTACAAAGCATCGGTAAATTACATCACGACATTTCAAAACCTAGATACAAAGTGCAGCTAAACAATCGCATTTTGAAATCTCTGGCAGTTAGTGGCCAGTGTTTCAAGCATTTATTTTAAAATTGTTATTATCTGTTTTAATTTTTATTGTTCCTTGGCGCGTCTGGATCTAGTTATTGAGGTTGACCTGATATCTTCGCTAGAATTACCTGGTGATTGATTAATATAACCCAACTTACCTCAGTCCAAAAGTGGATGATTTCGGAGATACAGAGTGTCAAAAGTTCAATTTGGTTTTAGTTTTTCATAAATAATTTTTTTAATAATTTATGTATTTTCACAATATTCGGCTAAGGGGGGTTTTGTGGGGTGAGAAATTATAATCTGCTCTCATTTTTATTATAAAATTTAAAGGGCGCCACCTGCGCATTTAAAACAAAATGACATTTTTGCCACCCTGTATTTAACTTTTAAATAAAAATCCTATCCCCCAACGTCTTTTACCTAAAAGAAAGGTATACGTGGTAAGGCTTGATTTGAGCAGCCGTTTTTAAGATATCTGGATTTAAAAAATTTACTTCGTGTATGGCCAGGTCTAAATGATTGTGATAATTAAACACAATTTGACGCGAAAGCGTTTAGTTATAACAACTGTCACTAAAAACTGACTGGTGTCAAATCGAATCTAAAAAATAATTCAAGCATACATTTGAATCTTCAAACAATTTTCAAATTTTTTTTTGTCATGGCCGTACAGTATACCAACGAAGAAATGACCGATATGTTATTGATTTTTGGATATTGCCAAGGAAATACTTTAGAATCTTGCAAAGTATACAGTGAAAGATTTCCGAATCGTCGCTTACCAAACCATAAAACTTTCGCGGCAGTTGAAAGACGTCTTCGTGAAACGGGTAGGTTTGCGCCTGTTTCTAATAATTATGGTCGTGCACATACGGTAAGAACTTCAGAGGTTGAGGAAGATATTTTAAATCGAATTGAAGAAAATCCTAAACTCAGCAGCAGACGATTGGGCTTAGAGCTAGGAGTATGCAAAGATACTGTTAATAGGGTGACCAGAGAACAACTACTGCACCCATTTCATATACAACGGGTACAAGATCTTTTACCCCATGATTTTGAACTACGCCTAGATTTCTGCCGGTTTATCCAAGAACACAGAAATCAAGATAGGAACTTTACACGAAAAATTTTATTCACAGATGAAGCCTGTTTCACGCGGAGTGGCATAACTAATTTGCACAATGATTGGCTATGCTGAAAAAAATCTTCATGCGACTAAAGTAACCCATTATCAGCCCGCGTTTAAGATCAATGTGTGGGCAGGAATCATAGACACTTTCATAATTGGTCCTGTCATTTTACCACCTCGACTAAATGGCGAAAATTATTTGGAACTCCAAATTTTTCGTTAATCGTACGTAACTATTTGAACGAACAGTATCCAAATAGATGGATAGGTAGAGGCAATGATACACCTACAAATTGGCCAGCTCGACCCCCTGATATGACACCGATGGATTACTTTTTATGGGGAACTTTGAAAACCCTTGTGTATTCTAGGCCAGTAGATACAGAAGATGAATAAAGGATACGTATTCAAGCTGGAATTAACGCGTTAAGAAATGATGACGAATTGCTCCAAAGAGCTCAATTTAATTGTTTAAAACATTTGTTAGAAGCATTTTTTTTTAATTAAATTAAATGAAATTTTTGTTGTTAATAAATTTCTTATTGACTGTTTTTACTAGAAAATAAAATTAACAACACAATTATGTTTTTTTTTTAGTTTTTAGTGACAGTTATTTTAATTTAACGCTTTCGCTTCAAATTGTGTTTAATTATTACAATAATTTAGACGAAGTGAATTTTCTAAATCCAGATATTTCAAAAACGGCTGCTCAAATCAACTCTTACCACGTATACCTTCTCTAGGTAAAAGACGTTGAAGAATAAGAATTTTTAATTAAAAGTTCAATACAGGATGGCTCAAAAATATTATTTAGTTTTAAAAGTGTGCAAGGTACCGCAGGTGGCGTCCTCTAAAAATGAGAGCAGGTTTTAATTTTTTATTCCACAAAACCCCCCCTGGCCGCATATTGTGACAATACATCAATTATTAAAAAAATTATTTATAAAAAACTAAAACCAAATTGAACTTTGACACACAAAATTGTGGTAGCATTTTTTCCGCATCTTTTATAGACAGCCTATATACTCTAGGACAAATATTATGCACATGTGAATCGCTAATTTAAAACATGTAGACATTTCAAGTAACTCGTAATGGTCATAATGCAAAAGCATAGCGAAACCAGGACCAGGTTAGAGTTTTCGGACAATGATAATGATATAGAAAGATTACCTTTTTACACGAACTTTAAGCAAAGCCTTGGATGAACCGATTTTTCCACACAAAATATCCAAAGCAAGAAAACAAATCACATTATTATTTACTGCTGTGGTCCGAAAAGAAGGCGAATTGGAATCTCAGCGCCTTTTCTTTGATGTGAAGTAAGTCTCATTTAAGTACAATATTTTTTGATACAGTATATCAAACAACAATATAATTAATATTAAAGTAGGAAATAAAATACTTGAAGTCTTCCTCCACAAAATAGATTTTGTGGAGGAAGACTTCAAGTATTTTATTTCCTATCGTATCAACTGCACTGTAAGTATGGACTACTTTTTCAATTTTAATATTAAAGTGCTTTTACATATAGCCTCGTTTTTCAAAAATAATTCTATTTATTTTTTGACGAAGCCAGTGTTTTATCCAACAATTTTATTTTTTTGTTTTAATTCGTGTTGAAACAACGAACGCTGGCGTGGGTACTTCTGCACTAAGTTCTTAAGTTCTTTTTTCAGCACGATCAACTGAGATTAATTAAGACCTTCTACTCGGATAACATTTTCAACAAAACTGTCCACACATTTCATGTTTCTCGCTCTTGAAAATGGCCCCAACACATAATAACTGAGTGAAGAAAGAGGCCTATGTAGTATATTTTTAATAACATAATAAGTGGTACATTTTACCATGGTTATCGCCGGACCCCTATGATTGCTGTACTGTAGTATTTGAAAACAGTTAAGAATTTAATTTAATTAAATTATAGGTACCTTTAACAATTTTATACTCTTATGCCTTTTTTGACCTGTGTACTGCCTTCGCCTGACGATAATATAAAAGCCGATTGAATATATAGTCAGTTAACAATAATTTGAATATTCAGAGAAAGCACAGGGATGTATATTCGTTCATTTTTATAGTCCTCGCACCGAAAATACCGTTTTGCTTTGTATGGAAATTCCTTTTATAGAAAGCAAAAATAATTTTCAGTGACTTTAAAGGCATGTACCTTTATAAACCCATCATTTAATATTTAAAGCTCATTAAGGCTCCTGTTTTTTTCTCCAATTTAAAAAATATTAGAAGAACTTCAGAAGTTTCCAATTCAAAACGATTTTTTGTTACAAACAACGGAAATATGTAAATTATTGCAAAAATCGTGCGCAAGAATCTCCTTAAATAAATATTAATAAAGGGAACAGAAAAAGCACTATACTGTGTAAGCAGCGCCTTGGTATCCTAAAGACTATAAAGTAAACATAAAATTATAAAAAATTGGTTATGCAGGGATTTATAATCATTATGCCTAACTTAATGGTGTTATAGGTGACGTTGCCAAGTTTACAGTACTACCTTAAATATCTGAACTTTCTTGTTGCAAATAATATGTGGCATTCAATTTTTCGGTAAATTCTAGATACATATTGCCATTGCGTTTGGTTGGGTGGATAGCTTGACTACCACGCGATGTCGCCACTTGCAAAATCTCGCATATGCACCATTACATTATGCGTTGAAATACACTGTAAGGTCCCTTTCCATTTCGCCAGCTTTGCCGATGAGTCGCAATACGGCGAAACGCGTCCAAGGATTGGGTCTGTTGAAGAGAAAAGGGACAAACTTCTTTCCTTTGTTTCTCTTAATATCGGCCAGATTTCGTGGATTACTTTAGTAGACAATACTTGACTCCAAAAAGTAAGACATTTGAAAAAAATCAATAAGGCTGATTCACAGACAGCTTCTTGGAAAAGTTTTTAGATTCCGTGAAAACTTTGATAAGTGTCGCGAAGGATTTTGCCGTTATTTTAAGAACGTCATTTTTAACAATAAATAATAATTAAAAAACAGATTTCTTTTTTTTTATATAAAATCGTCGTATAAAGTCGTTTTGTCGCAAAATTGGTTAAAATATATTATGTTTTAGTATAGTCTATGTTTAATAGTTGTTTTTAAAGCAACTATGGTTCAGCCTTTAATACTTATTTTATTATTACTGTGTATCCGTAGGCTGAGTAGCTGGCTCTTGGGTAGATCTGTCGATTTAATAAAACACTGTATTTAATTCCAACAGCATTTTATTCGTAAGGTAGCACTAACGTTTTATTTACAATATTCACTTTATAACTTCCCACTATCTGAGAATACACTACATCAAATTACTAGGTACACTTCAAATTGCATTCACACATACGTTTCCATAATACTCAATACTTTCACATTGTATTAACTTGTTGAACTTTGTTTTTGTTAACTTTAACTACATAGTACAAGAAATGTGGACAATTTCCACTCGGTGACGTGCTTTACTTTTTACAAACTGTTGCAGCGTGAAACCTTTTCACTTCCACGCCACTGTGTATGTCGGTGACAACACGCGCCATCTATTTAGCTTAGCCGCATCCAACATTTGATCGGCGCCAGTTACCAAGGTTACCAGTCAATTTTGAATAGAGTGCGCATGCCAATATTTCGAATGTATGACTGACGTGCGCATAAGAAATGTAATGCAGCGTTTTTTAGTAGATCAGTCACGCAATTTTTAATGTTTAATGTTTTTAGTTACTTTTAAGCCGTAATGTGGCAAGACCAAGTATTATTTGTAATTGTGAGTTTTTATTATGATAATTAAAGTAATTGTTTTCCAAGAAAGTCAAGAAATTTCATTTGTTGAAGAAAGTTATCCATTGTGCAGGGATACAGTCCACTAAAGAAAACAAATTGAAGGACCCTAACAATTTGGTCCATAACAAGCCGGATATTTGGGAACGGCGCAAGGATAACTACTACTCTACCAATTTGGAATTATTTGATTATGACATTTTCAAGGTGACGTTGACATCTTGACAATTTAAAGTTATTTTGACTTTGGGGGCTACACAAGTTGATGTGTGCTACAGAATAAATGGGAAAGTGAACCTAGAGACTTTCAAGGATCTTTGTGGAAACTATAAATAGTTGTGAAAAGTCTAGGACATTTGTGGATAAAACAATAAGGAATTTTCGACGAGAAATAAGGTCAGATCATTCTGTTGTTATACTTTTAAAGGTTTTATTGCAAGAAAATCTTTTAAAAAAATTTTAGGAGCTTTTTAGGAGAGAAGTTTTCTTGTTATAAATTGTGTGCAAAACATTAAAGTTGATAAATGTTTTTTATATTTAAATGTATGTTAAATACAAAGGGTGTATTGTGGGTTGTTACTTAAGTAACACTATCGGAATAAATATTTAAAAAGGGTGGTAGCCCGGGTAAAATGTTGAGAAACTGGGTTTTGGCTTAAGAAATATGCAAAGTTGAGTATATTTATTTTATTGTATGGGGATTTGTTGCTTATCTTACAACATTGTTTATTTTAATTAGAAAAACGTTTGCTTAATTAAGTAATAGCTAGGTTTAGACATTAGACTTTTGAGGGCACAATATTAGATATTGTTTATCATGGCAGATCTATGCGTGCTCAAGAAACAAAGGGCCACCAAAAAAAGGTGCATAACTAGAATAGAAACATTTGTGACAGCCAATGAAAATAATTTATCAGCAGATCTAAATGAATATGTTACTAGGGAAAGTTATTTACAAAAAAGTTTTGATGAATACTGTGACTTGCAAGTGCAGATTGAAAAGTTGGATGAGGATGAGGCTAAGGATATGGAGGGTGTAGAAACCAAATATTTAACAGTTTGGTCGAAAATAAAAACACAGATTAAAATAATTTCTGATTTAACTCGGTCAAATACAAATACAAATTTGCAACAATCTCCCACCCAAGGGTTTTCGGGCAATGCAAGGTTACCAAGTTTAAATACTCCCTCTTTCTCGGGAAAGGTCGAAAATTGGCAAACTTTTATAGATCTTTTTACGGCAATTATTGATAATAACACCACTTTGGACAATGTACAAAAATTTCTTTATCTAAAGGGCGCGGTATCAGGCGAGGCATTAAACCTAATTAGTGATTTACCGTTGACAAATGACAATTATATGAATGCTATTGATTTATTAAAAAAGAGGTACGACAATAAATTAGTGGTAATAAACGCGCATCTAAAGGGTATGCTGGATACACCATCTGTGACAAAAGGCACTGGCAAACAGCTTAGATTATTTTTGACACAGATTAGGCAACATTTAAATTCGTTAAAGGCTCTTAAATTACCTGTTAAAGAATGGGATGTGTTATTAGTTTTTATTTTTACGCAAAAGCTAGATTTTCAGACTCATAAGGCATATGAATTAGAGAAGGATAGTGGTCAGGCGTTGCCAAATGTTGAGGAATTTCTGAATTTTTTGGAAAGAAGGTGTGCAGCACTTGAAAACATTGAAGTCGATGGAATGAAAACTTTAAATTCTTGCTTAAGGGATAGACCATTGAAGTCATTATTAGCTCAGGAACAATTAGGAGATAAAAATAAGCAAAAATGCAATTACTGCAGTCGTGATGGGCACAGGATACTTAAATGTTTTAAATTTTTGGGTTTAAAGTTAGCAGAGAAACGTACATTCGTGAAAGCTAATCGCTTATGTTATAATTGTATAAGCAAGGGTCATGGGGTAACAAAATGTCAAGAAAAAGGATGCAAAACTTGCGGTAGAAGGCATCATACTATGTTACATCAGGATGGGTATAAAAGTGGTCGAAACTCAAGTCAAGATGGTACGAGTCAAGGTCACGATGGTCCAAATAATGGACAAGGTTTTAATCAAAGTATAGGCAACCAGTTATCAAATAATGTAGGGTCAGGAACAGGTTCAGGAAACCATGGATCATATTTGGGCATATCGGGTGATCAACATTTAGGGATTTCCCAAGGGCTTAATATGGGTAAGTTACGGGAAGACAACATACAGCAGAGTGCTGTATCTTTATCAGGTTCAGGGTCGCAGATTTTATTGGCAACTGCCCAAGTTAATTTAATTATGGCAGACGGAAACAAAATAAAGGCAAGAGCTTTATTGGATTCGGGTTCTCAAACTAATTTTATAACTACCAAACTGTTTCAAAAATTAAGGGATGCTGATTGTTATACAACAACCTTTAAAATCGGGGGTATTGCTAATAATATAACACAAGTTAATAAAATGGTAAATTTATTAGTAGAATCACAGGTAAATAATTACAAGCTCAAGGTTAGTTGTGCAATTTTAGACAAGATTACATGTCGATTACCTCAAGTATCAATAGATACAAATAAAATAAAAATTCCCTGCAACATTAAGTTGGCAGATCCATGCTATTTTAGGCCTTCAGAAATAGATATGCTAATTTCAGCTGATTTGTACTTTCAGATTGTGCGTTCTGAAATAATCAGACTGGGTCCTGGTCTACGAGTTCTACAAGATACACAACTAGGTTGGTTGGTTTGCGGGAGTGCACCTGTATATTCGCATTTCAAGGGTAAAGCTCGTCAAGTTAGTGGCAACAATATTAGTGTTAATTTATTTTGTCAATCTGAAACGATGAGTGTTGAGGAGGTAATACCAAAGTTTTGGCAGCTGGAAGAAGTCAATAATAAACGAATTTTATCTGTAGATGATAAATTATGCGAACAAAAGTTTCTTAAGTCATATAAACGGGTAGAAAATGGGAGTTTTCAAGTAGATTTACCAATGCGTGATGATAATGATTATTTAAAATTGGGAAATTCTTTTGATTCCGCGCAAAAAAGATTTAAATCTTTGGAAAACAGGTTTAACAAAAATCCAGAATTATTTGTACAGTATAAAGATTTCATTGATGAATATGTTTATTTGGGACATGGAAAGTATGTTGAGTCAGGGATTGATAAAAATTTATGCAGGGTATTTTTGCCACATCATTGTGTAATTCGGAATGATGCTAAGTCAACAAAACTTCGTGTAGTTTTTGACGCTTCCAGTAAAACTTCAACAGGATTATCGCTCAATGATATAATGCTTAAAGGTTTTCCGGTTCAGCCGGAACTGTTTGATATCCTCTGTAGATTTCGTACTTTTGAATTTGTATTGGTTACAGATATAAAGAAGATGTACCGTATGATTGACATAAATCCCAATCAAAGGTGTCTACAAAATATCTTGTGGAGGGACAGGCGTGACGAAGACTTCAAAATAATAGAGCTGCAAACCATCACATACGGAACTAATTCAGCGCCTTTCTTGGCGACTAGGTGTTTAAATCAGTTAGCCACTGATGAAATGTTGAAGTACCCTATTGCTTCTAAGGCTGTTCTGCAGCAGTGTTACGTTGACGACATTTTGTGTGGAGCAAACTCTAAAAATGATACACTGGAATTAAAGGAACAATTAATAAATTTGCTAAAATCTGGTGGGTTTACATTACATAAATGGTGTTCGAATGATATGTCTCTTTTAGAATCGGTTGATGTGAATAATGGTAATAGTAAAATAGATATTACTGATGAAAACTTTTTAAATAAAGTACTGGGTATTGTTTGGCATCCTGTTCAGGATATTTTTAAAATTTCGGTGCCATCCTACGAAAACATGGATTTGGAAAGAGTGACAAAGCGTCAAGTTTTATCGAAAATAGCACAGATGTTTGATCCAATGGGATATGTAGGTCCAGTGGTTGTGGTTGCTAAAATTCTTATGCAAGAAATATGGGCTAGTAAAAGGGATTGGGATGACGAATTACCATCTACAATTGTACAGAAATGGAAAGGGTTTTCTGAAAAACTTGATTTATTATGCGGGTTGCAAATTCCTCGTTGGTTATTTAACTCGCAAGAAATTGTTGAGGTCCAAATTCATGGATTTTCAGACGCTTCTTTGGCGGCATATGGGGCGTGTGTGTATGTTCGTGCTATTTACTCTAACAACACTGCCACAAGCAATCTTCTTTGCTCAAAATCTCGAGTAGCACCGTTGAAAACAATAACGTTACCACGGCTCGAGTTGTGTGGGGCGTTACTGCTGTCTCGATTGGTTCATAAAGTTTTATTAATCAGTGTTGATTTGGAAATTAAGAACGTATATCTGTGGACGGATTCTAGTATAGTATTAAGTTGGTTGGACTCATCTCCAAACCGATGGGCTACATTTGTAGCTAATAGGGTTTCTAAAGTGCAAGAACTTACTACAAATAGCAAATGGAGACACATAAGGTCACAGGAAAATCCTGCAGATTATCTTTCTCGTGGTTTAACCCCTTCTGACATGTTATCAAATAATCTTTGGTGGCATGGTCCAAGATTTCTGTTAGATAACGAAACAAATTTCTTAGATTCGGAATATCCAAAAGTCGAGATATTAACAGAACAACGAAAAGTTGTTCTTACCCAGACAGTTGCTGATCCTTTGATCGATTGGTTGAGATTTTCAAATTTTAATCGTTTGCAGAGGTCCATGGCTTATTGTTTGAGATTTTTAAAACGAACAAAAGCTCATGAACAGCCTAGTGTAAATGAATTACATGGGGCACTACTAAAAATAATTTTATTAGTTCAGTTGGGGAGGTTTCAGAAGGAATATGAATATTTAAAATTAAATTCTAGCGCCAAACAGGACAAGGTTGGTGTTGTGTTTAAAGACAGTAGTGTGAAGTGTTTAAACCCATTTTTGGGTAAGGATGGATTATTGAGGGTTAATGGTAGACTAGCTAAGGCGGATATTGATTACAATCAAAAGTTTCCTATCTTATTGCCAGCCAAACATCATGTTGTTACTCTACTTATTCGATTGGAACATGAAAAACTTCTTCATGCTGGTCCACAAGCGGTTTTAGCTAATTTGCGTCTAAGATATTGGCCAATTCATGGCATGGTTCAAGTAAAGTCGGTTATTAAAAAGTGTGTTATCTGTCATAAATTTAGGGCACAAACATAAACGCAAATAATGGGTTCACTACCACTTGACAGAGTGACTGTTGCACGTCCTTTCTTAAAGGTCGGAGTAGATTTCGGTGGGTCGTTTACAATAAAACAATCAAGGCTTCGTCGTTCAACCACAAGTAAGGCATATATCGCATTGTTTGTATGCATGGTATCTAAAGCGTGTCATATTGAATTAGTCAGCAGTCTAAGTACTGATGCCTTTCTTCACACTTTAAAAAGGTTTATTGCTAGGAGGGGCTGTCCTATCACCATCTATAGTGATAACGGGACAAACTTCCAGGGGGCCAATAATGTATTAAAAGGCATTTATCAATTTTTTATATCTAAAGAAAATTTGGATGTCATACATATATTTTTGGCCGATAAGGAAATTGAGTGGCGATTTATTCCGCCAATTAGCCCTCATTGGGGAGGATTATGGGAGGCGGGTATAAAATCGACAAAATTTCATTTAAGACGGATTGTGGGTAATTTAACATTAACGTTTGAGGAAATGATCACTGTGTTGGCCCAGATAGAGGCAATTTTAAATTCTCGACCTTTGTGTCCTATCTCTTCTGATCCGTCTGATTTTAGTTGCCTTACACCTGCGCATTTCTTAATAGGTGAACCTTTGACGTCCTATCCTGAAAGAAATATAGCTCATATTCCGGAAAATAAATTAAATTTTTGGGAGTTATGTACAAAAATAAAACAGCATTTTTGGAAACGGTGGTCGGTGGAGTATCTGACTAGGCTTCAAAATAGACCAAAGTGGTTTTATCCAAGTAAAACCCTAGAAAGGGACATGATTGTACTTGTCAAAGAGGATAATGTGCCACCTTTAAAATGGCCCTTAGCTCGAATCATAAATATTACACCAGGATCCGACGGTAAGGTTCGTATGGTAAATATTAAAACGAAAGATGGGGTATTTACTCGTTCCATAACAAAGTTATGTCCTTTGCCATTTGAAGGAAATTCTTTGATGCCAACGCTTCAAGGGGGGGGAGGATGTTGCAGCGTGAAACCTTTTCACTTCCACGCCACTGTGTATGTCGGTGACAACACGCGCCATCTATTTAGCTTAGCCGCATCCAACATTTGATCGGCGCCAGTTGCCAAGGTTACCAGTCAATTTTGAATAGAGTGCGCATGCCAATATTTCAAATGTATGACTGACGTGCGCATAAGAAATGTAATGCAGCGTTTTTTAGTAGATCAGTCACGCAATTTTTAATGTTTAATGTTTTTAGTTACTTTTAAGCCGTAATGTGGCAAGACCAAGTATTATTTGTAATTGTGAGTTTTTATTATGATAATTAAAGTAATTGTTTTCCAAGAAAGTCAAGAAATTTCATTTGTTGAAGAAAGTTATCCATTGTGCAGGGATACAGTCCACTAAAGAAAACAAATTGAAGGACCCTAACACAAACTTTCGGGGAACAGTCCCCTTGATAAACTTATATTTTATGCGTTTAGCCAAACTCTGCTTGGCGACCGTCTGGAGGCTGCGTTGCCTCATCCCTTCTCGCGTCTGTCTCCCTTCCTTACGCAGCTTGGTAGGTGATTATTTTTGGTGAAGCGCCTGATTACATATGACAACCATGCCGCGCTGTTAGTATGTGGGTTTTATGATAAATCTTGGATATTTACGTATACGTGAGGAAAAGAGATGAACTAATAAAAACGCAGACAGCACAGCGTTTGTTATTGCATCGTGCGATAGCTACATAAGCGTTATATATACACTATATACATCAATTAGACTTCCAAGAATGCCATCAGTGGCGTACTTTGCTTTAACACTCAGCGTGTTCTCAACAATAGTATTAACATAGTTTTTATGTCCAGCTTTTAGGCTTAATTCGGTTACTGATATATTTTTTTTTGTAACCATGTATTTCCCTTGTCTATAATATTTAAATACTCCAGACACTAAGGAAAACTAGTATTATGTATAAGAAAGAAGTTTGTCCCTTTTCTTTTCGTCAGACCTAAACCTTGGACGCGCTTCGCCATACTACGGCTCATTGGCAAGGCTATGGACTCTGACGAGAAGGAAAGGGACTTTACAGTGTATTTCAACACATAATGTACGATACATATGCGAGATATTGCACGTGACGACATCTCGTGGCAATCGAGCTATCCACCCAGCTAGACCAGCGAGGAGTAAGAGAATACCAAACGCTGGAATGGAACCCGCATACGCAGGTAATGTTAAGTGGCGCTAAAAGTCAATTGTCGGTTTCTGCGAAGCGAAAACCCGATGTAAGATTGCATCGCGAGCATGTCTCCTCTTGGGGGTTTGCGTGGGCCCATTACCTGCTCGCGGTGGACATTTGGGGCGTTTTTGGGCCTCTACATCAGCTACCTGTTGCTGCTGTGGGGTCGATGGACGATTCCTTGTGTTTTCTGTTGATGTCTTGGTGGGGCCACGCTCCCTCCCGTACAGGCTACTACGCTCTTCGTATTTCTTTATTGACATTGTCGACATAAATTCAAAATTTTAATAACGCTCTTTAAAAATGGCATCAATGATCAAATTTTTTATAGTAGCACAAATTTCTTCTACTCTCTCAATTTTAGATAGCATCTTGAGCGTGTCTTCTGTTGGGGGTTAGCGTAGGCCTATCATCCGCTCGCGGTGGACATTTGGGGGGGGGGGCGTTTTTGGGCCTTTACATCAGCCACTTATTGCTGCTGTGAGATCGATGGACGATTCCTTGTGTTTTCTGTTGGCGTCTTTGTGGGGCCGCGCTCCCTCCCATGTAGGCTACCACGTTTTGTGCTTTTCTTTGTTGACATTACGTTACTCTTTCCATCCCCATTGTACATAACTAAACCTTCAAAGACAATCACCTTTATTATGCCACATTTAAGCCAGTCTGCCCATATTCTTATTCTAGTTTGTATTTCTTTCATTATGTATTACAATGCCTTTTCCTTATAATATTATTAGTACTTTCGATTTAAATTCTTAAACGTCCACCTAGTGTTAGAGCAGTGAACCTCTACTCAAAGTGCATGTTTCGGTGCAGCGATAACTGCCTTCTATAAACTTTTATAACTCCCTTTTTTAAAATTTTTTATAATTGTTAAAAATCATTCTTCTAGCCATTCATTCACAGATGTCGCAGTCTCTTCTGTATTCAGGTACTTTGTGTCAGATAATCCATGTTTTATAGACATTGTAAACATAATATCGAGTTACTCTAAATTGCACTGACACTCGACTATTAAGATTTCTACAATTCGAAACTTGTCATGTCATATGCCAAATCTCTTCTGATTCGCACATTAACCACACTTTTGCTTAAAATTATTTTTAATTCTTTTCACGTTACATGTGGTAGTGGATAGCACTAAACTCTATTATCTCTATTCCTACAAAGGTTTTTTGATCACTAAAATGTTCATCTATTTAAGCCTTAGAGGGGCTGAGCCCCCATCCAACCAAGGTTGGTTGAGTTGACCAATATATGATTAAAATTCAAAACAACAAAAATAACATAAAAAACTAATTTCCTTTTTTAATTTCTCCACAACCATATTATGTTTTTGAAAACTATTCATGTGGTTGGTAACTAAATAAAATAATAAAAAAAAAATTTCTTTTTTCATTTCTCCACATCAATAATACTATATTTTCAAAAACTATTCATATGGGTATCATCACTCTTAACACTTCCAACTAAATTTTCCTGCCTTAATAAATATAAAAAACTAAAATAATTTAAAAATATGCTTTTTTACAAATCTACCACGTTGAGTAAACTCAAGTTAGTCTTCAACTAAAAAAATTTCACTAGATATTATCTTAAAAGTTGTACTCATTAATTTGAGGCAACTACTTTAACTTAAACTACACTCGATTTAGGTAAGTCCCTTATGGTGTATGTTGTTGTTGTATTTTCATACATTCCTTTTAGTTCCCTGAGGATGACTATATATGTAGTCGAAACATGTAGGGAAAATCGCTAAATATATTATTTAGAAAATATGTCATTTGTAGAGGAAGACAGAAGTGTTGTTTTAATTTACATTACCTGCACTCCACTGCAAGTATGGACTAGGTACTTCTTCAAATTTAAGAAATTGAAGTTTGTCTCTTTTCTTTTGGTCAGACGCTATAGCCTTGCCGATGAGCCGTAATACGGCGAAATGCGTCCAAGGATTGGCATTCTCAAACGTTTTTTAGAATTTTCTCTGCCTTGTAAAAAATTTTTAAAATAGCTGCATTTGTGGCTCCACGTCCAACTTTCTTGACAAAGAAATATTTGCTTGTCATTTCGCTATTCGAAGGAACATGATTATTGCTGAAGTTTTCCTTACTATATGTGGATATCGTGTACATACTATAGGTATTGATGGACGTGAACAGATTCATTCATTTTCTTCTCTTTTAGCAACAAAAACAATTGTGGAAATTATGTTCATTATAAAAATAGTTCTCAATGTATGAGTTTGTTTCTTTTATACAATACTATGATTAATAAAATGTTTATTATGTATTTGTTAAGCAAACAGCCTCAACATCAAAGTATCATTTGCGCTTTGTATATTGATAAAGCCAAGTATAAAGTAATAGAGTGAAATTTAACTGATATTCGCTTTAAAAAACGTTTCGTTTTTGCTCTTTTTTTTCCTTTATGGCGCTCTAGGAGCGGTGCGTGTGCGCAGGAAACGATTCACGTTGGTCTTGAATCTTTATCTTCTCTCATTTATCATCCAGCCTCTAATTATTTATCCAGCGTTCTCTGGACCGTTTAATTAAATATTAAAATATATTGCATTATTTGCCAAAAACTGTTGTAATTATAAATTTGTCGCAAACAGTGTTTCTAAATTAGCTTGCATCTTTTTTAAGATGTTTGAAACTTCACATCAAAAACTAGAACAAGCCAATAGGTGGTAAATATCGTGGGAAATGATAGTTATTTATTTTGTATATTTGCCCAACATTAAATGCAGAGGTGTATAGTTTTCTTTAGGGGCAAGATAATTAATTTAACATTCACTCCCGGACTAAACTGCTTTCGATAGATAACTAATGCTCAACGTGGACTGTAAAAACCTTTTTGTATTATGTTGTAATACTTTGTTACAAAAAGTACATTGGTTATCTAATTCCATACCTGATTTCCTGATTAGTTTAATCCATTGCGCTATCAAAATTTTGCCTAATCAATTATCAAGCATGTCGACATGTGAAGCGGAAGCAGTCGGAAACGCGTGAGATCTCGCTCTGTCCTTATTTATGATTATTATTAGTATTATTATTATTATTATTATTATTATGAAATGTCACAATTTAATTATAATATTAAGGGCGACGTTAAACCCATCAAGTTGTTCGTTACCATTTTAAATATTTATTAAATTGGAATGTTTATGATTTTTGACGGATTAAAATATAATTCATTGGTGTATTATTTTATTTTAGAGAATACATATTTATGCCGATTGAAGCCGAAACTAGGGCAGGAAAATGGACACTACAATGCTTGAGAGGTTGTTCAAAATGTCCCCCTTCAACTTCCAAACACTTTCTCACTCTTTGTCCAAATAAATTTCGTATTCACCCTAACATATCATCTGAAGCTGGAGGTGCAGTTGCCATTACTTTGCCTTTTATAAAGCCCCACAAGAAAAAGTCAAGGGAGTCACATCTGGGGATCGAACAGGCCAGTTGACCGGACCAGCTCAACCAATCTACCTGTTCCTAAATATTTCATTTAACTAACCCGTAACTAGGGGCCCGTACCGCATGAGTGGAACACCGCGTCCTGTTACAACCACATGTCAAGCTTTATGTGTTGGTTTAATAATTGGGGTAATTGGTCTTTTAAAAAATATGTGTACATTTCTTCATTTAAATGTCCTTCATAGAAATGCGGACTCTAGCCCCGATAATTCCACACCGGACATTGATTAACCAGGAATGTTGATTTAAAAGGGTTCCAATCCAGTGGGGATTTTCCGGCTCCCAGTTGGGCATATTCTGTCTGTTAATCCTAAGAAAAGCAACCAAACAAAACTAAGAAATTAAATTTCTAATAATGACGAATAACTTAAAATTCCACCTGCCCCCAATAATTATAGAAGGTGAGTTCGTCAGAAAATATTACATTCTTGAACAACCTGTTGTTTCCTTGTATTTTGTCGTATGATAATATTGCAAAAGGTAACGCGATTTTCAAAGTCTTGCCCATACAGCTCCTGTTGAAGCGTAATGTGGTATGAATAAAACTTGTACAAGTTCAGTATGGTTTTAACTGATTCTTGGCTCATTTCATCATTTCTAGCAAACCGCCTGGAACCTACATGAGGGTCAGTAGCTACCGCTTCTAAAACACCAAAAAAAAAAACTGCTCTCTCAAAAAAATAATATCTTGACTATCCAGTAAGATTGACTTTTCGTTTTATTTTTTCGGAGGAAAAATTAGTTTATGTAAAATTTGCCAGAATTTTTTTTATCCTAGGTTCTCATCTTTGACTAGTCGACAAAACTGGAAGAGTTAAAAATGATTTAGGCTTCAGTCGACAAAACGAGAATAAACCCTCTGCCCACACCAGTGCTGGTTTTTTGTACTTTTAAATTAACAACATATCAACTTGCACATTAAAATTCGCTCTCATGTTTTGAGCAATTAACTGAAAAATAATTATTAAAACGTCATACTTTTCAACAGACGTAAGTAATAGTATATTACAATAGAAGTACGGTAGGTACGTCTTTACCGCATGTGCGTGATGTTTAACAAAACAAGCCGAAGGCGAGTTTGGTATATCACGCAAATGCGGTAAAGACACCTACCATAAGTGTATTGTACCATATTTTATCTACAATCATGTTTTAGGGCACCAATATTAAAAACTCTAAAAGAGCACTGTTTTAATTTACCCCGTAGGTGCCTCGTAAGTCGTTATCAACAATGCATTAACATGAGGTTGCTAGGGAAATAAATTATAGAAATTTAATAGTTGGCTTTTATATGACAGATGTAAAACTTGACAACGGAATAAACGATAATTATTTTTGTAACAATTTCGTGAAAGTGTGTTTTACGTCCTTTAAACGGAAGTCAGTAGCAGCAGTGATGATGAAATTCCGAAGGAAGTTCTGGACATTGCTAAAGCAGCTACCCTTAATTTATTGCCAGATAAATTACGGCATAGACATGAGAAGGAATATGGGCTCTCCATGGACTGGTGTTCATCAAAGAAAGTTAAAGCAATTAGTGAAGATGTGATGCTTGCCTATTTTGTGGATAAATTTAAGGACAGTAAATCATCCTCTTTATGGAGTTACTACTCAATGCTCAGATCTACTATAAGTAATAATAAGTATCAAAAATAATGTCGACATAAGCAGGTATGCAAAACTGATGGCATATTTAAAAAGGAAGCCTGTGGGATACAAAGCTAAGAAATCAAAGGCATTCTCCAAGAATGAGGTTGTAAAATTCCTTGTTACGGCACCAGGTGAAGAGTTTTCATTAATGAAGGTACTTAATTGCGATTTTTTTTAGAACTACTTTTAAATAACAACTTATTTGCTTGTTTCAGGTGGTACTCATTGTGGGCATCGCTGGGGCATGTCGCCGAGTGGAGTTATGTAAAATAAAAATTGAAGATATTAAGGAATTTGAAACCCACCTTGTTGTAACTGTCCCGGAGACAAAAACACATGTAGATCGACAGTTCGTGGTTTACGTGGAAGGATTTTCATCAGAAATTAATAATATTTCAATTTTCAAGAAGTATAGAGCCCTTAGAGCCGATCATACTGCCCATACACGGTTATTTATTGCATATAAAAAAGGAAGATGCACTATCCAACCACTGGGTATAAATACTTTTGGAAAAATACCTTCTCAAATTGCATCATATTTAAAGTTGTCCAGTCCCAAAGAATATACGGGACATTGTTATCGAAGGACGTCAGCTACCTACATTATTAGTAGATGCTGGCGGGGATATCATGAGTTTAAAAAACATGGTGGATGGAAGTCCTCCAGTGTTGCGGAGGGCTATATTGAAAATTCGGTGCAAAATAAAATAGGAATTGCAAAGCAAATAAATGGTGTAGAAGAATATGCAGAGAGAACCTCATGTTTTAGTAAATCTGTAAATTTCAATTCTTGTGTCTCATCGGATAGTAAAACACTTCCTTCATCGATATCGTTTGGAAATTCTTACAAATTCTACAATTAATATTAATATTTCTTAATTTATAAGTTTGGATTAGTTTAGAAATTTAATTTGTTATACATTTAATGTTTAATAGAGTTTCTTTTAAAAATAAAAAATACAATTGAATAATATAAAAACTTGTTTTTATAGTATATAATTACTTACAGCACTAGTGCGGTAAAGTGATACTTACCGCACTCAAATCAGTGCGGTAAGTAGTTACTTACTATACTTACACGCTTGTAGATAAACATAAGAATTGTACGAAACGTACAATGTCACTTTCATGCACTGACGGTATCAGTGTGTGGTTTTATACATGAAATCAATATGATACTAAACCTAAATTACCGAAACGTATTAAAATTTTTCCACAGAGAAATTATAAAACAAATAGAAATTCTGTAAAAAGCTGTAGCTAGACAAGCTATTTAAATTTACTCAAGTCAAGCCTGCCTTTTATAGGGAATTTTTTAATCTTTTCTTTTGTATGCAAATCAAGACGTTTAATTTTAAAAGAATAAAAGCTTCGCTGTCTGGATCTTGTTCCAATAATTTTACGTTTCATTTTTCAACATTTTAACTTTATTGGAATATTCAGATGGTTCACGGGTCGCTTAGTTTTCTTTTCGCTTATTCTTTTAGAAATGCAGGTTAGTTGTTTCATATAGGTACTTTTGCTAGTGCAAAGATTATTTTTGGAGACTTTTTTAACGATGAACTACACTTCTTGTTTGATCATAATATTTTAAAATAAACTGCTCATATAGTGCGTTTTCTTTTAAAACCGTATTGGGACTTCTTTTACTGTGTCGATACAGCTGACTCTGACAGTACCGAATACTTTCGAGGATACATAGCCCCAATAAAGTAATCTAAATCCGAAATATTGGGATTCAACCTCGCGATTTAAGTAAACCAAAACGGTTCTGGGATCGTGGCCATCAATAACTTGGTGACAGCTGCTGTATTATGTCCGGCAGCTCCATCATGCTGAACCATCTAAAGACACTATAAGGCAGAAGTACCGTAAATGAAATAAAGGTATTGCAATATACTTAGTGCCGGTACTTTTGACACTGATTAACTCATTTGATAGATGATTAAAATGATTACGGTTTTGAGCTGGATTTATAAACTTGAAGGCGGCGTCGGCGCTCGCGCTGGCGTGGGCGCTAAAAGTTAAACAAGTGAGTCGCAATTGAGTGATTTATAAACTTCGCCGGCGTTCGACATAAACCATCTTTATCCTTCCAGCGCCGGCGTTCGTGAAAAATCCGTAGCGCCGCGTCATAACCAATGGGATTTTAGCATTTCTAGTCATGTTTGGCATCTGCCAATCTGTCAATGGCCAATCGTCATTTTAATTTTACTACCGCTAAGACACCAAGTAACTTTTTCTTCCTTGCTAAATCCATTTATTTAACTCTTTCTTTTTGTTGTAATAACTGGCTGGAGAAAATACCACCTGAACTAAAATTTTAGAAGTGTCAGATTATGCTTTTGTTTGTCAACACTGCGAACGCGAACGCCAAGTTTATAAATGCCCACTATGCTTGTCTACGACGAACGCTGGCGCCGACGCCAGCGCCGACGCCGGCGAGAGTTTATAAATCCAGCTTTGAATGTACCAACGTCAATATAAATTTGTGGGTTTTGGCACATTGGAAACCATCATTATTTTAATCGACTATCAAATAAGTTAATTAGTGTCAAAAGTACCGACACTTAGATAATTAAGCTAGATAACATTGGAAACCAAAAAGTCTTGCGAAAAAATAGAAACTCTTGATTTCGTTTTTCTTCTTGTTCTTCAAGACAGAATATTGCGAATTATGAACTTACCATCCGAGTTATTGCAGTCAGAAGACATCGATCTTTTCTTTGCACATGATCAGCTCCACAATCCGTTGCAGAGTATTCAGAGTTTAAGGGCAAGTTTTAATTCATTACTGGCAAATGTGCCAGATATTTGAAATAAGTGGAAATCGAGATAAAGTTTTCAGACAAAAGATCACGTAAAGTCAAGTTTTACTTCCTATTAATCCTCAACATCGCTTCCTATTGAATATTATCTACCCAATGATAGATACTACATCATCGCAACTTGGAAATACATGTACTGGAATGAGGAATGTTTTGGATACTTATCAAATCGTGCAACCTCAGCTTTCTACAAATTGATTGAAAAGTAACTTGGAGCAAAAAGCTGATGAGTTTTCAAAAACTATTTGAAATGACGTGTCATCTTCTTTTTCATCTCAGTCGCTTTCTGTTAGGCCGACATTTTCGAAAAAGATCCGTCTTATGAAAGTTTCAAGGAGTTAGCTCGTTTCCTAATCATTCAAGATGTGTCATTGTCGTCAAGATTTCTGGGCTATAATTACTGTTTTCACATGTTCATATTAGATGTAAAGAATTGAAATGCTGTGGAACTTTTCCTTATGATTCATCGTTACGGCAAGCGAATTTTACTGAGTTAATATAGAAGTATAATGATTGAAAAAGTACTGTGACTCTTACCCTTTATTTATTTTAAATTAATATCATAAGTATAATATAAATGAGGCCCCACATTTTGTTTTGCCCCGGGGCCCTTTCAGCCAAAGTTCCGACCCTGAGAAGTGATATGGTTATTGGCCACTTCCGATGCACCAATTTACAAATTATTTTGTGAAAATAACAGAACATCACATCTACCTGCTCTCTGCAGTAGAAAGACAAAGACAAAGGTAACAAGTTGGATAAAAATTCAATTTCTGGGATAAATAGATTTTAAACATAAGAGTTTTTTGTCTAGGATAAATAGATTTTTTCTACGATCATGCAAAAAGGGACAACTTTTGTAGTCACCGTCTTATGGCAAAAGTTAGCTTTTATTGCACGCGTTCAATAAATAGTATATTATTAACCAAGGTTTAGACAGCCATCATTATTGCCCGAGCGGCAAGTTTAAATCACGAGGAGCGGAGCGACGAGGGATTTAAGACGCGAGGGCTATAAGCTGTCTAAACCGTGGTTAATATAATTTTTTTCCACTACTACAAACTTTTATAAGACATTTATCTTTATAGTATTAATAATTATAAAAAATGAGAGGTAGGTACCTATAAGTATATTTTTTAATCAAGTTACCTGCGCTTTGGAATTGGCAAAATATTTTGTTGTTGTCAATTTTTGTTCATTTATGTCATCAGATTTCACGAGTTTTCCGTTTTTTTTTTAAAATGAGCGAAGAAAATGTTAGTGATATTATTATGTGTACACCTCCAGAATTAAGGATGAAAGCAGAAAAAATGTTGATTGTATCGATATTTTACAATATCAAGTAATCTAATATGTATTGATAATTATCTGGTTGCCTAACCACATTCATGTTTATGAATTCATGTTGTAGAATCAAAAAATCAAGTTACCTGCCTTCAAATAGATTCTTGAAGATCGGTCAATAATGGATTTCAATGCCTTATTATTGACCATGGTCAATAATAACTTATAAGGTAGAGAAAAACGATTTCTAACGTTAATAATCGGTCAATAATGGCGATGTTATAGGTTAGTAGTGGAAAAAATACATTATTGCACGCGTGCAATAAAGTGTTTTCTTGGTTGCCTATATTCACCACAACCCACCGAAACGACACTTAACCACAGCCTACTTAACTTGGCGTTGGGGCCGTTGGTTGCCTATTCCTCAGTCAATTAGAATAAGTTTCTCAAAACTTTTACCCTTATTTATTGCTTATTTATTATACATTTACTGAAAGAAAAATTTTAAGAGACATTTAGCAACATAATATCCAACAACAAACGAAGACTGTAACAAAAGACCGTTTAATCAAAAACATTTAATAGTACTTTAACCCTGACAATGGAACATTATGCTGAATAAAGCTCCAAGAAACCTAATCAAACTTATTTCTTTTATTATTGTAAATTTTATTTTACGTGAAAATATAAACAAACCCTAAATTCGGCAAAACTTGTTTTATTTAATATTATTAAGTTACAAAATGAAAAGACGAAGTATACAAAAATTACACTTGTACAACATTAGAAAGTGGTTATTTATTGGAATGTGTGTTTATGGTTATGTGACAATAAGTGCAATTGCTAATATTAATTGGAGATGGACCGGGCATTGATGATAAATAATTTATATAAAATAGGTTCGATCATAGAAAAAATATTGTATGCAACATGTGCAAAAAGGCTGTTTATTGCACACGGCACACTTATTCACCTCGACTACATCTCGGTGAATAAATGTATGCCTTTGTGCAATAAACAGCTACTTTTTGCACTAGTTGCATAAATAACTATTAAACATAAAAGTTTCTTGGCGTACAGATATAAAATTGAAAGATCTAGTTCTTATTTAATAACTATTCTATAGTAAGTATAGTATATCTGTTATTTGCAGGGCATGAAATATCTTCATTCCACGCAAATTAAAGTACATGGTTATCTAACGTCGAGGAACTGTGTCATTGATGCTAGATGGGTGCTAAAAGTGACTGACTATGGGTTGCCAGCATTTTACGAAGCTCAAGGAATACAACCAGCTACCAAAACTGCCAGAGGTAAGTATCACGATGCTGTTAACTGGCTAGTTTAGGTTTATTAATAAGCTCAAGTGTTAAGCTTAACCACGCATTGTATCATGATTTTTTTGATAAAGTTTTTAAAACCTTTAAGCTTGATTTATAAACTCGAAAAGTTGGTGAAGTTGAAGTTATGATCAAGTTTGTGAGGTTAGATATTCCGAACTCCGAGCATAAAAATCGGTTATCTCGAACCCGGGAAGTTTTCGAACCTTACATGAGCTTTACATCAACAACATGAACGAGTGTATAAATGGAACTGAGTGTTCCCTTTAGATTAAATTGAACTCCTATTCCCAACACCAACTGAACCTCAACCTCGCCAACTTTTCGAGTTTATAAATCCAGCTTAACTTGTGTCGATCTTCAACACTGTAATTAATAATTAATTAGAACATGTTTTATAAGAATTACTGTATTTACTGTAGTCTAAACATGTTCTCAAAAATTTATTTTCCCTCTATTTCCGAATAATACAATCAGGCAAAAACCTCATTGCGTATTCCAGATGAAAGTTATAAACTTTATGTGCCACGGCAGAATTGTAGAAGACATGAGGAAATCGTATCCGTGCCAAATATTATAAACTGTATACCAGCTTGAATATAACATATTTTTCACAAACAATACTAAGTTGAATAAAGTAAAGAATAAAACACAGAAAGTTAATAAATTTGCGGAAATTCTATTTCTTTTATTGCAATGAAAGAATTTATATTTGTTTTTATATTGCTATGCAGGATTCTTGGTAATATAGTGGGAAAGTTCAGTAGTTTTCTGCCCTCTTCCAGAAATTTCTAATCACATGAAGGTACTCTTTAGGGCTATTGAAATCGTAAATATTTTACTGGTGTGAAATTTCAGGTCAACGGCTTTAAGCGTGTAAGAATGAGAATAATTACTGGGATATTATTACTTGTGTTGGAGAAAGGTTCAATTGTCTAGTTGCTTAATTTAATAACAACAAACAGGTATCAAGTTAAAGTAGCGAAAGCACGGCAACGCCGCCGTTTACAATCTTTTAATTTATCTACGGTGCATCGAGGCGAAAAATCCACATGAAAACAAGACAAGATAGTTGAGTTCTAAAACGTAAAACCAATAACAATTTCCTAGTCTACGCGCAAGGTTTGAAAGAGCATGACAAAATGTTACTGTGTACGAGAAAGAGGGATGATATATCGCATATACGAATTAACATGCTTTGACAAATAAGATAATCCCCGCGGCATTTTGCGCGGGTTTAGTTGATTTTATGGCACTCAAGCCAAGTAATTAAGTTGGTCAATTTGCGGAGATCCTGAAGATATACTAATGTGATTATTATATTCTGACTTAAGCAGAGTTTCGTATCACGCCGCAGACGGTCTTCTCGCAGCATTTTACGCGGGTTTAATTGATTTTATGGTATTCAAGCCATGAAATAAGTTGGAAAATTCTCGGAGTTCTATCCCGAAGGTGTACTAATATGACTACTACATCCCAACTCTAGTTCCGTTTATTTGTTGGAATAACGTGGTCAATTCGCGGTGTTAATGCCCGAAGGTATAATAACGTAGTTAGTATACCACGACACGAGTCCTGTTTATCTGTTATAAAAAGCAGCCTGAAGTTCGTAGATTCGATAAATTCTCGAAGAATACAGTCGTTTATCCCAATATTATTCTTTGTTTAGTGATGTAAGAATGTATAGCTGTTTTAATGCAGTAAGTAGTTACCATACTAACTTGTAAAAGTAAAAAAAGTGTTTGCTGCTACGCAGCACAGATGTGAAGATGAGTAAATAAAATACAAGGAGTAAATAGATGTACTGTGTGTAAGAATAAAGCCTTTTATTTCAACTGACATATTGTGAACCACACAGCCTATGATAAATACAGTAAACAATTTATGTTTGGCCTCAAGGCGGCGCCAACAACTTATATTGACCTGATATATTACTGGTGTACTGAAAGGAGGCTACTTTTAAATACAAAAACATTACTTTATCCGCATACCGTAATTGACAACTGCTAATAAGTTTAGGTGATCATATCACATCTTATGTGATCTTGTGGACTCCGAATTATAAGTGCACACGACTAGACTACAATATGTCCAGCGTAGATTCTTACAACATCGTTCATTCAAACTTAGCTAACTTTTTCCCCAAACTATGTATATATCGCCTACAGTTATTTTAATTCAAATTTAGGTTTTCTAAACAAAGTCTATAATAAATAATTGAAGTGACTACCAGCAACTGATATTCTTCCCCTTCTTATTTTTTACTATTTTCTTTTGTATTATTTTCTAATAAAGCAATTAATAGATATTTATTTATTTCGTTTTTTTTACTTACGTTTATTAAATTAGTACAATAATTACTTTTTCTTAACTACCGTAAAACATGTTCCATTTCTATTTTTTGTTTTGATCATTCTTGCTAAGACTTTGTCTTGACAGTTTTTACAATGATTTTTGCTGTTTTGGCTTTTTCCTATTGGTTTTTGGCCTATGTAGTCAGGCTAGCGGTTGTTGTTGCATACTGCTGGGCTGTTTGTAGATTCGTCTCCTTTGGTGGAGGTTTCTGTTGAGTTATGAATGGGTTTCTGGTCACCCTTGTTTTGATGAAGAATTCTGTTAAGATCTTGTTTATGTGTCCAGTCACCGTATCGATGCTCGTTTCTCTGTGGACTTGGTGACTGTTTCTCATAAACCAGGGGACTCCTGTGATTTTTTAAGTGTATTATTTTGAACAGCTAGTAGTTCCTTCCTATGTATCTTTGACATCTGTGCCCAGGCTGGGCAGGAGTACGTGATGATTGGTTTTATGATTTGTTTTAGTAGCGTCAATTTTGTTTTGGTGATCATTTTTCTTGATGAGATTAAGAGGCTCAGTTTTCCAAGTGCTCCTCTTGCCTTTGCTGCTGTTATGTTAGTGTGACCCTTCCAGGTGAGGCGCTTGTCATATGTGAGTCCTAGGTATTTTGCTGTCTGTCTCCATTCAATTTGTGTGTTTCCTATTTTTATCTTCTGCATAGGTAGTTTTCTTGTTCTGGTAAACATGATCACCTGGGGTTTTCCCGGGTTTAATTTTATTTTCCATTTTTGAACCATGTTTCGAATATGTTTATATGGCTCTGCAGGTATTTTGTTACTTTGTCTAGGTCCCTATCTTTGCGGTTATGGCAGTGTCGTCTGCGCATATTGCTAATTTTGTGTTTTCGTGCGGTGACATGTCGTTTATGTAAGTTGAAGAGAAATGGCAATATTGGGGATCCTTGAGGAACTCCTGCTGCGATCTTTCTGGTTGCTCTAAAACACGTTGAATATAATTAAAAAAAAAAAACGGCTACTAATATTTGACATTATTATAGTTATTACAAGTTTAGTAGTTTCGTTGGGGTATGTGTCAGAGCCGCATTTAGTTTTTAAGAATTTTACGAAAAGTTTTTTCTAAATACCTTTTATATGACTTATTGGAAAATAATAAAATTTGGTGTGCAAGTCCATCATATAAGGACCTTCAAAAATGTCTTATACAATTTTGATGTAAAATTAATAGGGGAGCCAATATCGAAGGGTAGCAAAATTTACATGGGGTTTCCGATGGCCAGCCTTGCGATGCACTAACTGGAATAGTCTATGGGTATAGCGATCAAGGTACCTTTGGCTGACAGTTTCTTTCAAAAATACTGACATCTAACCAGGAACTTATTGTCATAACTATCTTAACCTAGAAGAAAAATGAAAGAAATTATATGCATTTAACAAACGTAAATGTTAGGTTAGGCATATTACTGGTTTATATCATATTGAAGTAACAGAAAGAAAATACAATAGCAAATGAATACTACTTGACAAGTTGTAATCAAATATGTATATATGTGAGAAAATTTGTTCTTTAGCCACTTGCTGAGACCTTATACAATAAGGATTAACCAAAATATGCTAAAACAGCTATTCTCTGGGCTATATGCCCCAACGAGCGCTGAATTATAAAGCAAAATTTGGCGCATTTTGACTAACACTGTTAGTACTAAAATACATACTCAGATTGTAGAAACTACCGGAAAGAAAAGAATGAGTTTTTATTTCCAATGATAGGAAGCTACACTGCTGCTACCTGTAGACCGGTTTCGAACCCTTTAGTGACAAGTGAGCATTAAGCATTGGAAAATCAAACCACCCTATTACCACAATATTGTTCTGCGTAAGATAAAAATCACGTAAAGTAAGTCAAGTTTTACTTCGATGAATTGCCCCAAGAGATCGTCAACATCGCCTCCGATTGAATATTTCTACCCAATGATTGATACTATAACATCGCAACTTGGAAATAAATTTTCTGGAATGAAGAATGCTTTGGATACTTATCAAATCGTGCACCTCAGTTTTCCACAAATCCATTGAGGAATGAGGCGAAAAGCTGATGTGTTCTTAAAAACTTTTTCAAATGACGTGTCATCTTCTTTTTCATCTCAGTTGCTGTCGGTTAGGTCGACATTTTTAAAAGAGATTCGTCTTATGAAAGTGTCAAAGAGTTAGCCCGTTTGCTAATCATTCAAAATGCACCATTGTCGTCAAGATTTCCAAATTATAACTTTTTTTTGGGTGCCACGCCCTTTTTCAATTGATGTTTCTTGCTTTTTAAAAATAGGAATAATAAGTAAAAAACGCATTTCTGGGTTGATTAATGGGTAATATTTATTAATTTGTTTATTATTTTATCTTAAAGGCGTTTTAATTTTGTACTTCGAAAGCCCTTTGAAGGCCTTACTCCAGGGCTAGCCCCTAACCCTACCCTATCCCCTGCGGGGCGTCAAACCTTAGGGGCCCCTGTGCGCTGCACTGAACTACCCTACGATAGTTACGTCAGGGGGCTCCGCAAGCACGCAGCCAGGGAGGGGGGGGGGGACGAGGGCAACATCTCCGAAATATATTGAACACTGAAGAAAAATATTAAATTTAATTATTTTCCCGCAGGGGTGTGTTAAAGCGATGGAAGCACCGCTTCCCCTACTGCTTTTAAAAGATAAAACATTTTTTAAATGAATTAAATTTTCGCCAAACGAAAATAATACCTATTTATTTTTAATTTCCAAACCAAATTTTGTATTACATACGTATATTTTGTATACATTTGTTTACTTTTTGTACCTGATTTGTTTTTAAGTTGTTTTTTTATTTTTTTGTGACGGAGCAACAACCTGCTTTTTGTTAAGCTTCTATTGGTAAGCCTATACCAGAAATAAATTTAGGGATAGGAGGTAAGTCGGCTAAAAAGTGTATATGATATTTAAAAATCGATTCTTACGATAAATATCTGGATGTAGCACGTTAGCAAAATTATTTTGTTGGCCTTGTTTACTCTTTGTTAATGCGAGCGCTAGTGACAAAAGTTCCTGGAACTCTTGTGGTTTTTCGTGCCTAAACAACTTTTACAAAAACCTCAAAAGACTCTTTACTAAAAGAAAAGGTATTTGAAAAAATTAGTATTTAACATAGTTTGGACATTTAATTAAAACTTAATTATAGACTACATAATATGTAATGGGTTCAGGTTGATTACGTTTTCGACTGTCGAAAATATAACGTCATAAGCTGAAACTTTTTTTAGAACATCATGTAACTTTTACAACGTTAAGTAAGAAATTAAAAGACAGACAACTGTTTGATGGTTGTCTTAACTCTTTAAGAAGCTTCTTAAAGGAAATAGGCTTCGGATGGAAAAAAGATGAACCGAGGCGAGTGCTTATGGAACTTTCGCATGTAACTTTCAAACGATTGGTATTTTTGTAAGAATATGTTAAAGAAAAAGAAGCATCCTTATACCAATTCGTTTTCTTGGATGAAACATGGATTTTTCAGAATGGTGCCAATGGTCGATCTTGGCAAGATGAAAATAAAAGAAGTGTTAGATCTGCTAAAGTTGATGGTAAAAGGTATTATGCAGTAAACAAATATATAAACTATGAGAAGTTTACCTAGGTAAAACATATTTTTCTAGGTACATAATACTGCAGTCTGGTAGTGAAGATGGTTTTGTTGAGGGTGCAGAGGCAGTTTTCTCTTCTAAAACTAAGCTGAGTGACTATAATGGAGAAATGAATCAGCAAAACTTTTAACAATGGTTCGAAAGCCAATTATTGAAAAATTTAGCAAAGCCATCTGTGATTGTAATAGACAACGCCTTATACCATAGCATGTTGTTAACAAAAATACTTATGCCCGTACCCACCAATTTACACGTTAATCAGAATTAGTTAATTCTCGAATTAGCTTTAATCGCGATTTAGTTAATTCCCGTAACCACCAAGATTTTATTTGCTAATTTACTAATCACGGTTACTAAATTGGAATTAAGAAAAATGAGCTGGCAACCTCGCTTTTTCGAGATTTTTTTATTCTTTAAGTTGTCAATAATCAAGAATGGCATGGCAGTTGTCAATGTCAATATTTAAATTGTGTTTGTGAAAAATACGTATAAACATTTTTAGTGGATAATAATTATAAAAAAGGTAAGAAAAAAACTGAGTTTTAAACCAAAAGAGTAATTTTCTTCTCGTGTTATTTGTAGGCACATTCGAGAAGGTCGGGCATTTAAATACAGGCTTCCACTCATATAGCCAAAAAATATGATGAACTGGTTGATCGAAGGCTAGTGCTTGTGGAGAAACAAATCCAGGATTTTGCGGATCAGGAATTAGTTGCCCAGAAAACAAGAAATGAGCTGTAAATACAACTTTTAATATTGAAAATAAAACAAGCTAAAAAGAAATCCGAATAATTTCTTCCCTAGAATAGTACTGTCTGGTTCTGCAGCAGTATCACTTTAATGCTTGTCGTGCTTCCTTAGTTGTAAAGGTGATTTATGTAACAAATTTAGTTGTTTAGTCTTAAGTGTTGTTGTGTTGTCTTAAAAGTTTCCAAAGTGTTAAAATCATAATTATATTAAAATAAATAGGTGTATACAATATCAGTAACAATAAAGAAAAAAACAATATAAAAGTGTTAAAATTTCGATTTATTTCTCTCAAGTGTTATGCAGGAACTTGTCCTAACCTGGCATAAAACATCCTAATTCTTGAAATATAAATTTATAATAATATATATTGCAATCTGCGATTTCTACTAAACTTATTTTCACTCTGCCTAAAGTAAATGAAAAAATTGATTTATGAATGCTGCCTATGGTTTATCTGATTTCTGGGATTATTTTCTTCTAGCATCATTGGGATGTTGCCTTGTTCAGTAAGCTATTCTAGATGATTTTCCTCAATTTCTTCGGGCAAGGGAGGCACCTCATCCTCCATCCTTCTTGCCCGATTGAGTAAAACGCTTGTGGCTACAATTATTGGCAACACATTATCAATGTCATAACGTATAACGTATAACATAGTAGATCAATTAACAAATTTCAAGTTTCTTTTAAGATACTTATTATCTACTGCGATGAACTTACTTTCACTCTATTGTCGTAAATAAGAAGGGGATACGTATCTTCTAATTTTTAGGCTACTGTAGGCTTTGTCAACCGAAATCTTCAAAAAAAACCCCAAGTCAGGTATCTCCTCAAAATAATTTGGCCTCATTAAAATTTCTAGGAAACCCATCTTGTATAATATCTAGTACATCTAGGTCGTCGTCATAGAAGTCCAGCTCTTCTATGATGTCCATAACAATTACAAAAATGCGAATATTCAGCAGAAAACCAAAATAACAACACCAAAAAAACGCTACCAAGTCAAAATGACGTTTCTTGACATTTTCTAATCGCAATTAGGTACCTAATCGACCAAATTTGACCGGGTAAAGTTGATTGACAATTAGGTAAAAAAGTTCATTGGTGGTTACCGATTTAGTTAGTTAATCATACTTAAACCATAATCAGCAAAAATATATGTTGGTGGGTACGGGCATTAATATATCATGGAATAAAGCTGCAATTCAAGAATGGTTAACTACTAATAAAATTAAATTTGATTATACAATGTTCAAAGCCGAACTTTCACAAATCGTTAATAGGTTGGTACAAGACATTTTGTAAGCCCTTCTTTTAACATATTCTTGAATATTAAACTTAAATTGTTTTCAGACATAAGCCACCAAAAAAATATTTAGTTAATAACCTGGCTGAGCAACATGGACATAAAGTTTTACGGCTTCCTCCATACCACTGTATGTTCAATCCGATTGAACATATTTGAGGGATTACCAGAAATTATTACAACAGACAGTCGAGATGGCAGTACAGAAACTGACTGTATGAATATGTGGAAATAATCATTGGGTACTGCTACTCCTGATGTTTGGAAAAATTCAATTCGGCACACAGAAAGCGAGATATTAAAATGGTATGAAAGAGAACATGCATTAGATAGACTGAACATTGAACCCATTATTATTGAAGTAAATGAAGCGAGTGATTAAAGTAATTTTGAGGATGATTGAAGATCCATTTTTGTATTATTGGTTTATTAAGAGGCCTCTTCAAGAAAATAGGCTTGAGATGGTAAAAAGATGAACTGAGGCGAGGGCTTATGTAACTTTCCATGTAGCCTTCAAACGACTGGTATTTTTGAAAGAATATATTAAAGAAAAAGAAGCATTCTTGTACCAATTCGTTTTCTTGGATGAAACATGGATTTTTCAGAATGGTGCCAATGGTCGATCTTGGCAAGATGAAAATACAAGAAGTGTTGGATCTACTAAAGTTGATTGTAAAAGGTACTATGCAGTAAACAAATATATAAACTATGGGACATTTTTGTATATTTATCTTGTTTTTATAAAAAAAAAAAACTGTAATTCCCTCACTCGGATACTGGCAACACTGTCGATATCTGACGTCACTTAAAGGGTATGACGTGCAACGGTTTTAATTTTGCATTAAGTATAGGTAGGTATCCTAGTTTTAAACGTGTAATAACTGACGTAATAATTTCTGCTTACTTACGTAGCTGTTCACGGAAAATCAAATTATCGAAGACATAAATACCCTACCTATTGACATTTCAAATTTGTCACCAGCCATATAAAATCTGTAGAGGGGGTAAGTGTCAAAAATGTTTTAAAATATGTCTCCAACCTCCCTATATTGACGTTCTCAAATTTGAATAAAATATTTCCAGCCGTTTTTCGTATCTTGCATTATAACACACCTCATCCTGTATAACGCCAAATAATGTATTTAAATTTAAAATAATTATTTTATTCGTTATTCAAACTAAACACTTAAAACAAAAAATAGCATTTTCTAAATATATCAGCACCACCTTTTAAATTATATCCCTAATTAAAGACTTTCCTCTATTGTTTTATAACAAGGGAATCCCATTTCGTAACTTGGGCTTGACACAGCTTCTTCAGAGAATAATTAATTCTCTCGTCGCTTCGTTTTATTTACCAAAGATTAATCTTCATTGCTTCTGGCCTGACTTTCTCGTGATAGTGGTCTGTGCTAATAAGGGCAATCGGTTAAAAACTTTAACAACAGTTATGCCCTCGGCGATTTATGATGATAATCAACTATTGTTACAATAACCTTTTTTTATATATTGTGAAGAAAGAACTATTAATTAAATTAAAACTCTTTAAAATGATGTTATTCACATACAGGATGACGGAAAGATCCTTGTCAAAGTTGACGGCAAGATCATTTAAGTGTAAGACAATATCTCGATTATGGAGTTCTCCACCTCGTACCTCGTAGGTACAAGTTGTCAGAAAATTGCCTTTGTAAAATGGAGGGACCGTACACCTGCTCACAATAGGTTGTAGAAGATTGGATTTGCACCAGACAATCAACTTGTTCAAATCCGACTGCAGATATAGTTTATCAAAAAGTCGGGAAGAAAACTTCAGGTCACCCGCCTACACCAGATAGTCAGACTCATCCAAACAAGATATGCCGCAATTTATAAATAGTAAGAATAAGTAAGGTCCGATATCTTTAGACACTGATATGGATCATACTGTAACACGTTGGCAGCATTTACTTAAATACGAGCTTATCCACTTGAGGTACGCACCAGCGATTCCAAAATCAGACAGCTTTTCCAAGAGTAGTGCATGACAGACACTGTTAAAAGCCTTTGACAGGTTAGTACAGGTTAGAAACAAAAAAATTCTGATAAACAGTCAGGTTTTCTCACAGTTTAGTGACCATTCAAGAAGCCATACTGCTGAATAATTATGTGATTTTTGAGTTAAAAAGATTTCGTCAGTAATAAAGGATTCAAAGAGCATTGGGATGGTGGAAATTAAAAATATTCCACTGTAATTCCTAACATCACTCCGGTCCCCTGATTTGAATACCGGAACTCGACTGGACAATTTGCAAGTATCTGGAAAAATCCAGTATCAAATGATTTTTAGAATAAAGAGCATTAGGGACCTATAAGTGATGAGTGACAGTTTTTTGGTAACGAAGGAGGTATGCCAACCAGCCCTGATTTCTTAGAAGCGTCCGGATTAGAGATCTTTTGGGTAATCTCTTCTACAGTAAAACGATGTGAAGCTAGCACACTGGCAAACTTTAATGGGTTTCTGTTACTCAAATCAAGCCCAGAGTGATTGGAATAGAAGGACTGAAAATGCAGATCAAATGCATTAGAGATATCATCCGGATCGGATAACTCTTGATTATAGTGCTTCATGAGGTTGGGCAGACCTGAGCTCCTTTTTAGATTGTTGACAAATGACCAGAAGTGTTGACGTTCTCGGGTATTAAGTATTCGGTTTGGGTTACGTACATGAGATGACATGTACGATCGGTACAAATTACGTCGAGCGTTAGAGCAGAGGACAAAAGCTGGATTTATAAACTCAAGAAGTTGGCAAAGTTGAAGTTATGTTGAAGTTCGTGAGGTTTGATATTCGACAGTTCAGAAAATGGTATTTATAAAGTCAGTAGTGAAATTCGAAAAGTTTTTGTTTGATTGGTTGAAGTTCTTATCCGATAGAATAAATTAAAATATTTCATAAATCGAGTAACAACAAATTGGTGTCATCACTCATACAATTGATTTTTTCTTTTCATGCACAAAACACACTAAAAAACTAACCTTACAACAACAAAAAGAAAATACAAATTTATAAATACAAATGGCGAAATGGCGACGTAAGGAACGAACCTTATGACCATAAGATTACGTCTTCATTGGTCGGAACGAACTTTCCGAACTCCGAACATAAACATTGGTTATCTCGAACTACCCGGGAACTTTTCGGAACTATCGAACTTTACATGAACTGAGTGTTCCCCTTGGTTTAAATTGAACTCTTATTTCCAACGCCAACTGAACCTCAGCTTTGCGAACTTTTTTAGTTTAAAAATCTAGCTATAATCTTCTTATAAGCCAGATCTACAACAATCAATAACTTTAAATTGTTAGTACTCGGTCCGTAAACCGAATTGGCTTTCAATCCTGCGTTCCTGACGGCAACTCCTGTAATTTAATTACTAGCTTATCTGGTCTTTCTAGGGGTTTCCTTCACCGTCTCTAACAAACAGATTCTTAGTGGATGGGCCAGGTGATCGTTACGAGATGTCGCTTTAAAGCTACATCTGCGATTGTTCATCCACATTTTAGGATAAAGTAAACCCTCCGGTGTTGCTTCCTTTAATCGGATTCTATAGCCTCACTGACGAGGCGTTATACGACGAAACGTGACTGGGGATGAATTCGGCGAAAGGAAGCGACTAACCTTGTCGTGTGTCCTACTCCGTCTCCAACAGATTCTTATTCTTGTTAGATGGGCCAGGTGATGCATTTGATCGCCACGAGATGTCTAAAGCTACATCTGCCATTGTTCATACATAGATGCTGAAGATTTATGTATCATAATAATTAATTATTACGAATTTCTCGAACGTCAGTAATTATTACTATTAACAGTCAGTTATAATTGACAATCTTGTTGAGGGTTGGATGAGATGGATTTATTAAAAGGTCATCTATATTTTTATTATAGCCAGAGACAGATAAATCCTTTTCACTAATTTAGACCCAACGAGGTTCCTTTAGACATAATTAATTCCACCGTCGGCGTCCTCGTTAATTTACCATAGATTAATTTTCATTGCTCGCGGCCTGACTTAAATCTGACATTGGCCTTTACTAAGGACAATTATTAAGCAAATTGGTTTCTGGTGGTATTTAGTATCATTAGGAATAATTTATCGATAACAAAGATAAATAAATATGTGAACAAGTATTTGTTAAACAGGAAGCAATATCCGAAACAAAAAATTATTATTAAATTAATAGAATATAATCTTTTTATTACCTAATGGTAGAACAAGCTCGTCGGTGTAAAGAGAATAAAACATTGTAATTTTAGTGAAAGCTGCAAAAATATTTAATTTTCTGACGCCTCTAAATCCTTTAAGATAATTTAGGAACATCGACTCGTGAAAACTGTTGTGTGACGTCACTACGTTCTAAAGTAAGTCAGGTCGCGCTTGCTGCCGTTAATTATGACTAAGAAGACTGTGGCCATACACATCGCCCTTTCCCCGTTGCTGGGTAACGAAGTTGAAGTCGATAGGAGAAAAAAATAATTTGTAATAATCTCTTTTTCTTTCTATAAGGGTTAGAGAAAGTACAGTCTACAACTTGTATGGAATGGCATTTTCTACTTGTTATAGAATATACTATTAAAAGTAGTAATAATAAGCTTCTGCTTTAACTAAACAAAGAAGTATCTCCTTTGTATATGCACAAGTTCAAAGCGGACAAACTGTGGGACTTAATGACGTCACCGCCTCCCGAGCGTTTTATTTTATTTTGATCTCGTATATTTCGAAAACTACTTATCGCATTAAATTCAAATTTTCAAGGCTGATCAAACCTTATAAATGCTTTATACAAATTAGGTTAACAGTATAATTTGAGGTTTGCCCGAATAAGCCCATTCACCTAAGAGCAGAGTTGGGTATCTACCTACATTTTTGTTTTCCTCATGTAGAAAAGGTGAATAATACAACTTACTTGTTTCATACATTCCATAAATAGTGTCACGGATAGAACTTATATCCAGTCTTGACACATTTACAACTTTCTTTAAATAGGAACGTTTCCTTTTAGGTGACTCCAATAAGTTATTTTGATTTACTGTTGTTGAAACTGCGCTTACATTGGAGATATTCAAATTTAGGGCAGCAGCTACACGCTAAAAATTAGTAAAGTGGAATCAAAATATGTAGACCTTAACACATTCTTTAAATTTACTTCTTTAACTGCTGTTAAGGGTAACAATGGGCCATTATTGTTAAGTTCCTCCTAAAAATAGCTTATTAGAGAGGCTATAAGCTCCTCGCACAGGCTATTTAAATGCTTCGGCATTTTTCATAAATAGTTAACAACATAATCGACAGAGATATGTATGTGCACTTTTGTTGTTCTTAAAAGAACAGTTTTTTAATGCTATTTATGAAATGTTAAAAAATAGACGGCACAGCCAGACAGAATCACAAAACAATAATTAAGATTAGTTTTGCATAAACGTTAAACAAAGCCAACGAACGAGCTGGCGCCACTGCACGGTTTACAGTTGTGTTGCCAACTATCGGCCAATAAAATTCAAATTATATTAATTTTTACAAGCTTAAATAAACAAAATATGTGCTATAAGTGGGTTCGTCTCAAAGAAGAATACTTTAAGTTTGTAGTAAATTTATTATCCATAAAGTTTTGATACTTTTTGCCCAAATTTAATTTCCTCGTGTTTTCTTACGAACTGACGATTATCAGCTCAATGATGACGTGCATCGGTTTTAAATTTGCATTAAGTATACACTGATTATTTTTTTATCAAAACTTTCAATTGTCGTGGTATTCAAGGATCCTTCTTTTGACCTTGAAGAAGTGGCACTGGTCCAATCATTACTCCCTGATAGTTTCAAACTGTCAAATACAATCTACCAGTTGTAGGACTTAGCATGTCATCATGGGGTCTATATGCAATATTCATCTGGTCTGGTTGGAACAAGCCTAAAGTAGTAATCTGATTTGAAGATATTCATTGAGGTTCAAGCACGTAAAGTCTGTGCGTTTTAAGAAGTCCGCTAAGCCATAAAACCTCTTGAGCATTATGTCGGTGGCTCTCAAACAATAAATTATATTGAAGGTACTTTTGGATGTTGATGAATTACATTTTCTAAATAAAATAATTTAAAGTAAATAAAAAATTAGTCTAGGTAAAGAAAAATAATAATTTTTTAGCTTTTGTAGTATTCAGACAAATTAGTTTTACGAATTCTTTTTTATAAAGTTTTGGTTCTAAAAAGAACCGATTTTGCAGTCTTGCGACAGAACGTACCTACTTGTAGATAGGTACTACTAAAAGTAGTCTTCCTCTGCATTTGAAATTTCACCCATGCTTTCAGACTCATCGGAATCAACATCATCGTCATCATCATCATCATTCGTAATAATTAAGAGGCATTGTCTAAAACAATTAAGGAAGGTTTTTCTAAACTTTTTAAAAGTTTTTCCTCGAACCAATGCTCAAAAATTTCAGCATCCATATTGCGGTGATAATCATCAGTTTTTTTTGTTGATGAAAATATCAAACTGGCATTTAAAACAAAACCTTCTTCATTACCAGCATGTAATATAATATACCTTTTTCCATTACTTGCACGGGTACTTGAATAACAATGCTTTGAGTCATCCTGCCAAGACGTTTTTGTTGAAGTTCCGTTTGCAAATACCCATGTTTCGTCAAGAAAAACAACTTGTCTTGACAATTCCGATTTTTTGTTGTTTAAATAATCCCTTAAAAATTGCCATCTTTTCGAAACAACATTGGACAGCTCGCAAAGCACTTTTCTGTTGTTCGTTTTTTTATATTTGAAACCCATATGTTTTAAGATGATGGACAAACTGTTAGTTCCAATATCGCAAAGTTTTTTCTGCTTTATCTTTTCAAGAATAGCTTTAAGGGTAACATATTCCTTGGCTTTATACATATCATAAACAATATTCCTAATAGAGAGTTTTATCCCTTGGGATAAATCCAAGGTTTTTGAATGGAGTCGAACCCTTTTATATGGTCTGTCCAAATCCTCTTCACTCTTTTTTCGAAGTCTTCTTAAGGTCTTCTCTGAAATGCCGCAAACTACTTATTTAAAATAAAGTAGAACATACCATCCCGCACTTCAGCAAATTTTAATTATTTCTTGGAAAATAGTAATTATTATGAAGATTTAATTATAATAATCCCAAAATAATGTCATTATCGGAAAAGTATATACCTGACAAAATCTTTAACATATTTAACCATCCCGCACTTGAGCAAATTTTAATTGGTTCTTGGAAAATAGCGATTATTATATAGATTTAACTATAATAATAGCAAAATAATTTAATTATCTATTTAATTATTATTTATGCTCAACGCGTAATTCTAAGATAATTTTGTTTTGAAACCTCTGATTTCGCCCAGTAATAGAATACAGTAAACCAGTGGGATGTTCGGTGTGATCAAGTATAGCGAAGGTGCGAAGATATTGTAACTTAACCGACTTACTGTTTTAAAAGCGATAACATCCCTTGGTGATTTAATCCGATATCGGACTTCTTAAAACGCACATACTTTAGCTAGGATTCGACTTGGGGGAAGGGCTTGCGGTTAGTGATATGCATGAGTAAACGCAGCCGACAAACCCGCCAGAGGCTAAGCGCCGCAGACGAAAATTCTTTTGGGGCCACGGCCAAATATTGCGAACAATTCACCCACGAGCTGAGTTAGGCATCTACATATATTTTTGTTTACGACATGTAGAGAAGGTTTTTCGAAATTTTATGTTCTTGTCCAAATCGTAACTAACCTAAACTCATTATGAAGTCTATAATTAAGCTTTAACCGAATGTCCAAACTATGTTGAATACGCATTTTTCCAAATGTCTTTTCTTTTATAGTCTTTATATTTAAACAATGCGAAGTAATAAATCAATCAAAACCGTTTTCGGATTTTGCATTGTAATACTTTAAAATACTTACACTGTATAATAGGATGTTTTTATGTTGGAGTTTGACAATCACCAAAACATTTAACTAAATAAAATAAGCAAGTTTCTTTAAATCTTACGGATTTGTTTTTTTTTTTTTTAATTACGGGTATCTATATTAATATAATCAAGCCCATAAATTTATGTTGAGCCTGGATGAGCTTGAACAACTATCAAAATGTTCGCTTACAGACAAAGTACACGTAATTAAAGTTAGCAAAAACTTTTTTAGCACCCAGTTTTACAATAATTACCTACAAGTTACCTTGTTCTACATCTATTAGCGAATTTTTTGTTTAGATTGAATAAATGAATTGAGCTCGACTCTTGGCTGAAATTAATTGCAGTTTTAAACTTTGTACCCGGAGCGCAAATTAACGCAGACCGTTTGAGAAAGCTCCGAGCAATTAATGTTGAGAGATGGGATCTAAGTTTAGTTCGCAAATGTGACTAATAAAGTTAAAAATTAACCATACACCAGCAGATTATCGAAATGGAGCATTACATTAAGTCAAATTTTAAATACCGTGGTATTTAAAAGAGCTTGATAAAACGCGCAATGTAGCGAATTGTAAAGACATAGTTTTAAATCAAGTAATGAGACAGATTCACGATGATATATAAGGACCCATAACTACTGAACACTGAAGACATAGACATACTGATCGTAGACTACCGAGAGACTAGCTCATTCTTCAAGCTCCTCCTCCATAACTGATCTAGCAACGACCCTCAATAACTTAAAAGTAACTAAAGGGATGAAACGGATACTACAAATTTTTAGATACATTTCGAAGTGGAATCTTTTTTATATTAATAGAGGTAGACGCCTACGGTTTTTAAGATGTTGTTTCAAATGATCCCGAAGAGTTTGTATCGGTCGTGAGATCTAAATAAAATAGCAATATAAGATGTGTATTAAACACATTACAATTTTGCCAAACTTTATTGCTTCCGGAAACTTACAAACATTTTTTTTTAGATTGGTTCACCACACACAAATGAACACTAAAAAATTGCAAAACGAATTTGAGTAATTTTGTCGTATCTGTGATATAAGTTGAAATATAAATATATATTTTTAAAGCACCTGTTTTACATCTTGCCCTGTATTATCTTGACAAAAAGCTGTATAAAACTTTTCATGCTTAGAATCACTGTACGTGATAACACGGTATTTATTGTTCTGTAGTTGAATTAAAAAGACTTATTTAGTTTTTGTGATCTTTTGACTTTACTTCAAAAAACAGACTTTCGACATCATGATATTTTTTAACAATACAATATTTTTTCTTCTGTCATCTTCCTCGCCAACTCATTATTCTCTAACTGCATACAGGGCCTTTTGCATCTGGTCTCCGTGTTTAAAGTCTTTAAAACGCCCCAACATACCCCCCAACTTAAAGTACTATCTTTCGAAAAATCAAAATAAAACAGTATTTACAAACTAGCAGAAGAACTTATCCATTTACTGGTAAAGGGCATATTTTTGAGAACGAACGCTTTACGGTTCCATTTTCAGTCTTAAGTAACGCAACTCTGTTTATACCGTCACGACCGGGAAATACACGTAACACTTTGCCTAATCGCCAACGTAGGGGTGGTTGATTGTCTTCTTTAATTAAAACCAGTACTCCTTCTTGGAGTGTGTCATTTGATTGTCGCCATTTTTGTCTTTCTTGTAAGTCTGATATGTATTCTTTACTCCACCTTTTCCAAAAGTGCTGCTTCATTTGTTCCAAGTGCTGGTAGACAGATAAACGATTTTCAGGTAAAGTTGTTACATCGACATTTGGTATTGACATAAGGCTTTTGCCAATCAATAGGTGTGAGGGTGTAAGGGATAAAAGGTCATGAGGGTTAGAAGATAAGGGACAAAGAGGACGGGAGTTTAATATGGCTTCTACCTAGACAAGAAGGGTATAAAAATGCTCGTAAGTTAAAAGAGTTTCCCCAATTACACGTTTTAAATGAAACTTCATTTTCTTAACTCCAGCTTCCCACAGACCCCCAAGATGTGGAGAATAAGGCGGTATAAAAGACCACTCAATTTGTTCATTGGCAACAATACTGGTAAGTTCTCTGTGATTGCTTTGTAAAAAATTACCTAAGTCTTTAAGCTCAGAATTGGCTGAAACAAAGTTAGTACCGTTATCCGAAAAGATACGGGAAGGCTTACCTCTTCGAGCTATTAAACGACGCAGTGCTAATATAAAGGCTTCCTTACCAAGATCTGTTACAAATTCCAAATGAACCGCCTTTGTCACAAAACAGATAAATAAACTAACATAGCATTTTGAAATCTTAGCACCGCGACCAGGCTTATTTTTTAATAAAAAGGGTCCTGCATAATCAACCCCTACTATCTCAAAAGGCAATGTAGGTTTAACACGTTGATTAGGTAAATTTCCCATAATAGGATGTATTTGCTTTGAATTAAACCGAAAACATTTAATGCATTCGCGAAATATCTTTTTTGCAACTGATTTGCCACAAACTGGCCAAAATGTTTCCCTTAAGGAAGCAAGCAATTGTTGTGGACCGGCGTGAAACAATTTAATATGTTCATTTTTCACTACTAAGTAAGTAAAAACATGACCTTGGGCTAATATAATTGGGTGCTTTTTTTCAAAATTATATTTAGAATTAGACAAACGTCCGCCTACCCGTAAAATTCCCTCGAAATCTAAAAACGGATTTAAACTTAATATTTTACTATTTTTGTTTAATGACTTTTTATCATGAAGTAATTTAATTTCAGTGGGAAATGTTTCAATTTGTGCAAGTTTTATCAAAATAATATTTGCTTTTTCCAGCTCTACAACGGTCAGAGGTCCCAACTCTCGTTCGGATTCAGATTTTAAACAATTTGTTTTAAAACGAAGTATGAAAGCAACTACACGTTTAAGTTTAATGAGTCTTGAGAATTTATTAAAAATATCGTACTTGTTTTCAGTTAAAGCAAATACTTGCTTAGTTTTACGAATCTCTGGTAAATCAGACTTTTGAATTCTTAAATTAGGCCAATCAGATTCGGATTTTAAAAGCCATTTTGGTCCATGCCACCACAAATCCAAACTTTTAATTTGGATAGGTCTCGCACCGCGTGATAAAATATCGGCAGGGTTACTAGCAGTGGGTACATGTCTCCAAATGTCTAGCGAAGTTAAATCTTGTATTTCTGCTATTCTGTTACTAACAAATGTCTTTAATTTATTTGGTTCCGTTTTGATCCAACCTAACACTACAGTTGAATCTGACCATAATACAATTTTGTCAATATTCAGCCTGAGCGATTTTTTTACTTTGTCAACAAGTCTTGACAATAACAATGCAGCACAGAGTTCCAATTTAGGAATTGATATTACTTTAAGTGGTGCGACCTTGCTTTTTGCACACAAGAGATTTACAAAAATCTCACCATTCGAGTCGTTTGAACGAATAAATATACACGCACCGTACGCAGATTCCGAAGCGTCTGAAAACCCGTCAATCTCTATGCAAGTGGGATTCTTGCACAATACATGTCTATTTATTTTTAAGTCATTTAACATAGGAAGTTCAGAGCAAAATTCAGACCACATCGAATAAATATGTAAAGGCAAAGACTCGTCCCACGTGACTTTTTCAAGCCACAATTTTTGAATTAAAATTTTACCAATCAAAATGCAAGGCGCTAATAGACCTAAAGGATCAAAGACTTGAGAAACACTGGATAATATCGTACGTTTTGAGACCTTTTTATTAAAATCAGTGCTTATTTCATACATTAAATTATCTGAACTTGGACACCAAGTTAATCCCAATGTTTTTGCATTTTCATTCTCCCCAAAAACAAGTATTTTAGATGGAGACTCGCGATTTTTGACATACTTTAGTACATCAGGATCATTAGAATAAAATTTGCGAAGTTCGAAACAGCCTTTTTCCAAAATTTCCGAAACTCCTTGACAAATTTTAGCCGCGTCTTCAAGAGTATCAGCTCCCGTTAACATGTCGTCAACATAAAAATCATTTTCGATTATATTCGCGTATTTTGAAAACTCAAGTTTGTTTTCGATAGCTAACTGCATTAAACAACGAATGGCTAAAAAAGAACCAGCGACTTGGCCATAAGTTATTGTATTTAGTTCGTAAACGTCTATAGGGTCATCAGGATTAAACCGCCACAAAATACGTTGTAATGGCCTATGTTCTAAATTGATTAAGACTTGCCTATACATTTTTGCCACATCAGCAGAAATAACAAAGTTATATTGTCGATAGCGTAGTAGTATCGAAAATAAATCCTGTTGTAAAGTAGCTCCAGATAATTGCAAATGGTTCAACGAATAGCCTGTAGTAGTGGGTGCCGAAGCGTCAAATACTACTCTGAGTCTTGTTGTCAAACTATTTTCTCTTAGAACTCCATGATGAGGCATAAGGTAACTAATTTGCTCTTTATCAAAATTTTGTAACTTTCTCATATGACCTAATTCGAGATATTCTCCCATGAAATCTGAATAAAGAGTTTTTAAAGTAGAATTAACTGTAAACCTTTTCTCTAGTGCAAACAAACGTTTCTTAGCTTGATCATAAGACTCCCCTAATTTATTAACTGCATCTTTTAAAGGCATATCTACTATAAATCTTCCGTCTTTATCGCGTTTTGTATTTTTTAAAAATCTGTCTTCAAATTTGAATTCCTCCTCGGTAATAGGCTTTCTTATATCCAATTCCTCCAATTCCCAAAACTTTGCTAGTTGGTTTTCTACATTATTGTCCTGATTTGTCAAAAAATTACATTTTAACGAATTATTTTGTAATACTGGTAGTGGCCCCGTTACCACCCAGCCAAAACGTGTTTTTTGTAACACTGGTTTATTTTTTCCTAAAGATATCTGGCCAACACAAATTGTTTCCCAAAAAATATCCGCACCGATCAACATATCAATTTTACTAGGCTTAAAAAAATCAGGATCTGCCAATTTGATATTTTTTGGTATTGACAAATTAGAAAAGTTTACTTTCACAGCAGGTAAATTACCTGTAATTTGTGGCACTACAAAGCATGACAATTTTGTAGAAAAGGCATTATGTTGAGATTGAAGAATTATACTACATTTTGAACTAACAGTAGTACCGACATTATTGATACCACTTACTTTAAAATGAGTCTTGATCAGAGGTAACTTAAGTCGGTTACAGGCTTCTTCTGATATAAAACTAGATTGTGAACCATTATCTAACAAACAACGAAGAGTTTGAGGCTTTTGATCACAATCTAAGACTTGAACAAACGCGGTAGCAAGTAAAACGTCATGAATCTCTGTACAAGCAGAAAGAGATACTCTAGCTTCATTGTGTTTATTGAATTCTCGAGTACTTTCCAAGGTATTTTCGATATTTTGGGATATTTCTGTTTCTTTATCGGGAAACGCGGTTGCACGATGTAACATTGTGTGATGTTTACTATGACATTTTCGACACGTACTTCTTCGACAATCTGTATAATAATGACCAGGTCTTAAACAGTTCAAACATAATTTCAAATTTTGACATTTTTGTATTCTTTCGGATATCTGTAACTTTAAAAAATCCGAACAGTTTGTTATGTAATGCTTGCCTTTACAGAAATTGCATTTTGGCACATTTTGAGGACCCTCAGTATTTAACAAACCGTACCCACGTGTCTTGTACTGTGACTTATCGATGTTTTTATCAGACTGCTTATTAAGTGACTTGTTGGCTTGACTTTGAGAAATATTTTCTAATAAATCAGCCCTAGACTTAAGAAATGTTTTTAAATCCTGAAATGATGGTTCATCAATTCTTAATTTAAAGTTCTCCCATTCCCTCGTAGTAACATTATCAAATTTTGTGCTTATCAAATATATAAGTAATGTATCCCAGTGAATAATAGGTTGCCCTAAAACATCTAAAGCTCTTAAGTTTTTATTTAGACAATCCAACATAATTCGTATATGTTCGAAAGAATTGGTGGACAACTGCTGAATATTAAAAATATTTTTAACATGCTTATGCACTAGCAACTTGTTATTATTAAATCTCTCCAACAACGCATCCCACGCAATGTTGTAATTATTAGAAGAAAACTTAAGAGACTTTATTATTTCGCTGGCAGATGAACTTTCTAAACAAGCCCTTAGATAATGAAACCTCTGTATATCACTGAGAGCTTTATTTTTGTGGATTAACGATTCGTAAGTGTCGCGAAATTCCAGCCAATTCTGTAGCTGACCATCAAACTTCGGTAAAGTTATAACTGGCAACTTAACGCCTTTTAAAGGATTCGCATACTCGTTACTTATAGAACCTTCTGATCTATCATCTGACAATTCGTGACAGGTGTTAGAATTAATAATTTGTTTCGCTAACGCCAAAATTAAGTAAAAATTATTATCAAATTCATTCCTGTTTATATATTCTGAATCAATCTCATCATCTGTACATGAGTCTTCAATTTTATCTTGTATTTCAGAAAATTGAATAGGAAGGCATTCAATTGCATCAGTCCTATTCGAAAGCTCAATTTTTTCCAGATCAGAAAGCTCTTTATCTTTTAAACTATCTACAAAAATCTTAAAATTTGTTAACTTAGCCTTAACAGCTCCCCTGCGTCTTTGTAAGTTACTCATTTTTTACTTTTTGTTTGATTCAAGCGATTTCGATACCTATTGTAAGACTTTACAAGACTTTATTCGACTTTCAGCGCCGAAAGACTTTATACAAATAACCTAGAGCATACAAAACCCACTTGTTCAGACAAAAACCACATTAAAAGGGATAGGATAGGATAAAATGGATAAAGCACACCTGAATTGTTGACTCCTTGGCTGCACAGGTACTTGACAACCATCAACTATGACGTACGATCAACTTATTTCGACTTATTTCGCCTTATTTTCTTGCAAAGCACTTAAAGAACACATCCGGCATCAGAAGGACCATTTTATGTACGTGATAACACGGTATTTATTGTTCTGTAGTTGAATTAAAAAGACTTATTTAGTTTTTGTGATCTTTTGACTTTACTTCAAAAAACAGACTTTCGACATCATGATATTTTTTAACAATACAATATTTTTTCTTCTGTCATCTTCCTCGCCAACTCATTATTCTCTAACTGCATACAGGGCCTTTTGCATCTGGTCTCCGTGTTTAAAGTCTTTAAAACGCCCCAACAATCACTTTTCAACTTCCGATGCACCTGCAGTGTGGATGCAATATACGGAGTGTGCAGAAAACTACCGAGGATTGATTAATGTCGCGGTTGGAGTATCTTATTTAGAGGTATGTCTAGAATACTGTTGGGGAAACGTGTATCAACACGTTAAAGAAAATCGGTTGGTAAAGGCTGTGTGCGTGCGATTTTAATCTTTGCTATTTTTTCTTGTAAATTGCATAAGGGGTTTAATTTATTTACCCTGTTAAAACGGCATTATTGGGACGCTAGTCCCCCATTGGCGCAATGGTCAAGAGATGGCTCGGTGAAGCAAATGTGCTCTTACGCGCGTTCCAAATTTTAAGGCTTTTTTGGGGCAAATAAGTAGTCTTCCACGATGGCTCCGTAAAGTAAGGTGCTCTGATGCGCGCTCCAGGATTTAATGACCTTTTTGGGCAATTAATGTTTTATTTTTTAGTAAAACTAAGCGGCTAGAGACGCCACGTTATCTGACGTACGAAGTACGAAATTGAACTCCCTATGATACCGGGGCGTTTTTATGATGTACTGTAAAGTGATACCTAGTTAGGAAAAAAATGTAAAGGAGCAGTATTTTATTTTATTTATTTATTTTAGTCTTTTGTTGCTATACATGGTATAGATATAAAGACAGGTCAGATTCTGTATCACTTAAACAAAAATAACAATTGTAAAAATAAAAGTATAAAAAAAGTATAAAAAAACAGTTATTATACAACAAGAAAATTGTATATAATCATTACAACCTACTGAGCATGGTTAGCAAGCGTCATCTGTCCGAGCAAAAGCCAGTAAATTCCGCAACCGTATAAAAACAATGTTTTATTAGGAAAGATTGGAGCTTAGCTTTACCTTTTTACGTTCGTAACTGCTTGAATCTCGGAAGACAACAGATTATACAGGTATTGTCTTGCAAAATTAGGAGACTTCCTATACTGCACGTGCTTAAATTGTTCAATATAAAAATCATTATTTTTACGAGTTCCGTAAGAATGGACTTTCCTTCTTAAAATCGCTATGTTTCATTTTAATATAATATGTTAAAAGCTTATACAGATATTTACCAGTGATTGGAAAAATATTATAATTCTTAAATGTATCTCTACAAGTTTGCACATACGTTAGGGTAAGAATGAGGCGGATAAATCGCTTTTGAAGCACAAATATACGGTGTGAGTCACCTGCTTAGCCCCAGAGTAAAATATTTGCACTAATGTGATGATATACTAAGGAGTAATATATATTTAAAAGATATTTTTGATCAAGATTTTGTTTAAGTGTAAGAAAACAATAAAAGGTCTGTGATTATCTTTCGCATACCGCATCAATATGATCCCCAAAACTAAGTTTTCGATCTAGGATGCATCTTAAGAACTTTGCTGATGTTTCAGATTTTATGAAAGTATTTTTGTAGATAATTGTCAAGTTATTTTGTTGGCCGTAGTTACCCACAAATTCTATCGCAACCGTTTTACCATAATTAATCATAAGATGGTTTTGTGTGCACCATAATTCGAAATCGCGCAACACAGAGTTTACTTTAGTTTCTAACTCCCCTATTAAGTCTGCGGTAATAAGGATGTTGGTGTCATCGGCATATATAAACAATGTGCCATCCCTTATGTGCTGAGGTAAGCCATTTACATAGAGCAGGAAAATTAGGGGTCCCAGAACACCCCCTTGTGGTGTTCCGAGTTCACATTCAAAGGAATCCGAATATTCCTGTCCGACTTTCACTATCAGTGATCGTCCAGAAACGTACAACTTGAGCCAACTGCTAATTGGATGGCGAATTTCGAGTGCTTGAAGTTTTTGCAAAAAAAAGACGGGTTTATCGTCTCAAATGCGCGAGACAAGTCAAAGAGAATCGACGACAGGTCACCCTTCTTCGGGATAGGCAAAACTATAGCTATTTTCAATGCATCCGAAAAATTTCCCAAAGTAACAGATTTATTTACTAAGTATGATAAATGAGGCGCTAAAAGTCAGCGACAATGATAAGTTTCGTGGGACATCATCCATTCCTGCGGATAATTAATTTTTTTTTCTACTACTATTTTTGATATCTCTTCATTGGATATTGATGTAAAAACATAGAGGAAACACCAGGACTGTTTTGAGTAGTACAAGTATTAAACCCAGTGCATCAACTGATTCCCTTATTGATTTTTTATGTTTATTTACTTTACCTGTGACTTCATTCGTCATTTGCCATAGAGTCTTTGTTTTGTTATTTGGTTTGGTCATACGCACGGAGATAAAATATTTTTTTTCAGTTTGAATATTTTTTCTGCTACTTTTTTTGAAAGATTTGTTCATATTCTCTAGGTTCTTATTTCTGTTTATTTTTTTTTTAAACAGTTTAATGCTCTTAAATTTTCAAGCTCAGATAGTAGTTTAGAAGAGAATTCGTATTTTAGTTTTTTGTGTACACTCGATTTTATTGTTACTTTTTGCTTTGGAAAACTGGCACTGGACACTGCCCTCTCGAGGAGACAGGCCGTCATGTTCCCGCCCACATTCTAAAATCAGCTGTTTCTAGTCGATCCACGTTTTGACAAGTTTGCATTGTTTTGGTAGACCGTTTTGGTGTTTCCTTTAAGTTTTTAGTTGTTTTTAGCTTTTAGTTTAATGTGATTATTTTAGAAAACCCATAACATTAATTTAACTTAGTTTGGACCTTTATATGTAAAACCATAAATTATTTGATTAAGTTGCTGTGAAATAGCGAAAAATGCCAAATTCATGATGTCATTGTGTTCCCGGGTGTAATACTCAACTATAATGTTTTTCACTGATGAAATGCTATTTATTGATAAAAAAAGGATCCCAAGAGACGATTTAGTATTGCGAAAATGTATCAGCTTTTGCATAAAGCACTTTGGGTTCAGGTTCCGCTTATCGAGCAACTACATAATGAAGCAAACTTAATAGCTGTCTAATTTAATAAACGAACAACTAAGAACTCTTAGATGAAACTAGGATGGACAAGAGAAACAGTGGAGTGGAGATTCAGGCAAGCTTGCCGAAATTTATGCCGTCCACCAACAATATGGTCCGATGAACTTAAACGATCGATGCCAGGGAAATGCTCAAACATTTTTATAATTATTTTCCCAGTTTAGGGTCTGTTTGTTGATTAAAACGGCATTAAAAGTAAATCCTGGTTGATGAGAATTCTGATCAATTTTAATTATGCAATACTGTTGCTTTGTTTATTTATTAATTTTTTTATTGTCAACATGTTTGCTAGAGTTGTTATGAAATGAGGACTTTACTGTTATATTTATTTGTTTAGTTCCATTATTATTACATATAAAATTAGTCTTAAATCCTATAATAAACTCTATATTTGCGTAGTTTCCTTGCGTGATGTAAGTTAAACCGTTAACAGTAATTAATGTACGTGGAGAATTAATTTCGCCCTTCTCATTTAGGAAAGTTTACTATGAAGATGGTTGTGGTTATTAACACAACAATATCGGACAAAAGTGAAACAGCATATTAGCAATTTTAAAGAAAACTTAATAAATTATAAACAACGTAGTATAACTTGGTTTTTTTACATTTGGCTAAAAAAGTATTTAATATACAGGGTGACTGGAAATTACAATGATAATTTTTAAGGAATGATTCTATATGAAGGAATACGAAGAAAGTTCATATTAATATTTGAAGATAGTGTCATCAAAGTGTTTTTTTTTAATTATTAAAATCTAGTCACAATACAGAAATGAAATTTCAGGTATAAGTTAGTATTATTGGATGTGCTGACGCCGCCTTTATTTGCTTGCGCCAAACATAAATTGTTTACTGTATTTCCATAGGTTGCTTGGTTCAAAATATGCCAGTTGAAATAAAAGGCTTGTTTCTCACACAAAATATATCTATTCACTTGTGGTATTTTATCTACTCATCTTCACATCCGTTCTGCGTAGGACCAAATGCCTTTTACTTTTACAACTTGGTATGGTAACTACTTACTGCAATAAAACAGCTATACATTTTTACATCACTAACATTACGTCACTAAACAAACAATACTATCGGGATACAATATTATAGTCTTAAACTATCGAGACTTCATCGCATCTACGAACTTTAGACTGTTTTTTACAACAGTTAAACAGGAGTCGTGTCGTGGTATTAGAACTACTTTCATATACCTTCGGGCATTTACACCGCGAATTAACCAAGTTATTTTAACAGATAAACGGAACTAGAGTTGAGGTGTACTAATCACATCAGGTAGACCTTCGGGATACAATACCGCGAATTTTCCAAGTTGTTTCATTGCTTGAATACCATGAAATCCACGCACCTCGTATAAACCCGCGAGGGAGCCCGTGTGCTCACTACGGAGACTTGATACAGAACTGATTTAAGTTTGAATACAATAATCACATTATTATATCTACAGGATAATACCGCGAATTTACCAACTTAATTAATTGGCTTGTGTGCCATGAAAATCAACCAACCTCGCGTAAAATGGCGCAAGGGAGCCCGTGTACTTCTCATGAAGACTGCTTCCGAACTGAATTGTCAAAACATGCCAAGTCGTATGTGTGATGTATCATCTCTCTTTCTCTCGTACACACCGCAACATCGTGTCATACCGTTTCAGTCAGTCACGCAAGTATATCTAGTTGCCTCCCAATTAACCCTTCACGCACTGAAATTACTTACGCTGCTATTGTTCGATACGCGGCCGTTAGTTTGTAGCGATGCCATCTTCCGCGAATGCCCGTTTGTTGCATGCCGTGAACCTTGAGAGGCCAGCTTGGCTTTCCGCTTCCTTGCCCGCTTTCGGCGAATATTCTAGGAAGCTACTATTGGCAGTTGAAAATACGTTTTACAATTTAACCGAAATTAACGGACTTTTATTATTTGTGGCTTCCATGCACCGACGACAATTTAATAGGTGGTAGACTGCAACGTTGCCGTACTTTCTCAACTTTGTATTTATACTTGCTTTGTTATTAAATTATGCAACTATACAACTGAACCTTTCTCCAACAGAAGGTCACATTTTTAAAATATCAGGTGACCATATTGCAACCAGTGGCGTGGTAACAAAAGGGTGGTGGGATATTTAAGGTCATATTTTTTTGACGAGTGTATTATTGCTATTTTTCAAATAAATTATGGTTCCGCGAACATTGTGATGTGAAAAGATTCTCTAGATATATGGTCACAGAGCCGACCATTTTCGGGATAAAAGGACGACTGCAGTGCCTAAATCCAGTTAACAGGCTACGTAAGTAATAAGAATAAGAAGATGCATGCCATGCATTTACTAGAGATTTTTGAATATTTTGAAAATGGTTACACGTGTTTCAACCAACACGGGCATGATCAGACGTTAACAAATACACAAACCAAACTAACACCAAAATTGTATGAACTACATGCTCCAATTACAGACAATAATTTACTTTGATTTGAGCCAATTATTGTCTGCATGTTAAGGCCGATCCGTATCTTTGCATGTTCACCCTGCAATATTGAGTCATGGTTGCATCCGCTGATATTATAATTTTTAACGCATATGCATCGAAAGTCCTGATATGTCCACATTTATGATTTCCGTTATCTGATGATTGGTTTTTGGTAATTTTTGGTTTTACATTGGTACAATTTGACTGTTGCTTACAAAACTCCAATTTAAGTTATTCTCGCTTTATTTTTTGTAAAGCTGTGTTTTTTTTTTGTAATCGGGGTCCGTAACAATACAAAATCGGTTGTTTTTGATACAGTTCTAGTTCTATTTCCTTTTCGTCAGACTCTATAGCCTTTTTTTTACGAATGAGAATTGCAGCACGTGGCTACATCTCGTGGCAACCACACGTATCAACCCAACCAGGACAGCGAGAATCCATATAGGTTCAAACGCTGGCAAGGCGGCCCATTGCGGGCAAACTACGTTGGGTGTCGCTGGAAGCCAGTGTATCGGTTCAGCCTACCGAAAGCATGTAAATTAAATAACACAAACTTAAAATAAGTTTGTGTATAGAGATGTCCCTTATCCTTTCCGTCAGACCCAATCCTTGGACGCGTTTCGCCGTTTACGGCTCCTCAGCAAGGCTCCGGGTCTGACGGAAAGGTAAGGGACCTCAAAGTGCTTTAACACAGAAATGTAGCCACGTGCTGCAATTCTCATTCGTAAATTTGCATTTCTGTGTTAAAGCACTTTAAGGTCCCTTACCTTTCCGTCATACCCGGAGCCTTGCTGAGGAGCCGTAAACGGCGAAACGCGTCCAAGGATTGGGTCTGACGGAAAGGATAAGGGACATCTCTATACACAAACTTATTTTAAGTTTGTGTTATTTACTCTATAGCCTTGCCGAGGAGCTGTAATACGGCGAGACGCGTCCAAGGATTGGGTCTTACGGAAAGAAAAGGGATAAACATCTTTCTTTTAAATTATTATTTATTTTATTTCTTATTATACTAGTATTCTTATTACCTATAAAAATATCTGAGATGATTATTGCTCATATTCTTATGTAGATACTGTAAGTGTGATGTCCCATTGTTCAGATATTGTTATAAAGGAGGATCAGATAAGAAATATTCATTCGTGATAGTGAAGAATGACGAAGAAAGAGAACATTGGATTGGTTGAATAGGCATATTTCATTCACTACACTGTAATAAGGAATATGGCAAGGGTGAGACAGGGGAATGAAGAGAAGAAATGGGACAGGGTGTATCTGTATAAGTCGAAAGAGGGATTATTCCTTCACTAAAATATTGTACTGTAGGGGATGGCAGAGGAAGAAGAATGAGAGGAAGTGGGTACATAATCTGTAGTTTTAGAATTAATGCTTATTTCTAAAATCAGATGTTCCATACATTCCCATTATCAAATTAAATAATATACTATCAACGTCATGTTGAGCTATTGCAATTTCCAAATGCTTCTTCAACAATTCCTTAAATATCTTTGATTTATGTTTTCCATTTTCAACGGGAACTCAAAATCATTGAAACTTTGATTCGGAACAGTTTCGCAATATCTTGATAAACTACTGAAACAAATTGTAAACATTTCCTAAACGTACTTAAAAATTGTTTCTATGTGTGTACTAGGCATAAGAGTAACACGGACTACTTCTTTCAATCACATACTATTATGGACAGACGAAATCCTTCATGAAACTTTTTAATAAAGGCAGAAAAATTATCTATTAATGTCTGTCCGGGAATATTTGGGGACCCTTTACTATGGCCACATTTTACAAGATGGTGAATGGTGAATCATACTTAGATTTTCTACGAGATGTACTACAAGACCTGCTTGATAGTGTGGCTTATTCTCTAAGGACAGATATGTACTTCATGCAAGACGGGGCTCCACCACTTTTCAGTCTTAATGTTAGGGTACATTTAAGTAAAGTAGTAGGTTAAATAAATAAATGTCTATTTATCCAACGATATATTTTACAATGCATATATTTCGTGAACAAGATATCTTACAATTCGGACAATTCATAAATAGTCTTCTTAATCAATAGCTGCTTTAAGTGCTTTTTAAAAGTAAATACATTGCTGGTACTCTTTATATGCACGAGAAGTTTATTAAATAATTTATGTCCCAAAACGTTCGGCGAGTTTCTCGTTACATTAAGATTACAGTTCGGTATATAAAAATGTGACTTCTGTCTAACATCAAAACTGTTATACTTACAATTTTGTTGATACTTAGTTTTATTCAAAAATACATGCACACACTATTCAAAAATAAACAAGGACGTAACAGATACAGGGTGTAATTTAATTGAGTGCCGATACTTAAGGGTGATAATCTATGAATGATTCTAAGATAAAAAGTTCATATGGACATATGTCCTAAACCTCTTCATTTTTGAGCTACAGGGTGTTAACATTTTAAGAAAAATATAACCTTTTTATATAAATCACTCTTAGATATTTTTATGAAATTTTGTACATACCTTTTAATCAATAAGGAGCATTTTTTGACCTAACAGATTTATAAAAATTTTTACCAGTGACGTCCGTACGGGGTTTGAACTGAATATTTTTAAAGAAAAAATGGATACGCCACTGCTTTTTCTAAAAACGAAACTTACTTTTGAAATTCTCATTTATTTTAAAGCAAATTTCGTTTATAGACTTACTTTTGTACGACGCACCGTTTTCGCGTAAAAAATAAAAACAAAAAAAAATAAAAAATTTTATTTCAAAAATCGCGATTAATTTAAAAGGAAAAATTCCAAACCTTAAATCGAAAGCGAAATGACAAGAGAAGATAAACAGAATAAAGAACCGACATTATTTACAGTAGTTGTTCGAAGTGTCGTCCACCCACACGTATGCAAGCATGGACTCTTCTTCCCATAGACTGACGCACATTTTCGAAGATTTCCGGGGTGTTTCTTATGGTTTGGCAGCATACTAATATACGATTTCGTAACTCTTCTTCGGTATGAATCGGCACTTGGTACACTAAGCTTTTCAGATGCCCCCAGAAAAAATAGTCTAAACTGTTAAGGTCCGGAGATCTAGGTGGCCATGGCTGCGTTCCTCCGCGACCTATCCACCGATTGCGATAGGTGTGATTTAAAAATTCACGCACTCGTAAGCTAAAATGTGGAGGCGCACCATCGTGCATTAGCCACATCTGGTTTCTTAATAATAATGGAAGGTCTTCAAGCATTGGCGGCAGATCTTCTTCAAGAAAGTGTAAATATGATTGTCCATCAAGTCTTCTTGGGAGAAAAAATGGGCCTATCAAATAATCATCAATAATGCCAGCCCAAACATTTATTGAGAACTGTTCTTGATGATTTGATTCTACAATTGCATAAGGGTTTTCATCCGCCCATAAATGGTTATTATGGAAATTTCTTATTGAGTTTCGAGAAAAATTAGCTTCGTCGGTAAAAAGAATGTGCCTGTCAAATAACGGATTTTCCATCAGGTTTTGAAGAAACCACACACAGAAATTAATGCGCATCGGGAAATCTCTAGGGAGTAATGCCTGGACTCTTTGAATGTGATATGGGTATAATAAATTTTCGATGAGAATTTTCCAAACAAGAAAATGTGAAACATTAAATGTTGCCGCGATTTTCCTCGTGCTACTTTCGGGGTTCTCCTCAATTTCGTGTAAAATTCCTTCTTCAAGTTCCGGTGTTCTTACTGTTTGATGGACTCTTTTAGCACTGTGGTCTACTTTTAAAGTTCCGGTCTCGTGGAGACGTCTATGAATCCTAGAAAATGTTCTCGGATCGGGTAGTACGCGATTTGGATACCGCTCTTGGTATATCCGCCTGGCTTCGTATGCATTACCGTCTGCAAGCCCATAAATAAAATGCATGTCAGTTAATTCAGTGTTTGTAAAATTTACCATTCTTTTATTATAATTTAACGTCTTACTGTAATAATAATTATTTAATAATGCAAAATCAATGCCAGGCCTTTTGTCTTTATGAAAAGAAACGTCAAAATTGATGTAGCTTTACCCAGCCTACTGATTTTTATTTGATTTGCTTTAAGAGGGCATTTAATATGGTTACCGTTTTTTTCTTTTCAAACGTTCAGTTGAATGTCACTGGTGAGTAGAAAATAAATTGTTGTCCCAAAAAAAGTGTTTCCACTCATGGTGGGTGCCAACCAAATTCAACAAAATAAATAAAAGCAGTCTCAATGAACCGAAGAAAAAAATGTTTTTTTTGTTTTTATTTTTTTACGCGAAAACGGTGCGTCGTACAAAAGTAAGTCCATAAACGAAATTTGCTTTAAAATAAATGGGAATTTCAAAAGTAAGTTTCGTTTTTAGAAAAAGCAGTGGCGTATCCATTTTTTCTTTAAAAATATTCAGTTCAAACCCCGTACGGACGTCACTGGTAAAAATTTTTATAAATCTGTTAGGTCAAAAAATGCTCCTTATTGATTAAAAGGTATGTACAAAATTTCATAAAAATATCTAAGAGTGATTTATATAAAAAGGTTATATTTTTCTTAAAATGTTAACACCCTGTAGCTCAAAAATGAAGAGGTTTAGGACATATGTCCATATGAACTTTTTATCTTAGAATCATTCATAGATTATCACCCTTAAGTATCGGCACTCAATTAAATTACACCCTGTATATTGAACCTTTCAAAAAGTTCTCTACACGAATATGTGGCAGGTACATTTTTCATACGTCGTAAAACGTTTTCTTCTGGCATGGAAGAATATTGTTGGGGAAACATGCATATGCATCTCAGGACTAATTAACATAATTGAAACTCTTAATATTGCTTAATAATTAGACCAAAACCATAATCGCATTTCAGTGAAAAGTTAATAATGATCGGCAAGGCCGCATTTGGGTTATGTTCTACTGTTCTAAAGAAATAAATAAAACTCATCTTTTAACATATTATACAAACATAACTGCGAATTCACGTCGCATTTAACAATCCTTTCGGTAAAATAATACAATAAAAAACCCATAATAACACAGCTTGTTTACGTTTTTATAGAACCTTAAATTGCGTTTAGCTGGTAAGTAGTAGATATATGACTATTCGGTTTGATTGAAGAGCGGTTAAGATCAGGGTTCGGCGAAGCTTTCTCAATTATCACAAACGGCGACCGGCGAGCGTTGTGGACGTTGCGTACGTGTTGAAAAGTGACAGCAGGTTTTAGACTTCTCTCCGTAGCGGAACGTCTTCTCCTCGCGGATCCTTCGGGCCAGTAGCGCTGAGTGTTTTTAAACAGTGAGTCTAGTTACAGATTCTTTTCGCGGCGGAACGTCTTCTCCCCACAGATCTCTTGGGGGCATCAGGGCCTTAGTAGTCGTGAGTTTTTAACCTTTTGCAAAAATTGTTGAAGTAAACGTATAATAATTTGTTACGGGTTACATGAACCCCCTTAAGTGTGATTAGTCAATGTGGCCATTGATTACTTAATCGATAATAAGTCATGTGAAGTAGTAGTATGATTTCACAAATTATTTAAACACCTGACATTATCTGTTCCAATGGCATAGTTTGGTAAAATAAAGAAATGCTTTTGTAAAGAAAAGTGTTTTCTAGAGGGTGAAATTAGACAAAAGAATCAGTGAATCACCCTATGGAGAAATAGTACTTTTTGTTGCTGAGAGTGAGATTTTAGAACTCAGGATCTGTACAAATATCATTAGCCATCGATGACCCACCCCAGAAACAAACGTCATACGATATTCTGCTACCCACCTGAGCGTGATAGAGAGTTAAAAGTTGATGAGTAGTTAATATTGGGCATAACATTTTAAACTGTTAAGAAACTGAATGGAATTTGCACAAAATGACCGATAATGCGGTTTTCATGATAAGAATCTGTCGACATTAATGCCGAAAATCTCGCATGCTCATTAAACCGGATTGGCACCCCATCAACATTTAAATCTGGTGTTGCTTGTATAGAACCCCTGACGTGATTTGAAAATAATTGCCTGGGTTTTGCTGCTATTCACGTGAAGATCGTTGCTGCTAAATCACGCATGCAGACTCTCCATAATATAATAAAGTGAACGCTTGGAGCTACATTAATCAGGTCATCACTGTACAAAATAAAAAACGAAGGACCTAAGACGACCGACGAAACCCTGAGGTATGCCTACATTCATCTCGCAACATTCAGACCTACTCCTTTCAAAACTACCTTGATGTTCGATATTAATATATTGATTACGAGCCGTTATAAATGACTCGACCCAACTTAAAGGCGTACCTCTTATGCCGAACTTAGAAAGCTTATCACACAATTTTGAATGGTTAACGCAGTCGAACGCCTTGCGGAGATCAAGAAAAATCCCCACAGGGTACTCGCCCACGTAAATTCCCTCAGGTATCCTCTCAAAGAAGGTTGGCCACCTCGTTATCCAGATTTAAATCAATTAGATTATTTTTAATTTATTCTACTACATACTTAAAATGCTTAGTATAGGAGGCACCAGTTCGCAACATTGAAGAATTAGAGCAACCGATGTTTGCTGGTTGTGAAGTTATAAAAAAAAACCTGGTCATTTTAGAAAAGCTAAAAGATCTATCCGAAAACGAGTTCGGCGATGCATTGATATGATTAGAAATTATTTTCAACATTTATTATAAAACAAGAAAAGAAAGAAAAAAAGGATTTATAAATTTAGGGACAGCATTATTTATAGTTTTGTTATTGATTTGGTGGTATTTATCAACAATATTATTACTCAAAAAAAGTTTCTTAGCATTAAGTTCCTTTTTTCTCGACAACGGTCGACTGTGCGACCATTTGCCGAGAGGACCTTTTTTACGTATAAATACTCAAGGAACCATCAATTATTTTAAAAATACCGAAAATACACTCGGTGAAAAACATATGACCTTAAAAAAATAACCAACCACCCTTTTGTTACCACGCCACTGGTTGCCATATTATGGGTTATCTGATATTTTAAAAAAGTTACCTCCAATAACAGTAACTTATAAACTTATACCCAAAAGTTAGTTGCTGTATTGTAACCTGGTCCTTATAAATTTAAAAAAAAAAACACACTTTGATGACACCATCTTCAAGTAGCTATACAGGAACATTTGACAACCTGAGTAAACTCAATTCATTATTTTGACAAAGAAAACCTACTTTGTTTTTTGTCTGAAAGAAGCAACTTAAAAATGACGAAAGCTGATTTTTTTATTATTAGGGTACGAGAGATTTTTTCCTCGATATTTTCTACTAAATCTTCAATCAAATGAAGCCCAGTGAAAATTTAATAATTTCGATATTTTCCGCTGCTTTATTCATATACAGGGTGTCTCAAAACTCAGTATCAAGATTTTAGGGGCGTATTTGCCAGGTCAAAATAAGCCTTTTTTTTTCTATAAGCATGTGTCCGCAAACGCTTCGTCACCGATCTACAGAGTGTTAAATTTTCAAAAAAATTTTATTTTTTCCTTCATAGCTCTTTTAGTTTTTGAGATATTAAGATAAAATTTAAAACATAGATTACGCTTTAGGGCTTACATCATCTAGTATACCGAGTGATTGTAAGAATCTACAGGGAGATATTTTTTCAGGGGTCATGCTCCCTTTTCTCCGCATAAACTTTTTTATAGTGCGCTGCTGGCGGATTCTGAAATATGCAGTACATTCTTTGTTTTGTTTATAAACTTTTTTATCTCTTATAATTTTTATGCATCTAAGATCGTTATCGAGAAAAAAATTTAAACAAATTTTTGTAATTAGCTACATTTAATTAACATTTATAACAACAGGGGGGAATAAATACCACAATGAAAACAAAAGACGCTATACTTATTTGTTATAAGATTATTTAAACATTACCTCAAAAATAAGAAACTTAATCAACTTTGACTTTTTATAAAAGATGCTGGAAATGCCCTCCTCTTTCTGCGATACAACCCTCTACTCTTCTTCTCATAGACTGCCGTACGCGTTCTAATATTCCGGGATTATTTCTTACCGTTTGAAAGGCATCCATAATTCGTCCAGTTAGAACTTCGATGGAAGGCACTGGTCCTGCATCATAAACTAGACTCTTTACATGCCCCCATAAAAAGAAGTCCAGCGAGTTGCAATCTGGGGACCGTGGGGGCCAAGCAATTGGACCTGCTCTGCCAATCCACCGATTGGGAAACACTGTGTCTAAATAATCGCGGACGGTGACTCGAAAATGAGGGGGGGCCCCATCGTGCATAAACCACATTTGTTGACGAACGTGTAAAGGCACATCCTCCATTAATGCAGGCAATTTATTCTGTAGGAAGTTTAAATATGTGTCACCATTTAAAATTCGCGGTAAAATAAAAGGACCAATTAAAGTATCTCCTACTATTCCTGCCCATATGTTTACGCTAAACTGTTCCTGGTGTCGAGATTCTCTGATCATGTGTGGATTTTCTAGTGCCCAAATATGAACATTGTGGTAATTCACTACTCCGTCGCGTGTAAATTGAGCCTCGTCGGTAAAAAGGATACGAGATAAAAATTCAGGATCCACAGTACACTTGCGCAGTATCCATCTGGAGAACTGCAAGCGCTGTGGAAAGTCTCGAGGAAGCAAACCTTGGACGCGCTGAATATGATATAGGTATAGCATGTTTTCGTGTAAAACCCTCCAGACAGTTGAACGGGAAACATCCAAATGCCGTGCTATTTGTCGAGTACTCATACCAGGGTTTTCGTCGATAACATTTAAAATCTCTTCATCAACTGCTGGGTTGCGTGCTTGTCTTGGTCTACCAGTATCGTGCATTGGAGTCTGAAATCTGCCGTATTCCCGAAGGTGTTGATGGGAATTTATAAAAGTTCTGTAGTTGGGAAGCCGGCGATTAGGAAATCTTAGCGCGTACAACCTCTGAGCATTAAGCCCGTTACCATTAGCCAGACCATAAACGAAATGGATGTCAGCCAGATGTTCAAATGAATATGGTCCATTTTCCATTTTAATGTTAAACAAATCAAAAAATATACGATATGTTATAAACCAACTTTTAAATAATGTCAAATGCATAAACCAACTTTTAAATAATGTCAAATGCTTCAAAATAAGCGTAAACGTCAAAATGAAAATAGCAGTCAAAGCCCACTAATTGTTTTTTTTTATTGTTTCATTGAAAAATTTCAATTAAATATGGCGAATTACAAAAATTTGTTTAAATTTTTTTCTCGATAACGATCTTAGATGCATAAAAATTATAAAAGATAAAAAAGTTTATAAACAAAACAAAGAATGTACTGCATATTTCAGAATCCGCCAGCAGCGCACTATAAAAAAGTTTATGCGGAGAAAAGGGAGCATGACCCTGAAAAAATATCTCCCTGTAGATTCTTACAATCACTCGGTATACTAGATGATGTAAGCCCTAAAGCGTAATCTATGTTTTAAATTTTATCTTAATATCTCAAAAACTAAAAGAGCTATGAAGGAAAAAATAAAATTTTTTTGAAAATTTAACACTCTGTAGATCGGTGACGAAGCGTTTGCGGACACATGCTTATAGGAAAAAAAAGGCTTATTTTGACCTGGCAAATACGCCCCTAAAATCTTGATACTGAGTTTTGAGACACCCTGTATATCGAACAATTTCTTTTGAATTTTAAATTAAATATGTATTTTTTTCCTCTAACAAAAAATGAAGCTCTTTTTAGTGTGTTAAAAATATGTATTAAACAAATTGAATGCACCGTTACGAAAATCGTTTTAAATTTAACAAATAGGTGACTTGACTCATTCTGTCATATTTTATACAGGGTGCTTCAGCGATGGATGATGGAACGTTAGAGGTTTATGGAAAACGGGTGATACTTTTTTTTTGAAAATTTGGTTGATATAATGATAAGCGACCATGGTCTATCGTTTTACAATATTTTCATTAATATAGCGTTGCCGCTTCAGCCCAATGAGGAGATAAAATCGTTACTTTAAATGGAATATCCTATATATTTTTAGAATTTGAGGTTCTACATGTATTTCTGAGCAACTTTTCCAAATTTTGCCCTATACTTATGTATAGTTCTTTTAGGTATTAATTAAATTTCATTTTTTTTTTAACGAAAACATTACAAAATCTGATTTCCTCCAGACTCTAAAACATTACTAAGTTGAAATTTTGCGTACGGTTAAGAAATGCCTTTAGGTATTTGATACTTCCGTCATATCTTAGTTCAAGCGTACATAGTGGCTCAAAAATAAATTTTTGTAGGTTACTTTAAAAAATGGTCGAAAATATTTTTTTTTAACGAGACACCCTGTATTTAACTACTGATTTGAAAAGCCGATAAAAGTAGCTTCTTAACAATGTATACATTGCTTGTACACGGTGTCCAGTTTTCGTATGTTTTACGGGTTATCTGTGTTACTTTTTTGAGAAAAAAACGATGCCATCTACAGAATTTTCATAGCCCCCTTAGTTTTTTAGATACGGGGTGACATTTTGGGACACCCCCTCGGTTACGCTGCAACTTATCAAAAAGGTACAAAATGAACTTAATAGTTTTTTTCTTGTAGAATCCAGTGGCTTGGTCAGATTTTTTCTATGTTTAATTGTTTTCGAGAAAAAGAGCAAACTTGCATTTTTTTAAATGGGACACCTTATATATTATTAGCTATTATGATTCAGTTTATCACAAGCTTTTCAAAAATATATAATACTTTCTGTTTTCAATGTAAAGCTCAAAATTTACATTTTTCAACAAATTTAATTTTTTTTTTTAGTAGGCCCTGACGGGTATTTAGGAAAACAAAAGATGACAGGCTTGTTATCTGAAAAAATCTTTATTGACTGTCAAAATAGGTTATCCATTTTATGTTCCTTATTTCTATTCAGTTTCGATAAATAGCAGTTTTTCCTTAATTATGGCGGCGAATGCAAAATTCAAGAATTATGAAAAGTACGATATGTTCGTTTGTTATATTCAGTGTAACGAAAATTCGGATGAAGCATTAGAAGTTTATTTTAACAGGTATGGGCATATTTTTATATTTTTCATCATATTTTAAAATTGATAAAAACGTAATATTCGCAGGTTCCCAGAAAGAAGACAGCCGTATAAAAGAATATTTTTAAAAATAAAATCAAACCTAATTGAAGTCGGTTCATTTTCCAACCCCCGACCGAGTATTTACAATAAGGAAAACCAGGACATTGATGAAGTAAACGTTTTGGCTTCAATTGAAACAAATCAAAGTAGTTCTTGTAGAACAGTGGAAGGTTCTATCGGTGTTACAAAATCAAGGGTTCAAACTATTCTAAAAAAACACAAGTTTAAGCCATACAAATTTCATGTCGTACAAAACTTACATCTCGGTGACGCAGAGCGCCGCGTAGAGTTTTGTAATTGGTATTTACAAAATGTAAATAGAGCAAATCATTTTGAAAGAACGATTATATGGTCTGATAAGAGTCATTTTACCAGTGCCGGTATATTTAATCGGCAAAATACTAGGTTTTGGTGCCAGGAAAATCAACATGTTATATTTCCACGGGAACGGCAAGGCAGATTTGGGTTTAGCGTTTCATGCTTCAATACTGGGAAGTAAAATTTTATATAATATATTTGAAGGCGGTCTTACTGCAAATAAATATTTAGAAATTTTGGAAAACATTGTGACCGAAATAGTAGAGAATGTGCCCCTAGCTCATCTTAATAGCGTATATTTGCAACAGGCGGAGCTCCCGCTCACAATGCTCAAATTGTAAGAGCATATCTAAGCATGACTGGTGAACTTTTTGACTTATTGTATCCTTTTTTTTTAATGGAACACCCTAAATATTATGTGTCTTTTGGATAGAGCTTAAAATCTTTTTTCAAAAATATATAAATTGCCTATAATTATTTCATCCATTGTTGAGATATCCGCTATTAAAGAATCCAAATATTATACTAATTCACTATATAAAATAAATCACAGTAACCATTGGAAAACAAAGTTATCAAATGACATTACTGGCGGCATGCGACATGGAACATTTAAGTTGCCAATTTGTTTTTAAGTTTTGATAATACTAAGTCGCAAAATGGGTTATACCATAGCCCCCTACATTTCCAAGCCGTAAAGTAAGAAAGGCAACGTCGCAAATCCTGTCAGAGGTAGACCGATTTTTAATAAGTAACTAACGCAACTTCCGTGCAGATTCGCCCGTTTAGGCGATAAAAATTACGGTATATTTCAAATAATTTATTGAACTTTTTGCATTTTACTTCAGTATAGATATGTCTAATAAGTAACAAGAATATAATAATATAATATAATATATATAATATATATAATATCATAATAGGAAATTTAAATTAACCTAAAAAATTAGTGATTTTAAAACCTATTTTAAAGTGGATAGTTTAGCTAAAAGAACTTGGTGATTTTGCCGATTCAAAAATTTAAGCTTAAGTTCTTTAGTAGCTATAATAAACTGAAAGCTGCAAATATATGAAAGTACATAATATTTACTTCATTGGTAGCAAGACATAAACCCACCCTTTGCAAAGAATCAAAATATTTATCCCCCACATTTAAACCTATGACTCGAACAATAAGGTTTTCAAAGTTGAAAAAATAGTCCATACTTTCAGTGGAGTCAATGTAATATAAATAAAACAATGCAATCTTCCTCCAGAGTTTAATTATTAAACTGTGGAGGAAGACTGCATTGTTTTATTTATAATAAGGTTTTTGCAATCAATGCATTTTAATTTCCTATTTTTGTAGATAGAATGGGCTATAAATACATATACCTATACATTTAAACAGACTCATCCAACTGGTAATCCTTAAGATAATCCGATTGAAATATGTAAGGAAACTCTAATATTTCTGTACTTTCAATATCATGCTTAACAGAGTATTTAATTTTAACACTGTAAAATTTTTTAACCCTGACTTTACAATACTTTGAAGTCTAATTTTTTTTTCTGATTCGAGGATCTGTTTAAATGATACATGACAGTTACAACCAGAAAGGTTCCTATATCGGCCAAATCTTTTTTCAAGGGTATCTGTTTGAAATTTACCAGCTAAAATGTATTTTATTTTAAAATGGATAAATGAGTATTCTATAATTTCTATTAGAACTGTGGTATTGGTACCTACTACGTTTAATAGCATCATAAGTGTCCCTAGTTAAACTCACCCCCTCTGGATCGTTATGCCATATATCAAGCCAAGTCACAAATTTCTTTAGCTAGTTTACCTTCAAATCATTTTTTAAATATATTGGGGTAGTTCAATCGTCCCTTTTTTAAACCTTGCCGTACGCGAATAAAAACATTTTGCCAGTTAAACAAACATTGGAACTAACCTTAAGATTTTCCTATAATGATAACATTGATAACTAAAACTCGGGAAAATAACAAACAACGTATGCATCAAGACTTATCGATGCACTTCACAATCACAAGCACAAGAGCACAAACAAAAATAGCGAATCATCGGTCTACCTGCAACGTTGCCAGACTTTGTCCTTCATAGCTTGGAAGTAAAGGAAGCTGCGGTTATACTGAAGAGGAAAAGAGGCAAATAATTTATTTCTTTTATAAGAATAATAAAGAGGCCAGTACAGCACAAGCCGATTGTCGAGTTTTTCACCCAGGTACGCCGGTGCCGTCAAGAGGCACTTTCTATAACATAGAAAGACATTTTACGATTCACAAAAATTTGCAAAGGAAAAAAAGATTTGTGAAGATAAATAAGGACGAAGAATTAGAGATTTTATTATATTTTCAAGGTAAATAACTTATTAGGATTTTTTAAATTTTGTAAAATTAATTTAAATGTGTGTTTGTAGAAAATCCTACTATTTCAACTAAAGATGCCAGTAAATATTTCAATAGGTCTAAAAAGAAAATTAGTACTACCCTTCGTAAATATGCATATCATCCATACAAAATTTTACCTGTTCAGAAGTTGACGGAGGAACAAAAAGTTAGTAGGCAAAATTTCTGCAGAGACATGATTCAAGGGAAAGTGCGGGATAACGATTTTTTTAAAAAATATATTAGGGAGCGATGAAGCTACTTTTACTACGGCTGGGATGTTTAATAGGCGAAATAGTCATTTATGGGCATTAGAAAACCCCCGCGGAATGTGTGAAATTCAATTCCAAGGCCGAAGAGCAGTTTATGTCTGGTGCGGCATTCTCAACACTCAAGTTATGGGTCCTATTTTTTACGAATTTAATTTAAATGGTGAAAGATATTTAGAGTTCCTTAAGAACGAGATAGAAAACTATTTGAAAAATTTGCCTATTTGTCAGTATAATGACATAACCTGGCATCAAGATGGAGCGCCACCCCATAATGTCTTGGCCACCCAATAGCCCTGATTTAACAATTTTAGATTCTTTCTTTTGGGGTTACGTAAAAAACACTGTCTATAAAGAACGAAGCGCATCGTTGGAGGAGTTAAGAATTAAAATTATAAATTGCATAAATAATTTAGTTGAGGGAAAGCCGCATTTTATTATGAATGCTATTGATAAAATAGAAGATGATTACAAAAAGTGCCTAAATAATAATGGCGGGCATATAGATAATTTGTAAGGACTTTATATTGTTAATGTTAAATCAAATTTTTGATTGTTTTTGGTATTAAAATTGTTGATTATTTCAATGGTTACTGTGATTTATTTAATATAGTAAATTAGTAATATTTTGATTTTTCAATAGCGGATATTTCAACAATGTATGAAGTAATTATAGGCAACTTAAATATTCTTGAAAAGAGAATTTTATGCGCTATCCAATATACACATAATTGTGTTCCATTAAAGAAAAGTATACAATAAGTGAAAAAGTTCACCAGTGATGCTCAATTGTTTCTTTAAGTGGTAAATTCGGACTGTTTGGATGATACCCATTGAGGTAGCATTATAAGGAGGCGCCATAAGATTTCACTAGGCGTGGCTAATAGTAGTAACAATATGGATGGCTCGCCAGGTCCGGACTATTTATATTTATATGTATTATGCTAGCATTAAACTTATACTAATAAGATAATAATATAATGTAAATATCATTTTTTGTTTTAAAATACAGTGTCTGGCAAAAGTCCCGCAATATGCTTTATTTCGAAAACTTTTTGAATAAAAAAAAATAATGTTTTAAATAAAAGTCTTTGGGACTAGGTTTTCTACTTATTTAAATAGCTCACATATTTTCTTTGTCTAAATTTTAGGATTTATCTAATATAAGTCACTGCCGGACACTGTATACATATTTATTACTATAATATTATTGACAATGCTTTTTTTAAATTTTAAATAAGATAATGGACAGTTATTTGTTATTACATACAAAAAATGAAACAAATTCTTGAAAACCAAAAATGTATTGTCCCTTAAATAAAACAATCTTAATACTATGATGCCTAATACTTTCTGATTTGTTGGATTTTTGTTTGGCGAAATGGTACAACCTTACATTTATGTACTTTTCTGCCACAGCTTTGATTAACAATACTCGGTGACTGTCCAAAGCCGACTGATCAAAGCTATGAACTACTAAATTAAAAAAAATATTTTTATTTACAAACTTTTTTAATATTGTGGTAACTAAAGCTGCTGCAGATATTTGTTGAGGAGAAACAATATTTTTCAAAACACATATCTCCAAAACATCTGTTGAGGGATATTGTAGTCCACCTTTATTTTTTTTATCTATAAAAGAATATAGATACATATCCCTCGTGTCACTTGTTAAAGCAAATATGCATTCTGTACAGAATATTTTTTTTTTAAAGAATGTACAATAAATCCAGCTATATAGGTAAAAATGTTTTGAAAATTCTGACAGCGGGTCTGGCAAATAATCATGATCTCTGATAATATCATCTAACTCGCTGTCAGAATTTTCTTCCATTCCTAGTGCCCTGTAATCTCTTAAAGTGACATTTATTTGATGTACAGGGTCACATTTTAAAATGTGGAGTTGCTCTAACGGAACACAATTTCCATTATTATATCCTCCTTGGGACCGAATGGACCCAAAGAATAGTTCAATGTGATCTTGGGAGAATTTATAAAGTGGCAAAAACTGTAATCTATTTCTAGTAACTAAATTTTTAAATAATACTTTAAGACTAGAGATGCATATTTTTAACCCAAAAAATCCTGTATGTCTCAGTGAATCTAAAAGTTAAGGACCACATACGTGTGTTTTTAAACAGCTTATGTATTTATCTGCAGAATTAAAAAAAAATCAATAGTTTCATAATTTTTTGCAGATATTGGTTTTTTGTAATGACATTGTGCTAAATTTCTAGAGTTTAAAATATCGAACAAATTGTTCATAATTAAAATAAATCTCACTGTCGCACCAACTCCAGCAAATTGTTTCATTTTTAATTCGTAATACAAAAAGAAAAGGCGGTTGCAACACTCTCACTAAAGACTGGAGTTGCCAGCCTAACCTTCATCTTTTGTTTGCCAAAAGCTATATGTTGATCCCTTAATTTATTGGCCAAGTGGAAGGATTCACTTCTTTGTAAATTGTTTAGTTCTTTTAAAAAATGCCAGCAAACTATTTCATTGTTTTCATCCACTAGGGAACCATTTTCACCCAAGGTATTTCTCACCAACTTTATCGGGTATTTTCCAATAACCGTTTACACAGTTTAAAAGAAAGACGAAAGCATCTTTAGCAAGAGTAACTTCTTTGACTCCTGTTCCCATATCTACATACCCGTAGCACTTGTCTTTTTGAGGAACCCATTCCTCATGTTGTTTAATTGACATCTCATCAATAATGAGGCTGCATATAACTTTCTTTTTTTCATAGGAAGCCTGCTACGTTTTTCTATTTTAAACAAGGGGAAGTTGCACAACAAAAGTGGTAGCCTTAATCCAAAAAGAAAAGCCACTGCCTTATAGGGCAAAAACCGACGACTAGCTCACTGCAGTCGGTGAGTGGTGTGGGTAATTCTAAAAGCGCCACCTGTTTTGGGGCCCTATGTGTTAAGACAGTGCTTGATGACACTATAAAACAGGAAACATTAGGTACGCTAAATAGGCGAAGAAAAGACACCAACCAATAAAGTTTACTTCCGAATATGACGGGTGTATTTATTAATTAAACATACTTGAATATTGGGGCTAATCCAAATAAAACACTTAAATCAGATTTATAACCTAAATGCACTAATGCACACTATTGATTAGGACAAAACAAAGGGAACCGAAGGCAAATACTTATAATATTTATGATATACTTATTTATAGTTGAACCAAGCTAAATTTGGGGCGACTTTTCATAAGTAGCACATCCCTATGTGTCGAACGTTGTTTTTGAAAGTTCAAGTAAAATAAGAAGGAAAAGTTAGGTTAATTACGTTTTCTAGAATGTGTCTGCATTTTAGAACTTTATTCCTATATTTTCCGTGTTTTAACTTAACTTATATTACCTATAAAGTGTTGTTCGTGCTACACATCGTGGGGTGTTGTCTAATAAGTGATTTAACAATAAAATATGCAGTTTACCGAACGCAAACAGGCCTGCTGTACTTTCAGCTTACAGTTACTACTGCTTACAGGGATTAAAATTTAACTATCTACAATGAACCCGTTATAGTGCTTGAGTGTGCATACTTAGTTATCACTTATTACTTAAATAAGGTGGTAATAGGAAACAATATTTTAATGTCTATAGTACCGATCAAAAGAGGGTAGTCTACGTTCCAAAAATCTGTAGCCTTGGACTGGCTTTTACTTTAAACTACTAACACAGGGACGTCACTGACATATCAAACCTGGTTGAAGGCTTCTATGGTGGCTACTGGACTCATTTGCCCCTGGGACTCCGGTGTACGGGTGGTTTAGAGTTGCTTGTTTGGCCTAGGATGGTAGGCTATTGAGTTGGCAGTACAATCGTACCCAAGCTTAGGCTGGACCTCCAGATGACGGTGAACAGCAGATAGAACGAGGGAGCAGTAAGGTAGAAGTAGAAGTAAAAGCAAAAAGAATAATAACGAGGATGACGAGGATGATTATTAGGCCTGCAAGAAAACCTAGCCTTAGTAAGGTATGTAGCTATTTGTGTAGGTATTTAGTAACTAAGAAACTGATAGCGAAACCCAGGAAATAATATAAAAGACTCACCGGAGATGTTGTGTGGCCTCCTAGAGGAAACTTATATCAGCATATTCTGATTATCCTATTTCCAATTAAACATATATCAGCCTCGGTAGACCATTAGTGCAAAACTATTTGCCACTAACTGTTTAATTATAGGACTCAGAATTAAAGGAAAAAAATCAGCAAGACTGCTTCAACATGCCTTTTAGTTGCAGCACTGCACAAGGCTTTTTTCCAACTGAATTTCGTCGTTAAAAAGGCGGCAAATCTCGGCGTCAGTGGTTTAGGGAATTTTATTTCCATTTTGTCAAGAATGACATGTGACAATTTTCTAACCCGAAACCAAAATAAACAAAGATTTATGATACCCACGAAGTCAGGCTTAGCAGGGCTCTTCTCACAATTTCTGTACTAAACTACCTTATTTATGAAATAATTATTGATAATAAAAGTCCTGGTTCCAATTAACCATAAGCCTTTTATTGTAGATTTGCTGCTACTTCGTCCTAGAGCTCAATGTATGGCGCAATGACCGAGAAATCCTGCAGGGATGGCTCCTAAGGGGATCACCTAGACAAAGCTAACCAGAGGTTTTTGGTCTACAACAAATTATCCATGATTGTGCCTGAAAAGCCAGCAAGTAAGCCACAAGATATCACTAATAATATGGTTTAATATTTCCTTAAGAACGACCTTAAAACTGCCTCGACACTAAGCTTAACTAATACCTGTCCTATATTTTTAGGTGAACCAGGGAAATCTACAGGTCCTGAACATCGCAGAGTACAGGAAGTACAAAATATGAAATAGATAGGATAAGTAGTTGTCAAGCTCAAAATAAAGAACGCTATAGTACAAAAAATCTAGTTTTATTTACCATGCAAAGATTTAGAAGCAAGATTGGTAAGTGTAAATATATTTATTTACTCATTTAAAACTTGGCAAAATAAAACCGTAACACACCTCCCCTTCCTCAGAAAAAAAATTTTTAACGAAAATTTTTCTTCGGTTCCAATACGTAAAATATGATACTAGCTATATTATACTAACTAGATCTTAATGGATATCTACATAACTAAAAATACATCTATTAATATACATTCAAGGTGAATCATCCTGAGGATGTGCCTTAAGATCCTTGGCGTGCCAGACACCAAGATTCCGGCCATTCGGGTCGGAAAGCTCATAAGTCCAGGGGGACAATATTCTAGATACGACATATGGTCCTGAAAACTTATTAGCGAGTTTAGCGGTAAAGTGCTTAGTCGCATCGGAGAGAAAATGATTTTTCTTCCAGACTTTTTGGTTAAGCTGGAAACGCTCGTCCCGTCTTCTAAGATTATATCTGTGACGAGATCGTTCATAGGCTTGCTCCAATTTCTTCTGCACGTCGACAAACACCTTATTAAGAGTTTCTGATCTCGAAACGGGGTCAAAAGGGGTAGATACTTCCGGACATGGACCTGAATCACAGGGTAAGCGAACATTACGACCAAAAACTACAAAATTTGGAGTCAAGGCGGTAACTTCGTGTTTAGCTGAACGAATAGCAAAACCAGCCTTAGCTATCAGCTTATCCCACTGTCGGTGATCTTCGGCTACGTAGCTCGTAAGAATGGTCTTAAGAACACGATGGACGCGTTCCACAGGGTTTGCCTGGGGGTGGTAGTTAGCCATGTACCGAACCTTAATACCATACTGACCCATGGTCTGTTGAAAAACTTTACTGCGGAATTGAGGCCCATTGTCAGCAACAATGGTCTCAGCTCCAAAAACCAAAATGACATAGTTCTCCAACCATCGAACTATATGCTGAGCCGTGGCAGAACGAAGAGGAAAGAACATCGCAAACTTGCTAAATACGTCACAAACGGAGAGAACATAAGCGTTCCCAGAAGCAGAACGGGGAAGAGGTCCAACGAGATCAACACTTATAGTTTGAAATGGTCGAGAACTCGTAGGCTGAATACTAAGCATTTGACCAGCAGGTGCCTTTTGAAGGGGTTTTGTTTGAAGGCAGATTCGACACCGATTAATATACCTCGCAACATCACTTCTCATACTAGGCCAATAATATCGCTGAGCAATCCTAGAGAGGGTCTTGTATATCCCAAGATGACCACAAGTAGGAGGGTCATGATGCTCCATAATAATCGAAGTGCGTTGTTCGCGGGGAACCACAACAAGCCACGATTCATCGGCTTCTACAAGCGCAGGGTATGGATGTCTAGCTCTTTTCATAAGCTTTCCATCATCCACCCACCAAAGAGGATATTTAGCAGGATAATCTAATACTTTTTTGATCATACCTAGATACCAACGATCACGTGGAACAACAACCTTGTCCACAACAGGTGACTCAACAGGTCGATCCACAACAGCATCGATGACAGGTACCGATCGAGAAAGTGCATCCGGAACGACATGTTCCTTCCCTTTACGATGTATTATGTCGAAGTCGTACTGCTGCAATCTAATTGCCCAACGCGCAATACGACCTACAGGATCCTTGATAGAATTAAGCCACTTAAGACTATAGTGGTCGGTAATAACTGTGAATCTAGTACCCTCAAGATATGGACGAAGCTTCTCGATGGCAAACAGGACAGCTAAGCACTCTTTTTCAGTAGTGCTATACTTTCTCTCATTTTTGGTGAGTGAGCGACTTAAATAAGAAATAACATGTTCCTCACCATTTTGACATTGAGACAGGACAGCTCCCAATCCGAAGTCACTCGCATCACACTGCACAACAAAAGGTTGCTCAAAGTCTGGACAAGAGAGAACTGGTGCCCTAATAAGATGCTCCTTCACTGACTTAAAAGCCGCTTCACACTCTGGACTCCATATAAACTTTACATTCTTTCTGGTCAAAGCTGTAAGTGGTGACATCAAAGAGGAAAAATTTGGCACGAATCGGCGATACCAGGACGCAAGACCAACAATCCTCCTAATTTCTGTGACGCTTTTTGGCGTCGGAATACTCAAAATCGCATCAACCTTCTCAGGATCCACCAAAAGACCCGAAGAATTGACTACATATCCCAGATACTTAAGTTCTGGCTTACAAAAATTACATTTCTCACGGTTAAGGGTTAGGCCCGCACGAGTAATTCGCGAAATTATCTCGCGCAAAACCCGAATGTGTTCCTCAAAAGTCGGAGTACACACAATAACATCATCAAGGTAGACGAAAACAAACTTTTCTAAATCGACACCTACTACCTGGTCGATTAACCTTTGCCATACAGCCGGGGCATTAGTAAGACCGAAGGGCATTCTAGTAAATTGGAAGAGACCACGTGACGGGACAGTAAACGCTGTTAGAGGTCTAGACTCTTTCGCTATTGGTATCTGCCAATAAGCAGATTTGATATCCAAGGTACTTAGATATTTTGCGTCACGCAATTTGTCTAAAGTTGCTGACACGTAAGGGATGGGGTAGGCATCCGGTATGGTGGCCTTATTAAGCGAACGGTAATCGACACAAAACCTCCAACCACCTGACTTTTTCTTTACCATCACGATAGGCGAGGACCAGGGTGACTCAGATGCCTCCACGATTCCATCCGCCAACATTTGTTCTAACTCCTTATTAGCTTCTTTCTGTAAAGCGTGAGATAAGGGGTAGTATCTCTGTTTTATTGGGGTAGTTTGGGTTTTAATCTCCATCTCAACCAGCTTCGTACATCCTAGTTTTTCTCCCATTGCAGAGAAAGTATCCTCCACAAGGTGGTCTAGAATCTGCCGCTGTTCAGTGGTAAGAGAGTCACGGGAATGTATTGCGCAAACTTGTGGGTTATGGTCAAACGAACGAAATGACCACTCGCCACTATACAGATCAGGCACAATTTTCATTCGACTCCAAAAGTCAATTCCGAGAATAAGAGAGTGTGGAAGGGATGGCACAACCAATGCATCCAAGAGGATGACCTTATCCCTTAGTTGAAATGGTAGTCTCACTGAACCAATGCTCTCGCAAGTTTGACCATTTGCAACTGTGCAAGTCGATACGTCTGAAGAATTAAGACTACAAATAGATTTCAGTGAATCCCATCCAAGAGAACCAATAATTGTTCTTGACGAACCGCTATCCAGCAAACCGAGAACTGGTTTACCATAAATAAATACACTTAAGTATGGTCTCTTGTCATCTTTGACATGTTCCAAAATATACTCTAAAATAACTTTATTAGGTTCAGCCTTATACGATTCGTTAACGGGGAAGAACGGTCGGCCGTTCACTGCCTTCCCGCTCCTACGTTTTTTGAACATGAGGGACAGTTTTTCGAGATGACGTCCACTTTTCCACAACGGAAACAGAATTTCTTACGAGGCTTCGTACACTGGCGAAACTGATGATCCACCTCTTGACAATTCCAACACAAGACTGAACTGGTAGGAGTTCTAATCTCAGAAACAGGACTGACAGGCGAAGACTCAACAGCACTAACATAATTAGAGGGCTTATGATAAGCTAAAGCAGGCTCTATGAGTTGACGATAATTAGTCGAAGGGGGCACAAAACGCTGGATTCGAGATTCCGTTTCTTCAACAGCACGACTCAACCTAACAAGATCCTGCAAACTAAGAATTTGATGAGTAGATAGTCGACTCTGAATGTACGGCAATAAATTTCGACGAATCATTTGAAGTCTAGTCGCCTCAGAGGGCATTACTGGGAGTTTGCGGAACAAATTCTCCATAGACGCAACAAAACTAATCACGCGCTCCTGAGCGCCTTGTGTGCGACGACGAATCTCATCCCAAAGTGCAAACTCATAATCATACGGTTGAAAAGTATCTCTTAATTGAGATACGAGATCATCCCAACTCACAACATTACAAGTACGGAACCATAAAAGAGCATCCCCACAGAACAGTTCCGGAGCAGACCGAAGTAACTGTTCCTTAGTAGCACCGCGTGAAACTCGAAGTTCTTCTATACGTTCCAAAAAATCATTTACACTACTTTGTCCATTAAACTTAACATTCCATTTGCCTATATCTAAAAACCTAGAACTAGAACTACAAATACGAGGTTCTTCACCAGAAGTTCCTCTTAAAGGCGAAAACTGAAAATTATCTAACCGATCTGCAAGATCAACATACGGGTCCGAATAATGCAACGGTTCTTCTTGACGAGTAGAGTTCACGTTTACGACACGGGAAGTATTTTCTGGCTGATCTGCAAAATGCACCTGAGAACTTTGTCTTTCCGAAGGGAAAGCAGTGGGCATGGTGATTGTTTGACTAGTTTCCCTAGTATACTCGCTAACGGGTTGTGTTCTTCCAGAATAATGCTCGGATGAGTGAACTTGGTACGCATGCGTGCGTGCTAAATTGGTTAAATTAGGTTGACTGCTCAAAATCCTTCGTGGTTCAGCCAGTTGACTACGCGGAAGGTTGGTTTGAACTGGTTGAGTAGACAAACGCAACCGAGAATCTATTTGGGCATTACGAGCTTGATTCAGATACAAGTTTTGACGAGAAAGCGGGACAGAAGCCAAAGGGTTCGCATTTACCGACTTCCAACTTTGGGGCTCTGCTACTTGTCTTGCAGCAGATTGCGAAAACTCATGAATAGGCTCATGTACTGTGGTTAAATCAATGGGCTCGCTATGCAGGGCTTGAAGTCCTGAAATATGCCTGCCACTAGAATTTGATAAGTCAACGACATGAAGTTCCGAACCATTGGTAGCCATTCGGGTACCGTGCGATACATCAAGATTTATACGACGAGCTGGAAAATTTGACTGTTCTTCACGAGAGGTAGGTAGTGTACCAGTCGAGAAAGTACCGAGAGAGACTCTAGTAGGTGCGTGAATAATACGCCTCTGCTCAACATACTCATTACGATTACTAAAATCTGTAGAGCGTTGGTCTGTTGACGAAGCTAAGGGGTTACGATTAAATTCTTCTCCTTCCGAGATGTTGGGGTAAGAAGACACATTACCGTGATATACTGTCTGAGGGTGTAACGACGAAACAACAGCAGAGTGCCGTGAAGCATTTAAATCAGGCTGTGGATCGTTCGGATGTGTGGATCCACGCTGAGTCATCGAGGGCGGTAATTGCTGGACGGGATGTCCGAGAATACTTGCCAATGGGGCTGCATCAATATCAATTAAGTCATATGAGACCTGCGTACGTTCCTGTGGTGCAATAGTAGGAGGTAGGATGTTGTTTTCTATTGGTTCGTTCTCAGAGTCTAAGATATTGAGATTTTCCGGACGTAAATAAACGTTTTCCTGTGCAGATGCACTGGGTACCGAGGACACATCTTGATCTCTGATTAACGTACGAGGAACACCCTCTAAAGCAGAATGCAAATTACCTATGAGCTGTTGACACTTATCGATTAATTTATTTTGTTGATCAACCTCTGATTTCTGTGATGCTTGAATGCGATGTAGACGCGCTTCTACATGAAGTAAAAAAGTTTGAATTCTCCTAAATTCGCCATCTTTATTACTGTAATCAAAATTAAGTATATCACGTTCCAAAATGTATAACTTTGCCTGACAGACACAAAGGTCTGTTTCACTTTGAAGATACGATGTTGTTGGCCGTGAAACAAGTCCTTCACGCTCCATTCGCATCGCATCCCTAAGTAATGCACGTTTGTGTGGAAAAGAACCCGTAATTGGTAACCCACGTATTGTTAACTCGTACTTTATTTCGTCAGCTCCTAGCAGATTAATCTCCATTTTCTTAAAAAAACTAAAAATCTATATATACCTACAAAATATCAACTACAAAATATCAAATTACCTGAATTAATTACTACTGAGTGTGTCGAGAATTGACACACAAACCCGACCCCCACTAAAAAAAAAAACAAAAAAATCAACGCTGGGTTTGTTACAGCGCCTAAAGCAAAAAAAAACAAATTAGCTTAGTAAGTTCTAAGAAAAACAAAAAAAAAATATTTGCAGAAAATACGTAACACAAAGCTTCAGTACGTTCGTTCATTCACGTTCATAACAAAAAAACGCAAAAATAAAAGTTGCTTTTAATCTTCTAACTTTTCATCCACCCTGTATAAAAAAAATCTATTAGTTACCTAGCTGCCTAGTAGTATTACACAAGCTTCCCAATAAAAAAACAAGAAGGTAATGACCTAATTAAATAAATAAATTTTCAATCTTTATACCAGATTTATCGGTGTACCCTGTATACGAAAAATAAAAACTTCAAGATTAATATTGACAATTCCCAAGATCCACAAAATTCATAAGTAAAAGCAAACAAAAATTAACTATTAAATTCGATACTAACAGTTCGATACTCCAAAAAGATGCCGGAATAAACGCACCTCCAAAATATAATCTCTATGGCATGTGGACCATGTGGTATACGTTTTATGTAGTGGCTATAACTCCGCTACACGTATATTTTTGTAAAAGTTCACAACACTAAGCACGAATAAGGAAAAAAATGTCAGCTCGGAAACCCCAATATCAAAAAAAAACAATGCATATAAAAATATAAATGATATAACACAAAAATCAAGTTTGGCACTAACAATGAATGATAACCACGTTGGGCGTCATTTTGCTACGTTTTTTCTATTTAAACAAGGGGGGGGAAGTTGCACAACAAAAGTGGTAGCCTTAATCCAAAAAGAAAAGCCACTGCCTTATAGGGCAAAAACCGACGACTAGCTCACTGCAGTCGGTGAGTGGTGTGGGTAATTCTAAAAGCGCCACCTGTTTTGGGGCCCTATGTGTTAAGACAGTGCTTGATGACACTATAAAACAGGAAACATTAGGTACGCTAAATAGGCGAAGAAAAGACACCAACCAATAAAGTTTACTTCCGAATATGACGGGTGTATTTATTAATTAAACATACTTGAATATTGGGGCTAATCCAAATAAAACACTTAAATCAGATTTATAACCTAAATGCACTAATGCACACTATTGATTAGGACAAAACAAAGGGAACCGAAGGCAAATACTTATAATATTTATGATATACTTATTTATAGTTGAACCAAGCTAAATTTGGGGCGACTTTTCATAAGTAGCACATCCCTATGTGTCGAACGTTGTTTTTGAAAGTTCAAGTAAAATAAGAAGGAAAAGTTAGGTTAATTACGTTTTCTAGAATGTGTCTGCATTTTAGAACTTTATTCCTATATTTTCCGTGTTTTAACTTAACTTATATTACCTATAAAGTGTTGTTCGTGCTACACATCGTGGGGTGTTGTCTAATAAGTGATTTAACAATAAAATATGCAGTTTACCGAACGCAAACAGGCCTGCTGTACTTTCAGCTTACAGTTACTACTGCTTACAGGGATTAAAATTTAACTATCTACAATGAACCCGTTATAGTGCTTGAGTGTGCATACTTAGTTATCACTTATTACTTAAATAAGGTGGTAATAGGAAACAATATTTTAATGTCTATAGTACCGATCAAAAGAGGGTAGTCTACGTTCCAAAAATCTGTAGCCTTGGACTGGCTTTTACTTTAAACTACTAACACAGGGACGTCACTGACATATCAAACCTGGTTGAAGGCTTCTATGGTGGCTACTGGACTCATTTGCCCCTGGGACTCCGGTGTACGGGTGGTTTAGAGTTGCTTGTTTGGCCTAGGATGGTAGGCTATTGAGTTGGCAGTACAATCGTACCCAAGCTTAGGCTGGACCTCCAGATGACGGTGAACAGCAGATAGAACGAGGGAGCAGTAAGGTAGAAGTAGAAGTAAAAGCAAAAAGAATAATAACGAGGATGACGAGGATGATTATTAGGCCTGCAAGAAAACCTAGCCTTAGTAAGGTATGTAGCTATTTGTGTAGGTATTTAGTAACTAAGAAACTGATAGCGAAACCCAGGAAATAATATAAAAGACTCACCGGAGATGTTGTGTGGCCTCCTAGAGGAAACTTATATCAGCATATTCTGATTATCCTATTTCCAATTAAACATATATCAGCCTCGGTAGACCATTAGTGCAAAACTATTTGCCACTAACTGTTTAATTATAGGACTCAGAATTAAAGGAAAAAAATCAGCAAGACTGCTTCAACATGCCTTTTAGTTGCAGCACTGCACAAGGCTTTTTTCCAACTGAATTTCGTCGTTAAAAAGGCGGCAAATCTCGGCGTCAGTGGTTTAGGGAATTTTATTTCCATTTTGTCAAGAATGACATGTGACAATTTTCTAACCCGAAACCAAAATAAACAAAGATTTATGATACCCACGAAGTCAGGCTTAGCAGGGCTCTTCTCACAATTTCTGTACTAAACTACCTTATTTATGAAATAATTATTGATAATAAAAGTCCTGGTTCCAATTAACCATAAGCCTTTTATTGTAGATTTGCTGCTACTTCGTCCTAGAGCTCAATGTATGGCGCAATGACCGAGAAATCCTGCAGGGATGGCTCCTAAGGGGATCACCTAGACAAAGCTAACCAGAGGTTTTTGGTCTACAACAAATTATCCATGATTGTGCCTGAAAAGCCAGCAAGTAAGCCACAAGATATCACTAATAATATGGTTTAATATTTCCTTAAGAACGACCTTAAAACTGCCTCGACACTAAGCTTAACTAATACCTGTCCTATATTTTTAGGTGAACCAGGGAAATCTACAGGTCCTGAACATCGCAGAGTACAGGAAGTACAAAATATGAAATAGATAGGATAAGTAGTTGTCAAGCTCAAAATAAAGAACGCTATAGTACAAAAAATCTAGTTTTATTTACCATGCAAAGATTTAGAAGCAAGATTGGTAAGTGTAAATATATTTATTTACTCATTTAAAACTTGGCAAAATAAAACCGTAACAAGCCTTTAACTTTAAAGCCTGAAACGATTCGCTAGTAAATCCAGGTTCTCCATCGATACTTTGGTACCACCGGCTTATCGTTCGTGTATGTGGTAAACATACGTTAAAGGTTTATCTTACATAATTGTAAGCAACGGGGGAGTAATAATGAAGTGTCAATGCAAACGTTTTTATCTCTTCTGAGTAGTGTTTTGGTAGAGCTTTGTTGGATGCTTTTTTACATCGCATCATAAATAATTCTTGAGGCCCTCCAAGTTTAGAAAGCACGTCTAAATGCTCATCTTGTAAAAGTTTCTTTTTTTTTAGTTCATTAAGAATTTCTTTCATATTTGTTATGCGTTTTTCCCTTCGCATCAGTTTTCGTTTCAAATATATCAGCTTTGTTTTTCTTTCCCTGCTTATACGCTGTGTTGTTTTTAGTTTATTCAGTAACTTTCTTTTCCTGGGAGAAACAGGTTCACCTATTTGCCAAGTTGATGGCCTTGCTTGTATATCTTTGGCCAAACCTGCAGTACTTGTTGAAGGGATACTTAAATCTTGGTCAAAATTTTGACATTTTGGTGGTACAATCAAAATATTTGACAATATCCTAACCTTGGCTGGTGGTTCTGTCAATTCGTCATTCATTTGCTCCTGGAATTTAAAAAGAAACTTAAACATAATATAAATACAATATTATTATAAGAACAAGAATATTCTTATCGTATTAAAATTATTTAAACCTGGTAATTTACCAAAACAACAATAAAAGTTTTAAAAATAGTACTAAAGTTGTATAAATACAATATATATTTTTATATACCTGAGAGGGATTAAGAGTAGGAATGGCATTATCTTTTAAGCGAACGTAACATTTTGAGGTTCGATCAATGTACATCTCAGAAAAATGCTTTGAACACAAAACACTATATTTTGTTGGTTTCCAAGCACCTCGATTAATAAACTGCAACCAGATCTGGTGGCGCGCAGGATCCTTAGGAAATCTAAAAGGAAAACGTACAATTTAAATACTATACAACCATGCTTAACTACCAATTAAAAATTAATGTATATGCTAGCTAAGTTTTAACTTTTTTTTTTTTTGAAAACTTTAACCTTGAAAAAGTTAAAATTAACCAATTAGGTTTCTTAAAATGGCTAAAAGGTGCTTAAAGTAAAAAAATATTAAAGCTTTAACAGCCGCTTGCAGCGACTTTTTTTTAAAGGACCTTTAGGGTAAAGGCCCTTTAAAGTGCCATTAGAGTATTTTGTATCTTGCACCGATTTTAATGGTCTTTTAAAGCGTTCTTTAAAGGACCATTAGTTAATTGGTCAAATTTGGTCACTTAAAGCTGTTTTAAGGTTAATAGTTTGATTTTTGACACAAAACTCAAAAACAGACAGAAGAAAAGATAGATTATGTAAACGTTATTGAAGATGGGTTGGTAGAGGATGGTGTTGCAGATGATTTGGAAATATTGGATTTTGTTGTATTTGGCTTCCCTCGAAGACTCAATGAGCGCCGTAATTATTACGAAGAAATGGACCAATTTGTTTTTTTTCGAAGGTTTAGGTTAACCAAAGCAACTGTACTGCATCTTTTAACACATATTGAGGATCAATTGGAATATCCAGATAGGTACTTTTTAAAAAACTCAACACAATAACACACAAACAAAAAGAAAACCAAAAATAATTTTGATTGAGATATTTGAATTTTAAGCACAAGTCAATTTAAAGTTTAAATCAAGGCCCTCCAACAGAAAAACGCAAAAATTACAGCGTCCTTGCGACGTTGCTATATTGTAACAAAAATTAAAGCATAGTTAGTTAAAATTTTGAGGAAATGTTTCCGTGCAAATCATTTGCAACTTAAGTAACAATTAAAATTAAAGGCCCATTTGTTAAATAACAATTAATAAAAAGTCGCTGCAAGTAGCTGTAAGTAGTCTATAAATACATCTTCCTTAAATACAACCCTGTTTTTTGATTACTAAAATGTTATTCCCGTTGATTTTTTCTTTTCGACTGCATCCCTGCTATTGCAAGAACGATGGGCACAAGAAACCATTATTGTATTTCAATAGTTAATATAAATATCACTCGAAAAACAATATAAAACACAAAAAAACTAAAAAAACACTCTTCCGACGGAAAACGTCAAAAGGCCACAATTGTTTGACGTAAACGTCGTATCAATATGGCCGACCGCGGTCACTTTTAGCTACGTGATCGCGTCTCTTTATAATGCTACCTCAATGATGATACCCTACAATTTTTATCTGAACAATTTTTTTCTATCTGGAAAAATAAAGTTGCTAGAAGCTGTTAAAATTTGAGGAAACACCCTGTATGTGTTTTTATGCTAAGAATTAATAGTTCATTTTTTTACTGATTTATGTTAATAATCAAGAGTTTCTTTTTTGTTTATGCTATCTTTATGTTAATAATAAATTATTACATTTTATTTTTTCCACCTAAATGTGTTTTAAATGTAAATAAATAGAGTTTGTTTCTTTATTTATTAGTTATTGCAAAAGAAATTGTCGAAAGTAGATGAAAAAATACATATTTATGTCTTTCCATTTTTTTGCTGGACCGACATGGCGCCGTTTTAATTGACTTCCCGCGGCTGTCCGAGGTGTCCCATCCGCCCCTGCTTTTCCTGTCAAATTCTTCAATGCTTTGTTTTTTGTGCCGCCAAACCCGGGCACCTTTTTTGGATTTAAAACTTTTGACACGGATTTGACTTCCTCAAGCATGACCTGTATGATGTACCTCAACTCCGTGATTAATTGTTTTGTAGATTTCGACTGTTCTGGAAATATCTCTCAGTGGGTATTTCGTTGGGTTTTCGCTATACTGTTCATAAAGGCTATCTGCGAACAGTTCAGCTTTTCTCAGTGGGTCTATTATGCATTCATTGGTACTTGGGTCCTTAACGAAGGACATCGGCTTTCTACCGCCCCTCGTTGAAGCCTTTGTGAATTTAAAAATAGAGTGATCTTTAATTTTAAGATTTATAATTTTGTTATCGCACAAAGAAGACTCTTGCTGAGATAATGATAATAGTAGTTTCACTTCCACCATCTGTCGGTGTGCAAGAGCCTTTATGCGAGGATCCCCATCGCATAGAAATTTATTATGACTGCAGTTGAATAACTATTATTATCTTCCATTGTACCGTCAACTTAAAATCACAAACGAAGGAATGCGACTTCTTTTAAATAAATGGTGCAATAAAATTATTGTTTATATGACCTACTACTAAAATGCTTATAAATCAAAAACTTGGAGAGTTAAGCATAAGCAACGTATACATTGTTAAAAAGTAACATTTATCGGCTTTTCAAATCAGTATTTAAATACAAAGCGTCCCATTTAACAAAATTAGATTTTCGGCCATTTTTTCAAGTAACGCACAAAAATTTATTTATTTATTTTAAAACGATATACCATGGTCGTTTAACTGGGTAACAAAACTTTTAGGAAAAAACATATTACCCGTTCTCGATAAACGTCTAACGTTCCATACACCGTGAAATACCCTGCCAAAAGTACAAACTTTAAACAATTTTTTTTTTTTTAGAACTACTTTGGACTGCTCCAGAATTGCTGCGGTATAGCAACTTAAGAAAACGAGGAACCCAGGCAGGTGATGTTTATTCTTTCGGAATAATTCTCCAGGAGGTGGTGGTGAGAGGAGAACCATTCTGCATGTTGGCGTTAACACCCGAAGGTACGTTGTAATTTGAATACCTATTTTTTTAACAATCGATGGTTTCATTGCAAACGAAGTTGGTAAAATAGGACTTGTAAGTTAAAAGAGAAACACAGTATTATTTATTAACCATGTATGACAAAATTTAATAAGAATGAAGAGAATAGTGCCCAATAAATTAATATATCTGTATCACATATTATATAAGTAACTGAAGCTTATATGTAGGTACGTTTAAAATTAATGGGAATAGTTGCATATCTCTAGAAGCGTTTATTAGATTTTAATAAAATATAGTATAAACAGGTGACAAAATACTGTGGTCTTAAAAATGATAATATATCCAATATTACCACATCTTTACTTTTTCAGAAATGATATCGGTTTTATTATTTTAAATGGAACACCCTGCATACTATATGTTTATATTCGTTCGACAGCGAGTTACGCGCACACACGTTCCAAAACTTTTTAAACCTACATTGGTGCACGCAAATATCTGCTTCAGTTAAGTTATAAATGTCTGAGTTTGTACGAGAAAAATAATGCTTCTAAATATAGCAATTAATTGCAAGGGGTGTTCCACCTAAGGAGGTAATCGGCTATATCTCAGAAAGTAATAACACTAGGACTTTGGGAAAAAATATATATCGATAAAAGCGGCCAAGAGAAATTGCTGGAAATTATTTTCAACTTCGAAAAATTACCGCTAGGGGGCGTAAGAGAACTTTCAAAATAGAAATGCCGATTTTCTCTTGATTTTTCTTAATAAAAATATGTTAAAAATATAAGCATTGTATTCTTCATAAAATTATGCAACTTTATGTTAGGAATCCTTTTTTTCTATTTTCAATAATAAAGTGGTGGGAGAAGGTCAAACTTTTTTTCTTTCAAACGCTGATATCTCTGCTTTTGATAAACCGATTTTATTCAACTTGGTCTTGAAAAAAGCCCTTCTTTTCCTCTAAACGCTGATCTATTAACTATACCATATTGATTGTGATGGTGGCCACTAGATGGCGTTTTTCCGTAATTCCTCAATGAATAAGGATTTTCTCAAAAAAATCAAATGTTATGATATGACTTTTTCATCATATTTTATTTTAGGCCCATAAAGGCTATTAAATAGTGGAATAAAAAATCCAGGTCCGTATTTAAAATAAAAAAGTTGATGATGGTCGCTCGAATCCGAAACGTCGGATTAAAAAACTAACCTCATCAGCTTGTAGAGGAGGAAAAGTTACTATAAGGAACTGAAAACCGCAACGTGATATCTTTTGTTAAACTAGAGAAATTAGGGATAATAATAATTAATATGGAAAAATAGGCCATTTTTTAAAACATTAATTAATCAATTAAATCTCTGGTTTAACAACAGATATCACGTTGCGGTTTTCAGTTTCTTATAGTAACTTTTCCTCCTCTACAAGCTGATGGGGTTAGTTTTTTAATCCGACGTTTCGGATTCGAGCGACCATCATCAACTTTTTTTATTTTAAATACGGATCTGGATTTTTAATTTCACTATTTAATAGCCTTTATAAGCCTAAAATAAAATATGATGAAAAAGTCATATTATAACATTTGATTTTTTTGAGAAAATCCTTATTCATTGAGGAATTACGGAAAAACGTCATCTAGTGGCCACCACTAGAATCAATATGGTATAGTTAATAGATCTACGTGTAGAGGAAAAGGAGGGCTTTTTTTCTAGACCAAGTTGAATAAAATCGGTTTATTCAAAGCAGAGATATCGGCGTTTGAAAAAAAAAAAGTTTGACCTTCTCCCACCACTTTATTATTGAAAATAGAAAAAAACGATTCCTAACATAAAGTTGCATAATTTTATGAAGAATACAATGCTTATATTTTTAACAAATTTTTATTAAGAAAAATCAAGAGAAAATCGGCATTTCTATTTTGAAAGTTCTCTTACGCCCCCTAGCGGTCATTTTTCGAAGTTAAAAATAATTTCTAGCAATTTCTCTTGGCCGCTTTTATTCATATATATTTTTTCCCAGAGCCCTAGTGTTATTACTTTCTGAGATATAGCCGATTACCTCCTTAGGTGGAACACCCGGTACAACTTTTATTTTAATGCATTTTATGAACAAATACAAAACTCCTTGGCATCAGACAATTATATTACAAAAGTAGTCTCTTGCACTTAGTGAAAATAAAGATAATAACTGTAACATCAGGTCTTGCGCATCTTCATGAAACTAGATTTAACACTAGTAAAAACTTGAGAACGCCTAAACTAAAAGAAACAATAGGTGGGCGTACATTTGTCAAAGTTGGATACACAACTTTGAAGAGAACATTAAATAACTGACTTATTCAGAATACCGTAAATATAAATTGTAACACAGCAAACAGCCAAAAAGGACTCTCTAAAAAAAATGCACAAAAAAATAAAAAAAAACTAAACTAAAAAATAAATAAAACCATTATAATAACGAGGCATACGAGGAATCTCGTTTATAATTCTTATATAGAAACATGGAGTACTACAGTGGAATCTGTTTATTTAGTTATTTCCTCTATTTTTCGGTTCGCAAATGCTAGACATGATGAATCCTCCTTGGTTAACTAAGACACGTTATGAAGATGTTATTAGTGACAATAATTAATTAATATTTATTTATGAGCGTTGTATTATATTATATATTGTAACGCCATCATAATCAATAAATAAATATTTATAAACAAACAAACACTTTGATCAGGTCAGATTTGTGACAATGGGCGTCCTACTCCGTGAGAACCGTTCTATACACTGATAAAAAGGGTGTTTTAAGCCAAGGTATTTAACTCCCTCTTATTAGAAAATAAGTTTCTTTGATACAAAGTGAGACGTCTTCTTGCAAGTGAGCAGAGGGTTTTGAATTATTTTTTAAACTGCTTTTGATTTTTCTTCAGATCGGTTATTCTCTCTCGGAGATAGACATTTTACAAATAAATATAAATAATTAACTTTAAGCCAAGGGCGATTCACTTTACTGAAAAGCTTTAAATAAAAGGGTGTTGGGCAGAATCCCTCAGGGTTCAAAGACAAGAGAATTTTTTTTCAGTAATGACTTAAATACTCCTAATGGTAGGCCTCGATAAATTAATAGAACATTTCGGTTTTAAGCGAAAAAACTTTGCTCTTGAGAATTTGCGGCAATATAATATTATGCCTAGCGAGTGGGATATCACACAAATTCCGTGGTCCGCGGCACGTGTTTATTTCCCTGCGCTGCATCGTTTCCATTTCATCATTTCAATTTTTTCTCTGATTATTTAGGTTTATGCGTGTGTGTGCGATATTTTGAAGGGATCTAGGAAAACACGATCAAGGCAGTAAGTCAGATTTTTTCTGTCTACCAGTGTGTGTATAAATTCAATTTCATTATTATATATTTAATATAATATGTTATATATACTCGTTTTGTCAATTGGGATATATTATTAAAAAATTTTACGACTGTTTATTACCTGTTTACTTACGTTTCGGCACAAATTATACATAATCAAAAAAATTTTGAAAATAGTGTGTGCTTACGCCTATGGTTTTTTAAAATATTATTTTCATTTAATTTATTAAAGTACAACTGAACAAAAATTAAGAACAAAATTAAGACACAGTCGCGAATAAAGAATATTTCCCTTGAAGGTTAAATTCCATCGGGATATAAAATAGCACAGCATCTCCCCGCTAAAAACGAATTTTTGAAATTTTGAATGTAAACATCGTACATATTACTTTTCTCCTCAACTGATAATCGAACCATTGTCACATTGGGATCATTTGACCAAACCTTAAATAACACTCTTTACTTTAATTTTTATGACGCACTTATAAGGTATCGTCAGCCCTGAAAATTTGAAGTCAATCCCATAAGTACTTCTCGACATATACGAGATCAATATCAAATAAAATGCTCGCGAGGCGATGACGTCATTACCTCCCATATTTCGTCCGCTTTGAACTTGTGCAAAGGTCTTTCTGTACATATACAGGGGAAATGCGCTTACTATTCCTTTGGTGAGTTAAAGCAGAATCTTATTATTACTACTTTTAATAGTATATTGTCTAACAAGTAGGAAATGCCATTTCATACGAGTTCTAGACTATAACTTAACAGTATTAAAAAAAAAAACAGAAAAAGAGACTATTAAAAATAATTTTTTTCTCTTCTGTCGATGGGAACTCCCTTACCAAGCCACGAAAAAAGGGCGATGTAACTGGCCACCTGTCTTCTTAGTCATAAACAGCAAGTAACTCGGCTTGCTGTAGGAGATATTAACGTCACACGTGGTTTCCGCGAGTCGATGTTCGTAAATTATTTTAAAGGCATTAAAGGCGTCAGGAAATTAAAATTCTTTGCATTTTATACAAGAATTGTAAAATATTTCAGAAAATGTAATAGAAATAATGCTAAATGACCCCATTAAATAAATAAAATATAATATAGTAAATCATAATGTTTAGTTGAAAGCTGAAGTCTAGGTTTTATCCAATCATTTTGTATATAATTTGTAAATATATAAGATACTTTAATTTGTTTCTATATTTTAATTCAATTTCAACTAAGTCAAATGAAAATATTAATTGAAAACACCATAGGCGTAGGCACTGAGAATATTTTCAAAATTTGTCTGATTATGTATAATTGGTGCCGAAACGTAAGTAAATAGGGTTGAGCGATACATCATTTTATTTGGGGTAAGATGTGCTTTGAAAAATAAAATTAAAAAGTCCAGATATTTAAAATAATTAAGTGGGCCATGATATCTCAGTTATAACAAATGATATAAAAAAAAAAACTAGTACGGCCATTTTGTAGAGAAGAAAAAACTAAAAAATTTTTATTTCAAGAACGTTTCAAACCTTTTGAGTAATTAAAGGAATTAATTTTAGACGTTTTTAACAAACCACCCTGCATCTCAGTAATCAAAAAAATTAGGCAACGAAGTTAGTGTATCTTAAAAAATAAAGAAATGACATAATATGTTCTCTAATTTAATCAACTTCGTAGAAGTTAGCGTTTACCAGATACCAATAGTGGACAATTAAATAGTTGCCACTTTGTAGACACAATTTAACACGACCATTAATGTCGATTGATTTCATGATATTATAATTTTAGTTTTTAAACAGCTACTTGTTCACTTTCTGATAAATTCGACAGGGTACCTATTTTTACTGAAACAACGAACGGAAAAATATCTTGCACACATAAAAAGCAATGCAGGTAAACAACGTAGGACATTACTTAAGCTCATGGGTCTTGAACCAAAAACTACGTGGGGTAAAAACGTTGCTTTTTCTTGAAACCACAATATAGCGCCAAAAGCTTTTGCATATGGACTTAAGAGAAAGGAATTAAAGTTTTCTGTTAATACCCTGTGCATTTCGACCTATTGACAAAGTTGCTAAGTCCATGAACTTAACCACTATTTGATGCTGACATGCTTCTATATCCTAACCTATACATTCTTCGCTAATTAAAAATTGGTTTACTGCTTGAACTTTTTTAAATCTCGAGAAAATAAAGAAATATTTTTTATTTGCAGAAATAATAGAAAAAGTTAAGCACCCACCGCCATTAATAAGGCCTTCTGTTAGTAAAGGAGCAGCTCCACCAGAAGCAATAAACATTATGCGTCAATGTTGGGCGGAACAAGCTGACATGCGGCCCGATTTCAGCACCGTTCACGACCAATTTAAAAAACTAAACCATGGTCGTAAAGTTAACATAGTGGACACCATGTTTCAAATGTTGGAAAAATATTCGAATAACTTAGAAGAATTAATAAGAGAAAGGACTGAACAGCTTGATATTGAGAAAAAAAAGACTGAACAGTTATTAAATAGGATGTTACCGAGGTAAGTTTTTATAATATTGAAATTAAACTAATGCTATCCCACGTCACGTCCTTTAAAATGTTATGCAAAAATTTGCTAATCAATTAGAAGAATGCATTGAGAACAATAACGATCATTTACGAATATTTAAATAATATTAAACTCCTATCTTTCTAGTTTAAGGTATGTATTAATTCGTTTTATTATTTAAGTTAATACATTTTTATAAACTGTTTATAAAGGGTAGTTCATTTTGCCGAGCCCTCTATACAGGGTGTTATTTAATAAGTGTTTGATATTTTACAGGACGATTCCTCAGTTATTTATAAGGTGAAAAGTTGATATAAGCAAGGATCCGCAAGCCCTTCATTTTTGAGATACGGGGTGTGACAATTTTTAACAGGAACAAAAAATATGTACGACACTGCCGTTCTCTCTGTTATGTAGGCACACTGCGCATCATATAAAACTGGTACAACTGTTGTAGGCTAAAAATTAGCTTTTTTAAGCTTTGGAAATTGGTCGTTTATGACGTTTGTATAACAATGAATTTTCTATCCGATTGTGTCAAAAAATGACGTTTTATAGATCAGATATTTGGACGAAAAGGTAACCTTTTCAATAACGTATTGATTATTGCGCTGGTAGCTAGGCAACCTTTGTCGTCCTAGTCCGAAAAACATTTTGTCGGACGCTAAAATATTTTCAACAGTTTATTTTATTCAATTATTTACAATATTTATATTAAATGTACAATTAGAACAATTTTGAACAAGAACGGGGTGATGTAAATTTGATTTTGAGGATGTGTTATTATTTTTGGTCTCCGTTATGATATTATTCTCCAATGTTGAACTCGATTGGGAGACGGATTGCGACACCTGAGTCGAGACTGACTGCAGGTCAGATTGTGGAATGTTGAATATTTTCTTGGTCAGCTCTAACTTATTACTTAAGGAATCATCTATGTAGCCCTCGGCTACTCCCGAAGACTTCCAGCCTCCATGCCGTTTTAGAGATGTTATGTCTGCTCCCGCATCTACAAGTAATGTGGCCGATGTTCTTCTGAAACAATGTCCCGTGAATTCCTTGGCATTCGGCAGTTTTAAGTAAGATGCTATTTCCTGAGGTATAGAGCCAAATTTGTGTATACCGACAACTTGCTTATGGCATTTTCCATTGCGATAAGACACAAAAAATCGCCCATCACTCATATTTGTTGGACGTAAAGCCAGATAATTTCTATAATACTTTAGATATTCTCCAGTCACCGTAAATGATCTCGGTTTGTTTGTTTTATTATAGGGAATTTTTATTAACAAAGCCGTTCCCAAATCTTGTATGTCATCAATTTTCATATGAGCCAGTTCTTCTCGACGACATGCGCCCGCGATTCCAAAAATAAAAGCAACCTGTAATTAAGAAAATTGTTAGTCAGAAATTTAAAATACTATTATATAGTTACATTTACCTTCAACATTAAGTATTTGTCATCTGGAGCATGGCAAAGGAATTTGTAAACCTCTTCTCTAGTTAGGATCCTTGATTTCTTTGGACAATATCCAACACTTTTTTGTTTCAACAATGCTCGTAATCTCATGTATTTAGATATATCAATATTCTGTTTTACATTTACCACTGCACGTAGCATAGAATACTGCGACCACAGAGTAGACGACTTCATAGTTTTCGATAATTCCGCCATATAGACCAAGAAGACGTTTTCGGAGAACGACTGTATATTTTTTTCTTGCCGGTAATCCATAAATTTTTTATAAGCTCTTTCATATATTTCCTTAGATTTTTGTGGCAACAAATGTAACATTACTTCCTTGGCAGTTTCTTGAATGTCAGGTGGTGTACCTTCTATAAGATCATCGTCTATTTCCATTTTTAATTGTGTTTTTCAGGTTTTAAAACTAGCAGAACACGAAAGATTAGTTAAAACTATCGCCTGATTGATAAAACGTCAGTTGATAATATTAATTTAATTATTTGTTAGATCCATGGATACGCATATTACAGGTTTCATTGTTCAAACATTCAAGGGACAAAAAATTACAATGCAAGATGAAATATATTGGTTTTCTTAATTTTTACATTATTTTATAATCCGAGCAAAAACACAATCGAATAAAAAATAACGTATGTTATACGGACGAAAAATGTATTTCGGACTATGCGGGTTACTGGCCTCGGCTTTGCCTCGTCCAGTAATCTCCCGCAATACGTCCGAAATACTGCATTTTTCGTCCTTGTAACATAATATACTATTGTTGGTTAAGGCTTTAAGAAACAGTACTGTCAGCTGTTCGAAAATTCCTTTAACCTTCTGAGTAAATAAATAAACTTCACTATAGAAAAGATAATTAAATCGGTTTAATTTTAAAAAAATTCATCTGCTAAGTAAAATTATACATTATTTTAAGTTAATAACTAGTCATAGCTCCATTATATCTAACCCTTTTTGTAACCTTAGTGGCACAGAATTTATTAAATTTAATGCTAAATTTGGATCTTCGGACAGGTTTACCCAAACATCCTCAATAAGAGTCCACAGCTGTTGCCTATTTTGCGAAACGATATTTAATTTTCGAATTTTTTTTACCATAATTTCCCAAATATTTTCTATAGGATTAAGATCCGGACTCTTTGATTGCCAAGGAAGAACTTGAATATTGCGTTCATCAAAATAATTCCTCACACAGTTAGCAGTGTGAACTGGACAATTATCTTGTTGAAAAATAAAATTGTTGTTCGGAAAAACCTCCCTGACTGAAGGCAACATTACATTATCTAAAATATCTATATATTTCCTCGCATTCAATCTTCCGTCAATGTCCCAACATACTCCTAATCCCCCTCTGTACATCCAAGCCCAAACGTTCACTGAAAATCTTCCCGATTTATCGCTTGGAGAAATATACTTTTCTTCGTATCTGGACCGAGGCGGTCTATATACTCGAATATGACCATCATGATACGATTGAAACACTTTCTCGTCAGAAAATATAACTCTTCCCCAAAAATTTACTACATCATTTAACAGGTAATTAAGAGCAAAAATAATTCTACCTTGTTTTTTTTCTTGGGAAAGTTTATATTTTTTTGCCGCTGCATAATTTTTTAATTCCGTTTTTCGAATCCTTCTTAAACGCAGTTGTGACAGAAGCGGGGAAATTTGTTTCAACTTTAGCTTTTCTTGCACAATCAAAAGGATGGTCTCTTACAAAATTAACTAAATTTGCATCTTGCTGTTCGTTAGTTGTACACGATCTTCCTGTCCTTCTTCTTCTTTCAACAGTTTGTTCATTATCCCATCTTTCTTTTAAATTCTGGATAGTAGTTTTGCTTCTATTATATTCTTCGGCCAGTATTCTTACAGACCAACCAGCCTCTATTTTGGAAATTATTTGCAACTTTTCGAAATTACTCAACTGCCTTGGCATCGCTATAACGTAAAATGGAAATTTTTGACATAATATCCTATTATTTGTCATAGTGACAGGTGTATTAGGTGTCATTCTTATGCAAAGCATGATTGATAGCGAATATTATAAAACCCGATTTACATTGATAAAATCAAAGTGTACCAGTTTTATATGACGCGCAGTGTACAGTTGAGTTCAGAAAGAAGTAGGACATCGATTGTGTGTTGTAAACCTACCCATAATCCCCGAAAGTTCATAAAAAAGTAGGACAAGCTATTGACTGTGTTCAAATTATAACAGACTAAACTTTTTATTTATTGGGCTAGACTTAAATGTGTCATATTTATAATTTTTATTCCATTTTTTCTTCGTTTCATTAAAAAATAACAAGTTAACTTAATTCCAACATTTTATTGTACACAATAATTAATTAAAAAAGACAATTACAACTATTTAATATTTAGTAATCGCTCCATTTTTTGTAAAAGCTCATTCAGTCTATTGGGTATCGATAAGTATAGACCTCTCACAAAATCAAGATCATCACTTAACTCGTTCCACGTTTCTTCAATAAATGAAACAAGTTCATTTCTGTTAGCTGGTCTGAAATTTGCTTTATATATTTTTCGTGTCATTAGACCCCACACGTTTTCTATTATATTAATATCTGGACTTTTTGAAGGCCACGGCAAAGTTCCCTCGTTATTTCTCTGGAACCAATCTTTGACCATACCCGCGCTGTGAACCGGGCAGTTGTCGTGTTGAAAAATAAAGCTCTGGTTAGGGGAATGTTGCGATACACTAGGCATCATAATATATTCCAAAATGTTCTTATAAGTGACTGCATTAAACCTTTCATTTTCAATCCAACACACTCCAAGTCCATGATAACTCACCCATGCCCATACATTTACCGAAAATCTCCCTGATCTTTCGGAATTACTGATAAAATTTTCAGTATATCTTGTATTGCGAGGTCTGTATACCCTGATATGTCTGTTGACCGTAGACTGAAAAACTTTTTCGTCAGTAAAGACTACTCTATTCCAGTCTGGCCGCAATATATTATTTAAGGCAAAAATAATTCGTGCCTGTTTGTGTTCTTCCCCTAATTTAATTTTTTTGGCGGCAACATAATTTTTTAAATGGGATTCTTTTACCCTACGACAACCTGTCGGTCTCGAACCAGGAAAATTAGTTTGCTGAATAGCAGCTCGCATTATTTGAAAGGGATTTTCCTTCAAGTATTGCACAAGACCATTGTCTTGTTCTTGCGTTGTATTTCTTGGTCTTCCAGGAGGCTTTTTCTTATCCAAAGTTCCATCCGCTTCCCATCTGTACTTAATATTTTCTACCGTTTTTTTTGCTACGTGCATTATAGCGGCAACGTCTCGTATAGGTATTCCTTCATTTAAAAACGCAATTATTTGAGTCCTTTGAACATTGTCAAGCCTAGGTATTATGCTTTGAATCAATAACTACTTGTAAAAAATATATTTTTTTAAATAATTTAAAAAGGATGTCAGTGTCATGTCAAACTTTTGATGTTTTTTAAAAGACTGGTTTACATAGGATAAGAATCCGTGTCCTACTTCTTTCTGAACTCAACTGTACTTTATTGGCTAATGCAAAGTACATTTTCATAATTTTTTGATTTGGGCTTTGTTTAGGAGATAAATGCTATTTTATCAAACTCTGATATGGGCATAGCGATATGCAAAAAAATGCCATTTACTTCTTCATTATTCTTAGCAACTTCTACCAAATATACCTTTTCCATGTAAAATGATGAAGAAATTTATTCTTTTGCTTAAAAATGTAATACAAGCACGTAAAAAGAAGTTATGACTCCTCGAAAGAATAAAAAGGCACGTAGGTGGTGCCCTCTACAAATAAGATCCATACTAACATCAAATTCGAATTTCTTAATTCAAAAAACCCCTAGATACCAATTTTCGTTCAAATATAGACATTATTTTAAAAGTTATCTACGAAAAACAAAAATAAAATAAAATTATTAACTGTATCTCAAAAATGAAGAGCTTGCGGACTCATGCTTATATGAACTTTTCACCTTATAAATAACTGAGGAATCGTCCTGTAAAATATCGGATACTTGTTAAATAACACCCTGTAACGTTAATAAAATGGCAACGCCACTGGATTATATCTGATGTGATAATGAAAAAGTAATTAGGAAGATAAAATATTTATGTATTTTCTTACCCCCATAAAAGCAACCCTTCGCCAATTACTTCACTTGATACAAAAAAGAAACAAGCGACTTACATATTACTTTAACTTGAAAGTAATTTATTTCAGGAATCCTGCCACAAAAGGATGATACAAAGAAACTTTCCTTCTTAACTTTATCTCTTCCATTCACCCTTCTAAATCCTTCTTAATAAAATGGGGAAGATCCAATAGAGAAAAAAAAGGCGGCTCTTTTGGACATTTTTATTAAAACTTCTAGAACATATCCATTTATAAATATTGTTTTTTTGCTTATATCAAGAAAACTTTAGGACGTTGCTACAAGGGAAAGTCGTTTTGCGGATATTCGACAAAAAAAACTTCATATAAAATATTTGAGTAATATTACACCGGCAATAGTATATTATGTTACAAGGACAAAAAATGCAGTATTTCGGACGTATTGCGGGAGATTACTGGACGAGGCAAAGCCGAGGCCAGTAACCCGCATAGTCCGAAATACATTTTTCGTCCGTATAACATACGTTATTTTTCATCCGATTGTGTTTTTGCTCGGATTATAAAATAATGTAAAAATTAAGAAAACCAATATATTTCATCTTGCATTGTAATTTTTTGTCCCTTGAATGTTTGAACAATGAAACCTGTAATATGCGTATCCATGGATCTAACAAATAATTAAATTAATATTATCAACTGACGTTTTATCAATCAGGCGATAGTTTTAACTAATCTTTCGTGTTCTGCTAGTTTTAAAACCTGAAAAACACAATTAAAAATGGAAATAGACGATGATCTTATAGAAGGTACACCACCTGACATTCAAGAAACTGCCAAGGAAGTAATGTTACATTTGTTGCCACAAAAATCTAAGGAAATATATGAAAGAGCTTATAAAAAATTTATGGATTACCGGCAAGAAAAAAATATACAGTCGTTCTCCGAAAACGTCTTCTTGGTCTATATGGCGGAATTATCGAAAACTATGAAGTCATCTACTCTGTGGTCGCAGTATTCTATGCTACGTGCAGTGGTAAATGTAAAACAGAATATTGATATATCTAAATACATGAGATTACGAGCATTGTTGAAACAAAAAAGTGTTGGATATTGTCCAAAGAAATCAAGGATCCTAACTAGAGAAGAGGTTCACAAATTCCTTTGCCATGCTCCAGATGACAAATACTTAATGTTGAAGGTAAATGTAACTATATAATAGTATTTTAAATTTCTGACTAACAATTTTCTTAATTACAGGTTGCTTTTATTTTTGGAATCGCGGGCGCATGTCGTCGAGAAGAACTGGCTCATATGAAAATTGATGACATACAAGATTTGGGAACGGCTTTGTTAATAAAAATTCCCTATAATAAAACAAACAAACCGAGATCATTTACGGTGACTGGAGAATATCTAAAGTATTATAGAAATTATCTGGCTTTACGTCCAACAAATATGAGTGATGGGCGATTTTTTGTGTCTTATCGCAATGGAAAATGCCATAAGCAAGTTGTCGGTATACACAAATTTGGCTCTATACCTCAGGAAATAGCATCTTACTTAAAACTGCCGAATGCCAAGGAATTCACGGGTCATTGTTTCAGAAGAACATCGGCCACATTACTTGTAGATGCGGGAGCAGACATAACATCTCTAAAACGGCATGGAGGCTGGAAGTCTTCGGGAGTAGCCGAGGGCTACATAGATGATTCCTTAAGTAATAAGTTAGAGCTGACCAAGAAAATATTCAACATTCCACAATCTGACCTGCAGTCAGTCTCGACTCAGGTGTCGCAATCCGTCTCCCAATCGAGTTCAACATTGGAGAATAATATCATAACGGAGACCAAAAATAATAACACATCCTCAAAATCAAATTTACATCACCCCGTTCTTGTTCAAAATTGTTCTAATTGTACATTTAATATAAATATTGTAAATAATTGAATAAAATAAACTGTTGAAAATATTTTAGCGTCCGACAAAATGTTTTTCGGACTAGGACGACAAAGGTTACCTAGCTACCAGCGCAATAATCAATACCTTATTGAAAAGGTTACCTTTTCGTCCAAATATCTGATCTATAAAACGTCATTTTTTGACACAATAGGATAAAAATAATTTTTAATGACAGTGATAACAAAAGTTGCATCGGAATAAATAAATGTATATTTCCATTATAAATCTAAATTATTTTATAGTTAACGCTTTCTGAAATATACTATAATAACTTATTTTGATTAAAATAAACAAATTATTTAAACAATTATTTTAAATTAATCAGAAATACTGGTTTAATAATTTTTGGGTTGACTAATCACTTTTTTATAATAATAATTATATTAACACATTCTCTATCGCAAAGTATTTAAAATAACTAATTTTGTTAGGGTCTCGATGATTGACACGTCATCAATTTTAGTTGTTTTCCATTTACAAAAAATTATTTTTGTTTACTGATAAGTAAATAATTATAATTTTATTTTTTAACTTTATCAAGTTCAAGGGACGCCAATGTGAAACCTAAGGTATTTTTGAATAGGTACCTACCGTAAGGAACTTATTCCAATAAGCACTCAGATATAAAGACTTTTATTAACCCTTATCACGTTAAAAATCACTTAATGTCAAACCCGAATCTCCAGATTACTTTATGATTCAATAAAGAATTGATAGATTTATTGAACATGTTGCCGGGGCCTGCGAGGAATTCATAAAAACTTCAAATATGTCCATGACCATTGTCAGATTTCATGGTTCCTATTAAGTAAATCACTCCTGAAGGAAAACATATTTGACAATAATAATTTTATAAAAAGTAAATACAGTAAAATATCTCAATTGCGACCACCCTCGGGGAATCAAGTGTTGGTCGGTTAACAGGGGTGGTCGGTTAATAGAGACAAATTAAAACAACTGATCTGGATTTCACAGTGTTTGTTTATTAATAAGTATCTACATATACGCAAATAATTTTAAATATTTTTGTTCAAATTTATCAGAACTAAAATGTAATGAAGCCAATTTACCAATATTTATACAGAGTGTTACAAATTGGACATACGAGCATCATTGGAATCTCGGAAACCATAGGAGAGAAACGGTTAAATGGGGGCAAAGTTGTGCAATTCGGTGCTGATTAAAATGCCGCTTTAAAATTTTTAAAATTCCGAATACTTCCGATATTATTCGAAAAAAACCGAAATTTTGCAAAATCGTTTTTATTTTTCCCTGAGCTCATTTGAATCGCTATTTAAAAATAAATGACACTTTGTCATTGCAACTTTTTCTCCTCTACAAAATGACGTTATAAAACTAAAGATCCGAGGTTTTGTCTCCGAGCGGCCACATCAAGAGCATGAGGGAGCGCAAAACCATTCATAGGAAAAAACGCACAGTTATCGCAAATGAGGATGATGAACTAACTACAGATTTTATTATATTTTGAAGGTAGGAAAATAATCTTTAATTATTTTATCTGTTTTATCAATCTGTTATTACCTATTTTTAGAAAATCCAAAGTTATCTATAGCCGATGCTAGTGAATACTTTGGAAAATCTGCAAAAAAGATTCAAACTGTTTTACACAAATATGGATATCATCTATATAAAATGTTGCCGGTACAAAAATTGACAGATGATCATAAAATTAGAAGACTAGCATATTGTCATGATATGTCGGTTAGAAAAACTGAAGACAACGATTTTTTTAATAAGATTTTGTGCAGCGATGAAACTACGTTTACCACAGCAGGGGTGTATAACCGACGAAACACACACATGTGGGCATCAGAGAACCCCCACTCTTATGTTGAAATTAAAATTCAGGGTCGAATGTCGTTAAATGTTTGGTGTGGTATTCTTAAGAACCGAATAATTGGCCCGGTTATATTTGAGGGCTCGTTAACAGGAGATAGATACATCCAGTTTTTAAATGACATTGAAGGTTTCTCAGAAGAACTTCCTATTAGAAAATATAACAACATAATATGGCACCAGGACGGCGCGCCGCCTCATAACACAATGCTCGTAAGAAATTTTTTAAAGAACCGGTTTAACGAGTGGATTGGAACGCATAGGCCCAATAACTGGCCACCTAATAGTCCTGACCTGACCCCTTTGGACAATTTTTTATGGGGCTATCTAAAAAATGAAGTATGCAAAGAAAGAAGTCAAAGTTAAGAGGACTTAAGGCAAAGAATTCAAAGCAGTATAGATTCATTAAATGGAGAACATCCGGAGTATATTGACAATGCTTTATCTAAATTAGACGAAGATTACAGAAAATGTATTGAAAATAACGGCTGTCACGTCCAACACGAAACTTGTGAATTTTTATAAATTATTTTATTAAAAAATATATTTTTAATTTTCGGCTCTATGTTTGTTTATTGAAAATAATGAAAACAATTTAAACGATATAATCATGCACGTTGTTAAAATGCAAATATTTCGAAAACGGCTAAACCAAATGTCAACATATCATATATTTTTAAATTCAGGAAAGATCTATTAATTTTTGCTTCAATATACAGGGTATCCATTAAAGATTTACCAAGTTTGTGTTTTTTCCTAACTTTGTGATATTCATGTTATTTTGCGTAACATTTTCTGGCGATTTAGGATAAACCCTACAACTTTTGTATTTAAAATTTCTTTCTATCTCTTATAACAAACGCAGCAGACGCTGTCTAAATATACGGAATGACCCTGTACTGTTTGAACACGGAAAAAATTAAATAGATTTTATGTGCCAAATATGGGACAATATGCGGTAAGGGGTTTTAAAGGCTGATAAATCGGTTGTTAACATTAGTTTTATTTTGAACAGTTTTTGTGTGTTTTGGGACTAACATGAGTATTTGAAGATGACGGAAAAGAAGAAATGTCTTTGTTTAAGCGAAAAAATTTAATTAATCGAGGAAAGTGAAAAAACTGCTTTAAGTACCAGGAAATTGGCTGAAAAATTTAAAGCGGGTAAGACCCAAGTGACAATGTTGCTCTAAAATAAAGCAGAAGTTAGAAATTCCAAGAAGGTGGCAACGGTGATCAAAAAAGAAAATTTTCCAAAACCGAAAGACTGACAGAGGACCAAGTTGTTTTTAACTAGTTTTATAAAGCGCCAAACAAACACTTACCAATATCCGGGCCCATAATTCAAGCAAAATCCCTCGAATTTGCTCAATGCCTAGGACTAGATAACTTCGAGGCATCAAATGGATGGTTAGAAAAATTTTGTCGTCGGCACGATATTACCTTCAAGGAAATGTGGCGAATCAACCGATATCAATATCGAAGACTTCGAAGTAGAAGATAGATAAATAAGGACACATTTATGAACTTGAAACAATCTGCCTCTATTGATAACGATTTGTCAACAGAAAGTGCAGAATTGACTATCATCGAGTGTATTGAAGCGATCCAAGAAAGGGATGAAACTACTCCCAGCTCTGAGACAGAGGAAGAGGAACCTGAACTTGCTCCAGTATCAAAAATATCAAGCCTATCTGAAGGCTGCGCAAGTTTGACAATTCTACAATAATTTCTCAATTGCTATAAAAATGTAAATCTGAATTTAATAAAAATAAAATAAAAAATATGAAGCAATCATTAATTTCTAATTACATACTTATTTTAAAAAATAAGAAGTTCAAAGCAAGCATGTAGTACTTGCATAATATGTATGTACGTTAGTATGCACGTGCAGTATACAGGGTGTTACAAATTCGACAAACGAGCATTGGAATCTCGGCAACCATAGTAGTTAGAGAAACGGTTAAATGGGGGCAAAGTTGTGCAATTCGGTGCTGATTAAAATGCCGCTTTAAAATTTTTAAAATTCCGAATACTTCCGATATTATTCGAAAAAAACCGAAATTTTGCAAAATCGTTTTTATTTTTCCCTGAGCTCATTTGAATCGCTATTTAAAAATAAATGACACTTTGTCATTGCAACTTTTTCTCCTCTACAAAATGACGTTATAAAACTAAAGATCCGAGGTTTTGTCTCCGAGCGGCCACATCAACTTAATTTTTTTAAATACGGACCTGGAATTTTTTTTACCGATTTTTAAACCCCTCTACCCTCAATATGTAATGGCTGTATTACTTTCTAATAATGAATTGTTTTTGCTTATTTCCTTTTAAATTCGTATTTTACATTTGTCATTCCGGTCCTGGCAACGAATCACAATATTAATTAAACACTCTATTCTATTTAAAACATTCATACATAAGTAACATAATTTATTTTATAAGAATTTTCTAATAATTATAAATTTCTTAATTATAAAACCTAATTTTCTAAATGTTCAAAAATATTGCCGTTTTGCTCAATGCAACGATCGATCCTTCTTCCAATTTTGGCGACAGCCCTTTCAAACGATCTTCTCCTTTCAACTGCAACCTGTATGCGTTCTTCCAGTTCCTCCATGGTATCTAAGTCATTTTTATAAATAAAATTTTTTAATGCCCCCCATAAAAGAAATCCAGAGGCGAAATATCTGGCGACCTCGCTGGCGACTCTATTGTCCCACCATTTCCGATCCACCTAAGATCAACTTTAAACAAACTTTGAAGAATTAGAAGAATAATACAACATACAGTTCGTAGGCTATAAAGGTCAATTGAAAGGGGGTAGTATAGCAAGGATCATAAGAAACATCGATCTGTGCATAGGTAGGTAGGTACCTATGGGTTAAATGAAATATTTTTGAACATTTTGGAAATTAGAGCTTTCCTAATAAACTCAAATTTTCATAAAACCCATTTGTAAAGGTTTTTATTAAAATAACGTTTTTAATTATAATTGTGATTCGTTGCCAGGACCGGACTGACAAATGTAAAATACGAATTTAAAAGGAAATAAGCAAAAGCAATTCGTTATTAGAAAGTAATACAGCCATTACATTTTGAGGGTAGGGGGGTTTAAAAATCGGTAAAAAAAATTCCAGGTCCGTATTTAAAAAAATAAAGTTGTTGTTGGTCGCTCGGAGAAGAAACGTCGGATCTTTAGTTTAATAACGTCATTTTGTAGAGGAGAAGAAGTTGCAACGACAAAGTGTCATTTATTTTTAAATAGCTATTCAAATGAGCTCAGCAAAAAATAAAAACGATTTTGCAAAATTTCGGTTTTTTTCGAATAATATCGGAAGTATTCGGAATTCTAAAACTTTTAAAGCGGCATTTTAATCAGCACCGAATTGCACAACTTTGCCCCCATTTAACCGTTTCTCTAACTACTATGGTTGCCGAGATTCCCATGCTCGTATGTCGAATTTGTAACACCCTGTATACGGCACGTGCATACTAACGTACATATTATACAAGTACTACATGCTTGCTTTGAACTTCTAATTTTTTAAGATAAGTAATTAAAAATTAATGATTGCTTCATATTTTTTATTTTATTTTTATAAAATTCAGATTTACATTTTTATAGCAATTGAGAAATTATTGTAGACTTGTCAAACTTGCGCAGCCTTCAGATAAGCTTGATATTTTTGATACTGGAGCAAGTTCAGGTTCCTCTTCCTCTGATTCAGAGCTGGGAGTAGTTTCATCCGTTTCTTGGATCTCTTCAATACACTCGATAATAGTCAATTCTGCACTTTCTGTTGACAAATCCTTATCAATAGAGGCAGATTGTTTTAAGTTCATAAATGTGTCCTTAATTATCTATCTTCTACTTTGAAGTCTTCGATATTGATATCGGTTGATTCGCCACATTTCCTTGAAGGTAATATCGTCCGGCGACAAAATTTTTCTAACCATCAATTTGATACCTCGAAGTTATCTAGTCCTAGGCATTGAGCAAATTCGAGGGATTTTGCTTGAATAATCTGCCCGGATATTGGTAAGTGTTTGTTTGGCGCCTTATAAAACTAGTTCAAAACAACTTTTTCCACTGCCAGTCCTTCGGTTTTGGGAAATTTTCTTTTATCACCGTTACCATCTTCTTCAAAATAATTTATAACTTCTGCTTTATTTTGAAGCAACATTGTCACTTGGGCCTTACCCGCTTTAAATTTTTTAGCCAATTTCCTGGTACTTAAAGCAGTTTTTTCACTTTCCTTGATTATTAAAATTTTTTCGCTTAAAGAAAAAAGAAAGACATTTCTTTTTTTCCGCCATCTTTAAATACTTATGTTAGTCCCAAAATACACAAAAACTATTCAAAATAAAACTAATGTTAACAACTGATTTATCATCCTTTAAAACCCCTTACCGCAATACTGTCCCATATTTGGCACATAAAATCTATTTAATTTTTTCTAAGTGTTCAAACAGTACATGACCATAATTCAAATTGTCCCATATCTGGCACGGTCGCTTCTATGTTGCTGAAAATATCTATCCCCCCTACAAATGAATCTCGCGCGTCTGTCGCACCATTTGCATTTAGTTGACTGCAAGCGTGTAAACACCTGTCCAATACGTTTTTTTAGTGACAACCTTTGGTTTATTCTTCCAAATTTTATTGTAAAAAAAAAATTGCTGTAAAGGTATGTATTTAGTGTTATTGCTGAAATAATATAAATATAATATTTCGATGTCACTATGGCAAAAAATAATCTTGTTTACCTGTGCCGTATTTGGAACACTGTAAGGTATAGACATAATAACTAGTATTGCATAAATGCTTTCAGATGGATACCAGAAAATTCTATGGTAGAAAAAATGTGCGAATTCCAAAAATTGATGACAGCAACGATGAAAATTTATCATCCGATGATGACCACCGGAAAAATGAATTGCTGTTTCTCACAATACCTAGAATTCTATGTGAATCATCTGGCAGCGAAAGTAGCGTTTCGACGATAGAGGAGATTATTATTGATGAAGCTGATAGCGAAAGCGGCAGCGATATACCACTTTTTATACTTGTTACAGCAATCTCTACAAATTCAAAAGACTAAACATAGACAAAATACTGAGATCGATACCAATATACCTTCAACATCGGCTGGTATACCGAAAGAACTAACAGCACGGCGTAAAAAAACACCAAAAGATAAAATTGTCTGGCAGGAAAAATATTTAGCTGTTTCAGAAGATTTCGTACAATTCAAAGGAACCGAAGAGCTTGAGGACCCTTTCCAGTTCTTCCATTTCTTATTTACCTAGAAATGTTCGATTTTATAATCGCACAATCAAACCTTTTCGGTGTACAAAGTAGGCCGGAAAAACCATCCAATATATCCAAAGAAGAATTACGCATATTTTGTGGAATTTGCCTATATATGTCTATTATTTAATTGCCTTCTAGCAGGTCCTATTGGAATTAATCATTGGCTATAGATTTGAAGAAATTAAACGATTTCTTTATTTCAATGATAATACGATGCAAATTCCACACGGACAACCAGGGTATGATAAACTTTTCAAGCTACGTCCATTTCTAAACAAGGTTCGAAAGGGACTTTTGCTTGTTCCTAAGGAAGAACACATGGCCATAGATGAATAAATAATTTCAACAAAGGCAAGATTATCTCTGAAAATGTATAATCCCCAGAAGCCCCATAAATGGGGATATAAACTTTTTGTCCTAAGTGGAGTATCAGGTTTTTCTTATGATTGGGATTTCTATTGTGGACCTATTAATCTCGAAGAAGATTAGCTGGACCTTAGAGCTAATAATAATGTCGTGATAAAACTTTCAGAAACTATTCCAAAAAATTTAAACTACAAACTTTTCTTCGATAATTGGTTTACGAGCATTCCACTACTAACTTATTTAACCAAAAACGGTATTTTACCCCTGCGTACAGTAAGAGCTAATCGTGTACCGGATTTTCAATTTCCCAAGGAATCGGACATGAAAAAAAAGGGCAGAGGTGCGGTTTTAGAAAAAGTGGCCCATGTTGATAGCGTCGACATATCTGCTATTTCATGGTATGACAATAAAATTGTGAACACCATATCCACGTATGTTGGGAGTCAACCCACATCTGATGTAAGGAGGTTTTGCAGCAAATCTAAGAGCTACATAGAGATCTCCTGTCCACAAAATATTGCTGTGTATAAAGCTTATATGGGGGGCGTTGATCTCTTAGATTCCATGTTGGGTTATTACAGAATTCAGATCAGATCAAAAAAATGGTACATGAGGGTGTTTCTCCATTTCCTTGATATGATTTGTGTAAACAGCTGGTTACTATGAACACGAAATTTGAAAGATACAGATTTATACCTACCACTTTCAGAGTTCAAGCCTACAGAGAAAAAGGGGAAGGCCAAGTACCTCCTTACAACCTGCACTGGATTTGAAAAAGAGAAATTGTCCATTTTCTCAAATACCAGCCCAGGAGATAAGGACTGATAACCTAAATCACTTACCGGTACTGAATGAGGACAGACAAAGGTGCAAATATCCAGAATGCAAGGGAAAATCTCAGATTTCTTGTGGCAAATGTAGAGTCTTTCTATGCCTAAATAAAGACCGTAATTGTTTTTATAGATTTCATACCGAATAAAACCTACTTTTAAATAATTTCTTATAGTTACTTAATAAAAAGTTTTGTTATTTTTTTGTTTCTTCTTTCCTGTTTTACAATTTGTGCCAAATGTGGCGCACGTCAAAATTATAATTTTTGTGGTTAAATAAACGTCCAATATTTTTTTCAATATTTTTTTAGTACATTTAACAGTTAAAACTATCTTATATATTTTTTTTTATAAAATAAAAAAAAGTCATGCGGTAAGGGGTTTTAAGCAAATTGAATGCATCCGTCTGCAATAAAGGAATTATTGTATGTACCTATATTTCTTAAAAATTGTTGAGTTTAACTGCTCCTAATGAAGGGTGTCTTTAGCATTAATTTTTACTAAAAATTCCGATGATGAGTGTCCGCGTTCGTTTAACAGATAGGTCAGGAAAAAGGAGCATAAAATAATGGGATTCATATTTTTAAATATGGGGAATTCATAACCGGTCGTTTAACGCAGGTGGCCACTTTATGGAGGCGGTTACAAACAGAGGTTTTACTGAACAAAAATATTGAAAGGTACTTTGTATATTAAAATTTAATCATTATCGTTATTTTTAATTCTTTGGATTTAATAGTGGTATCGATTACATTTTTCTTTTTTAAAATTTTATCGAAAGAAAGACCATACCATAAATGTAATATTTGTTAAGCCGTTCGCTCAAAAACTAAGTATCTCAAAAACCATTAAAGAATAAACCAAGCTGAGTAGAGGTGTGTAGTTCGCAATTCTTTAAAGATTAAATCAACGCGAACTAAAGCATTGTACTATACGCAAAACGCGAAAGAGAGCGAGACGACCGTGAAGCAGATCCTGAACTACACGGAACCAGGAGACCGACCGATGGTGTAGGCTGTTGGACAGGTGTACTGCTGTCTCACGTACGTGACATATGACAATATAAAATATGGACCGCTCATTCGATGCGCCGTGGCTAGAGACAAAATTTGTCATACTTATCAAGGCTTTCATAGAGTAAAGAATGGTATAGTTGCACCGTACGGTCCACGAAGCACCATGCTTCTCTTTTATTTATTTACTTGGTTTCATTGTTAGTACAGCCAATCTGTAAAATTTGCGAGAAAGAAATACCATAAGCGATTTTATTTCATAAATGGTTAGGGGGGCATGTGATTAGCTTAAAACCAAATTGTCGGGCCCCTCCCCCTTGGGCGGTTGTGGGAAACTCAAAAAGAATTTTGACTTGATTTTCCGCAAAAACGGTAAGTCGCAGAGAAATATTTTGTAAACAAATATTGTAGAAATCAATATTCTACACAGTTTATCTCATGGAGTCACTGCGCTACGACTAAAAGTGCAGAAAGCAGAGGGCGCCAAAGTCGCCAAAAATCACTTTTTCCTTATTTTCGACGCGAAAAATATTTTTTTGCTCAATCGCATAAATACAAAAGTTGTAGAGCCCAAAAAATCCTATAAATTGAGTCCGCGCTTTTTTTTTTATAATGCACGGTTACGGATATATAGCGCCTGGAAGTACCAACGGAATGCAGCCTTAGCATTCTATTAATATTGACCCTTTATCTGGCACAATAATCACAGGAAACTGTTACGAAATAAAACAAATGAATATGGCAAATTAGTTTAACATGCAACCTTGGGTAACTTTAAGTAGAACATCCAGTATATTTTAGAAACATGTAATGCATTTTCTTTTTTAATGTTAAAAATATAATAATATTATGTTGATATTTGCTCCAGCCGTTTTCAAGATATTTCAATTTGAAAATGCTGATTAAGTATACCACTGTTATATCAAATCACAGTTGCCATGAATGAACATACGATACGAATATTAATAATTATCCGGCTGTCATTTATTGTTTGATTTTTTACTGATTATTGTATTGTTTTACCAAATCGCTTTAAAAAATAAATATCAACAAATTTTAATCAAAATATTACTGATAATGTATGGTCATGAAATCAATTCAGTACATTTAACTCTATATACAAATATACTATTGTTCTAAAGTAATAAAATTGCAAAAACAGCATATTTGATAACATCGGTAACTACAGATTATTGACGTCACAGAAAGGCAGGCGTTTTGACCCACATTCAAAATGTTAATGGTAATTTTATTGTAATCTCGTAACACAATTGGAATTAGTTATTAACAATACTTGTATAAGGCCATTATACTGATATTCTAACGTCGATTTGAAAATATTACTCCATTCTACGAGTTCTTATTACTCCATATCAAGATATATCCCCTAATTGTTTTAAAATATCAAGGGCATTTAACATTTTTTTAAATTTACATTTTCCTATCAATTTCCTATCAATAATTTCTGTTCACTGTTGAGGTTGATTTGAAGTGAAATTTGAAAAAGTGATTTTTGGCGGCTTTGACGCCACCTGCTTTCTGCACTTTTTTAGTCGTAGCGCAGTGACTCCATGAGATAAACTGTGGAGAATATTGTTTTCTACAATATTTGTTTACAAAATATTTCTCTGCGACTTTCCTTTTTTTGCGGAAAATCAAGTCAAAATTCTTTTTAAGTTTCCCACAAGCGCCCAAGGGGGAGGGGCTTGACAATTTGGTTTTAAGCTAATCACATGCCCCCCTAACCATTTATGAAATAAAATCGCATATGGTATTTTTTCCCGTAAACCCGCTTTTCCATAACAGATTGATTGTACTATGTTATTTATAATATTACTTTAAAATATTTCCCTTATATATTTCTTTTGCTTCACAGCACTTAAGCTTAGGCACTGTGGTATATACATTTTATTATATTAATTATATATTATGATATACCGAACTCGAGAAGAAATAAATTCAGCTCTTATAAGGTATTAAAATTATGGTCTATTAAATTAATATAAACATCATCCCGACCAATTCCAATGTTCGTAATATACATAAAACCTTAATTAATGAAAACATACCTGGTTTTGAAGTTTTTACGAGTTCGCAACCCATAAACTGGCCCAGTTCATTTATAATTCGAAAGTTACCCCGAATTTCGTAAATGTATTTTTTACTCTTAACGTTACTCGACGTCGCATAAATCTACGAATCATGGAAAATAAAACGTGTGTAGAGTGCCTCGAGGACGTATTTTTATTATCAGACTGTGAATATGTCTGTGGAATTAACATATTTTTACCATTCTTACATCTATAAAAGTACTGAGATTTTGTCGGAAATAATTTGACGAAAGATATCAGATTACTATACTGTTGCATGCAATATGTGATATTGACAATTTAATATAGGGGTTCTCTGTGAGCGCCGCGTGTTGCTTTATATTTAATTTATTTTAAATAGGCTCGATGAAATTTTTTACAATGCCCATGCTTTTGGGAATTTAATAGGAGGACTAAAAAATCGAAATGTAATGACCGGCAATTTGCTGATCGTCCTTTGTTATCGAGTTATTGATAAAAATTAAAAGGCTATTTAACTTTTAATATTTAAACCTTGTTACAATAATTATTAGGAAAAAAAAAATTATATTGTCATAAAGATGCTCAAACATATTGCCTCCTACATCCATTCGCAAAATTTATCGTGGAAGAACAAATACTCAGGGGTATTTATTTATGTATACCGGGTGTCTACGGTGGCTCGCCCCTATAACTCTTTTGTTTTTAAAGATAATGGAATGAAATTTGGAGGATTCGTATGTGATATAAAACTGTATTCTTTGACGGGTGATTTAACTTTCGATTTTTCAATGAGACACTTGGTATATTTTTATTTTCTTTGAATCCATATGACATTCTAAATACAACAATGTGTCACTTGTCACTTTTTGTCATAAAAAAATAAATAAATAAATAAAAGGAAAAAGAACTTAAAATCTAGATCCACATATCTATTAATTTTTAGAGTTGCAGATGTTCAAAGTCACCTCCATCTTGTTGCTGACATAGTCCTACTTTTTCTACTGTCGCTCTTGAAACGTTTTATAACTGCTTTGGTGTAATTCTATGAATAGCTACCCTTGCTTTCTCCTCTAATTCATTCCGTGTGGCAAGATGTACATCATAAACCTCGTTTTTAATAGAACCCCATTAAAAGCTGGACCTCTATTTCCAATACAGTTTTCGTTGTATGATTCGTTCAAATATTCTGTAACTGCCCTCATGTTGTGTAGTGGGGCACCATCTTGTTGGTAAAATAGTCCCACTCAATTTACTAATGGTATCTTATCCAAGAACTGCTCAATTTCTTGCGTGAGGAAACCTAAATATCTCGCCTCTGTTAGCGAACCATCAAAGAGTATAGGGCCTAGAATTTTGTCCCCTAAAATCCCAACCCAACAGTTAAAACCAAACCGTTCTTGAAAATTTCCGTCCTGCATCAAGTGTAAATTTGCAATACTCAAGTCTTCTTTTATTATCATTTGGGTACAGGTGCTAATGTAGTTAGTATTTATATGACTGGTATTTATGTTTATTTAAAATATTGCCGGCAGAAGACTTACAAATGCCACATTCTAGCGCGATCTCCCTGGGTGACGCATTAATATTCACTTGCACGTATGCCAGAACATTTATTTCTATTTCTTCACTCACGATAATTAGATCGTTTTCATTATTATCAGGCTCATCCTGCATTTCCTGAACCAGTTTTGGATAATAATGCCGAGTGCGTAAACACGTGCAGCATCGGTTGAGTTTTGCGCACACTCTCCAAAAACTAATAACATATCAACTTTTTCGCTCCTTGTATAAATATTATTATTTTCCATGATTTTTAGACAATAACGTACACAATAATTACCTAATTTACTTTTGCAGAAGCGAAGTTCCATAAGATGTTGACTTGACAATTTTTTACAAGACATCTTAACGTTCTTGTTTTTATCAGCTGTGTTGGTCACAGGCTACTCGATTAAATCTTATTTTATTTTCAAAAGGCGCTTTATTTTAGGAAAGTCGTTCATAACGTAACGTTTTTACAGTTTTTCAAAGAAAGTTTGTTTATTTATTTATTTTTATTTATTAACGGGAAAAACCCCATATAAGTTTTACAAGACAGTCTTAACAATAATCTAGTAATAATCAAACACTAGTTACAAAGTTGTACAATTAATTATTGAAAACAATAACAATTATAGCGAAAGCTGGGATACTCTTCGCTTAAAAGAAGCAAAAGAACAGGTAAAAAAGTCACACTCAATCTTATTCCCGTTTATAAGAATTCTAGGAAACCTAGTAGTGTGTGGTATCAAATTAATAGTAATAAAATGCTCCTTTTTCCTAACCCGACGAGCCACCATGTTGCCATTTGAAAAAAATGAATAATACAGGTTTCAAAATTTAATTTGACAAAGCAGATAGGCTTTGACCGAAAACAGTAAAGTTGTATTTTGTCAAAGATGTTAAGACTGAAATGAGTGATTTTAACGTATTCATAGCCTTTTAGATTAAAAAATGAAATAAAAAAAAAATAAAAAAAAATGGTGACAAAAAGTGACAAGTGACACATGGTTGTATTTAGAATGTCATATGGATTTAAAGAAAGTAAAAATATACCAGGTGTCTCATTGAAAAATCGAAAGTTTATGTCACTTCCGGTAAAACCGGAAGTTCTATAAGTTGAATCACCCGTCAAAAAATGCAGTTTTATATCGCATACGAATCCTCCAAATTTCATTCCATTATCTTTAAAAACAAAAGAGTCACCTTCCGTGGACACCCGGTATACACAGAGAGAAAGTTCAAAGTGGACAAACTATGAAAGGTAATGACGTCATCGCCTCCCGACCTTTTAATTTGATTTTGATCTCCATATTTAGAAAACTATTTATGGGATTGACTTCGAATTTTCACGGCTGACCTTATAAATGCCTAATAAAGATTAGGCATAGAGTTTAGTTTGAGGTTTGACCAAATAACACTAATGAAAGGCTATGAAGCAAGAAATAAAACTACATTTAAAATAAATGTGCGTGAGTTACTCAAATATTTATTAGCAATTATCGCGAAAGAAAGTTGGCAAGAAGATATAAAACATAAGGAGGAAAGAAAGCGGGACTCATGATGGAGAAACGGTAGAACCACTTATTATTTCAGTTGACTCCAGAGACGAATCCTTTGAATTTAGTGATGGTGAAGACACCTTTTTATACTTAATGCAAAACAAAAACCGCTGCACGTCATACCCTTCGAGCGACGTCAGTTATCGACAGTGTTGCCAGCTTGTAACCAAAATATTCGAGTGAGGGAATTACACAGTTTTTTTTTCATAAAAACAAGATAAATATACAAAAATTTCCCATAGTTTATTTATGTGTTTACTGCATAATACCTTTTACCATATACTTTAGTAGATCTAACACTTCTTTTATTTTCATCTTGCAAAGATCGACCAATGGTACCATTCTGAAAAATTCATGTTTCATCCAAGAAAACGAATTGGTACAAGAATGCTTCTTTTCTTTAAGTATATTCTTTCAAAAATACCAGCCATTTGAAAGCTACATAGGAAAGCTCCATAAGCCCTCGCCTCACTTCATCTTTTTACCATCTGAAGCCTATTTTCTTGAAGAGGCTTTTAATTTCTAACTTAAAGTTGTCAAAGTTACATGATGTTCTAAAAAAAAGTTACAGTTTATGAATAACCGATGTAAAATATTATAATTTTTAAATTAAACTTAACTTAACTTAACTTGTTTCGTACATTCCAAAAATAGTGTCACGGATAGAACTTATATCCAATCTTCACACATTTACAACTCTCTTTGAATTAGAACGTTTGTTTTAAGGTGATTCTAATAATTTATTTTTCTTAACTGCTGTTGAAATTGCGCTTGCAGTGGAGATATTCAAATTTAGGGCAGCTGCTACACGCTAATTAATTAGTACACCGAGTACACGGAATTAAAATTAGTAAAGTAGAAATAAAATATCTAGACCTTAACATACTCTTTAAATTTACTTCTCTGTACTTCTGCCAAGGGTAACAATAGGCCATTGTTGTTAAATTCTTCCTGAAAATAGCTTCTTAGAGAAGCTATATTAGCTCTTTGCACCGACTATTTAAATGCTTCGGCATTTTTCACAAATAGTAAACAACGTAATCGACAGAGATATGTATGTGCACTTTTATTTCTCCTAATAGAACAGTTTTTTAATGCTACTTATGAAGAGATCTCAAGTTTCTGTTAAAAAATAGACGTACAGCAACACGGAACCACGAACAATAAATTAAGGTTAGTTTTGCATGAAACGTAAAACCAAACCAACGAACGAGCTGGCGCCACCGCGTCGTTTACAGTTGTGTTGGCAACTATCGGCCAATAAAATTTAAATTATATTAATTTTTACAAGCTTACATACATATGTATACAAAATATTTGATATAAGTGAGTTCGTATCCAAGAAGAATATTTTAAGTTTGTAGTAAATTCAATATCGCATAAAGTTTTTAAACTTTTTTCCCAAATTTTATTTCCTCATGTTTTCTTACGGATTCACAATTATCAGCTAATTGATAACGTGCATCGGTTTTTGTTTTGCATCAACTGTAGACCTCTAATTTGTACAGTTTTTATGTTAAGAAAATAAAGTAAATACAGCTACGCTTTTTTTTGTTCACCATAAAAATTGCATAGGTATTAATAGAAATACTTTTTATGCATAACCATACGAACCACATTAAATTATTTCATACAATATTTTCATCACTGGCAAATTGTTTACTCTTTATTCTCGACTTGTTTTTGCTCCAAGCAAGGGCGTCAATTTTGAGACACCCTATATCAGTACTTTTTCGGTGCTCTGTGCAACAACACAACAATCATTTAGATAATAATATCATGTAATGAAGTTGAAAAATGGTACGGTTTGTAGTGAGATAATAATAATATTGAACCATATTAAATTATCAGCCCAATCAAGCTTTTTCAGTTGTTAAATTTTCTCTTTTCAGATATTATTTGCTCAAAGATTTTCGAGATTTTCTTTAAAAAGCTTGTTAAATTATGCATGCCGTTTTAATGGCTTACCTTATAGAACTTTTTTTTTTTGATTTTGTGGAATCATTTCAGGGCCCTTTGGATTAGCTATTTTTTCTTTGTTAAATGAATATTTAAAACTTTGTTAGATTATCGTAAAGTTACTTTGGGAAATTTCAAATTGCCCAAAGCAACATAAAATAAAGCAAGCGATTTAACTAGTCTATTTAAACAAAAAACATTCTGAAAATTATACTACATAATATTTAAAATCCTTAACGCCTATTTTATAGTAATGTTACTTATCTACATATCCAAACTCTTGCGATATTTTACTTTAGAAGTTTACAAATAGGGTTTGCTTACTATCTTTCAGGAATCTGGCCGTGTATTTTCAGGAAATTTAATACACTTAATTTCCAGTAATTACGCCCTTACTTGCTTTATTCTCGGAAATGTTACCGGATCAGAAATATTTCCGAAAAACTTGGTTAGCAGCGTGCTTACTTCCCGCTCCTCATTAGTACATATTATACTCTAAGTCCAAAATTGCTGTCAGTGACTCATCACTAGCATTAGAGAGCTAAGTTTATATAAAACCTTATCCTATAAGGGGACGACTTTTCCACTAGGATTTCTTAGTCCTTGCGAAAATCTATCGATATATGCCTGCCTTAAACTTTTAATATTTAGATCTTACCATACCTTTTTAACAGAGGCGGATCTACGGGGGGCTTAGGGGGCTCAAGTCCCCCCCCCATTGGCCGGCTAACAATAACATAATTGGAGAATTTAGAATATGTTAGGGACTCTGAAACTTCTGGCAAAGCAATGACTTTTAGTGCCACTATTAGAAGAAGTGATTTCATAGTTGCCATGGAAGTCCTCATGCATTTTATCTTATACTTTGAACTTAAGCAAATCATTACGAAATCCTGCACAGGACCTTTCTGCAGCTCTATCAGAGATAGATCTGGTCAAGAAAACTCTAAAATGTTTTAAGGAAAACCAGGTCTTGTGAAACTGCAACAAAAATGGGTTGCACTATTACCATGCCCAGAGTATGTAAAAAACAAACACAGAGAAGCAACTTCCCCGTTTTTAACGAAAAAGAGTATTTTAGGAAAACAATATTCTTACCTTTTTTGGATCGTGTTAATACTCAATTGGCAGAAATATTTGATAAAGTAGGTATGTGAAGTATTAACACTCGAAGGAATAATTCCATTTTATTTATAGATAGATAAATATACAGACGACGAAATTATAAGAACTGCCAAAAATTACGAACAAGATTTGTCGGGTTCTGTTTTAGAATTGAAAGCAGAATTGGGCCTTTGAAGAGAAAAATGTATCGATTCTAATACCAAACCCAAAACTTGCATCGATGCCCTAAACAATTGTTCCACAATGTGTTTTCCAAATATACAAACTTTTGCCACATTACCTGTCATAACTGCCACTGGTGAAAGAAGTTTTTCTGTTTTAAAACTCCTAATGTTTTACATCCAGTCTACAATGGGACAACACTACATCCATAAAACCCAAGAAGTGAACAATAATGACGTAATTAATTTATTTTGCTTGATACGACCACGGAGGTTGCTAACGTCGGACTGGACAGCTTAGATTTCTAGTTTTGGTTCCGTCAATAAATAGATATTTCGTACCATAATATTTAATTACTCAAACCTAGCCCCAGACGTGAATTTACTGTGCGCTAACCACCGCATGTATTCGATATATTATTTCATAAGCTTTACAGGCAAATAAATATAAAAAAGTTCTACTTTCGCGCAAAAAATACCTTTAATTTGATAAGGAACTTCATAAAACATGTAACACCAAAACTGTTTCTCGTGTATGGAACCGCTGAAGCTAAATATTAGAATAGTAGACAAAACCGAAATTTGGGTGTGGTAAAAAAAAATTTTTGTTTTTCAACTGTGTGCCCTTTATTGAGCAATGTTTTGTCGGTTTAATGCAATATTTTCTTATTTTCCCGAAACTTCCATATTTTTTCTAAATATTTTCGCCGCCATACAATAACTTATTTTCTTCCAATTATTTTGTTTTTTGATTTCGTTTATTATACCTAAAATTAATTTCCTTTAAAGTTCGTTTAAAAACTCTTACTAATATTTTAGGTAAAGATGTGGCCTTCTTAATTTCAGCCATCATTAATTTTATTGGGGATATTTCATTAAGGAAAAAATAATCCATGGGTTTTGCGACGAATGGTGTATTCTGTGGCATCATTCAGGATTTTTTTTTTGTTCCGCTGTCTTGTCTGGGCTCCTCGATTATTTTCATTTTGTTTGTTCAGGATTTTGTTCCCATTTACTATTTGTTAATTTAATCTTAATTAAATTGTTTTTCTAAGCGGATAACTAGTTGAAGGTTCGTTAATATCTATAGTTTATTTAATTAAAAGCAGTTATGTTTATGTGAAACTATATGTATGTGAACGACCCATACCTATAACACTACGAGAACTGGAAAAAAACTCACAGAATATATCGATAAATTAATAATAAAAACACAAATTAGTCAAGTAGTGCGAAAACTCTGCCGGCACGCTTATTTTCAAATCTTGGAAGTTGTAAACTCGGGCTTTGTGTGTTGCCACATTTATTTTCTCCGCGATCATCGTCCCAGTATCGCCGTGCTATTTTAAATGCATTTAGCTGATTGCGGCTTGTATGACAACTTCGCTTCTTAAGTTCACTGTACTTGTAGCGGCAAAGTTTACTTTATGCATAAATGTCATTTACTTGTACAATATTTTTATTCTACCGATTATGATGGTGATTGCTATTAAATGAGTCATTGACAGAATTTGTAAACTTTGGGTATAGGTAACTACTTGATTTATAGATTTCGTTCAAGTCTCTTTTTACAAGTAATCCAATTCCCTACACACTCCAATCCTTTGACCGTTTGTTGCTACGATTGAACGCAAACAAGATATAAAATAAATAATTTAAAAAAACACCTAAGATGACGGCTGATTAGCAACGCCTTTTTGGGTGAAATATCTGCCAGAATGCAACCCTAATAAAATTGGATATTCTTACAGTTGTCGTTGCATAAGTACGTACCGATTCGACTGGACTATTCAAATTCTGGCAGCGTTTAATTTCCTACACCACAACAAACTCCCTGCCCTGTAGAAGAAATTAGTTGCAGTAAATATTTTTAATTTTTATAATATAATTAAAAATTTTATATCCATTTTTAGTGGAGTACAATTTTAAGAGCAATGAATTTTTAGATTCCAAGTTTTGTAATATGCTCTAATTTCGTCCAGTAGTTTACATTAAAAAGAAAACTGATTTAGAACAGTGCCATTATACAGGGTAATCTACCGTCGATGGAACGTTAGACGTATATAGAGAACGGGTAATAGGATTATTTTGAGAATTTGGTGTCTTATACAGGGCTGCCCAGAAGTCCGGAATAAAATTAATATAGCCTTAACCTGTAACTTTTGGGGAAATGCTCGGACACGTCAATTTAGTTTTATATATTCTCACATTTTGACGTTATTCGTTTGTTTTTTTATAGACATTTGTCAAAGATATGACGACATCGATCTTTTTTTTTTTAATTGAAAATTGAAAGTTTGATAATTAAAAAAAAAATAGCTTTATTGAGACACCTAAAGGTTAAGTATAAAGAAATTATACATCATTTTAAAGCCTTTTAATTTTTGAAATCAAATATGGGATGTTCCATTTAAAAAATTGAAGTGTTGACCATTTTTAGAAGTAAGAGAAATAAAAATAAATAATTTAGAGCCAGAATTTTTAAATTTTTAAATAAGGTCATGTTTTGTGCGATATTAAACATAAATATATATTTTTTTATCTCGGAAACAGTAAGAGATATACATAGGACAGTATTAAGAAGACATTATTAAAATTAAAAGGTAATTATAACAACTTAATAATTTATGGGGTTTTCTATTTAAAATAACTAAGTTGCAACTCGGTTTCGGTAGAAGTGGCAATACTGGACCACTAAAAATATTTTAGTTAGATAGAGCATGTGCGCTTATACTGTGACGACTTGTGTTATACTTACGGCGACCGACCATTAGAATATTTCGGAAAGTAATGCGATTTGAATCCTGCAAATCTGGATTCTGGGGTTTAAAGAGATGCTCTCTTCAGGGGATATAACGGCGACCTTGTGCGAGGTCCGGTTATGCCGGAAGATGCCTTAAACTTGCTTATTTTAAATGAAACGCTCTATATATAATATACTTTTTTTGTGTTTCTTTCTTTATTACCAATAACTTTTATTAAAAATATTTTTACCCTACTGTATCCGTTACTGAGATAAAAATTAGTTTCCTCAAATTTTGACTTTTAATTATTTTCCATTTTTCAACAATATTTCTCTGGAATAAACTCGATATTAAAACGTCGATAAATAAATAATTGCAACTTTACTGATGACACGCGTCTGTATAGATACGTATTCTTTCTTTGTTTATCATGGCCTTCTTGCCAAAAATCAATAAAACTGCTTGATATTTGGAGGATTCTGCGAAACACTGTAAATAAGTTCGAAACTATACTATAGGAATACCATATATGGATAGATAGAAAGGAACAGGCGACATAGCATCGTATTTAAAAAATGAAGTTTTGTTAATTTTTTGATAAAGATCAAAAATTGTTACTTTTTCACTTTCCTGTATGTAAAATTTTATTTTCCGACAATACATTATCTAGCACCATACTATCAAATGCCACAACCTAAATTTCGAGTTTCTCTCTTTTATCTTTGAAAAGATATTCAATTTTAGGTGATATCCCTGTTAAAGGTCAAAATTTGAGGAAAATAATTTTTATGTCAGAAACGGATAGAGTAGGGTAAACATATTTTTAATAAAAGTCATCGGGAATAAAGAAAGAAACACAAAAAAAGTATATAATATAGGGTGTTCCACATAAAATAAGCAAGTTTGAGACATCTTCCGGCATAACCAGAACTCGCACAAGGACACCGTTATTTCCCCTAAAAAGAGCGTCTATTTAAACCCCAAAATCCAAATTTGCAGGATTCAAATCGCATTACTTTCCGAAATATTTTAATGGACGGTCACCGTGAGACACCCTGTATAAGTAACCAAAATTTCAAAATAATCCTATTACCCGTTTTCGACATACAACGTACCACCGACAGTGGATCACCCAGTATACTTTCTTGTTAAAACATTTTTATTACCTCCTGCGTTTCATTATGAGAGCCCTTCCATAAAGTAAAGGGGCAGTTTTCCTTTTCTTATTTAAGTCTAGCACAAAGCGGTAAAGCTATCCTCAGGGTGATATTATTGCACGTCTCTTTTCCTAAATGGTTCACAACATTATGAGAACCAATTTAGCAGACTTAACCTCCTCAAAGAAATTTTAGACATCTCTTATATTAAATGCAAGATTAACTGGACTATATTTTTTCAGTTACGTTGCTGAGAAATTGAAGCTGGGCATGCCTGTTGATCCTGAAGAATATGAAGAAGTGACAATATATTTCTCGGATATTGTAGGTTTTACTACGATATCAGTGCATTCAACTCCTTTTCAGGTATTTGTTTTTATTCAAAAAGTTTTTTTTATGGTTAAATATCTGATTTATAAAAAATTCATTGGATCTTAATAGAATATTGTAAGTTCAGGATATGGATTTGCCCTTAACAACTATTCATGTTTAAAGTATTTTTTAAGAAATATTTTCATTTTTACTTTCTTTATCCAGGACACAGTTAGTGGTCTATCTCTATTAAAAACTTTTGAATTAACTGCTTAATTAAACAAAACAAAATATAAGTGAAAAGTTTCTCAATAAACTGCGTTGCAGGAGGAATTTTTGTATTAATTGGTTTTATCTTATACTGTCAATTTAATACAGAGGTTTTGAATTCGAAAAAAATATTTTTAACTATAGGTAGTTGATTTGCTCAATGATCTTTACACCTGTTTTGATGCCACAATAAACGCCTTCAACGTATATAAAGTGGAGACAATTGGAGATGCTTACATGGTTGTTGGAGGTCTGCCAGTGAGGATTCCAGACCACGCGGAACAGGTGAGTTAAATATTCATTTAATGCTGGTATTACCCTCGCCGATTTACTAAATTATTTATGTATTTCCTTATACTTTTCAAAGGTTCAAGACATATTAAAATATTTTCTCCACGACCATTACTGAATGCAATAATTCCAAAATCATTTTTGATAATAGAATGTAAAAATTCTCGCTTTTGAGTTGGAATATTTATTCTGAAACACTTGCTTCTTATGCGTTTTGCGTGTATTTTCATTCCATAACAAGATACGGAATGAATATTCTGTAATTGATCTAAACGACATAGGTTGCCATGAATTTCGAAACTGTCAGTGTCAGATAAAAATCGCCGTGTTGTAATAATTATTTTCAGACAAATTTTAGTGCAAGTCAAAAAATGAGTGAAAAATCGGATGAATCAGATATGGAACTGGATAATACTCCACCTGAAATTACGAATATTGCGAATAAATAACTTAATTGCTTTGTACAGATTTTATTTGTTTTTATTCGTACTTTTTGGTCGTGGAGAAAATATAGTCTGCTACTCGGTTAGAATGAAAATTCGATACTCGTGGTCTTCCACTCGGATCGAATTTTCATTCCAACCTCCTTACAGAATCTACTATTCTCTTGCTTTTGTTGTCTTAAGATGGTTAAATGTGCACTGTTTCAACTATCAACTATCTCCAGTCACCTTTAGTATTTGAGTGCATATGATCATCATACCACATCACATTTAGTTAGACTCTTAGATACTTCAGTTAATCATGTTTGAACTAAATTTTTGTAAATTCAAAAGAAACTAAATATTGTTATAGTTATGAAGAAGGTATAGTAATAAATTAGGTTAGTTGAGTTAGTTATCTTTCTCTATTAAATTCGGTAAGAAACACCCTGCATATATTTCTGAAGGTCAATTGAGGAAATACACAAAACTAGGCTATTAAACTCTGCATACAGAAATCGCTTGCCACGTGAAGCTCGCCTAAATGAAATATTAGTCGGCTTCATAATAGCTACTTGTTGTATAACTTAATAAAATAGGTTTAAACAACAAAACATGGATATATGTTTTTTTTTATGCCCAATGATACAAATAAACGAAGCGGAGTTTGTTCTTATCTGCCGTACATTGTTATTATATGAGCCACATTATAAGGCTGGTTAGTTCAGGTTGCTGCCAGATTCAATGAAACACTTTTTATATTTAAAACTGTTTATCTATTTTCCACATTTAAACCTCACTTGTAGAAAGAAGTCTAGAATACTTAAGGATAATCGAAATGTTTTTTTTTTCTAATTTCAAAATACCCTGTGGAATAACCAAGTAACAAAATTGTTTTAAAATACCAGTTTTCATTTAGGGTTATCTATTCTTTACATTTTGTTTTTTGGTTTATGTCAATACATGCATTCAGTCTTACACAAATGCAAAATGATCTTGGTTATCAATAATTTAAATTTTTCCGTAATTTCATTATTGTTGAAACGAAAATAAAATGTTTGATCTGCCAAGATAAACAAAAGATTGTCAGGACGCAGAAAAAACTATTGTACTAATCAATATTTAATTACAAATTAATTTAGAAACAAGAAACAAAAAATTTGAAACAAGCTTGTATAGGATTAGAAAAATATATGATGATTCTCGAAAAACAAACTTAATAACTACCAATTAGTTTGAACTTAAATATGCGTCAATACTTTTTATTGCCTCTTGTAGCCCTTATTACTGCCTGGACACGTCGGTTCATACCATCGATGAGCCCGCAAATGTCGCCTTGCGGAATATTCCTTCATTCTTCCTGAAGTGCCGCACGGAGTTCGTTTTATGTCGCTTGTACCACTACTCGACTTGTAACGCGTCTTCCGAGCATGTCCCACACATGCTCTATAGGGTTTAAATCTGGAGAACATACTGGCCAGTTCATTTTCTCAATCTCAATTTCTACCAAATAGTTAGTGACGCACCTTGCGGAATGTGGTCGGGCATTATATTGCATCAAGATAAAACCATCATCGATAAATGGAACAAGAGGAACTACATAATTTTCGATAACCTCCTCAATATAGGTACCTCTGTGCGGTCAGCGATCCTCTATCAATAAATACTAATTTAGTACAGGTCTCACGTGATATTCCTGCCCAAACCACCATGGAACCTCCATAACTAAGCCGGGGCCTGAACGTACATTCAGCAAATCATTCGTTCGTTCGTCTACACACTCGCTCTCGTCCATCTGGTGAGTGTAGGCATAATCTAGACTCATCGGTATAAAGTACACTGTTCCATTGTGCTAAATTCCAATTCACATGTTCACAAGCAAATTGTAATCTTGCTACTCTATGACGTGGGAGTAATCTAGGGCCTGTTGCTGGTCGGCAAGACTTTAAACCGACATCCTGTAATCTTCGACGAACGGTCCAAGAACTGATATTTTTACCCCGAGCGTCTCTAAGTTGATTTTTCGCCTGTACTGAAGTCAGCCGGCGATTGCGAAGGGTTTTAGGAACAAGAAACCGGTCATCAATTGCTGAAGTCTTGCGTTGCGTACCACTACCCGCCCTTGGTGTATCTCTGCGTGTTTTCCTAAAGCGTTTAACTACTCTTTCGAAGGTATAGCGGCTGGTATTAAGTACTCTGGTCACATAATTTCGCCCGCCATCCACCAAAGCTTTCGCACAATTTTTAGCACTTAAACCCATTGCAAATACACAAATTTACTGTCAAACTGACAATAAAGTTTTAAACAACGAAACACAGCCACCTTTGTAAAAAAAAATTCTGAATTTATATTGCATTAGAAATTATGTACAAATTTAAATTATTGATAACCAAGATCATTTTGCATTTGTGTGAGACTGAATTCATGTATTGACATGAACCAAAAAACAAAATGTAAAGAATTAATGACTCTAAATGAAAACTAGTATTTTAAAACAATTTTGCTACTTGGTTATTCTACAGGATGAAGAAATTAGAGAAAAAAACAACATTTCGATTTTTCGACCGTTTTCTGTGCACATAACTGAAGAAATAATAATATAGAACTAAACTTAATATTGGCGGTTTATATTGTGAAATATACCGATTTTAACGGTAGTCTGAAGCCGTTACACTATTTTGCAGGCGTTTGGATGCAATATAGTTTAAAACTTTGACATTATTGAAGTTATATTTAAAAAAGCCTGATATTTCTACCTTGTAGGAAAAATAAGATTTTATGTATAGATTTAATTTATATTGATACACGTTTCCCAAACAACAGATACCATCATTATTTATATAGATGGGTAATTCGATAAGTAACTTGGTTCACATGCTAAAAGAGGACGACAGCGAAATCTGCTACGTAAGTTACAAGTTCTTCTATTACCTAATTATTGTTTGGCAGTTGCCTGAATACAACCGTTCTAGTGAAACTGAAAACTGGCTAGAAATGGAATCCGTGGTGTGATCTATTCTATTTTTATGGAAGGGAAAAGCCGAAGAAAAGTAATGAGAGGAGTGATAAATTCTACGATATCGTTTTGACCACAAAACAAGTGACGTTATATAAGTTCGCAGAAGCCATTAGTATATCCATGGCCGAGAGCGTTTCATTTTACATTATAAAAATTTTATATAAAAAACTTTTAGTGTGATGCATGCTGCGTTTGCTCACTGCGCATCAGAAACGAAATCGCATACATCTGCCTAACGTCTAATGTTTGCAACTGTTCAAGAAAAATCGAGCCGACTTTTTGGGGTGTTTTGTAATAGTGGACGACACTTGGATACATCATTATACGTTGGAAATAAAACAACAATCAGAACAATGGACGTCATGAGGAGAACTGACTCTGCAATAGGTCCCATCAGATGGGAAAGGGATAGTGTCGGTTTTTCGTGATGTGAAGTGAATATTTCTGATCGAAATCATTATTTCGGTTTACTACGCACCACTCTTGGACAGATTTAAGGCAACGATTGTGAGGAAACGTCTTGGAATGGTCAAAAAAGGGTGTTGTTTCACCATCCATTTAAGCCCTGTCCGCTTAGCCAGAATTAGCTAAAATTGAACTACTTCCGCATTTAGCCAATGGCACCCCCGAAACTCAAAACTCTCGTGGCTGGATAGAAATCTAGGTGTAATGAAGGAGCTATTCAGGCCTTGCAGAAAACCACTTTAGGGAAGGAATCGTAAACCTGCAGAGATGGGCTAATTGCGTTAAACTTCGAGGAGATTATATGAACAGTAAAATACAAAACAAAACATATCGAACCACCCTCGTAGAAAAGAATATTTTTAAGTGTCTTGTTTTAGAACCTTTAACTGCTTTCTGCTTTTAAGCATTTGGCGATGAATGCAACATTTTTAATTATTGAAATTAAAAAGAATAAATTATTCAGCATTATAAAGCGAAATCCTTGACTTGTCAAGCGTTTATAAACGACAGTTTGTGAAGCTTCTGGTCATGATACATAAATCCTTAGAAAGGACACCGCCCTGACGTATCGTACAATCTGCTTAATAGAGATGTCAATATTGATAGTCAGGGATGGGATTTATTAATCAGGATGGGATAGCTGCAATAAGGATAATGGAACAAAAAAGTTTTTCAGGCCAACGCCTTTTTAATGCTCCCATAATAAAAAATAATGCGAACAATAAATTAGGAATTTAGGTTAGAAAAGGAAGTAATTTTTCTAGGTTCTTTAGTCAATTTAAGCTTAAATAAATTTTACATCAGGACCTCCTTCTTTCCAGATTGCCACGATGGCACTCGACCTTCTGCACGAGAGTGGAAAGTTTTGCATTAGGCACTTGCCTGGTACGCCTCTTCGGTTGAGGATAGGGCTCCACACCGGCCCCTGCTGTGCGGGGGTGGTGGGGCTTACAATGCCCAGATATTGTCTTTTTGGCGATACTGTGAATACGGCGTCCAGAATGGAATCTACAGGTAGAAAAATATATTAAAAACTAGAAACTGACATCTTAAATATCAATTTGCAATTTTCAGGTGCTGCATGGAGGATACATATGTCAGAAGCCACGAAGGCTCACCTTGAAAAGGCAGGAGGCTACCATATCGACTATCGTGGACCCACCGAAATCAAAGGGAAGGGCGCCATGGATACTTATTGGTTGCTGGGAAAGGAGGGTTTCCATAAAGAACTTCCAAGTCCTCCTTCCATTGAGTAAGTCTATACAAATAACACAATATTTAAAATATATTTATAAATAAAGTAAATATTGCTATACACTAGAAATAATTTTCAAATTAACGGATTTTGAGTTTTTTATGGGCATATATCCAACTTCTGTCTCAAACTTAGAGGATAAAGCACTTATACCCAACATGAACCAAACAGTTAATTATTTAATTTAATTATTATTTTATTTTATGACTTTTTGTCGACACAAGGAACGCAAATGTAAATAAATTTCTTTGTTTCTTTTGGTCCCTTTAATTTATTATTTCCTCTTGCACAAATTGGTTGTCATAGCAGCCATGGAATTCATTATGTGTAACTTTGTCGAAAAAAAAAACGAAGTGAAAAAACCCCGGTCTGAGTAAATTTAAATTTAGGATGTATTTTTCAAACGATTTCGAATTACCTAATCAATTTTTGCGCGCGTTGAAATTTGGAATATCTGTTTGACAATATTTATTTTTTGCGAAGAACACTCGTTTTTTATGTGGAAGTTAATAAAATTAATAAGTTTTTGTCACATGGGTGCCAGAGGTAGATCATTAGAATCACCGATAATGATAAAAATAAAAAGTTGAATATTATTTAAACAAAATTCTTTTTACAATCTACAAGACTTAACTACGTAATTAAATACATTGGTTTCTTTAAAATAATAATAAAACAACAAATTAGACGATATACTCTGGTGCCACAATAATTATTGTCAGTGACTCATTTTTAACGAGACGTGCAAGACGCAATTCCAGAGGCATGTCATTTTAAATAATAACAATTAAAAAAATATATGCAGTTTTTGTGTATTATTATAATACACTAATATTAATTTAATTTACTTTAGGTTCTTCTGTGAAGGTTTTTTAAAAAGAAATTTAAGTGAATTGGTGTCTCTAAAAGGTCTGTACAAAATCTGAGCACATATTTCTGAAGCCAAAATAAGGCGATTTGAAGCAACTTACCTTAATCCGAAATTGCTCCGTTTCCGAGATATAGGGATGGTAAAGTTAAAAAATAAAAATCGAATTTTATAAATTTAATGATCATTTTTTAACGTATTACTTTAAAACTTGGTAACCGGGGGTTTTTTGGAATACGAAACCCGAATACGGATACTTTTTCACTTCGGCCATTAGAGGGCGCTTCTTATGGTTTAGAATGGCCATAACTTTTTTATCAGTGTGGTTTTTTCCTTTTTTTGTTAAGGAACTAATTTTTTACATTTTGAAACAAAAAAGGTACTCTTGTGGAAATGCGCTAAAGTAAGCCATTTTTGAGATATTTCGGTTTTTAGTGCTCGATGCCGCACCGGAATATCAGTAAATTTTCAGCAGGAAAAAATGTTTCACTTGGGTTAGTTACAGCAAGTTTTGCAGGAAGAATTTGAGTATGGATTTTTTTTAATTAAATGAGGAACAATTTTATTTTAAAAGTAAATTTAATTAGCATAAACTTTTAGTAATTGTTTAAAATGACCTCCGTTAACATAAGTGCAAAGATTATTACGACGTAAAAAGTTTAAATTTACTCTTTGCATCAATACCGCATCGTTCTTTATTATGTTGAGTGCATTTTGAATTCTTCCCAACAATTCCTCTTCATTATTAATCGGTCTGGAGTATACCATCGTTTTTAAAGACCCCCATAAAAAATAATCCAACGGAGTCATATCCGGTGAGCGTGGCGGCCGCTTTACAGGAGCGTCATTTCCTCTACCGATCTATCTGTTTGGATACTGTCGATGCAAATAATTGCGGAAATTTAAACTAAAATGTAGTGGAGCACCGTCATGCATAAACCACATATGTTGTCGAAGTTGTAATGGCAAATTTTTTAATAAATCTGGCAGCATATTTTGTAAATGTTCTAAATAATCCACACCATTTAGTCGTGGCGGTAAAATGACAGGACCAATAAGGAAATTGCCAATGATTCCGGCCCACACATTTATTCTAAGCTCATGTTGATAATGAGTTACTTTCGTGGCATGCGGGTTTTCATCAGCATAAACATGTTCGTTATGTAAGTTGGTTACACCACTTCTTATAAAACATGCTTCGTCAGTAAATAAAATGTGCTTAGCAAAATTCACATCCTGTTGTCTTTGTTCGGTAATGAATCGACAGAAGTCCAATCGTTGATCGAGATCCGGAGCCAAAAGGTCTTGTACGTTTTGGATATGGTATGAATGAAGCTGCTGTTCTTTTAATGTTCTATGAACTACCTCCTTGGATACTCCTACCTCTAAACCTAAGCGTCTGGTGCTTAATTTTGGATCTTCAGCAATTCTTTCCATAATTTGTTCCTCGATCTTAGGAGTCGTTATTGCACGTTGCCGTTCATAATTAGCAGTTAAAGAAGTGAAGCTATCAGTTTCACGAAGGCGTCTCTCAATAGCAGCAAATGTTTAATGGTTTGGTATGCACCGATTTGGATATCTTTCCCTGTATACCCTAACACTTTCGCTGCCGTTTCCTTCACAATACCCAAAAACCAATAGCATATCTGTCATTTCTGCAGAAATGTATCCTTCAGCCATCTTTACAGTCAATTTAAAATTTAACTAACACGTTTCAAACACCTTATTTATTCTCGCATTGGCAAATTCTTACTGAAGCACTTACTGTAAACAACGTAGACTGATAGCGAAAATTCTTAAAATACGAAAAATGTTTACATTTAAATAGTCTGTTGCTAAAAAATGTTAAAGGTGTTCATCAAACAGGTAAAAAATCCGAGGATTTTTAGATGTGACACTCCAGAAAAGTATCTAAAAAAAATACATTTTCCACTTCTAATTCACTGACCACATTTCATCCTCAAAGATAACAGCAAACATTTTTTATTCAGAATAATTTAAATATTCCGGTGCGGCATCAAACCCTAAAAACCGAAATATCTTAGAAACGGCTTACTTTAGCGGATTTTCACAAGAGTACCTGTTTTGTTTCAGAATGTTCAATAAATTAATGCCTTAACAAAAAAAAGGAAAAAAACTACACTGATAAAAAGTTATGGCCATTCTAAATCATAAGAAGTGCATTGTGAAGCGCCCTCTAATGGCCAGAGTGAAAAGGTGCCCGTATTCGGGTTTCGCATCCCAAAAAAACCCCGGGTACCAAGTTTTAAAGTAATACGTTAAAAAATGTTCATTAAATTTAAAAAATTCCGATTTTTATTTTTTAACTTTACCACCCTCTATCTCGGAAACGGAGCAATTTCAGACTAAGGTAAGTTGCTTTAAATCGCCTTATTTTGGCTTCAGGAATATGTGTTTAGATTTTTTACAGACCTTTTAGAGACACCCTGTATATTAAGATTTTAGATCTGGACTAGAAATGCAGTAATTAGAGAAACTAAATTTCGCAGGTATAAAAAAGAGATATTTTACAAAAAGGGTAACATCTATTAATATACAGGGTTCATTTAAAAAACACAACTCGTTCACAAATTTTAAAACTACAAGAGTATTTTGTTTTCTCTGAAATTTTTTTTAAAAAGTTCAGATGAAATTCTACAACTTTATGCAATATATGCGAAATTACCTTGTACTTTCCGATGGCTGGCTAAGTTTTTTGCGTCCTCTTGTTTCCTTCTGATCGGGCATTTTAGTATTTCTATAGTCCTTAATAATTCAATAAAGAGTTCTGCTGCCTCTGTGGATAATATTTCAGAGTGTGTACTTAGAATTCCCTCATACATATTTTTTAACATTGTACGCTGCTCAGGTTTTAAATGACGCCGTTTCATACACTCTTGGATTGTTTAATTTGAACAACTCGCCTACTTTATAATATTTGCAAAACAAAAACAACCAAAAAATACATATACTGAATTTCTAATATCTAATAGAAAATAAAATATGTAGGTATTATTAATTATCGCCAGCTAGACTAAACGCTGGAACTATTTATTATTGATATTTAATTGACACACGGGGGGGACCTTCAAATTTAAAATTACTTTGCCATGCATTAGTGCTTTGTTTGTTGGTATTATGATGTTCATAATAAGAAATTCACGACCTTTAATTTTATACCAGACCTCATCGGCCAGATGCATTATGAAAGTCGTTTGTTAATAATTACACCTTTGGGCGTGGCATAGGGGGGCACTACGTTGCTTGGGTGTTGCAAAGTTGGCGTATTCTGATCTTACATACCCAAAGCTTAATTTGGGAAGTTCATAGATAATTTTTATTTCAAAATTGTTGTTATATTTCAAAATTTGTACGATTTAATTTAGGGATTTAACGGTCTTTGCATTGCCTATCTAAAAATATTTCTCAATATTTTAGTACGGCGAAATTGAAAACAAAATGCTCGTTATGGAAATTTGGCGTCGAAAAAGAAATGTGAAAATTACCTAATAAAAATTTTTGTTGTACCTATAGGGAAATTTTGTGTCTGTGATATTTTCATATTTACATTTTCCAGTTAAATCAGGCAAAGCCGAAATGCGACGTAAAACCAAATGTTGCCCGAAACCCAAACAGTGTTTGTAAAAATCCAAAGCGAAAAATTTCTCATATAAATTTATTATTCACACTAGGATTCTGAATTTTCTTAAATATGATACCTTGTGAGCGTTGATGAATGGCTTTGTTTACTATGCTTACCCTATCATTTCTAATATTAGATGCTAATCCTTTATTAATGATCTAAAATGTTACAGAACTGACTAGTTATTTTTTTTTTTGGATATTTTTTATGTAAAAAATCGAATCGACTTAAAAACACAGCTTTTAAATAAAGTAGAAAAATATTAAAGCCATCAAAATTTTAATGAGTTAGCAGTATGCAGTTTATTTTCGTTATCAACCAGAAATAATTAGTATTTTATTTTTATTTTTGGCTGCCGTTAACAGGGAAAGTCATGGGTAAGTTAATTAAAGTAATTGAACTCGAGAAAGTGAATTTAATAGTACATTATGATATTAGGAGAATAAAGTATCTCATTCTCCGAAAACCATATACTATTTTTTCTTCAAACGTGCATCATATTATTCGAGATAAAACAATAAAAGAAAACGAATTTTTTAATGAAGATAACAAGATTGAATTTTTAACTTATTTCACTGTATATTCCCTTTTTGGTATCGTTATCATGGATAAGTACTTGTTAGGCATCTATCAAAACAAATATTTCAAAGTCGGTGTCGCGTCAGTTGAGGCCGAATAAGCTGGATTTATAAACTCGAAAAGTTGGTGAGGTTGAAGTTATGATCAAGTTTGTGAGGTTAGATATTCCAAACTCCGAGCATTAAAATTGGTTATCTTGAACTATCCGGGAAGTTTTCGAACCTTACATGAGCTTTACATCAACAACATGAACAAGTGTATAAATGGAAATGAGTGTTCCCATTAGTTTAAATTGAACTCATATTTCCAACACCAACTGAACCTCAACCTCGCCAAATTTTCGAGTTTATAAATCCAGCTTAAATCTACAGAAAATGAGTTTAGAAGTGCCTGATGGTCCTCCCGAGGTAGTAGAGGTAGCTAGAATAGCTATTCAAAACTTGCTGCCGACGAAATCTGGTGCAGTATATGAAGCTACCTTTGTCAAGTTCAACAAATGGTGCACTGGAAAAAAAGTAATGCAATAATCTGAGAACCTTTTATTGGCACATTTTAACGAAATGGCACTGAAAATGAAGAGTTCTAGTTTGTGGGCTCCTTATGCAATGATAAGGTCCGTGTTAAATTTGAAGCATAATGTGAACATTGAAAAATACAACAAACGAAAAAAAAAAATTATAGTACTATAATGTATTTATACGCCTTTGAGTATAAGTACTTATACTCCTAGTCATATGAATGACATTTAATGTCATTGAGAAGCGTCACATAAGTTATCACTTATATGACGTTTAAAGAAAAACATATTTATCGTGGATATATTAAACCATGAATACCTACACAAAGGCATTTAATAATTATGATAGAATAAGTTCTTAAATCTATACTTATTTAGGGTTATATTATAACTTATTGCAAATACAGTTGGCACGGCACGGTGGTTCTTTGCCGGTGCGTCATTACTTAGGTTAGGTTAGGGTGGCAGACTTCTGGTCTATCCAGACAGTCTCACGTAGTCGTATAAGGACCGTTGTGTTACTACACATATTCTGCGGAACCTATCAGCATCAGCTCCCTGATGGCTAGTGCGAAGTATGGTGTAGGAGAATCTTGACAGCTCACTCGAACCACCCACTACTGTTAATAAACCTAGTAAGTCGACCCAATTGTAAGCTGCTTACTTCCTCCAGATCATTGAAGAATGGTCCGCCCAAGGCATTAAACCTTCTTCTTGCAAGGCCAGGGAATTCACACAAGAAATGTTAAATACTTTCCTCCTCTTCTTCGTCTCTGCAACTTCTGCAGAAGTCGTTAGCTGGTATTTGCATACGTTCGGCATGTCTACCGAAAAGACAGTGTCCGGTAACCACAGCAGTGATATTTCTCAGGTCCTTCCGACTGTGTTGTAGTAACGCTGCGGTTTTCCTGTTATCAAGTAGGGGCCACAATTGCTTGAAGATCCTAGAGGCTGTTAGCTCTGTCCATCTGCTTATTGCAAGTTGCAAGTTGTTTGGCTGTACGATCTATCTCCTCTTTGACCGATCCCAGTGGCGACGGTATTCTCTGCTAGATCGGCGTACATGCCCGTACCCTCCTTGGCGAGCGCATCAGCAGGCTCATTGCCATCTATGCTGTGATGACCAGGAACCCAACACAGAGTGACTCGATGCCGGAGACCAAGTATACGAAGATTGTTGCGACATCGCCTTACTAGTTTTGATTTAATGTTGTTGGAACGAATTGCCTTTATCGCTGCTTGACTATCTATATAGATAGCTATTGACGCAGCGGCTCTTAGGTCTTGACGTTCCTGCAGGATTTTTACTTCTTTATCTACTGCCATCACTTCTGCTTGAAAAATGCTGCAGTAGTCCGGAAGTCTATGTGACCTCCATTGTTAACTGATTGCCCTCCCACTCTTTCCTAGTCGGAATGAGCACAGAAAATCCTGTTAGTGGACGATGTAATCAGTCGGCTCTTGCAAATTTTGGACTGCATATGTCCGTAGTATACTGCTGTGCCCGTAGTTGATGTCGTTCCAGTTTTTTTACTCTTTTAGTCGTAAAGCACTATTCGCAGCCATACTTTTTCCTTAAATGTCAACGGGCAGCAGATGTAACATCACTTCTAAAGCCGCCGTCGGTGTGGAGTGAAGGGCACCAATTACTTCTAAACAACCTGCCCGTTGTATTGCGTCATTACTTCCACGTGACTAAAACCATATTAATCTTATCAATATTACGAGGTTCAAAAAACCAAAACAAAGTCTATGTTCATAAACGTTCAATATTTTCGTGGCTAGCATTCGGACCATAGACAATATGTCTATGTTTCAGACTTAATAATAATAACAAATATCCATAATTGTGACATAAATGACTCTGAAAAGAACAGTTTATTAAAATAATTTGAATTTCAAGGCACAAAAATATTTAAAAAGAAATTAAAATTGGCATATCAAAACGATGACTTTAACATCAATAAATCATCAAACTCTTAAAATATCTTTCGTCTCTGTCTACCACGTTACTTTAAAATCGCCATATTATGTTTTATTCACTTTTAAGGCTATTATAAATAAAGAAGGGAAGTTGTAAATCACGTTGTCTCTTGATCGTTGGTTCATGACGTAATTGCAGAAATCCACATTTGCTGTATATTACAGTTTTCATTTTATATTTTGTGCAGTTTAAATACAAAATTATTACAGCTTGCAAATTGTCATTTGAAACAGGACTTTGAATTGTAAATTGTAAATTTCAGTTCCTGGAAATGTTCTGCTTGAAGCAATGTGCTATTGGCAAACGTCGCACGCTTGAAGGGAGTTTACTTCTTTAGTGAATTAGAGCTAATTGAATGCAGTCTGTCCTGGGTTTAAATTGTCAATTTTGTACAATATTAATATTAATGCTAGATGTTTGCTGCAGCTGTTGTTGGTCTCTTAAAATAAGAGGACTAGAAAGTATATATAATATTTACTTTAAATTCAAGAAGGAAAGAATTTTAGTAAATATATATTTTATTATGAATCTGGGGTAACATTTAAGAGTGCGGGTATCGATTTTACAAAAGTATAACTTAATATTTTTAGTATAAAAAAATGTATGGTTTTAGATTAGACGAAAGTCTTATTATCAACACTATCGCTTCTATTCCTACTTTCAAAGAAGACTCTGTAGGCGATTCTGTTTCTTTGGAATCCGCAAGGCACATGAGCGTGAGCGAGGGACCAACGAAATCACCAAGTCCAAATCCTACGTTTATTAAGATAATGGAACATTCAAAGTTTTCTACGTTGACTAGAACTTATGAAGATAAGTAAGTTTACAAAAAAATCCTTTAGCAGCTATTATTAGACCAATCTTAGCAACCACAAATAAGAATAACAAGTATTGGTTTCAGATCATCTGATCGAATAGTAAAAAGCACATCCAGTGATACACCTCTAATTCTTGGAACACCAGTTTCGGCATCAGAAGTTGCAGCTGCTCTTCTTGGGGCATCAACAAGTTCACTGTGTCCTTATCGAAGAGGACACAGAGCCCCGAGTAAAATAAAAGTAGGACAGTACTTTAATTAAGATATTAATTAGCCTTAAGGTTAATTACCTACTTATCTATTAAAACGAGAAAATATAAAATACGTCCAAAACGTAAGATTTTTGGTTTATCATTTTTATCCAGTGCGAAGAACAGGTCATGCCTCTAGTATAGTTTAATTTTTAGGAGGAAGAAGATATTAGCACCCCATATAATCACTATAAGTGTCTCAGTCCAAAACTAAGAACAGGTAAACTTTTACGAAGACAGTTTAGCTTAGATAGGACTGAAGAAATTGTAAACACTGAAGTGGAACTGGTAAGATTTACTAATAATATTTTATTTAGTAGTGAAAATATATAACGATAGAAGAATTTCTAAAAACATTTGCTAATGCAATATATTAGAGCATAAAGTCAGACCAGATTAAGTAAATATTTAAGAAAATACAACATAACCCAAGCCAAAGGTTAAATAAAATAGATAGTTAATTATTGTTAGTTAATTTAAAAATTAAATAAACTCTGGCCCTTAAATAAAACCAATTATAAGTTAAATCTCATTCCTTGGCTTTATAATATATCTGTTAAATAAATAAGTTTACCGAAAGCAATTTAAAAACACTCCTTAAGCTAAACAACATGATTTCCGTAATAAATTATTCAGAGGTAAAAAGGTCATTTAAGTATAAAGCCGAGGGCTTAAGCCGGGTTTTTAAGAATTTCCTGTCATATATTTCAGGGAATGACTCCTACGTAAGTTCTCTTGAGGCCGACTTGATATTCTTGAAAGGTGGGTGAAAAGTTTGTGAAAGTAATTTAAAAGATTTTAAATCTTAATATAAAACTGCCGGCGACAAATTATATTTTCAGAAATATTTTGAAGTAAGTTATATAAAACATTTTCCGAATAGGCAATTTATAATTTTTGTAAAATTGGGCTGGCAGGAAGTTTTATTAGTCAGCAGGTATGTAAAGTCTAACTACAAATCACCTTGGCATCGTTTTATCCAACTCCTGTAGTTTAAGACATTCTATTTGCGTAGTCAGATCATGTACGTTTCTTAAGCTAGATTCAATCTTTAACTTCCGTTATTTTTTAGTTCGGCTGTTCGGCTTGTCATCATTAGACAAGTTGTGGACTCGGGAATAATTCTTTAGAATTGGTGTGTGTTGACAGCGATTAAGTACTTATTTAAATTTATTGAATTTGTGAGGTTGCTCTGACGAACAGATCTTGGTAGAAGCTAGTCTTTCGGTAAACTGTTTGGTGTTGAATGAATATGGGATCTTATAATCGCATCATTTTACGAAACGCCTGTCCATCTGTAGTAATTTGTTGTGATTTTATCAAATATCATGTTATTCTGCCGTGAGTCATCGTACATCTAGGTGCGTCCGAAATACCTCTTAAAATTTTGTTTTGAAATCGTTGAACTCTTTTCATTTGAGTCTTGTTCGTAGTGTACAAGTTAGGCCTTGATAAAATGTCTATCCTGCTATTTCTCTTTAGCGGTGAATAGATGGCACAGAGCTTTTTTCGTGCGCTCGTCAGTGTTTGTGTTCCAAAAAAACAGCTCATTGAAGCAGACCCATGCATTTGATGTGTACTCGCCAGTTTATTTTGGTGTTACTCACGAACAATCGGGTTTCTGCAAATTTCTCAGAAGCTTTGTATGGCGTTGCAGCTTTGAGATTACTAACCTGGGCTATTTGACAGTGGTGGTAAACGCAGTATCGTCAGCAAACAGATAAAGTTATGTTTAATGAAATTTTCGGATATTACTAGCAGAAATATTTTACAGAGGCTGTGCTCCGGCTCTGACATGTCATACAGAGTCAATACCGCATTTTCTGATGAAGCTGCAAAAATCTTATCGTCCAAGTAAAAGAGTGAATGCCCTTTATTAGGTAATTATTAGACATATCATCTTTAATATCAATCCGTTGTGCCACACCTTGTCGAAAGCTTTGCTCACGTCGAACAGAACCGCCCCGTGTGAAGCAGCTATTTAAGCCCTTAAGGATATTGGATGTAAGTCTTGTCGTTTTTGGTGCACCGTGCAATGAGCAGATCTAAACGAAAACGGAACTGCTCTGGTGGTAAAATGTTGTTGTCGAATACAAAATCGGTGATACTTACGATTAAGTATAACTTTTTCAACAACCTTGCCAAGACACCACAGCAGGCTAATTGTTTTATATCTGGTGACCAATGTTAAGTCCTACCCTGGCTTAAAGCCTATTTACTTTCAGAATAGACGCGATGTACATATTGTCACGTGACGAAATAGGCGAGACATCACCGCGGTTTCTATTCTTATAATTCTTAAAAATCGCTGGTGCATATCAAGGAATTTTGACTGGATCGAAATCAGTTTAAGCTGCATTATTATTGAACTTTCAGCTTTGCTGTTTAATTTACTTGTTCGATTTTCAAGTGAAAATCTTCTTCCACCCACTTATAATCTATATATTTTACAATATTTTAAATGCGATAAGATATTTTTAAGGTTTGATGTTTCGAAGGATTTCAATTGGATCAACTATCGGTTTTTTATTAATCACTTAAAAAAACTATGTAAAACGAATTATTCAGACCACTTCCCAATTATTCAAATTTGACTCTGGGATGAAAAGATGTATATCATATTTCAGTATATTACGACATGCATAACAAAATGTATATCAACATACAATATATTGTGTGATTCATTTTAAACTACGTATAATATTTAAATTGGCATAAGTATTTTTTTTCTATGTCTGCTATGCAGGTAAATTAATGATTTTACTTTGACCCTGGGATAAAAAGATGTATATCATATTTAAGTATATTACGAGGTGCATAACAAAATGTATATCAACATACAATATATTGTGTGATTCATTTTAAACTAGGTATAATATTTATTAAAATTGGCACAACTAACTAGTTTCTTTCTATGTCTGCGACGCAGGTTAATTAATTATTCTACTTTGGCCGTGGGATAAAAAGATGTATATCATATTTCAGTATATTACGATGCGCATAACAAAATGTATATCAAGATACAATATATTGTGTGATTAATTTTAAACTAGGTTTAATATTAAAATTGGCACAACTATTTTTTTTCTATATCTGCATTACAGGTAAGCCCAAGATTGTGCAAGCAGAATTCAGCTGGAGCCGCTGATTTAGAAAAAATCGAAGAAATACCCTTAAGGATTCCATCCACAACCCTTTCTATATCTTCGCAGATTCAATGCACCCTGTCTATTTCTGCAGATTCTTTAATAAGATAAGATTTTATTAAATAAGTATACGAATATGGGGCTCGTTAGATCGTCTGAAAATCCAAATTTAAAATGCATTAAATATTAAAAAAAAAGCAATTCACCGAGCAACAAAAAATGGTTTTTCTTCAAACGTCAATAAACCTGACATTTTTATATTAATTCTTTGACATTAAAGTTTTGCTTTTTTGTCAGTAGGTGGTTGTTCTTGGCAGCGGAAGTAAAGTACTTTTTCTGCCGCGGAGGGAAAAGTATAACTGTGTGCTCATGTTGAATAATACAAGAAAGTTATAAACATACCTTATTTATTTAAATAAAAATACAACATGACTGAATGAAAATCAACATTTTTAAATGAAAAAATTAAAAATTTTTGTATCTTAATTTTTGTACAGTGAGAGCAAAAAGGTTGGAACAAATTCATTTAAAATTCAACCTTTAATTTTTCGAAAAATCGCTCGGACCCGTCGATCTTAATTTTTTGAAGGGCAATTTTTAAAATAATTTTCATTTGTACAGGGTGACTCAAAAAGATATTTCATGTGACCCTTTAATTTTTTAAATCGAAACCCTCACTTTATTTTTATCTTTGGGTTCTACGTAAAATTTTAATCACATTTCATGTATTAAAACTTATTTATTTTCATTAAAACTGTAAATATTAAGAGTTAAACATAATTAAATTTATTGAAACCGTTAATATAAATTTATATCACTTTTCTGGATGTGCGGCTAGATCCTGATCATTTCAATTCCCCTAAACACGCCTTCCCAAGTATTACCAGGCAACCAGTTATACACGACACAGCTCTAAAGGTCTCGAGTTCGGTAGATCGGCTCTAAAAGGTGGATCTCACCTGTGTTAGCACTTTTTTAGCAGATTTTGTTTTTATTTTAGTTATCGTTCGACCTTTTACACACAATTTCAGGCAGTAGGCCTAGCTTACCTTTTCTGTTACCTACGTTACTTAACATTGACGTTGATTATCTGTGGGAATACCTAAAATCTAAAATTTATATTAACAGACCGAACAATATTGACGACCTTAAAGCACGAATAAGAGAGGAAATAAGATTGATCGATCCACAAATAAAGTCTGTGCGTTTTAAGAAGTCCGATATCGGATTAAATCACCAAGGGATATTATCGCTTTTAAAACAGTAAGTCGGTTAAGTTACAATATCTTCGCACCTTCGCTATACTTGATCACACCGAACATCCCACTGGTTTACTGTATTCTATTACTGGGCGAAATCAGAGGTTTCAAAACAAAATTATCTTAGAATTACGCGTTGAGCATAAATAATAATTAAATAGATAATTAAATTATTTTGCTATTATTATAGTTAAAATAATAATAATAATCGCTATTTTCCAAGAACCAATTAAAATTTGCTCAAGTGCGGGATGGTTAAAGCTGGATTTATAAACTCGAAAAGTTGGTGAGGTTGAAGTTATGGTCAAGTTGTGAGGTTAGATATTCCGAATTCCGAGCATAAAAATTGATTATCTCGAACTACCCGGGAAGTTTTCGAACCTTACATGAGCTTTACATGAACAACATGAACGAGTGTATAAATAGAACTGAGTGTTCCCTTTAGTTTAAATTGAACTCCTATTTCCAACACCAACTGAACCTCAACCTCGCCAACTTTTCGAGTTTATAAATCCAGCTTAAATATGTTAAAGATTTTGTCAGGTATATACTTTTCCGATAATGACATTATTTTGGGATTATTATAATTAAATCTTCATAATAATTACTATTTTCCAAGAAATAATTAAAATTTGCTGAAGTGCGGGATGGTATGTTCTACTTTATTTTAAATAAGTAGTTGTGCTTTTCACTTTTGGTTTGTTTCTCATTGTGTGTGAATTAAAATCAGTTATTAAGCAAAGTTATGGAAAATGTTCAGCAAGGTGGCACATCGCCTAGAAGGCATTTATCTCCAGGTGAACGCCGTTTGGTATTACAAGTGGAACGTTATTTTACTTTAGAAAAAGATAACTCGGGCCCGTTAGAGTCTGTTTTGGCAGTGCAAAAACGAACGGACATCAAGTTTTGAGATTGCCGCCCTACCATTGTCATTACAACGCACTTGAATTGGTATGGGGTATTAGCAAGAACTATTATGACAAACATGCCTGTAAAAATATCGGTAAGCCTGGCGTTATAAAGTTATGGGAGGAGGCGCTTAGCCAAGCGGGCAAAGAAGAATGGCGGAAATGCATTGAACACACAGAAAAAATTATTTTTGAATCTTATGAGACAGAACAGGTTATAGACGAAGTAAGACCGTTAATTATTACGAATGATGATAATGATGATGACGATGATGTTGATTCTGATGAGTCTGAAAGCATGGGTGAAATTTCAAATGCAGAGGAAGACTACTTTTAGTAGTACCTATCTACAAGTAGGTACGTTCTGTCGCAAGACTACAAAATCGGTTCTTTTTAGAACCAAAACTTTATAAAAAAGAATTCGTAAAACTAATTTGTCTGAATACTACAAAAGCTAAAAAATTATTATTTTTCTTTACCTAAACTAATTTTTTATTTACTTTAAATTATTTTATTTAGAAAATGTAATTCATTAACATCCAAAATTACCTTCAATATAATTTATTGTTTGAGAGCCACCGACATAATGCTCAAGAGGTTTTATGGCTTAGCGGACTTCTTAAAACGCACAGACTTTAATAGTGCACAATGTTTTGCAAGAATTCGAACATCGCCTCGGATATTGCCAGGATGTAGCTGGTGGTCAATTCCAACATTTATTAAAGTAATATTTCATAATTTTGTCATTGAAACATTTATCATTTAAAATTAAATAAATATAATTTTTTCTCAATTAAATTGATTTTTTTATAAAACATCTTAATTTAGACATGGGTTATAATACATGAAATGTGATCAAAACTTTACGTAGAATAAATAAAATAAAAAATGGAAAATTAAAGGGTAACATGAAATATTTTCTTTGAAAATTATTTTAGAAAATGCCCTTCAAAAAATAAAAATCGACGGGTCGGAGGTTTCTTCGAAAAATTAAAGGTTGAATTTTAAATGAATTTGTTTCAACCTTTTTGCTCTCACTGTATATTTAAACGACGTTTGAAGAAAACATAATATATTTTATTTCTAGTATATGCTACTTCTCATGATTCGTCTGTAATTGCCGAACGAACGAAGCGATTCCGGCAAACCTGTAGACTCGTCATATAAGTATCGCTTTTACTTATAATAAATCAACATACTAGGCCCATTTTATCAATGTCCTGTTAGGGATAACAGCCACATAATTTCCGTGACAACAATTGTTCCAATAATGGTATCCTTGAAAACTATCTTATGGTTAGTGTTACCAAGACATTGATAAAATGGGCATAAGTAGTAATAACGTATTTATTTTAATCAAAATTTGACTGAATAATATTTTTGGAATGGTTTGAAAATGTTTTATGAATCAATAATTTTATTTTATACTAGCTTAAAATTGTTATCAAAAAATTAGTTGACTTCTAAAGCTGTTTGAGGTTGTTGCATATTTATTTTTCGGAAGTTTATTTAAATATACAGGGTGGCGCACCGAAAACTTTCCACCCAGGTTTACTGTCTTGTTAATAAATAAATCAAAATTCGCTCGAACACGGTAACTTTAGTTCTCAGGCGGACATATTTTTTTGCTATTTTCACACCTCCTGCTTGAACCCCTACGACGGGGTGGCTTTCACCCTTAAAATCTTAAATAGAAAAAGGGGTCGAGTGATACCTTATTTTAAAGGGAATTTAATTGCCTTCCCAACGAAACCTTGCTAGTTGAATTTGGCTGAGCACCTTTCGAGAAATTAAATAGTAAACAAATGCTTAAATGTAAACAAATAAATGGTAAAAAATACGCAAAAAAGGACAATATCTTAACAAAAGGGATTTGGAATTTCACTTGTTCAGTCGAAAAAATTCAGTTTGTTTTTCGCATCAATCAAATTCATAGTAAGAATAAAATTTCATTTTGCTTTATATTTTAGTGTGTTCAATAACGGATTAAAATGACGTATACTCTTCAAGAAAGGGTTAAAATTATTTCACTTTTCTTTAGAAGTACGATTGTGTTCGAGCTGCCGCCCTGTCTTATAATAAATTCCATCTAAATGCACACTTGTCTCATACTTACGTGCTACAATTAGTGGCAAAATTTCGTGAAACAGGATCAGTGCTAAACAAAAAAAGGATTCTTGAAAATCCTGTAAGAAATGAAGCTGTAGAAGTGGCAGTTTTGGATCATATTGCCATCGATCCCACACTTAGCACGAGGAAAGTGTCAGATGTATCAGGTGTTTCGCGTAGAACGATTTAGCGTACTCTAAAAGCGCATAAGTTCCATCCCTATAAAATAAAACTGGTTCATTAAGTTAATGAAGACGATGACGATCGCCGTTTGCAATTTTGCGAGTTAATTAGTGAAATGATCATTCGCAATCCACAATTTATTTTTAACATTTGTTTCTCCGATGAATGCACTTTTTTTCTTCACGATACTGTCAATCGACAGAATTCCAGGTATTGGCCGGATTCCAACCCTAGAATTTTTAGAGAAGTGCATACTCAACATCCCGAAAAATTAAATGTGTGGGCTGGAATTTTTGGGGACCGTATAATTGGGCCGTATTTTATACCTGGAAATTTAACAGGTGAAATGTACCTGAACCTATTGGAAACCACTATTAACCCTGCTTTAACGAATGCCATAGAAGAAAATAACCGTTATCGGCCAGAAAATATTTACTTTTAGCAAGATGGAGCACCCCCGCATTATGCGTTCCCTGTTAGACAGTTTCTGGATGAAAATTTTCCTGGAAAATAGATTGGAAGAAGAGGTTCTATTGAATGGCCTGCAAGATCTTCTGATTTGACGCCACTGGACTTTTTTTCGTGGGGTCATTTAAAGTCTAAAATTTATTCAACCCAACCCAATTCTTTGGAAAACTTGCGACAACGATATAGTGTACGAGTGCCGACAAATAACTCCCGCAATTCTCCATAATGTTCACGAACATTTTAAACAGTGCCTTTACAATTGCATGGAGGTTGAAGGTGGACATTTTCAACATTTACTTGATTGATACAAGCGGCAATAAATTTTATTACTTTTAAATTTTCTATTCTTTTTAGCCCTATTTCTCAGGAACTATTCACTCGATTTAAACGAGCAAACTCGCGTTGGGAAGGCAATTGAATTCCCTTTAAAATAGGGTATCACTCAACCTCCCTTTCCATTTAAGTTTTTAAGGGTGAAAGCCACCTCTTCGTAGGGGTTTAAGCAGGGGAGGGGGGCGGGGGGTGATAATAGCAAAAAAATATGTCCCCCTGAGAACTAAGGTTTCCGTGTTCTAGCGAATTTTAATTTATTTATTAACAAGAAAATAAACCTAGGTGGAAAGTTTCCGGTGCGCCACCCTGTATATCTGAATTCACATTATTTCAATATAATCATGTTGGCCACTTGTTTTGCTCTTTCTCAATTTTATTCAGAGCGTTGATTTTTTGGCTCGTTCGTTGGTTTAAATAAAATATAAAACTCCGATAATAACTATCAATAGTTTATTCATATATTTTTAGTAAAAAGTACAAAGTGTTATAAAATATTTTTTTTTTAGTTAAACCAAGTTTCCTAATGAAATCATAGATATTACTATTTTATATACTACTTTTTTAATTAAAGTGATTTTTAAGAAATCAATTACATAATAAATTCTGTGTTTTTAAGGTCCTCTTTTTATTTGATATTTCATGTATCAAATGATTTTAGTATGTTCTTTCTTTAGTAAGACATATACAAATTTTCCTAGCGTAATTTGGTGTGCAGCTATATTTTTTATAGTTAGTAATTTTTGTATACTATTTCTATTAGGTCTTTAGTAGCTCAGGTCGTTTAAAGTGTACCTATGTTAATAGATTTATTGTTTTTCTAATCATGCAAATAGTTGAGATTTATTTAACTGTGCTGTGCCGTTACTCTATGCGAGATACAATAACTTACTAGTCCACGGTTTCATTTTGTGATATTATGTAGAATAATAATTACACTTAATTATATTAGGCATAAGTTGTAATTTTCTGTATTTACAAGAATTTATTAATTTATTTAGTAACCTTCTGACAAAAAGCAATTTTAAACAATTATGTGTCCTTTTAATGAGACTAGAATTTTACACCTTTAATGTGTCTGTGTTTAAATCATGTTAATTAAATATAATATGTGTATAGAGTGCTTAGGAATAGGTGTATATTTAAGTGGGTGTTATCGAATTTAAACTTCAAAACTCTCAAATAAAAAGTTTGGCGTTTTTTTCTTAAGTAAAGCATTTCTTTGTTAGCAGTAAAATGAGTCTCCTTAATTCGCTATAAAATGTGCAATTTATGAATTACTTGTACAGGAATTCATTTTTTTGCCAATAATATCTGTTAAGTTTAGAAAGTTTAGTTTCAAATGAACTGTATATGTTTTTGTTACCTGATGATTTTGTCAGTTAGACAGATAATATATTTGAGAATTTGTTGTCAGAATTCCAGACCTTTTATTTTGAAATTGAAACGATATAGAACAAGACCAATTAGTTTTATCATTGGTCCTTCGAAAGACTAAGAAAAAGCCCGTTGGAAAAGACTACAGTCCACTAAGAAAACAATCTGAGAGAAAAAAAAGTCAGCTTTAATGGAAAGTTCAGGTAGACGACAGACAGGTGTAAGACACCTAGATCCTAATTTTGTTTGGCCAGAAATTACCTCTAAGCGTAAGGTAAATACAGACATACCAAAAGTAAGTGTAGATGACGACTATAGAGTATCCAGAAGTGAGACTAGAAGTAATGCAGCTAGAAAAAGTAATAATAATGACAATTTGACCAGACCTTTGACAGCTGTACCTTCGACAACACCTGCTGGAGAGTCTAAAGGAGAGAAAACTGTGAGTAAAGATTTACGTTCGGAATATACGAGAATTTCTAAGTCATCCAAAAGCATAGCTGACATTGAGAGAAAGAAAATCGCATTAGAAATTGAACAGAAGAAACAAATTGTAATGGAAGAAGTTCTTAAACAAAAACAAAGTGTAATGGAAGAAGTTCTTAAACAAAAACAAGGTGTAATGGAAGAAGTTCTAAAACAAAAACTACACGTTTTAGAAATGGAAAAGCAACTACGTGAAGCTGAAGTAGTAAGCGAATCAAATTATACACAGAGTAAAAAGTCGGACAAAAATTTTGATAGTGTTTCGACATATACAACATACACCGATAAAATTCAAAATTGGGTTAATGATTTACCAGATAAATTTAGTAATGAAAATTGTGAACCAAACCAATTTGAATCAAAAGAAATAAATGTACGACAAAAAGACAAAACAGACATTGAAATACTATGTGAAACCTTAGCCAATGTTGTAAACATTAAGAAAAATGAAGAACCAGATTCCAGACGATATCTAGAACGAGATTTTCCCATTTTCGACGGAAATTCTGCTGATTGGCCATTGTTTATTTCACATTTTACTAGAATTTCTACAGCATGCAAATATACAAATGAAGAGAAAATGATTAAGCTTCAGAAATGCCTACGCGGTGAAGCTAGAAGTGCAGTAATTGGAATGTTAATTTCACCACATAGTTTAGATACAGTGATTAAAACTTTGGAAATGCGCTTTGGAAGACCAGATCAAATTATAGAAACAATTATGTATAAAGTAACAATGACACATCCTGTAAGAGAAAATGATTATGAAGGTATGATTAAATTTTCAAACCAAATTTCTTGCTTAGTTTCGACAATCAAATCCCTAAATTGTATAAGTCATCTTCAAAACCCACAACTTTTAAAAGACTTAGTACAAAAATTGCCTGAATCACTAAAATTTCGCTGGGGAGAATTTATAATGAAAAACAGAAATGCAGACTTAGCAATATTTGCAGATTGGTTGCTGGAACTTTCAAATGCAGCAAGCTTTGTTATCCCACCGAAAAACAGATATAGGTTAAAGCCAAAGGAATTTCCATATACGACACGAGAAAAAGAAGAAAAATGTACATTTTGTCAAGAAAATGGCCATAAAATTGAAAAGTGTCGAAAATTTGAAAAAGAAGATATAGACTCACGCTGGAAATTTATTACCGACCGAAAACTTTGTTTTTCTTGTTTTAAAAGTAGACACCAAACAAGCAAATGCCAACAAAAGAAAATTTGCAATATTAACGGATGCAAACAAGGACATAATAAACTTCTACATAAAGACAAACCTGAAGAAATTAAGCAAAATGTAAGTAATGTTCGTGAGACGCTTTTAGCAATGGGTCAAGGCTCCAAAAATGTACTGTTGAGGATGGTGAGCGTGTTGCTTCATGGACCCAGTGAAACAATAGAAACTGTTGCTTTATGCGACGAAGCTGCAACAGTCACTCTGATGGACAGTTCTTTAGCTGATCGCTTAGGTGTCATAGGTGAAAATGTGCCACTTTGTGTCCAATGGACAAATGACATGAAATCGACGCATACAAATTCGAGATGTTTCGACATAAATATATCTGGAATTCACAGAAATGCTCGTATCACTAAAATGACTGGTGTGCGATCTATAAATAATCTGGCATTACCCGAACAGCACATATATGCGGACAAAATGAGAAGTTATTCACATTTGACCGATATTCCCTTTACTGAAATTAAACAAAGACCGATGATATTAATTGGACAAGATAATATTCATTTAACTGTAGCTCGCAAAGTCTGCGAAGGTCCTTTAGATTCACCGATAGCGACAAAAACCACTTTAGGATGGATTGTTCATGGACGAGCTGAAAGTCCCTTATGCCACAGAAATGAGTTTACCTTCCATATATGCCATCAAGAGAGTTACGACAAGCTTCCTGACCTAGTTCAAAATTCATTTACTATAGAGTCATTCGGAGTATGTACTCCAAAGATATCGAGTAAATCGGATACAACAGCTCTAGAAATCTTAGAAAGAACTGCAAAAAGTGACTTGTCGTCGCAGCTATATAGCAGAAATACGTCGCGGGAGAGGCATTCAAGTAGAACTGCGTCGAAAGAGAAACAGCTCAGTAGGAATGTGTCACAAGAACGGCTGTCGAGTAGAAACTTGTCACGGGAGAAGAAATCTAGTAGTAGAAATCCGTCACAAGACAGTGGAACGTCGTCACAAGACAAACGATCTCGTAGAATAGCATCACAAGAGAAGCATCACAACAGAAATTGTTCTCCAGAAAAGCAGTCCAGTAGAAAATCATTGCAGGAAAAGCAGTGCAGTAGAAATTCGTCACAGGAAAAAGTGCCCGCCACAAAAGTTCCCGTGACATCGAATCAACTCTATAGGGTGCTGTATGCAAACGCGGACAGGGTGCTGTACCCACCTAGACGTAAAGTAGGACGGCCTCCTGTTAGTAGGAGACCCGGACGGCCCCCTAAACACAGGAATGAGCCTGTGGAAGTGAAAAGTGTACACGACCAGAGTGGACAAAGTTTAAAAGGTAAAGCAAGAAGCAAATCGGTGGTGTTAACAACGAAACAAACCCACCTGAAAGCCAAGAGTGTCACGCTCAAAGTGCTCAAGATCTTCCACTCAAAACATAAGCACAAGCACAAAAAAAGGAAGTTTAAACTTCTGAAACAGAGCGTTTCTTCCAACCCGAAAATCAACCAAGAAATTGAGAAACTGATCGTGGATTTCGTTAAGTTTTGTGCGATCGCCACTAAGCAGCCGAAAGAGAACGTCCCGGAACAGATTCTCAAGACCCTGAAGAAGGTTACTAAGAAGAGACGCACGACCGATCACGTGGAGAAGAAGAAGCAGAGTGTCAGCACCACTGTGAATAAGGTCAATAACTCGAACGAGCAACGCCTACCTTTGAAAAAGAGGCATTATCACTTGGAAAAATTACAGCAGCTATTCCTGGAAGAGACGGAAGAATAAGAGTAGTAGATGTACAGACCCGTACCGGAGTAAAACGTAGACCCGTTTCGAAAGTATGTAGACTTAAGTTGGAAGAATGTTAAGTTTAGAAAATTACTAGCGGGGAGAATGTTAAGTTTAGAAAGTTTAGTTTCAAATGAACTGTATATGTTTTTGTTACCTGATGATTTTGTCAGTTAGACAGATAATATATTTGAGAATTTGTTGTCAGAATTCCAGACCTTTTATTTTGAAATTGAAACGATATAGAACAAGACCAATTAGTTTTATCAATATCAGTACACGCATACAAACAAATTTAATTCTTGCTTTCAATTATAAAGATTTATTTATATATTATTATATTTTCCAGATTCAACATCAATTTTTTGCTATGGAACGTATGTAATTAAAATTTAAAATATGTTAAATATTTACCTATTTAAGTACATATGATGATATTTTAAATTATTTCAATATTAATTATTATAGCTAAACTTTCTAGTATCCTTAGTAAAATTAAAACCCCTGAAAATGTTGGTAGACAATCCAAAGGAGTCTTAAATTAAAATTAAAGACTTATATTTAACTAGATGTTAAAATCTTTAAGATATATCGATGTTGTTAATGATTGTTTCATACAAATTTATTGATGTTTTTCTATTTGCAATACTGATGGGTTGAATTGTAAATAAAACACTTTTAAATGTGGATTTTGGTTTTAATTCATTTATACAGGATGATTCACGGAGAATAGCGTATTAGACGTTTATGGTGATCGAGTCAACTGTACGATCCTCTAATTTGACATTTAGCATAAAAGTAAATGATCTACCCAGTGGCGCAACCAGGGGGGGGCTGCCGGGTTGCAGCCCTCCCCCCGAGCGAGCGTAGCTCGGTTTGTCTAACTACCCGTTTACAAAAAATGTTAACTCATCACTACCTAAGATAGGTAAAATTACACAAAAATTAAAACTAGCCTGGCTGTTTTTGTGACTTTCTATTGTGTTTTTTTATCTTTCTTAATCGGAAACCAATCACCATCATTGAAAAAGGGGCGTGGCACCCAAAAATTTTTCTACTGGCTCTACCCAACTAAAATATTGTCGAGAATGTGCTTCTACTAGAAAGTACTAGCAACTTTGATATTTTAAACGGAACACCCATTATGTTAACCTTTTTCTACAATCTCCAGTAGCTCCTTAACAACTTTTCTTATTATTTTCCTATACCTACTTGTCTGTTACCGTTGATTTTTATCAATAAATGGTGACCTTCTTTAAATCCGAGACACTCACTAATCTTGGTTAGGAGTTAGGCAATACCCGGAGGCATTTTACGCTGTATTCAAATATTAGTTGCAATCCACAGGGTGGTCTAAAAATACTGTTATTTTGATTACTTGGAAAAATCTCCAAAAATATAGTTTTACTGTCTTGAAAAGCTGTATGTATGGTATAGCCTCAAGTGACTCATACCACAGCATAAAGAGACCAGTAGGCGTACTCAGCCTAAAAATGTAAGTGTGCCGACAGCATCCTAAGCAAGCGATTGGTAATTTTCTCCGGATGCATACCGTCAGTCTCGCTTAACGGATTGTTGCGCAAACATCGTTTATATACAGAGCAAGATTGGAGAAAATATTGACTTTGCGTTTTTATTTTTTTTATTTAGAATGACTACTTACTGAAGATCGTGGAATAAGTCGATGTGCTGCCAAGTTGTGTAGAAACACTTCAAGAAACTACGATTTAAGTTTTTTTTTTAATTTCCTAAGGAATCAGAAAAGTACATAAATTTATAACAATATTCCTTAAAAATCTTATTATTTTTCGTATTAACAAAAAGAGGGTAAGAAATTATAATCTGCTTGGGAATATAATAGTATTTTTAATTGCGATATTATTTAGTTTCGCAAATTAATTAAACAAATTATCAATTTTCGCAGTTAGGTTCACATAATAAAATAATACAGGTATATATACTATCTGTTCTGTAGTTGTCAGTTATAGTTAAATTAATTTTTTTTCTCTAAATATTTTCTGAAAGTTTGCATGTTTATTCCTGTTTTTTGTTAATTGTTGTTTCGCCTATTAACATAAACAGAAGTACACACCCAAATTTAAAAAAAGAAAATTCAAGCGTACTTGGCTATGTATGCGTAAAAATAAGTTTATAAAAAATGTATATTAATTACTTTGTTATTACGTCATTTTTACTTTTCTCACAAGAGACAAGCATTGTAGATAGATAATCGTAAAAAATCAACTTTTTAAAATTTTCTTTTTCTTACGTTGTGGAATCTAAGATCGCCAAGATCATTGTCACTCATGTCTGTTGGCGATCTAGCGTTCACACCACTTTACGTAAGAAAACCCAATATGGCATTCGAGTAGTGCTGCATAATGGCTTGCGACAATAATATTTTGAGTTAAACATATTATACTGGGGAGCGAGATAAAAGATATTTTAAAAAGAATCATATTGTAATGTATATAATTGTATAAAACCAAATTTGGCACATAGGATGTGAATAAGGGCTTGCACCCACATAATTTTAAACTAAAATATGCAGGGTGAGCCTTTCGAGAAATATACATAAATAATTAATGAATAATACGCGTTAGAAATTTATAATTTGGAATATATGCTTAAAGCAGGATAAGTATCTTTGTTTTGTCAACAACTATTTGTACTTTAACATGCAATAATTGTCATTATCTTTCTAAGGACATGAAACATGTATTTAAATACTCCAGACACTAACTAAAATTAATATTTTGTATGTTTTATTTGACATTAAAATGGCATTTTCTGCGGAAATGTTTTCATAGAACCATGATAATAATAATATATAATCTCCCAAAAAAGTATAAGTCCGGACATGGCTACCCAGCTCCCGCTCTTCCGTTTGCAATATCAGTGCGTATGCGTCAGAAATATAATCAAAGTGGACGAATTCGGACGAAATCTTACTTATTACCTTCAAAGGATTTGTTATCGAGTATGCTTGCTGGTTTCTTTATACTGTGCCTATACCTACCTAGTCAGGTTCCTGACTTATAAGCATTTATTTGAAACAGTTCCCGAGAAGAGCCAACAAACGAGAAGCGACAATATGACATTTGGCGAAATCAATGTAGTGGGAGGTAGCCCGGACCATTGTCATAGGTTTAAGCCGGCCCGTTTTATTTTATTATTAGATTGTTGCCTTTTCCGATCCAATGACTCGCAGTGCGGTACCGTTTCACTTCCGCGCCTGCATAACTTGTAGCTCAGATCTCCGTTATATAGTTGCATACGATGTAGGTGCTTCTTAACGGAAATTTGTCCTGTCAGAATTCCTGTGATAATTCTCAGCCGTTTTGTTAGTTTCGGGTCTGGGTCCCCAATGAAAGATATTCTGTTGTTTAATCCCTGCCTATTGTTCCTTAATCTTATCCATCGTCTTATGACATCTCGTACGGTACACTTTGGGATTCCAAGTGCCGGTTCTGGACCAATAAATGTTTTTTCCGAGTTGCAACTTCGTCAGCCTTTTCGCTTCCTGTAATACCTTCATGTCCTGATACCTATTGTAGTATTACTTTGTTAGCTATTGCCAGGTTTCCTCTTGGTATTTCCATACCAGTCTTGAGGTGACCTTGTTGCATATTAGTGCTCTAAGGGCTGCTTGGCTATCGGAATATATGTGGATCTACTTACTAAGATAAGTTCTCCTATTGTTTTCGTACGCACCCTGTAAGATGGCGTAGATTTTCGCTTGGAACACCGTGGGAGACTTACCAAGAGAGAAGTAAGCATCTCTCTTCGGCTTACTCCGTGTATCCCTGCTCCGGTACCCTCTTTGGTTCTCGAGCCGTCTGTGTAACAGATAACTGCCCCAGAAGGATCTGGTATTCGTCGATTACGGTCTTGAATGGTATGTCATAGCGATATGTAGGGTATAAGTGATCTGATCTCATTTCTAACTCAGGTCCCTTTATGATATTTTTAATTTAATTTAATTTTTAAAAACATATTAGTCGAATCTGTCCCAGATATAACCACAGATATAACTACGGAAACCAATATGTTTGACAACAAACGTTTTTCACTGACGATTTCGATATTGTAAGTGCTGAATATTGCGAGTTTTTTTAAGTTAAATAATACATTAATAAAGAGTCTCGAAAGTGAAGATGATTTTTATCCTGTACCCCACCAGAAATATCAGATACAGCCAAACTTGTTACACTGAGTCTTCGACCGGAAAAATCCAGACGAGATTATGAAGGGCAGTATGAACAATTTAAAACATGGTGTTTGTCCGGTAGTCGATGAGTTATCGTTATCGAGTTTAGTTATCTTTTTTGTTGAAAGAAGTGTATTGTTTAACTGTTTATTTTTGTGAGTGCTGTGCTATTATAAAACTATGACTGATAATACCTGTGCGGTTCGAGGGTGTCAATCAAAAGAAGGTCAAGGAATAAGCATGTTTTCATTTCCAAAAAATACTGAACAGTAAGTGCATTTGCACCGCTATGATACATTTGTTTATATTTATTTTGTTGTATTTATCTGCTGTATTTTATTACGTGAAAGGTATATGGAAAAGACCTACCATTATTTATAATGTTATTTATGTGAAGTTGATATTAAATGCATAAATACAAGTACCTTTTTAAGGAAAGGCAACGGGAAGGAAAAAATATCAAACTAATCTAAAATATCATGTTTTTATTTTCCTAACAGATCTTGTGTTTTTTTAAAAAATAATCCTGAAAGCACAAGTACTTATTCTCATTTAGTAGTTTTTATCGAATAATATCATATTTCTACGCGTGTAGATCAGGTGAAATAAGAAAGGAGTCAGTAGTAATAGATACATTATAAAAAAAAATCATAGGAATTTCCGAAATTTACAATTTATTTTGTTTAAACAAAATAAAATATCGTATATTATCTACCTACTGTTTAAATTTTAAGTAAACTTATAACTACCTATGATTATTGCCCATGTACTTATCGAAGAATTAAAATAGCAGATTTATCTGTAAAAATAATCCAACATACTCTTTACAAAAAAAAAATGGTTTGTAGCATTATAGGAGTGGGCTAAGAAACAATTTCTACCTGCATACATATCAAATTAAAGCCGCATAATGGTTCAGAATGTAGGTATACTGACCCTTTTTCTAGGTAGGTTCACCCTCAAGAGTAATTAAAGACCCCAGTAATTTAAGATTTTTAGCAATGTTAAACATACATGTCTACTTTATCCGTAAAACCCTAATTACATGCACTATATTGTAAGAAGCCAAGCTGTGCGTAAGACCAGTTACGTTATATTAGTATAATGTCTGCATTAACAATAGCCAATTTTCGCTAACGCTCGTACCGTATTTTTGAAATCGTGTGTAATAGGCTTTCTACCACTCTTGGTATGTCATATACTATTTCATTTCCTTTATAAAATGTACTATCAGTAAGTAACGCACAATCAACGAAGCATTTCAAAAATATTTTTATTTTATTTAATTTTTTTTGATTTTACGAAATTTGCTGGAAAGCCAATTACATGAAACACAGAAGATATTCATGAAAAAATTACTTCTTACTTTGGTACCCACACTTTTATTTGAGTGTAAAGCATTTTCTTCATCGTTTTAGTGCTTCTTTTAATGTAATAACCCGGACAACTGTCAAAATTTTAAGGTGAAGGACATATAATTTGGTCCCCATTTAATCAATGCTAAACTCGGGATTTTGTTGCTCGTTTGTTGGCTCTTCTCGGACAGTTCCTTGAATAAGTTTGCTGCGCTTTGGTTTCATTTTAAATTTCCCGCGTTAAGTTACATAGGAGGTTAGAAAAAAAGAAAGACGACTCCGAAGAGGGAGAAATAGACAGCCGGCGAGTTCGAATCATATTTTTAAAAATGATCCCGGAATTTCTGATAAATTTGGTATTATCTGGATCCAAAGCAGTAGATGCCATAAAAGCCACAGGGTAGGTGGAACCTTTAATTTGGTTGGCAAGCGATTCTTGTGATTTCGGTATTATTTTTAAAGTAAATTCGATTTATTCTTGGTCCTTCGCTTAGACCGTGTTTGGCGGTATTGAGTAACAAAGTTATTTCCATGATATCAAATTTTGAATTTTTGGCACTTGCATTCTTTCAAGTGAAGGTCCTCAATTATTATTTTAGAATGTAATTTTGTGAATAATGGATCGAACGAAACAATTTAAAAGAGCTTTATAACAGTGGCGGCTTTGTAATAAGAACTTCCGAGCCGCAGCACTGCCTAGAGTAATTATTATTTTATTTTTGAAATTACCATTCTACAATAATATACATTTTAAATACTTCCGTACTCAAGTACGAAGTCGTCGCCTATGTTAATTCGCACACCTCTTTGTCGCTGTTGAAATGTTCCGTCAAGCACGTCACCCGATCGTTCGCAGCCGAAACTTCAACGGCATTCCTAATAAAACTCTTATTATATTCTACAAGAACTGAACACCTCAATCTTTTAGGCAAAACATCAAGGGCGAGACATGTAAGACCTATAATTAATATCTACCATTAAAAACTAAGAATACGGTGGTTAAAATATTGAATTCAGATTTTTTATATTATAGTCCGTCTATCTATCTTACAAATTCATTATAAATGATAATCCCTAATGCCGATAAGACCCAGCGGGTGATCGAATAAAAGCAGGGACGCACTCGTTGCTGATAGAATAAAAGGTTGCGCTGGAAAAAATATTTTTTTTTATCTACCTGTATGCAGCAATATCTATATTTACATATGATTTTTCTACTTTTTGAACATGCGCTACACAATTTTCCCAGCTTTTGTTTGGAATATTTTGCATATCTGACTGTACTAAAGCTGTCACAGAAGAATTTAAGGTTGGCGAAACATTATTCCTCCTTACCGATGCTTTCAGCTGGTGCCATATAATATTTTCAATTGGTTTGAACATGCAATGGATAAGGAAGAAGTCTTAACACGGTATGACCAATTTCTGCCGCCAAAGTGTCATGGTAATATTGCTTTTTTATTGAAAATGATTTTAAAATTTCGAGTAATTGTTTTTTTGTGTAATTTTTCTCAAAATACATATTATTTTCCATCATAATATAGTCCTGGATGGTAACTTTTGTGTCATTGGAACACAGAACTTTTTTTAACCTACGACTGTGGTAGATCGCATTATCTATCACTATTACACTATTTGGTGGTATATTTGGTAATAATTTCTTTTTAAAGCAGTCTTTAAATAGTTCTGCCGTAGTATGATCGTAATAATCAACAAGGGAGTCCTTTATATTTTTGACTGATAAGGCCAAAACGTTTGGTATAAATCCGTTTTTTGTCCCAGCATGAATTATTGTTATACGCTTACCTTTATTTGATGGAGCTTTGGTTCTGCATTTACCCGATAAATCTACCCAACCTTTATCTGGAACTTCGTGTGTGTCATACCACGTCTCATCCAAATAAATAATATCCCTTTCATCCTGTCTATATCCATGGACTGCAATTAGGTATTCCATCCTCCATCTTTTTAACCGGGCCGATTCCATAATTACTTGTCGTTGGTTAACTTTTTTCATTTTAAAACCGTTTATTAAAATACATTTCCTTAGAACCTCACGACAACACTCTATTCCTGTATCATCTTTTTTTAATCTTTGCAATAGGGTTTTTAAAGTGGGGGTCATTTGTTCCCTGTACATAGCATATATTTTTCTACGAATTATATCGACATCCGTCGCGTCCAGTTTCTTAAAAGTAAAAGAGTCTTTCCTCTTTCTTCTCTGCACTATAGGCTTACTTACAACAAACCACACGCTGCTCATGGCCTGCGTGTCAAAGCTGCCGCTTCCTCACCAAATGCACGAAATTTTGAAAAACCACGTTCAAGAAGGGTGGTGTAATTGTCGAGGATTACTTTTTTTGTGTCGACTGATAAAATATCACGCTTTAATTGGTTTTTATCACGACCTGTAGATCCACTTGGCGTACTGGTTTCTTCCCACGAACGAAACATTCTTAGATATTACTTTTAGTTGGCAACAAATAACTTCTTGTCTAAACCAATACAAACATCTAACTGAATTTTATAACCAAAAATCAGCATATTTAAATAACTAAAATTAACCTATTTTATTCCACCCCCATTATTTTAAGAGGGGAACTGAGAAAATATATTAATAGAATAGTCTTTAAATAGATCCGTACCCATACCTCACACAATAGGTTATTATGACGGTAAGGGATTAGCATTTATAATGAGTTTGTAAGACAGATAGACGGAGTATACATCACAAATTTTACTGGTGCATGATTGTACGTAGTTGATTATTCTGTCTTGCACTAAATGTATTTCTGCAGACAAAGAGTTAAAAATTCACCATTAGCCACAGTTTCTTAGAAAGGTATTTCATCAAATAAAATATCCTAAATAGTTGCTATTACTGACTCCATAGATACATTACCAATTATAGGTTTAAATAATTTCAAATACAAAAATTCAGAACTTGGATTATATAAAACTGGCAGTGACAATAATATCCGTAAAAGTCGCTTCTTATTCTCAACATTTCGCAGAATAAGTCCATCTATCGATTTGTCTTGTAACACTTCCGCCAATGATGCCTGCTTGGTGTCCGTCAAAAGGTCTTTTCTGCAAAGTATAATATTTTCGAAAAAACTTTGCTCTTCCAGATCCAGCTTTAAAGATTTTAAATAGGCTATCGTCGATTTCATATCAGGCAAAATACCTTCGAAGCTGTGGGAATAATGGGTAATTTTAAAAATTAAAATGCAACCCCATAGCTGACCTAATATGGTGTTTTGTGAATGGCGATTCAAGAGTCCGAATCCAGAGTTACATCGGATTTGTCTGATCGTAAGTAAAAAAATGTGAGCGATACTTTCATAGGTCTGATACGTTTCTGAAAATGGATTGTGTAAACTTTGGACGGTGTCATTTGGAGTCATGCTGATAAAAAATCTTTCTGACAAAACTTTGGATAACAGTTTAGGTTTTCGTGGACCTCGTTCTTCTTGTACTGCTAGAAATAAATAAAACAAATTATTTTAGATATAAAGAAGGTTTTTAATTATATAGTTATGTTTATATATAATAACTATATATATATATTTAAATATAGTTATCTCTGATTGACCATGGTAAAGTTTATATTATTCACTTGAAAGATAGATATACATATACAATCAGGGTGTTAATTAAGTACGTAGAAAAACTTTAAGGGATAATTCCTTGTATAATTTTAAGATAAAAAGTTCATATAAACGTATATCCTAAAATGTTTGGTTTTCGATATACAGGGTGCTAAAGTTTTAATTTTTTTTTTGGTTTTCTTAATATTCCTTTGGAATTTTTAGGAATAATTAATTCAAATTTTGCACAAATAATAGATTTACCAGTATCTACGAACTAACATTATTAATATTTAAATTAATCTATAGGGTCCTCGTTTTTTTGTGGTCATGACCCTTTTACGCCCGTCCAATTTACTTAATACGACGTCACTGACTAATTTTAAGAACAAAATCTTATTTGTCATTTTATTCTCTAACATTTACCTATCTTGAAGTTTTTTACTATCTCTTACGGCTTAGAAGATATTTTGAGAAAAATAAAATAATGCATTGGTAATATTGGATAATTTGCAAATGGTAAGTTGGCAGCGTCCTTAAGCCAAAAATAACAAAGTCGGCTTTGACAAACAATAAAAATAATAAAATCAACAATTATGACAGTTTAGTTATCAAAACTTGCTACAAATTTTTATTTTTGCACTTTGTCAACTTAAGTAAGAGATTTTTCAGTTTTGTTTTTGTTAAAATGGTTGAATTTACAAACGCTGAAATGGCAGATATGCATGCATTTTGTGTATGGAATGGCTAATGGTAGCGCTCGTGCAGCAAGACTAATGTATCAAGAAAGATTTCCTGAACGTCGTGTGCCTAACAAACAAACTTTTACTAATATTCACTCCAGACTTAGTGAGACAGGTAGTTTTAGAAGATCAAATGCCCCTGTAGGAAGACCCAGAACAGTAAGGACAGTTCAAATAGAGGAAGCTGTTCTTAATATTATAGGAGAAAATCCTGCAACAAGTACACGAAAAATTGCCGCTGAGTTAAATATTACACATGTTTTGGTATGGCAAATTTTACAGGAACAGCAAATTTATCCATATCACATACAGCGTGTGTGCAAGCCCTTTTACCGCGAGATTTTCCCCAGAGAGTAGCCTTTTGTACTTGGATACAAAATAAGCTAGTGAGAAATGTGAGGTTTTTATCGAAGGTATTGTTTACGGATGAGGCATGTTTTTCCCGAAACGCCATAATAAATTTTCACAATAATCACATTTGGGCAGAAGATAACCCATACGCTATTTCACTAAATGTTTGGGTTGGAATTGTTGGCAATTTCCTTATTGGGCCATATTTTCTGCCTCCCAGACTTAATGGCGACAATTATTGGCAATTTCTGGAGTATGTTTTACCCGAACTATTAGAAGATGTCCCAATAGGAGAAAGAGCTCGAATTTGGCTTATGCATGATGGTGCTCCTCCACACTTTAGTTTAGCTGCACGACAGTATTTAGATGAAAATTATGCCGATCGATGGATCGGGCGTGCAGGACCTCAACCTTGGCCACCCAGGTCGCCCGATCTAAATCCAATGGATTTCTTTCTTTGGGGGCACCTAAAATCGCTCGTATACACAACTCCAGTTCTGAACGAAGGGGATCTAAGAAACAGGATACATCAGTCGTGCGAAATTATACGGAATTCTCCTGGTATTTTCGAGAGGGTCCGCCAGTCGATGGTGAGGCGCACCAATGCATGGGTTGAAGTCGGAGGGAGCCATTTCCAGCAGTTGCTTTAGGTTAACTTTATTTCTTAGCTTAAGTTTTAATTTAGTTTACCATAATTTTGGTTTTAAAATGTATCAAATAACGTTGTCTCATAGACGAAACAATACTTATTAAATAATCCAATATTACCAATGCATTATTTTATTTTTCTCGAACTATCTTCTAAGCCGTAAGAGATAGTAAAAAATTCCAAAGGAATATTAAGAAAACCAAAAAAAAAATTAAAATTTAACACCCTGTATATCGAAAACCAAACATTTTAGGATATACGTTTATATGAACTTTTTATCTTAAAATTATACAAGGAATTATCCCTTAAAGTTTGTCTACGTACTTAATTAACACCCTGTATATAGATAGTTTGTAACCAAAAAAGTAAATCGCTGGGTCCTGGGCTCTGTATCTCCGTTATGGTTAGTTCAGGTTAGTTAGGGTTTACTTTAATATTTTTTTAATGATAAATTAGGGTAATTTGACCTCCCCTGTATGCTTCCAAGAAATAAGGAGGTAGTTACCGGACGCCCTGTATAGCATTTTCTATTTTAACCTGTGAAATTATAGAAAATGCATGCATTGATATATTTCTTATGATATTGAAAATGAAGTTTCAATTTCTACTAAAAATATTAAAACTTTTTGTGGTTAAAATTATTTAAATTAAAGTTTTCTATAGTTTTTTAGGTCCAATTAGAAGAGAATTTATTTGTTTTAATAATTGGCTTCATTAAAATCAAATTGGTTTATTAGGTATTTCTCTATCTTGTTCACAAAATAAAAAGAAAGAAGTTTTTTGACAAAGTTGCAAAATTGAAAGTTTGGTAACAGAAACACTTGTTTACACAACTTATAACTAATTTGCTATTCCCAATGCATAATATAAATAGTATTACCTGACGGTAATTAAGCGTAATTTTAAAAACATTATTTTCTTAACCTTCTGAAGTGCCCCAGGCCTTACACCATAAAGTTTCTTGACATAATGGTGAATATTTGTAATTATTACCACGTTCTTAGTTATTTGTTTTCTGTAGTTTGGTCCGAGAAAAGCAAACAACGAGAAGTGACAAAATCCCGAGTTTAGCATTGATTAAATGGGGACCAAATTATATGTCCTTCACCTTGAAATTTTGACAGTTGGCGGGGTTATTACACTAAAAGGAGCACTAAAGCGATGAAGTAAATGTTTTACACTGAAATAAAAAATGTGGATACCTAGTAAGAAGTATCTTTTTCATGAATATCTTCTGTGTTTCATGTAATTCAAATTTCGTAAAATCATAAAAAAATTAAATAAAATAAAAATATTTTTGAAATGTTTTATTGATTGTGCGTTACTGAGTGATTGTACATTTTAGGAAGGAAATGAAATAGTATATTACATACAAGAGTGGTAAGAGGCTTATTACACACGATTTCGAAAATTCCCCTTGTTAATACAGACATTATAATATTACGTAACTGCTCTTACACACAGTTTGGCTTCTAACAATATAGTGTGTGTAATTAGAGTTCTACGAATAAAGTAGATAATGCGTAAGTAACTTCTTACTAATATAAAAGTAGAAAAACGGTATTTTCTTATGTATGTATCCCTTTATTTTTTTTAAATGTTGAACAGCAGTTTTGTTACCTATCCTTACATTTTTAATCAACAATCCAAAAGCGGTGCAAATGTACTTACTGTTCAGGATCCTTTGGAAACGCAAGCATGCTTATTCCTTGACCTTCTTTCGAGTGATACCCTCGAAACGCACAGGTATTACCAGTCATAGTTTTACAATAGCACAGCACTCCCAAAAACAAATAGTTGAACAATACACTTCTTTCAACAAAAATGACAACTAAACTCGATAACGATAAATCATCGACTACCGGACTAACGACCGAAACACGGCCGCCTTAAACTTATGATAGTTGACCGGGTTACCTCTCACTCTAATGATTTCGCCAAATGTCATATTGTCGCTCCCTGTTGTTTGCTTTTCTCGGGTTTGGTTTTATAATTTTAAACCTTATTTTAATATTTTACCTCTTAGCATTATTCTATATTTAAGCAAAAAATAATAATATTTTTAGTTATCGTTGTTAAATGTTTTTTTTTACATCAGGTCTAAAACCTTTAACATCAATAATTGCATCTTCGTTCCGTTTTTAGACCTTATCATTTATAATTGGCATTTCTTGCCAGGATAAGTGTGTGTGTCTTGTTATCTGGCTGGAAATATTGGTGATGCAGTAGCATAGCGCCTCAGATACGTTATATTTCAACATAATCTATACAGTGCCTCTCTTTTCTAGTACCTCTCAACTGTATTTTAGTGCATCTCTACAATTTAATTCTGCCGATAATAGGTTAAGGTAAATAGTCTTTCGGGGGTTCGTAAGTTGAGTCTAGTCTGGCTCTTATATGTGAGTTGGTGATTTTAGGGTTTGTCGCACGTCTGTCCATCTTAATAGACTGTAATAATTTTAAGGAAAAATTCGTCCAGAGTCGGAATTCGGATATCCGATTCATCGTGTACCGGGGGACATCTGCGATTAGGTTAGTTCACCCCCCCCCCCCTCCCTTCTCATACCGTATGGATTAATTGAAATTTCTCTGAAATATTTTTACCTTAAATGAAACAACGAATTACAGAAAATATAATAATTCAGACTTCAGATTCATACCATTTTTCCGACTGATTAATATCGCGCCGGTGACGACTAGCCACGGTTACTTAGAGGTAGTCATAATTGCAGTATCGTCGGCGAGCAGATATTATTAACTATATATATTATACAGCATCGGGGAGAGAGGTGAGCCTTGCGGCACTCCCGTTCTGATGATTTTCATCAAGGAGAGTGCGTTCTCTGACGAGACTGCAAAACTTCTATTCTCAAGAAAAGAAGCTACTACCTTGATGGGGTAGTTCGGCGCTCGGAGTCTTATCATCATCAGTATGAGACCTTATCAAAGGCTTTACTAACGTCAAAGAAAATCGCTTCCGTATGGGCTCGTCTGTTGAAGCCCTGTAAAATGTTTGAAGCTAGGCACGTTGTCTGCCTGACTGCAATTTTCGGCTCTAAATTTAAACTGTTCGTCAGGCAGCACATTTCGCTCAAAAACAAAATCGTTTAATTCTTTGGACAATACTCCTATAGGATTAACTTAATTTATATAGGTAGGTATTTACCTGCAACGTTCATTTCTACAGCAAAACATCGTTGAAGGCGGCAATACGGACACCAATTTCTTCTTGCTTTATCAACTATACAACTACCGTCACCAGCTGAAAGTAATATTTTTTGTTAGGTTAAACGTAACGTACATTTTGAATTATATAAGGGGGTTTACTAAACATAAGTTCTCCAAAATTGTGGGGTAACTTCTTGGATATTTTGTCATTTTATGATATTCAGAAAGAAGCTTTGTTTTGAAGATACAGGGCGATAAATGTGTTTGGAAAGAAACAATTTCTATTACATAGATATTACCAGGGCCGTTTCTCGGGTAGCTGCCGCCCGTGTGCGAGAATAATTTTGCTCCCCCCCCCCCCTCATACCGTATGGATTAATTAAAATTCCTCTGAAATATTTTTACTTTAAAAAAAAATATAATAAATTCAGTTTATTTTTTAATTTTACAACCTAACATAATAATTATTAATTTATTGATATAATAACCGAATGAATACGTTATAATAAATACTCAGACATTAAATATATTCATACACATATCTATTAATACATATACTTAAATCTATATCTTCCGAAATGTCCTTTTCGATACTAAAAATAGATAAGTCGGAAAGCCTTTCTTGTCCCATTGTTGACCTCAAATAATAGTTTTCAGTTGTTGGGATTGACGCGTTCAAAACTAATATAGTGCAAATTATCCCGGTGCATGTATTTATAGACTCAGGGTATAAACGAGTATTTTCCTGCAACCCGACAAATTTGATGGGATGATGGATTAAAACGTGTTAAAACAAAAACGAACAATGCATTTTCTAACTGATTGCGACGTGGAGTAGCGTTTTTAAAACCAATGTCGTTTTGTTTATTTCCAGTTATAGGTACTTGTAAAATTAATTTTTAACTTTAAGTAGTTACCTAGTATCATGATAGTACTTTTATTTATATTTGTCTTGATTATTCTTGTTTGTGATTGTTTCATTTAAAAAGTTTTTGTACTGTAAAATTTTGTCGCCTGTTTTATTGATTCTGATATTGACAGTGCCCCACTACTATTAGTACCTCTCTACTATCTGATTATTGGATCAAGTTTTTCGGTAGTTTGTACGTACTGTTTAGTCTAGATCTTGTGTGTGAGACCGTGATTAATGGGTTTGTCGATACGTCCGTGTGTCTGTATTGGTCTGTCATAATTTTTGTGAAAAATTCATTTGCATACGAAAGTCTTGATGAAGTATGCGATTCATGTACCTGGGTACATTATCCGCATTAATTTTAAGTGCCCCGTTTTGTATTACCTAGAACGTACTAAGTTCCGTTCTGCTTATGTTGCACCACGCCTTGTAGAGATTGACCTTAGTCGTATTACCAAGTTTACTCCACCAGTGAAGCAGGGGGTAGATAGAGCGCAATTGATGCAATGCTAGCTTTACTCTATTAATTAAATTGCGCCTCCAGTTCACTCGTTGATCAAATATAGGTCCCAAGTATTTTACTCCGTTGACATGAAGCCTTGTCTCGGGCTTACTACTAATATTGCTTTTCGAAAAATAAATAGTCGTAGTCTTTGAGGGAATTAAACCAATTTTCCAAGTCGAAAGCCATTTCTCTAGCTCGAGTATAAGACTACATATTTCAAATTTCGCCGCCAACGCTCCAATACGAAGCGAAACCAGTTCTAACTGGTTAGTGGCTAGCGCGAGTACTAATCTGCAGCTTTGCGCTTAACGAGGGGCAGTTCGCAAATTATTTTATTTGAGTGGTCGCGTCTGATGATATTTGATGATAATTTTTGAACATCTCCCTATAGCAGCTGACGAAAGGCTACACGCGTCGCAGTTGTCCGGTCGACTTTCTGCTTTTGATGTGAAAACATCAAACGATTTTGGGTGAATGACTTTCATCGGTGATATTTGTACTCTGATGTGGCGCTGCATCCGGCTGACGACAAGTCGCAGCTATTTGGCAGTTAAAGTTACTGCAGTATGGTCAGCAAAAAGATGAGCTGCGTAAACCTATCGCAAAGGTATGTCCACATTTCTGTGCACTCAAGTGCATAGCGATGGTGTTGGACGATCTGGAAACCACGCCCTATACAGTGTGTTACTTAATGATAGGCCGTAATTTCAAAGGCGCATTCCTGAACCAAATTCAAGTAGAAGAATTCATATGAACATGTGTCCTAAAAAGTCTGGTTTTCAAGATGCAGGGTGTCAAAGTTTAAAAATAAAAGCAACTTCATTGCATTCTTTTCTTTCGAAAACGAAGTAAGATACGAAAAAATATGAAGAGACAAAAAAATTGTATTTTTCGCGGCTTAATCCGAAAACAATATAAAATTTTTAAACAAGTTAGTGGCGTACTTGTCAGTAATATTCGTGAGACTGCCCCCCGGGACGCCACTGGAACTCATAATAATTATAATCTAGCCAGTGCTAACTTAGCGTCTTATCATAACGAACAACACTGCCAAATTTCGCCTAAATCGGCAAAAGGATCTTTGAGATACTAATAAAAAAACTATTTCTTTTTTACACTTTGACACCCTGTATCTTGAAAACCAGACTTTTTAGGACACATGTGTATATGAACTTTTCTACTTGAATTTGGTTCAGAAATGCGTCCTTGAAATTACGGCCAATCAATAAGTAACACCCTGTATAACTGCTTGATATCCTGCGATTTTTTCTTGCACTCGCCGTAGATTAGCATCATGTCAACATATCCGTTTATACTTTTTCTTCTAAGTTTTCAGTTAATAATTTATATCACTGTTAGAAATGTTACAATTTTTTTTATAATTTTATATTATACAGTGCGTTTATTTTATAGCAAGACATAGCGTTTTATATGGTAAATCTTAAAGCCTATGTTAGGCACATTTCTATTGAGAACTACAAGTTAAAATTTTACACAAATATTTCTTGTGTTATCATACCCAAGATAGGATCATGTTTGTATTACTTTACTAACGCAAAATATTTGAAAATATCATTTTAAGTTATAATATCACGCTGTCTTGCCTAGCCCTGTATATTAAGTTTACTTAGGTATTTTTTACATAAGCTGGTATGTGACGATATTATAATATTAGACAACTTGTAAATTATACAATTTTGATGATTATTTAGGATTTTTATTTCAATTAAGTTTAATAATTTTCCTAAATATAATCTACAACAATAAACTTAAAACTCATATAAACTGTTCGAAGTGCTCTCCATTTACAGCCAAACAGTGCCCCAAATAATCATAAAACTGCTTTCTAACATTCGACAACTGTCGCGCTGTGATGCTGTGTGAAGCCTCGATTATTCTGTTTTTTAATTTATCTGCATCATTTGGTCTTCCTCTTATGTTATCAATAACGTTTGATGTGAGGTATCCCCAATAGAAGAAGTCCAAAGGCGTGATATCCGGGCTTCGAGCGGGCCATTTAAAAGGTCCAAATCGTCCTATCCAGCTGCCCGGAAACACATTATTTAAATACTCCGTTACAATTATTGCGCTATGAGCTGGATCTCCATCATGTTGAAATATAATTCCCTCCCTTCTGTGGGCTAGCGCAGGACCTACTTCCTACTTCTATATGTAAAAGATCGATGTATTTTTCTTTGGTAAGTGTGCCGTCTATGAAAAATATACCAATAATCATATTTTCTAGAACCTTCCATACATTTACATTTTGTCGCCACTGGATATGCGTTTGGTGCACCACGTAGGGATTTTCTCGCGACCAGATTTTAACATTTTGCTTGTTCACTGTTTCATTAATATTAAAGGAGATTTCATCTGTAAACAGTATGTTATCAGTAATACCTGGGTTATTATTAATTCGATCCATCCGTTCTTCACAAAACTGCATCCCTTCAAAATAATCATGCGGTAAAAGTTCCTGTACGTTTCGAATTTTAAAAGATTTGTATTTTTCTTTCTTTAATGCGTTGTAACAACTGCTTCTAGATTTTTCAAAGCGATCAGCAAGGTGTGTCAAATTGGATGATGGTTGTTCTTCTATCGCCATGCACAAACCCATTCGGAATTCTTCAGTTAACACAGAGGAATTTCTTTTCCGTTTTTTATGAGAATCATCAAGACATCCACTAGTCATGAACTTTACATGCAATCGTTGTACGGTCAACTTGCTGGGAATGGGACATGGGACGGTTTTAATAGACAGCGGCAAAATTATCACTATCATTATAACTTCCCAATATGACATTCCTTTTATGCAGTTTGAAACCATTTCAATTCGTTCTTTTACAGTGTAGATAGACATGATAAATTACAAAACCAATTTCATGGAAGTCACGAAAATACTGACAGCGGTGTCATAATATTTTTCTTCATCTAATCTAGTTAATTACATAAATTACAAGTAGGTTAAAAAGTGTAATTTTACGAGAATGGAAAGGTCTTTTTTCTACTAGCGTGCGGAAAAACGCATTTTCCGCACATGTTTTAGTGCGGAAAATCCACTTTTCCGCACCGTGCGGCAAAGATTTTTCCGCACTGTTATATTTTGAAATTAAATGTTTTAGTGCGGAAAATCCACTTTTCCGCACCGTGCGGCAAAGATTTTTCCGCACTGTTATATTTTGAAATTAAATTTAATTAAATTAAATGTTGTACGATTTGAAGTCACTGTTCATCATATTACCTTTGAAATATCTTAGTTGCTATGGTGTATATAACCAGTTGTTGATTCCTCACGCTAGTAGAAAAACTATTGTTCCTAACACGTGCAGAAACCTATTTCTCCGCACTTAAATGCTTGACACCACTCCGCTACGCGTCGTGCTGTCAACGGCATTTGCGTGCGGAAAAATCGATTTTCTGCACTTGTTAGGAAAATAGCTATTTTGGGTACCTTTTAGAGCTTTTTTCCACAGGTTGTACTATAACTTATTACCCCATCTCAAATTTTGTTAATTACATAAATTACAAGTAGGTTAAAAAGTGTAATTTTACGAAAATGGAAAGGTCTTTTTTGGGTACCTTTTAGAGCTTTTTTGCACAGGTTGTACTATAACTTATTACCCCATCTCAAATTTTGTTAATTACATAAATTACAAGTAGGTCAAAAAGTGTAATTTTACGAAAATGGAAAGGTCTTTTTTGGGTACCTTTTAGAGCTTTTTTGCTCAGGTTGTACTATAACTTATTACCCCATCTCAAATTTTGTTAATTACATAAATTACAAGTAGGTTAAAAAGTGTAATTTTACGAAAATGGAAAGGTCTTTTTTGGGTACCTTTTAGAGCTTTTTTGCACAGGTTGTACTATAACTTATTACCCCATCTCAAATTTTGTCCATTCTCAAGTTTTAGTAATATTTTTTTTTATGATAAGGCACAGCACTACAGGATAAATCGTTTATGGCGCTCTAGGAGCGGTGCGTGTGCGCAGGAAACGATTCACGTTGGTTTTGAATCTTTGGAGATTATATATACTCGTTGGGGAACACGATCTCAGGGAGGTCGTTCCAGAGCGAGGGGGAAATCACAAAAAAAAATTGTACACTGAAATTCCCCTTTCGGAAGAAATTCCCCGATATTACTTAAACATCTTTAAAATTCCCCTTTAACTTTCGAAATACCCTGGAAATTCCTTTTAGTTGTCTGCAATTCCCCGCAATTCCTCGTAATTCCCCGCAATTCCTCGTAATTCCCGTAATTCCTCGTAATTCCCCGCAAGTCCCCAAGGCACTCTTGAAATTCCCTTTACGTTTTATGACGTCACAACTATTTTAATCGTAAATAAATGTATATTTTTATATTCGTAAATATTTTATTCTAACCAAAAAATATTAATTCAGTCAAGTAACTAGTGCAATACATATATATTTTTAATAAATTCGATTGAATCGGCAGTTGGTTCCTTGTGAAATATTTGTTAAATTATAAACTAAAACATTACCTAATCTAATAAACTTTCAATCAAAATATGCAATTCAAAATTCATTCCAGTTCATTGATGGGCAACAATCGATTGCGCGCCATGGTCAAGAAAAATTTCAGGTAGACATATTTTACCCATCAATTGCGCGCCAGGTTGACAAGCCCACAAGTATCAATTGCGCGCCAAACTAACGACGTGCTAATTATAGACTTATATTGGTTAAACAGCGCTAACACGGCATCTAATCCACCTTTTTGGGTCCAATTCGGTATATGCTAGATATAAAAAAATTGTAATAATTATAGACTTATATTGGTTAAACAGCGCTAACACGGCATCTAATCCACCTTTTTGGGTCCAATTCGGTATATGCTAGATATAAAAAAATTGTAATAATTATAGAGCCAGGTATCAAAGGGTATTCGGCGCGCAATCGATAGGGTGCCTTTATGCACATTTTTCTGTACCTAGAGTAAAATCTGACCGCGGCGCGCAATCGATGTATACCCTCATTGATAATACAAAAAATCTTATAATCCGGAAAAATGCAAATTTAGTATCCTTTGATGTTAAAAGCCTTTCTACTTCAATTCCGATAAAAGAACTCACTGACATTTTAACTAATTTAATTAATAAAGCCACAATAGAGGATACTATTAAAACGGAAATTAAAAATGCACTTAAAGTATATATTGGACAAAATTAATTTCAATTAAATAAAGAATTTTACCAACAGAAAGACGGACTGCAAATGGGGTCCCCAATTTCTCCTTTATTGTCCGAAATAATTATGGCAAATTTTGAAAAGTTAATTTTTGATTCCAATAACCCTCTTATCAAACACATTTTTTGTTGGAACAGATACGTAGACGATGTTTTCTGCATTTGGAATGGTACGGAAAGAAACTTAGACCAGTTTTTAGTTTTACTAAATTATTTAAATAATAACATACAGTTTACTATAGAAAAAGGTCAGAATAGTGAAATAAATTTTCTAGATATTAACATAAAAAAGTAGACAACCACTTAGAATACAATATATTTATAGAAAACCCACTACTACAGATACAATAATCCATTATAATTATATGCAATCATGGCAAATAAAAGTATCACCTTTTCACAGTCTTATACATAGATTAGTTACTTTCCCGTTAAATAAAGAAAACTTTAATAAAGAACTCCGTATCATCAAACAGATAACAGACAACAACGGATACAAAGAAAACTTAATAGATAATCTACTTAAAGAGAAACAAAAGAAACTGTTAAAGAAAGAATTTCATTGCATCAATACACCAAAAGAAACTAATAACAAATTTGTCAATCACATATCGAAATTCAGTAATAAGGTTAGCAATAAGTTAAATAATTTAGGATGTAAAACTATTTGCGTTAACAAGCAAAACTTAGGTAAGATACTTGTGAATAATAAGGACAAAATAGATAAGCTAGATAAATCAGGTGTTTATAAAATACATTGTTCAGATTGTAATGCTGTAATATTGGTCAAAGTGGTAGATGTATCAAAAATAGACTTAAAGAACATAAAACATCAATTATAAATAATGTTAAAAACACAGGAACACATTGTATTGAAAATAATCATTTCATTAATCTAAATAAAACAGAACTACTTCATGCTGAAAACAAAAGTAAAAAATTAGATTTATTAGAACATTTTTATTAGAAATTAAAAAAATCTTTAAAAAAAATACATCTATTACTACCAATGACTAACAAAATTTCCACCATACCCCTATTATTGACAAATGTATTTCATCAACAACCCGGGACTTTCCAAAACAGCAATAAAAACCCCATAATATAATTAAGTCAATAAAAGAAGGTATATATAGTTAAAGGATCTTTCTTAAAATTTAGTATTAATCAGGTAGGTTTTAAATGCAATATTGATATTGAGTTTATTGAGAAATTTGGCGATGTTTTCGCTTACTTGACCGATATAAGTAATTAATTTGTAGGTTTTGCTGGTTTCTTTAGTGAAACTTGGTATTTCCGTTCCGAGAATCTAATGAAATATTATGTAATATCACTGAAAATTCCCCGAGATACCTGGAAATTCCCCGCAATTCCTCGAAATTCACCGCAATTCCCCGAAAGTCCCTGCAATTCCCCGAAATTCCCCGAAATTCCTCGAAATTCCTCGAAATTCCCCTGCAATTCCTGGCCCTGTACACTAAAATACCCCAGTGATTTGCCCCTCGTTCCAGAGTGATGACGTTCTCCAGATGAAAGAATTTTGAAACAGTGTCGTTCGAGGGACACTAAGCTGAACCACGTACTGGTGGGCTGCAGTGGCTCGTGGTGTATTTCTACCATGCACCGCACTTGCCATGAAATTATTTGTAAAATAGACTGAAGTCGCCAACCTGCCTTCGATGTTCAAGGCTTTTCAGGTTAATTGTCAGACTATGGTCACCGATCAAGCGAATGGCTCTTCTTTGAATGGAATCTAGCAATCTCAGGGTATGTTTAGGAGCAGAGCCCCAAATATGCGAACAGTACTCCAGTGATGGTCGAATTTGGGCTTTATAGAGCATCAAAAGTTGCAATGTGCAAATGTGCCTAACATAGGCTTTAAGATTTACCATGTAAATCCCTATGTCCCGCGTTAAAATAAACGCACTGTATATGTAATTTACTTCAATAGTCATATGTAATTGAAGAAGCAATATTTGACATAAAATATGGAGTGTCCTATTTAAGAAAGTAAAGTTAAGATTCAGAATTGTACTTTGAGTCACCCTGTATACTTAAATGTACTCCCAGTAAATCAAATAGCTCGATTGTCATGAGATGTCGCCACGTGCAATATCTCGCCTATGTAATATCGTGTTTTTTTTTATATCATCAACAGGAATAAAGATATTTCGTGTATAAATACAGTTGGGACACCCTGTATAATAATATTGTTATTTATAAAACTTTTATTGCCCTGTATCTTCAACACAAAGCGGCTTCCGAAAAATTATTAAGGGATAAAATATTCTTAAAATTACCCAAGGAATCACCCTATTATTGCCGCATGTCAAGTAAACACTCGATAATAACACACGATAATTAAAAACCTAAGAAAATGCTAGTCTGATATTTCTCTAAATAATGATTTAAGTGGGAACTTACATATACAGGTGTAAAATACATTTTTTCTTATGCTGCGTTTAAAGAAGCACGAACAGCCATCGCAGCAGTATACACCATAATGTTTACCATAAGATTTATCTCCACATACACGACATGGTACTGGTGCAGGTAAATTACGGCCTTAAATTTAAATATATATGGTGACAAAATCCAGAGGCATATCATGTTGATATTTAAATTTTAGAAGGGGCAAGCATAATTTGACCTAATCGATATATCGACATATCCTTTTTTAGTTACTTTGATATTGCGAATTTTTTCTTTACGTGAATTTCATACTAACTGAATAAGTAGCAAAAATAAACTATTATTGTAGGTATAACTAAAAATGCTTAGGGACCTATTGGATTTTAAATTACAACGTGATAAATTAATATAAACTAATGCTTTATGTCAAACAAAAGACAATATTTTATGAAATTACATACCCATTCTAAAAATTCAAGACTTAACAAAAACAAGCTGAACAAATCCCATGTAATGGAATCAACACTGTGGACAAGATTAACCCCATAAATAACATTTACACTGATTTTATATGTGTTTATAGGGCGGTAATTGACAGGTTGGTCTATTATTGAAGTGTCCAAATACTTTGAGTGGTGATCGTAAGACCATATTATTGTAATACTCAGGGGTGGAGAAACATCCTAAACGAGTTGAAAAACCATACTGTTGCATCCAAATAATTTTATAGTATAATTTGTGGAATAGTTTACTAATAAATTATGACTAATCTCTATTTCTATAATATCTGACAATAAAAAAATAAATAAAAGTTTGATTTACCCATACTCTATATAAATAAAAATATATTTAAGTCATACCTCTTAACAACAACTATCCACAACTTTTGCATAAGCACTTTTATTTGTATCTATATCATCTAGAAATATTAAGATAATATCTTTCGTTCACGCACCAATGATGGACCTAAGCTAATTATTTTACCCCTGGAATTCTAGGACAAATTATCGTTTAGGTTTACAGTCTAATAAGCACACATGAATGGGATTAATTTTTTATAGCAATGTTTCTGTATTGTAACTTACTGTACGATTCTTTGTTCGCGTCTGTATACACATATATTTATTATAGGTAAAATATATTTTCAAAGAGCTGAACCATGAAAAATAAAGTGCTTTTCTACTGTATAGTGTTTAATTTATAAGGAGTTGAAATATTTTATTAATGACTATTTTCACTCATGGCATTTTAAATTTTTGAATTTATGAAATTACAGTATTTTTGATTAAATCGCTGTTTTGCCAGTTATAATACCACTAGAGCTTCAATTATTATTATTGGAAATTATTTCGAGCATACGAGTCTTCCACTCGGGATAATTTTTTAAAAATGTGCAAGAAAGAACTTCTTGTTTTTAATTGAAGTTCGAGTGGTATTCGGTGAGGAAATTTCACACCAAATTATTAAGAAAATAATAGGAATGACGTCTTTTGATGGTTTCTTATTTATCCACTTTAGTTAAATAAAACTTTTGCAGATGAGTTAATAATAGCTTAATTTTCTTTTTCTTATTAAATGTAATATACTAAAGTCGGTCAAATATAAGTTTTTTTACAAAAAAAAAATCGATTTTCTGCAGTTAAATATAAATGTCATTTTATATAAACGACAAGAAGATGCCACTATAGTTTCATGCAGGTTATTCCAAAGAGGAGATAAATTTGCGGAAATTCTTTTCAATTGAATTTCCGCGACAAAATTTCTATTTTGAGTGTTTTTTTACCAAATCCAGTGGTTTATTCATCTAGACCCAGCCAGTGGTTTTCCAGTAGCCGATTTAATTTTTCCCCTGTACATCAGCACCAGTGGCGCAACGAGAATATAAGTTCGGGAGAGGAGGCAGGAAAAAAAATCACGCAGCAGGCGAAAAATCTTTGGGTACCACGCCCTTTTTTCACTAATGGTGCTTGGTTTTCAAGTAAGAGAAAAAAAAAGACACAACAGAAAATCACAAAAACAACCAGGCTCGTTTCAATTTTATGATACTTTACCTTAGTGATGAGTTAACATTTCCTGTAAACAGTTAGTTAGGCGACCCGAGCTACGATCGGTTGTACCACTGATCAGCACCGAACTTTGTCTTGATTGCGTCAAACTTTATTGTTATCATCATTAGTCGTTGTCAAATCTACTATCTATTTTTGGTTTGGTTTGGGCAAAATGCGCCGAGAAAACTTTAGTGAAATAGTCTAGCTGAATACTATGGTAGAATTATGTTTGAAAGTTATGGTCGTCATATACTAAAATTTTGGCTTTTAGGACAATTTCTCTCGAGGCATTCATCCAAAACTACTCGCCTAGGGTCGAGGTTTTGTAGAAGCATGTAATTCGTGAAATATACAAACAGAAACAAAAATTCTATCGGTAAAATTTTACCACTAGTGGTATTATGTATGAGAAAATATACCCTATCTCCACCACTGAACAATAATGACTGCCTTAAGTGTGGTTTTTGACGTACACTTCAACCCTTGTCTTTTTAATGTCCATTCACTTGCGACCCTTAGTAAATAAATAAAAACTGATCGTTAGTTCACCTTGTTAAAAAGAGGTTTGTCAGTTTATTGATACAAGAAAATTTACGGCTTCCACTCTTGAAATTATGAAAGTTGACAGGATAAGAAGAAATGTGTATTCTAATTAGTTGTATTAAAATGTTATAAGCAGAAATTCCAATTTTTAATTAAAATTTGTAAACGGTAGCCCAAATGAGCAATTAGGTAAGAGCGTTGTATAAAGTATATCCATACAACGCAACAATGCGGTGTTTTGGGGGGATTCGAGAAAGCCTTTAATATAAATAGCTTTAAAATTATTTAATAGCCGCGTTCGGCAAGTACCTCAGACCGCTCGGTATGATCTGAATCGTTCGTTTTATAGAGGAGACTGTCCTAAAATGACATATTACCCAAACTATTTTGCACAAAAAATCGGAGCAGAAAGTGAAATAAATGCACAGGATTAAATAATTTATTGAAACCTATAACATAATAACATAGGTAAGCTAGAACATCTGAATTTTTTTAGATGAATGCCCACATAGAAAAAAAATAGTGTTTTCTAAAAAACTCGCTTTCCTGGACTTCACAAGTATATCGGATAAAATAACATACGCTTCATATATGTATTTTTATTTAAATTAAAATTTAAAAAAATAAGTAATTCACCCGAAAGAAAGAAATATTTTAATCTCGGAATTCTGAGATTAAACTCGGAATTTCGAGATTAAACTTAAAACTCGGAATTCCGAGATTAAAGTCGGAATTCCGAGATTAAAGTCGGAATTCCGAGATTAAAATCGGAATTCCGAGATTAAAGTCGGAATTCCGAGAATAAAGTCGAAATTCCGAGATTAAACTTGGAATATTACACAAAATGTCTCTTTCTTTCGGGTGGCCTTTCTACGCCTTCGTAATTCTGAAACATAGGCGGTAGTAGAAACGTTTTTCCTAAACTATAGAACTTTTTGATTATAAAAAAAGGCAAGAGAAACACTTAGTCTAAGCGTACATCTTTTAGTCTATGCCAATCTCGCATATGAATTATTTGGCTCGTTTGCTTAGGTATGCCAGCGCATTCGGTATGGGCCCATTTTCTACACATCTGACATCTAATCCAAACTTCTTTAGACTTTGAAAGGCTGTATAGTCCATTACAATATATACATGAAACATCATCTTCGTCGCTTTCTCCTATTTCTTGCAAATATCCTCTTTCATCTTCACTGTCACTTATTCTTCTTTGAACCCGCTTTCTTACGGATTTTCTTGTTTCTGTCTCAATTTTCATTTCGTACTTCTTCTTAATTTCTTCCATCTGTAGAGTGCTTGTTAACTCAGCCGAAAGTATACTTACTTTTTCTATGAAATTCACCGACAGAAAGAATAAATATGATCTTTAAGGAAGACTATTAAGAAATATCTGAAACAATAATTATTATTTTTGTTTGTCTTTTTAGCACTAATATTATACTGGGCTTAAAAATCGCAGGTGGTGAAAACAAACTGCTGCACATCTGAAATGTAAATGTATACATTTACGCTTGACATTTCACGAAACGTACGTATGTTAATTACTTAACTGTTTCATAGATGGCACAGCTATTGCTGAAAGGTGTGTTCCGAAGCAGAAACACCGCCTGTCATTTAATTTGACATGTCATTTTAGGACAGTCTCCCCTACATCTCGATGTAGGGGAAATAAATCTCGACGTTCAGTAGTTAAAAATCAGAGCGATCCGAGGATGATTTTTTCGCTTGGAGAATTTTGATCGATGAAGGCGATTAATCTGAATTTGTGAGGTTAAGTTTGGTTTTTTTTTAAAGTTTTGAAACAAAAAATATGATGAACCTCGAACTTTTTGATGTAAGAGCAAGAGACATTTACCTTTTTCGTAAGAGAAGATAATTATCGAGACATTGTATATTTTTAGTTGATAAAGGTGCTAAAACTGGTATTCATGTTCTGGCCTTTATTCACCACGATTCAGCGGATAGTTAATCCCTATTGATTTAACTGAATTCTTTTTTACGAAGTCCTGTAGTTAAGAATGTCTAGAGCAATTCACTAAAACGGATGTCCTGAAAACTTAATAATCCTGAAAACTTAATAATTTGATACTTGACACCTTTATCCACTAACCCCTTCAATTAATTGACCATTTTCAATCACGTGGCCTTGACAGGTCGGCCATTTTGCCTGGAGGGCAAACAAAGGTACATGACCGGGTATGCTTATGGCTTATTAGACTCTTTCGGTTTAATTTAATAAGCTTCAGAGTAATTTTAGGATTCATTTGTGATCATTTCTAAGATGTATCTATACCTGTGCTACCTGGACTTAAATAATTTTTCGTGTCCCAACTGTATTCCTATCGTAATACTTATTTGAACTTCCTAGTGTGTGCTTCGATCTTTTGTTTACATTCTGTAGTGTACAATTAAAAATTTTAAAACATGGAAAGAAGTGAATATTTAAAGACTCTTAGTGGCGATGTTGTATTGGATTTGAATTGGATGGACTTGGTAAACTACCTTATATTAACACATAGTTTTTACACTGGCCAGCAGCTGAAGGCGTACAAAGGCTTCCAAGCATTTAAATTTTATAAAGGAAGTAAATTCCAATGCTTATGTTGTAGTCGACAAGGTAATATTAACTTTTAATAAGGTTTGAGTTTTGGATAACTCTGTTACTATTTCATTGGGGCCTAAACCCACAATAACAATTAAAATGTTATATAAAATCAAGCTCATCATAGGGCAAAAAAATATTTGTTAGACGAGTAGCAAGCTTTTGATGCCAGAACATGTTTCACTCTTTCCTTGTACTACCTCATTTGTAGATCCTGTACTATCTTAGAGAGAGATATATTCATGAATAAAACAAAAAATCACAATAAGTAGATGAAGTTTTTATTCATTTCACATTCTTTTAACCACTTCTTCAAACTATAATATATCTAACAGTACTATTAGTACAGTCCTCGAAAAGTTTGCATAAATCATTCATACTTAATTCACTCTCACACAACAGTTTTCGTTCATTTCAACATTTTCTTCCTCTCTACTACTTCCCGGAGTATCTTCGTCAGGTGCTTCAATTTGCTGTTCTATTTACAAGAATACATTATTTAATAAAAAAAAACTTCAACCTAAATCAACACTGTGTCTACTTCATAATACAATTAATCCTACTACTATAGCTACTATATTTGCAATAATACACCTATCTGATACTTTGCTTGTTTGCATTTCTGCACGCTCTCATTTCTGTTATCTTGGGCCTAAGTTGCCTCTTTTGGAAGAAAGTGTCCTATATTTTAATTAGGGATCCAGTCAGGGTTGTCTTTGTTAGCTAATTCTGCTGGAGCTCCTAGAAATGTTCACATGAGATCATTTTATTAGGTCGTTATACATAAAATCAAATTTTACCACTTACAAAATGTCTGGAGCAAATTCTTCCATACTTTCGTTGGCTGCTACTTAAAAGACTCCCTTTTAAAGCTCTTATCCACATTTCACGTCGTTCTTATGAGAGTCGATTAAGGTTTTCTGTAGCATTTTGAAGAACTGCAGAAACTCCAAAGGATCATATCCTGTCCCTATTTCCCCTCAACCACTAAACAAAAATACAGCATTTTATTTAGGGCACTTTAATTATTAACACAACAAACACAGATTATAAATTTCAAAGCAAACTGCAAAGAAAACTTGATTTTTTATTTCAAACGCTTGTGTTTATTTACTTTGTTTGCCCTCCAAGCTAAATGGCCGCCGACCATGCGACGTCATATGAAAATGGCCAATGACCAAAACAAACTAAAATAACAATTTTGACTTTGACAGCAATCCTTACCGTTCTTGAAAAAATAAACTGGTCAACAATTGAAATTGCCCCAATTTCGAGGCCGTGTAATTTAAAAAATATTTGAGGGATTTTTTGAAGCGTGACAGATTTGGATATGTTTGACTATGGACTCATATACAGAGGTAAATGCGTACTCTTAGCCTACGCAGGCGGCATAATACAGGGCGACATGTCAGTTTTGTTTACCTCGCCATTTGCTGAAAAACAAATTTCAGAACTTTTTCTAACCGCCGCGGCGCCGTCGTAAAAATTGTTGTACTGTCTCGGAATGTTTAAGATACTGCTTATAATCTTGTCCTTTTTGTGCTATTGCAATTTTACTTTGAAACGCATAAAAAACAATTTTTAGAGTCACACAAAGTTTGTAAAGAAAATGGGGTACGTAATACTCCCCGATGGTGATTTAATTGAATTTCACTCATTTTTGCCTTCGGATCTAGCAATATAGCACTTTCGGTAATTGTGTAACGTAAATATCTATTCCTGTACTGTGCCAGTAATGGTTTCTAAGATAACGCTGGCGGCCTCCAATACTGGAATAATAGTCAAGACAAACTGGACAAGATTCCACTGGAGTTTCTTCTTGTTGCGCACTAACTTTTAACACTATGTATCTCAGAGTCTCAGACAGATTCAAAAGATGGAGTTAAACCCACGATTGATAGCCTTTAAGACAATAAGTTGCCTATCATGGATTCTTTTTCGCTCTAACATTTTATTATTAAAGACGTGGTCTTTTCACATTCTTTTAAAATTATCTGATTTAATGTTTATTTCACGTAAAACATTAATTAATACTTTTTATTTACAATCGGCTATGCAAGCAATGCCATTAACTCGCTGGTCAAGTTGACCAGTCCATAAAACGACGAGCTGCTGTTGCGGAACATAATATTGTGGTTACATTGACGACAATTTAATGGAGAGGTTGGATACAGGAAAACAAAGTCGCATTGCTTTCGGTTATATCAAAAGTTATAGAGAAGGCCTGGTAGGCTTGAACATTATTAGTGACCGCCAGTATGGATTCTGGATTCCGTAATAGTCTAGATCAACAGCAGGACAGTGCAAATCTACAAAAACATGGACGACGGGATTCAAAATTTGCAACAGATCACTACTGAGGAAGTTCTCTCAATCATGAAAACGATAAACCCGAAAATAGCGCCAGGCTTTTACGGTATCAGTAATAAAGCGATAAAAAAACTTTCCGCAAAAAACGGCAGTAGATCTCGTAAACATATCACAAACTGTACTCGAAAGGGGTTGCTTTCCTGAAGACTGGAAAAAGGCTGCAGTGGCATTAATACCCAAAACCGGTAAAAATCTAACATTGGTAGACAGCTAAAGGCCGATCGATAAGCTTATTATCAAGTCTAGGCAAAGTTGTTGAAAAGTTGATGCTAAATCGATTTTGTATTAGCCAACGATGTTTTACCACCAAAGCAGTTCGGTTTTCGAGCTACTCATTGCACGGTGCGCCAGACAACTAGGCTGTCTACTAATATACTGAAAGGTTTTAATCGCTGCCTGCCGACAGGAGCAGTCCTTTTTGACGTTTCTAAAGCGTTTGATAAAGTTTGGCACGACGGCCTCATACTGAAATTAATGAGACTGGATATGCCGAATGGGTTAATAGAAATAATTATATCATACCTTGAGGACAGGTCATTCGCGGTGTCGTCTAAAAATGTAATATCATCAGAAGAATCAAAGCAGGGAAACCGCAAGGCTCACCCCTAGCAGCGATCCTATATAGCATTTATACAGCGAATATATCAAAACATCCAATAACAACATTATACCTATTTGCGATAACCGCCACCTCGGGGGTACCCTGGATAGTAGCCTCTTACTTGGTCATATTATTAAAAGTGAGCCGGGGTAATGCGACAGCAGATGGAAAAAATTAAACATTATTATAAGTTGTGTTCGAATTTAAATAAGCGTCTACGGTCTACATTACTGCTAAAAAGTGAATTAAAAAATGTAATAGAAAAATATTTATTATTATAACACGAAAATAATAGGAAAAAAGACGTGAAAAAGATGTTTTTAAAAATATAACTGCAGTTTATAATTTGAACGTGGTTTCAAAAAAAATTTTGCGCCCTTTCATACTCCGCGCAACAGAGGGCCTCAAGAAGTCTTAAGATGTCCCTGTCCGGAGACTAGCACTGGATATTTTCAAGGCCTTTGACCGAGTATGGCATGAGGGGCTTCTAGTCTAGTCTAGGGCCACTGCAGCCCACCCGTACGTGGTTCAACTTAGTGTCCCTGGAATGACACTGTTTAAAAATTTTTTCATCTGGGAACGTCATCACTCTGGAACGACCTCCCTGAGACCGTGTTCCCTAACAAGCAGTGGCGCAACCAAGGGGGGGGGGGGGGCTACCGGGCTGCAATCCCCCCTCCCCCGAGCAAGCTTAGCGCGGGTCGTCGAACTACCTGTTTACAAGAAAAATAAACTCATCACTACCTAAGATAGGTAAAATTACACAAAAATTGAAACGAGTATGGCTGTTTTCGTGATTTTTCTGTTGTGTTTTTTTATTTTTCTTATTTGAAAACCAAGCATCATCATTGAAAAAATTTCGTGACCCCCGCAAAATATTTGCCTGCGGCGCTATTTCCCCCCCCCCCCCAACTTTTTTTCTGGTTGCGCCACTGCCGCAACAAGTATAATCTCCAAAGATTCAAGACCAACGTGAATCCTGCAATGCTGTGCCTTATTACAAAAAAGTAGGATAGGTACCCATGTAGGTTTAGCAAAGTCATTTATTTTTTATTTTTACAATGGCATTTAATAGCTACTTCAGCAGTTTAAATATTACAAGTTTACGATTCAAAAATAAGTTTATAACAAATACTGTAACGTTCTTTTCTACAAATTATATATACTCGTTTTCTTACAATGTCAAATTAAAATAAATAAGATTTACAATTAATAATACAGACTTTTTTGCACAATAATACTATTTAAAAAAACATTATAAAATATTAGATTAGGCCACTATGATATGCAATGAGGAAACAAATTTTGCAAAACTAAATAAGGTAACCACGTTTTCAATTAATTCAATAAAAATTCTGTGTTTTTTGTAAATATGATCGATAGATATTATGGGTAAAGCTTTTTGTATTCACAGTGAAGAATAATTTCTAAAATAAAGATACTTTCAACTTGTTAATTACAAGAAAAGATATAACTATATACACTTTTTACAAACAAGTACCTGGATTAAAACAGTAAAACCAAGGTTAAAATATATTTTTTTACAACTGTGCGCAAAGTACGATTTTGCCCTTTAGTGCACAAAAATTTTGGTGTTGTGCTGGTGGCACCTCATGGGCAAAATATTTTGCATTGGCTAACTTGATGTTTTATTTACTTATTAACAAAATCTTCATCCTAATTTTTATTACCTATTTTATTTTAATAGTCTTTAATGATTAAAATTATTATTAGCTATTATGCTTTCCATGGAATTTATTATCATTTTTAATAATATTTATACGAAATCGCACTGCTGTAAAAAAAAATCCGTTCCATCTCGTGCGTAAAGTTTCTTTGGTGGTCTCCAGTAATTTTTTTACTCACCTAAGCCAAAAGTTTCATTGTCGACCTCTAAAGTAGTATTTTACACACTAGATACAAAAATAACTCCTTACTGTTATAATACTGGATATTTAAACTCAATATGAGTTATGTTATAAAAGGTGGAGGAACTAAAGTTTTACATAAAATAAAATATAGGGTGAAAAGTGTCATATTACTATAAATATGTTACCACTTCATAGATAGAACATTAAATTTGATTCAAAATTATCATACATATTTACTCGTATATCCATTTTATAATTTGTTAGAACAAACCTGTTGTTTATATAGTTGGAATCTGTCAATGAATTTTAGTATAGAGTATAGATGATTCTTTAGCTCAGAGTTTAGGTTTAAGTAGGTATATTTTGTTACTTACAGAAAGAGTTAATAACAAATACGCAAAAAATGGTAGTTATTTGGAACGCCTAATTAAAAAAAAAATTATTAAATTTTTTTAGTTACAGGTTATGTTTCTTTTTCTTTTCAAATACCTGGATTTTGTTGATTTATTTTCCAACTCAGTGATTAAACTTGCACCAAACTATCGGTCCATAAAGCAAGAACAACAGTTTATCGAAAAAACAACGTAAAAACTGCAAATTTAATTAAAATTAGGAAATTAACGAATCACAATAATTTGACCTACGTATAACGTTGCAGTATTGCCATGTTTCTTTAACTAAAATATTCCACCTACAGCTTGTCCAACTAAGTCAACTAGAACTAAATTTTTTAAGAAACCATTAGTAATTTATTACAATGGTACAACATACGTATAGTAGACCTACTTGGGTTAAAGGGGTGCTAACCGGTTTCTAATCCGCTTTTTGTTTTAAATTCGCGATATAGCAATAATATAGTTATATAGTCATTTTCCGTTTAGTATAACAAAGAACTGTGTATTATGAATCCTACAAGCAATATTTTATTGAACATAGCAACATTTTAAAAAATACCTCACGGGCGAGGTAAAACAAATAATGTACCTAATAAGTTTTTTCTCAAAAACTAGAAGAAAAATCGTTTGAAATGTTGTGATCGGTGACCTCCAACCTCCAATTAGGGTGTACACAAGAAATTAGCGAAGAATTCGTTGTTTCCAATATTCTAAATAATTACCAAAAAGATAAGGGCCTAGTTGGTTGACTAAATCATTTTCCTTCATAATAACTCATAAATTGAAAGCATTCTTAATCCATGTAATTATGTAATGTAATATTTTCATATTTACCTATAAACTAACATAACGATCTGGCAATACTACGCCTTCCTTTCACCGCGAAGATGACAAAAACTGGTCCTAAAAATCTTTGTTTATTTTATGCAGATCGATGCGTAGTTCAAGTATTGTTATATTGTAATACCGTAATAGGTGCTTTTAAATGCTAATTTGGGTGTTTATGTTTATTTTATTTATTAAAGTGTCATGGGTATTAGTGTGCATGAAAAATAGTGCCCCTTTAAAACATAAACTTTGATTTATCACTTTGTTTTCGAACTTTAATGTTGTTTTGTGCCGTTTGAAGATTCTAGTATGATGTTTGATGTTGGTAAGTTTTTAGAGGGTAGATTAATATGCATGTAGTAGGTACGTTAGTCACTGTGATAATTATTACATAATTTATTACTACTATGTTTTAATGAGGACTGAAACTGAGAATCCCAGTTGAACACCTAAATACAGGCAATTTTACCGTATTGTGTACCGAAATTTTAATCATGAAAAAGGTGAGATGAAACAAGGGCACAATTAGAAAAGTTTGTTAGGGGGAGTAGGTGAAAAGTCCGTGAAACGCGCCGCAGGCAAACAATTTTTTTGAACCACTCCCAAACTCCCAAATGTACACACATTTGGTAATAATTTATAGTAACTACTGGTCAGTCGTATCGATAGAGGCGCTTAAAAATTAATTTTTGGAAAAAGTGATTTTTTCTTGCATTATAATATTTTAATTTATCAATTAATTATTATTATTATTTGCGGTGTATAGGTTTGAATAGGTATTTCCGTGGTAATTATTTGGAAGTCTGAATAGTTGCGAACTTTTCGCTGTTTTCTGCATACACCCTAACCTGAACTAACCTAATCACTAATCACGAATCCGAGTTTTTTTCCAATCCCTATACTACTTTTTGAGAAATAAAAATATTAAAATCTTTTCACTACAATAATTTCCTTTTATCCTTCTTCTTCTTGCAGTGCATCTCTTATCGGAGGTTCGCTATCATCACAGCAATCCGGACCTTGTTGACTGCCGCTCGGAACAGCTGCACGTTACTAGAGTTGAACCATTCCCTCAGGTTTTTAAGCCAAGACACACGTCGTCTGCCAACACTTCTTCTTCCACTAATCTTTTCCTGAACTATCAATTGGAGAAGTGTGTATTTCTGTCCTCTCATTATATGCCCCAGGTATTGAAGCTTTCTCCCTTTTATGGTGTTAATGATTTCACACTCTTTTTGCATCCGTTCCAGGACTTCGGCATTAGTGACATGATCGGTCCAGGGGATACGCCACATTCTACGGTAGCACCACATTTCGAAGGCTGGCAGTTTGTTTATGTGGTTCTTCTGAAGCGTCCATCTTTCCACTCCATACAAAAGCGCGGAAAAAACGTAACAACGCAGCATCCTCATCCTAAGCTCCATCCTTATATCTCGACTGGTAAACAATTTTTTCATTTTAGTAAACGTTGATCTGGCTATTTCTATTCTCGTTCTTAACTATCTTGTTTGGTCACCTGATTGATCTATCCAGGTTTCTAGGTATTTATATGTCAAAACGTTCTCTATTGTGGTGTTTGCTATCGTCACGTTCACATGGTTCAGGTTTTGTGGGAATTTTGTGACTACCATTAACTTGGTTTTCCTAAAATTAATTTTTAGACCATATTCATTACATCGATCATTCAGTTTTTCTAAAAGGTATCTTGTGTCTTTAAGTTTACCAGTTAACAGGACGGTGTCATCAGCATATCTCATATTGCTAATCACGTCCCCATTTACAACTATTCCCACTGATTCATCCTCCAAGGTCTCCCTAAAAATAGCTTCACTATAAAGGTTAAATAGAAGCGGTGATAGGATGCATCCTTGTCTCAGACCACGGCGGATCTCCATTTACTCTGTTGTTTGGTTTGCCACCCTTATACTAGCTCTTTGGCCTCAATAGAGGTCACCTATTACTCTCACGTCGTCCGAATCAATGTTTTTGTTGACTAGTAGCTGATGCAACTTGTCATGTTTCACTTTGTCAAAAGCTCTCGAAATCTATTAACATTTCTGATCTTAATATTTTTAAATGTTTATTCTTCGATTCTAGACCTGGTCTCGGAGGTCTTTCGTCATCACAGAGTTCCGACAGGTATGCTTTCCACCTCTTTAGTTTGTCCCCCAGGTCAGTTATTATATGCCCCTCTGTATCCTTGATAGTATTACCACCTGTCTTGAGCTTGTTACATCCGTCCATTTCCTTTATCTTCTTGTGCATGGGGAAACTGTCAAATTTCTTATCCAGTAGTTCTATCTCCTCGCAATGCGCCACTAGGTATTCCTCCTTGACCTCCCTGATTTTTCTTTCTACTGCCCTATGTAGTGTTCTGTACTCATTTATCCTGCCCTTGTTCCTTCTCCTTTCTTCCATAAAATCGATAAATTACATACATTAAATATTAAACAAGTCGATTATTTATATAATATATTAATTATACTTGACTTCCAATTAAAAAATCTAGATTCCAGGATTTCAGATGTCATCCAGGGCTTTTTTCTGACTCTTTTGCTTGTTAGATGTTTCTGGACTATTGTTCCTAATCCTGTTTGTATTTGTTTCCACTTTTCATCCACTCTGACTTCTTTTAGTTTATTAATGTCTTTCATACAAGTTAGTCTCTATCTTAACTGCGTTATGAATTTTAGGCTATTTAAGGAGTTTTGTGTCTATATAGTTGTTGGGGCGTTTTGTTATCTTTTTCAACCTTATGCCTAGTTTAGCTATAACCGGGTTGTGCTCGGAATTTATTTCGGCACCCGGATAGGTTTTGTTGGCTTTGACCGAGTTCTTATAGCGGTTGTTAATGAGGATGTAGTCTATCTGGTTTCTAACTGTATTTTCCAGGTTATCCGCAGGGGATTTTCAAGTATACAATCTACGATTTGGCAGTTTAAAGACGGTATTTGTTATCATGAGATCCCTGTATTGACAGAACTTTATTAGTCGATCACCTCTATTGTTCCTTTCCCCCAAACCGAAACTACCTGTGTGCGCCTCGACCTTGATTTTACCTACTTTGGTGTTAAAATCTCCCATTATTACTGTGATATTCCTACTCTTTATACTTCTAAATATATCATCGAGCTCACCATAAAACTCTTCCACTTCGTTATCCTCTTTTTCTGCTGTTGGTGCATATGCCTGTATTATGTTCATCTTTCCCGTATGTGTTCCCACTCCCAGTTGCAGCATCATTACTCTGTCTGGATATGGTGTAAAACGCAAAACTGATCCTGTAAAGTTTTGTTCAGGATAATCCTGACTCCGCATGAATGTTTCGGGTCGCTATTCCCAGCATAATAGAATGTGCCATTACTTGTTGCACAGCTGCCACTTCCTGGCCACCTGACATCACTTACTCCCAAAATGTCCACATTCAGTCTCAACATTTCCTTTACGATGTTATCCAGTTTTCCCGGTGCGGAAACACTCCTTGCATTTCACGTTCCGATCCTCATAGTGATTGTCTTCATAAACTTGTTCGCCACTGTTCTATCTTCCATATTGTTAATAGTTAGTATTGACAGTGATGGCAACATGGTTATATGATTAGTTCGTCGCAGACAGCAACATGAAAAAAAGTTTTTGGTCACACGTTTGTACAGATCAAAGTAGCTTGCTGCTTTTTTTAATAAATTAATTTCAAAATTGTGAATCAAAAAGTGCTACTATACCATGCATTAGATCGGTTCTACAATTGTTAACAATGCTGATTTATCAATGTTAATAATGATAATAGCAACATCAGGATTTGCAGAAGTCTAAAGTTGGCACGGTGGATCTTTGCCGGTGCGTCATAGATCAACTCTTTTTAAATATATGTATTGGTAGTCTCACCAAGGGCGTAGATAATTATATAAAAGTAATTTTGCAATAATGCTATATAGCCTTTAAAGTGAATAAAAACATCATAGACCGTCTCCGGGCTTGCGGAATAGGTCTCTAACTCAAAGTAACGTGCTAGACAGAGATAAAAGATATTAGCAGAGTTGTCAATTGATTTTAAAGTCATATCGTTTTGGTCTGTCAACTTAAATTAGTTTTTAAACGTTTTTGTGCCTTAAGATTAAATTTAATCCTAAAAACTTTTCAGGACTATATAGAGCGGTAAGTATTTATATATTATTTGTTATTATTTATTTAAGTCCAAATTACTCTAGCCAAGAAAATTTTGACGTTTACGTTACTTACACTTTGTTTTAAAATTTTTAATCTCGTAATTTTGATTGCATTCATAACAGTTTTAGTCACGTGCAAGTAATGACGCACCGGCAAGCATCCACTGTGCCGACTTTATAACCCTCTGCGTTTTTTTATAAACATATTTGTAAACTTTTGTTCTTACTTCTATTTGTTTTTCAGCTGTTCGTTTTTATACCCAGAACTAGAAAATAACAGTTGCAAAATTGTGCGTTTCTGTTTTTCAGAAATATTTGTACATTTGCGTAAATCTATATTAACGGGATATAAGGGATTTTTGATTTTTTTCTCGAAGAATGGTAGGTACGCAACTGATTTTTTAAAACAAGTATTTGTTTCTTAATCGACAGTTATCTCATAAAAGAAAAAGTTATTTGAGTCTTTTTGATAGGATAAACCGTTTTCAAGTAATAATTACATCACTAAACTTCTTCTTTACCAACGTTTTCTAAAATATGTAGGTAAAGTAAACGCCACAAATATAACATTATCGTTTACATTTAAATATCTCTATAAAAACTCCAGCAAAAATGTATCAAACGAAGCGACAAAACCCCCGGTTAAACTTTAAGAGTCAACGTGGACGCTAAGAAAGTTCTATCTAATTGCTCTTATGAATATTCTATTGGCCTTCAGCGCTCATTTTCCGCTTATCATTGGCTTAATCAGTTAGAAATTGATATCACCATGTAAAACTTGACCTATTGCCAGTATTTTTGATCGCTAGTAGCGAAGCGTCGATACGGCTTCGCTCTGTTCTTATCTATGCTACGTTCAAAAGAGATAGATGCGGGAGGGCTCATGTCTGCACGAAATCGTACTTGGTGGCATCTGGCTTTTAAATTCTACGTAATGCAGTCGCCGAGACCGTAAACTTTTGATGGACGCGGCTGCGACTAATGCGGCTGGCGACCAATGCAATCTGTCGCATCTGTACCCCCTTTCCGAGATATGCGACTTTGTGCGGTCACGACCCGCACGATTATGGTTTATTATCTGTTGTTTTGCGACTTTCTAGGGTTTGATTTTTAAAAGTATATTATAATGCATTCTAAAAAGTTCAGGTACTGTAAGTGATTACTGGAGGAGGAACGAAATGATGACGATTTAATTTTACATTGATGACTGAAACAAAGAAAACAGCAATTAAGGAACTATACCACGTACTCGTAAAGGTTCATATAACATTCGAATTGAAAATTAATTTGCTTTTGTCTTCGCTCACAAACGGAGTCATTTTGAATTACAATCATAAATAGTATAAAACCACGTGCTATCAACAGGACCAACACGACCAACACGACCTGACTGCTTGTCGAGTCGTACGGCCGCGTTGATCATAATAATATGTGTCGCACTCGTCGCGGTCGGATGCCTTTAAAAGAGATATTGTAAATGCATTAAACCGGTACATACACGACTTAACTTAACTGGCCGTATAGTCGCATCAGTCGCAAGGGTCGCATTGGTCGCGACCATCGGAAGTTTACCTTTAAGTCGCGATGCATGCTGCATAGAGGCGGAATTTTTTGCTGGAGTTTATATAGAATACAGAAATGTAAACAATAATGTTATATTTGTGGCACTTACTTTATACACCTAGTTGAGATTAAGTTAAAATTAACCCTGGTATAGAAAATTTAAACACCAATAGCTCTTAAACTGCTATTTTAATAAAAAAAAAAATGATAGTCCTTACGTTTACAGTTTGATACAGGTGTATCAATATTTGTAAAAGAATCCATTATTGTTATTTAAGAAATTAGGTTTTCTGAAATAACTTCCAAATTGGCAACACTGGGAAAGATATGTTTCTTATTTTTCTTAGTTGAACTATTCGCTAAAATTTCGGCTTTAAGACTATACCTATAGGTCCATTTATTGGAACAAACTGAGTTCCGCAGCCTAAACGAAGCAGCTTATTATTAGCTTATGATAAACATGCAATTTTGTTTTCAAACTGTATTTATATTAATGTTATATTGACAAGAAACTTTTAGAACAAATAATAGCAGCCAACAAATATATTAGTAGAGCCTTATTTATTACATTTTTAATTGACTATCAATCGAAAACGCAGAGATAACGTAATTGAAAAAATTGTTTTTAGTTTTTATTATTATTAGATCTGCTAACTTTTCAACCTCTGCCGTATGGACAAATCATATAGAAAAATTTCCTACCACCTCTCTATCTATGAGGTTTTTATATCCTAGATTAAGTGATATTAAAAGGCCAGTCTTTTAAAAGTAACCAACATTTACCTCAATTTAACATAATTTCTTAAACCTTTTAAATAATTTAGATAGTTATACGAGTATATATGAAAAATAAAATGCCACCAATACAGCATTATTTAGAAATAAAATGAAATCAAATATCACCTATACTTTATTAATCTTTTCTCCAATATGGAGGTTTCTGAAATAAGAAGTTTCTATTTAAAAGGTAAAATAAAGCTATGAAGAGGCCATTAGTTTAGCAGCCGCGGTTACGTGATGTTGATGATGATATGCCATCTCATTATTTCCTGATGAAGGACTTGGGAAACTAAACAGTTGTTGGTATGGATAGGATGGCTGGTTTTGTAGACAACTGAAATGCAAATTGAATAAGTCATTAAATAAATTTGAATTTGACTTCAAAATAGTGGAATGGTAAAAGAGTAGGAATAATAATAATGAGCGTGCATGAATTGCAGACCAAAAACCACAAACGATTTTCAGATTTTTGAAATGTGTTATTAATGGCACATGAATTGCGGACCAAAGACTGAAATCTACCTACCCGATAATTGGCAAACATCTACCTTTATTATCATTACATCATTACATATTATACTCTATTAGTACCTAATCTACCTGAAGGAATATTTAAATGTAATACAATTGGAGCAATATTTTATTATTTTACTGAAAATGTCTTTGCGCCAGCATTAAGGAAATATGTCTGTATTATACACTGAGTGAACGAGGGAAATCTTTATTATTGTGCAAAGACGCAAAATATTCTTTCAAGAAAACATTGAAAAGTGGTGAAAAGTTTTGGGTGTGTACCTTCAAAGACTGCATTGCTAAAGCTTTCACGGTTCGAGAAGAGAACGTTATTTCAAGGAATGTACTGAATCACAACCATATAATGGATATTAAAAAAATCAATCGATAAGTGATTTCAAATAGTATTAAACGTAAAGCAGCAGAAAATTTGCCGGAAAAACCTTCATTTACATTCAGCTTTTAGACAAAATACAGGGAATATGTCAACCATCACAGAAAGAGATGTTAGCTACATTAGAAATAATATTTACTGCCATAAGCGCAACAACCAACCACGAGTACCGAAAATCCTAAGTGAAACAATAGCCGTTTTGGATGAAACCGACATAAGGATTATGGAAGGTAAGGAGCTTTTATTCGTTAACAATTTAGAGAAGAAAATTGTTGTGTTTTCTGTAGTAATATATTAAGGGATAGGGAAATTATCGAAAATCATTCCGAAGATTTTTTGCCGTGGAAATCGCTCGAGGGCTTGCCCGAGAGCGATTTCCTAATGGCAAAAAATCTGAGAATGATTTTCTGATTATTTCCCAATCCCGAAATGTATTTGAAGATTATTTACCAAATAAAAAAACTAACGATTTCTGACGGGTGAAATTTTCACTTTTGACAAGGGTGATTTTCACCGGAGAGCGGGAGATTATCGCTGGATTTCTGACGGGTGAGATTTTCACTTTTGACAAGGGTGATTTTCACCGGAGAGCGGGAGATTATCGCTGAATAATCAGGTGAAAATCAACCCGCTTTTATAATGGAGGTAAATAATCTACAGAAACTAACATGAGTGCATTATGCAACGCAGATAAAATATATTTGGATGGCACGTTTTCCTACTATATCAAATATTTTCTGCAATTATTCACAATTCATATAGAGCAAAATGGTCATTACATTCCTATAGCGTTTTGCTTGCTTCCAGACAAAAAAGAATGCACGTATAATTATCTGTTTGCTCTTCAACTTAAGCGTAACTAATGACAGCAGACATTGAACAAGCTATACATAGCGCAGTAAGTGCAACGTGGAGTGAATAAAAAATAATTGGATGTTGATTTCACTTGGGACAAGCCTGGTTTATAAAAAAGGAAAGCATTGGTTTAACGAAGAAATATAAAGATGAAAGTAGTGTAATAGGAGAATGGTTACAATAAATTTTTGGATTACCTTTCTCGAATCAAGTAAGAGATTGCTTCTCATTTGATTTGATAGAGGATATGCCGAACGATGAACGTGTAAGCGTATTCACTGATTACTTGGTAGATTTTTATATTAGCGTAGGTTTCCTCCAGAAATGTGGACTGAAGTGACAGACAGCATATAGAGAACAACGAATGCTTGCGAAAGTTTCCATCCGAAATTTAACGAAAATTTTCATTCCTTTCGTCCAACAATATTTAACTTTTTAAACATATTAATACAGTTTTAAACAAATACGATTATTAAACTTCGATCAGTCTCCGAGAAACCTAAAATACGCGATACTAAAGTGAGACAGCAACAAGATTCTTTAACCACTAAAATTTGTCAATATCAACGTAAAGAAATTACGTTAAACTTTTGTCTTATATGTAAAAAATAAACAATAAATAAAATTTAGTTTCAGTACATTATTATAGGTACACTTTTATACATATTTCCTACCCCATGTATTGTAAATAATATTGTAGTTTAGTTGTTTAATAAACATATTAAAAACTATTTTCTGACTTAAAAATACAGTCAAAACCTATCCTGGAGCAGACATCAACAGCGACCACAACCCAGTTGTGATGGACATCAAAATACGCCGCTTTGTCAAATACAAACCGGTCCCACGACAAAAACGCATTGACATAAGGAAACTCCAGAGTCCTGTAGAAAGAACACAAATCAGCCAAAAACTTGAGAACAGGCTGAAAGAATTAGAGAGCTCTAAGAACACTCAGCCAGGCGATGACATTGAGTCTTCATGGGAAGATCTGAAGGATACGTTAATTATGACCCAGGAGACCGACATTGGATTTGCAAATAACTTCAAAAAACAGGAGTGGATGACTGATGAAATCATAACACTAATGAACGAACGAAGAGAACAGAAATACAAAAATACAGTTAAATATGCCGAAATTAACAAGCTTATTCGTGCGAAATGCAGGGAAGCCAAAGAATCATGGCTGGCGGACAAATGTATGAAAATAGAAACCCTTCAGAAGAAACATGACCTCTTTAACTTACACAAGAATATCAAGGAGCTTACAGGTAGGCAGCAGGGGGGTCACAGCGGAATATTAAGAGGTTCCAACAACGAAATACTTATAGGAGTGGATGAGAAACTGAAGCGCTGGAAAGAATACACCGAAAATCTTTTTAATGACATGAGACCAGACTTACCCCCAGATCCAGACAAAACCAATGAAATGGGTCCCGAAATTACCAAGGAAGAAGTTAAACACGCAATTAAACTTCAAAAGAACGGAAGAGCTGTTGGTCCTGACAATGTGCACGCGGAAACCTTTAAACTCGCAGCTGCCGAGGACGGGGTTGGTCTAAATCTCATTACCACAATATTCAACCGAATGTACAGAGTCGGAAAAATACCCTCGGACTGGCTGAGATCCACTTTTGTCGCTCTGCCAAAGAAGAACAATGCATCACAATGTGACGAATACCGCATGATCAGTTTGATGTCCCACGCCTTGAAGATATTCTTGCGGATCATTCATACACGTATATACAAAAAATGTGAGAGCCTGGTTGATCGTTCGCAATTTGGCTTTAGAAACGGAATGGGAACCCGAGAAGCTCTTTTCTCTTTGAATGTACTGACTCAGAGATGTAGAGACATGAATGCCGATATATTCGCATGCTTTATTGACTATAAAAAAGCTTTTGACTGTGTGTCACATCAAAAAATGATCAACATCCTAAAATCTACCGGGATAGACGCACAAGATCTAAAGATCATAACCGGACTTTATTGGCACCAAACAGCAACAGTCAAAATCAAAGGGTCCACATCAGAAGAGATAGCAATAAGAAGAGGCGTGCGACAAGGATGTGTATTGTCTCCCCTGTTGTTTAACCTCTACTCTGAGGCAGTGTTCAGTGAAGCTCTCGAGAATACAACTGCAGGCATAAAGATCAACGGAAACATTATAAATAATCTTCGTTACGCAGATGATACCGTGGTAATAGCCAGTAGCCTACCAGAACTTCAGTCTCTTATGGACCTTATTGTGGAATACAGCGAGCAATTCGGCCTTTATATGAATACGTCCAAAACCAAACTATTGGTATTCTCAAAATCACAAAGAAACGCCACCCTAAGGCTTCATGGGGAGATTATTGAACAAGTTCCATCTATAAGATACCTGGGCACGCTCGTCAACCAGCAATGCAACCCAAAACTCGAAATCAGATCAAGAATTGAGCAAGCGCGGAAAACTCTGAACAGCATGAGGACACTTCTGGCAAACCGAAACCTCAACCTGGAACTCCGGACCAGAATACTTCGCTGCTACATCTTTCCCGTTCTTTTGTACGGATGCGAGAGTTGGACCATGGATGCGGCCACAGAAAGGAGAATCGACGCGTTCGAAATGTACGCCTACAGGCGAATGCTGCGAATATCTTGGACGGAACATAAGACAAACATAGAGGTCCTGCAGCAAATGGGTAAACATAAAGAACTCCTCACGACAATCAAGGAGAGAAAGCTGCAATACCTGGGACATATCATGAGGGGCGAGCGATATGAGATTCTCCGCCTGATAATTGAAGGGAAGATCGAAGGAAAACGGTCGGTCGGCCGTAGACAGAATTCATGGCTGAAAGACTTGCGCAGATGGCTCGGACAGACGTCTATAGAAATTTTCAGAGCCGCGGTTTCTCGTACGACAATAGCCATTTGGATCGCCAACCTTCGTAGGGAGTCGGCGTCATAAGAAGAAGAAGCCTATATTTGTACAAAATTAAACCTAGCCCGCAATTCATTGTTTTTAAAAGAGGGATCTTCTTGGTTTGGTCCGCAATTCGAGTAAAGTCCGTCTATCTATCTTACAAACTCATTATAAATGCTAATCCCTAGTGCTGATAAGACCCAGCAGGTGATCGAATGAAAACAGGGACGCACACGTTGCTGATAGAATAAAGGGTTGCGCTGCTATAATAATAACATAACATAAAAGCGTGAAAAAATTTTTTTTTTATCTACCTGTATGCAACAGAAGTGTCGTACTGATTTTATTATTTTAGAAAGAAAACGCAAAAACATATTTTAAACGTAATTTAATAATAAGAAATAATAATAAAATAATAATATAACAGTATATAAGATACAATACAATTAGATTTATAACATATATGACGGTTATTAATTAAAACAAAATATATATATACCTACATACAAGAAAGTACTGTGTCAGAAAAATAATTATTACATTTAACCCAAGTCAGTTTCACTGTCACTGTCTTCATCCAAGTTCACAATAATTCTTTCTCTGGGCAACAGATCTATATTTACGTTTGATTTTTCTACTTTTTGAACATGCGCTACACAATTTTCCCAGCCATTTGTTTGGAATATTTTGCATCTCTGATATTACTAAAGCTGTCACAAAGGAATTTAAGGTTGGCGAAACTAAGCTGGATTTATAAACTCGAAAAGTTGGTGAGGTTGAAGTTATGGTCAAGTTGTGAGGTTAGATATTCCGAATTCCGAGCATAAAAATTGATTATCTCGAACTACCCGGGAAGTTTTTGAACCTTACATGAGCTTTACATGAACAACATGAACGAGTGTATAAATAGAACTGAGTGTTCCCTTTAGTTTAAATTAAACTCCTATTTCCAACACCAACTGAACCTCAACCTCGCCAACTTCTCGAGTTTATAAATCCAGCTTTTTATTCCACCTTACCGTGTCAGAAAAATACTTATTACATTTTAACCCAAGTCAGTTTCACTGTCACTGTCGTCACCCAAGAATTTAGGGTTGGCAAAACATTATTCCTTTTTACCGATGCTTTCAGCTGATGCCATATAATATGTTCAATTGGGTTGAACATGCAATGATAAGGAGAAAGTATTAACACGGTATGACCCATTTCTGCAACCAAAGTATTGCAATAATATGGCTTTTTTATTGAAAATTATTTTGAAATTTCGAGCAATTGTTTTTTTGTGTAATTTTCCTCAAAATACATATTATTTTCCATCATATAGTCCTGGATGGTAACTTTTGTGTCATTGGAACACGGAACTTTATTTAACCTACGATTGTGGTATCTCGCATTATCCATCACTATCACACTATTTGGGTTATAATTTGTTTTTAAACCAGTATTCAAATATTGTACTGTATTCTTGAAAATAAATAAATAAATAAATAGTTCTGCCGTACTATCATCGTGATAATCAACAAGGGAGTCCTTTATATTTTTGGCTGATAAGGCCAAAGCGTTTGGTATAAATCCGTTTTTTGTCCCAGCATGAATTATTGTTATACGCTTACCTTTATTTGATGGAGCTTTGGTTCTGCATTGACCCGATAAATCTACCCAACCTATATCTGGAACTTCGTGTGTGTCATACCACGTCTCGTCCAAATAAATAATATCCCTTCCATCCTGTCTATATCCATGGACTGTAATTAAGTATTCCATCCTCCATCTTTTTAGCCTGGCCGATTCCATAATTACCTATCGTTTGTTAATTTTTTTCATTTTAAAACCGTTTCTCAAAATACATTTCCTTAGAGTCTCACGACAACACTCTATTTCTGTATTATCTTTTTTTAATCTTTGCAATAGGGTTTTTAAAGTGGGGATCATTAATTTGTTCCCTGTACATGGCATATATTTTTCTACGAATTATATCGGCATCCGTCGCGTCCAGTTTCTTAAAAGTAAAATAGTATTCCCTCTTTCTTTTCACCACTATAGGTTTATTTACAACAAACCACACTGTGCTCACTGGCCTGCGTGTCAAAGCTGCAGCTTCCTTCACTGCACCAAATTTTGGAAAACCACGTTTAAGAAGGGTGGTGTAAACGTTGAAGATAGTTTTTTTGTGTCTGATGAAATATCACGCTTTAATTGGTTTTTATCGAGACCCGTAGATCTACTTGGCGTACTAGTTTCTTCCCACGGACGAAACATTCTTAGATATCACATTCAATTGACAACAAATGACTTTTTGTCTAAACCAATACAAACATCTATCAGAATTTTGAAACCAGAAATCGGCATATTTAAATAACTAAAATAAACCTACTTTATTTTACCCTAATTATTTTAAGAGGATTACTGAGAAAATACCTCACACAATAGGTTATTATGACGGCAAGGGATTAGCATTTATAATGAGTTTGTAAGGTAGATAGACAGACTCTACCAGATATAATTACGTGAGAGATCTTCTTGGTTTGGTCCGCAATTCGTCATACCAAATTATTAGAATCAGGTAGTCGGTCCGCAATTCCAGGCCGCCGATAATAATTATTAGGTAATAAACAAGAACCTTACCTGTAATCATATCCAGGTTCACTTTTAACTGCACTTGTACTTGTGGCGGGTATTAGGGAAGTCTGTCCTAAATGCGGCCTGTCTGATGATGAATTAAAAGAAGGTTTCTCTGATTGGCTGTTTTGATTATTGTTCTGGGATGAACACGACGTTTGATTTGGGTGTTGTTGTTGACTTGGCGATTGTTGGACTAGACTTAATGATTTCAATTCTGAAAAATAAAAAAATAACATGTAACTGGGGTTTTGGTGGAAAGGAAAAAAATAAATTATGTCGTGCGTCACTGCTCTTTTGCTAATCATACCGTCTTCCTATATAGTGACGAAGAATGAGATTAATCTTCAGAGTCATATAAACTTGGATCTAAAGAGATTTTTTGACTGGTTGCTTCGCAAGGTAGTTGTTAAATCGATTAATCTCGAAAACTATTCTAGAGATAAAAAAGATATAAAAGTCAATATAAAAAAAAGTTAGGTATATTTTGAATCCGCCCTTTCCTATTTCTGGCACCACTTATAAAGGGTGATTTTTTAAGAGTGTCCGAACTTCTATCCGAGATGGCTGTGAAATGAACCGTCACTTTTCGCGCTTGTAGTGTCAGAATTATTCAGTATTGTCTGGCAAATCATTATGGAAAGAATAACACCAGAGCAACGCTTAAAAATTATCCAAATTTATTATCAAAACCAGTGTTCTGTGCGCCAAACTTATCGAGCACTTCGTGAATTCTATTGTGCCCATAGTCGCCCAACCGAACGATGTATCCGCCGAATTAGACAAATTTCGAACGCAATTTACATTACTCGATATTAAAACAAAAACCAGACAAAAATCTGTGCGTTCCCAAGAAAATATCGCCGCTGTAGCTGCCAGTGTTGATGAAGACCCAAATTTGTTAATTCGTAGACGTTCGCAAGAAGTTGGGCTTTGTTATTCGAATACGTGGACAATTTTGACTAAAGATCTTGGTCTGGTGCCTTACAAGATCCAGCTTACAAAAAAAAACTTAAGCCGCAATATCATTGTTTGCGTCGTACGTTCGCTGAATGGTATCTTAGTCAATTGCAACTTGATCCAGAATTTAACCGCAAAATTTTGTTCAACGACGAAGCTCATTTTTGGTTAAACAGTTACGTCAATAAACAGAATTGCCGCATTTGGAGTGAAAATAATCCCAAAATGATTCAACAATTGCCGTTGCATCCAGAGAAATCCACGGTATGGTGTGGATTATACGCCGGTGGCATTATTGGGCCGTATTTTTTAAAAATGAAGCTGGAAACCGCGTGGCAGTTAATAGGGATCGTTACAGAGCGATGATTAATGACTATTTAATTCCAAATTTGAATGGTATTGATTTGGAGGGGATGTGGTTCCAACAGGACGGAGCCACATGTCATACAGCCAACGCAACACTGGATTTTTTGAGGGAAAAATTCGGTGAGAAAATTATTTTGAGGAATGGACCTGTCAACTGGCCCTCAAGGTCGTGTGATTTACCGCCATTAGATTATTTTCTGTGGGGTTACGTTAAATCATTGGTCTATGCCGATAAACCGGCAAATATTGACGCATTAGAACACAACATAACGCGGACAATTGCAGACATAAGTCCCCAATTGCTTGAAAAAGTAGTCGGAAATTGGATTGACAGAATGCGCTTTGTTAGAAGAAGCCGCGGCGGACATTTGACCGAAATTATTTTCAAACATTAATGCCATTAAATGTTACTTCACATAAAATAAATAGTTTAGAGATATCTAATATGTTTGTTGTTTATTTTAAATTTAAAGTTCAGACACTCTTAAAAAATCACCCTTTAGATTTTTGATATTCTAACCACGATATTTCGATTCAGCGTGTAAACCTTACTGGGATACCTGCATTTTAAGTTTGTATATTTATTATACAGTAAAACCTCTGTTTGCTACTGCCTCTATAAAGTGACCACCTGCGTTAAACGGCCGGTTATTAATTGCCCATATTTAAAAATTGAAATCCATTATTTTATACCCCTCTTTGCCGACCCATCTGTTAAACGACGCTCATCATCAGAATTTTTAGTAAACATTAATACTAAAAACACCCTCCATTAGGGGCAGTAAAACCCGTCCCGACAATTCTTAAGAAATATAGGTACATTCACTAATTACTTCATTGCAGGCGGATCCATTCAATTTGCTTTAAAGGCTGATAAATCGGTTGTTAACATTTTGTTTTGAACAGATTTTGTGTGTTTTGGGACTAACGTGAATATATAAAGATATACCGGGTGTTTCTCAAAAGACGCTCACCCCTATAACTTTTTTGTATTTATAGATATTAAAATAAAATTTTGGAATTGTGCATAAGAGATGAGTCTGCATTTATTGGCATCATTTTTGATTTGTTAGCACTTCCTGTTTAACCGGAAGTGACCTTGACTTTGGTATTTTAAATGGGACACCCTGTATTATTTTACTTATATGGATTCAGCATGATATTCTGAGTAAAATGACATCCCACTTGTCATTTTTTGACGTGTTATAACATTTTTATTCTCATTTTTTGTATTTTATCTAGAGGACCATGAATCAATTAAATAGGTTAATTTATCGTCAAGTGAAAAATAAAATTATGTCATATTAATTGACTTTCTAATAATACCAATTATCATCGCTCTAAATGTTCGAAATGTCCTCCCTGTTTTTCGACTGTTGCCCTCTATACATTTCTTGAATTGCTGCTCTCACTTTATCTTTAAGTTCTGCACGGGTGACTGATGGAACGTTGTAGACTTTATTTTTGAGGGTTCCTTCTTCTTTATGCAAAAAAATCCAACGGAGTTAGGTCGGGGTATCTAATTTAGAAAATAAAAATGTTAAAGGATGAAAAAACATACCTACCAAAAAGCTTAATACCTTGCTGGCCATCTTATCGGTCCGTTAGTACCAATCCAATTTTTCCCATACGTGGTATGAAGGTATTCCCTAACAGCACGAGAATTATGTGGTGGAGCCCCGTCTTGTTGAAAAATAATAGCCATTTGTTCAACTACATGCAAATTTTCAAGAAATTGTTCTATTTCTACTTGCAAGATACCTAAATATCTTTCGCCGGTAAGGTGACCATCAAAAATAATTGGTCCCACAATTCTATCTCTAATGATACCTAACCAGCAATTGAATCCAAATCGCTCTTGAAAATTGCCTTCTTCCATTAAATGCAGGTTATCTTGTGACCAATAACGCTTGTTGTTTCTATTAAACATGCCCAAATTTGTGAATCGACTCTCATCCGAATAAAGAATTTTCGACGGAAATGTTGAATCTTGTTGATGTCTTTGTAAAAACCAGTTACAGTATTCAAGCCTTCTGGCACGGTCATTTTGATAGAGATGTTGATGAATCTGGTATTTGTATGCATGATATTTATATTTATGTATGATTCTCCATACTGACGAGCTACTAATCTCATATTCAACAGCAATTTCTCTGACTGAGGCAGTAATATTTATGTTAACTAATGATAGTACGTCAATTTCTTTCTCTTCACTTACAACATAGTTATTGACCGCATCCTCATTGGGTTCTGTACGCATTTTTTGTTCCAGTTTTGAAAAATAATGCCAGATTAAAAGTCGACGACCTGGAAATTTCTCTGCATACAATCTTGCGGCCTCAGAAGAATTTTTTCTGGTCTCTCCAAAAATTAAGAGCATATCAATTTGTTCATTTCTAGTAAAACTAACCATTTTATCTGATTTACAATCTAAGTTTTACAAACGAATGACATTTTAACAACTCTTAATTAGAGCCATATTGGTTTTGATATTCAATTCAATTGTTTTTCAATGCCGCCTTAATATTTCTTTTCTTTAGAACGGAAAGGCGGCAATAATAATACACAACGCTTTTAAATATGTGATTTTTTTTTTATGATAAGGCACAGCACTACAGGATAAATCCTTTATGGCGCTCTAGGAGCGGTGCGTGTGCGCAGGAAACGATTTACGTTGGTCTTGAATCTTTGTAGATTATACTCGTTGGGGAACACGATCTCAGGGAGGTCGTTCCAGAGTGATGACGTTCTCCAGATGAAAGAATTTTGTAACAGTGTCGTTCGAGGGACACTAAGCTGAACCACGTACTGGTGGGCTGCAGTGGCTCGTCGTGTATTTCTACCATGCACCGCTCTGGGTGGTATCAAGCGGGCAACCTCAGTTCAACACTTGCCATGAAAATATTTGTAAAATAGACTCAAGTCGCCAACCTGCCTTCTATGTTCAAGGCTTTCCAGGTTGTTTGTCAGACTGTGGTCACCGATTAAGCGAATGGCTCTTCTTTGAATGAAATCTAGCAATCTCAGGGTATGTTTAGGAGCAGAGCCCCAAATATGCGAACAGTACTCCAGTGATGGTCGAATTTGGGCTTTATAGAGCATCAAAAGTTGTTGGGTTGTATAGAGGTTCTTTGTTCGGAAAAGTACTCCAAGCTTCTGCGAGGCTGCCTTAGAAATGGCCGCAACGTGACTATGCCAAGACATATGACTATCCAAATTAACAACCAATAAATGAATTGATGAAGCCAAGGGAATTGAGTGTCCCGCTATAACTATATCCGGTTCTTCAACATTAACTTTTTTAGAAAAAACTGCCGCCTGAGTCTTTTTAGCGTTAAATTCTACTTGGTTAATGTCACCCCAAGACAGAATTTCTTCCAGGTCTTTGTTGAGATGTGAGACCTCTTGCTGCCTATAGAGATGTGCATTAGCTGCTGATGTCCGAGCATCCAAAGTAAAAGATGAAACAAGTGTGCTGTCATCAGCGAAGCTATATATAGGATTTTTAGTTTTTTCCAAAAGATCGTTAATGTATAGTAAGAAAAGGGTGGGCGACAATATAGAACCTTGAGGGACTTCGGCGTTGATGTTAAATGTGTCTGAAAGAAATCCGTCCATGCATCGCCACTCGCAAAGAACGGTCTTTAAGAAAGCTCGACAGCCATGAACAAAATTGAACCGGCAATTCGTGTGCTCTCACTTTAGTTAGGAGCTCCTCATGCCATACTCGGTCAAAAGCCTTGGAAAGGTCCAGTGCTACCACCCGGGACTCCCCATGGTGTTCTATTGCGTTGTTCCAAACATGAGTAACATAAGCGAGAAGGTCTCCTGTTGATCTAGACTTACGGAATCCATACTGGCGGTCACTAATAATGTTAAAGCCTTCCAGGTATTTTAGTAATTTTTCGTTGATAGCCTTCTCCATACCTTTTGATATAACCGAGAGCAATGCGACCGGACGATAGTTGTTTGGCAAAGTATTCTTGCCTTTTTTGGGTATGGGCTGGACTCTCGCAGTTTTCCAGCAAGAAGGAAATATTTTTTTTTGTAGGATAAGTTAAAAAGCCTACAAAATACCGGTGTCAGTTCGTCAGCGCATGTCTTAATTACAATGACTGGAATATCGTCAGGATCAGAAACCTTTTTAGTGTCGAGACTCCTCAAGATTCGTTTAACATGGTGGTGGCGAAAAACAATCTTGGGCATTCTCGATTCTACAGGGGTAATGTTCGGTGGAGTACTTCCCTGAAAATTTACCGTTGAATGTGAAGAGAATAGTTCCGCCAGTAACTTTGCTTACTTGGGATTTAAGGCAAATTTTTTCGTGTTAATTTTAAAATAGCATAGGAGTGTATGGCATCAAATTTATGGGAAAAAAATGCTCGTTTCAAATATCCTAGTGAACCACTATCGTTCCATTTGGAAAAATGGAGTAAACGTCATTTCATTTTTTTAACGCTTGTGAAACTTACAAACTCAATTAATATGACATAATTTTATTTTTCGTAAACTACTTGACTATAAATTAACCTATTTAATTGATTCATGGCCCATACAAGAAATGAGAATAAAAATGTTATAACAGGTCAAAAAAATGGCAAGTGGGATGTCATTTTATTCAGAATATCATGCTGAATCGAAATAAGTAAAAATATAAAGGGTGTCCTATTTAAAATACCAAAGTCAAGGTCACTTGCGGTTAAACCGGAAGTGCTAACAAATCAAAAATTATGCCAATAAATGCAGACTCATCTCTTATGCACAATTCCAAAATTTTATTTTAATATCTATAAATATAAAAAAGTTATAGGGGTGAGCGTCTTTTGAGAAACACACTAATAAAACTGTGCTCCCTTAATCAAATAATCTGATTTATTTGGTGAATAATTATTGGTAATAAATAAATGTGATTTTAATTAAATAAATTTGATTTAACTGAAATAAATGAGAGTATTTTGTTTTATTTGCAAAGTTATTTGACTGTTGGTTGATTTGTGTCAAATCATAGAACCCTTCAAATAAATATCTTACCAAAAAACCACTAAAATAACAAAATCTAAATAACTAATTATTTAATCGAACTAATTTTGATTTAGGAACTAAATCCCGTTAATCGCTAGTTAAATCACCCAATAGAGAACTATTTAAATGTCTAGGTCATTTAAACTAAATAATTATGTATTTACATTAAATCGTTAATATAAAACAACCAAATATTTACAAATAACTAATTATTTAATCGAAGTACATTTCAAGTTAAGAACTAAATACCTTTAACTTTAATTTAAATCATTCATTGCCGAACTTTTCAAATAATTTGGTCATCCAAACTAATAATTAAGGATTTAAATGAACTCCTGTCGCCTACTTTGGGCTTTGAGTAAGTTGATTGGTTATACAAAAGTGGCCTGATCATCGCGTTTTGGTCATTGGTGTTCGATTTTGTAGAAATTTATGAGTGAGAGTGAAATCTTCTTTGTTAGTGGCACAGAAGTTAGTGGTTCCATCAAAAATTAAAACGAAGATATGGGGAATAAACGTAATATGAATAATTATATAGAAGATTGGGGTATATCGAGGGGTATATCCCATATGTTAGATACTTTTCAAGGTAGGAAACCATATTTGAATATTTTAGTTACGCATGAAACGAGTTAAAAAAGTAAGATAAGAGGCAAAGGAAAGATACTTGTAATACCTAATTTGAAATTTCGAACACAAAATCTTTTTAGAAAAATGTAGCCAGGTATTTATAAATCATGGCTACCTAGGTTACAAATAAGACAGTTTTTTCAATTTTCACCATAATTCAATACCCATCAAACCTCCTAACGTAAAAAATATAATATAATTAATATAATATTAATAATTATTGTACCTAATATTTGCAAATTTGACTTTATTTAATTTTTTATCAATCAATTTAATGTTACGTATATTTTAAGGGAAAAAAAAACTAATGGTCGGTTTATACAGCAAGATAACATAACATAAAAATAAAATAAGAGTGGAATCTACAGATCTGGCATAACACGTTTATAGAAACGCATAACATAACATAAAAATAAGAAATAAAATAAGAGATGGTTATCTTTTAAATTTTATGTTATTTTTATGTAAAAATAGTAGTGCGCGTGCGCGTAATTTGTCATAACCTTTATTTTCGGCAAAAATGTGTTTTTTTCTGTTGGTTTGCCTTATTATTTGAACACTATAAACAATTTGATAAGGTTTGTGATTATTAAGGTATAGGTACTGATTAAACCATATTCAATAGCAACATTTCAATATTTCTTATTTTTATGTGACGTCTGTATAAACACGTACTTGGATAAAATAAGAACTGATTTGAATGAACATTCTGATCTATTGAAAATTAAAAAAAGGTATTTAAACCAAATAAATTTATATTTGATCTAAATAAATATAAAAGACAAGTTAAACAATTATGTAGATACTTAAATAAAAAAACAATCACTTTGATGGAAATTACCGGTTTATTTAAATCAAATCACTTGAATTGTTTAATTAAATAACGTTGTTGTTACGGCAAATACATGTAAAACAAAAGTAAAATAAATATGTACTTGATAAAATATATATAAATATCAATCAAATAAACATTTTGTTAACTTAACTTTTAACCTATTTACCTTAAGTCATTGAAACGGCTTATTTAAGTTAGGTTAGTGTTAAGGAAATAAATATTTGCTTGAATTTTGTATTTAGTGATTAGTTCCAAATAAAAAGTAATTTGTATCAAATCAGATGATACTAATTGAGGCAAATAATCCCTTGGTATTTTTCAAATACATATTTGTTTGGCTAATAAGAAACAGATATTTATTTGAGTCAACGGTAAATTTTTTTGACTCAAATAATTAATTTTATCAGTGCACCCGGTATAAGATAGCGGGAAAAGGGAAATATCTTTATTTGCAAAAAAATTGAAACAATCGAGAAAAGAGAAAACTGCAACATTGCCAACAAGAACATATGCATTGAAAGATGACAAGTGTACTGGAAAGAAAAAACAGCAAAACAACGACTTACAATTCTGTGCAAATATGGTGAGAAGGAAGAACCACTTATAATAGGAAAAAGCAAAAATCCTTGATGTTTTAAGGGCGCACATATCGATAAGTTACCTCTCCAATGGGTGTCGAACAAAAAAGCGTGGATGACAGCAGATATCGTGACAACATGGCTTCACAGATTTGATACCAAGATGAAGAAGCAGAATAGTTGTTTCTGGACAATTCAACGTCTTATTTCAAAATTACACTGGATAATGTCAAACCTATTTTTCTTCCACGCAATACTACCTCACATTGCCAACCTTTGGACCAAGGTCTTATTCAGAATTTTAAAATGCTCTACAGAAGCTACCTTATTAAGAGGTTTTTAACAGTGGTTGTCCTCTTCAAGAAATCGAAAATAATATTACCATAACCAACGCCTTGATATGGGTTTCGGTGGCCTGATGCAATTTGTCCCCAGTGACAATAAAAAAATGCTTTATGAAAGCCGGATTTATGTGTAATACAGATAATATTGACGACTTGGAAGAAAAAGATAATTTTCCGCACGCACAACTGTTTCCTAACATTAAGGACACATTTGTGAACTTGAAACAATTTGTCTCTATTGATAACGATTTGCCAGCAGAAAGTGCAGAATTGACTAACATCGAGTGTATTGAAGATATCCAAAAAACGGATCAAACTACACTCCCAACTCTAGACAGAGGAAGAGGAACCTGAACTTGCTCCAGTGTCGAAAATATCAAGCCTATCGAGCCTTTTTAATAATGTTAACAATTTTGACAAGTCTACAAATATTTCTCAATTGCTATTAAAATGTGAATCTAAATTTTATAAAAATAAAATAAAAAATATGAAGCAATCATTAATTTTTGATTATTTTAAAAAATAATAATTTCAAAGCAAACATACAGTACATTGTATAATATACAAGGTCGTTGGTATGTATGGAAACGGTCAATTACTTCTTAAAGTTAAGCAGCTAGAAAAAAATATTCAAGACAAACGTTTTTGGGGCTATTTAGAATTTTTAACAAATAAGTATACAGGATTAGTCAGGAAGTCGCAGAAAAAGAAAGTTACTTTTATCTTAATGGAAAACCCTATATCTTAAAATATTTTTAGATTTTGCATAAAATTGCAATTATTTTTTAGTAAGTGCATTATAACTAAACTTAATAGTTGTCGAGATATCGACTTTTGAAAAATGACATTGTTGATGACAGCTTCTAGTTTTCTAACGGTACGTCTTGAGTCCATTTATCCACGCAACATAGGAAATCCTATACAAATTTTAAGGATGCTAAATAAGTAATGTTGGCTCCCTTGTTTAGTTTTTATTTCCTTTTATTAAAGGGAATAATTTGACGAACTAACTTACAAAGTTTATTTTGGCAATTAAGGAACTAGATAGGAAACTGAGAAATTATACTTGCGGTGATGAGCCAGTTTTTTACAGTTTCGGTTCTTGCTGGGAACAACTAATGGGAGGAGGGTCTTCAAGGTGGGCGCCCTTTAACCTTGAACGATATTTCTTTTTAAAAACTCATTTACACACACGCATATGTCAAGCCAAACATAGTAGCCAGGTTAATTTGGAATTTGCATACTTTTCTGGAACATGTTGAGGTACTTATTGTCTACTTTTTACCCTAAAATTTTCAGTGGATGCAGTTCTATATTTTTGCAAGGAAACATCTGTGACAACAAGTAAAGGTTTTGAACTACTGAACAACTTCGCAGCCACAACAGTCGATTCTGCGGCTGGAGAATCTCCATAAGGCGATTTTAAGAATTTCTGCAAAGTCTGGGGACCTTGCTGCAAATTCGTTTCCGAGATCTGATATAAAACCTAATTAAAACACTGCAGTATCTATTTCGGAATACTTTCTTTATATTCAATAGTTGTTGGAACAGTGATAAATTCTTGATGTATAGATATACGTAAGACATCGTTTAGGATGGTGCATAAACAAATTTGTCTCCTATCTATATAATAATAAGATAGAAACATGAAATAGATTAATTATTTATTTAAATTGATTTAATAAAAGTTTAAAATTATTTTTTTTACGGTCTCTTTTTTTTTGAACCTACCGCGGTCCACCAGTTGCCAGCTGTTGCTACACTATTAATAATATTTTTTGTCTCCATTTTAACAAGAAAAAAATACTGTTTTCTGGTATAAAAATGTTTATATTTTCGATTTGAAGGCCCAGTGCCCTCTTGGGAAGATTATCGAAACTAACATATATAAGATCAATATAACAGGACACACCAACCAAGCACAGTTCTCTTTCGGTCAGAAGCCAGCTAGTTATATAAGGTAGCCTAAAGTGTAGGCCTATATCGATTAAAACAGAAGCCCAGAAAACTGAGGTCAGTTCTCTGGAACAGAAGTATATAAAATATATCTAGTTCAGTAGTTGCATGGTAGGGGTTACTGATATTTCGCTCCCTCACTACTCTAACCACAAGAAATATTGCTGATGTTTCTGTGCTCTAACCTTTTAAATTCAATTTATAAAAATAGATAGATAACACAATATTCATACATTTTACTAGCCTTATTACAGTAAGCTTTATAGAATTTTTCTTTCTAAAAACATTTATTGTGCAAAAAATTCAAACCCATGTGTGGATAAACACTGGTATAATTCTTTTTACAAAAAATGGTTCTGATTTCATGACTGCAATAAAATGAGTGCTAAGTGTGGTCGTAAAAACCCTTAAATGTACAGTATTTGTTATCGGAGCCGAATTATAATGACTCCTTTTGATAATAATTAAGCTAGCTTATACTGTTGTGCAATTATGGCCTAAGCCAAGTTTTAGAAAGAAATAACCTAAGAACTCAAATTTGACGTTTATATAAATTTTAAAAATATCGTCTTATAACACGAAATTTCACTTTAAAATTTCGAGTCAGAAGTCGAAATTTTAAAATTTCGTGATATAACTCGAAATCTTAAAATTTTATGTTATAATTCGAAATTTTACTTCAAAATTTCAAGTTGTAAGGCGAAATTTTAAATTTTCGAGGTACAACTCGAAAATTTAAAGTCAAATTTCGTGTTATGAGTCGAGATTTTTTAGTTCATTATTTTATGTGACCTTTCTACGCCCTCGTAATTACAACCTTTTTCTGGTTTCCTTTTCCGCAAAAGAACTAATTACTTCGTCATAGTTCAAAGTACTTGCCATCTCAAGCTCTCCTAAATGTAATTTTACATGTTTTACGATATGGTGATATTTTTTAAGACTTCTAATATTTTCCAGTATCTTATTATAAGTTTTTGATGCTTGTGCAATTGGGTTATTTAGTCCTACGTTTGTGCGTTACTGATTTTACAATATATATTATTTTGTGATCTGGTTTCGTGACCATGTAAGTACCTAATTAGACATTATAATATCTATATTACATTTTTGGCTCTTATTTAACACTTTATACATAAGTTTTACTTGCTCTAATTCTGGGAGTATATCCAATATTGGGATATTTTATTCTCTATATAATGTTTCTGATCTGGTCAACCAATCATAATTAAAGAGTATTTTCAATATTTAGAGTGTTTGGACCGAGTTAAAAGTAGTTTTTTCACGTCATGTTCTCCATACTGGCATTTGATACCGACGATGTGATAAAAAGAAGGCATTGTATAGGTATATTAAATTTATTTTTATTGGTGAGATAACCTCTGTATATTATGGGTATATCATGGTCATGGATAATATTTTATTTGTAAGGTGTTTTATATGATGGGACCAGTTAAGATCACTGTTAGTTATTAAACCCAAATATTTTATATCCTGAACTTCTTCTAATTCTAATGTAGGTATTTATTTTTATATTTAAATCACAAATTTGTTTATTTTTTTTTTTTTGTTTAAATAAGATTTATTTCGTTGCCTCAATATTAATTTTTAGATTGTTATAATATAGCCAATTAAGGTACATATTCAAATCATCTTCAGCAATATTATTCAATGCCTTCTCTTACTCCCCAGTATATACTTACTAAGACTATGTAGGCAAGTACATAAATTGAATAGAGCAGAGGTCTAACTCCTAATACCGAACCTTGTGGTACTCTATATACTCCCTGCTAAGTAATTTACTAATGACTCCGTTAAGCTTAGCGTACTAGCTTTCATCCTCTAAGTAGGTTTTTATATTGTTAGGTATAATCCCCCTAAATCCCATCTCCTAAAGCTTTTTTAACGATATATCTATACTGACGACACCAAACGCTATTTTTAGGTCTACGAATAGTGTTACAACTATATGCCCATTATCAAGTACCTCTGATACGTAATTCACCAAGTCCATTGTTGCGCTAAGCGTACTACTGTTTTTAACGAAACTATACAGATACTGATGAGTATTTATTGATGAAGGATATCATTCTAATTTTAATTATTGTTTGAACTATTTTTGCAACCACCGATATATAATATATATTTTATATTTAAATATAAGAAATATAAATATGAATGAGCTGTTTCGTCGGTGTAATACAATTTTTTTCCTTTTTGCGGCAACTTTTTTCAAATATTTCCACCGCCACACATTAATTTATTTTTTTCAATTCGTGGGCAGGCTTTTTCGATTTCGTTAAATAAATCATATAAGAGAAAAATAGGTATACAGGGTGTTCCATTAAAAAAATCATACTTTAAATCTCGAAAAGTAAGACCCCCAGAAAAAACGTAAACACGCCACTGAATTCTACTTAAAAAACTCTCTTAGAAACAGTTTTCAATTTTTTAAGGGATAACCGAAATACAGGGGATGGTAAAAAGCCAATATTTTCGAAAACACCCTGTAACTTAAAAACTAAGAAAGTTATGACAATTCTGTTTATGGCATCTTTTGTTTCACGAAAAAGTAGCGCAGTAATGTAAAAACCGCAAGTCTCTATCTTTACTAGTTACAGAGATAGGTACCTGACAATTACACCGAAAAATGGACACCCTCTACAAGTTTTTTGATGATTTGGCAATATACCTAATTCTAGTCGCAGTAGTCGTAATAAAATGATATTATTTTTTTTTACATTTTCGATTTTTAAATCATATAGAAATATTGTCTAGTCCGAAGCTTGACCTATGAGAAGAATGCGAACAAAAAAGTTCAATATTGCCGATAAGCCCAGCATTTTCATGTTTATAAGAGACATCTCAAGCCGGCTATGTCTGGTTTATTTTGTTTTCATATAATTCTGTATTTTCTTTTAATAAAGCCTAAACTTAGGTATAATAAAAAGAAATCATATTCAGAAAAGTTGTACGTACGTCTTTGACACGCGGGGCTGTAGAAATTTATTTGTCCAAAGGAAATATAAATCAAGTAGTTTTTTTCGTTTCTTTGTTAGGCTGGGAAGAAGTTAAAGTAAACCATCTTCAGGTCTTTTAAAACTGTTCTATCTAGGTTGCTCTCATTACATACCATACAGCATTGATCGGATTGATCCTAGTTTTCTTTATTTCTAAAAGTTCTTTTATGTTTGTATTTTTATGGTTAAATACACATACACTTTTTTGGCAGAACCAGATTAGATCTTGCTACGCCCATAGATCTGTTCCGCTTTTAATTATTAACCGAATTAAAAATTTTATTCTACAATTGAACCCAGTTAATAACTTTAGTGCAAACAACTAAAGATGTTTTTTTATTTAAATCGGGTCTCAGTTCTACGCCCTCGCATATTTAAATACGATCACGAACATAACATTGCATGCCTGCTGAGCCGGCTATACACTCAGCAATAACAGTCGATTAAAACATTCGTCGGTGCCCAGAGCCCCTCAAGCTCATCAATCTCTTGCCGTAAGTAAACCTGAACTCCACCTATGGGCGTGACTTACCGTCAACAGGGGCGGAGTTACTATCTTCTCGCTCTGATCCATTAGCCCCACTACCAGAGCCCGCGGGCTTTTTCGGTTTTCTTTTTCGTGTCTGAATCCCATCCTTGCGCATGGCTAAAGGCCTGTTTACGCCATGCAATTTAAAATATAATCCGCACGCATTGCATACCGGCTCTCCGTCATTGTTGCGCCTCCAAAGGGTCGTCGTCCGTGTGCCACAGTTGGTACAGCATAAGCCTAACCGTCTTGTTGCTGTCTGTAAACGAAAATCAGATAGGTAGTCAAAATCAGTATAAGTTGTGGAAAATTTATTATTTTAATTGAACAATCCTTTATTTAGACAATAATATGACAACATTTTGTTAACATATTAATAATATTTCTAACAATACTAATAATATCATCCAAATTAAGGTGACCCTCAAAACAATGCAAGATGCATTGGTAGGTATTTTAGGTACCGAAGGTCCTAAGTACTTATATTAATCTCATAGTTAACAACTACCACCATTCATAAATACATATACAGGGCTGCCCAGAAGTCCGGAATAAAATTAATATAGCCTTAACCTGTAACTTTTGGGGAAAATGGTCGGACACGTGAATTTAGTTTTATATATGCTCACGTTTTGACGTTATTCGTTTGTTTTTTTTATAGACATTTGTCAAAGATATGACAACATCGATATTTTTTTAAATCGAAACATACAGCTTGTGATACATCATTCGAAAGCTAAAATCTCGTACAGTATGCTCATAAATTTTGGCGCGATTCTGTAAAGCTATTTCAAAATGCCGACTGTTAAAAGTTTAAAAAAAATCCCTATTTAAATAAGCGGAAATGATAAATAATTGATGCTGTCCTGACATTTTGTGACATTATGAACTTGTTATAGATATTTACGTTATAAGTCCGGTAAATTAATTTTTACAGTATGAGTGAAATGTTTCGAGACGAGGCGACGAAGGAGCCGAGTCTGGAATTTTGAAACGAATACTGTAAAGGATTTGCCGGACGAATGACGTACAATATTTTATTTCATACTGTTCTGTTGAAAATAATAATTATGTTTTGAAATTATAATGAAGTTTCATTCTGCGTCGTATATTTGAAAAGTGCTTATATTTACTGGTGGAAACATTGTGTGTTTGACATTGATTAAACTAAAACTTACAAATTTCAGTCCGGTAAAAAAAATTTACCGGACTTATTGCTGTAAAACCTTATTTTCTGGACTAAATTCAAATATGTAAAGGTGTGTTTTGCAATACAGTATAAAATAAAATTAATTTAGGTATTTCCGAAGTATTATTTTACAATTTTCTAAACAAAAATGGGTTTGTCGGAAAGGCAGCGTATGGAAGTCTTGATATTGTTAGGATGTGGAAATAAAATAACAAGTCAAAGTGAAGTGTGCACTTTATTTAATGCTAAATATCCGGAAAATCAAATTTCACAGGACACTGTTAGTAAAATATTCCACAAATTTGATGAACATGGCACAGTAAAAGACTTGCCTAGGAATGGACGGCCACGTGTTTTAGACGACTATGAAAAATTGGATATTGCATTATCTCTGCAGGATAATCCGCATGTTTCAACAGTTTAATTGGCTCAAAATCATGATACATCTAGAGGTACTATTGGAAGATTTTTGAAAGCAGAAAAATACCACCCTTATAAAGTATGTCTTGTCCAAGACTTCCAAGAGCTTTTAAAAGATGACTATGATAGGCGTTTCCAATATTGCGAAGAAATGATGAGACGGTGAGACGAGAATAATAGGTTTCCACAGAACATATTATTTTCGGATGAAGCTACTTTCTATTTAAACGTGGTGGTTAACAGACATAATTATCATTTCTGGATTCGAGAAAATCTACGATGGATATTTGAAGCGCATACTCAGAGGCCCCAGAAAGTAAATGTATGGGCAGGTATCATTAATGATCGAATTTTATGGTCTTTTTTTTTTTTTTTTTTTTTTATGATAAGGCACAGCACTACAGGATAAATCCTTTATGGCGCTCTAGGAGCGGTGCGTGTGCGCAGGAAACGATTCACGTTGGTCTTGAATCTTTGGAGACTATACTCGTTGGGGAAGACGATCTCAGGGAGGTCGTTCCAGAGTGATGACGTTCTCCAGATGAAAGAATTTTGAAACAGTGTCGTTCGAGGGACACTAAGCTGAACCACGTACTGGTGGGCTGCAGTGGCTCGTCGTGTACTTCTACCATGCACCGCTCTGGGTGGTATTAAGCGGGCAACCTCAGTTGAACACTTGCCATGAAAATATTTGTAAAATAGGCTCAAGTCGCCAACCTGCCTTCGATGTTCAAGGCTTTCCAGGTTGTTTGTCAGACTATGGTCACCGATCAAGCGAATGGCTCTTCTTTGAATGGAATCTAGCAATCTCAGGGTATGTTTAGGAGCAGAGCCCCAAATATGCGAACAGTACTCCAGTGATGGTCGAATTTGGGCTTTATAGAGCATCAAAAGTTGTCATTCTTTTTGGAAGGAAACCTCACAGCTAAACGGTACCTAGATTTCTTAACCTTCGAGTTGAGGCCTGCTCTAGCTGTAATTTTTCCCAACGAAGTAGATCCAGATATACCTAGTGAAACAATTCAGTTTCAGCAAGATGGTGCTCCCCCGTATTTTGGTGTCAATGTGAGAAGATATTTAGATCAGATATTTCCAGGTCGCTGGATTGGACGACGTGGTACAATTGAATGCCCACCGCGGTCCCCAGACTTAACGCCTCTAGACTATTTTTTTTGGGGATATTTAAAAGAAAAAGTTTATCAAAATAGGCCAAATAATATTGAAGATTTGAAAAACAAAATTAGATTGGAGACACATAACATACCGGCTGAAGCTATTCGAAATTCCGTCGACGAATTTTACCATCGTCTGGGAGCATGCCAAGTAGAGGGTGGAGGACATTTCCAGCATTTGCCACGTTAAACCACCTTTTTGTTGTGTTTTGTTTTGCTTATCATTTCCGCTTATTTAAATAGGGATTTTTTTTTTAACTTTTACCAGTCGCCATTTTGAAATAGCTTGACAGAATCGCGCCAAAATTTTTTAGCATACTGCACGAGATATTAGCTTTCAAATGATGTACCACAAGCTGTATGTTTCCATTTAAAAAAAATATCGATGTCGTTATATCTTTGACAAATATCCATAAAAAAACAAACGAATAACGTCAAAATGTGAGCATATATAAAACTAAATTGACGTGTCCGAGCATTTTCCCCAAAAGTTACAGGTCAAGGCTATATATTAATTTTATTCCAGACTTCTGGGCAGCCCTGTATATTAAAAAAATCAAATAAATAAATAACTTATGCACCAATAATATACAATTATATATCTTTTCAGTTTGTTTACAAAAAAAAATATTATATTAGGTATATAACATCATAATACGACTATAATCAGGTTTCCGAACCGGAACCGCACGACGACAATTTGCCGTGTTCGCGAACTTCGCAAAACTGAATCGCTACGTTTGTGGTCGTGTGAGTTATGTGGATAATTAGCAAAGTAGTGTTGCCAGTTTTGACTGCAATGAAGAACCGAACCGGAATAGATAATCTACCTTTGAATTAAGCACAATTTAAGCACAAAATAATAGGTAAACCAAACCAAGAAAGATCTACAGCAAATAACAACTCATCAGATAAAAAGAATTATAACCTAGAAGCCATAGAAATCAATATGTTATACACTAACATAGCATCCTTACCGGCAAAATTACAAGAACTACTGGAGGCTATAATTGAAAACAAGCCAGACATCGTACTTCTGACAGAAACATGGCTGAATAGCTCTATTCCGGACAACCTTGTAAATATTCCCAACTACAATCTCATACGAACTGACCGACAAAACGGAAGAGGAGGAAGTACTTGCATTTATGTCAAACAAAAAATTGCAAATTATACGACAGTTGCGAAACGTGTAAACCACTACAACACAGCTCCAGTTGAATCTACTTGGATTGAACTCCAGATAAACAAGCTTATCTTAAATTTTGCGTGTATATACAGACCTCCAAATACCTCAAAGGACGACAGCGACCCTCTTCTTCAAGCACTAGCCCAAGCCAGCGAACACCTAAGTAACCTTTATTTATTTGGAGACTTTAACTACCCTACAATTGACTGGATAAATCCTGCACCTACAGAGAATAACACGACTGGGGGAGCATTTATAAATATTTTCCTAAATACCAGTCTAACGCAACACATAAAGGAACCAACTAGATTCAGGATAAACAATAGGCCTTCCCTGCTAGACCTACTACTTACATCAGACAGAGACCTTGTCTCAAATATCCAGTACAATCCCCCAGTGGGTGCAAGCGATCACATAGTAATAGTAGCAAAATCTCAATTTCTTCTAAATGTGACCAACGTCAAATCCAAAAGAATAAAAAATTTCAGAACTGCAAATTATGTCCCGGAAACGAATACCTTTATAATGTAGTATGGCCTGACAGACCAGTACCTGAACCATGGACAAAAATCATAGGGGAAATAAATCATTGCGTAAGCCTCTATATCCCAGACTACAAGGTCAACAAGTGCAAGTCAAAACCATGGATAACGAAGGAAATAAAGACCAAGATAAACAGGAAAAGAAAACTCTGGCATAAGTATCGCAGATCAAATAACCCACAAGATCATGCTAACTGTAGATCCACAACAAATGAAATAACCGATCAGCTAAAAAAAATGAAAACGAAATTTGAATGTGACCTTGTAAATACCAAAAGTAACAAAAACTTCTTCCGATATGTAAAAAGTTGCCTAAAGTCTAGAGTTAGCTCTCCTGTGATAAAAAACGAAAACAACGAACTTGTAAGCGACCCTAAGCTAGTAGCTGATATATTCGCAAAAGAATTTGATCGAGGACCTTACGTAAAAGGAAACACAACACCAAGCACCCAAAGACGAATTACACAAAGAACACTTACAACAATTGAAATAACAGAAAATAGACTAAAGAAAGCGATAAATGAACTAAAACCCGACATCAGTCCTGGACTAGATAACATACACCCCATCTTTGTAAAAAATACACCAGCCTTACTAAAACCGCTAACGATATTAATGAAAAGATCAATGGAAGAAGGGAAGGTCCCTGAAGAGTGGAAACAATCTGTGATAATCCCAATTTTCAAGAAAGGAGATAAATTTAACCCCAAAAACTATCGACAGGTGAGCTTAACATCAGTTTTGTGTAAACTTATGGAGAAACTTATTGCAGAAGATCTTACAGACTTCCTTCTTCAAAATGATATTATACCTCAGTGCCAGCATGGTTTTCTCCCAGGTCGTTCAACAACTTCTAACCTACTCCAGTGTGTAAATTCATGGACATCATCATTAGACAATAGCCAACCTATAGACATAATGTACTTAGATTTCAAAAGCGCTTTTGACCTAGTCCCACATAATAAATTGGGTCAAAAACTTGAGTTATATGGTGTCACGGGAAACCTGCTAAAATGGATAAAATGCTTTCTAAACAACAGAACAAGTATCGTAAGAATAGACAGTGAAACTTCATACAAATTCAAGGTCAGCTCGGGGGTACCACAGGGCTCTGTTTTGGCTCCAATACTGTTCAACTTGTATACCTGCGATCTTCCAGACAATCTGGAATCGTCCATATCAATGTTTGCCGATGACACAAAAATATATAACAACCCCCATACCAATTACGACACACTTAAAAGAGACCTTGTCAAAATTGAAAAATGGTGTAACAAGTGGGACTTACAGCTTAATGAAGAAAAGTGTTCCGTCCTTCACATGGGATACAACAACCCAATTTATTCATATAACCTAAATGGAACTGAGGTGAAATCAGTGGAATATCAAAAGGATCTAGGAGTAACTATAACTAAGGACCTCAAATGGGCAGTACATGTGGGAAACATAATTAAAAAAGCAAACTCGGTAACATATTTAGTCAAAAGAACGTTCAAAAATCCGACCCCAGATCTTCTTGAGAAGATATATAAACTCTACATCAGGCCTATTTTAGATTATGCAGCACCAGTCTGGAACCCCTACTTCGTCAAAGACATACATGCCCTGGAACAAACACAAAGAAAAATTACCAAACTATCCCCCAGTATATCAAGCTTGACATATGAAGAACGGCTAATAAAACTAAATCTAACGACACTCCAGCAAAGAAGAATTCGTGGTGATGCAATAGAAACTTTTAAGATTAATCATGACCATTACTCTGTGAAATTCAACTTTTTCACCTTAAACACGAACCAAAGCCTCAGGGGAAATAACTTTAAATTGGTGCGAGAGCGTTTTAAAAAACTTTGTCGCCAACATTTCCTGAACAACAGAATAAATAGAGAGTGGAATAGCCTAAATAACGAGTGCGTCTCCGCAACATCAACAAACCAATTCAAAAATCGCTACGACTCTTTTAAGAGTAAAAAGATGCGACAATAACTTTGAAAAAAAATGTGACAGTAAATAAGTTTAAACGGCTACGCCGCCTAGACTAAACAATTAATAATAATAATAATAATAATACAAATATAAATATATTGTTTTTTGCATGAAACAAGCTCCAAACTATTAGAGATTGATCGAAATCGGTCGTTTTCGGATCAAAACTAAATCGGAATCGGAATTTTTGGGATCGTATCGGGATTGTACCAAATTTTGTAATCATGAAAGCGCTATGAGATCGACATTAGGATTTGAAATCAGCTGCCACAAATTATTTGCGGTTTAGATTTGAATATTTCCGTTTTAAACTACTTATTGACGGATATTATTACTCTGAATTTTTATGGAGTACCATATAAGTGATTAAGTTAAAATGGACGAAAAAAATATAAAATAAACCAAAAATTAATTAAAAACGGAACATGACTGTTGACAAATGTCGAAAATTCACATCGATTTCAAAACTGCAAAGCGTAAAAAGTGGTCAAAACGAACTCAGTCCTCATGAAAATGTAATATTTCATATCCTATAAACTTTCAATGGCTGGTAAAATACCATGTTAACATTCTGCATTCTGAACAAGCAATATAATTTATTTTTAACCTTGATCACCATGTTGGTTCAGACAACAGGTCAAAGGGTTTTGATTAATTATTGAATAGATTACTTGATTTTTTTTATAGCTACACGGATATATTTTTGCTTATGGATGTGGAATTACAAATAAATAATTTTAAGATATTAATCAATAAATCAGAATGAGCTACTTATTAGATCATTATCATGTTAAGAATTACAGTAGAAATTTGATTGTGTAGGTTCAGACATTTCTGGAATTATTCATTAATCATAGTAAACTGACAGTTAAGAAGTAGGTATAATATGATTAAGTAGGTATATTATTTACTTAAACCCAACTAAATATAATGCTTTAAGAATTAAAAGAAATATTTAAACTAGTTAACCAAGATTATTCTTGTCCAAGGATTGCTTTTTTTAAATTTAAAAGTTTTTGTGCATTTTAATGTCAAATTGCGCTATTAAAAATATATATATTACATAATATATCATATTTAGAACGGGCACTTAGTTGAGAACAATTAAAATCGATAGAAATTACACATTACCTTAATACCTAAAAATGTTAAAAGATTAACAAGCAAAAGGTATTTTAAAAAACAATTACAGAATTGTAAGTCATAGGACTATTTGAGACTATTGCTAGATTTCTTAAAATTTTTAGTTACCCACTTATTCTGGTTCCAAAAAAAAAAAAGGAAAAAAAAAGAAAAGAAAAGAAAGTGATATTGTGAATCGGGTAGTTTTAATAAAGATGATCTCTATATTCTACTATTTAAAGTGTAAGCTAAACAAACACATAGGTATAGGTGTTCCACACCCAGGTACCCAGGTGTATTAAAAGTATATGTTGAATTATATTAAATATTTCTAAACTCTTACATGCCACATTGTATTGTGAAGTAAATAATACAGCCACTTACCATAGAAACTAAGTAGTTCTTTTTCTAAAATGGTCGGAACCATAAGCCATCAAGACCTGTACGGCCATAAATAGAAATTAGCGAGTTGATTTCCAAATATAATAAATGATGATATTTCATCGTAGCGTCATATAATTTTTCATTAATTAAATATATTTTATCAACCTGATCCTGTAAGACGACGACATTTTCCATAAGCATTTTTTAGTCATTGCGAAAGTCCATCTATAAATGCCTGCCTTGAACTTTTAATATTTGGATTTTGCCATATCTTCTCAACTGTGTGCCTTCATTGTGTGTGACATGTTTCAAAGTCAAAGTCAAAGTCAAAATATGCTTTATTATCAAAGATATAAATCTTGTTGACAAAGCTGAGGAACACAATATAACTTAACTATTTAAAACATCTCTCTATACTTTTTATATTAGAGCAATAACAGTAAAAAAAAATAAAATAGTAATAGATAACAGTAAAACAAGTAAGTGTATAACATGCTGAAACAAAACAATTCTATAGATTAAAGTAATAAGCATCAAAAAACATCAATCAAAAATTATCAGAGTAGTACTCCTGTAGAGTATAATAGGCCTTATCAACTAAAAGCGATTTTACTTTTGTACGGAATACACTGAGAGATTGTTCCTCTCTGGTAGCCATGGGTAGGTGGTTATAAATCTTTTTACTCTCATAAATAATTGATCTTTTCGTTAAAGTTAGTGCTGGTACTGGGAGAGGAATATCTAAACCCTGTCGCGTAGCATAGTGAGGTTGCGGATCTATAAATTTTGTCCTATTTTTAAAGATCAAGGTAACAGTTTCCAGTATAAAAAGTGACGCCAAGGTTAGAATCTTTTCAGAGATAAATATGGGCCTGCAAGATTCACGCTGCCGAAGGCGATATAGCGAGCGGATGGCCCTTTTCTGTAACACAAATACACCATCAAACAGACCCCGGCCACACATCCCCCAAAAGGCAATGCCATACCGAAGCCGTGATTCGACCAGAGCATAGTATACATTTTTAGCTGTTGGGATGCCCAGCTCCCTCGCAACGTCGGTAGTAGGATTTTTTCCCGAAACTCTCGTATTTTTGCCGCCATGCAATCATTCCATTTTTTTGGATTAGTTTCTTTTAAAGTTTATCAGAAAACTCTTAATGATATTTTTTGTTAAGTTGTGCTTTTCTTAATTTTAGCCATCATTTTTTTCTGTGGGTATTTCATTTAGGAAAAAAATCCATGGATTTTGCGATGAATAGCGTATTTTGTGGCTTTTTCCGTCCTTTTGTCTAGGCTCCTCGACTATTTTCTCGTTCGTCATTTTCTTGATGAAGGCCTTTCAAAACTCTCAATATAGTGCTCGCAGAAAGTTTCGATTAAAGTGCCACATATTTCTGCAGCATCCAATGTGGTTAGTTCAGGATTTCGTTCCCGAATTAATGTTAATCGAGATCGAGATTTTTTTTTGTAGGCGGGCAACTAGTTGAAGGTTTGTTAATATCTATCGTTTATTCAATTAGAAGCAGTTAACTACACTAAATAAACTTTAATAACTATATATTTACACAAAAGAATATCTGTTTGAACGACGATACTACGACAACTGAAAAATCGTATAAATTAATGAAAACACAAATTAGTAAAGCAGTGCGAAAACCCTGCAGGTACGCTTATTTTTAAATCTATTAAGTTGTAAATTCTCTGCTCTCTGTGTGTTGCCAGATATTTTATAATCTCTGCACTCAGAATCCCAGTACTTATGGGGATCGCCGTGCTATTTTAAATGTATTCTGCTGCTTGCAGCTTGTATAACAACGTCACCCCTTAAGTTCACTGTAGTTGTAACGGAAAAGTTTATTATACACAATGTGTAAAAAGTCCCGGACCGGCCAATTATTTAGAAAATGGCACACAATATAAAAAAACTTGCGGTATAAAAGTTGTAGGCCTTAAAAAAATCTATAAAACTAGGACACCTGTAATTATACAGGGTGCCTCAAACAGTTATGGTAAACAAAACTTTGGTTTATTTAAATGGAACGACCACTTTTTAATCATCTTTTCTGATTCCTCTAAACATTCTAAACAACAATTATGAAACAAATTTGAGTTAAAGGACATAAATACGCCGGTACCAGAATGTTTTGCGTCACTGTCATATTAATTTCTGAAAATGTCTCTCAACGAAAGGGAACATATAACTTTACTAATGATCAGAGGTTTTGAAGACCGACAGAGATCATTTACCGAAACAAAGCAATTTTTCAATATAACTTTTTAAACCGACAGCCTATATCAATATCTACAGTAGTTCAAAGATTCGAGGAAACCGGGTGTTGCAGAGATAAAGTTCGTTCCGGAAGACCAAAATCGGCAACTAGTGATGAAAAAAAATTAGAGACATTACTTTATTTTGTTCATGATCCACATTTGTTGTTAAGAAAACCTGCTACCCAAGTTGATGTATGTTTTAAATCAGTTGAAAATATTTTAAAAAACAGTAGGTAATTTTTACCCCTATAAAACAACTTTAGTCCAGAAACTATCAGAAGACGATTTCGAACGTAGAATGGAATATAGCGAAGTAATGATTGCAAAAACAGGAAGAAAATAACAATTTTTTTAATCAAATAGTTTTTTCGGATGAGGCAACATTCATGTTAAACGGGAATGTCAATCGACATAATTGTCGTTGCTGGGCTGATCAAAACCCATATTGGATGAGAGAAACACTTAACAGCCCCAGAAAGTAAATGTGTGGGCCGGTATTATTATAGATTAGTGGGACCTTTCTTTATAAAGGGGAAATTGAATGCAGAATATTATCTCCACATGCTGCAAAATCAAATTGTGCCAGCAATAACCAATACAGTAGGACCACTATTACGACATACGTGGTTTCAGCAGGACGGAGCTCTTCCTCATTTTGGGCGAGCTGTAAGAGTTTATTTAAATAATACTTGTCCTTGGCGAAGGGGCCCCATAGAATGGCCCGCTAGGTCGCCAGACTTAACGCCCCTTGATTATTTTCTCTGGGGACAACTAAAAAATAAAGTGTATGGTACAAAACCTGCAGATCTGAACAAATTGAGAAGAAGAATTATTGAAGAATGTGAATCTATTAACCAAGAAATGTGACAAAACGTCATCGAGAAATTTTATTATAACCTAGCCCATTGTCAAACTGTGGGAGGGGGACATTTTCAACATTTAATTAAATACCGACTTACTTAAATTTATTTTTGTTTTTGTAATTTTGTTATTAATTTTACTGCTTGTATTTAATTTAATAAAATTGTTATTACATTTTTGACAAAACTTGCGTGGGTACATTTAGTGCAATTTTTATGTTGTAAAAATGCAAAATGTAGGTAATATCTTACCTGTTGTATGTATGTCTTTTAACTCAAATTATTTCTTAAACTAATGGGTTTAGCCATATGACATGCTTCATAATTGTTGTTTAGAATGTTTAGAGGAATCAGAAAACGTGATTAAAAAGAGGTCATTCCATTTAAATAAACCAAAGTTTTGTTTACCATGACTGTTTGAGGCACCCTGTATAATTACAGGTGTCCTAGTTTTATAGATTTTTTTAAGGACTACAACTTTTATACCGGAAGTTTTTTTATATTGTGCGCTATTTTCTAAATAATTGACCGGTCCGGGACTTTTTACACACCGTGTATGCACAAAAAACATTTAGGTACCTACTTGCAGAATATTTTTATTCTGCCACTTCCTAGATTTGGTGATTGGTATTAAATGAGTCACTGACAGAAATTGTGGACTTTTGGTATATACCTACACTCTAAATAAGAAAAAATGCTGATAACAATGTTGTCAGAATGGCAGGTCAGGTAAGGTTAGTCAAACAAATATATTCAGTTACATATTCCAATTTTTGGCTGGAAAAACTTTGGGAAATTGTGGTTCATGTGATGGATGATAATGAAAAGATGTCTTGTCATCAATCTGTTCATATGATCTATTAGAGTGATAGATATTAGGGATGGGCAAAAAACATCGATGTTTCATCTCCAACATCGATGTTTTAGTTTCGATGTTTGTTTGATAATATCGATGTTTATTTTAAACATCGAAATAAATTCTCAACTCAAACTCTGAATGGTGTAGTATCAAGTATTAAGGCAATTCTAGAAATGACGCTACGGATACGAGTTCAATCTGTGCCATACTCTTATTCTTATTCGTAATTGTACGGTGTTTCCCCTGTCGGCCTGTCCTATTTTTAATACTGATCACTGACAGTGAACTGTTGAACCGTTGGAACGTCATATGAATTACAAAATACGAATAATATGAATTATTATAGCAAATATATGAAGTTGTGGCGTATACATCGACTTAGTTAAGTCGTTGGGCGTATATAATACCAAAGAGTTAACTGGTTGTGTTACTTTTTGATAATACCTACCTATCGTGTTTCTTTCAAATTGTGAAAAATTTTAAATATGCCTTAGCATAGGTACCTAGAAGTTTTTATGCAAAAGTAAGAGAAAGAGGGTTTAATGTTTGCTTCAAAAATTTATATTTGATAAATTAATATTTATTTTGAAAATCTATTCGAGTCGACCAAATTTACCAGCAGGTTTTTTTGACAGTGAGATTACACTATAATAGTTGATTACATACATTGATTAGCTAGTATGGAAACTAAAAATTTTCCCAGATTCACAGAGCCCACGCTTTACTGACTTGGTATACTAGTCACGCTTCGACAGCCGTAGAGAGAGGTTGTCTGACAGTGACATTGTTTTGCTCCCGTTAAAACATCAAAAAATTCAAATAAGTTTTGTTTTGTCAAAGTCATAAACAAATATTTTAATTAATTTTTTTCAACTACATGGAAGTCCAAAGCGGGGGGGATGCCTCCCGCCCTAATGAAGTTCAGCTGCCAGCATCAGAAGATGAGTCAATGTCCCCACAAGTCGTGCAGACTATGGAGGAAAGAATAAGAGAAATCGAGGAACGTATGGAGGCCAGATGGCGCAAGTTATTGAGCGAGAAGGAGACCGAGTGGTTAAGTAAAATGCGACAAGTCAAGGAGGAAGGCTTCTTAAGAATAATGGAAATCGAAGATTTAAATAAGACCATCGGAGAGTTAAAGGCCCAACTAGGTAAATACAATGAAATGATTGCTTTAAATAATGACAATACATCCAATCTAAATTCAAATAAATCTGTAAAAATTCCTACAATCAATGACATCACCTCTGACAGCACGAACAAAAAAACAGCAAATAATTTAAATAGCTTACAAGTTAACGTAAACGCTATTGAAATAGACAAGCCCGGCTCTGATATGGAGTATGACTCCATATCTGAGTCTGGTGAGGACGAACAGTGGTCCACGCAGCGAAATGCAAGAAAAAATCGCAAACGTCAGATGACAGATTCGACTAATAAGGACAATATCAAAAAAGTTGCTGGGGATTCTGCTTGGCCCAATCTCCCTAAGACTAACAACAAGGTATTGGAAAGTTATCTGGCTCAAAAAGTCTCCCAAGACAAACAAGCTGTTATAAGCCAGGCAGAACCTCCAACACAAGAGCGCGTAGCACTTAATAATGCTAAAACCCTTACTGTTGTGAACTCGGAACCACCTAAAATTAGAGTCCCCCCAATCGTCATACGTGATAAACACAAGTTTAATGATATCACCGGGCATTTGCGGTCTGTCAAGGTAGACTATGGTCGTGCAGTCACCATTTCGGAGGGAGTTAAAATCCATCCGCCAACTCCGGCAGACTACAATAAAATTATTAAGTTTTTAACAACAAACAAATTGTACCATCATTCGTTCAGGTTTCAGGACGAGAAAGAACTACACGTGGTTCTAAGGGGCGTCCTCGAAACCTGGACGGAGGAAAAAATCAAAAAAGATCTTGTTGATTTAGGTTTTAATCCCTCTAGAGTAATCCGCTGGCATAGCCGCAGCGGGTCTCCATTGCCCCTCGTACTAGTGTTTTTACCACGTACGGAAAAAACTATTTACGACCTTAGGGCCTTAGATAGTATGTCTATCCGAGTGGAGGCGCAACGGGCACGTGCTACAATCTCGCAGTGCCACCGCTGTCAATTATATGGCCACTCCCAATTCAAGTGTACAGCTCCAGTAAAATGCTTAAAATGCGCAAATGAGCATTATTCGTACGAATGCCCTAAACCCAGGGAGGAAAAAGCGAAATGCGCAAATTGTGGGGGTGACCACCCTGCTAATTACATGGGGTGTGAGCGTCACCCCAACAATTTGCGCAAAAAAGTTGCAAATGTAGTAAATAACAACAGAAACTACATTCCTAGAAACAATTTCCGCTGGGGTGAGCAGGACAACAGCAAATTGGCCAGCGGTGGCACTGAGAAGAATACTATTAACAAGAACTCGACACAGGGTCTAAGTACAACTGCGCCCAATGCAATGGAGGCCGCGATGCAAACAACTATGCAGAGCTTCCTGAATCAATTCACAAAGATCATGGAGACCCAGATGAGAACCATCATGAATACTTTTGGAAAAACCATTGGTTAAATGGTAGTGCAAACGGAGACGGCTTTTTTCAAATTAGCTACTATTAATATTAATAGTATAAAGCATCGGAGAATCGAGCTTATTGATTTTGTTGAAAGAAATGAGTTGGATGTGCTTCTTGTCCAAGAAACATGGCTTAAGGGAGAGAGGTTCTCCTTCCCGAATTACATGGTGTTCAGGAACGATCGCCTAGGCAGACGAGGGGGGGGGCACCATGATCATGGTCAAGAAGCACATCTCGGCTCAAGTTGTGCCAGGTCCTGATAATTGTCCCCACATCGAGGGGACATTCATTTCAATAAATTTTAAAGATAATAAACGCGTTTACCTGGGATCAGTTTACTGTAGTCCGTCGGTAGGTTTCTCAGGCAACTGCCTTAGAAAAATTTTCGGTAATGTTAATAGTACAATTATAGGGGGCGATCTTAACGCGAAGAACACAGTCTGGGGTTGCAGAGCTACAAATCCCCGAGGTCGCACTTTATATGAGTATTCGGAGGCTTTAAACTATCATATTCTGCCGCCGGAGGAACACACTCACATGTTTGGGCATGGTCTTCCGGATATTTTGGACATTTTTGTGATTAAGAACTCTGTTCGAATTTCACAGCCAATTGTCATATGTGATCTTAGCTCTGATCATGTGCCGGTTGTGATCGAAGTGGGCAATCCACTTGAAAGAGGCCGAGGTTTTATAACTAGGACTAGCACCAACTGGCCTAGATATAATAATATCCTCAAAACCGTTGAGCCTTTACACCTACTCCGCAATTCGGTTGACATTGAGAACGCGGTGAGCAAGATCACAGATGACATAAATGAGGCTCTTGCTCAATCATCGATTACAAAGGTGTCCCAATATTCAAAATACGGGGCTTTGACTGATGAGATTAGACAGCGTATTAAAATCAAAAACAGGCTCAAAAACAGAGCGTATCGTACTGGAGATCCTCAAATCAAAGCGGAGGCAAACAGAGAAGCCGAAGCGATTAGACTTCTTCTCATCGAGAGGCAGTCTAATCTTTGGGACGACAAAGTCCAAAGTCTGTCGATTGAGGACAACTCAATTTTCCACATGTCCAGAACTCTGACAAGAGGTGCTAAAGCCCCTATGTCATACCTGAAAGACCAGAGCACAGGTGAAACTTTCACAAACGCTAAAGATAAAGCCGAATTGCTCGCAGACAAGCTTTGCGAGCAATTCAGCGAAAATCCCACCACTGACCTGCTACGTGATGAGAGGGTCTCCAGAACGATACATATATACAAAACCATGGTTCACCCGCAGCAAAACTTTGCTGAGGTCACGCTGGATGAGGTAAAAACGCTGGTTAGCAATCTCAATATCAGGAAAGCCCCGGGTTTTGACGGTCTGAGAAATGCGGCGTTGCGAAATCTACCTGACAGAGCTTTGGGGAATATAGTGAATCTATCTCAGGCAATTATCAAAGAAGGCCATTTCCCGAGCGTCTGGAAAAGGGCAAAGGTGATTCTAATTCACAAAAAGGGCGAAGACCCTACTGTACCCTCAAGCTACAGGCCTATCAGTCTGTTATCAAGCCTTGGAAAAATTACAGAAAAATTGATTTTAGCTCGAATAAATAGTTTTGTGTTCGAGCACAACGTTCTGCCTAACGAACAGTTCGGCTTTAGAAGCGAACATTGCACAGTTAGGCAGACAACGAGGCTCACGGCCAACATAATGATGGGTTTCAATAAAAGGGAACACACGGGGGCGGTCTTCCTTGACGTTAGCAAAGCATTTGACAAGGTCTGGCATAATGGTCTCTTGCTAAAATTAATAAGACTCGGAGCTCCGAACTACCTCATCAAGGTAGTAGGCTCTTTTCTAGAGAATAGAAGTTTTGCAGTCTCGTCGGAGAACGCACTCTCTTTGAATAAACACATCAGGGCGGGAGTGCCGCAAGGCTCACCTCTCTCCCCGATGCTGTATAACATTTATACGCATGACATTCCGCGAGATAGGCAAACGCAGCTTTATTTATTCGCTGACGACACTGCAATAACTTCCACTTCTAAAGAACCGCGGCTAGTCGTCACACGTATGCAGCGCCATGTAAACCAATTGGAAAAATGGCTTTCTAATTGGAAGATTCGTTTGAATCCTTCCAAGACAAAAGTCATATTTTTCACCAAAAGTCGCGTTAGACGGCCCGAAACGAGGCTCAGAGTCGGTGGGGTGAATTGGTGCCAGGAAGTGAAGTACCTGGGACTTATCTTCGATCAAAGACTGAATTGGAGGTTAAATTCTATTAATAGAATCAAGGCAGCATTGCGTCAATTAAGCTCAATCTACCCCCTGCTTCACAGGCGGAGTAGACTTAGTAATCGAACCAAAGTTAACCTCTATAAGGTGTTGGTCAGGCCGGTACTTACTTATGGAGCAGCATCTTGGTGCAATATAAGTAAGTCCGAGCTGAATAAGTTCCAGGTGATTCAAAACAAGGCGCTGAAACTCATCGCAAATGCTCCAAGATATACCATGAACCGTGTTTTGCATCAGGACTTTCGAATACCGACAATTAACGAATTCTTTTTAAAAATAATCACAGACTATTACAGACGTACGGACGTATCGACCAATATACTAATAACGGACTCACATACGACGGCCAGACCAAACTCTACATACAAACTGCCGAAAGATTGGCTCCCCGTTGGCATAAATCTCTAACAGTAGAGAAGCACTATGATTATACAGTAGAGAAGCACTACCATGATCGTCTAACAGGCATGCAGCAGGCGCTAAGAACTATGCAGCTTTCCAGCATTCATCCAATAAAGCAGCAGTAGCCGAATCAAAATTCATAATTAAGCCACAAGACCCAAAAAGTTTTCGATGAGACAACAGATGTCAAAGGATATTCCTGACGTAAAAACCCAATCAAGACCCCGTATATACTTGGTATACTTTTGTATACAACTAATAGAAGCTATGTACATTTCATGGGATTTATCTGCTCAATGGTCTCAGAGAGAGCAATAAGTTTAATAATATTAAAACAACGTATATAGAGTGTGTCATGGCATTTTATATTGTGCCAATGTTTTTTAAAATAAACGTGATTAAATCATAACTAGGAAAAATACATCGAGGTTTTTTATTCGATGTTTTTCAACATCGATGACTATAGTTTCGATGGTAACATAACCCAATACCCAATACCTACCTATACTCTATACCTACTGGTTGGTAAGTGTGTACACCTAAAATATAAATATTACAGGGCGTGAAGAAACATTGACTACGCCGGGAGCTAATATCCAAAAATTTGTGCGTGGTCCTTTAAGAGTTTTTAGCTCATTAGCATGCCAGGCAATTTATCAATAAATATGTTATTGACTCTCACCTAGAATGATTTCAAAAACTAATATACCTAATTGACAGCTAAAAACAATAGCAAAATATCTACGATTCGTAGGTATACAATTTTATTAATCGACTGTCAGGCTATAGAATAATTTTATTTCAGAAACAATAAACAATGTAAGATAATGACTTACCAATCTCTTTGAAGGTTTTATTAAAGGTCTATTCATTCCGTTCATTTTATGATAAAGTCCACACGCGTTGCACAGGTAATGTCCTGTACCGTCTCGTCGCCACAAAGGAGTTGATATTGCACCACAATTTACACATTCTCGTCCTTCGCCCCATTGAAATTCTAGATTAGGATCTGAAATGAAATGCTGTTATAATATTTAAGATTCATGGTAATATACACAAAATAGAAGAAAGCAATGCCTCAGGCGTTGTCGCAAACTTGTGGCAATTTTGTTGCGTAAATAAATAAGCTACTTTTATGCTTGCACGCCTAATTGATTTACCATCGTATGAAATTAGAATTGCATGAACATCCTTCAGATCTAATATTGAGTGCATGTGAAACGCTATGCAAGATAGGAATCAACGAACCAACTTGCAAAATGCATATCTACATTATAAAACTCGCATTGCCTTGATATGCCAGACAGAGGCAAGACGCAAGGTAGCAATACTGAGGCGTTGTCGCTAGTTTAAAGTAAGCAGTTTAATTTCAAGAAGAAAGATTAGAACCGGTGCTATTGTTATGCAAGCCTAATTATTCGATACGCGACATTTGGCGCCGCTGTTTCGGCGTAAGTAGATTTTGGCGTCGGCCGTTTTGGCGCCCGGACTAATTATTAATAATACATATGAGGCGCCTAATTCCAAAACTAGTTCAATCCACTATAAGGGAATTTTCGGGTGTAATACCACGAGTGCTTTAAAATTACCGATAATTTTTTACGAATTAATTTAATTAATTTGTAAAGAATAAGTATTCCACTCACGTATAAAAAATCCCATAAGGACAGTGGTATTTTCGAAAACTTACAGCGAATATACAAAATCGAAAACACCAAAATGAAAATACCACTTGTCAGTGTCACTTTGTTGCGAAAATGCCACTTGTCAGTGTCACTTTGTTGACAAATTTCTATTTATTATTTCAAAGTTGACAAAATGAATGTTTTTGGATTCCTGAAATATTCCTTTAAATACCATGCGTGCTTTAAAACTAACCGGATAATTTTTCACTTATACGTGTTTTCTTTACAAATTAAAGAAAACACGCATTCGTAAAAAATTATCGCTAATTTTAAAGCACTCGTGGTATTACACCCGAAAACACCTTATGGGATTTTTTATACGTGAGTGGAATATTCAGGAAAACACACAAAAGTTTCAAACGTTTCGCAGCTGACCGACTGACTTCCAAATTCGTATATATTATCGTGGCACCTATCAACACTGATTCATATCTAATAGAACAAAAACTGTATCACCAGAACCTCAATATTAGGAAAAAGAAGATGGATTAAATCAGTTTTGAAACCACACAGTGAATAAAGAAAGTCTTGAATATGTCGAAATGGAATTAAGACTAGTTTTGAAAGAGTAAAAACAAGTTTTTTTATTCGAAATTATTTGGTACAACTTAAAACTCAATAAACAATTCTTAAACATTTTTTTTATTGTATTAAAATTAAATTCGTCCATCGTCTCTTCCACGGCCATGGCATCGAACCCGTCATCCAAAGTTTCAGTATCATACTCATCCATATGATACTCCGGTCCAAAGTGTGTTTTTTAAAAGTTTATCTACATTATTTAGCTTTGCTTGTTTAACTGGAACTTTCTTGGGAAGAAGATCCGGACTGATGAATGCAAAGGATTTTTCTTTTTTGAGTACCAACATGTATTGTCCTAAATCACTTCGATAATTGACTTCACCTTTTACCATTACAGTTTTTGCCGCTGATTTCTCGATTTTATTAATTGAGATTCGTTTAGCAAATCAGAAGAAAGAAGAATTTGATAATATGCCTTATTTAATTAGAATACAGCATGACATTATAAATAATACATTTTGACAACCATACATGACAATCTAACCGACTGGTACAATAAACAAACAGGTATATCAAATATAGCACTATCGCTACCAACATTAGGATATGAGCAACCTTATAAAACAAAATCCTTATAATAGCGCCATTAGCGTCTGGTTAAAAAACTAAACGAACGGGGAAACACCTTCACCATTTAAGTTATCCTAGCCTGCTATTACAGCCTGAAGTTAAACTAATCTGATTTAAATGATCCTGCTTTGCAACCGGTTCACTTTGAGATCGATTGGTCGGTAGTGGTAAGGGGGGGGGGGGGGTAGTGATTTTTGACAATAGAACACGGATCAGTTTAACTAAATCGACCCTGAATAGATCCACAGGGGTCAATAGAATACGGCACAGAACTGTTCGATAAATTTTGACAATCCGTTGGTTGTCATCCAAACTAACCTAAACTTCAGAGAATTATCTGAAAAACTAAGACATCCGTTTTTCATTTTATAACCACCTTTGACCAAGATAATTTTTGATATCTCGGTACATTTACACTAAATAAATACATTTTTGATTTATCATTAACCGAAAACCGTTTTATATTAACCTTAACCATAGAATTTAAAACGGTAATTTAAAACTGCATTAGGATTACCGATAAGAAAGGCATCAGTGTAAATCAGAGATCAAAGCGGTCTCAAAAGCCTGCCGGGTAACAGGCACAGTCCGCATTATAAAAGCACCGGCAAACACTTAAAAATTTATCAATTGCCTGCTGCATCGCGTAGAGGATTTACTTCCCTCTGGAAAATTTCAAGAATCAATATAGGAAGTGCCTGTTTTTTTTTCTTAACTAGTATAGTAACTGTGTATACTAAAATAATAATAATGATTTGAATAATATTTAAACTTTTAATGTAAAGCAATTAATCCATTTTGTTATATAGGGTATAGATTGCTCAGTTATTTATAAGATCAAAAGTTCATATAAGCATGGGTCCGCAAGCCCTTCATTTTTGAGATACAGGGTGTTAAAAATTTATTTTAATTTTTGTTTTTCGCAAATAATTTTTGAAATAATGTCTATATTTCCACGAAAATTGGTAACTAAGGGTCTTTTGACATGCGAAATTCGAATTTGATGTTAGTATGGCTCCCACTTTTAGAGAGCGCCACCTACGTGTCTTTTTACTCTTTTGAGCAGTCATAACTTTTTTATACGTACATGTATTACATTTTGAAGTAAAAAAATGGATTTCTTCATCATTTTAACATAAAAAAGGCATACTTGGTGGAAGTGGCTACGAGCAATCGTTCTCGAGAAAAAGAATAATAAAGAAATAAATGGCATTTATTTGCATATCGCTATGCCCATACAGAGTTTGATAAAATAGCATTTATCTCCTAAACAAAGCCGAAATCAAAAAATGATGAAAATGTACTTTGCATTAGCCAATAAAGTGCCTACATAAAAGTGTTATCAAAAGAGAGGACGGCAGTGGTGTAGATATTTTTGTTCCTGTTAAAAATTGTAACACCCTGTATCTCAAGAATGAAGGGCTTGCGGACCTATACTTGTATGAACTTTTCACCTTATAAATAACTGAGGAATCGTCCTGTAAAATATCGGACACTTATTAAATAACACTCTGTATAATGTAGGGATACGGATAGGTAAAGCCTGTCCAGAGATATAAGAAAGTTACGCTTTGCCTGACCTTTGAATGGGATTATCCAAGGGTGGCCATAAACAAACAATGAATGAATGAATAAATGCAGGTAAATTATGGTGCGTACTTAAAAATGTCTTAAAGGAAGACGTAATTTCATTATTAAAGTAATAGTTTGGTGATTTAAAACCGATTGAGATGAGAGGGTTAATCCCATAAAACAAATTATGTTCTAAAGACTGTATACCGGGTGTTTCAGGAGGTACGCTCACCCCTATAACTTTTTTACTGTTTACGTTACAGAAATAAAATTTTGTGGGTTTATATGTGATACTATTTTGCATTTTCTAACATGGCGGATGCCATTTTCTCACTTCCGGTTTACCCGGAAATGACCTCAACCTTAGATTTTTAAATGGAACACCCTGTATATTTTTGGCTTTATCGATTCAGAACACCATTCCAAATTCAACGACACCCCATACGTCACTTTTTGACATTTTAAATCATTTTAAATTTTATTTTTATTTTTTCATCTAGATTGCTATGAACTCTCTAAAATTGTTTACTTCTAAACCAAAATCTTGATAAAAATACAATTTTTAAGTTTTATTGTATTTTAAATTTTTTACAAACTTTTTAACTTTTTAAAAAGTCTTTTTCCAAAAGAACTCGATTTTTTCAAATGGAAACATATTGGCTCACTCGGGCAAAAAGATGGAGCATTTTTTTCCCAACAGTTTGATATCACACACACAAATGTCAAAGTAAAAGAGAAGAGATAATTTATTAAAAATAGCCATTAATGACAAAAAATACAAGAAGCGCAAACGGCTTTTCATTTATCTAGGTACCCATGACGCCATAATGCTCATAAACAAATAAACATAATAACAAATTTAAATTCCACCATCATTAAAATTAGTTTGACATAACAGTAGCTTGCTATTTTAAGGCCTCCACACACCGACGCGGCCACGGCCACGGTAGCGGTGGCGGCCGCGGTGGCGGCCAATCTAAACACATGGAAATAAATGAATGAAATCATACCAGCGCGGGCAGGTCTAGATCAAGCGGCCTAGGGCAGCGTTCTGATATGCGGTGACGGTCAAATACAAAGTGTCAACTTTGACTGCGGGAAGTGACAGTAGTAATGGCAAATAATATACTAGAATTATTAATAGAAAATGTTAAATTATCTCCTTCCACATCGTCTATCATAATATCAAATAATAGAAATAAAAATGAAACCTGGACGTTTAAAAATATATTTTTGTATACATAAAATCTGTAAACGGAAACTATCTTACCGCTCCACTCACCGCTTTGGTGTGAATATGCCCGACCGCTAATATGATCGCCACCGCGGCCGCCACCGCTACCGTGGCCGTGGCCGCGTCGGTGTGTGGAAGCCTTTATCGTTTGATTTTTCTGTCAGTAATAATAATTCTAATTCGGTCAGGTATTAGTAATTTCTAAATAAAATATTAAAATGGAAACTTATAACAGAAACGAAAAAATCGATATGGTACTAATTTATGGCGAATGTTTGCAAAACACTACTCAAGCGGCCAGGGTGTATGCTGACAGGTTTCCCGAGAGACGACACCCCTCGAGACATTACTTTCCTAGACTCGTTCAGAAGCTGAGGAATGAGCCCGAACCCGAAGAAGAACAAATTATTATTAACCAAGACAAGGAAATTGATGTGTTGGCATATGTTGAGGCATACAAAACAGCATCGCTTAGAGAAATTGCTTTAGAATGCGCGATAACTGTCTCTTCGGCCTGGAGAATTTTACATAAATATAAGTATCACTCATTTAAATATCAAATCCACCAGCATCTTTACGAAGATGATTTTGCCAGAAGACTGGAGTATTGCAATTGGTTTTTGGACAAAAATAATGTAGATCCGACATTTCCATGTAATATTTTATATTCGGACGAAAGTAGATTTACTAACCTGGGAATGTTTAATAGAAATAATAAAAGGTATTGGGCTCAAGATAATCTACACCTAATGCAGGAAGGTAATTTTCAAGCGAGGTTTGGATTTAATTGTTGGCTTGGCATTATTGGAGGTAGAATAATAGGCCCAATTTTTTTTGATGGGCACTTAACTGGTGAAAGATATCTTCAATTCCTCAGGAATGAAATTGAGCAGTTTTTAGATGAGCTGCCACTACAAGACAGGATAAATATTATCTTTCAGCAAGATGGTGCGCCGGCACATAATGCTCGTGCAGTCCAAGAGCATCTTAACGACAGATTTGGAGAAAATTGGATTGGTACTACTGGCCCTGTTAGATGGCCTCCTAGGTATGTAAGAAATACATTAATAGTGACTTAAATAACTAATGATTATTATTTATCAGGTCGCCAGATATTACCCCATTGGATTTTTTTGCGTGGGGTACAATCAAAAATGAGGTATACAACACTCCACCTGCCACCAGAGAAGAATTGGAAAATCGCGTAAGAGCTGCCATTAACAAAATTACACGGGAAAATTTACAAAATGTGGTAAGGAAAACAATTCAAAATGTTCGCGCCTGTCAGGAAGCACAAGGAAGGCATTTTGAACAACTGGACTAACTAAACCGTTCTTATTGTTTCAATGAATATATTAAATTTGTAATAATTATGTTCATTTGTTTATGAGCATTATGGCGTCATGGGTACCTAGATAAATGAAAAGCCGTTTGCGCTTCTTGTATTTTTTGTCATTAATGGCTATTTTTAATAAATTATCTCTTCTCTTTTACTTTGACATTTGTGTGTGTGATATCAAACTGTTGGGAAAAAAATGCTCCATCTTTTTGCCCGAGTGAGCCAATATGTTTCCATTTGAAAAAATCGAGTTCTTTTGGAAAAAGACTTTTTAAAAAGTTAAAAAGTTTGTAAAAAATTTAAAATACAATAAAACTTAAAAATTGTATTTTTATCAAGATTTTGGTTTAGAAGTAAACAATTTTAGAGAGTTCATAGCAATCTAGATGAAAAAATAAAAATAAAATTTAAAATGATTTAAAATGTCAAAAAGTGACGTATGGGGTGTCGTTGAATTTGGAATGGTGTTCTGAATCGATAAAGCCAAAAATATACAGGGTGTTCTATTTAAAAATCTAAGGTTGAGGTCATTTCCGGGTAAACCGGAAGTGAGAAAATGGCATCCGCCATGTTAGAAAATGCAAAATAGTATCACATATAAACCCACAAAATTTTATTTCTGTAACGTAAACAGTAAAAAAGTTATAGGGGTGAGCGTACCTCCTGAAACACCCGGTATATAGGCACTCTAGTTAGTTTTAAGCTTCGTAGTTATTCTTACTTCGTGTGTAATACAGCGTTTGTTTAATCGTGTGTGAGTCATGGAAAATATGTGCGAGCCCAATGTATCTCAGGAGATAACCCCGTCGAAAAGCAGAAAACACTTTTCTGTGGAAACTAAGGAAGTTATAAACAATTTTATTCAACTCTCATTGAACGTGCGGTCAGCAAGCAAGCAGCGTTAGAAGAAACGGCCACATTAACAAAAATTCCAACATCAACTGTATAAAAAATTTTGAATAATCCTATTAGCGAGGAAAAAAAGAACCGATACTGGCATTTTCTCGAAGGTAGATGGAAGTAATCAGGATACAATACGCCGTAAAATTTACAAGTTATATACGAGGAACAAATCGTGCCTACATTAGATAATTTAATTAAGAGGCTTGAAAAAGATGAAACCGGCGTTAAATGTGACAGAACAACGTTATGGAAGTGTATCCAACACATGGGTTTCAGATTTAAAAAAATTAACAGAAGACAAGTTTTAATGGAATCCAGTAGAATTCGGGAATGGCGATCCGAATAGGTATCTACAAAAAAAATAGGATTTATAGAGGTCAGCAAAGGCCGATTATTTACTTAGATGAAACCTGGTTCGACACATAATAGGTATGATACCCCGGAAAAGCGGTTGACTCAAGCGACAAGTGTAAAACATGCGCGCCATCAAAAAGAGGTAAACGAATTACATTTTTGCATGCTAGATGTAAAGACGGATGGATTCTAAATGGACTTTCTCTGTCTGCAAAAAAACATTAAAGATTCTTCTCTGGATTACCATGAGGACACCACTGCTAATTTATTTGAAGATTGGTTTAACAACAAGCTAATTCCAAGTATACCTCTGAATAGCGTAATTGTAATGGACAATGAAAGCTACCATAGTAGGCAGTTGACCAAGACTCCCTCCTCAAATGACACAAAAGCAACAATCCATAACTACATGTATGATAATGACATTTATTTTCAGGAAGATTATACCAAAAGGCAATTAATTGAGGTTTTACAAAGTTTAAAACTACAAAAGGAATACTGCTGTAATAAGTATGCAAAAAATCTAGGGCATACAGTTTTAAGGCTTCCACCATACCATTGTATATTTAATCACATCGAACATGTTTGGCACCAACTGAAATCTACCATTCGTCGTAACAATATTTGCCCTACTATTAACTCCAGTGTACCTGAGCTGATAGAAACTAAAGCTTTTAACATCCCTTCACAAAGTTGGGCAAATTCTGTTACACATGTTGAAAAAGTGGAAAAATCCTATATCCATGTAAACAATATAGCACAAATAATAATTAGAACAGAAATGATGATAGCGATAGTGATATTGATATATTAAGTGAATAATTATTATAAGTGCCGAATAATTTGTATATTTTTGTAATCGTAAATATAATTTTTATTAATAAAATAACTTGTAATTTCACATTTAAACATAAATAAAATATTATTTAATGTCTTACTTATTTTTATTACAAACGATGATTAAATTCTAAGCAACATACGGACCTGTTCGGCCATATTTCAATTTTACAGCTGGCCCGGGTCTTTCCTAATAGGGATCAGTTAGTCACTTTCTTATATCTCTGAACAGACTTTACCTATACATGTTTTTATTTATGAACTTAATTTCCTATACTTATTAATATTTTTTTTTAATTTTCACTCAGATTACATAGGCAGGGGCGTCATATAAAATTCAGTTTAGGGAAAAAGGGAAAGCAACTTATCTTTCATGAACTACAGATCCATTTTGTTTGCGAACGAAAACAAGAAAATTGCAAATTCTGAAAAAATAATAAAATTCGTCTAAAACTGTTGACAGAAAGTCTTTGCTTTTTTAAAAGTAAGTTATATTCAGAGCAAATATCCTTTATATAACTAAGTTTCACCACTTTGTAAAAAAAAAGCAAAGGAAAAAAACTGGGTTGTGATTTGTGATACCTAATAGGACAACTATTGTGACTAACTAGTTCCTCATTTTGCGGTCAATTTTTGTAGTGGTTTAAACATGTTTGCTGTTCTTTCTACATTTTTAGAGTGTTAATTATAATAACCATTAAAAAAGTTAAGTTCTATTTCAATAACAATGATAATTTGTCTCTTTTTTAATTTTCAGTGTTTAAGTTTTGACAAATATGATATACATTTATATTTACATAAATATAAATTATATATTTTTTCAAATCATTTCGAAGTAGGTACCTACAACGTTTTAACATAAAATAAATATATTTTTTAAATTTCAATTTTGTTTGAAAACTTATAGGGTAAAGTTGGTAGAGATGGCCTACCTTTATAACTCGAAAACATTTTTTTTTTTTTTTTTTTTTTTTTTTTTATGATAAGGCACAGCACTACAGGATAAATCCTTTATGGCGCTCTAGGAGCGGTGCGTGTGCGCAGGAAACGATTCACGTTGGTCTTGAATCTTTGGAGACTATACTCGTTGGGGAAGACGATCTCAGGGAGGTCGTTCCAGAGTGATGACGTTCTCCAGATGAAAGAATTTTGAAACAGTGTCGTTCGAGGGACACTAAGCTGAACCACGTACTGGTGGGCTGCAGTGGCTCGTCGTGTATTTCTACCATGCACCGCTCTGGGTGGTATTAAGCGGGCAACCTCAGTTGAACACTTGCCATGAAAATATTTGTAAAATAGACTCAAGTCGCCAACCTGCCTTCGATGTTCAAGGCTTTCCAGGTTGTTTGTCAGACTATGGTCACCGATCAAGCGAATGGCTCTTCTTTGAATGGAATCTAGCAATCTCAGGGTATGTTTAGGAGCAGAGCCCCAAATATGCGAACAGTACTCCAGTGATGGTCGAATTTGGGCTTTATAGAGCATCAAAAGTTGTTGGGGTGTATAGAGGTTCTTTGTTCGGAAAAGTACTCCAAGCTTTTGCGAGGCTGCCTGAGCAATGGCCGCAACGTGGCCATGCCAAGACATATGACTATCCAGATTAACGCCCAATAAATGAATTGATGAAGCCAAGGGAATTGAGTGTCCCGCCATAACTATATCCGGTTCTTCAACATTAACTTTTTTAGAAAAAACTGCCGCCTGGGTCTTTTTAGCGTTAAATTCTACTTGGTTACTGTCACCCCAAGACAAAATTTCTTCCAGGTCTTTGTTGAGATGTGAGACCTCTTGCTGCCTATAGAGATGTGCATTAGAAGCCGATGTCCGAGCATTCAAAGTAAAAGTTGAAACAAGTGTGCTGTCATCAGCGAAGCTATATATAGGATTTTTAGTTTTTTCCAAAAGATCGTTAATGTATAGTAAGAAAAGGGTGGGCGACAATATAGAACCTTGAGGGACTCCGGCGTTGATGTTAAATGTGTCTGAAAGAAATCCGTCCATCGCCACTCGCAGAGAACGGTCTTTAAGAAAGCTCGACAGCCATGAACAAAATTGAACCGGCATTCCGTATGCTCTCACTTTAGTTAGGAGCCCCTCATGCCATACTCGGTCAAAAGCCTTGGAAATATCCAGTGCTACCGCCCGGGACTCACCATGGTGTTCTATTGCGTTGTTCCAAACATGAGTAACATAAGCGAGAAGGTCTCCTGTTGATCTAGACTTACGGAATCCATACTGGCGGTCACTAATAATGTTGAAGCCTTCCAGGTATTTTAGTAATTTTTCGTTGATAGCCTTCTCCATAACTTTTGATATAACCGAGAGCAATGCGACTGGACGATAGTTGTTTGGCAAGGTCTTCTTGCCTTTTTTGGGTATGGGCTGGACTCTCGCAGTTTTCCAGCAAGAAGGAAATATTCCTTTTTTGTAGGATAAGTTAAAAAGCCTACAAAATACCGGTGTCAGTTCGTCAGCGCATTTCTTAATTACAATGACTGGAATATCGTCAGGACCAGAAGCCTTTTTAGTGTCGAGACTCCTCAAGATTCGCTTAACATGGCGGTGGCGAAAGACAATCTCGGGCATTCTCGATTCTACAGGGGTAATGTTCGGTGGAGTACTTCCCTGAAAATTTACCGTTGAATGTGAAGAGAATAGTTCCGCCAGTAAGTTTGCTTTTTCCTGTGCTTTGGTCGCAATGGTGCCATCAGAACGTGTTAGAGGTGGAATGGTTGACTTGGTAAAGTTCTGACTGACGGCTTTAGCTACCGACCAAAATGATTTTGAGCCGCTAGGACATTCAAGAAGTTTGTCTCTGATCCTCTGGTTGTGTGCTTCTTTGCTTTGGTTTATCGTTTGCTTGCATTGGTTTCGAGCGTTAACAAAGATGGTACGATTTTCGGCGGTAGGATTTTTACGCCATTGTCGGTAGAAATAATTTTTTGATTTAACAGCTCGTTCGCAATTTTTGGTAAACCAAGGCTTGCCGTTAGAAGGGCACTTTTTTGAGAAAGGGATGAAGGCTTCCATACCAGTAAGGATAACCTCCGATATTTCTGTTGCACAGATGGATGGATCATCAGAGGTAAAACAAACGTCCCGCCAAGGAAAGGTTCGAAAATGGTCCCTTAGGTCCTCCCACTTAGCTGATGTATAATGCCATATCTTGCGTGGTTTAGGAGGCTCTTCAGCACTAATTGGTAGTTTGCTCAGTGCCGAAATAAGGTTGTGGTCAGATGTTCCTAACGGCGGCTTCACGGTGACAGTGTACAAGTCGGGGTTTAAAGTTAAGAAAAGATCCAACAAACTAGCAAAATCACCATCTCGGTCTGGAATCCGAGTTGGTTCACCCACCAGCTGGGTGAGGCCAGAGCTGATGGCAAAGGATTCGGCTTCACGACCTTGTTCGTCAGTCATGTTTGAGTATTTGAGCCAGTTGACATTATGAATGTTGAAGTCGCCAAGGATGACAACTTCGGAATTGGGATGGTGGGTTTGCAAAAAGTCGATAGTATTAGCAAGAGAGGAGAACAAGTCTCTATAATGGGTATCGCCTGGCGGTCGGTAAAGGCAGCAGATGAATTTAGTAATTCTCTGCGTTGATACTTTAAACCACATTACATCAAAGTCGTTAGGCTCGAGTGTCTCCTCTCGTTGACAAGAAATATCACTCCGGACAAAGAGACAAAGGCCAGAATTCCGCCTAAATCGGTGATGAAAGTCGTACCCAGGATATAAATAGCTGACCGTACTAATCGATGATCTGACTTTGGTTTCGGTTAGTGCAAGTACATGAGGTTTGGTAGATTGTAGATGTTGATGGACTGCATTGATGTTGGAGTTCAGTCCTCTTATATTGCAGAAGTCAATTTGGAAGTTGCTAATCTCGGGTCTTTTAACAACTCCAGTTTTCACACCATTTCCATTTAGATTATTGTTCGAAGGACCCGCATGGCTACTGGACATGGTGGATGATTGGATAATCTCGCTTGATAAGGCGCCAGGACCCGCCCCCACCCGGAGATCCGATCGGGGGGCGTTTTTAACTCCGGAATTTATTGATCTTGGAACCATCATCACAGCATTTTTTGTATATTTCCCACCCTGGAAACCGGAGACATCGGCACAGTGACGAAACGTTAGCTCAAAGAGCAACTTCACGCCACCTAAGCCGATGCGATGGTATTTCACCGGGCGATGTCGGGTGAGCCAACATCTACCATCTTGCATATACGATTATGTGGTTTGTCCAAACCCAAATCAGTTGTTTATGCTAAGGTCCGAAAAGTAGTGTTGCTGCTGACAATTGTCTGGTTTTGACAAAGTTTTGTGATCTTTTTTTGAGGTAGGTGTAAATTTTTATACATGATTACGCTATAGTCTGTAAAATCATTAATATTTTTTTATTTAATTTGCAATTTGGCCAAACAATTGTGGAATGCATGTCCTACAATATTCTAACCTCAAAACACATGTACCTGTTCATTTATAAAAACTACATGGTGGGGCATCTTATACCATCTTTTGGTATAGATGCCCCAGTCAAAGTGGGTAGAGATGGCCTGTTAATATAGTACGTAATTTTTTTCAGTTTCAAGTTCATTATGGCATCCACCGAAGTTGAGGACCTTACTATGCTAGACGACGGGGACTCTGGCAATTCAACTGAAAATGATGAGTGCGCGGGATGTGGAGAGAAATATTCCCAAACCACCAGAAAATATGACTGGGTAAAATATATACACTGTGAGCAATGGTTTCACGATGGATGTAGCAAATTTGTTAATTTTTGCGATTCCTGTGGACGAGTAGCTACTAAAAAGAAGACCTAACTTATTTTGCTCGTTATTTTGTATTCGAGTACATAGGCCATCACTACCACCCTGTGTGGGGCATCTTACCCAACCCCTGAGGGAGAGATGGCCAATTACAAAAATTTTTCTTTATGTATTTTCGTGAAATAAAACTTGTTATTTTTGCATCTTTTTATAAATATCGTAACTGAATGAAGTTCCAATTACTGAAAAACATGCTCATTTTCTTTATTACTTATTTGTTTAATGCTTAGGCCAGGTTAAAAAAGGTGGGGCGTCTCTACCAACTTTACCCTACCAAAAAAGTATCAGAAATAAAACAAATATAATAATAATTTCTATTCAAAGGGGCATATAATAGCAATCAAAGTTTATCAAGATCATTTTATTTTCAATCGCGTTAAGGTCCCCCACCAAATATTTTTTTTATTTACACCTTGTTACACAATAGCATATTAATTATTTATTGACTTTGAGTAAAAGTGAAGTGACAAGATGTAAAAGCATAAACGTAGATGTGTATGTTCTATGTTAATATTTTTTTGTATTTTTTACAGCGGTGGAAAACAGATGTTTTGTTGTTTATGAGAACGATCTGACCACAGACTAATCAGGCTTCAAAACTAATGACGTGGCTTTTCAATTCGCCTTCACATTATATTTAAATTGTAACTTGAAATACCCAAGTGGAATATCATTAAGTTTAGACCTATTTCAAAGATTTTTTTTTAATTCATCCAAACTCTTGTGTCTATGTTCTCGTGGTTTCTACAATTGCAATTTATGCCAAGTTGCGGAAAGCATTTAATATTAAGAAAAAACTGACCAGAAAGTTTTAATTGTGACAGAAACATCTAACAATGATATTAGCAAATGTCACAATATATGTTGTCCGGTTAATTGATCCTTTAAGCTGGATTTATAAACCCGAAAAGTTGGTGAGGTTGGTTCCTAACTCCGAGCATAAAAATTGGTTATCTCGAACTACCCGGGAAGTTTTCGACCCTTACAAGAGCTTTACATGAACAACATGAACGAGTGTATAAGTGGAACTGAGTGTTCCCTTTAGTTTAAATTGAACTCCGATTTCCAACACCAACAACTGAACCTCAACCTCGCCATCTTTTCGAGTTTATAAATCCAGCTTTATGATTAAAATCTGTTTGTAACTTAAAAGTAAAGATTTATAGTTTTATTGTAAATAATAATAATAATAATAATAATAATAGTATTAACAAATATATACCTCCATAATAATAGAGTATTAAATCAATACATTCATAAATAGTTCTTATATATTGGAAATATAGAAATAATCCACTAAAGCCACTTAAGGCTAGTGTGTGGATCATTCGCCATATTTGCATAATATTCAAAACTAATTAAACCTATAGTATAATCCTAACCTACTGTATTAGTTAACGAAAGAGAAAATAAAAAAATAAATTCGGACTGAGGAAAAACTAAAAAAGAAAAAAATTGCACATCAGTACCTACAGTGTATTTTACCAAAAGTTCTAGTGAGGTAAGATACAATAATGTACCGGTAGGTATGTAAGATTTTGAAAAGGGTTTGCTTTTTCTTTAATTTTTTATTTATCAGGTTATTTATCAGCACCACGAGATGGAGCCATCTGGCTTCATTCTCTGTATCAAAACCAATTTTTCTGTTTTAAAACAGACGCCGATGCTTTTTCCTTTTGTCAGAACCCATAGCCTCACTGATGAGCTGTTATACAGCGAAACGCGTCTGAGGATGCTTCTGGCAGAAGGAAAAAGCAAACCCTTTTCAATGTGTTAAGTTTTCGGTTACTAAACCGACAAAACGCATAGCGCTGCCTAGCGAGGACTCCTGTAATTGTGACGTTCTGTCTTTGCAGGTTTTCCTCTGATATTTGTGGCTTGATAAGTCCATGTCAGAGGGCGCAGGTATGCTTAGGAATTGGTGTTATTTATCAGCACCACGAGATGGAGCCATCTGGCTTCATTCTCTGTATCAAAATCATATGTAAGATTTGTTTAGTTTTTACTAAATATAAATATTAATGGTGATCTATTAATGTATTGGATTTATAATGTTAAATCAGTTAACTAAATCTATAAATTCGCGTGCTTTAAACCTGGGTAAGAAAAGGATCCAACTTTTTAAAAGACTTTTAAATTTTCTGGATTCGTTTCTTATCCCTTTAGGAATATTGGAATATGTATATACATATATATGTGCAAGGATAAAAAGTAAAATCATCTTTGACCAATTTTTTCTTAGCTTTCAGTGTTAGTTTGTTTATTTATTTTATGTCTAGTGTAATGTCCGTGATTAATTGTTTGTAGCTGACCCTTTTTTTTATGTTGTAAATAGAGGATTTTAAAACAAAAAATTCGATTTATATCCAACAATTTACTCTCCTGATACAGCAAATCGCTGGGATAATCTCTTTTTTTCTTATATATATTTTTTATAAAAAGTTTTTGTAGAATTGCAAGCTAATCCAAATGAGTTTTATACGCAAAGCCCCAAACACAAATACCATATCTATTATAAAACTGAGTATACCCATAGGCATCGTAGTTACGATGTCTATGAGTATACCAGTGAGTAATATAACGTTTCTAAATTTTTCAAACATAAAATATATCCTAACTTTTTAAATTTATATAAAATTGAACGTAATTTTTTAATTAATGTATTTATATGTTTATCCCATTTTAGGTACTTATCTACTTCTATTCCTAGATATCTAGTATGATCCGTCTCCTTTCTGCAAATATTTTGTTGATTTTGATATATTTTAATTTCATTATAGTAAGGTGGTATTTTCTTATTGTCATTAGGTAGTTTCATTTATAAATATACAGACTGTCCACGGATAGGGTTTACAATAGCACAAATGGATGAAAAATTTCATCTTTCGGGAAAAAGTCATTCTTGATAAAAAGTTTCGCTTGTAAAAAAAATGCAATTCACGAAGAGAAAATTTTGAGTTTTTATACAGGGTTCGAAAAAACTTCAAGAACATGATTTTTCTCCAAGAGTAAACTACCTTTATTTTTCATTTTTGACCAAAATGCCAGTTAGAAAACTTATTTATAATAACGTTTGTAATTTAAATTCCTGGCCATTTGGTTTCAACCAGAGCCATTGACTTAACACACACAATTTAAATCCGAGATTTAAAATAAATCTTTAACTTTTTTCAATTTTTAGAGGTAAATGAAAATTTTTATGGATAGCATTAGCGGTCGAAATACATACATAATCAATGACTTTATATCTTACAGAGGGGCATAAAAAATTTCAAAAACTGATTTGTGGTGTTACCAGAAATATGTATTTTGAATTTCACAAATGAAATGACCCCGGAAATATCACAACAAAGTCTTAAAATAACAAGAAATAATAATTTTATAATTTGCCATTCAAACACCCCCCCTCCATATTCAACACATTTTTCCAGCTGTAATCGAATGTGGTCAAAACTTCTTCGAATTTCTTCAATGGAAATTGTTTGAACAGCTTCAACAATTCGCTGTTTTAGAAGCTGTACGTCGTTCTCAATTGGACGGGAGTACACTAATTGTTTAAGGTGCCCCTTGGGGGCCACAGAACCGGACCATTCCGATCTGTGGTCAAATGTATTACCTATCAAGCCATTCCCTCACTACAATTGCGAAATGCGCAGAGCATCCATCTTGTTGAAAGTACATTTCGTTCCTAAATTGGAGAGGCAATTCTTCTAAGTTGTCAGAAAAGAATGTTTCCAACATTTCAAGGTAACTCCTACGGTTACACGTGTTTTCAAAAAAGTATGGGCCAATAATGCCATAATGTGAAATCGCACACCAGACATTTACTTTTTTGTAATATTGTCTTCTAGCAGGAATTCTAAAACGGGTATTATTTTTGCTCCAGTATCTAATATGTGCAGAAGACACTTTCCCGTTTGTTGAAAATGTCAATTCATCGGAGAACATGATAAATTTATGAAAATTACTGTTTCCACTTACAATTTTGTCTCCGACCCAAAGACAAAAATCCAAACGTTTGGCTTCGTCTCCTTCTTCCAACGTTTGATTAAAAGTTGGCTTAAATGGGAATATTTTGTTTGCCTTTAAAATATTCCGAATGTGATATTTTTTTACTACATCAAGTTCTTGAGCTTGTTTTTTTAATGAAAGAGTAGGATTATCAGCAACAGACTGCAATACGATTAGGGAAGCTGCGTCATTCTGATCATAGTTTTTTTTTTTTAATTGGAAACTGAACCAGTTCGCTGAAATTTTCTTAATAATTTATGTCCCATTTTTGAGACGTAAACGTTAGGATATCTTTGATTAAATTTCTCTATTACAAAGTTGTAAGAGCATTCGCCCGCACCGTAACATTGAACTAAATAAACCCTTTGCTCTAAGGTCAACATTTTCAAAACACATCAAATTCTATTTGACAACTTCAAATTTGCCCCATACGTAAAGCAAAGTAATAAAAAGGTAAAAAAATTCCTTGTTTTTACAAAAGATGGTAGGAATGCATTTAAAATTTTAAAATAAGATACACACCACCCATTATGAAAATAGAGTTTAATGAAATTTTATATTAATATTTTTATTGAGCAGCAAAATTTTCATTTAGGTACCTCTAAAAATTGAAAAAACTAAAAAAATCGAAGATTTATTTTAAATCTCAGATTTAAATTTCAAACGTTATTCTAAATAAGTTTTCTAATTGGCATTTTGGTAAAAAACGAAAAATAAAGGTAGTTTACTCTTGGAGAAAAATCATGTTTTTTAAGTTTTTTTCGAACCCTGTATAGAAAAATCAAAATTTTCTCTTGGTGAATTGCATTTTTTTTACAAGCAAAACTTTTTTATCAAGAATGACTTTTTCCCGATTTTTTTTTCATCCATTTGTGCTATTGTAAACCCTATCCGTGGACAGTCTGTATATTTACTTTCGAAATATGTTATAGATGTTCTAATAATAAAGATTTGTGTCCTGTTTTAAAATTTCAGTGTATTTGTCTGCCCAAAAAGAGCATTTTTGCAACGTGTAATTTTACATGCGATACGACTGAAAACCATGTATAAAGTTAAATGAATATTACATAACTTTTTATTTAATTTATGTTATTTTAAATTAAATTTTGAGAGATAATTATAGAAATGCTTAAATGTTTATTGAATATAACATTGCATTTTAAAAATCCCATGAAATATAACAAAAAAGACTATGGAATTTTAAAGATAATTTGACATAATAACATTATTTTTACCTAATGGTTTATTCAATTTTAGTTCTAAAATTCTGAACATTTTGTGATAATCAGTGGATATGAATTTTACTTAAACTATCCATGGCAATAGGTTACCATGGATAGATTAAGGAATTTTACCATATCTATTTTTGCAGTGTAGTTTTTAAAAATAACAAAGCTATTTAATTATCTTACCGTACGGGGAACTTCTTTGAAATCCGCCATCATACGCACTCCAGGAGCGCATCATCATATTCTGGGCATAAAACTGTCCCGCTGCCAATGCTCCAGGATGATGACCTGTCGCTCCTAAACCATGGGCAGCTGGAGCTGCCATTTCCGGGTATCCCGTACCAGTATGCCAGGCATTTTGGTGAACAGCAGTTCCTGCAACAATTAAAAAAATTAATGACATTGTTGTCTTGCTTAGATTACTCTACAGGGTGTCTCTAAAAGGTCTGCATAGATTGCTGGCGCAAATAATATGACGATCTAGTCCAACTTATCTTAGTCCAAAAGTTCATAGTTTCTAGAATACACGGCGACAAAGTTTTTTTTTTACTTTTTTGGGGTACACCCTATATAAAACTTTCTCCAAAAAAGTTGCATCTCCTCGACCCAGATACACATTTCGGTGAGATTTTCTTCGAATTCATGAACAAAAATTGGGGTGCTTGGACTAGTCGTTAACCTCGATTCCTGCGGGATAAAGTGTGAATGAAGGCAACAGGAAAGGTTCCTCGCAGCGAAAACGAAAAAAAATCAAGTATATCTTTTTTGGCACAAAAATGTTATGAAGTTTTAGATGTATGCGAAGTACTGCTGGTGGCGCCCTCTGCATTAAATAAAATATATCAGTTAATCCCTAAATTCGGCCAATTCCCCAACCCCAACCCGTTAAAGCCGCATTACAGTTGGCAAGTTTTTCTTTCTGTAGAAATTTTTTATTGCAGCAATTTTTAATTGCAGCAATGAAAATTGCCAATCGCTTTAGAGTGTGCAATTATTTACATTGTTATTAGACATGCTGCCAACTAAGTAAAATAAATTGGCAGATAACCTAACTTTTTCGCGTTGTTTTGAGTATGGACGGTTCGTTATTTATGGGAATTAAAATAAATAAACTTCGTGTAAATGGTGAGAATAACAACAAAAACAAACCACAATATAAAAATGATACAAATCTAGATCTGAATGGTAGAACCAAAAATAATTATATTTTTTCAGGTTAGTTGCACTGAAATTACCAAATAATTCCCCAAACGCTTGCAACTGAAATAAAAATAGGTCCGGAGCTATTTCTGGCAATCGCAATAAAAATTGCAACAGCTGGTTACTAAACTCGCTTTGCGCATGCTTGCAACAAAAATCCTGCAATTTTTTATTGTAGCAATAAAAAATCCCTTACTGTAAGACGACCTTTAGATCGGCATACATTTATTGCTTGATTTGACTTATTTCGAAGAGGTTGAAAATTATTTTCACGTGTAGCTCGATTCCTGTTGATTTCCCGACGAAAAGTGAAAATAGTTGGGAATAAAATTCTCTATAATATTGTACTTTTAAGAATTTTCAATATTTTCATTATTTATCGAGTTATTGCTTAATTTGACTATTTTCGAAGGGGTTGAAAATGCTTTTCACGTGTATCTCGGTTCCTGTTGTTTTCGCGACGAAAAGTAAAGATAATAAAATGGCTGGGAATAAAATTCTCTGTAGTAATATATTAAGGGATAGGATTTCCTAATGGCAAAAAATCTGAGAATGATTTTCTGATTATTTCCCAATCCCGAAATGTATTCTGAAGATTATTTACCAAATAAAAAACTAACGATTTCTGACGGGTGAGATTTTTACTTTTGACAAGGGTGATTTTCACCGGAGAGCGGGAAATTATCGCTGGATTTCTGACGAGTGAAATTTTCACTTTTGACAAGGGTGATTGTCACCGGAGAGCGGGAGATTATCGCTGAATAATCAGGTGAAAATCAACCCGCTTTTATAATGGATGAGGTAAATAATCTATAATATTGTACTTTTAAGAAGAGACCTTTTAGAGAAACCATGTACAGCCAAACCATAATGATTTCACATTTAGTTTGCGATACCTAAAGTTACTAAATAATAGTTTTAAATTGATCTCAAACCACTTTTATGAAAAGTTGTGCATAAGGTTTTAAATTTACTTACCAAAGTGTCCACTGGCAGGAGAAGAATATTGGGGCATGGCCGCTGATCTGTTGCCTGGAACGTAAACTGGAGATTGTTGAATGTGCTGGTGAAATCCAGAATTACCGTCGCTATAACCTGAAGTATTGACAGCCGAATGGAACATGATGCGTCTCCGGAAATGATGGGGATATGCTTCTAGCGCGACATCTGGAACAAACAATAGAGTAATGTTAATCTATAATTCTTTATATTTATCTGTAAAGTGAACCATCAAAACAAGGTGATTTAACTTTCTTTTCTGTTTAAATTTTACTGCACTAATGGTTCAGTAGAGAATCGTACACCAATCATTTATAAAGAATGCAATATACAGAGTGGCAAAAAACTCGCGCATAATGCCTGTATCTTTTAAATTACCTTATATACGAAAAAGTGACCTTTATGAAACTTGTTCAGTAAATTATTCCCCACATTTCTACCCGCATGAATTTTTTCTGTCATTTCTGGTTTGGTTGCCATAGGGACTAACTTACTTTTTTTAAATGAAACACCCTGCATATGATTACGTATTTGAATTTTACTGGGAAAACTCTGAATTATTTGTATTTCAAATTTTCACCTATCTGCAAGCATTTCCGAGATAATGACTGCTCAAAAATGAAAAACTTCCTAATCATAATCATTCCTACCTAATACCCACCAGTTGAGTCAAGGTGTTTTCATGACAGCGACCTAAGAGGTGTCAATTTTGAGTTCCTATTTAATTTTCTGTTGTTTGATTTCTAATTTCGTTACACTATAGTTCATCTGAATGAGAAACAACGAGTTGAAATTCTAATAATGAGAGGTTACGGAAATATGAAGAGATCACAAGATCAATGGAAAATCCAAATAGGCCTCCAATAAATCAGCCAACGGTGTGTCGAGTGGTAAAGAAATTTCGAGAAACAGGCAGTGTCAGGGAAGCCGCTAGATCAGGTCGACCTAAAACAGCAACCGGGGGAGACAGCTTTGGATGCCATGCTCTCAATACATGAAAATCCAACACAATCATCCAGGCCAATGGCAATGGATTTTAATGTGTATCGTCAGTCAGTGAAAAATTTGTTTAAGCAGGAGAAGTTGCATCCCTACAAGATAAAGTTGGTGCACGAGTTAAACGAGAACGATTTTGATAGAAGAGCTGAATTTTGTGAGCTGTGGACCTTTTTTCATAGATGGTAATTTGAATGGCGAGAAATATCTGGACCTCCTCAGGAATCATATAATTCCTTCTTGCAAAATGATTTTATTGGGTGTAAATAATGGCATAAACGAACAGGTATGGTTCCAGCAAGATGGACCACCTGCGCATTATGCAGCAAATGTTAGACAATACATAATCGAACAATTTCCAGGACGTTGGATAGGCAGAAGATGTGCTATTGACTGGCCAGCGCGATCCCCGGACTTAACCTCGCTCGACTTCTTTTTGTGGGGACACTTAAAGAACAAAGTCTACGTTAACCGCCCAAATGACTTGGGCGATTAACGTAGACTTAGAATCTTTAAAAGTCAGAATTAGTGCTGAAATTCGGGCCATTCCAGAGGACTTCCTTTTAAACGTTGTAGATGGGTTCAGGGATCGACTGGCGCTCTGCTTAGCAGAAAATGATGGTCATTTTGAACACCTCATCCACTGAAAAGGTTTCACTTGTTTATTATTTTGATGCTAAATGGTTCAATTTTCTAAGCTATTCATTTTGTTATTATAAAGTTTGTTACAATTTTAAATAAATAAAAATTTGAAATACAAAAAATTCAGAGTTTTCTCAGTAGAATTCAAATATGCAATCATATGCAGGGTGTTCTATTTAAAAAAAGTAAGTTGGTCTCTATGGCAACCAAACCAGAAATGACAGAAAAAATCCATGCAGGTAGAAATGTGGGGAATAATTTACTGAACAACTTTCATAAAGGTCACTTTTTCGTATATTAGGTAATTCAAAAGTTACAGGCGACTTTTTTGCCACTGTGTATATAGGTACAACCTCTGGCACCACATAAATGCAGGTTCGTCAGAAGACCTGTTGTTTGTGTTTAGAGCTTAATACGCGTGAAATTCTATGTGCGGAATTGAAGACATGAAATTTTTGCGGGTATATGAGCAATGCATAGCTATCAAATTCCTGCATTTATTACTACTTTCACAATAACTTAAGGCGGGTTCTCACTGGTCGATTTTATTGATCAATATCATTGACTCTAAGCCATTGAAGCAAAATAGTCTAATGTGAACATTTGTTCAATGATATTGCTTAATCATTTTGTGTTTCAATCAAATTGGAAGGCAGTTCTACTTTTCATGGATCAACGGGACTGATTCAATTAAATTGAACGGTGTTTGACCGTGAGAACGAGCGTGTTCAGCCGCATTGAAATGCCAGTGTTGGTATTTTGACAGTTTTGAGGTTAAATTTTATTTTGTACTCGTGAAAACCGAACCGGTAGTTTTATTTATTAAGTTTTTTGTTGTTTTCTGCATTTAAAAATGTCCAATTTTAAATGGCGAGATGAGCATCTACTAAAATTTTTGGAATTGTACCAGAAGGGGGACTGCACATAGAATACTAAAATCGATGAATATAAAAATACATCAATGCGGGCAAAAAGTTATGAAAATATTCGTTCCGGAATGGAAATAGAAAGCTTAACTATAAACGATATAAAAACTAAAATTAAGAGTATCCGGACCACGTACAAAGTCGAACTAAATAAAATACTAAAAGCTAATAAAACACCGGCACGCAGAATTTTCTTCTTGGCAGCCATTTTAAAAACATACTAATATTCAATGTTCTTGATAAAATGTGAACAAGTTTTCCATTCCATTCTATGTTCAATAGTATAGATTCAATGCTATTGATCAATAAAATCAGTGAGAACCCGCCTTTAGCAACGCAGTACTCAACACGTGAATATTTCTCCAAGCTCTATTGTTATGTGTGATTGGTATATGCGGACATAGAGGCTTCGCACTTTTATCCCTGATCTCGAGCACGAAGCTACACATCATTGCAAGAAACAGATTTGGATATTCTTTTTAAAAAGCCGACGTTGTGTGCGTGAGTTTTTGTTTTGTAAGACATTTAACGGAAAAACTTATAATCTCATGTATAATTTATTTCGTGTATACCTACAACTCTACTATTTATCGCCATTGCTTGAACTTTCTTTTCCAAGGGTCTTCTCATTCCTCCCGGTAAACTAGTAAACTATGACTCGACCTAATACGCTGTCAAAACATTGCGTAAATGTAATGTCCATAAAATCACCCGATCAAAAGAAATATTTAAAATTTGATTGTTATTCGCCTTCTTTGCTTTCAGTTACAAAAATTTGTTTCTTCAGACACAAGGTAAAAAGTGCAAAGATATTCCAATAGGCACTTAATATGAGTTTTATTCTGTTGTGTTGTTGATGCATTGACATTGGTGTGCAGCGTTAATGCCTTTTTACTGCCATTTACGTGTTGAAAGGTTTTTTGCAGCATGTACTAAATATTTCATGTTGCATGTTTCGCGTATCCTGGGTGGGCTTATTGAGTTACTACTTTATGTGCGTACTGTTTATGGTAGTTTAATCACAAAATTAAGATTCTAGCTAAAAGTAACATAAAAAACTTACTGCGAGCCAACGCAATAAGTGATAATGTAAAATTGTTGAAAGGCAGAAAAGTATCAAAATTTTAAACGCAAAAACTATTTCTCAGTATTCGGAAATGGGTTCTAAAACTTTATCATTTCCATAATATACAAGAAGATATCAAACAACGCGATCGAATTATATTAACTTGTCTGGCCTCCTCCATAAGCTTATCCACCTTGTATCAGCCATTGTCAACAAGAATCTTCAACGGGTTATAACAACACAGACTCCGCCTTAATGCATCTTCGTGCATGGGGTTCTCTGAAGGACCGTGAAAATACAGACGCGGCTAATGACCAGTCTCCATTAGAGTGTCAATTAAGTTGATTATGGTGCCAGAGCCGTTCCCCCATATAAAGAGGGGCACGCCGTAATGGCCAATAAATTAAATGGCAGAGAAAGGTAAAAGTCGAAAAGCTTGTTTTTATCGTTTTTATTTCTATTGGAGTTTTCGTTATTAATACTTGATATACTTAAATTCATTTTAGGAGGGCTAATCCCATTTCATCTTTGTTTATTTTCAGAATAGTAACATTTAATGGGAGAATATTAATAATGAATCTATTAATTTATTCGTTGAGGATTTCTTTCGAAAAATTAAAGGTTAGATTAGTTGCAGCAAGGAAGCTACAATTGCATAGATATAAAATACTGCTCCCAGATTAGGAAATAAATCTATACTCTTTTAGTTTTTGGTCGCAGATAAGAGTGTGAAGTTTAATTTTTATTCCTCCTCTGAGTTCTAGTCAAGTGGTTGACTCGAAAGCCACTATTTGAGTTGCGGATTTGTTTAAAAAATGAAGCCAATCTTGCAACTAACCTGAATGGGGGGGGGGGGGGCTGTAGGGGTTGAAGCCCCTCACATAAAGCTTACTTACTGAATATCTCTTTTTCTACAAAATTGCGCCTCGGCAGGCAATACGGAGTCTGGGAATGTGGCTTTTCCTACGAGGTATACATACTATTTTTCCGAAAATCCAAAATTATTCAAAGGACATATCAATCAACTCGCTAAAAATTTTGAAATTAGAATTATTAGTATTATTCACAAATAAAGGATGCCATGAAATATTTGTTTTGTAACTATGGAAATGAAGTATTATTAAATTGTCAAACTTTACACATGAAAAGTTTATTTTTGGCATTTTCCCATAGTGTTTTCCGCGTTCTCGAATGTTCTAAAAAGAAAAAGTAAAGTGTAAAATGATGAGTGATAATGACTGTTCATTTTCTGGACCCCTCCCCCTCCCCCTCCCCTCGAACTCACGGAGGCAGTAAATACTGCCTCATTGGATTTGTCTCCAACAAAATCGAGAGAAAAATATGACTATACATATTCTCAAATTTCGAAAAAACTTGTTATGAATAATTCTTGCAAGCGCAAGGAAATATTTACTTTTTCCTTTAAAAAAAAACACGTTGTATCTAATAAAAAAATAAAACGTCTGGCTACATCATTGATGTATGTAACGAGTGATTTTTAATTATTTTGCTCAAGAGAGGTCATGCATTTTAAAAGCATCATGGCCGTACTGCGTAGATAAGATGACATTATTGTTTTATGACATTTACGTCTTATTTGAATTTGTGTATTTGTAAAGTTTAAAAATTGGAGAAATTTTGTAATTTTTGCAGTTATTTGAAGGTAGGTTACTATTGCTTTAACTAATATTTCTCCGGGGAGTCGTCTTTTGACTATTATAAAGTGCTATTTGCAGGATATGATTTAATTTTTTATTTTTTTTTTTTATTTTTCAGCGTATCAAGTTTTGGTGAAGCTTTGTTGCCGGATTGAAAGTTCTACAGTAAAAATGTTTAGTGAAGCACAAAAAATTTTTATTGTTGAAAGTTTTTTTAGAAATGGAAACAAAATAGGCGGCGTGTGGAATTACTCTATGCATGACTGCTTTGATGAATTTCGAACCGAGTTTCCTGATGTTGCGGTGACCTTTCATAATTTTCGTACTGGGTCACAATACCTAATTGATAAATTTCGTCAGACTGGTTCTGTTCAACATAAAAAAGGGGCTGGAAGACCAACGAAACGATCGAATGAGGTTATTGAAGAAGCGCGACAAATTATGGAAAATAATCCTTCAACTTCTATTAGGCATTTATCTCAACAAATTCAGCAAACGGATTTATGCTACAGTACATGTCAAACACTTTTGAAAAAGGATCTGCATCTACACCCTTATCGTGTTACGGCTATTCATGAACTCCTTCCCAATGACGTTCCCCAAAGACTTAATTTTTGTGAATGGTTTTTAAACAATTTTCAAGAAGAAAATAGTGGTGCTTTTGAAAAAACATTTTTTACCGATGAGGCTTATTTTTATTTATCAGGCTATGTTAATTCACAAAATATGCGAATGTGGAATACACAAAATCCGCATGTTTTTGTAGAATAACCTCTTCATCCTCAAAAAGTTGGTGTGTGGGCAGCAATTAGTTCTAGATGAATAGTAGGCCCAATTTACTTTGATGGCACAATTACAGCTGAGAGATATCGGATCGAAATTCTGACAACATTTATTAATGAGCTTTACGATGATGAATTGCGGGAAGGTTACTTCCAACAAGATGGCGCTACACCTCATGTAACCAGAGAAAATTTAAATTTTTCAAGTGAATTTTTTGAAAACAGAGTTATAAGCCGAAATACGCAACAAATATGGCCACCTCGTTCCTGCGATTTAACACCCTGCGATTTCTTCTTGTGGCCTTTTATAAAAAACTCCATTTATCGAACACCAATTGAGGATATAAATTATCTTAAACGAAGGATTTCAGAAAAAATTGCCGAAATTAATATTTCTCCAAACGTATTGGTTAATGTGTCTCTGAGGGTAAGAAGAAACATCAGAAGGTGTCTAGAAGTAGGAGGCGGCCATATAAAGTAGGCTTTCAAAGTAAGATAGCTCAGGATTTTATATTACATACCGTCAAAAAACATTATTTTAGGTTTTCAACGTGACAACGCTGCTTTCTTGCAAATTCGCCCTATGATTTAATCTATGCGCTACTGCTACACTATGTATACTGGGTCACAGCCGCCCTTGAGCAAAATAATTAATAATCACTCGTTACTAGGCGTGTTTAATTTCTAAGAATTTTGCAAAAGTACTTTCTAAATAACCTTTATTTGAAATTTCAAAAAAGTCCTATACAATTTTGATGTAAAATTAATAGGGAAGCTAATATTTGAGTGTAGCAAAATTTTCATGGGATTCCCTATTGCCAGAATGATGGCGGTGCACCACCCCCGTATGCCTAATATACATACACATGAATTTTAAAAAATAATAAAATAAAATTATACCTAACATCTATACAGGGTGTTACTTAATGTACGCCACTGACTTGTTTAAAAGTTTTATATTCTTTTCAGGTTAAGCAGCTAAAAACTTTTTTATCTCTCGATATTTTTTCGTATCTTGCTTCGTTTTTCGAGAAAATATATAAAAGTCACTTTGCATATCGAAATTTTTTTTTTCTCTAAAACGAAGTAAGATACGAAAAAATATCAAGAGACAAAAAAGTTGTATTTTAAGCTGCTTAACCCGAGAACATTATAAAATTTTTAAAGAAGTCAGTGGCGTACATCTTGCTTGTCACTATTTTTCGTGAGACTGCCTCCCGGGACGCCACTGGAACTCATAATTATCATCTAGTTAGTGCTAAGTTACCATCCTATCATAGCGAAGAACGCTGCCAAATTTCACCATAATCGGCAAAAGGATCTTTGACAACAAACACCCTACGTACTAAAGACGTACTTATTGTGTTCGTTTTATGTCCCGTACGTACAGTAAGTAAAAAGTACATTTTAAGTACGTATTTTCTCTGACATATTGTGTATGTACAACGATCATTCTTGATTGTACGTACAATGTATCATCCTTAAATGTACCAACGTCTAAAAACTGGTTGGGATGATACGTTGTTATGTAGGTATGTTTTATTACATAATGTAACAATGTTTTACCTTATGTAAAACTAAATTACTAATAAAAAATAATTAAATTAGACCTTTTTCAAACTTGGACATTTTTTTGTTCTGTGATTGTAAGGTTAATTATTATTATCCGCTACCGATTTAAATTTCGCGCTTGCTTACGTCGTAAAAATCCGACACTATTCGGACGTCTTTCTGTTCAGTTAAATTAACTTAACCAAACTTTTGAGTTTGTAAGTGTGGCTTCTTTTTATTGTATTGCCGATGTTTCTCAACGAATTGGCGAATTTTACCAGGACGTTTTCCTCTAAATGCGTTAAGTTTTATTACTTTGTTCGTTAATTTATTATTTGATATACAATTTACAGGTAAATAGTAACTTGAGTGGTAGAAATGCCTCTTAAACAGTTTCGAAGCTTAAAAAACCTTAAATGTACTTAGCTATGTCGATTACGATTCGTTTTATTTTTAGCTGAATTCAATGCTGAAATTTTAAGACAGCATTTTTTCTGAGAGGCTTGACATTCCAAGTAAAAAACTTTAAGGTATCAAATACTGAAACTATTAGTCCTGGGGCGTTTAGTCAAGTAAAAGTTACTTGTAATCGAGCTTGTAATAGTGAAGCAGATCTACTGGTGCTTGAAGATTTCTTAAATCTACCAGAACATTTCAGAAAGTTGGTAAGATTTGACCACCCATTCTATTTAAAAAGTAGAATAGTAAAACTTGATATACAGATACCTATATGTATTTTAAGGTAAAATTCAATTAACAATTGAATAAGACCTTAACAGCCCTTTACGTTAGGTATTAATATAGTAAGAATGTTTATTTTTGATAATGTTTAAGTACATTTACCATTTTAGGAGTCTAAAATGTGCATATTGGCAGGAAATAATTTGCAAGCTTTATTAAACGAAGCATGGGAGCATTTATTTGGAATCACCAGGCTAAAAAGATACCAGAAAAAAAGATTTTCGCAGTTTTTAATTGCAAAACTTATAATAAGTAAGTACTAATTTAAATGATGAAACGGAAATTGGACGTTTTCAACTAGAGGTGTAGTGTATAGTAGTCAAGTAGAGTAGGATATGAGTGTATTTTGTATCTTGATATTATTTTTATTTTATCTCCCCTAATTTTCTTTAAAATATGGCTTATTTTATTTAGTTGACTTGTATTTGTATATACTATAAAATATTATTTTTTCTGGGTTGTAATTAAAGTCTTTTCATTTAAGATGCCCTTCTGAGAACAGAAAAAAGCTGAAATAAAAAAGAGGCAGAGCAGGAAATAGCCAAATTGCTAAGGAGGACCCCCGATTGACTAAAATATAAACAAAAAGCGAAAAATAATGATAACGATGGGGAAACAAATAATAATCCCGGGGTATCAGATAGATAATAATACATTCATATATACACAATATATATAGAATGTTACTAAATATTAACCAACAAATTTATTGTAATATATTATTGTAGATATTTTATCAGTAGTTATTATTTATCCATTGTAGGTACAAACAACGTACTTCTTACGTATGTAGTACGTACATAGCACGAAGTGTGCGTACATCTTTGACACGTACAGTAAATGTACGTACATTAAATATACGATTATCGTACATACATAAGATGTACTTGTCGTACGGCTTAATTAAGTACAATTGTGTGGAAAATTTACGTACTAAGTTTGTAAAATGTACGTACTACGTCCAATAACGTACATGCATAAGACGTACTTTATGTCCGACTAGTACGTACTTAAAACGTCTTATGTATGTATTTATGCTGGTTAGATATTAATAAAAAAACGATTTTTTTTAAAACTTTGACACCCTGTATCTTAAAAACCAGACTTTTTAAAAGACATGTATCAACTTTCCTACTTGAATATGGTTCGGGAATACTTTCTTGGAATTACGGCCTATCAGTCAGTAACACCCTGTATTATAACATAACGAAGATCTAAATTTTATTTAAGATAAATGATGTACATAGAAACATTTTTAATAATTTTGACACATGGGTATGATTTCATATTGGTAACTTATGTTTTCCGGTTTTCTGATAAGCTACTGTTAAGTTAAAGCGTAGGCAGAGTAAAATGATAAGATTATTGACCTTATCTATTTAAAATTTCATTTTAACAGTGGCACTAATTGCTATATAGTTGATAAAGCCGTCTTATCTATCCTCATAGGCAGCGGATTTTTTAAAATATGTACATAATTATGCAATTTTAAATATTTAATTAGGTATATATTATATGTTTAGTTACGTACGAAAAGTAGAAAACAACATACTAATATAGGCAAGGTACTTACAGCATTTAAAAAAATTTAATACGATTTAATATAACACTGGCCGACACGATTTGTGTAACACAGTTTAACCCATTATTTTTACAATGCTAATACCTTTCTAATAATAGAAAAATATTTATAAAGTCCCCATACGTAACACTTTTCAATGGGCTCATTAGACCCTTTTATGTTGACAGGTAGTGAATTTTATGAGGGGTCATTTAGAATGTGGCATTTTAAAACAGAAAGATAACCTAAAATGGATTGTTTGTAACATTAAACTTATTCTCTTGTTCAGTCTTCTTTTGAGTTTCGAATAAAGTGGTTCTGTGTAGTTAAATAGTTTTTACACCGGCGAGAATGTCAAGTGAAACACGCCGCAGTGGTGTCCCGTCAATTCATCGTACGACATTTCACCGCGCGACTTTTCATCGCCGACAATTGAGCGCGCGACAATTCATCGCTACGACACTTCATCGCGCGTCAATTCATCGCAAATTCTTCTATATTTTTCATGAGTACCATAATTACTTAATCCTCTTCCTTGAAATACCAAAATTATAATATTTAAATTAGATACCTGTTAATGATTTTACAGATATAGTTTCTATATTTTTCATTTTGGGTCATGTTGAGTACTATAATTACTTAATACTATAATTACCTAATCCTCTTAAGGGGTTAGTTCAGGTTTCCTGAATTAATATTCCCCGGTGAACTTGAAAAAGGCGAATTGGAACCAAAAAGGTGGATTAGATGCCGTGTTAGCGCTGTTTAACCAATATAAGTCCATATATCTTCTGTTTTAATTGTTATAATATACAGGGTCGTTGGTATGTATGGAAACGGTCGATTATTTCTTAAAGTAAGACAGTCAGCAAAAAATATTTTAGATAAAAGTTTTAGGGTTTTTTAAGGTGTATTAGAATTAAAAAAAAAATAGTATACAGGTTGAGCCAGAAGACCGTAGAGAAACAAAGTTACTTTTCTTTAAATGGAACACCCTTTATCTTCGAATATTTTTAGATTTTACGTGAAATAACAATTATTTTTTAATAAGTGCATAATAAGTCTAAACTTAATAGTTTCCGAGATATCGACTTTTGAAAAATGACATTTTTGAACTTTGACAGCTTCTAGCTTTCTAACGGTACCTTTTAGAATAAAACGGCTTGCATGTCCCTGTCTTACTTTTTTATTGTCTTCCCAGAAACATCAACTTCCGGTTAAACCGGATGTAACTCAAACGCCGGAAATACAGTACTTCCGGTTTAACCGAAAGTTGATGTTTTTGGAAAGATCATAAAAATGTAAGATAGGGATATGTAAGCCGTTATACTCTACAAAGTACCGTTACAAAGCTAGAAGCTGTCAAATTTCAAAAATGTAATTTTTCAAAAGTCGATATCTCGGAAACTATTAGGTTTAGACTTATAATGCACTTATTAAAATATAATTGTTATTTCATGTTAAATCCAAAAATATTCGAAGATATAGGGTGTTCCATTTAAAAAAAGGTAACTTTGCTTTCCTACGGTTTTCTGACTCATCCCGTATACTTATTTTTTTAAAATTCTAATACACCCCAAAAAACCCTAAAACTTTTATCTAAAATATTTTTTGCTAACTGTTATACTTTAAGAAATAATCGACCGTTTCCATACATACCAACGACCCTGTATATATAACAATACGGCGATAAATTGTCGCACGATAAATTGTCGTAGCGATGAATTGTCTCTGCGATGAATTGTCGGCGGTGAATTGTCGTTCGATGTATTGTCGCGCGATATGTTGACGCTAAATCGACACAGTTGCAAAACTTCTCCTGACAAGTTTTGTTATATTTGTGGAGAATTTCTGGTGAAGTCACAATAAGATAATAACGCATCATCAGCCAGCTCCGAAGAACAGTGTACCAACCCAACTTTTACTTGAGATCCCAGTTCTGGCAAGCCACCAGGTCCGTTTTGGTTGTAAAATAAGGATTAGTTCCAAACAGTTCAAGAATTGAGCAGAACTAGATGCGCGCAGCAGTAAATTATTGAACGGTTCAAACTGATTTTACAATTGAGAAAACCCAAACAGTACTATTTGCTTTCTCTGAAAAGAGAAGACGAATAGGAATAACACGCTATTCAACATAACCTTGTTTAATTCTGGGTTTGTTGTTTTTAAAGTTTTTAATTTTTTTTTGGTAATTAATCGGATTAGAGCATTCAGCTAATTTTTCTTTGTCTTTGAGGAAGGATTATGAGTAGAAATGATATTTTAGTGGAAATGGAAAACTTTGGATAAAAGTTTTCTCTAAATTCTATTTTCTTTGCGAAAAAAAAAACTTGGATTCGTGATTAGCGACCTCGAATTAGCCTATAAAAAAAAGGAGCGAAAAATTAGCTGTATGGTATTTTCTATAAAAGTATTAAAAAAAATTCTACTGGAAAACTTGCAATGTGGGGATAAAATTTTACTTCAAAGAATGAAATCGTAATTTATTAAACTATTTATTTAACTGAACTGCAGGAACTCATTCAAACCCAGCATCATGTACCGACGCTGTTCAAATTCTGCCGCTAAGCTAACTACGATTGCTCTGAGGACTTTAAAATGTTCTATAAACTGAGTATCCGAGTACATACATGTTGACAATATTCTCAGCATATAACTCGCTTTTTTGTTGATTCTGTACAATTTCTGGTACTAAAGGTATTAAATATATGTGCAACTTCTGAAGACGACATGGAGCCTGAAGCTGCTGGAGTTTAAAAGCTGATCCTACAAAAACACTGATAACTAACGTTTCAATTCTCTCGAAAACTAATTTACTGAATTTCACGTTTCAAATAATTTTTATATAGAAATTTGTACTTGCCATAACTAGAGTTATTCTCCCATCCTAATTTTTATTGAACAACCCGTTTTTCTGTGATTTTTAGTTTCAACAAAACCAAAACAATAAAAGCAGCTAATAAGCTGAAAATACTGCGCGTGCGTTAACTAAAAATCCAAAATTGATTCTATCAAAAAGCTGGAACTGCATTGATAGTTCAAGAACAGTTACGAACCGGTTCGATATACAACAAAAATGCTAAAATTTCAGTTCGGAATCGGTTCTAACTGAACCAAAACAGAAATATCACGATGCGCATGTGCGGACTGTTCTAGAACGGTTCTTAGTTTGAACCAAAACAAACCTACATTTGATTGTTCAAAGTGAGTTAAATGATGTAGTATGTGATTTGGGATTGTCTAAGTAACAGTCAGAACTTCTTGGTTCCCGTCTTAAAGAGCGGAAAAGCCATAGAAACAACATCGAGCATTCTCCTTCTGAGTGGCGCTTGTTGATAGACTCATCGCAATAGTTTAAAAGCTGTGTTAGTACATATTGGAAATTCAAAACCATCTATATCAATTGCCCATTCAGTGATAATGACAGAAACCTTAATGCAAATATGCGCATCATTTTAGATAAAATAAACAACAACCGCAGATATGTGGGGATTTAAAAGTTATAGCCATTTTAGTGGAACTTCAGGGAGGACAAAATATTGCTGTTTTCTTTGTTTGTGGAACAGTCGCGCTGTGAATGAACATTATGTAATGAAAATTCGACCAGAAAGGAGTGAATTTCAACGGGATTTTAAAATGTTAAGTAGATGCCCCTTGTAGACCCAAAAAATGTCCTTTTCCTTCCTCTTCACATTAAAGTTGGGCTAATGTGGGGGTAAGTGATACCATGTTTTAAAGGTCCTGTAATTCCCTTTATAGTGATGTAAAATTCATGTACTTCAGTTCAGTAGTTTTGGAGATTTATTGATTTAAAGCTTAAATAAAACTCGAATAATAGGTACATCATCATTATTGGAGCTCAATACATTATTTGGCAGCAAAGTAGTGTAAAAATGGAAAATGAACTGACCCGTCAGCTAAGTAAATGTTGGAAATGACCACCATGACTCTCCATGCAGTAATAAAGATTTTGCTCAAAACGTTGCCGCACATTTTGCAATATTTAAGTTGTAATTTGAAGGCACTCATTCACAATTCTTTGTCGCAAATCTTCTAATGATGTTTGCTGAGTAGCATAGATTTTGCTTTTTAAGTGACCGCACAGAAAGAAATCCAAAGGTGCTAAATCTGGCGATCTTGGGGGCCATTCAATGGCACCTCTTCTACCAATCCATCGACCTGGAAACGTCAATCTAAGTATTGTCGAACACGTAATGCGTAATGTGGTGGGGCACCATCCTGTTCGAACATCAACCTATTCGCAATGTACCGCCGATTTATTCTGATTTTCAATTATGGCTATGCAGGATCTATGGCATCTTGCAGTAATTCCAAATACATTTCACCGGTCAAATTTCCAGGTAAGAAAAAAGGACCAACTAAATGATCGCCAAAAATACGAGCCCAAACATTTAATTTTTGTGGCTGCTGTGTGTGTACCTCACGATAAATTCTGGGATTAGAATCGGCAGTTATAACGATTTACTACGCCATTTAAGAAAAAGGAACATTCGTCGGAAAACCAAGTGTTGAATAGAAAATGTTCATCGTTTATAATTCGTTCAGTCATATCCTCACAAAATTGTAATCGCCGATCAAAATCGTCTTCATTAAGTTCTTGTACAAGGTGAATTTTATACGGATGAAACTATGGGCCTTTAAAATCCGTTGGATACTACGTCGACTAACACCACACACAGTATCCAATTTGCGGGTACTTAACGTAGGATCTACATAAACTTGCCCTGAAACCCCCACTTCCATTGCTTCGTTCCTTATGGGATTTTCAATGTTGCGTTTTTGGCGACTGATCCAGTTTCCCAAAATTTAGCTGCAAGTTCTAGAACATATTTTCGATGCACGTTACTGTTCTCATGTCGCTCATTAAATATTTGTGCTGTTCTATTAGCGCAGTGATTATTTCCGAAAAATATTTCGATAATTTCAACCCTTTCTGCCGTGATATATACCATGGTTAATTTATGTATAAAGCGTTAAAAGGTATTTTAACAACAAAGTTTGGTCGAATCAAGCGCAAACTATGTACTAAACTCCTATTTAAAATAAGTACGAGACATTCCCTTCTTATCTTTCTTCAAGAAACAACTTTTTTTGCCACAAAAAACGCTCCAATCGTTATTGTCAACACCAAAATGATAAACAAACCATGGGCGTAGTGAAGAAAAGCATTTACTTATTAAGTAAATGCTTTTACTCAAATTTCTTCTGAAAGTAGTACAAACTAATCTGATGTACTTATTAAAGTCTACTTTAAGCTTGAAATCAATAAATCTCCAAAACTACTGAACTGAAGTACATGAATTTTACATCATTATAAAGGGAATTGCAGGACCTTTAAAACAAGGTATCACTTACCCCACTTTCTATTTAAGATTTTAGGGGTGGTGCCACCCCCGCCCAGGAAGCTGCACGTGTTAACGTGATTTTTTGCCAATTTTGTGTCCCCCTCGAAAACGAAATCGACGGGTCTGAGCGTTTTTCCAAAAAGGAACTGAGCTGCCAGTAAATGTCTCTGTTTCGTTTTCGATGCGCCACCCTGTATATTTTATACTCTTACAAATTGTTCGGTTGGGAATGTCATTAAACATTCACTTTCTCCATTCCCATTTATCATTTTATCCTGAGAATTTGGGCTCTACCAGCGACAAGGAGGTTAAAGGTTTCATCAAGATATCAGGACAATGGAAATTCGGTACCAAGGACGATGGAATCCAGCCATGATGGGTGATTACTGTTGGTTTTTGAAGAGAGAAGATGTGACCCCCCATAAAAGGAAGAAATAGAATAAGTGTGTTTAAAATAAATATTTTCAATGTTTGCGTTTTTCTTAGATGTTGACTAAATATAAATTGTCGATATACAGGGTTAAAAAACTTGTAAAATAATTTTTTTTTAATAGATTGTAAATGGTACAGATGCTATTCAGCTTTATGTTACAACAAAAAAAAAATTTTTTTTGTCGCCCAGTGTCATTCAATTTTTTGAAGCTTTTACTTGGTGGACCTTCAATTTCACATAAAAGGTAAAAACAATTTTTTGCAAAATTTCACTATATCTATAACTTTACGAATGTTATTTTAAAAATTCCGATATGTGTCGCCAAATAACATAGAACATATAGCTATATTGTATAAAGTACTGACATGTTGTGTCAAAATTATTTTTTTTTAATAATTTTATTCATTCAATCACCTATGAAATAGGCTTAGCAAAGGGCAGTTATTTAGCTCTAATTGAAAATTTAAAAGGTAGTCGGAATTTTTAAATATATTTATTGCTGCGGATTCCAACAAATTTAATATATTGCCTTTATTCTTCGTATGTAGAATTCAAAAATTATTATTGAAATTGTGATTTAATTATAATAAATCCTTTGCTTATTGTAAATTCTTTTTTTAATTAATGAATCCTTATCGATTCGAAGTTACAATACTCCAAATTGACTATTTTTATTATTATAGTTTATAATAGACAATAAAAAGTATTATAGGCATTGAAAAAATACACTTTCAAAAAACTTTCCAAATCCTAATAATTTTTTGTCACAAGTTAGAAACATTAATTTAATCAAACGTATCTATTTCGGGGGTTCCTTTTTAGAGCAAGCTGCACTTCGGAGCGCACATGTCTTGGATAATGAATGGGTCTAAACTAGAAGATAAGATAGTGCAAATACCTGATGGCTTGCGGCATTAGAAAAAGACTTTCTTTAACACTTGAGTCAACCGTCTCCAATTAAGGGCATTTGTCTTGAAATTTAATGTTTTTACAAAAGTCGATTTATCAGTTTGAAGTCATAAAAAAGGGGTTTGGGAACTAAAAAGATGTTATTTTGTAACACAAATCTTATTATTTATATTCACTCCAGACCCCGGAAACACAAATGGAAAATGGAGTAAGTTTTGTTCGATTTTTGACAGTTTTGGCTATCATTGTTACCTGCGACTAATTTCTTTTCCATAATATATTTTTATGAGTAGACATACATAGTACTATAGACGTTATTTAGTCCTCTTTTAGCACTAGTAAACATAGGTATCTATATATATTAATAATTGTAAGTAGGTATCCTCGTTCCCCTTATTAAAGTGTCTTAGTAACAGTTTAAGCGAGTTTCCTCGATTTGCTGCCAACATTGTGCACACCGTTTGCCAGTGGCGGCTTTAGGGGCGCCCCCTTCCCCCTAAGTACGCTTAAACTAAAAGCCAGAGGCCAGAGCTTGATTATTTCGAATATATACTGCACTTTAAACTAAACATAAATTGGGTTGGGTATATGCTTTTTTTGTGATTTTTCCACAAGTTCAAAAACGGCTTATACATCTTGGAGTGGATTTACAACTTCCTCGCTTCTGCGGGCAACAAACCCAAAGACAACTTTTTCTGACTGTGTCAATTTTTTAACTAGTGAATATTAGAGAAGAGATGCATGGCCCAAATCTGCTTCGCGCAGATTCACGCAGACTGCAACTGGTTCAAAACTCCTGTATTAGGCTCATTTGTGGCCTGAGAAGAGGAGCGCACGTCTCTTACTCACTTAGAGATCTGGGGTGGCTCAATATGGAAAAGAGGCGACAATTGCATTGCCTTACCTTTTACTATAAAATAATAATAATTCAATAGCCGGCTTAAAAAACTAAAATTTAGAACTTCTATTCACAACCTTAATGTCAGATTTAAAAAAACCTCTTGACTCCGCCACAGCACAGGACAACCCAATATCGTGGATCCTTTTCATACAACGTCACCAAGCAGTATAACATACTAAGTGAGACTTTAAAAAGTACAAACCTTCCAACGTTTATATACAATATTAGGCAAGTGTTAATGAACAACAATGATTAAGTATTTAGGATTATTGCCTCTTGTAATAACTTCATGCCGATCTTTAAGCAGAAGATCGACCTTAAGGGCAAAAAGAAAAGTAAATAACAAATCAGTTATATGGTTAAACGTACACAGCAATCTGTTCCAACATTTGAGATAAGTTTCAAGTATATTCTTACCCTTTCTTATTTTGGGTTTTTAAGTAAGTGTATCTAATGTGTATCTGTTTTTGTTCTGTTTATTCTCTTCATCATTTAGTACATTTAATATTAATAATCAAGTATTTAAAAGACAAACAATATTTTAATTTCTTTTTATACACCACATTTGCTCAATTTCAAAGAAATAGTGTGATTTTCACCATGCAGGGTAGTATTTGTAAAAAATCCAAAAACTTTGCTGGTGTATTTTTAAGAAACGGAACATTCAAATGAGGCCATTATTTGCAAAACTCGCCCTATGCTTTGAAGTAAATTGTTCAGGAAATGAAAAAAACGCCTCACAAGACGACTAATGCATTTTCGTAGTTGTTTTTTTTTTTTCACTGGAAGCCTTGTACGAACAGAAAAACAGAACCGCTAATTAAAAACCTTATACTGTAGCAGTTTTGCAAAAAATAAATAAATAAAATGCATAGAGACAGTTTTGCAAATAAAAATCAGAAGTAAAACATAAATAATAAATTTTAAAGGAAAAAGGTATGTCTATACCACCAAAATTTTGGTGGTATAGACAGACCTTGTTTTCTTTCATAATCTCGCCACAGAAAATGGACTACTTTTTGAATCATAAATTTTAATTAAGTTTATTTATTTTAATGGTACAGAAAACGAAAAAAAAAACATTTTTTTCTAATTTTGTTTCATAAGAAATCTATTACGATACCGTTTTCAGTATCGAAACAGATCTATTACGATACCGTTTTTTTATTTTTTAAAAGTTGGCATTGGTAATATTTAAATGTTTTATTCTGTTGACGTCTGACGTTTCCTGTTATTGTGATCCATGAGAAAAGAAAGTTTTCGGGATTTCTCTGGTAAAAGTTGATTTATCGTTTTATTAGCAATATCCCTTAACTCAGGGGGAGTTGAACTTAGATTATCATGCTCCATATGTTTTTAGTAGTATATTAAAGTACATGTTTTATAAAGCATCATCTTATAGCACGCGTCCATGTTAAAAAACGAGCCGCTTGCGGCAAGTTTTTTAACGGGACAAGCGCTCTAACTGCTTTATAAAACATGTGCTTTATACTATTTTTTCTATTTTGTATTTTTTTCAATAAGAAAATACATATTTAAAAAGAAAATCAACCCTTCAAATTTTGTAAATTTGTATGTCTAAATTCTATGTTGGTAATACTATAAATTTACTTTTATCATGGTAGCCTTGACAATAAATAATATTTTCTTTGTGTCATTGTCACGAAATTTGTGTTTTAATATTTCATAGAGTTGTTGTTCATAATTATAATTTTCTAACGAAAATAAGTGTAATAAATTCAGCCAAGACAAAATAAATAAAGTCACGTGATCATACTAACGCACGCTGTTGGTTCTAACGCATTCAGCGAGTTTTGCAACTAATTACGTGAAGCATAGGGCTAGTTTTGCAATTGCAAGTTTGTTTTGAGCGGAACTGACTTGACCAAACGATTCGCCTTATGAAACTGAACATTTCTGACATAAACAATTTTCAGCAAAAATGTCGATTAGCGAGTTTTGCAAATAATAGCCTCAAATGGCATCCAGAAAACATCAAATATTAGGTTTTAGGGGTATGAGAATCAAAAATATGCAATTAAATTCCCTATTTAAAAAAATTAAGTTGATGATAGTGGCCCGAAGACGAAGCATTGGAATTGGAAATTAGTTATGTAAACTTGTAGAGGAGAAAATGTGGCATTGGAAATGTGACATTTGTTTGAAATTATTTCAACAAATGTAATCGGGAAAAAATAAAAACGAATTTCCTAGCTTTCGTTCTTTTACGAATATTTCCGAAGGTATTCGGTACTTTCAATTTTTTTCAACGGCGTTTTGTTTTGTACTATATTTCGGAACTTTGCTACCATTTGACTTTTTATCTCTTATAGTTTCAGAGATCCCTGCACTTAGCCTCGAATTTGTAACATCCTTTATACCAATTTTGGACATAGTTCTTGCAGACTTAAATATTCGCTTCAACGATAAAAGCATGTTATCTTTTAATCTTAAGGGCTACGGTTGTGGATGGTACATAGCAGAAAATGAGTTTATTTATAGTCCAATGGATTTCAAATTTGGAACGGTATAAAGGTAAATATAAATGTACGCCGATGCGTTGTCACTCTTTTTTTAAACGACCTAGGGCCGACGTACTCAATTTTTTTTTCATAAGCTATCAAAAGAATTTAAAAAACGTTCCGTGACGGCATGGCTATTACTATTTCCTTTATAACCAAACTAAACAAGTTTTTTTAAAAACATGTTAAATTTGTCTAAAGCATTGACATACGACCGTCTGCTACCGACCTCTTGCGGACGGACTCAGGGATTTCGGAGCGTTTATTAATTATTTTATGCTGAAACTTAAATGTAATTTTCGGTTGTTAGTAGTGTTTGCAGCTTAAAAACGTGGTTAATAATAAGTTTAATGATGTTCCCAGAATTAGCAGTATCATATGATATGACTGTCAGTATCTACATGTTGCAGTTTTTGGTTTAATTTTCTGTGAGAAGAATATACAAATTTTATAGATAAGCTCATTTTTAATTAAAACGATAAAAGTATGTTCACATCTCTTGCCATTTTCACTTATAAGAGGCAGTTTGTACTCAAAGACATTACATTAAACAACAACGTAGAGTGTGGCACTGCATTTTATATTGTGCGACTGGTTTTTATTTGCAGGTACACAAAAATAGAAAATGTTTTTTAAAATAAATGTGACTGAAATCTTAAATAAGAAAAAAACATAGATGTTTTTGAACATCGATGTTTTTTCAGCAGTACAAGAACTCCAGAAATTGAAGAATCAGTTTTAAGTTTAATTTATGGAAATTCAGAACTAGAAACATTGCAAATAACTTGCACATCTCGCACATTCTAGTTTGGAGAATTCTTTACGATTCTCTGTTATACCCGATTATATTCAACGAGTCCAAGCCTTACTTCCTCGAGATTTTCCCTTGCGAATCGTCTTTTTTCAATGGTTTTTGGAGAATATAGCGCAATATCCCGTGTTTTACTGTGAAATAATGTTCATAGGCGAAACCTCTGAAGAAAAGCTATCAGAAAATTCCACAATATTCGTGTTTGGACAGAAGACCTGCAGGTTCCGAGAGTCGTTGCTGTTAACATACTGATTCCTAATTTCCTATATAAGGTCAGAAACGACGAATGCCTAACACAGGTCTTGTCCCAAATTATTTTGGAATTTGGGGACCTTCTGGAAAATTCGCCTCTCATGCAATTGCTGGGGTAAATACAATTATATAAATACAGAATGGTTGATACCAGCAATGCCCTTGAAGCTCTGCAGAAGTGTAATAGAAACTATTTCCCAAAAAACATCTTTCTTTGTATCATGTTTTCGGTTCATTGAAACCGACGATTGGCTTTCAGCGCCACCTGACATTAGATACCTGCTTATGCGGGATCCATTCCAGCGTTTGGTCTTCTCTAAGACCTCGCTGGTCTGGTTGGGTGGATAGCTCGATTGCTACGAGATGTCGCCACGTGTAACATCTCGCATATGTATTTCCCAATAGTTTACCAAGTTTTAAAAATTTTATGCACCCTTACTATTTCAGTAGCAACGAAGGAAAGAAGCTTTTCCAGCTTGATGTTAATAAAAAGCTACTAAAGAATACTAAAGATCTACTGTGGCAAAAGATCCCCTAAATTAATTATCTCTATTATATATTCATCGACATATTAAAGATCAATTATATATTATATTAGGGACAAGTGCCCTAATAGCTTTTTAAACATAAACTTACTTTAAACTATTTTTCCTATTTTGCATTTTTTTTTCAATTGAAATCCATATTTAAAAATAAAATATCCCATACAAATTTTATAACTTTTGTTGGTAATACAATCAAAATAAAATCTGGTCTTCTCCTGTCCATAAAATAATTTTATTGTTTGTGTTTATGCAACCAAACATACATGACCAAATAGTTATTTTATTGGTCACAACTTGCTATGCCGTACGTCTACAGAAAAATAAAATAATATCATTACCAACTGTCAAGTCTTATTACGAAAACGATATCGAATGAGCTCTGTTATAAAACAAAAACAGAAAAACACATTTAATACATTTAAATATTGACACTCCCCTGTACCATTAAGTTTACTTTTACTGTTTAGTTTTTTACCAGCTTTAAATAATTCCCTTAACATAAATCATCCCAATTTCCGCATTTCTTATTTCTTAAACCAAACAAAATATGTTTCCACACCAATCATCTGTCATCGGGCGTGTGCCCCTACGCGACCCATACGCATTCCGAACATCACATCGGGCCATGAATCTGGAGTTGACACCTTAAAATCTAGTCGTCAGTGCTTTGGAATCCACCAAGTACCATCCCTTTCGGCTTTAATGAGCTGTTCGTCGTTCCAAAACGATGTTTTAAATATTGTTTTACTCTCAAATTAGTGGTGTCGAAAGAGTTTTGAGCAATTATTAGAGGATTCTCTTTTTTTTCAGGATTGTTTAAAGCTGATGTTTAGCATAAGAAAGACGACCTTTGATTGCAGTTTTATAAATAGCAGGAGACTTCCTACACTGTGCTATCCGTTTTACACTTTTGATGTAAAATGACACTCTTGTCATTATTCTTTGTTCGAAAAACAATTTACTAATAGAAGAAGTCACTCTTGTAACAATATAAAAATGTGATTTTATGAAATGAAAAAGATATCTAAAAAAATATTTTTTCTATTTTGTCTATTTAGCGTTTTCAGTATCCTACTATACTCAAAGTCCAAAATTACTATCAGTGGCTCATCACTAGCATATAGAGAACTCCGGGTTATGCGACGTCAGGGGAATGAATTCCAGTGGCGTGTGCATTTCAAAAAATAATAAATGATGAAATTTCGTCGGAACGTTGTGTAATTTTTTAAAAATTAAATTTATTTCATTAACCCTTAAGACCTGATCCTATAAGATGCGAACCTTTTCCACTGGGATTTCTTAGTCCTTGCAAAAGTCCATCCATAAGTGGCCATACCCACAAAATTACAAAGTCTATCGATAAATTAATAATAAAAACACAAATTAAGCAAGCAGTGCGAAAACCCTGCCCGCAGTATACTAGACATAAGAGAAATATATCTATACAGAATTTTAACCGTACAACATAAAAAAGGAACGAACTTACTAAGATTACACGACATGAATATGATTCACGCCATAAAAAGGAATTGGGATGATAACAATTAAAGCCTTAAAATCACAAAATACACATTTTTTTTTAGTCTTTCCCTAAGCGCCTGTCTGCCTGCCATTGTGTTGCTGCCAATAGTGTTCCTACTAAAAATTAAATAGCTATAATATGACTTTTGTCCGATGACATGTCGCCCATTTTGCAGGTTTACTCGCTGAAAATTCCTGTAAGAAGGACTATTATTGCCCCTCCCCCTCAATAATTGGCCCAGTTCATGAAAACGCATTAAAATATGAAAGTCTTTATTACTGAGATGTTACAAATGACAACATGGCTACTGACATTTATTTTAACAAGTACACAACAAATTCAAACCTGTCGGCTAATTGGTTCTCGTTCTACTTATTTATATCAATGACATTTTGTAAAATATAGGTACAAATTAATAAGAAAACCTTTATTAAATTAATGTCAGATATTTAAAAAAAAAATTTAAAAGGCTAGCATTTGTGGACAGAAATCCAGAAAAGGAAAGAGATGGATAATTAAAATGTGCCAATGCAAAAAGAGAAAAAGAAGACACAAATAAAAGCAATAGAAGGTAAAAATTAAAAGCCAAGGAAGATAGGTTACAGAGGCAATAAGAACATAAAAAAAAAGAATGAAATGTTCACGAATTATAAATATAGGGTTAGGTATACAAAAATTGAAAGTACCCCACACAGATATATCTTCAATACCCTTACAAATGTATTTAAAAACGACTTTTAAAAAGTCGAAAAACTATAACTTTTAATCAAAGGAGCAAAAGTGAACCAAAATTTCTAGGGAAAAGAATAGTGATTCAATAAACAGGTCCCTCTGTGCTGGGGGTAGGGCGTCCAATTTTTTTTTGTGCAGCTAGGCTAAATTCACAGTATTATACAGCCATTTAGTGGTTGGATGGAACATATTTGAGAGTTATTTTAGACAAGTTGCGTTTGTCATAGAAAGAAATTCCTAACGGGGATACGGAGCCCAAAAGGGGTACCCTATTACTTACCTTGTCGCAACTCAGACAAAGGGACAAAGTTCATTTCCTTTTTTGGCACTACATACATACCGTCGAGTTCCCAAAGAAATCAAACAAATAACTAAACGTCAAAAGTATAAACATAAATTAAGGAATTGGTTTTCCAACACACCACTCCTGTTTTCGACACCTTATTGAATTAAAATAATGCTTGCCATATGCGACTCGTTCTTAGTTAGTAACATATACGCTTTTTTGACTGTATGTTTAATTATATGTTTTGCATTGTATTTATAGGGGTTTACTTTTAACCCATAATCAGCCCAATCAATCAAACACAAAAGCTAACTCTAGACGCTAACTGCCAAACCTTCAGCCACAGAGAAAAATTAACAAGTAGGCCTTTTTCGACTGTTGTCATGGAAACGGTACGTTAAAAGTAAACTTGTGTGTTTGATCATAGGGCTGATGACCACCGGTAATGTCAAGTTAATGTCAGTGACGTCAAATAGTCTTGAATATATACATCAATACCTGTGCCTGTAATATTCTATCCTTGTTCGATTAGTAACTAAAGAAAGATAGCATATTATGGAGTTTAGACGGGTACTCCTCCAAGCAAAGATTGTTTTATTGGCTAGCCTTCCATGTTTTTCTTGAAACTACCAATATGACGCCGCCATTGTGCTAGGATCAGTAAGCTTTATAGTATAAATTTTTAGGTGCATACAAATACCTAAGAGTTGCTCCAAAACAAAAAAGAAATACATTTAGGTGTAACTTTTTTAAAATTCCAATAGCTTGCCGCAGTATATCACGATAATAATTTGTGGCTGTCGTCTATTTTTCAAGAAACAAATAATGTCCATTAAAATGCTTCAATAAAACCACGATCGACCATAAGTTGAAAGTTGTCATCTCGAATCATTAAAATAAATGGATACATCAGGAACGGACTGACCCAATAAAAGATAATACAATAACTTAAGGTGTGTCTCCCAGTTGTTGACCCAAGAAGTATCTTAATTTGTTTTTTAGGATAGTTTTTAACAAACGGGAAAAGTCGTCTCTGTTTAGTATTTTTATATTATAAAATTAAAATGGGTTTAAGTTAGTAGTTACTAGCTGTACATTATACAGGGCGTCTCTAAAATGTGTGTACAAATAGCTAGCACAAATTCCGACGGCTAAAATATGACGATCTAATCCAACTTACCTTAGACCAAAAGTTGATGGTTTCCGACATACAAGGGCGTCAAAAATAGTATTTTTTAAAACTTTTTCAAAATATTGCTTTCAATAACAGCAGAATTTGCACGAAATATCCAGATCTGATAACAGTTTTGATGTGGCAGCATTCCGCATTCGTCTAAAGTTTTATAGCTTTCTTTTGCTCCGTGTATTAAATTTCTAATAATAAATTCTTATTCCAAAGCATCTTTTATTTGAGATATACTCCGTTTCTAAGATAATTGAATTGAAATATTTTATTGCGTACTGAAACTCGTTGTCGCCTTCCTTAGCACTTAGGCTTAGGACTGGTCCAGGCTCCCTAATTTTTGTTTATGGATTCGAAGAAAATCCCTTCAGAATATGTGTCTAGGTCAATATGCAACTATATTGCATTGGAACAAGTTTTATACAGCCTGTATCGAAAAATAGTTTAAAAAAATGCACTCTGTATTTAGGAAACTATTAACTTTTGGACTAAGATAAGTTGGGCTAGATTGCATTTGTGCTAGGTTAGGTTAGGTTAGAGTTGCAGACTCACGTAGTCCTATAAGAACCGTTGTGTTACTACACATGTTCTTTGAAACCTATCAGCATCAGCTCCCTGATGGCTACTGCAAAGTACGGCGTAGAAGAATCTTGGCAGCTCACTCGAACCAGCCACTACTGTTGATAAACCTAGTAAGTCGACCCAGTTGTAAGCTGCTCACTTGCTCTAGATTATTGAAAAGTGGTTCGCCCAAGGCATTAAACCCTCTTCTTGTAAGGCCAGGGCATTCTTACAAGAAATGTTGAATACTCTCTTCCTCTTCTTCGTCTCTGCAACTTCTGCAGAAGTCGTTAGCTGGTATTTGCATACGGTCGGCATGTCTACCGAGAAGACAGTGTCCGGTAACCACGGCAGTAGTATTTCTCAGGTCCTTCCGACTGTGTTGCAATAACGCTGCGGTTTTTCTGCTATCAAGTAGGGGCCACAGTTGCTTGGAGATCCTACAGGCAGTTAGCTCTGTCCATCTACTTATTGCAAGTTGTTTGGCTGTACGATCGATCTCCTCTTTGACCGATCCCAGTGGTCTAGACACGGTATTCTCTGCTAGATCGGCGGACAAGCCCTCCTTGGCGAGCGCATCAGCAGACTCATTGCCATCTATGCTGTGATGACCAGGAACCCAACACAGAGTGACTCGATGCCGGGCACCAAGTATGCGAACATTGTTGCGACATCGCCTTACTAGTTTTGATTTAATGTTGTTGGAACGAATTGCCTCTATCGCTGTCTGACTATCTATATATAGCTATTGACGCAGCTGCTCTCAGGTCTTGACGTTTCTTCAGGATTTTTATTGCTTTATCTACTGCCATCACTTCTGCTTGAAAAATGCTGCAGTAGTCCGGAAGTCTATATGACCTTTGTATTTTCATGCTCTCAGAGAAGATACATGTATTTGTGCTAACATTTTTAACAAATCTTTCAGATGACATATGATAAGGATTCCTATATGAGTTCAATTCGAGAAACCAGAGCATAAAGTGGAGCCAGTATAGTCTCAGATATTTTAACAATTTAGATACATAAACTGAAGCTACATACAGTTGTCTTTTTGAGATAACTACAACTAACCTGAACTAACCTTATATAGAGCGAGGCCAGAAGTGTTTTTTTAACTCAATGAACACTTTTATCGCGACTTTTTGTTGCGTTAACCAATAAAAATATATTTTTTGTCGTCTTAATTTTTATAAATTTTTCTGATAAATTAAGATATGAAACTGTTTTGTAGTATCACAATTTAATTTAATATCTCGCCATTACAATAGTCAATCTCAGGGACATTTTAATTAAAATCGTCATCATCATCATTATCAACTAGCCTCTTTGCGTCCACTGCTGAACATAGGCCTCCCCTTTCACTGTCCACTCTTTTCTGTCCTGAGCAGTCTGGATCCAGTTCAGTTGGTCGTGATTCTTTTTATATCATCTGCGTGCAGCGCGTTGTGGGTCTTCCCCTGCTTCATTTGTCAGCTCGAGGTCTTCGCTCCAGCAGCCTTTTTGTTCACCTTCCATCTGTCGTTTGAGTCAAATGTCCAGCCCAGTTCCATTAGAGTCTGGCACAATGTGCAACAACGTCAGTGACACCAGTTCTTCGGCGTCATCGTTTCTGACATGGTCTCTCAGCGACACGCCCAACATTGATCTCTACATTTTGGGCTGTGTTGTTCTGAGTCTGTAGGCAGATGCGGTGGTCAGGGTTAGTCTCTCGGCTTCATAGGTCATGACCGGCAACACGCACTGATTAAAAACCTTTCTTTTTAGACATATTGGTAGGTCGCCTCTAAATACGTCTCTGAGTTTTCCAAATGCTGCCAATGCTAAGTTTGTTCTTCTCTTTAGTTCGCATGTTTGGTTGTCTCTGGAAACTCGAATTTCGTGGCCTAGGTATATATACTTATCTACCAATTCTACCTCTTTGTCCCCCACTATAATGTTTCTACTGGGAACCAGATTTGTCACGAATTTTGTTTTGAAGATATTGATATTCAGACCGACCCCAGCGCACACCTGTTGGAGTTCCTGCAACATCACGCCAACGTTCCCCAGATTATAGGCCGCCAGCACTATGTCATCCGCAAAGCGCAAGTTTGTTAGTCTCCTACCGTCTATATTTATAAGTGAAAAATTTAGTGGTGTATTGCGTGCATAATTTATTCAAAAAGAATTTATTACAATCGTAGCAGAGCATGCTATTCGTCAGTACTTAATACACAGTAGCTTTAAAATTTGCATACTCATCTTTACAACTTAAAACTTGGGAACTCTGCATTTAGTCTCTTACATGTGAGTCAAAATTTTATATTCTATATTTATGCCTTTTTCATCCCAGTTCAACGCGAATTCCAGAACTGCAGTAAAAAGTTTTGGTGACATAGTGTGTCCCTGCCTTACCCCTCTACCAATTGGGATATGTTCAGTATTTTCGTGTAGCTTTACTACCATGGTCGCGTTTTTGTAGATGTTGTGGATTAACTTTGTGTAACGATAATCGACGCGACATTCTTGTAGTGTTTCCAGAACGGTGTATAGCTCAACCGTATCGAAGGCTTTATGGAAGTCTGCAAAAGCCAGAGCTAGCGGTCTATTGTACTCTATAGACTTTTCAGTCAGCACCCTCACGGCTTGGAGATGATCATCAGAAGTCTAGTTTATTCTCTAGTCTAGTTGTTACTATTTTTGTAAAGAGTTTGTACCTATTGGTGATTTAGAAGGCTTATTGGTCTGTAGTTCTCTAGCTCAGTTATATCACCTTTTTTTGTGTAATATTATCACTGTAGCGTTGTACTATTTGGCCGGTATTGTGCTGTTGTTCAAACAGAGGTTAAATAGGGCCCTGATCTTTCTAGGCAAGCAGGGGCCTCCGATCTTAATTGCATCTGCGCCCACAGACTCTTCTCCAGCTTCTAAAGCGGTCTCAAAAATATTAAGAAAAAACCGTTTCTTTTTCTTAGTTATCAGCACCCTGTACCTTAAAATTAAAGCGCCTGCGGTCCTATGTTGACCGGAATTATTTGACTTATTTTTGGGTAAGGAATCACCACACCGGCCATGGCACATGTTTTTTGAAACACACAGGGTGCTTCCTAACTACGGTACGAAACTTCAGAGGGTGATACGTAAGGTCGCTTCAAGAAAAAAGTTCCTATGAACATATGTCCGGAGTTGCTTTGTTTCTGAGATACAGAGCGTTAAAGTTAAAAAAAAAACGGTCATAAATATCCTTAAACCGATTTGGTTGAAATTTGGTTCAGTTATTTGAAGTAATAAGACACCATAGCCAATTATTATTGAGAATAAAAAGTACGCCACTGCCTTCTTTATTTAGTTTTCTTATTTGTTCAGATTAAGCAACTGCAAATGCAACTTTTTGGTCTCCTGGGTTTTTTTCATATCTGGCTTCGTTTGCAAGGAAAAAAAATAAAAATCACTTTAACTCATTCTAAAAGCTATCCATGGACAACATAAAATAACAACCAAAAATAAAAAATAAACAATTTCGACCTTACAGTAAATCAGCAAAATGTCCACCTTCTGATTAAATACACGACTGCAATCGATTTGTCGTTGATTGTCTACGTTTAAAAATACCTGGAGTATTCCTTATGACAATGCAATAGTCAATTATCCGATTCCTCAAGTCATTCACATCTAGTACAGGAGTTTTATAAACAAGAGCCTTCAGATGACCCCATAAATAGAATTCTAGAGGATTAATATTATCAGGTCTGCGAGCTGGCCAATTTTGAGGTCCTATACGTCTAATCCAGCGATTAGGGTAGGTGATGTCGAGATGCTGACGAGCAGGAACACCAAAATGAGCTGGAGCCCCGTCGTGCATAAACCACATGTTGACTCTTACAAAGTTCATAATAGCATCTCATGAAAAATTTGCCTCGTCCGTAACTAAAATACTTGGTAAAAAATTATTATTGTGTGCCATCCTATGAATCAACCACCTGCAAAACATTAATCGTGGGTGAAAATCCCGAGGCAGTAGAGCTTGGACCCGCTGTATGTGATATGGGTACAGGAGGTTTCTTTTTAGAACTTTCCAAACGGTTTTTGGGCTGACTTCAAGCTGCAGTGCAATCTTCCTGGTACTATTTGAAGGATTTTCTTCTATCGTATCAAGTATAGCTTCTTCTACTTCAGGCGTTGTTACAGTGTCTGGTCTTCCACCACCTGTATTTTTATTAAAACTCCCAGTTTCACTTAATCTTGCATGTAGCGTTCTAAATGTTTTAACACATGGAATTACTCTGTTAGGATATCTGTCCTGGTAAATTCTTCGTGCTTCTTCCGCATTTCCATTTGCTAATCCATAAATAAAGTGCATGCCAGCCATATCAGCGTTAGTAAAATTGTTCATGATGGAATCACTGCTAATTGACAACTCTGAATTTTACTGATAATATGACAATACTATCACTGTCAGCTGCTCTCCAAAGCAGGTAGGTACTATTGTGCCGATAAAAAACTGGGACAAGAGATTTACAAAAACTAGGTAAGAAATACATATCTCCTAGACTATAAAAGGTGTCTAGAGCTGAAAAGGTAAAAACATCCAAAATTTAAAAAGTCACCTCGGTTACATAATGGAACGTTTTGTATTTTGCGATACGGGGTGGTTAAATTTTCGAGACATTCTATAATATGCATAAAGTAAATTTATTAGATTTTTTTTTCAAGTCAAATATTTAATAAATTATTATATTTACCATTACCACAAAATAATAAATAAAGCTAATACAGGTAATAAAATACATTTATTAAAAAGAAAAAAATTGCAAACACAAAGTTTGTCAAAACAACACAAAATTAATATTTGGTCATAGAACCATTTCTGTTTATTACTTCTTGAAGCCTTTGTGGCATACTTAAAACTAGGGGTCTGCATAATTCGCCAGTTATTTCATCCCAAGCTTGATTTATCCTGTGGCGTAATTCATCCCTGTTCCTAGGTCGAAAATCATGTTTATACATAGATTTGACCATGGCACCCCAAATGTTTTCTATCGGATTCAAATCGGGACTCTTCGAAGCCCAGGGAAGAACTGCTATGTTATTTTCTTGGAGAAAATTTTGTACAATGCGTGCTGTGTGTATTGGAGAATTATCATGCTGAAATGTGTAATTTTGACCGTATATAGCGTTTACCGATGGTATCATCACTTCGTTTAGTATATTAACGTATACTGCTGCAGTTAGTCTTCCTTCGACGATTTGGCAAAGTCCTGGTCCTCTAGCGCTAATCCAGCCCCAAACATTTATGGAGAAACGCCCACTTTGGTTGGTTTTGTGGGTGTATCTCTCATCATAGCGCATGCCGGAAGGCCTATACACCCGAATTCTCCCATTATTGCATGACTGAAAATTTTCTCGTCAGAAAATATAACTGTTTCCCATAAGTTTATTTGATTAATATATTCATGTGCAAATTCTAACCTGCCCTGTTTATTTATTTCCGTTAAAAAAATTTTATTGGCAGCACAACGGCTTCGTATATCGGAATTTCGAACCCTGTCTCTAGCGGTATTTACAGAACCTGGAAAATTCGTCTCTTCTTTTGCCTTGATTGCAGTTTCGAAGGGATGATCCCTTAGGTAGTTAACCAGTCTTCTATCATGATCATCAGTAGAAATTTTAGGGGGACCAGAACCTGCATTCCTAATAATAGCCCCTTGTCTTGCTATTTTTTGTTTTGCCAATAGCACGGTATTCTTGCTAACTCCCAGTTCGTCTGCAATATCCCTAATATTAACACTATCTCGCAACCGACTATAAATAATTGCCTTTTGCTGGGGGGTTAATTGTGGCATATTTACAAATAATATATGATTGTATGTTTGACGAGTCAATCATAAAGTGACAATCTTTATTGAAATGCAAATTTTCATGACATTTTACTGGTACCAGGATTGATGTAAAATTATTCCTAATAGTCTAGGAGAAAATAGAAAAATTTCCTGTCCCAGTTTTTTATCGGCACAATAGTACTTCATTTGGCCTTGGCAATAATTTGTTATAAATAGCAGATGTGGTAAGCCAAAAATGTGATAATAAAAGTAAACCTATTGAAATTGTTTATTTTTTATTTTTGGTTGTTATTTTATGTTGTCCATGGGTAGCTTTTATAATGAGTTAAAGTGATTTTTGTTTTTTTTTCTCGCAAACGAAGCCAGATATAAAAAAAACACAAGAGACCAAAAAGTTGCACTTGTAGTTGCTTAATCTGATCAAATAAGAAAACTAAAAGAAAAGGCAGTGGCGTACTTTTTCTTCTCAATAATAGTTGGCTGTGGTGCCCACTAGACGCCACTGGACCTAATAATTTTAATCTAGTTAGGGCTAAATAAATAACTGAACCAAATTTCAACCAAATCGGTTTAATGATATTTATGACCGTTTTTTTTTTAAACTTCAACTGCATCTGTATCTCAGAAACAAAGCAACTCCGGACCTATGTTCATAGGAACTTTTTTTCTTAAAACGACCTCACGTATCCCCCTCTAAAGTTTCATACCGTAGTTAGGAAACGCCATGTATAAGCAGAAAAGAAAAAGGAGATAATATTTGATGACACATTAGATTGGGATTAATAAATGGCAAATAAAATACTACTCGAATATACCACGTTTCATACTCTTAACTCTACATAATCTCACTACATTATGTATTCCGTCTTATTTGGTCCGTTAGGTCAGTCCGACACTGATCGATGTTCTGGGGACGGAGGGGTATCGACAAAACACACCGGCGCGACATAACACAGAAACCCTTTCTGAAGCCGGCTCCACTCTGCCGATGCTGTCATCGACTCTTCTTCTTCCTTAAGAAGAAATTGTATCAATTAGGATTACGTTGTCGGACCGAAGCGGCCGGTTTGGACCTCTACTAATTATATCGAATCGATATTCTTTTAATTACGCGGGCCTGATTAATTTCGACTATTAATTCGTCTAGCTTATGTCATAAATTCGGTGGGAATTCATCGATAATCCAATTGAAGGTTTTGATATGTAATGCAGCTACTGGCACTGCTTTGCTTTATAATAATATCGATATATTTATTGATTCATATTAACGTTGTGGTTGTTATGGATTAATCAAATTAAGTATCACATAATTTTATTCTTTGGGAGATTGATAGATTTCTTGGGGCGACTCTATTATACTGATAAGCTATAGATTAAATGTGGCATTTTGTTAAATGACAGCTATTACTATTATATCTGGAAAAACTTTAGGCAGGTACATGAAAATCTTCTTTATTTGTGATATCTATAATTTTTAAACTAGATATGTAGTTATTTGTCACCAAATGTTGTATTGTTAAATCACTATAACATAAAATAGTTTGTAATCATGCATAATCCCATTCACAACCAACTTACTAGCAAAAAAATCTCTCGCTCTAAAATAAGAAATGTAAATGCTAAAGCTTTTTTAATAGCTGATGGTTTAGGTTTATTAAACAACGTTTTATCTGCCCCTGTAGTTGTATATATAGTAAGATTAAGACATTTATGATAACGTTTAGAAACCTTATAATTATAGTTAGATTTTACAGTTTCACTTTATTTATCGGTAGGTATGAAACTATTTTGCCCGTTTTCCACCAATCTGTAAATGCTTGCAGGAAATCGCGTCGAACTGAACGATAGACTTGGAACAAACCTTTTAATGAGTTTTTGGCGACTAGTTCTGATTGTTTAAATTAATATGTTTTTAAGTTTCTACTTCACCAATAATTGAAAATATCTTAGAACAAAACCACAAGATAGTGTAGCGCAAGCTCTCGACAAAGTGAATCTGATAGAACCCAAATATAAATTAACGGCAACAGAGAACAGCTAGGAATAACAGAGCCGCCGCGAATTATATACAGTTTAAAGATTTTTGTTAAATTTAAATTAGTTTAGCTTTCTTGTAGCATGAGCAGCCAGGAATTATTCGAAGAAATTAAGGCAATAAAACCCCGTCTTAAATCCAATATGGATACAATTAATTGCGGAGTTCTTGAATACGCGCACACCAAAATAAATTGGTATTGTCTTTTCTAAATTAAACTGTGGTTATTAGAATATTCTTGACATACCCCTTACTGTTGCGATTTTATTGGTCACAATTTGCCATGCCATACATCAACAGACTTTTCTACAAACGTGTTAAAATGCAATTTTAAACATCCTTCAGTAGCCTTAAAAATGTTACGTTAAGGCACTAGTGCTTTAAAGTAGTTTAGGAAAAAGCCAAATCCCGATAATCCCAAACTTCCTTATAAACCCCATTTTAGTCAAACTCTGGAACAAGGCGATAAAGAGAAAATATTGGACTTTTGTTTATGGGTGGGTTAGTGGGTTATGGGTACCCGGCCACCACGGTACAGAGGGAAATGAAGCGGCAGATAAACTCGCCAAAAAAGGGGCGAGAGATAACCTAATCGGGCCGGAGCCTGCATGCATGCAGACTCTCGTATCGGACGGCAAGAAAAAACATACGGGAAAGACTTACTCGGCAACACCAAGAATATTGGGCGGGACTCCCAGGGTTAAGACAATCAAAATTGTTCATCAGGGAGACAAACAAAAACAAAATCAAATCACTACTGCAGCTTAACAGGAAAAACATAAAAACAATAACAGGTCTCCTTAATGGACACTGTCAAATGAAAAAACACCGTAGCAATATGGGACTAGAAGCAGAACCTTTTTGTAGAGCCTGCGAAGAAGAGGAGGAAACCCCTCACCACATACTAAAGTCTGTGCGTTTTAAGTAGAAACCTCTTGAGCATTATGTCGGTGGCTCTCAAACAATAAATTATATTGAAGGTAATTTTGGATGTTGATGAATAACATTTTCTAAATAAAATAATTTAAAGTAAATAAAAAATTAGTTTAGGTAAAGAAAAATAATAATTTTTTAGCTTTTGTAGTATTCAGACAAATTAGTTTTACGAATTCTTTTTTATAAAGTTTTGGTTCTAAAAAGAACCGATTTTGTAGTCTTGCGACAGAACGTACCTACTTGTAGATAGGTACTACTAAAAGTAGTCTTCCTCTGCATTTGAAATTTCACCCATGCTATCAGACTCATCAGAATCAACATCATCGTCATCATCATCATCATTCTTAATAATTAACGGTCTTACTTCGTCTATAACCTGTTCTGTCTCATAAGATTCAAAAATAATTTTTTCTGTGTGTTCAATGCATTTCCGCCATTCTTCTTTGCCCGCTTGGCTAAGCGCCTCCTCCCATAACTTTATAACGCTAGGCTTACCGATATTTTTACAGGCATGTTTGTCATAATAGTTCTTGCTAATACCCCATACCAATTCAATTGCGTTGTAATGACAATGGTAGGGCGGAAATCTCAAAACTTGATGTCCATATTTGAGGGCTAATTCGTCAACAACATACTTTTCTTTAAATGACTGCTCTTTACACTTGCTTAAAAGTTCACTTTTTAAATATAAATTTTCATGGTTTATGTTTTTCTTTGACAACCACTCTTTTATTTCTTCCTTTTTCCAGCTGCTTGTAGGGAATTATTTTTCGAGTCTCGTATGGTAAGAGGCATTGTCTAAAACAATTAAGGAAGGTTTTTCTAAACTTTTTAAAAGTTTTTCCTCGAACCAATGCTCAAAAATTTCAGCATCCATATTGCCGTGATAATCATCAGTTTTTTTTGTTGATGAAAATATCAAACTGGCATTTAAAACAAAACCTTCTTCATTACCAGCATGTAATATAATATACCTTTTTCCATTACTTGCACTTTCTCTGAAATGCCGCAAGCATCAGACGTTCGTTTTTGCACTGCCAAAACAGACTCTAACGGGCCCGAGTTATCTTTTTCTAAAGTAAAATAACGTTCCACTTGTAATACCAAACGGCGTTCACCTGGAGATAAATGCCTTCTAGGCGATGTGCCACCTTGCTGAACATTTTCCATAACTTTGCTTAATAACTGATTTTAATTCACACACAATGAGAAACAAACTAAAAGTGAAAAGCACAACTACTTATTTAAAATAAAGTAGAACATACCATCCCGCACTTCAGCAAATTTTAATTATTTCTTGGAAAATAGTAATTATTATGAAGATTTAATTATAATAATCCCAAAATAATGTCATTATCGGAAAAGTATATACCTGACAAAATCTTTAACATATTTAACCATCCCGCACTTGATCAAATTTTAATTGGTTCTTGGAAAATAGCGATTATTATATAGATTTAACTATAATAATAGCAAAATAATTTAATTATCTATTTAATTATTATTTACGCTCAACGCGTAATTCTAAGATAATTTTGTTTTGAAACCTCTGATTTCGCCCAGTAATAGAATACAGTAAACCAGTGGGAAGTTCGGTGTGATCAAGTATAGCGAAGGTGCGAAGATATTGTAACTTAACCGACTTACTGTTTTAAAAGCGATAACATCCCTTGGTGATTTAATCCGATATCGGACTTCTTAAAACGCACAGACTTTATGTCATTGTCCGGCAGTAAATGGGAAAAGATTACGGCACTTCGAAGAAGCCTATTCGGAACCCGAAGAAATAGCCAACGCCCCCATCAACATTGTCCTGAAATTCATTAGGGACAGTCGTTTGTTAGTAGATATCAAAGGAGCACAATAAGCCATGAGCTTCAGTGCAGTGGGGGAAGAACCACAATCCATTGAGATAGATAGATATGGGTGGGTGATCATATTTTCAGTGAACATACACGGATAAAAGAGAACTCTCATTGCAAGAACATAGATTTTCTTGTCAGTATTTACTTAGTTTAAATGTCACGTTTCTTTGTTCGAGTAAATGTTTTTCGACAAAGTTCCGTATAAGTATGTAATAATTTTGAATAAAAACTTGTATTAAGAAAAAGTATTTTAAAATAAATTATTGGAATATTTTTTGAGAGAGCTAACAAGTTTTAAAATAACTTATTTTTTTGCAGTCAAATCAATTACTTTCGTAGTCGATGTAAGCCTAAAGACAATAATTATGTTTTTACAACAAAATAATTTATTTATATTTAAATTCTTGGACCTTCTGTTAAATTTTAAAAGTGTTTTTTTTTTCTTGGGTATTAGGTACCTTAATAAATCAATCAAGAATTAAAATGAAACCATGTAGAATCTCAGAGTTCTTTAATTCTAATTAAAATAACGTTTCGGCCGTAGCGTGGGCCTTCATCAGATTTTGAACATCTTGATATGAAAGATAACAACTTAGTTGATAACAGCATGGCCACGCTTAAGTGTATAAAGTTTTAATTTCCGTAATTTTAAACAAAATGTTTGTGAAGTACATGTAATTGTCCAACTTGTGTTGTGAGATGACGAAAATCTTTCATGACAAGATGTTCAAAATCTGATGAAGGCCCACGCTACGGCCGAAACGTTATTTTAATTAGAATTAAAGAACTCTGAGATTCTACATGGTTTCATTTTAATTCTTGATTGATTTATCAAGGGACCTAATACCCAAGAAAAAAAAACACTTAAAAAATAATTTATTATATTCTTGAACAAAGAAGGGATCGCAAAATTTTGATACCTTGGAAAACGCCATTCTTTCTGTTAAGTATTGCCGTACTTGTCTGTTCGTAGTCTCCGAAATTTAGATAGCGCGACGCGGCTGCGCTTCATGACGTATCTTCTTAGAGGTATTTCAATTTTAGACAGTATTGGAGATTGGGGTTTGAAGTCCTGTGGTAATGGTAGTGATTTAAACATAAGACGCATGGCATAACCAAAAAGGGGTAAACTATATCATCAAGTAAGAAATATATTGACTTTATTTCGAAAAACAAGAGATGACGATAAGGAAAATAGTTAAAAAATAATGAGATTATGTGACGAATTAAGTAAGTTCATGAACAAAATAAAGTACTTCAATTGCAGCTTGATGTCTTATGGTTACAGATCAATCGAGAATCTTGAGATACTGTAATGGAGAAGTGGAATAAAACTTTTGATATAAGAAGAAATCTTCAAAATGAAAACCTTTGAAACTGTTGGAAGATATTTTTAGAATGACCATTGTTATCTTATGGCCTTAGAAGCGATGTATTGGTAAGACTACTTGCTTTAAGACATATATGAATAATGAGCAAAAAACTGATTAAGCTCTTTACTACAACTGTTTTTATGCAATTTTTAGTAATATGTTGTAGACTGTAGAAAAGTTGACATAATTGTTTATAAGAATGGACTTTATAATTTATTTTTAAGAAATAAGCAAATTATATTTTTAATTTTCAGTAAGTGGTAACTAAAAATAAACCAATGGAAAAAATGGCTTACAAACACGCTTGCCTTACTAAACTGCGCCATAAAATATTTTCTGAATTATTTTTCTAAAACTTGTAACGAAAGTTTACTGTTAATCACGCTTTATTGGCGTTAGTGTTGATGTTTAGCAGTTATATTGAAGCTGAATTTTTAAATCTATATTGGTGTACACCGTTTTTGGAACATTTGAAAAATTTATAAAGAATATATATGTAATATATATATAATCTGATGTGCTTTTTACTACCCATTATCCATTAATGATCCTGATTTGCACTTTTTTATGGTAACTGTTATATTGTTTTGCGTCTGCTTTACTATCACTTTACATAATATTTGAACAATTTTTGAAATGAGTTGTTATATAATGAACAAGAAATAAATCGTCCGCAGGGCTCCCAAACTTTTCATCGCCTCGTTTAAGTAAGCTAATAAGAATATGATTACTCGTTTTAACAAATTACGAAATCAGTAAAGCAGTAAGGCACTAAGAAGAAATTGTTATTCGACGCAAACATTTTCTTCAAGTTACTTTTTCTATTACTTGGCCTAAAATTGTCATGAAACATAACATAAATTTTCTTATTTTAAATAATAAATTTTTTAAATCTAGAAACATTTTAAAGTTGACTAGAGCGAGAGAATGAATTAAGCAAAAAATATTTTAAAGCAAGTTTCTCTTTATTAGGTTCAAGATTACCTATTTTTAGAACAAAACAACCACTATATAATTTCAAAATATTTATACTTATACGAAATAAAGAATAGGTTAATTTAATTATGTTAAAGACTTGTTTTAAGGAATTAGTATTTTAGAATGACTTTTTCGTGCTATTTGACCAAAAAATACTATTTCTAAACCAATATAGGTGGAACTTAATAGAAATTAATACGGCGTTGGTATGAGTGTATATTTTTAATACATGCACTTCTTAATTGAAGCTAAAATGTCTTTGCGTATATACAAATCAAAATTTTACTTAATTTAAGTATTTTTGCCTTCGTGCAAGTATTCCTTTTTTTCTGTGTACAATGTTCCATAAATTTATTATATTTTCGGATAAATCTACTTTTCCTACAAATGAAACTATAGCATCTCAACACATGAGGTGTTGGTCTGCTAAAAACCCCGCATTTAGGATTCATTCTCGAAGACAATATTTTAAAAAAGTTAATGTATGGTGCGCTGTACTTTTCATAGTATAATAGATCCATATTTCTTTAGTGGCACTTGTAATGGAAATAGTTATTTAGAGATGTTGAATACATTTTTTTACAGCAAGATGTTGTTTCTTTGGGGCGTTTAAAACAACTATCTTACACTACTCCAATACCCAGCAATATTAATATTCTAAAGAAAAAAATTACCCAAGCTGTTCGGTAAATATCAGACAAGGAAATTCGAAGTAGCTTCAACTATCTCAGGAAACAACTGGAAAAGCGTGTTGAAGATGGGGGTGGAATTTTTGAATTATAATACTTTTCACTTTAGCCATGCAACATCGCATATTTCAAGTTTTTGGGCTCCCTGTCACTACCATCGCCATCCTTGGGCCATGTTAAGATCGTGGCGTCACATTAGAAAATGGAATTTATGATGAAAGCTATACAGTGAAAGCTCCCTTTGCGGACAGCTCTAAGCGGACATCTTCCAGATCCGGACAGTTTTTCTGGAACCAAATTTTTGAGGGTATCAATTCCTATGTAAGCTCTCATAAACGGACGCTCCGTCGGACGGACACGGACAGCATAATTGTCACGGACAGGCTCGAAACGCTCTTAAGAGCGGACGCGAAGCTCCAACAACGGACGAAAATTACATACATAATATGTATAGAAATTACTCATTTCTTTCGACAGCCCTGGTGTTTGCCCGCAGTATGTACAGTATGTAGGTGATTCCCCTTCATGTAAATGCCCTGCGTTGCAGTTGTTATTTCATTAGTTTGTTATGTGTCTTTTATATGTAAGTGTCTTAGAAGGTGTATAGCAATGGCGCCAACAAAATTTTTTTTTGACTTTAAGACAGAAAATGGAGGTAATTAACGTTGCAGAACAGGAACATTTAAGTGTTCGCAAATTGGGTGAAAGCTATGTGTTAGATTATAATTGGGCTTTATAAAAAAAAAAAAATGTATTTAAATTATTTTAGGTTTAATATAAGTATAACCCAAGCAGCAGAGATTGTTAAACAAACGGAAAGCATTCGTTAAGTGATAATTTAGACCAAAAAACAAAAAAATTAAAAGGTGACGCTGCGCAGATTGACAAGAATTGTTTAGAGTGGTTTGTTCGAGCTAGAAACCAGCATATTCCAATATCGGGACCGCTAATAAAAGCAAAGGCTAAAGAAATGGCTAACGACTTGAGATGTAATAAGTTCAGCGCATCCGATGGATGGTTACAAAAATGGAGAAGGCATAACATTAGCTTTAAGTGCATCTCTGGTGAGTCAGCGGACGTTAATATGGTACAAACCTCAGGATATTTTTAATGCAGATGAAAGTGAATTGTATTTTAGGGCTTTACCAGACAAAACTTTAACATTTAAAGCTGAAAAGTGCGTAGGTGGCAGAATGGCAAAATAAAGATTGACTATAATGTTTTGTACTAACATGATTGGAAAAAAATAAAAGCTTTTGGTTATTGGAAAAGCTGCTCGACCACGGGCAATGAAAAATGTAGCCTTTAGTAGTTTGCCTGTTACCTAGAATTTCAATAAAAAGGTGTGGATGACAAGAATTATAATGACTGACTGGCTTCTGGATATATGGACAGGAGAATGGGAATTCAAAAACATAAAATTTTGCTTTTTCTGGACAATGCTGGGTCACATCCTAGAGATCTAAATCTAAAAAACATAAAAATCATATTCTTACCTCCTAACACCACATCTGTTTGTCAGCCCTTGGATCAGGGCATAATTCAAAATTTTAAGTTTTTTTATCGTGGTCTGATTTTAAAACATGTCCTTTCAAAAATGGATAACGCTTCCTCCGCCTCAGAACTATCAAAATCGATTAACGTTTTGGAAGCTATTTACTTTATCAAAAAGGCATGGGGCAAGGTAACTCCAAATTCCATTCAAAACTGCTTCGGCAAAGCAAGTTTTAAAAAAGCTGAAGCTGAAGGGGTGGACCTGACGGAATATGACGCAGAAGATGATATGCCATCGGCAACCCTAGCAGAGTATTGGAGAAACTTTACTGAAATTGATCAATCTAAAAGCCAACTGCATGATGACTTTGTTAATTTGGATCAAATGTTATCAGTTGAAGAGTCATTTAATGAAAATGACGGAACCGAAAATAATATAGCAGACAGTAGCAGAGGATACTTTAGATATGCCAGAAGAGAGTGACAAAGAAGAAAATGAAGATGCTGGTCCAATTAACTCGTACGCAAGTGCCTTAGAGGTCGTTGAAAACCTAAAAAAGTTTTCGAAATTAGATTTTGTTGCATTCGAACACTTAAAAAATATTGAATCGCATTTTCAAAATTGTTTTTTGCAAGAAAAACTTAAAAAATTAAAGCAGTCAAAAACACTAGATTTTTTTTTAAATGACCTTTTTTTGTACGTTTAAATGTTAAGTTAGGAGTCGTTTTATTTTGTAATCAACCTAAAGTTTTATGTATGTATGTGTTACTATTTGATGTAACTAGTTGTATTATGTTAATATGTTTTCCAATATTTTTACATAAAAAAGTTACCTAGTATATTTTTTGTTTAATTACGATTTTTCGAAAAAATTTTATTTACCTTTCTTATATGCGGACACCTACCATAAGCAGACAGAAATGTTGGAACCGTGAGTGTCCGCTTATAAGAGCTTTCACTGTATATGGCATATAGGTAATAAAACTGATATTTACAAGTTAAAGATGTGTTAAACTATATCGAATGAGGTTTAGAATCGTATATTAAAAAGGTATTTCGATGATTAATATACAGGGTGATTCAAAGACTATAAACTAGCCTATGTTATCATCACTAAGTACTGCCTTCGACACTACTTCGACGTTACGAAAATAATCTGCAAATAATCCCTGATTAACAAATATTGAAAACAACGTCATAGGTAGCTATTATAAATGAAATTTTATATCAGTCAGTTGGTAGATGGTAGGTATATACTATCATTTTAGCTTTCCCGAGAAACTATACAGGCTTTATTTAACTTAGATTTTTGACTAGAAGAATAAAGGGGCATCAAGATGAACCTGCTTAACTTGTGGGTATCTTTTAACCGATATTTTAACCAAGAAAAACTTGTATTGTATGAAAATCTGAAGAAAATGTACAAAGTAGGTAGGTACTGTTTTGTTACTAAATTGTTGTCCTAACTTAACCTAAGTAGGACATACTCAATCTTCAATATTATACTATCTGTTTTATAACTAACTAATATACTTATAAACAATGTTTATTGCATAATAACAGTTAAAACAATATACAAAAATATTGTTTAAAAAAAGGCACCTACACTACACTGTCCCAGTATTACCTTCCATCAAGTCTGGTTGCCCTGACTAAAAACCTTTTCTCTTAGTGCTTTATGCAAACGCTGGTACATCTTCGCAATACTAAATCGTGTCTTGGGATCCTCTTTTCTTATCAACAAATAGCATTGTTTTACGTGGCTCGGGGAGTGAAGAACATTATAATTCGGAGTTACCTCCGGGAACCAAGGGCGGTTTTAGGTTAGAACATAGGGGGGGGTAATTTGAAATCCGATTTTTTTTTTTAAAAAAGTAACCAGAAAATAAGTTTGGGAGGGGGGTCAGGAAAAAAATAGCGCCGCAGGCGAAAAATGTTTGGGTGCCAAGCCCTTTTTTCAATGATGATGCTTAAAATTCTAAATTCATGGGGGGGGGGGGGGGTAATTACCCTATTACCCCCCCCCCCCGTAAAACCGCCCTTGCCGGGAACACATCATGAATTTGTTATTTTTCGCTATTTCACAGCTACTTAATCAAATAATTTATAGTTTTACACATAAAGGTCTCTAGGTTTCTGTCATTTAAGTGCTCTCTCAATAAAATTTCAATAGAAAATCAAAATGTTAACAATTCCCTGTATTATAAATTCTTAGGCCTATACATTGACAATAAGCTGTCGTTCCACGAACATATCCTTAATCTCTGCAGCAATTTAGCTAAAGGTTGCTATGCCTTGAGGATTATTTCTAGGGAGTTAGATGCCTCTGTATCGAGAATGGTTTACTTTTCTGTGATAGAATCGCACTTAAGATATGGGATTTCCTTCTGGGGAAATTGTACTCGTGGGATGTGAAATTCGGTCTTTGTTTTGCAGAAGAGGGTCATTCGGTATATAGTTGGAGCAGGTTACCGGGACTCCTGTGGGCCATTGTTTAAGTCACACAGAATTCTAACCCTTATGTCCCTCTTTATTCTCGAGACAGTATGTCTAATGTTTGAGAAACATAAGTCTAGTACAGACAACAAGATACTATGCTCTGGCTATGCCACCAGGCAAACACAAAACATAGAGTTACCAATCCCGCACTCTACTTTGGTTAAAAATTCACTTGTATATAATTCAAAAAAAATATTTAATTACTTGCCTCTGAATATAAGAGCCGCTAGGTCTAAAAGAATATTTAGAGCAATGGTGAAGGATATCTTATTGAGAAGAGCCTATTATTCCTTGGAAGAGTACTTTTAGGACACTTTAATAATGAACTGAATGCCAATAATGTAGTTATATTTTGGATATCAGTTATATCTGTACAATTGCAAATGTGTTCTTCTCTCGTCTATAAGCGTTAACTATTTATTCTGTGTCATCGGTTATCACTAGTGTCTGTTTTTTTGAATCTTGTTTTCCTATCCTGTTTTATTCTTAAAACCATGTGAACAGTGTTGTCCCATTTACATATTTTAGGAAGCTTAGGCCGATGTATCGTATCTATATGTATATTTATTATTGTCTTTGATGGCTGTTGTTACTATTGCCTATGTTATATTTCGTTTATTTATTTGTTAGGTATCCTTTTATATGTATATACAACCTAGCTTTGTCAACCAGATTATGCCTTATGATAATAAAGCACTTTTGAGTTTGAGTTTGAGTTTTCTAAAGTAATCGCATTAAACTGTTAAAAACAACTAAAAACTTAAAAGAAACACCGAAACGGTCTATCAAAACAATGCAAACCTGTCAAAACGTCGATCGACTACAAACAGCTAATTTTAGGAGGTGGGCGAAAGCATGACGGCCTGTTCATGCAGACGGCAGTGTCCCTGTCCATATTAAAAAAAAAATTTCAACGGGAATCTTCTTTTTTAAAGAAGCAAAAGCATTTTGTGAAATTTTTGGTCCATTACACCTATTGTAAGGTCCATCCGTGAAATTTAGATTTCAACATGGCTTTAATCATTGAGTAAGTTAGTTCAGGTTAGTAAGTTAGTCAAAGAGGTGAATACTTCCTTCGATTTCTCTTCGAAATATGCGAGAAATTTATTTCAAATCGCACCACTGCTCAAATTTTCCATAAACAATTTCGTAATGTTCCTTTGACTTTTTCGGCAACCGCTCAAAGGTAGCTCTACTAGCTGCTTCATTTATTTCCACATTTAGATTGTTTTCTTCCAGATTATCCATCGAAAATCGCATAGATTAAAAAAAAACGCTTTTTACAAGTTATTGACATCGAGTTTTTTCATAACTAACAACAATACACCATGTAATCAACATCAAGGAAATAATTTAGTAAATCACTTGATTTTGGATTTTTTTGGCTTTGATTTTGAATTTGGTAGAAGAAGTATTAATTTTTTTGCTCATTTTAGTGGCTGGTTTAATAGTGGTTGTAGATAATAGTTATTTATGATATAAGTGTTAAAAGTGCATTTTTTTGCATGTGAATAAGAGTGCCTTAAAAATACTTTTAACACAAATATCATACAATATATTTTCTACACACGGCAATAAAAAGCATACAATAATTGAAAATTAAATATTTAGAATCTCTTACATCGAGGTCGTTTCTAATAGCATCGTATATGTATATTAAATTAGTTCACATTTGTCAATAAAACCTAGCAAACATCATTGTCGGCTGATTTGTTGTGTACGGAAAAATTGAAAATTTGAAAGGTCCTGTCAGTTTTATTAAAACGCTAGCACTGGCTGTTGTAATTTGCTAAAAATGCAAGAAATACAAGAAATCGATCCACTTAAAGACATAGAAGAAGCTGCTAACAGAGCTACCTTGGATTTACTGCCACGAATATCAAAAATTCAATATGAGATTGCTCATAATAAATTTATAATATGGTGTGAAAACAAAGGCGTTTCTGGGAAGTAAAAGGCAAAGGTAAGTCATCTTCTCTTTGGACCCATTATTCAATAATCAATGCTATGCTACGTGTAAATAACGACGTAGACACAGAGGTTAATCTGTGACGTAGGTATCAGCAATCATTTTAAATTGATTGCCTACTTGAAGCGTCAAGGAGAGGGTTACCAGGCCAAAAAATCAAAAATTTTTACTAGAGACCAAATTGAACAGTTTCTGAAGTGCGCACCGGATGATGAGTACTTTCTGATGAAAGTAGCTACGATTGTAGGAGTATTTGGTGCCTGCTGCAGAGAGGAGCTTTGTCAGTTGACTCTTGACAACGTGGAAGATATGGAGACTTCATTAGTTATTAAAATATCAGATACGAAAACCAAGGTACCACGAAATTTCACTATCGTTGAAAAACTTTATTTGGATTTTTATCAAAAATATACTGATCTTCGTCCAGCAGATGTCGTAGATCGGCGGCTCTTCTTAAAATATGTAAAAGGTAAATGTACCAGAAATCCGGTCGGAATTAATGTGTTCAGAAAATTTCCTGCTGCTATAGCAAGATTTCTGCAACTTCCAAATTCAACACTCGATACGGGGCATTGCTTTCGCCGTTCCTCTGCGAGCTTACTTGCCGATGCTGGAGCAAATTTGACGACAATTAAGCGGCATGGGGGATGGAAACCCTCAACCGTTGCGGAAGGGTACATCGTGGATTCCTTGGAACGACATCAGCCGATGATGCTTCAACATCAACTGGACATGCTGCTGTTTCTGTTTAATCCTCCTCAACCACGAAGAACAGCTGAACTGAGGAAGGAATTCATTTTTCAAAATTTTCAAATTGTACTATTAATATACATAATTGTAAATAAATAAAATAGAAATGATTTTTGACATTTTTTTGAAAAAAATTGACATTTTACTTTTAACTGTAGTGCCTTAAAGTAGGTATTTTTAGGCACTAGTGCCTTAAAGTAACATTTTTAAGGCTAGTAGACAGTGTTAAAAGTTCCATTTTTAACACGTTTGTAGAAAAAATATTTTATGATGCGCGTGTTAAGAGTGTTTTTATATTGTTGGAAGGGATTTTCCTTCTCACAAACCAGAATGACTTTCAATATTAACATCATAAATAAATATTATAAATAATATCACCAACGTTCAAAAAATAAAAAATGGTTTGATAAAAAGCCTATTACGATACTGAAAACTCTGCTCTCAAAACAGTTGTTTGAAAGCATTTATATTCTACCACTATAAGGTAGGCATGTTTTTTACGAATTATTGTTTTTTATTTTGGCAGTTTACCTACTTGCAGTCTTGGAGAAAGGTTAAATTTGCTTATGAATAAATTTTTTATTTAGATATTACATTATGTTCTAGTTTAACTTAAAAAAATTAGAAATAATGCCGACTCAGTTTTGGAAGCTATATAAATTAATAAACTAGCAATACAATTAGTAAATATCTTATATTATCTTTATCGAATATTCTCATTATTGATAGCTTGGGAATTTGATTCATGAATTAGTATTCTGGTTAGATAACTTAAGCAGAACAAGTTTAATTTAATAAATTATCGATAATATCTGATATAAATGATTAATGTTAAGTGTCGACAATCTGATTTATAGATCCAAATTTTATTTATCCTATTTATAACAAGCAAAATTACTCATGCATGGATTTCGCAATAATACAACGGATTTTGTATGTTATACGGGGCGACCAAAAAATGACAGCAAGATTTAAGTGTTCCTACATGCCTAATGAACTAAGCTCTTATTGTTCTTTTACTTAAATGTACGTCTTGGTTACTAAATAAGATATGTAACTAGCTCTTGTTACAAACAGGAACTTTAAAGGAAATAACAACATAGTATTGACCCCGATAAAATTACATTTCTACATAAATAAAATAATCGCCGAACTATCACTAAATGATAAAACGAAAACATGCTGAAAGTTGGTCGGTGATAACTGATATTTCCATTACATGTAAAATGGTGGTGATAATGTTATCACTAATGGCATTATTAGTGATTAAACCCACATAATAATGATGGTGATTAGACTTTTGTTTTGTGCTTTGTACTTTTAAAGAGAAAATATGCAGGTTGACAATTAAACACTGGTTGTAGGTGCAATGATCTCATTTGGATTGATTGTATCTAAAATAAGGTCAATATGCATTACATTAACTTAAAAAAATTAGAGTTTTTTAACAACGCAAAAGTATAATTATGCGTACTATGTATCCCATTTTTCTATAGTTTGCTATAATTAATAATGCTTGCAACTATATAAATATAGTTCATCAAAGACGTCTTTATTCAAAAAATGTTTAATCACCAGCCCTTTATATTCACACAGTCTTTAAGCATTATAATTTTCAGCAACTGACATTATATTTGCATTCTCTAGTACTAATATTACTACATTTGTGGTACTGTATATACACTCATGTGCAAAGAAAACTGTTATTGCAAAATTTTGATTAAGTTCCCGGCTTGATAACTTTCTTATTTTTAGTCCGATTTGAGTGATTCTTTATAGAATTGTAGGTACAACTATCGACTTTAGCGTGTCTTTTAATAATCTTAAGTAACGTTGGTTATTCCGCATATTATACAAGGATAATCTAAATGTTGTTTTTTACTCTAATTTCAAAACACCCTGTGGAATAACCAAGTAACAAAATTATTTTAAAATACCAGTTCTCATTTAGGGTCGTCTATTCTTTACATTTTGTTTTTTGGCTCATGTCAATACATGTATTCAGTCTCACACAAATGCAAAATGATCCTGGTTATCAATAATTTAAATTTTGACGTAATTTCTAATGCAATATTTATTCAGAATTTTTTTTTACAAGGTGGCTGTGTCTTTCATTGTTTGAAACTTTATTGTCAGTTTGACAGTAAATTTGTGTATTTGCAATGGTTTTATTTGCTGAAAATTGTGCAAAAGCTGTAGCTTTAGTGGATGACTGGTGAAATTATGGGTATGTGGCCAGATTACTTAATACCAGCCGCTCTACCATTGAAAGAGTAGTTAAACGCTTTAGGGAAACAGGCAAAAATACATGAAGGGCGGGTAGTGGTACGCAACGCAAGACTACAGCAATTGATGACCGGTTTCTTGTTCTTAAAACCCTTCGCAATCGCCGGTTGACTTCAGTACAGGCGAAAAATCAACTTAGAGAAGTTCGGGGTAAAAATATCAGTTCTTGGACCGTTCGTCGAAGATTACAGGATGTCGGTTTAAAGTCTTGCCGACCAGCAACAGGCTCTAGATTACTCCCACGTCATAGAGTAGCAAGATTACAATTTGCTCGTGAACATGTGAATTGGAATTTGGCACAATGGAACAGTGTACTTTTTACCGATGAGTCTAGATTTTGCCTACACTCACCAGATGGACGAGAGCGAGTGTGGAGATGAACGAACGAACGATTTGCCGAATGTACGTTCAGCCCCCGGCTTAGTTATGGAGGAGGTTCCGTGATGGTTTGGGCAGGAATATCACGTGAGGCCTGTACTGAATTAGTATTTATTGATAGAGGATCGCTGACCGCACAGAGGTATATTGAGGAGGTTATCAAAAATTATGTAGTTCCTTTTGCTCCATTTATCGACGATGGTTTTATCTTGATATTCTTGATGCAAGATAATGCCCGACCACATTCCGCAAGGTGCGTCACTGAATATTTGGTAGAAGTTGAGATTGAGAAAATGAACTGGCCAGCATGTTCTCCAGATTTGAACCCTATAGAGCATGTGTGGGACATGCTCGGAAGACGCGTTAGAAGTCGAGTAGTGGTACCAGCGACATAAAACGAGCTCCGTGCGGCACTTCAGGAAGAATAGAGGAATATTCCGCAAGGCGACATTAGCGGGCTCATCGATGGTATGAACCGACGTGTCCAGGCAGTAGTTAGGGCTAGAGGAGGCAATACAAAGTATTGACGCATATTTAAGTTCAAATTAATTGGTAGTTATTAAGTTTGTTTTCCGAGAATCATCATGTATTTTTTTAATATTATACAAGCTTGTTCCTAAATTAATTTGTAATTACATATTGATTAGTACAATAGTTTTTTCTGCGTCCTGATAATTTTTGTTTATCTTGGCAAATTAAACATTTTACTTTCGTTCCAACAATAATGAAATTACGCAAAAATTTAAATTATTGATAACCAAGATCATTTTGCATTTGTGTGAGACTGAATGCATGTATTGACGTGAATCAAAAAACAAAATGTAAAGAATAGATGACCCTAAATGAAAACTGGTATTTTAAAACAATTTTGTTACTTGGTTATTCCACAGGGTGTTTTGAAATTAGAGAAAAAAACCTTATCGATTATCCTTGTATAATATGCGGAATAACCAACGTTACTTAAGATTCGTAAAAGACCTACAATTCTATAAAAAAATCACTCAAATCGGACTAAAAATAAAAAAGTTATCTAGCCTAAAACTTAATCAAAATTTTGTAGTGACCGTTTTCTTTGCACATGAGTGTATATACTCCGAAGACATTAATTACCCACTTGAATCAGCATGAGCAGGAAGAAAGTTTTATTTTATTGAAATCCCTATTTGGCATATTAAAGACTGCGTTTGTGAACGTCGAGGTAGTAAAAGTCGACAAACCTGTAATTTATGTCAGGTGTAAAATATTAAACTCTTAGATTTTTATAATCTTTCTTTGAAAATATGAAAGGCGCGACTTTTTTTTCTAAATTTATTCAACTCAAATTTTAAACATCAATTGCTCATGTTTTAATTATTTTATGATTGTATTTTGCAGTAATCGATATCTATAAAAGTCTATAATTTCTATAGTAGTATATTTGTCTTTTAATTAATATACAGGTCGAGCAATATAGCATAAGCTTTGATCTTCGGGTGCGCAGTAGAAATTTTATTATAACAGGTATCTCTGTGGTACACTGACGTAAATATCAGTCGTACACGGACTTTCCATCTCTATCATCTACGCATATCGGAGATCAAGTTAGAATGCATGACCTGTACTTACATATAGTATTTTATAACTTTTCGTAATTGGTTTACTAAAGTCTGTTCAGAGATATAAGAAAGTGACTAACTGATCCCTATTAGGAAAGACCCGGGTCAGCTGTAAAATTTAAATATGGCTGAACAGGTCCGTATTTTGCTTAGAATTTAATCATGGTTTAGTAATAAAAATAAGTAAGACATTAAATAATATTTTATTTATGTTTAAGTGTGAAATTACAAGTTATTTTATTATTAAAAATTATATTTATGATTAGAAAAATATACAAATTATTCAGTATAGTAGGACACAAGGTAAATGGTCATGACTAACTAATCCCCGAGCTAATCCCTTTATACTTATACCTGCTTATGCTTCTATTTTGGCAAATAAATCATTCCGGTCCAGGGTGGTAGTAGGAAGATTGAAACAATGCTTGTATATGTACAAAAATTTATTGTGTATTGCTGACTTTGACGTAAATTATTAACATGCGTAAAAGTAGTAAGCCGTAATATATAATTTTTATTATACAGGGTGTTATGCGTAGAAGTTCCACCCCCCTTTATTTTCTTTAGTTTTTGAGATATCGGAATACATTTTTTCTTGTTTGAAAACGAATGACAAAGGCTTTTTTGACATCTGTGTAATTACCGGGTTGAAAATGCGGAACTTCTACGTGGAACACCCTGTATAAAACCGTATGAATGAAATGAGTCATCTCAATAGTTTGAATCTGTACTATCACTATCATCCACTGATATAATTAGAGGTTTTATGTTTTCCCAAAATTTTTTATAATAATTATTTTCGACTTCAAGTACAGGGTCTTCCAACGAGGACTGAACAGGGGCTCATTTTTGAGCTTCCTTGTATTTAAAGAAAAATCCAAAATAGCCAATCGATGTACTTTTTCCTGCAGAATTCAAAAATGAAACCAAAAATTTATTTGAACCAGAAACAAAAGAGTTATGCTATGGATAAGGTGTTTTTTAAATGGAACATAGCTTTTTTTATACGATTTTTGGAACAAGTGATTTTTTTTTGTCCGTTCTGATTAAAATATTTAATATTGTGACAGCTATTTTTATTAAATTTTAATGTTTTATCCAGTATAATTTAACTTTAACCTGTTTGAAACATACACTAGGTAGGTAATAAAGGTATAATCACCTTTGAATCCTTCAAAGTCAAAAAATTTGACAAATTAACTATAATATCCTTGCTTCTCTTGCATTTTCTTGGCATTTGTAGAACCAGATAACAATCTGCAATCGCTCATCTAATGAATATTTCATTTCGGCAATATTATAGTAAATTTGTCAAATTTTTTGACTTTGAAGGATTCAAAGGTGATTATACCTTTATTACCTAGTGTATGTTTCAAACAGGTTAAAGTTAAATTATACTGGATAAAACATTAAAATTTAATAAAAATAGCTGTCACAATATTAAATATTTTAATCAGAACGGACAAAAAAAATCACTCGTTCCAAAAATCGTATAAAAAAAGCTATGTCCATTTAAAAAACACCTTATCCATAGCGTAACTCTTTTGTTTCTGTTTCAAATAAATTTTTGGTTTCATTTTTGAATTCTGCAGGAAAAAGTACATCGATTGGCTATTTTGGATTTTTCTTTAAATACAAGGAAGCTCAAAAATGAGCCCCTGTTCAGTCCTCGTTGGAAGACCCTGTACATGATTAACGCATGCTCTCCAACTGTTCTCTGGTATTAATTCACACTGAGTTTTAATTACTTCAATTACATTAGCGGACATTTTTGGGTTTACATTATTGCGTCTAACTTTGTTTTTTAATTCGGACCATATCATTTTTATAGGATTCAAATCGCAATGGTAGGGGGGCAATCTAAGTGGTATGTTACCGGATGCTTTTATAGCCTCATCTACGCAATATATTTTTTCTACGAGTGACCGCAAAGAAGCTACTTTGCGCACACTTTTGCATACGCAAAGTAGCACTTTCCCGCACACTGTGCGGGAAATTTTTTTTCCCGCACACTTATTTTAAAGCAAAATTACCATATTATAGACGCGTTTTTTTCTTATATTTTATAATTTTTTTAGATATTTATACAAAAATATTGTAACAAGACAAAGTTGACAGGTGGTTTATGTGTTGCCTTATAAACTATACCGAAGTATTGTGCCGTGCGGCTCAAAATTTTTTTGAAATCTGCATTATTATATTTTCCTCTAATTTTGTTCAAGTTAAAAAAAATCAAGTATTTTTGTGTCAAATGCGGTTTGTTCCCTTAGCAACCAAAATACATTGTCATACAACGCTTTCATGTCAGTTTAGAGGTCTTCTTCAAAATTTTCACTAGCATTTTCACCTATTTAAAATAAAAAAAACTGTTTTAAAAATGGATATCACTGAAGAAGAACTTCCAGAAGATGTCCTAGAAGCCGCCAACATGGCTAGTTTGCAATTGCAGCCTGCCAAATCGCGAGAAAAATACGAGAAACAGTACGAGTTGTTTTCCAAATGGTGCGAACAAAGGGGGATATAGTTGTTTTTGATGTCAATAAAAATTTAAAATTAAAAAAATATATAGTTATTTCACTCGTAGAAAAAATATTGTTCCTAACACGTGCGCAAAGTAGTTTTCCCGCACTTAAAGCTTATCCGAACTCCGCTTCGCGTCGTTCGTCTAACTGCTTTCGCGTGCGGGAAAACATAACTTTGCGCACTGAATAGGAAAACTACTATTATAATACGATTTTGTTTTTAGTACCTCAACTAGTTTTTTTTTTGTATAATTATCTTCAAAATAGAGGTCATGTTGGCTAAGGAACTCTTGCAGTACCTCTTTTTTGCTGCTTATGGTTGGTATTTTCTCAGCTAAGGTGCTGTGAGTGATAACTAGCATTATCATAAACGACTACACTGCCTGGTGGAATATTTGGAAGAAGAGAATTTTTCATCCAATATTCAAAAAGCTCACTTGTCATGTCCTGATGGTAGTCTAACGAGCAGTCCTTAATGTTTTTTGCTGAAAGTAGCAAAGCGTTCGGCTCCCAGCCATCCCTCGAGCCACAGTGTAAGATGGATATTCTCTTTCCTCGAGAAGCAGGTACATCTAAAACGCACTTTGATGAAGAATCTTGCCATCCTTTTTTTAAAGTGTCATGGGTGTCGAACCAAGTCTCATCTAAATAGTATATATTTCGGTTTTCTGCGCGGAACTGATGAATTTGTGTTAAATATTTTTGTCTCCATTCCACTAACCGTTGGGTCTCTTTAATGCAAATGCGCTTGTCAATTTTTTTAAATCGAAATCCAATTTTGTGCAGGAATCGGCGTAACGTTTCGCGACTTGCAGCAAATCGACCATTTGCTAATAACTTTTTTCGCAACGTTTTTAGAAGACCTGCAGACAAATATTTTCCGTAAGATTTTGACCTGACATTTTTGTATTACTGTGGCTACAAGGTCGGTCCAATGAAAGAAAATGCTTATTTCGACTTCCAAAATAACATACTAGAATTTTAAAAAAATCTGTCCGGAATCCATAAGAAGTGTAATATGTTTTTTCATATTAAAACTAAAAAAAATATAAATTTTACCTTGATATACTCGCAAAACAATCCTTTTGCAGCACATCTGTAAATGGTACTTTGTTTTTTGCTCGTTTGTGTCTTCAATTCCGTCGTCGGATTCACAGTTTTCAAACCACGGTCTGAACATTTTAAAAATTACTAATATTAATAACACCACTGAACACCGTTGAATGACACAGTTCAAATGATTTAATAATAATTCGACAATTTCTAATATGTCGACAGGTATAATTAATTATACTTTAAATACGTACATTATCAAAATAAAAAATAAAATACCTCCCTGTTACTTAGAAACGCTTACAAACCAGCCCTTAATTGGTTTATGGTGGGTAAAGTCGCCCGATCGTTATAAAGCAGGTAAAGTCATGACCATTTACCTTGTGTCGGAGAATACTTATAATAATTATTCACTTAATATATCAATATCACTATCTCTATCATCATCTGTTCTAATTATTATTTGTGCTATATTGTTTATATAGATATAGGATTTTTCCACTTTTTCAACATGTGTAACAGAATTTGCCCACCTTTGTGAAGGGATGTTAAAAACTTGTTTCTATAAGCTCAAGTACACTGGAGTTAATAGTAGCGCAAATACTGTTACGACGAATGGCAGATTTCAGTTGGTACCAAACATGTTCGATTAAATTCAAAATTTAAAATTTTATTTACGCTTTCAGCACTTTACATAGAGTTTACATTAAAAAAAAAACAGGTATTTTTGACAAATCTCTTAAGAACTAAGCTCAGCAGTCACAAAACATAAAAATTAAAACGTATAGTAAATAACGTAGCCAAATAAATATGAAAATAAAAATACCAATAAAGAGGTCACAATTCAAGAATGACTAAACATACAATATCCTCTTCAACTTCGCAGTAAATCTACCATAAGAATCATAAAAAATATCAATATAACTTCTCTTTATCACATTGTTGGTTAAAGGCGAATTCATAAGCAAAAAAGAAGATTACCACAAATAGTGGAAAATGAGCAAAATTTTCATCGCCCGCAAATCATGGTGACAAGTCCTTAACATTTTATTATCAAAATGTGAGAGGTATAAAATCAAAACTTCAGGTTTTGATGTGCAACACTCTTGTGGAATTAAATATACAATGGTATGGTGGAAGCCTTAAAACTGTATGCCCTAGTTTTTTTGCATAATTATCACAGAAGTATTCCTTTTGTAGTTTTAATCTTTGTAAAACCTCAATTAATTGCCTTTTGGTGTAATCTTCCTGAAAATAAATGTCATTATCATACATGTAGTTTTGGATTGTTGCTTTTGTGTCATTTGAGGAGGGAGTCTTGGTCAACTGCCTATTATAGTAGCTTGCATTTGTCCATTATAATTACGCTATTCGGAGGTATATTTGGAATTAGCTTGTTTTTAAACCAATCTTCAAATAAGTCAGCAGTGGTGTCCTCATGGTAATCCAGAGAAGAATCTTTAATGTTTTTTGCAGACAGAGAAAGTCGATTTGGAATCCATCCGTCTTTAGATCCAGCATGCAAAATCGTAACTTGTTTACCTCTTTTTGATGGATTAACCCCCTCATTTTGAATCGGGTAAAAATCGGTTTAAAATCGCCAAACTATTACTTCAATAATGAAATTACGTCTTCCGGATTTGCAGTTTACTTTAAGATATTTTTAAGTACAGACCATTATTTACCTGCATTTATTCATTCATTCATTGTTTCATTATGGCCACCCTTGGATAATCCCATTCAAAGGCAAAGTGTAACTTTCTTATATCTCTGGACAGGCTTCACCTATATCCCAAAAAATAGACCTAAGTTAGATTTTCTTTGCTTATATTATGTCCCATGATTTCGTGTAGTCATGCTCTGCTATTTTTATAAATTATTATTTTCGAACCGTTATGAGCATCAAATTTTTTTTAGTATTTTAGTAACCTTCTATGTTTTTTTTTTATTATAGGCAGGTTGATATTGCAATATATTGGAGGCATTAATCTATGAAACTATTTACGATTATTTGTTGATGGTAAAACCTGTTTATATTTACATAATTAAAATCATTAGCTGCAATCTATGTTCAGGATATGTAGGTATAATTTAGGCCAGGAATAACACCTGGCCTTAAGATGAACACGTTAGGTATAATTTTCAATAATATATAGGTATATTATTAGGTATCGTTTATTTATTAGATACTATAATAATGAATCCTGGCAATTTTTCTTTTTTGTAACGATTTGCCACTGGGATGTTGTTAAGGAAAAATATTAAGCGCTGTATTAGTTTAATAGTTAAGTAAATAAATGAAAAAATCATTTAATAGATTCTTGACGTAATCTTTTTTATAAATTCCGATAAGTAGGTATAAAATATATAATATACAGGGTGTTATTTAATAAGTGTCCGATATTTTACAGGACGATTCCTCAGTTATTTATAAGGTGAAAAGTTCATAATATAAGCATGGGGTCCGCAAGCCCTTCATTTTTGAGATGCAGGGTGTTACAATTTTTAACAGGAACAAAAAATATGTACGCCACTGCCGTTTTCTCTTTTGATAACAGTGTTATGTAGGCACTTTATTGGCTAATGAAAAAGAGATTTTCCTAATTTTTTTATTTCGGCTTTGTTTAGGACATAAATGCTATTTTATCAAACTCTGATATGGGCATAGCGCTGGGCAAATAAATGCCATTTATTTCTTTATTAGAGAACGATTACTCGTAGCGACTTCTACCAAGTATACCTTTTCATGTAAAAATGATAAAGAAATCCATTTTTTTGCTTAAAGATGTAATACAAGTACGTATAAAAAAGTTATGACTCCTCATAACACGTAGGTGGCGCCCTCTACAAGTGGGAGCCATACTTACATCAAATTCGAGTTTCGCATTTCAAAAAAACACTAGGTACCAATTTTCGTCCAAATATAGACATTATTTCAAAAATTATTTATGAAAAACAAAAATAAAAATAAATTTTTAACACCCTGTATCTCAAAAATTAAGGGCTTGCGGGCTGCTTATATGAACTTTTCAGCTTATAAATAACTGAGGAATCGTCCTCGTCCGTCGTAAAATATCGGACACTTATTAAATAATACCCTCTATAGGCCTAATCAGATGTTAATTAGACTAGAGATCCTCACTCATCACTGAATTACCCACCTTGAAAAGCTAATATGTCCATCATTGCCGTTATAAATTGTAATAATAATATGATAAGTCTCGAAGATGAGAGTAATTTGTCGCACCAGAAGGGGAAAAATCAATATTTTGCTCTCAACAGTTGTGTGGTACAGCTATTTAGGCAAGCAGAATTCTTGATCTTCTAAAACTGTAGTGAAAGGCGCAAAGAAAGCGACTTACTGTTCTGTGAAGATATTAGTGGAAATATTTGTTATTAAGTACGATGCCAGTATTTAATAACTGCTTATAATAAATGGTAGTAGCACCTTTTCACAGATTCCTTAAGAAGAACAGTACTTCTACGCAAAGTGGCAATAAATACGCTTCACTACCTATGTGCCACGATAGTTTATCTATTTCATAAGAAAGAATTTTTATGCTTTTTATATGAGTGATTCGAAATAAAGATTGGACGACAAGAAAAGATTGGCCATAAGAAAATTTGTGGATCCCGGAACAAGAATGCATCGTGAGAGGAAACTTGGTCGAACGAAAAATAGTGCCCCTTCCTCCATTTCTCATTAAGTTGGGGCTGATAAAACAGTTTTTGGGGGTACTGCTGCAGCAAGGAGAGTATCGTCGGCCTAAAATGTCAACTGCGTACGTATCTCCCTATCTCCAAGTTTTACAGGTGATACAAAAGACTAGGTATTTATTAGGTTTTGACTTTTTTTTCGAGGGTCCGTCCAAGCACTTCGGCCAGGTTTGACCCATTGTGCTCACCCTAGTTTGATCTTGCATCCATGCACTCATTTATCCCAGATCCTTGCAGTAGTTTGTGTAGGTCATCTGGGGAGAGTGTCGGTAGCTATTTAGGGTAACGTTGTTACTTTCAGGTATGTTCTAATTTTATTTTTGGGTTGTCATAGAGTCACGAGTCCAGATTGGTCACAAACTTTAGCCCTTGTGGGAAAAATAGGGAAATCTCTGCCCATCTTTGGGATTTCCACACCTAATCTTGCTTGTGAGGCCTATTTGAGAGCCAACGTTACTAAGCAGCAATAAGGGGCCATCCTTTATCCTTTTAGGGAGCCAGCCACCTCCAGGGGGATCCTGCTATCTTTATTTTTATTTAACTGCAAATACCTAGTCAAATGTATTTTTTTGTGGTACTTAAAGGCAAGTAATTTTCTATAACCTTTAAAAAAAACTTTTAAACTGTTGGTATTTTTAATGATAATAATTATAGTTTAAGGTCACCACCTACCTCGGCTAGCTCAACTTCGTGGCAATTGTAACCGGGGTGGTTCTTTTAAGAAGGGTCCTTGCCAGTAAAACAACAATGTATTGACTCCAAAGGATGCTGCTGTGCAAGCCAAGATACAAGATTGAATTTTAAGCGCAACTCACAGCTGCTTTTAACTCTAACCTGTCACAACAACACCAATTTCCTGTGAGGGAACAATGGGACCCACGCACAGTGCCAAAACGAACACACAAAATTAATTAAATAAAGGTGATTTAATCATGCAAGAAAAGGTCGATATAAAAACATGATTTTAAATGGCAAATATTGAATAATAAAATTAATTCAACAGCTCATAAATATGTAGTTAGATGATTTACCAAATCAGATAACATAATTGACTAGGTTAAATACTCATTATTATAGCGCAAAAGATGCAACTCTTTTACATTTCGCTTTATAAGTATATCTGAATTCTAAGATTCATAAGGTAAATCACCTAAAACGTTGAATAATATGTTGAAATACACTGTTAAATAATTATGTTATAAATTGTTGAGCAAACTGGCTTATAGCTTTAATTAGATCAAAAGAAAATTACTTGGCGTTAGGTATCACAAAAAAATACATTTGGCGGTGTCCATTAAAAAAGAATCAAAATTAACTAGGTATTTGCAGGTAAATCAAAATTAAGATACTTATCAGCAGGGTCTTTCTGAATGTGGCTATTGTTCCCTTAAATGATGGCCCCTTGCTGCTGCTTAGTAACCTTGGCCTTCAAATAGGCCTTATTAGAATGATTAGGTTTTGACATTTGTAATGTATACTAGTAAATTGGGAGTTACGCAATTTACATACAATATCTCCCTATTCGGTCATATTCAGGGTGTTTCAGAAGTACGGTATATACGTAACTTTAGGGGGTGATTCCTTATGATATCGTTATTCTTCTTATATATTCTAAAAGAAAAATTTCATATGACTATGTGTCCGGAGTTGCTCCGTTTTTAATATACAGGGTGTTACATTTATAAAAGTAAATCGGCTTTTTATAATTTTTTTAAATATCTTTTTCCCGAAGTAGCCCTAACTTAATTAAATATATTAAGTCCAGTGGCGTCGCGGGGAGCACCTTAATGAATATTACTGACAAACAAATGTACCATACCATACTTTTTACCACCTCGATTGAATTGAAACTCATATACGCAGTTTCTATCTGAAGAACCTGACGTTCTGTTTCTGTTAGAAGACGTACTCTACCAATAAGAACTTATATGTGGTTCATGCACGACGGCGCTCCAGCTTATTTTAGCCTAGTTGCTCGTCAATACCGCGGCAACACTTTTCCTAATTGCTGGATTGGACGCACAGGTTCCCAAGGTTGGCCAGCTCGCAGTCCCGACTTAAAGCCTCTAGACACTCTAGACCAGCTATACTTTAAGTGTGTTCCGCGGAACCCTAGGGTTCCGCGATACCTCTGTAGGGGTTCCTCAAGAATTTAGAAAAAAAATCAAAGCACCTCTCTCTGGTCGAACGTTTTGACTCCGCGGCCGCGCGTAGGTATATTTATTTATTTATTTGTATTTGTATAAACATGTGTTACAATAGCTGGTACAATATCTCATAAGTTTGGTATCAACATGTATACTTGTATACTTGTGAGCGCGCAGTCCCTTTGATAAAAGCCGCCTCTGAATTGTTTACAATCCCGATTGTTCTCATTATTGTGTGAAGATTATGGCAGCAAACATAAAACACTGCTGCTCCATACAGAAGTGCGATGGCTGTCTCGGGGTAAAACTTTAACAGGGCTATTTGAACTTAGAGCCGAGTTACAAATGTTTCTTTCAGCAGATACTTCTTTTAATTTGAAGGACCGTTTGTATGATAAAACTTGGTTGTTCCGATTGTCTTTTATGGCGGATATCTTTCAAAAACTGAACGAATTGAATTTATCATTGCAAGGTAAACAGACAACAGTGTTTCAGGCCAATAATAAAATAACTGCCTTCAAAAGAAAATTAGATTTTTGGATTATTTGCGTTGGTAAGAAAGAAATAGAAAGCTTTACGTCACTCAGTGAGTTTGTTAGCGATAACGACTCAGAAATGTTTCAAGATGATGTGTTTGAAGAATTGGTCCAATATCTCAGTTCGATGCGCGCATCTTTTGAAAAGTATTTTCCCGAAGAACAGAATACAAAAATGGAACTGAATTCATGGATTCATAATCCTTTTTTACCCAACTTGGAAAAGCCCGAAAGTATGTCAAACGAGATATATGAATCTCTTTTAGAAATGTCATCAGACACAAGTATGGAGTCACTGTTCAAAACGACGCCTCTCAACGATTTTTGGTGCAGAATCCGTGATGAATATCCAATGCTTGGCAAAATGGCTCTGAATATTCTTCTCCCGTTCCCAACAACATATTTGTGCGAAACAGGATTCTCAACCTATGCAGCCACGAAAACAAAATATCGTAATAGACTGGACGCCGAACCTGATATGAGACTTCAACTGTCTTCTATCAAACCTGATATCAACCAATTGATGAAAAATAAAAAACAGTTTCATACCTCTCATTAGTTAGATTTTTTCTTTTTTAATATCTTCTATTATTGTACTTGCCATGTGGTAAAGTAAGTAATAATTAGTAACTGTTACATTGTACTTTCATTATGCTTATTAATAAAGAATACACTTTTAAAAACTATTGTTTTATTGTAGGGTTCCATCAAGTATTTTGCTTCCCAAAAGGGTTCCGTCACCAAAAAAGTTTGAGAACCGCTGCTCTAGACTATTATTTCTGGGGGTCACCTAAAGTCTCTTGTATACAAGACGCCAGTACTAGATAAAAACGACTTATGAATTCGAATTATTGAAAGTTGCAATACGATTCTAAATAATGCAGTTATTTTTGAACGTGTAAGAGACGATTGCAATCGTGCGTTTTATCAGAAGGTGACCATTTTCAACATTTGCTTTGATTAACTATTGCATTTTTTTTGTATCATTATTTAAAAAAATTATTTTATTTTTGATTTAAATGTTTTAAGTAACTTTGAAATACATGTAGGTATTTTTTTTATATACAGGGTGTTACAAATTCGACCTACAAACATTGGAATTTCGGAAACCATAGGAGTTAGAGAAACGGTTAAATGGGGGCAAAGTTGTGCAATTTGCTGCTGATTAAAATGCCGCGTTAAAAGTTTTAAAATTTCGGATACTTGCCAGGACCGGACTGACAAATGTACAATATGGATAAAAAAAAAATAGGCAAAGGCAATTCATTATTATGAGAAGGTAATACTGCCATTACATTTTGAGGGTAGGAGGGTTTGAAAATCGGTAAAAAAAATCCAGGTCTGTATTTGAAAAAATAAAGTTGATGTTGGCCGATCGGAGACGAAACGTCGGATCTTTAGTTTAATAACGTCATATTGTAGAGGACAAAAGTTGCAACGACATAGTGTCATTTATTTTTTTTTTATTTGCAAAGTTTCGTTTTTTTTTCGAATAATAGCGGAAGTATTCGGAATTTAAAAACTTTTAAAGCGGCATTTTAATTAGCACCGAATTGCACAACTTTGCTCCATTTAACCGTTTCTGTAACTCCTATGGTTTCCAAGATTCCAATGCTCGTATGTCGAATTTGTAACACCCTGTATGCATTACAGTGGGTTTTATTTCTTGTCTCGAGAACAAAGCAAGATACGAAAACCATTCAAGGAACAAAAAAGTTGTATTATTAGTTGGTAAATCGGAAAAAAAAATATGAAAATTAGAAAAAAGTCAGTGGCCTACATTTTTTTCCTCAATAATATTCGTTAAGGTGCTCCCCGGGACGCCACTGGACCTAATAAATTTAATCTAGTTAGGGCTAATTAAGCCCCTTATCAATATGAATAACAGTACCAAATTTCAATAAAATCGGGAAAGGGATATTAAAAGAAATTATAAAAAACCGATTTTTTTTTAAAAAGATATTAACACCCTGTATATTCAAAACACATGTTCATCTGAATTTTTTCTCTTAGCATATCATAAGGAATCACCCCCTTAGGTTACGTACCGTACTTCTGAAACACCCTATATATGGAGATGCACATTATTCATATTATACCTATTACCTACATATTATTATTTTCATAAAGATGACAACTCATATATTTTATGTCAAAGATTTGCATCACTAATCAGATGCCAAGCAGAAAAAACGAATTTTTGTCGGTCCAAAAAGTCCGAAAGTTTGTAATTGCGTGATGAATATAGACGTGTACTGTGCAACTACTTTTTGTAGTAAGAAAAAAATACTTTACTTAAAGTATTATTTCAATTAGACCGGCTGACACGACAAAACTGTCAAATTTTACTTTTGTCCTAAACAGTGAAAAATTCATATTAAGTAATTTTTAATTCTCAGCAACATATTTTTAATTCTAAAAATTAAGGCAACATTTTGGTTTTTGCTTCTATTGTAGCATTTCTTGAAAATTACTATTACGGTATTTTGGTTTTAAAACAACCAGAAGCTATTTTTAGAATATTTTGATTTTCCTTAAACTTTTTATAAAAGTCCCCAGTGCAAGTATGATATTCGGATTCAAGTTTGTTAGTGTCCAATAACTTCGGGCCGTATTCGAAATAATACACCTCTTAAAAGTTCTTATTGCAAGCCTCTTAAAAACAAAACCCGTGGGCGAAATAGGCATATCGAGAAAATTTACGATGATACACTTCTCGATCTACATTAAAACCTCTTGTCGGCTTCGTTAAAAGGGCAGCAGCGCGTATAAAACACCGTCTCGGTGTCGTGTAAGTGACTCCAGCGCGACTGTGGGAGTGAAATGGTCCTTCGAGCGGACTAATAGGGCCTGTTTTTTTCGAAGGAATGATCGCGCCGCAGCGGTACCCGCTTTGATTTTACTTTGGATGACGTTAGACAGGCGCCGGGTCATGTCAAGTCTTAAAAAATAAAAAGATTTTGGGATTAGGCGCATAAGAGACATCGTGTTTGGGATGAGAAATGTATTTTTATCGGCAAATTGAGAGTTTGTTTTAGGTATCGCGATAGTATCGACTGAATGTTTAGTTATGATTTCACAAGTATAGAACACTTTCTCATTTTCTTGCATGATAGTGGTATAATAGGAGCCCAAATCTACAAATCACACCTCTACCGAACTACCGACCCTGGCTGGCAACTCACGAGTCGCTACTGCGAAGATTTGCCATTACTATTATGAGATTACCTTAGCCAGGATCGTGTATTGGGCGAATTTTTAAACCAAAAATATTAAATATTTTCTCTTTAAATTTTACTTATTATATAATATACAGGGCTGCCCAGAAGTCCGGAATAAAATTAATATAGCCTTAACCTGTAACTTTTGAGGAAAATGCTCGGACACGTCAATTTAGTTCTATATATGCTCTTATTTTGACGTGATTCGTTTGTTTTTTTATAGACATTTATCAAAGATATGACGACATCGATTTTTTTTTACATGGAAAAATACAGCTTGTGATACATGATTTGAAAGCTAATATCTCGTACAGTATGCTCATAAATTTTGACGTGATTCTGTCAAGTTATTTTAAAATGACGACTGTTAAAAGTTTTTAAAAAAATCCCTATTTAAATAAGCGAAAATGATAACTCATTGATGCTTTTTTTACCTTTCAAGCTAAGAAATCTTCATTGTTTCACGTTCTGACATTTTGTAACATTGTGACTTAACAATAGTTATGGTTTATTTGTTATTTATTTTGTCAAAAAAAATAAAAATGTAACGAAGTAAAACAAAACACAACAAAAAGCTGGTTTAACGTGGCAAATGCTGGAAATGTCCTCCACCCTCTACTTGGCATGTTCCCAGACGATGGTAAAATCCGTCGACGGAATTTCGAATGGCCTCAGCCGGTATGTTATGTGTCTCCAATCTAATTTTGTTTTTCAAATCTTTAATATTATTTGACCTATTTTGGTAAACTTTTTCTTTTAAATATCCCCAAAGAAAATAGTCTAGAGGCGTTAAGTCTGGTGACCTCGGTAGCCATTCAATTGTACCACGTCGTCCAATCCAGCGACCTGGAAATATCTGATCTAAATATCTTCTCACATTGACACCAAAATGCGGGGGAACACCATCTTGCTGAAACCAGATTGTTTCATTAGGTATATCTGGATCTACTTCGTTGGGAAAAATTACAGCTAGAGCAGGCCTCAACTCGAAGGTTAAGAAATCCAGGTACCGTTCAGCTGTGAGGTTTCCTTCCAAAAAGAATGGCCCTAAAATTCGGTTATTAATGATACCTGCCCATACATTTACTTTCTGGGGCCGCTGAGTATGCGCTTCAAATATTCATCGTGGATTTTCTTGACTCCAGAAACGATAATTATGTCTGTTAACCACCCCGTCTAAATAAAAAGTAGCTTCATCCGAAAATAATATGTTCTGTGGAAACCTATTATTCTTGTCACACCGTCTCATCATTTCTTCTCAAAATTGCAAACGCCTATCATAGTCATCTTCTAAAAGCTCTTGGACAGGACATACTTTATAAGGGTGGTATTTTTCTGCTTTCAAAAATCTTCCAATAGTACCTCCAGATGTATAGGATTATCCTGCAGAGATAATGCAATATCCAATTTTTCATCGTCGCCTAAAACACGTGGCCGTCCATTCCTAGGCAAGTCCTTTACTGTGCCATGTTCATCAAATTTGTGGAACATTTTACTAACAGTGCCCTGTGAAATTTGATTTTCCGGATATTCATCATTAAATAAAGTGCACACTGTACTTTGACTTCTTATTTTATCTCCACATTCTAACAATATCAAGACTTCGATTCGCTGACTTTCCGACAAAACCATTTTTGTTTAGAAAATTTTAAAATAATACTTCGGAAATACCTTAAAAGAAAAAAGTAACTTTGTTTCTCTACGGCTTTCTGACTCATCCTGTATACTTATTTTTTTTTTTTTTAATTCTAATAGACCTTTAAAAACCCTAAAACTTTTGTCTCGAATATTTTCTGCTAGCTGTTTTACTTTAAGAAATAATCGACCGTTTCCATACATACCAACGACCCTGTATAAAACTAAATTGACGTGTCCGAGCATTTTCCCCAAAAGTTACAAGTTAAGGCTATATTAATTTTATTCCGGACTTCTGGGTAGCCCTGTATACATTTATGTAAGTTGGCTAGTACCAATAATTCTTTCTTTAAAGAATGTAATGAAAATTATATTTGCCTTAAACTTAGCCATTCTGTTATTTCATTTTCACGCCATGCAATTTTTCCGTCAGCCTAGAGTGATAACTCGCAGTATTTAATATAGTTATTGCATCTTTTCATCTTTTGGTTCAACATTTGCTCGAACCATTTTTCAAAGACATCGGCATTCATATCTTCCTGAAATAGTTTCTTGTATTTTTAGATCGGAACATAAGTAGACCTTCAACGAAGCCCTTAGAACTGTCAATATGGGTTATAATATGCCAATGTCCTTTTCCAGATGGCGGTCTTAATCATGTGGACAATCCCTCCCAAAAAGCCTGCTTTGAACTTTTAATATATTCATCTTGCCAAAATTAAGTCACCATGTTGCCTTCATTTAGCCATATTTTACTTAGGTAAAATATTTCTTTTCTTCTCTGGCCTCTCGGATGCCTTAAGTAATTTCTTCCCCAACAGACAATATCGCTTCTGTCAATTAAAATCGATTGCCTATTATGTTTTTTCCACCGAAAATCCATTTCTTTTTCAATACTTTCCAAGCGTATCTCTACACATAGATGGGTAATCCTGGTCTTCTTGGATTGAGGACAAAATTTTGTCCAGCCTGGGGACTTCTGTTTTTAAAAAGAAACTATGAACTTTTCGCCTTATTCTCCGCATCAAAACGTCATCCGGCTCATGTTTTGGTAATCCTGGAGAAGTTTTTTAAGGTTTGACGCCTCCATATTTTTCTTCTTTTAAAACTTTATTAATTGTTGTTTTCCCAACACCAACTGTATCTGCTGTAGATTGCACTACATTATCAAAACTTATATTCGCTTTGTTACATTTAATAGATTTATAGCAGTTAAGAATAATTTTGTTTTCATTCACTGAACAGAGACCGAGTTTAGAGCGTTTGTACCGTTTCTGCACAAATCCAAAAATTTAGGTCTATTATGTCGAAAAATCTTGCACACCCGTGGATCAGACGGTTTTGATTGATTTAGTACTTCTCATCTTTTATAGATAGATATTAGCGACTTTTATTCCCTTTATTTTTAAATATACGCTACACAGTGTTTTTGTAGAAATATTAAAGTTATTTGGTCATTCCTACAAAAGAGTTGTTTAAGTTTCAACAATAGCTTACTTTAGATTATTAATATTTTCAATATCCTATTATAGCAAATATCAAATATCAAGGACATTTTGTGATAGACAGATTGCTTTGATATTTTGTATTAAAACTGATTGTTCCTTCTTACATATTTTTTTTTCTTAAAAAATAAACATTTTATCGGAACTCCAAAAAAAATGCATATTATCTACTAGGGAGACAATTAAAATATAGGAATTAACTGGCGTTAACTAAAATTAGGGTATAAATTACATTCTAACCAATTTCACCTCTACCCTCTACGAATGTCAGATTCTATATTTTCAATAAAAACATTTAAAAACTTTTTGGTTGATTCGTCACACTGAAAAGTAATCAAATCATTAATTTAAAAAATAATTCAATTTATAAGCGCATTCTAATCCACATTTCTATGCACTTATTAAATAAATAATTTCTATTCCAAACTGCTCAATAAATTTATATTTTTTCCATAAAGCCCGTGGTAGATGTTTTTCGTTTTTTACTAATGCCCTATTAGATCGGGTTTCTCAGTCACACGTGTGTTTTCGGAATCTTGACGGTGTCACTGAGGTCATGAAAAATTGCCTTCATCAATTTTAAGCCACCCATATGTCTTGCGTCAACTTTTTGGGGTGACGATTTATTTTGATCTCGAGAGTAGTTAAAATATCTTTGGGCAGTTATTCATAAAAGGTCTGCTGTTTAGTAAACGTATAATGTATCATATCTGGGTTGGTTTGGAATTAGTATTAAAAGGTTTTTCTTTAAGATTAAAACTTTATTTAAGATCAGATATTTATAATCCTCGTAACAATTGACATCAACACTGCGGAATTCCTTTTAAAGAAAAGCCACTCGCTTGATTACGGCGATTGCGACCTGACGAACAACGCTTAGAACATCGACGAAAGATTAGTGACTCTTAAAGATATTTTGATGACTAATTTTCAATTAATATTGGCAGGACATCTGACGTCAATCACTTCCCTCCAACATGCACCGCTTTCAGAGCGCCCTGAGGGGTTTCCCAGCAGTAATGTGCTTGATTAAAAAAGAAAATTATCAATAACAAATTTCTGCAGATCTTACAGCCGAAAAAACAACTTTAGCGTTCAAATTCCTTAATAAACCATCCGAAAGCATCTCATAATCATTGTAAATATGATTCACTTAAGCATAAATCAACAACTTGAGCTTTTGCATTTTTAGGTTAATTGAACTATAAAGATATCACTGGTGCGGTCTGATACCAGTCCAACTGTAAGATGTTTTATCCGTTGGCTTTAACAGATGCAAGCAACGATTAATAAATCGTGAAAATTACTTTAATAATATTTTAAGTGATCTGGAGTGGGTTCTACAAATAAGTTGTACGCAAAACATGCTGATTTGATGATATCTACGATACAGCAGTATACTGGGTTCGTCAAAAGTCGCGCAGTGGCTTAATATTTTAAAAGTTTTGATGCAAATTAATATATTATGTTGTACCAAAGAAACTTATAGCTACGCAAGCTATAAGTTTCTTTGGTTGTACGAAGGTTTTAAATTAAGCCCGATCAAAGAAACTTATAGCTTTGCGTAGCTATAAGCTTCTTTGGCCCGATTTAGTGGTAATATAATGTCATGTGACCAAGTCCAGGATGTACAACCAGACAGTGTAATGTTCTTGAGAGCCACATTATAGATATAATGTTTTCTTTTAAGCGATATGTTCCTTTACCAAATGACAGAGTTTTTCTAGGGGGGTCAAATACTAATAAACACAAAGCATCATAAACATTAACGTTTTTTTTTATCAAATTCCAATAAGTGGCAACTTCCAAGGGGGACATGGCCCTCCCCTGCCTCCCCCTCGCTACGCCCATGGGTGACACCGTTTCAAACTTTATTTGGGGATTGGCAAAGCAACCCCGAAAAATTTACACAAAAAGTAATCTAATAAAATTTCTATGGTACTACGAGTACCTAGTTAATTTGCGTTCATTCGATGACGTATCACTGAAATTCCACAGAAAGCCTTGCTATTCTATCAACAAATATTCTAAAAATACGTTGTTTTTTAACAAAAAAAAACATGGTCAGCAAATTTAAAAGATGTAGCCAAAACAGGAATATTATTGTTAATTCGCTTTTACTTGTTGGGCTGTTCAGTGATAACTTTTATTAAGCGCATAAAGTGAGCACGAAGGACGGCATTGGTTTTCAATGAAAGAAATCGAAATCATGAAGTAAGTCACAGATATATATGTGATATGGATTTAGTGGCAAAGTTCTCCGAAACTGGTTCGGTGAGTAATAGAAAAATAAATAACCTACTAACCGGATTTAACACCCTTAGACTTCTTTCTTTGGGGACATCTTAAATCCATTGTTTATAAAACACAACCTGCTGATATTGATGATCTTAAAAGGCGAATTGCAGCAGAATGCAGGTCAATTCCCGGTGAAATTTTCCGAAATGTTAGGGAGGAGTTCGAAAACAGACTTTATTATTGTTACAGGAAAATGGGCAACAATTTGAACAACTTATAAGATAGTGCGTAAGTAGATCCCATGTGTTTTATTGTAGAAATTTCTCTTCCGCAATAAAAAGTTATTTTTGTCAAAGTAAAATAATCAATAAATAAGAAATCAATTGTTTAAACTAGATTTTCTTCCTGTTATTCAAATATTTTAACGGTGCCGCCTAATCTTCTAATCACTTGTACTACAAGGAGACCCAATGCAGTAATTTTTGTGTAAGCACTAACCTGAAAACCAAAATCTCAATGCACCTCTGGCTAAAAAGCAACAAAGCAGGATACCACTGAAAAGAGAATTGAACGCCCTTTAAAACGATGTGCCACTTGACCCCCCATTCCCATTTAAGATTCTAAGAGTGACATCTATCCCTCCTAGGAGGTTGAAACAAGAAGGCTAAAACTATTCGTCTATAGTGCCCCCTTATAAATGAAATTGACGTGTCTTTCCGATTTTTCATATTTTTAACTGCAAGAAAGATAGTAAGGGTGGAAAGTTTTCAAATTGACACCCTGTATAGTTCTTCTATTACGACAGTTGCTGTATTATTGATGAGAGATACTTCTACTCTTTGCCATAGTCTTTCAAAGCGAAGAAATAAATAGCTTTTTTGTTGTAATAGCCAATCGCTAAAAACGTTGGCCTTTGTCGGAATGTGCAATTTGCCATACTTGTGATAGTCAGGTTATGCTTTCTTTAATGTTTGGACTTTTTGCTTTCTTGTATATATATCATCTTATATCTACATTATTGTTAAACAACAATTAACCATAACCTAAAATATTACCATGTTGCCCATTTTACTTCTAATATATTTTCGTTAACAGAGGGTTTACTGTCTCAATGCCATTTATTTCTGGTAAATGCCATATTCTTTTAACAGACTGTTAAATACTGTTAGTAAAGAGTTGGTTAAGGTCTGGATGGTGAATGCGGCTAATAAAGTAGTCACTATGAAACCCTAATAGAAAAAATATATTTTACAATTAAAAAGAAGTTTTATTAAATATTTTTTTAATTGTCAAGTTTTGCTCAATCCCTTAATTATTAAAAAACACAAACTCAAAATAAGTTCGTGTATAGAGTTGTCCCTTATCCTTTCCGTCAGACCCAATCCTTGGATGCGTTTCGCCGTTTACGGCTCCTCAGCAAGGCTCCGGGTCTGACGAAAAGGTAAGGGACCTCAACACAGAAATTCAATTTTACAAATGAGAATTGCAGCACGTGGCTACATCTCGTGGCAACCACACGTTCAACCCAACTAATTAACCACAACCACAACCCTTAATTATATTTGGAACCTCATATTAGGTACATATTTTCATTCGTAAAGGTATTGAACACATCAACTTCGTTCACTAACAAAGGATTTATACTCTATTGCTTAATGACAGAGAGTAATAAAATGTAAATTTGCAATGACAGGACCCATTAAGCAGGGTGGACGACTTAAAGGTTGTATTGCAAATTTCAGGTAAATTGCAATGATAGTTTTTAAAAATTCCGTATTTCAGACCTACACACCCCGAATTGCTCCCAAATTGGGGGCACCCTAATTAGCATACAAGTTTGGTGAATGAAATTAATGTAACAGCGGAGTTTCTACAGGTAGTTTATTAGAATAAAAGTATAATAATAATTATTCTTGATTATAATTATAGAGAGGGAGGATTGAGATATTAATTATTCTAATATATAAGTACCTAGATAAAAACATAATAGAAGTAAGAATAATATGAAAATAGATAAATTGGAATAAATATTAATATTTATAAAAAAAATTTACCATGTACAATACAACAACTTAATTTTTAAATTTTAGTCATCATGTTTCGAGTAATCCGATGAATTATCGTCGTTGGAGTTCAGAGAAATAATAAAGGGCTTTACAGTGTTTTCTAACATGTTATCAGCTTCCCACATTCTTTCTTTTATTTCAATCACATATCGCACCCCCGCTACAGAAGTGTCATAACTCAAAAATTCAATATTTTGAGTTATGACGTTATTTAAAATACAATGAAATTAGCGTTATGATCTTACCAAGATTATATGTCTCATACCTGTTTTTTCGCACTATATTATTGAAGTAAGGCTACTTGATCTGGATTATATTCAAAAATATCCGTTATTATAGTTTTTTAACATTAAAATAACAGTTGTGTCATTTCCAAAAAATACTGCAAAAGAAAGTTTTTTTTAGTTGTGTCACTTTACAATCTTACATTTTCCCCAACAGTTTGCTTTAAAGTGATGGAACCGTAAAATGGATGAAAAGAGACAATGTTTTGAAAAATAATGTTTAATAGAAAATATCAAAGCAATAAGAAAAAGAAAACTTAGTACTACGAAAAAAGGTACAAAAATAGGTTGATTTATGTCTAAAACTAAAAGACTAAATTGGCACTTTAAATAATAATAATAACATGAAAACTACCTTACAATTATCTTTTCATAGATTATTAAAAAAGTCTGCATAAAACGGTTTAATGTGATGTGAATTAACCAAAGACAGAAGATCTTTTTTTTTATTTTCTTTTATATCAATTTTGTTCTTATAAGCAAGCTTTAAAACTGGCAAAGTTTGAATTACTCCTGAGCTACCTTTTGCTAAAATATTAATTTTTGTAAATTCGGCAGCATCGTATGAGGTCTTGATGAAGATATTTGCTAAATTATGTTTCACTAGTTTTAAAACCTTTACTTCTGTTATTTTAAACGAATTTAAGTTAATCTGTAGCTGTTCATATAACTGCTTAATATTATAAAAATCCTGATAGTACAACTCATTTACGAGGTATGGTTCGCCAGTTTTTTTAGCACATTTTATAAGTTGAGCATATTGAGCACTTGAGCAGGTACATAAATGGGTCCGGATTTTAAGGATCTTTTAATTTGTCTTTCAATAACTGAATGTACACAGTCACCCTCATTTTGGGTGTGTCCAGTAATTAGATATTTGTGTGTGATCGACTTTATTTTAGTATATTTTAAAATTGCATAGTAATACAGCGCAACCATAAATTTATTCTTTTGTTGCCCGCTACAGTTGTCGGAGTAAAATATTAAATCAAAATCATTCTCCGTATTTTGCACAGTTTTTTGGATGTATTTTAATATGCACGATTTCTTCTGTTCCGCGTTTACCTTCCCCTTCATGCCAAAAGAAGCATTCTGTCTGTTTTGTTTTTAATTCAGTGATGGTAAAGTTGTAGCAGTTTAATTTTGACTTGTAATAAAACACCGATACGTCACCTCGAGGGCAAGGAAGAACGGCTTGCAAATCATAAACTGCTACAAAATAATCCTTTCCTACCCGGTTCTTATCTTCATCTTTCTGTGCTCTCGCTAATTCCTTCTCCTTTTGATGTCTATCAAATTTGGCCACTAATTTTTCCTTTTCGTCACCTTCCGCATTTTGAAAAGCAGTACAGAGCTCGCATTGGTCCTTTTTTGGAACAAAGAACCCTATATTAAATTCGTCATTAAATATCCGACTAAACATACAAAGGTTCGCAAATGGTTTTTCAGCTTTCAAACAATTTTCCTTATAGTCCCGCCAAATATCTGAGAGTGATCGACCACCATCGATATATTCTCGGGTGGTTTGAGCCCTTAAGTAGTGCGACTCAATTTTCGGAATAGATTTAATATGTTCACGAACTCCATCTTTTATTTCTGGGGGAAGGGTTGGATGTGGGTTGTTACCTCTTAGATCTGGTCCAACTACTCCAGATTCTTGTTTTTTGGCAATAACCGTTCTAATCGGACGGTCGTTAATATCTAATGTTGACTTAAAGAAAGTTTTACACACACGTATTCGGCCATTAATATCAAAATAAAATGCGTTGTTTAAATCACGATGATTTAGGGTTGTCGAATATCTGTATTTGGGCTTAACAGTTATCATACAGCCAGCAAGAAAAACTCTTTGTTTGTGTACGTCACCTAAGGCCCAGTAACTCTCAAAAATTTTGTTCCTTTCTTCATCAATAATTTTTGTTGAACACTGTATTTTACATTTCTCACCACATGGTGGACGCATTTTCTTTTCTGGATACTCTCTTTTGCTTTTCGATGTTGATACATAACTTAATCCTCGATTTCGTCTTTCTTTGGCTTTTTTAGCACTCCATTCATTTTGCCTCAGTTTTCTTTTTTTTCCGTTCTTTTCAGTAGATGTATCTTCGTTTTCAATAATATTACTGTTAATTATATTTTCTGATTCACTAGACGACGAATTTGACTGATTAGATAATAAGGAGGGCTGGTTTTTATTTTTCGTTTTTAAGTCTAGATATTCTGGATCTTTATCAGAATCATAACAATCGCTCTCGTTACTATGTATAGGAGATATTGCATAGGTTTCTTTTGACACCTTTCGCATCTTATATTTTGAACCTAATTTTCTTAAAGACCCCGAATCTGCAGAAGTCTGTAATTTATTGGAAAACGTGTTAAGTTCTACTGCAGTATGCTGATTTTTGCCTAAAAAAAATAGATAAGTAGTTTTTTCTCAAAAATATACTTACAAAAAACTGTATTAAAAATAGTATATAAAATTTGAAAAGAACCATTTCTTACTTTCTATTTTATTGAGTTCCTGCTTTGGTACTGAATCCGGTGCAAAGTTCCCAATTATTTTAAATAAAGGTTGTTCAGTCTTATCGCCAACACTGGTAATAGCCTTTGTCACTTCAAATTTGGACTGTTGAATATCAACTACAGAACTGAATACCGTCGCGTCGGTAACTTTAGATGTGGATTGTGGAACCTTGTCTGCAAGAACAAAATAATGATTATAATTAAGTTAAGAAGGGATGGCAATAGTAATTTATTAGTTTATTACCGGTTTTCGCTAATTTGAAATTGTCCTCATTCTCCTCAACATTGCCTACTATTTCTGCAGATGTCGATTGAAGCCTCGATTGAGGCCTTTCCAAGCAAGTACTTTTGATTTTATTCGATTTAAAATCATTTACGAATTGTCCATTTCTTTTTGCCAATATATCTAACATCATTTTTCCACGGTTTCCAAACATTGTTGCAGCTCTAAAAATAGTTTTTAAAAAGTAATATTTAACATGACGGAACAGACAGTTTTTAGAGCCAGCCGACACGCTAAAATTGACTGGTATCCGTTTGTAATATATAGCAATATATAGCAAGTAAAAGCCTAGTAAACAGCTAAACACCAACTGTACAAGTATAACAAATAAAATCACTACTCTGCTAATTTCTATCAAACTTACCATAAAGCATAAACTGGCACTATGTGACGTTTCTTAGTTAGAAATTTCGCGCCAATTGACGTTATTGAAAGTGACTCTACCTCCATCTAGCGGAAACTGAGGGTAGCTAAGATGTGACACTTTTTATACCCCCAAAGGAAGTTATTCTGGACTCGAAACTGTCATAAGTAGAAAACTGAAAATTTTTGAGTTGTGTCACTTCTGTAGCGGAGGTGCGATATTCGGTTCGACGCACTTACTCCATTTTTTACAATCCACTGTCTTTATTCCCTCTTGCAAGAGGTTTTTATTGTCTCTCATTTTAAAAGTGGTGTTATTCCTTGCTATAAACCCTTTTTCTTGCGCCCACACTAACTCTGTGGGGTTTAATTCACAGTGATATGGCGGAAGGCGAAGTACCGTTATATTTCGTTCTGAAGCGATTTCGTCTACAACGTACAAAGAGGTTTATTCAACTTTACAATCTTCAGTAGCTCCTTTTTCAGCACATCTTTATGAAATGGCTTCTTACTTATAGTAAGCCAATGAATGATGTCACTTTTTTTCCAAGAAGACGTTGGTATTTTTCGGATTTCCTTGAGTGGTAGCTGGCATTATCCGTGACTATAACAGACCCAGGAGGAATAAGATCTAGCATTTACTGGATTTATTCCTCAAATACATCGGCGTTCATGTCTTCATGATAGTCTCCAGTCCGTTTTGATTTAAATGCTAGTAAGCCGCCATCGACAAATTCATTTTTGCTACCTATGTGGGTAATTATTAATCTTTTACCTTTTCCCAAGGCTGCATTTATTCCAGTGAGTTTGCCTCGCGCTTTTTATAGGTTTATCCTGCCATATTTTACCAACGGTATATCCTTCATTTAACCAAGTTCAGTTCATATAATAGATATTCCTGTTTTCCCTTCGAAATTGTCTAACTGCCCTCAAATATCGTCGTCGCCAGCAGATGATTTCGTCATTCTCTATTAAAAGTGATTCTCTGTGTTGAATTTTTTCATAACCAAAATTCATTTCCTTCAAAGTTTTTCACAGTTTCATCTTACGCATAGGTGGACTGAAATCATCCTTTTTTATTTCAGACATTATTTTGTCCAATTAGTAGGTTTTTCTTCTTTTAAGTAAAAGGAATGCGTGATTCTTCAAATGGCAGTCTTTTCATCCTCATTTATTACAGATTCTTTTCTTCCTGTACTTCTCTTTGGTAACCTGATGGGGCCGCGTTTATCCTCGTGCAAAAGTCGGCGCATATTGTTGACTGTCCGACTCCAGTCATATTCAAACACATTTCAACTATTTTCTCTCCGAATGTTATATGAAATAAATTGGACTATATAAAGACCTATAAAATACGGCGAAGACCACTGGTTTTTATAGTTCAATAATGATTTAATGTCTATAAGAAATAATTTAAATTCAGAACAACAAACAACCAGATAAACGAACTGCCGAAACCACCATTTTTACCTTTTTGAATTAATCCCCCCCCCCCCACACGAATAATCGTGATTATGGGGGCTCTTCAACTCAATGACCAGCCCAGCTCAAACACGCACTTCCAAAAATCCCCCGTCGTTGCATTTATATTTATCCTGAAGACATGAGTTATTGTTATTGTTGGATATCGTGACCGAACCTGAATTTACGCAGTGAAAATGGTCGCAGGCGTGTAGGTACGCCATATTGAAATGGAATGAAGTTGTACGAGGAAATAAAAGTAGGTTTGAGTGAATGAAATATTGATTATAGGTGGGTTTATACCCTGAAAATAAAAGTGTGTAGATAGCACGAGATTTATTGCTGATATAAAGCTCGTTTGTCTTGTTTATGTGACTACTGTTACGGGGCCTGAACTTTAATATCAATCAATTTTTAGTATTTAAATCTGCTTGATTGGAATGATAATATTATTGGGTAATTAAAGGGTGGATGGATCTTATTTTGGGTCTGGACTAGGGTTATCAAATTTGGTACCATCGTGCCGGTGCATTTGAAAGACATGTTGACATGTATTTTCCAGGATCATATTTATATTTGTCTATGTAACATCCTAAACGCCAAATACATAACCTCAATAAATTCCCGTCCTTTTGGTTTCTTCAGTTTCTTTAGCCAATTGCTTCATGACTTTTGACATTACATATGATAGAATACTAACTTGATAATAGGAAACTTGTATTGAGGTATATGGTATTTACGTGTTCTTAAAATAATTTTTGTAAGCGAAATTCGAAAGTATTTTATGGACTTTCTAAATCTAAAATCAGTTAAAAATCACTCAAATCCTTAAATGATGCGAAGTAATAAATCAATCAAAACCGTCTTCTCCATGGGCGTGCAAGGTTTTTCGGCATGTATAGATTTAAATAAGCCTAGGTTTTTGAATTTGTGCAGAATTAGTATCGACATTAAATTCAAGTTTTGTCTTCAAATATATATTTTAATATTAAATTTTTTGAGCCAAAATTATGTACAGCCGTGCCATTGACCTGGAATTTTAGAGAGCATATTTATCAAACCTAATCAGAGTCTAGGTACTTATTCCGTTTCTGCTCTAATCATCTAATTCCTTTTTTTTGTGCCCAATCCTGATTAACTGTTTGCTAAATATGTGGTTATTATGCATTTATGGGTGCCTCTATTGGAATAATACACCTATTTATATCTATAGTATATTTCAGAAAAGTGTAGAGTAATAAAAGAGAAAATTCCGTCCAGTTCGGCTCAATTTCGGTGTCGTCCATAGGCGCAGGTAAACTTTGTGCATTAAATTATTTATGATAACTAACCAAAAATTTTAGAGAATTACGTTACCGGGTAATAAGATAAAATAGTATTGTTTGTAATATTAAAATTTAAAGTAATTGCGTAAGAGGATTAGGAAAGGTATGTTTTCTGGCCTGAAATGTAAAAATCGAAGTATTGTGTAGGGATTAGTTAGGTAGTAGATTATAAAGTTACGTTTTGCGTTTAACAGGTACCATTTAACAGATACCGAGCTTGGCTCTGGTCTCTTTGGCTGGATCATATAAATAGGTGGTATTTGGAATAAACTTCATATATCGTGTGTGTGTATGACCTTAATAAGTATATTTGTTTAGTTTAACGCATCAGTATTTGCTGTTAAGACGTATATAGCGTTCACAGTATTATAAGATTAGTAATAAAATGGCGACATTCACACCAACAAAAAGATGTTTCAATGACTCTCCACTATCATTGAGTGAAAAAGTTATTATTTTAAATGTACATGATTGCATAAAATACGATTATCCGAATTTTACTGTACAAGAAACTGTCGACCGATGTTCCCGAATGACTGGAGTTGGAAAGTCCACCGTTTTTAAATTATTGCGGGAGAGAAAGACAGCAGGTCAAATAGAACCTCCCAAGGAAAGTCCAGGCAGACCAGTAAAAGTCCTTGATGAAGACACCAAAAGTGTAGTTCGAAGAAAAGTTCACTCTTTTTATTTTAAAAAAGAAATACCCACCCTAGATAAGATTCTAATGGAGCTTGGCCAGGATGACAGTATTCCGTTTATAACTAGAAAAATTTTATGGACCACCTTAAAAAATATGGATTTTGTCTGGGAAAAGCATAACCGTAAATCACTTTTACTGGAAAGCGATGGAAAGTGAGCAGAAGAAAATCTTTTATCTTGATGAGACGTGGATTAATGAAGGTTATATAGTACCAAAATTTATTGTGAAAAGACAAAAATATAACCAGTGCTCGCCAAGCTTTCATGGAAGGCCTGTCAATGGGTATTAAGGTGCCTTCAGGTAAAGGGAAGAGACTAATAATCATCCATATTGGAAGCGAAGAGGGATTTTTAAAGGTTTGCTAACCTTTCAGTCTGAAATAGACTATATACATACCTTGGATGTTTGTTTCTCAGTGAAACTAGTCAAAGTGTGAAGTGTCAGTGATTTTTAATTGAATATGGAGAGTTTTCAACAATTGTCTAAATTCCCTAGAGTCGGTTCATGTACAGTATATGAAAAAAAATTGATTCTTAACTATTACGATTCTATTAAAAGTAAGAATGCGGATTTGAGTGTTGACAATGCTGCGCAATTTGCAGCAGATAATATGTTTAACGTTGGGAAAACAACAATAAATATACTTTTAAAAGAAGAATAAAATGTTGGCGTCAAACCTCCAAAAACTTCTCCAGGACGACCAAAACTTGAGTTGGATGACGTTTTAACGCAGAGAATAAAAAATTCACACGCTGGAAAAAATTTTGTCTTTAATCCGAGGAGACCAGGACTATTTATGTGTAGAATTAGAAATACGCGTTTGAAATTATTAAAGAAAATGGGGTTTCGGTGAAGGAAAACATAATAGGCAATTGGTTTTATTAGACGCGACATCGTCTGTTGGACTAAATTTGGGCAGGATGAAAATATTAAGGCAAGCCTTTTTGGAAGGATTGTCCACAGGATTAAGACGGCCATCTGGAAAAGGACATCGACTTATCATAACCCATAGATATTAGAAGTTCTGAAGACTTCGTTAAAGGTCTACTGATGACTATCACAGATATGAATGCCGATGTCTTTAAAGAATGGTTTGAGCAAATGTTGGATCTTATACCAAAAGATGCAATAATTGTATTGGATAATGCAAGTTATTACTGTATGCTGACGGAAAAATTACCGACAGGTGCGTGATGTAAAAGTAAAATAACAGAACGGCTAAGTTTAAGACAAAGAATTTCCATTAGATACCTTAAAAAAAGAACTATTGGTACCTACTAGCCAATTACATAAATGCATTAAAAAATATGTAGTCGATGAAATGGCAAAGTTACGAGGAATATCTGTGCTCAGAATCCCTCCTTACCACTGCGAATTAAACCCAATCGAACTTATATGGGCTCAAATAAAGACAGATGTCGCCAGAAAAAAACACGACTTATAAAATGGTGGATTTAAAAAGACTCTTTAATAAAGCTATGGGTAAAATCAGTGCGGAAAAGTGGAAAAAGTGTATCGATCATGAAATAGAAGAAGAAGCCAAAATGTGGCAGGTAGATATAATAATCGAAGAAATGGTTGAACCGCTTATTATAAACGATGTTAATAAAAGTTCATCTTCCGAATCGGACTATGATTAAGCCATAACGACAAAGTATTATTATTCTATTTTTGAAAATGCTTTGTTTGTAAGATTCTATATTATATCTTGTTTTTGTAATTATGTTGTATAAAATAGTACTACCCATTGTTATTTATTAGTTAATACGATTTTTTAAATGTTTTCATAAAATATGTTATAAATACCTACGAATATAATATAATACAATTTTAGGTGAATAGGCATTTTTAAGATTTTTAATTTAAAAACCTCCTCAATACACGCTCCTGGCTAAGGGATTTTCCCAATAACAATGGTAAATCCTCAAATATAACAATAGCTTGCTGAATTTCAGGGTGGACCTACTTAAAGAATGTTCATTATTTGTATCCTTTAATGTAAACACAACAGATTTTAAGGGATGGTGTTTAAATTGTTCTTGATATCCCGGTATGCGTTTTGCATATTTAATGAGCAATTATTACTTCGCGCCATGTAAAGACAGACTAGAAAAACGTGGGAAATTTAAAATACTGCTAAGTATTTAACGTTGACCAATTTTGATTACTTTTTTATTATATTGCGAGGAAATTTATTTAAATCATGGTACTGTGATTCCTGTAAGGAAGTTAACAAAAAGAGACAAACAAAGAGCACTACATTGGAGGACATCATGGAAAAATTGGAAAGTATGGAGGATAAATACGACAAAATTATGGCGGAACTCAAAAAACAGATAAAAGCTAATGAAAAATTGCAGGATGAAATTGTACAGATAAAAAAACAGTTGAACAAAAAGGATCAAGTAGAGCGGAAGAATAATTTAATAATCCAAGGAGTTCCAACTATTCCAAACGAAAATATTAATCAAATCATAAAAAAAATTGGCGATAAATTGAAGGCTGTAACTGGCGAGAATGATTTTGTTGCTACGAGATTAGGAAAGGACAAGGACAAGAGCGCAATTAAGGTTATATTCAAAGACAACAATAAGAAAATGCAATTCATGAGGTCTACGGGTAGATTTGATTTGAATACCAAAGACTTGGGATTTACGCAAGACAAAAAAATCTATCTGAACCATGACTTGACAAAGACTAACCTTGAATTATATATGGCGGCAAAAACATACAAAAAGGACAATAATTTCAAGTATTTATGGATAAGTGATGGAAGTGTTCTACTTAGAAAGGATGAAACCAGTAAGATATTGCTAATTGACAGTATCGATAAACTGGAAAACTAGACAAGCCTCGAAATTCGATTAGATTAGCTTATATAAATACGCAAAGTTTAAAAAACAAAATAGACGATGTGCAGAGTTTTGTGATCAATGATGATTGTGATATTCTCCTACTGGCGGAAACGTGGCTTAGAGGGAATGAGACCTTTTTATATAAACTAGACAATTATGAAGCTGTCCACTCATGCAGAGATGGAAGAGGAGGCGGAGCATCTATATATGTGAAAAATTCTATACAGTTTTGTGAGCTAGACAAATCAGAAGATGGAAATATAAACTGGGCGTGTGTGAGTGTAGGCAAACAAAACTTAAAAGTTAGTGTTGTCTACAAGCCTCCCACTCAAAAAGATGATGAGTTTTTGTAATTTTTAGAAACAATATTGGTAAAGTATCCAAAAAAACACTTAATTGTTGGAGATTTTAATATAAATTTATTAAAGAATAATAACATAATTGTAAAAAACTATAAAAATCTACTTACTCTAAATAATTACCAAATTAATAATGAAATAACTGAAGATAAAGCTACAAGGGTAACAAGAGAAACGAAAACGATCATAGATCATGTTCTCTCTGATAAGTTCTCTGAATTAAAATGTAAAATCAAAATTGAAGACACTAGTTTATCTGATCATAAATTATTATCTATAACGCTAGAGGATAAATTAAAAATCTACCAACCAAAAACTCATCATGAAATTAAACATATTAATTATTTAAAATTTCGGAATGAATTTGAGCTGGAAACAGCAAATGTCATGGTTGGATCGTTCCAGAATCTTGCTGAGGTAATAAGCAAATGTAAAGGGGCATCAGAATCAGTTAAAAAAATTAAAATTAGAACAAAAAATACTTGGATAAATCAGGAGATTCTTGGAATGATGAGCCAGCGGGACATGCTTTATAAAAAAAAATGTAATAAACCTGGTGACGTCATTTTGGAAAGACAATTTAGAGACTTAAAAAACCAAATTAATAATAAAATTAAAGTACTAAAAAATAAACATTTTCGCAATAAGTGGGAGCAAGCTGGTAATAATAACAAAAAACAGTGGAAGTTTATTAATGGTTTTTTTAAAGATAATAATAATAGTTCAAAAGTTAATTCTATAAAAATCGAGAATAGGGATATCACTAATGAGGGAGACATAGTAAATTCATTTAACTTACATTTTGATGAAGTGGGGGAAACTATTGTAAAAGACTTAGAGGACGAAATAAGACTGAAAGAATGTGATATGCGGAATAATATTGTAGATTATTGTCAGAATAGTCTAAATTTAGAATTAACCACTGTACAGGAGGTCAAAGAAATCATATCGGAACTAAAAAGAACTTCAGCCCCAGGCCATGATAATATAAGCACCAATGATATTATAACACTTAAAGATAGTATTGTAGATATTTTATGTACATTGATTAATAATATTTTTACTATTGGGACATTTCCTAAAGAATTGAAAATAAGCAAAATTACACCTATATTTAAATCAGGAAAAAAAAATAATTTAAATAACTATAGACCAATTTCTGTTATAAGTGTTTTCTCAAAAATTACTGAAAAGATTTTGAAGAGAAGAATTCTGATGCACATACATAATAATAATTTATTAGACAACTTTCAGTATGGCTTCTTGAAAAATAGTAGTACTTCAAGCGCAACATTGGACTTTGTGAATTTTGTATCAAGAGCACTTGACGGGGGAAAGATTGTGGTGGCGGTGTTTGTGTACTTAAAAAAGGCATTTGATGTTGTTGATTTTGGCTTACTTCTGGAGAAACTTGAAAATATGGGAATAAGGGGAAAAACTTTAAACGTGATAAAAACATATTTGACAGGTCGACAACAGTATACTAAAATTGAGCAGACTTGTAGTACTTTGTTAACAAACACATACGGAGTGCCACAGGGATCGGTCCTTGGTCCTCTTTTGTATTCTCTGTATGTCCTAAACTTAAGGTGTGCTAACTTGAGAGCCACATACTTTACATTTGCTGATGACACGGTATTAGTATATTCGGGAACTAATGAACAAATATTAAATGAAGAAGTAAATATTGATCTCAAAAAATACAATCAGTGGCTGTATTTCAATAAACTTAAAATAAATATTGACAAAACAAAATTCCTGCTTTTTAAACAAAAAAACAAAATAGTGCGTGAAATGACAATACAAATAAATGATCTTATCTTGGAAAGGGTCGCAACTGTAAGGTATTTGGGATTGATGGTGGATGATAGGCTGAATTGGAGGGAACATGTCACCAAGCTTACTGAAAAGATTCTCCCTATGATTCCTTATATATTTAAGATTAGAAATTACATTACGGACAAAACTAAGAGACTGGTATACAATGCCTTTTTCTTGTCACACCTTCGATACCTTATAACAGTATGGGGGATGTGTGGAAAGGGTGTGTTTGAGAGTATGCAGATTGTACAAAACAAAATATTAAAAATATTATTTAATTTTGACAGGCTTACTCACACAGACACCTTATACAGTACATTGAAAATAGCTAGATTACCCGAAATTTTGGCTTTTGAGCAATGCAAATTAATGCATAAAATAATGTATGGGCAACAAAAGACAAATTCTCAATTCTCAGTCACAAATGAAATACATAATTACCCAACAAAAACACAAAACAACATCTATCACATACAAAACAGAACATGTATAGGTACTAACAATCCTTTTTTTAAGCTGTCGTATGTATTTAATCATCTTCCAATAGAAATTAAAGAAATTGTGATATATACATTGTTTATTAGGAAACTAAAAACATATTGTAACATCGTGTAAGCTGATTTAAATTTAAGACTTATAATGTAATATTTTAGTGTAAAAATATGCTTCTATGCTGTGTTTAAAATTGTATTCTCGAGGCCAGTGCTCAAGGCACTGATTAGAGTACATTTTGTTTTACTTTTGTAATTGTTTATCTTACAAGAAATATATTTTTTTTTTCAAAAAAAATGGCACATGACTTTCCTGTTTTGAAAAAAATGGCAGTTTAAACTTAGGGCATCTAAATATGAATTAAGTTCTCCCAAAATAATGTTTTAATAATATATTGTCTTTAATTGGAAAGAAACATCGTTGATACATTTCTTAACTAACCTAAAATTTTTTTAAATATTTATAAAATAAATTGAGTGTTACCTTTTTTTTTTGGTTATAATATTTAAAGTGTCAAGTTATTTTCAGTAGTACAAAATGTCGTAAGATTTTATCGTAAGAGTTTAAAAAATGTTTTCTCCTTACCAGGAAAGATAATTTCCTTGCCTAAAGGGCTTTATTTGGCTGGTAATTTTTTACTGGAAATGCATGAATGTATACAATGTGTTTTGATACGCCGCATGACTTTCTGAAGACTTTGTAATGTAATGAGCTGAATAAGCAGTGCGCAACTAATTAGGCTATCAACGACTTTAATTAAATAATTTGTTACGTAAGGTTATTGTTTTTAAATTGCCGATAATACTGTTCCTAGATAATAGTTTGGTTAGAACGATTTGTCAGGAAAAAGTGTTTAGTGTGCAAAAACCGTTGGTTTCAACATCATCCTATATAATTTTTTTCTATGGTTTGGACTGTCATCTTTATATCAGAACTCTTGTTGTGTTGCGCTAACCGGAATAAGAAATTTGTCAAATAAAGACATGTTTCCGATAAAGCTGCCTGCTTCTATGGTCTTTCATCTGAGTTAGTTTATTTGAAATACGTAATGAAACTATTTGTTGTCATGATACCTCTTGGTCATTGGAGAAGATACATATCAGTAGAATATGAAGTTCGACAATAATAATTAGATTTAAAGGATAAAAACTATATTGTAGATTTATATTATGATAGTAACAATAAATTTTGTGCAACCGTACGAGAAGTGAGTATTCCGCATTCTAAATACAGTCAGCTGTTTTCATTAGAAACGTCACTTCAAAATTTGACTTTTCTAAAATATGACACTAACCGTTCGCCTAAACCTTGATTAAAACGTTAATCAATGATTATCTCGAAATATCTGTTGTGCTAACAAACATAGTTTCTGGGACGATTAAATCATGGATTGGTAAAAAAAATCAGTGATTAATCTCAAAGTTTATTGAGTGTTTTTAGCTTTGGTATAGATTGGTTATATTTTTATTTATTTTTTCTGGGTCTTAAAATGGATTTTGTAGGAGATACATATACCGGGTGTTGCATCGTCGAGCGGGACATAGGAAATCCCATGTAATTTTAAATGGGGTCAATTATTGGCTTCCCTAATTATTTCAGAGAAAAATTCTATTTAGGTTTATTAAAGAGCACTAAAACCCACATTCAAAAGAATAACTTTAGATATTTTTAATGAGCCCGTTTACGGGTTATCGCCGATTTCTTTTTAACTATTTCTCCTTTTTATGGCCCCGTATTTGCGGGCACCAGTCAAGGTAAAAGATGACTGTCAAATAAAGTTCTCATTTTGAGGAATATTTGAACATCTTCTTAAATCCTAAAGTTTTAACAATTTAATAGTACCTACCTATTAATTAGTAAAATATTGAAACATGTAAAATGTCATAATTAACCTTGTAATTGGATACTTTATTTTAGTTTTATTCAGATTAATTTGTACTCATAAATACACCTTTAATATTTTCGATGTACGAGTTTTTATAATAATAAAGCACACATTTCAAAATGACAACTTTATTTGACAGTCATCTTTTACCTTGACTGGTGCCCGCATATACGGGGCCATAAAAAGGAGAAATAGTTAAAAAGAAATCGGCGATAACCCGTAAACGGGCTCATCAAAAATATCTAAAGTTATTCTTTTGAATGTGGGTTTTAGTGCTCTTTAATAAACCTAAATAGAATTTTTCTCTAAAATAATTAGGGAAGCCAATAATTGACCCCATTTAAAATTACATGGGATTTCCTATGTCCCGCTCGACGATGCAACACCCGGTATGTATGTTTATAAATGACGATCTGGAAATTCTAGATATTCTTCACTTCGGTTTTCCGCGCAAGATTTAGGTATAATAGAAAAAATAATTTTTTGCCGAATTTGATAATTAAACGTTCTTTAGGCGATTTCCCCTCAATAAAATCACTTTTACATTTATTTATCTCAGAAGAAATCTTGGAATTTGATAATGATTTGTAAAAAAACAGTAAACCAGCGTTTATTTTCAGGAACAATACTTATTTTTAATTGTGGGAAAGAAAAATAACTCTTCCTTTTATGAATAATGTAGTCTTTTAAACCTTAACCTTTACGGTTTACTATTTTAATTCAATTTAACTATGTCGTCGTACATTCATATTTATAAATATTTTTAAATGTAGGTACATTAATTCATTTAGAGTACTATTGCTTTTGACTTAATCCTAACAGTTAGTATTTTTTTTTTGGTTTAACAGAAAAAAATCACTTTGTTGTATTGTTCACATAATATATAATATTTATCACAAAACATTTTAGTGTCCTGAACGTGATTAAATACACAGTTCAAACGTAATTATACAGTTTATTGATTACACATAATATGGCAATAATTGAAGGTGTTACTCCCTGGACTATTTTAAAAATTCTTTTTCATTTGATGATTTTTGAAAAGCCGCTTTATTTTGATATTTTTCAAATTATTAATGTAGTCGAAATAAAAGTATGGCGTACTACACTGGGCTTACCGAGTATAATTTTTTTATACGTTGTTATCTTTTGAGTAAATCAGTTTAAACGTGGATTTCATGTGAATACGTTTCGTAGTTAATCATTTTGTATGTGTCGAATTTGTTGAGACTGATTGACGTTTAGTTGTTTGCCGTGTATTTTTTGTCTTTGATAGTTAAACTTTTGTTAGTGAAGCACTCTATCATGAATCGCGATACGAGCGCCGAGATGACTGACATGTATTAAATTTACGGACTTGCTGATAGCAATTATTCATAACAAGCTAGGCAGTTTACATTGAACGATTTCCTGACCGTTCCTCATAAAAAAATGTTCCAAAATATTTATCAATGTCTTCATGAAACAGGCACATTGAAACGAAGTGGGGGACCAGGAAGGACGGTAGAAGTGGAAGAGAATGTGCTGGACATGATACAAGAAGATTCAGGTACTTCTACTCAAAAAATTGCAAATACTTTGAATGTAAGCAATCGGACTGTTTGGAAAATCCTTAGCAAGGCCGTAGCCAGGGAAAGGATCAAGGGGGATTGATCCCCCCCGAAATGGAAAGAGAAGATATTTCACATATTTATTTTAGTAAGTAGACACTCTATTGTCGCCACTTAAGGAAATCTATAAAGCTATTGTTGATACACTAGACGACTTAAGCACTGACATGGATTCTGAAACATCGTCAAAGGGTATTTCTTTTCTGAGATCAGTCATTTCAAGTGATCTTGTTAAAAGCTTATGTTGCTGGGGAATGTTGTTCCCATATACACTGACACTATGCAAAATACTTCAATCTCCCCTATGCGATTTTGCAGCAGCTTTACAACATGTTGATTTAATTATAAAGACTATTGAAGATGTTCGCCAAAATATTGATTCAAAATTTGCTGAACTTTTCAGGAATGCACAGAATTTGCTCAGTACTACTGTAAACGAGGAAATGAAAATTCCGCGAATAACGTCACGCCAAGAGCATAGGGCAAACTACAACACAAAAGATCCTGAAACTTATTTTAGAACTACTATAATGATTCCACGTTTGGATGATTTCATGGATCAGCTTCAGTCGAGATTCCAAAATAAAAATAAAAAGATAAAGCCACATTATCATCTCTTTTAAGTCCGTTTGTGTGTTGCAAAGAACAAATTAATCGTAATTTTGAAGAAAGCTACTTTGAGCTATATAAAGAATATTTAGAATAGGACTTTGTAAAATCTGAATTAGACATGTGGCGGATAAAATGGCTGGAAGAATCTGAACAAGATCGAGCAACATGTGCTATTGAAGCTCTCGGAGAATGCAACCAGGCCTTATTTCCAAACATTCACAAACCTTTAAAGATCTTGGCGACACTGCCTGTTTGAGGACTTTGTCTTCCCTGAAACGCCTCAAAACTTATTTAAGAAGCTCGACAGGCCAGGAAAGACTAAACGGTTTGGCGTTGATGTGGATCCACCGCAGAATTGACATCGACAACGAGGAGCTAATTGATTTGTTTCGCTGCAAAAAAAGCTAGAAGACTAAATTTGATTTTGTAATAAGGTGTTAATATTTCTGTAATAGTTTTCTTATAATAATAAGGAACACCATTTTTTTTTATTTATTAAAAAAAATTTTATGTTTTTCTACTGCTTCTTGATCCCTGGATTATTTCCTATAGGGCCATCTAAAGTCATTAATTTATACTACTCCAGTGGAGAATGTGGAAGATTTAAGAAATCGGATAATTGCTGGGTGTAACTCAATAAGAAACGACCCTGGTGTATTTGTAAGACTTTGGCAGTCATGAGGAAAAATTGGATTGGTAATAAAAAGTTTTTATTGTCCAGAATTTTTATTGCCCTGTATCTTCGAATCAAAGCAGCTTTTCAAAAATCATCTAAAGACAAAATATTCTTAGAATAGTCCAGGGAATAACCCCTTCAATTTTTGCCGTATGTTTAATAAACACCCTGTATATTGGGTAGCAAACATCCTAATGACAATATTATTTGGTTGCCACATTAAATTATCACATAATTTTTTAGCGACTATTCATTGTTCCTGGGTTTGTCCGGTTAGAGTTAGAGAAAATAACAAATAAACAAATTTACTTTTAAAATATTGTCATAAAACTGGTAATGATATTACTAGAAAAATAATTTTCTGTTAATGATATGATACTCAGCGTGTTTACAAGAATATGAATACTTTTATGAACAAATAAATTACTCATAGAAATGCAAATTGTGATTTTATTCTGAAATTCAGAATGCAGCTAAAGCACACAATGTTGTCATTTTAAAGCACTTATACGTAAATAATTACTACCTGCAATAATTAATTATATCAGAATCGCAAGTCAGTCGTGTGAGGAATTAAAACAATAATAAATTACCCGACGATGGAGGTCATTGCTATAGCTCTCTTCGAAATAAATTTAAAGTGGTTCCACAGTGGTCTTTCAACTTTAAGATACCGGCCAGCCAAAGCTAATGGGACCACATACATATATACTTTTTGAATGACATCATTTTCTCATCAAACCCCAATAAAATTAACATTGTCCATCGGCCAGCGTTGGGCGCCAGGTAGAGTTAACACCACTTTGTGGTTACGCGGGGACTTTGGTTCCTATCGTTGATATATGAACCTGTCAGATATATTTAAATCCTGAATACAATTTGAGAATTGGAAAATATCTATAGAATAAAACTTAAAAGAATATACGTATATATTATTTTCTCTTATAATTTTAATATTATTTATAAGTCGATTACTAAATTTGCAAATACCGCAAAAGGTTTTTGAATATCTAAGAAACAACTGCTGTTTGCATTTTTTTGCAATTCTGAATGAGTTCTTTGTTTTATTGCAGCTATCGCAGAAAATCGATTGGAATCCATGAAGAAATAGTTCAGTGACTAAATTAGTAAGTGCTATTGACCATGAGTCTTTACGATATCCGAAAGATGTTGATTTTATTTATAGCTAATAAAACTTTAAATAATATTCTTTGAAATTTCGATATTTTATATTATTTTTCAAACACTCATGGCTTGAAAAGCCCGTGTATTGGTGGGTTTATATTAACGCACAGATTCTTTGGGCCTCTGATATTATAGTTTTGAATAGTAAAACATACTTGTTTCCTACGTTTCATAAATTGTAAAGTCTGTGCGTTTTAAGAAGTCCGATATCGGATTAAATCACCAAGGGATGTTATCGCTTTTAAAACAGTAAGTCGGTTAAGTTACAATATCTTCGCACCTTCGCTATACTTGAACACACCGAACCTCCCACTGGTTTACTGTATTCTATTACTGGGCGAAATCAGAGGTTTCAAAACAAAATTATCTTAGAATTACGCGTTGAGCATAAATAATAATTAAATAGATAATTAAATTATTTTGCTATTATTATAGTTAAATCTATATAATAATCGCTATTTTCCAAGAACCAATTAAAATTTGCTCAAGTGCGGGATGGTTAAATATGTTAAAGATTTTGTCAGGTATATACTTTTCCGACGAACAACAGAAAACTGCTTTGCGAGCTGTCCAATGTTGTTTCGAAAAGATGGCAATTTTTAAGAGATTATTTAAACAACAAAAAATCGGAATTGTCAAGACAAGTTGTTTTTCTTGACGAAACATGGGTATTTGCAAACGGAACTTCAACAAAAACGTCTTGGCAGGATTACTCAAAGCATTGTTATTCAAGTACCCGTGCAAGTAATGGAAAAAGGTATATTATATTACATGCTGGTAATGAAGAAGGTTTTGTTTTAAATGCCAGTTTGATATTTTCATCAACAAAGAAAACTGATGATTATCACGGCAATATGGATGCTGAAATTTTTGAGCATTGGTTCGAGGAAAAACTTTTAAAAAGTTTAGAAAAACCTTCCTTAATTGTTTTAGACAATGCCTCTTACCATACGAGACTCGAAGAGAAATTCCCTACATGCAGCTGGAAAAAGGAAGAAATAAAAGAGTGGTTGTCAAAGAAAAACATAAACCATGAAAATTTATATTTAAAAAGTGAACTTTTAAGCAAGTGTAAAGAGCAGTCATTTAAAAAAAAGTATGTTGTTGATGAATTAGCCCTCAAATATGGACATCAAGTTTTGAGATTGCCGCCCTACCATTGTCATTACAACGCAATTGAATTGGTATGGGGTATTAGCAAGAACTATTATGACAAACATGCCTGTAAAAATATCGGTAAGCCTAGCGTTATAAAGTTATAGGAGGAGGCGCTTAGCCAAGCGGGCAAAGAAGAATGGCGGAAATGCATTGAACACACAGAAAAAATTATTTTTGAATCTTATGAGACAGAACAGGTTATAGACGAAGTAAGACCGTTAATTATTACGAATGATGATGATGATGACGATGATGTTGATTCTGATGAGTCTGAAAGCATGGGTGAAATTTCAAATGCAGAGGAAGACTACTTTTAGTAGTACCTATCTACAAGTAGGTACGTTCTGTCGCAAGACTACAAAATCGGTTCTTTTTAGAACCAAAACTTTATAAAAAAGAATTTGTAAAACTAATTTGTCTGAATACTACAAAAGCTAAAAAATTAATATTTTTCTTTACCTAAACTAATTTTTTATTTACTTTAAATTATTTTATTTAGAAAATGTAATTCATCAACATCCAAAATTACCTTCAATATAATTTATTGTTTGAGAGCCACCGACATAATGCTCAAGAGGTTTTATGGCTTAGCGGACTTCTTAAAACCCACAGACTTTATTACAAATAGAACTAATAACCAATATTGCCACGTTTACAACTCTCTTTACATGGGAACGTTTCTTGTTAGGTGATCATAATAATTTATTTTTCTTAACTGACGTTGAAATTGCGCTTTCAGTGGATATTTTCAAATTTAGGACAGCTGCTACACGCTAAAAATTAGTAAAGGAGAAACAAAATGTGTAGACCTTAACATAATCTTTAAAGTTTCTTCTCTAACTGCTGTCAATTATTAAGTTCTTTCTGAAGATAGCTTATTAGGCAAGCTATTAGCACTGTTATTCAAATGCTTCGGCATTTTTCACAAATGGTGCACAACGTAAACGACAGAGATTTGTATGTACACCTTTGTTGTTCTTAAAAGCACAGTTTTACAATGATATTTATGAAAAGATCTGAAAGTTTTGTTAAATACACGCACGAAACGAAAACAACAAAACGTCAAACCAGGCCAACGAACGAGCTGGCACCACCGTAGCGTTGATAGCTCTGTTGCCAACTGTCAGCCCATAAAATTTAAATTATATTGATTTTTGATCTGTGAACTATAATTTGTTTCTAAACGTTTTTGTGCCTTAAAATTCGATTTAATCCTATAAACTGTTTATTTCAGAGCCATTTTTATCGTACTTTTGTGTTGGCGGTAGGTAATTATGGATATTATTATTTTTTTTTTATGATAAGGCACAGCACTGCAGGACAAATCCTTTATGACGCTCTGAGAGCGGTGCGTGTGCGCAGGAAACGATTCACGTTGGTCTTGAATCTTTGAAGATCATAGTCGTTGGGGAACACGATCTTAGGGAGGTCGTTCCAGAGTGATGACGTTCTCCAGATGAAAGAATTTTGAAACAGTGTCGTTCGAGGGACACTAAGCTGAACCACGTACTGGTGGGCTGCAGTGGCTCGTCATGTATTTCTACCATGCACCGCTCTGGGTGGTATCAAGCGGGCAACCTCAGTTGAACACTTGCCATGAAAATATTTGTAAAATAGACTCAAGTCGCCAACCTGCCTTTGATGTTCAAGGCTTTCCAGGTTGTTTGTCAGCCTATGGTCACCGATCAAGCGAATGGCTCTTCTTTGAATGGAATCTAGCAATCTCAGGGTATGTTTAGGAGCAGAGCCCTAAATATGCGAACAGTACTCCAGCGATGGTCGAATTTGGGCTTTATAGAGCATCAAAATTTGTTGGGGTGTATAGAGGTTCTTTGTTCGGAAAAGTACTCCAAGCTTCTGCGAGGCTGCCCTAGCAATGGCCGCAACGTGGCTATGCCAAGACATATGACTGTCCAAATTAACGCCCAATAAATGAATTGATGAAGCCAAGGGAATCGAGTGTCCCGCCATAACTATATCCGGTTCTTCAACATTAACTTTTTTAGAAAAAACTGCCGCCTGGGTCTTTTTAGCGTTAAATTCTACTTGGTTACTGTCACCCCAAGACAGAATTTCTTCCAGGTCTTTGTTGAGATGTGAGACCTCTTGCTGCCTATAGAGATGTGCATTAGCAGCCGATGTCCGAGCATCCAAAGTAAAAGATGAAACAAGTGTGCTGTCATCAGCGAAGCTATATATAGGATTTTTAGTTTTTTCCAAAAGATCGTTAATGTAGAGTAAGAAAAGGGTGGGCGACAATATAGAACCTTGAGGGACTCCGGCGTTGATGTTAAATGTGTCTGAAAGAAATCCGTCCATCGCCACTCGCAGAGAACGGTCTTTAAGAAAGCTCGACAGCCATGAACAAAATTGAACCGGCATTCCGTATGCTCTCACTTTTGTTAGGAGCCCTCATGCCATACTCGGTCAAAAGCCATTGAAATTTCCAGTGCTACCGCCCGGGACTCTCCATGATGTTCTACTATTGCGTTGTTCCAAACATGAGTAACATAAGCAAGAAGGTCTCCTGTTGATCTAGACTTACGGAATCCATACTGGCGGTCACTAATAATGTTGAAGCCTTCCAGGTATTTTAATAATTTTTCGTTGATAGCCTTCTCCATAACTTTGGATATAACCGAAAGCAATGCGACTGGACGATAGTTGTTTGGCAAGGTCTTCTTGCCTTTTTTGGGTATGGGCTGGACTCGCGCAGTTTTCCAGCATGAAGGAAATATTCCTTTTATGTAGGATAAGTTAAAAAGCCTACAAAATACCGGTGTCAGTTCGTCAACGCATGACTTAATTACAATGATTGGAATATCGTCAGGACCAGAAGCCTTTTTAGTGTCAAAACTCCTCAAGATTCGATTAACATGGCGGTGGCGAAAAACAATCTCAGGCATTCTCGATTCTACAGGGGGAATGTTCGGTGGAGTACTTCCCTGAAAATTTACCGTTGAATGTGAAGAGAATAGTTCCGCCAGTAGGTTTGCTATATCCTGTGCTTTGGTCGCAATAGTGCCATCAGAACGTGCTAGAGGTGGAATGGTTGACTTGGTAAAGTTCTGACTGACGGCCTTAGCTACCGACCAAAATGATCTTGAGCCGTTAGGACATTCAAGAAGTCTGTCTTTGATCCTCTGGTTGTGTGCTTCTTTGCTTTGGTTTATCGTTTGTTTGCATTGGTTTCGAGCGTTAACAAAGATGGTACGATTTTCGGCGGTAGGATTTTTACGCCATTGTCGGTAGAAATAATTTTTTGATTTAACAGCTCGTTCGCAATTTTTGGTAAACCAAGGCTTGCCGTTAGAAGGGCACTTTTTTGAGAAAGGGATGAAGGCTTCCATGCCAGTAAGGATAACCTCCGATATTTCTGTTGCACAGATGGATGGATCATCAGAGGAAAAACAAACGCCCCGCCAAGGAGACGTTCGAAAATGGTCTCTTAGGTCATCCCACTTAGCTGATGTATAATGCCATACCTTGTGTGGTTTAGGAGCCTCTTCGGCACTAATTGGTAGTGTGTTCAGTGCCGAAATAAGGTTGTGGTCAGACATTCCTAGCGGCGGCTTCACGGTGACAGTGTACAAGTCGGGGTTTAAAGTTAGGAAAAGATCCAACAAACTAGCAAAATCACCATCTCTGTCTGGAATCCGAGTTGGTTCACCCATCAGCTGGGTGAGGCCAGAGCTGATGGCAAAGGATTCGGCTTCACGACCTTGTTCGTCGGTCATGTTTGAGTATTTGAGCCAGTTGACAATATGAACGTTGAAGTCGCCAAGGATGACAAATTTGGAATTGGGATGGTGGGTTTGCAAAAAGTCGATGGTATTAGCAAGAGACGAGAACAAGTCTCTATAATGGGTATCACTTGGCGGCCGGTAAAGGCAGCAGATAAATTTAATAACTCTCTGCGATGATATTTTAAACCACATTACATCAAAGTCGTTAGGCTCGAGTGTCTCCTCTCGTTCACAAGAAATATCACTCCGGGCAAAGAGACAAAGGCCAAAATTCCGCCTAAATCGGTGATGGAAGTCGTACTCAGGATATAAATAGCTGACCGTATTAATCGATGATCTGACTTTGGTTTCGGTTAGTGCAAGTACATGAGGCTTGGTAGATTGTAGATGTTGATGGACTGCATTGATGTTCGTGTTCAGTCCTCTAATATTGCAGAAGTCAATTTGGAAGCTGCTAATCTCGGGTCTTTTAACAACTCCAGTTTTCACACCATTTCCATTTAGAATATTGTTCGAAGGACCCGCATGGCTACTGGACATGGTGGATGATTGAATAATTTCGCTTGATAAGGCGCCAGGACCCGCCCCCACCCGGAGATCCGATCGGGGGGCGTTTTTAACTCCGGAATATATTGATCTTGGAACCATCATCATAGCATTTTTTGTATATTTCCCACCCTGGAAACCGGAGACATCGGCACAGTGACGAAACGTTAGCTCAAAGAGCAACTTCACGCCACCTAAGCCGATGCGATGGTATTTCACCGGGCGATGTCGGGTGAGCCAACATCTACCATCTGTTATTATTAAGTCCGAAGGCTAGAGCCACGAAAATTTGGACGTTTATGACCTAGGATTTGTTTTGACTTCTTGATCCTCGTAGTTTTGCAAAGAACCACTTGTACTGACTAATAACCAACTATAAATTAAATTCAGTGTATACAAAAGGAATTTAAAATAATAAAGTACTGTCGGGGTAGCATTTTATGAGCCACCATGTTTATTCTTTTTTTTTCTATTGTTTACACAACTGATAAATCTGGAGCTTAGTAGAAAAAGGGTCAATGTCCATTGTGAAATTCGCTGTTTATGCAACATTTTAAAATTATTCTATCCTTTTTCTATTGAACTAAGATAAATTAGATCAAATAGTATAATAATTGAAGGCATTGACCCTTTTTCTACCAAGCTATATATATATGTATAGATATTTCTGATCTGCTATGTACGAATGTTACTCGTATCTCCTTACTTATTTAGTGATTAGGAGGTTGCTGCTTACATTAATTTTGAATATACTTTTCTAATAAGTACTATTCAGTTTAGGTTAGATTAAATGCGAAATGAAGTAAACCTGACTGTTAGTTTATGTGTAATACCCGTAAGACCAGTACACTCTAATATGATTATTTTATCATAAACAAACATACTAACTAACCTAAACTAAATCCTAAAAGTTATCATTCATACAGGGTGTTTCATTAAGGTCGAAGAGCGGCCATATCTCGGAAACTATTGGGCATAGAAATTCAGGAAAAAAAAATTAATGACTAAAGTGGCCATGAGAAAATCGTGGAAATAATTTTTAAGTTCCGCATTTTGCCGCAAGGGGGCGCAATTGAAAAGTAAATTTTTAAATTTTAGATATCTCCGAAAATTGCACGTTAAGGTATATTTTTGATAACACCATTAAAAAGCTTGGACAATTTTGCATAATTTTGGTCCCATGCTTATTGGCGTACCGACTTTAGTAAGAGTGGGGGAAGCTGTTGAATGTGTAATCATTTAAATCGCTGTAACTTATCAACGACTTATCCGATTTTAGCAAACTAAAACTTGTTTGGAAGAGAAATGTAAGTACTTTTAACTATCGTCTTGAGTGGTCCATGATACTTCTCAATAAAAATACAAGAGGGCGCAATTTGCAATAATAACACATTTCTTAACTTTATTCATTTATTTCAAATCATACGGTATAATTATGATACCATAATCGAAAAGTAGATGAAATTTGCTACAAAAAATGTCAAAACCGCAGTTCGATATCTCCATCCGTTTCAGAGTTATTGCCAATAGAATAATTTTTAAAACTTTAAATGAAGAAGCGGTTGTTTTCATAGTTTTGTGATCAAGCATTCCATGGCAAAAAAATTTTTTAAACTTTATGGTTAGGTAGGTTTGTTTCTCATTATTCCAATGGCCCAGAAACCACTCTAGAATTAATGGCAATCATGGAAAACGTGTCATTTAGGCGTAACTCTAACAATATGATGTGTTTTAAAAAATAAATCTAGATAGCTGTGAAATAAAATCTGAAAGTTTCCATGGAGATAAGACAAATAATGCAAATAGTTGTCAACTAGTTTCATTTTGAAAGGTGTTGACAAAAGTTTATCCGTAATTCATCTTAAACTTCTTGATAGAAAATTGTGATACGTACCTTTCAAAAATGGCTTATACCAATGCCGAAGCTTACGATATGCTGGCCGTATATTTTGAATGTTTTCAAAATGCGCCTATAGTGGAACGCGAATATGCTCTCAGATATCCTGAACGAAGGCACTATGGCAGAGCAGTATTTCAGCGACTGGCAATATGCGTAAGGCAAACGGGAAGTGTACGACGCATTTCAGTTGCTTTTAGAAGACGTCCAGTAAGAAATGAAGTCAACATTACAAACGTTCTTGCGTACGTAGAGGCCGATCCGCATTTAAGCATAAGAGCAATTTCTTTAGACCTAGGTATAAGTTGTACTGCAGTGCTCCGAATTCTAAGGGATTTTAAGCTGCATCCCTATCATATAGTTTTACATCAGGCGCTATCAGAAAGTGATTATGACAGACGGCTCGACTATTGCTATTGGCTAAGAGAGATGTGTAACGAGAATCCTCAATTCCTCTCCCACGTGTTATGGACTGATGAAGCCACTTTCAGTAGCTGTGGCAAAGTTAATTTACACAATATGCACTATTGGTCACAGGCAAATCCTCACTGGATGCGCGAAGTGGATCACCAAAACAGATGGAGTGTTAACGTGTGGTGCGGAGTATTAGGACACAGAATTATCGGACCGTTTATTTTAAATGATTATCTAAATGGTGAATCTTATTTAAACTTTTTACAAAATGACTTGCCTATCCTTTTAGAAGATGTTCCTATTGGCCTAAGAACATCCATGTGGTATCAACATGATGGATGCCCGGCACACTTTTCGCATATGGTCCGTGATTTTTTAGATACTGGATACCCAAATCGCTGGATTGGAAGGGGTAGTTTGTTTGCTTGGCCACCTAGATCCCCGGATTTAACTGTGTTAGATTTTTACTTGTGGGGGCGAATAAAAGACATTGCATATAAAACGCGACCAACCACACGAGACAACATGATTGAGCGAATTGAAAATGCACTAAATTCGATTTCACGAGCTGAAATTGAAACAGCTGTCTCTAGTTCTAGAAAAAGAATTAATCGTTGTATTTTGCACAACGGAGGTCATTTTGAACATTTATAAATTCTCTCAATTGTTTTCCTAAGAAGCTTTCCATGAATATTGTTTCCTTCAATAGTTTCCGATAATTATTTCAATACTGTTTTATGGCCCGTTGGCCTTGAAACACGCTCCAAATTTTGTATTTTACATGATTTGGACTAGTCCTAAGCCTAGATAAAGTGTGAAGGAAGGCACGGAGTTTGACATTGGAATAATGAGAAACAAACCTACCTAACCATAAAGTTTAAAAATATTTTTTGTCATGGAATGCTTGATCACAAAACTATGAAAACAACCGCTTCTTCATTTAAAGTTTTAAAAATTATTCTATTGGCAATAACTCTGAAACGGATGGAGATATCGAACTGCGGTTTTGACATTTTTTGTAGCAAATTTCATCTACTTTTCGATTATGGTATCATAATTATACCGTATGGTTTGAAATAAATGAATAAAGTTAAGAAATGTGTTATTATTGCAAATTGCGCCCTCTTGTATTTTTATTGAGAAGTATCATGGACCACTCAAGACGATAGTTAAAAGTACTTACATTTCTCTTCCAAACAAGTTTTAGTTTGCTAAAATCGGATAAGTCGTTGATAAGTTACAGCGATTTAAATGATTACACATTCAACAGCTTCCCCCACTCTTACTAAAGTCGGTACGCCAATAAGCATGGGACCAAAATTATGCAAAATTGTCCAAGCTTTTTAATGGTGTTATCAAAAATATACCTTAACGTGCAATTTTCGGAGATATCTAAAATTTAAAAATTTACTTTTCAATTGCGCCCCCTTGCGGCAAAATGCGGAACTTAAAAATTATTTCCAGGGTTTTCCCATGACCACTTTAGTTATAAATTTTTTTTTCCTGAATTTCTATGCTTAATAGTTTCCGAGATATGGCCGCTCTTCGACCTTAATGAAACACCCTGTATATGGTCATGTTTTTAAAGCGTAAAATACAAAAAATGTTGAGTTTTTCATAAAAATCAAGAAACCCTAATTTGACGCCCTGCATATTAAAAACTAGTCGTACGATTTTGCTGTAACTTTTGATCGGGAGGTCAAGAACGACAATATATCAAATTTTTAGAAAATTTGACTATAAGCCATTTTCCATAAGAAATGTGCATGGTCCTTTAAAAAGTTTTTATTACCTATCTTTATACATTTTCAAAGTTATCAATAAACCCATAAAAATAATACGCAAGAAAACAAGAAAAATTGCACGTCAAACCCCTCACAAATGAACGCTAAATAAGTATGCACTTCCGCTTTCCAAATTGCCTGTCCTTTTATAAGGGTAGGTATTTCTTACCTATAGGCGCCAGTCATTGACAGCTCCGTGTTTACAGATCCGAGATCAAAGATAAGATCTTATTAGCACTGGCCCAACGTATAAGACTATCAATACACCTTTTGTTTGCTTTGTACCTTAGTTTTGGGATAAGGTAGATTTTATTATTCAAATGATTTAATTTGGAACCGAGTGTAAATGTTTTATTGCAATATAAAAGTTCGAGAGTTAAACAAGGTTTAAATATGCCGATGTTTTAATATTAAATATTAACGACATTAGGCATTAGAAAACAAATTAAAATTGATTACTTTTTTTGGTGCATGTTTTTATTTTCAAATATATAGAAAAAGCTCTGCAAGATTACGATGTCTACAGTTTGGTTAAGGTTCTTGAAATTCTAATTCGCAAAACTTGATAAAGAAATCAAAATAAATTAAATGAATAAATGTATTATCAACTTAATTTTCATTAAATTCTTAAAAAATATTTTTAATAATAAGGCAACCACTCTTTTTTTAATGGAGACACTTGTTATACAGGGCATTAATTTAGAGTGAAGCCAAACTCAGGGACTCAGGGGTGTTAATAAATTTTAAGACAAAACTTTCGTATAAACATAGGTCCAAAACCGCTTAGTTTTTAATATACAGGGTGTTGAAATATTAAAAAAAAATATTTTCCTAAATAACTAAAATACGCAAATTATAGTATCAAGTTGATAGATTCTTGGCGAGATTAATTAATTTTAATGATAATATTAAAAGACTGTATTAAGAATTCAGAAAAATAAATATGATATAAAAGACATAATTATAGATGAATAAATAAATCGAACTCCTTAAAGGGCGAATTCTATCTGAGCAATCTCAGCTACTTAAGATGACTCAACCTTGACAGAGCTAAGCTGATTGTACATAACGGTCTCATAATATTTATAAGTAGATACATAACATATAATAATAATAAGTTTATTTTAAATAGTAACAATGTAATAAACATGTTAATATGATATTATTGAATACTAAACTTACTCACAAATTCCCCAGAAGACATGCTTGTTAGGGGTAAATCTTATTTATTTAAAAGTATTTAAAATTATAAATATTTCTATAAAGGGTTGCAAGTATTTAATAAACGGTACTTTCTTGATGATTGATTATTAAATTTCTGAAAAGGATTAATTATATAATTGATTCACAATAATATTAAATAACATTAATCAGTTATAGCATTTCCAAAAATATTTTTAAAGAGTTTGTTTTCAATATAAATGTTTTTATTTCAATTTTATATTTTTTTAATGAAATAATTTTTTAAATATTTGTTGGTAAATAATTGTTTAAATAAAAGCATAAATATTTAAGGGCTTTCTTTCCTACGGACTTATTTATTTTAGGTTTTATGGATATTTCATTTTTATAACGTGTATTATGGTTATGGTCTTTAAATTGTATAATGTTTTTATTTTAAACAATATATATTAAAATATTATAAATGTAAATTTGTCTAGCGTTCATCTTTTTTGTTTCCGAATATAATTCTGAAGAATAAAGATAGTCCTTATTAAATGTAATTTTCAAAAATCTTTTTTGTATTACCTTTAGTTTTTTATCCAAAGTTCCGTTTATTGCTCCTTAACCTAAAATTCCGTAATTCAAATGAGTTTTGACTAATGCATAGTATAATATTTCTAGATGTTTTATATCCAGAAATTTTCTAATGCTTTCAAAAATTGGTAATAAACTTCTTAATTTTTTAATCAAATATTCTACTTGAAAATTCCAATATAATTTACTGTCAAAAATTATTCCTAAATATTTTACATGATTAACTTTTAAAATTTGAATGTCATCCCTATATTGATGCTATTTATATTTTGTGGTACATTATTTAGGTTTAAACTAAATGGAAGATAATTTGTTCTATTAAAATTAATAGTTAATAAATTAGTATCAAACCAATTTTTTATAATTTTAAAAGCTTTTTTGATTTTCTTATTTAAATTGTCCCAATTTATATCGCTATAAAAATAGCAGTATCATCTGCAAAACTATGAATTTTCCCATCGGAATTTATACTAAATACATCATTAATATAAATATTAAAAAATAATGGTGCTAAAGTTGTCCCTTGAGGAACACCATATTTGAATACTTTAGAATAGCTTTCTTCTTTATCTATTTTAACATAAGTTTAAAATAGTTTTTAACTAATTCTAATTGCTTTCTTTTTTTTCTTTTAGTTCTTTGTGTCTTGCAGTCTATTAGGCATTTGCAGAGTTATTATCTTCACTATACATTCAGAGTAAAATATTTTACTGTATTCCAATCACTTTTTGCATTGATCATTAATCATTAGCACCAGTAAGATAGTGGTAAAGAAGAACTACAACTATACCAGGTGACCATAATATCACTTTCCGGCTGCCGTTTCTTTAGAATTTAATCAAACAAGATACAACTTAGCAGGAGTCATAGGCTAATGACAGGACACTTTTGAGGTACTTGTCAAATTTTAGCGTGTTCTGGTTTAGCCGGCAGTAACCTCAACTTTGGATTTTCACATGGGATACCACGTATATTTTTGGAGGAATCTAGAGATCATTTTACGTAGAACTGTACTACTTTTATTAATTTGTGTGTCAATTTAACATAACATTCATAATTAATTATATTTTTTCAAAATAATCATTTGTATATACAAAATATTTTTTTCAATAGCAATTATTTTTTATTGTAGACGTTTAATTTTTGTAATTTAATAATAATGTCCGAATCAAGAATAATTTATTATAAATTTTTTAACAAATTTTGAAAAAAAGGAAAAAACATCTTTTCCATCCTGTTCATTTTCGAATATCAGCAGATAGCTAAAAGTATGTGTTTATTTCGCATCCGTTAATAAACCCTTAATCTCCTAAAAATATTATTTGTTTTAGCACCGCAATAAAAGTAGTTTTAAAAAGCCATATAATTGAAATAATAATATTGACATAGGATATTATCTATCAATTATTTTAACGTGCCGATAGAAAATAGCTTTGTCCTTAACCTGTTATTTCGAAATAGTTTAATTCAGCTATTTTCGGATGTACTTTATTCATTACCATAAAATATATATAAATATTGATGTAAATCTATTAGATACCTAATAACTGTTAAATATTGATTTATAATTTTTTCAAATTTTAGGCAAGTAGATATCATTTCAAAATCTCATTTTTAATAATTAAAGAACTTATTATTTAGCACTTTTTTAACATAGCACGGAAGAGGGTGGCAAACTTTTAATATTATTATATTTAGACCGAAAATTTGATTTGCAATAATTAGAGACAACAAACTGAAATATCGTCTATCCGTTCAGGGCTGTCATTAATAATTTACCCACTTCTTCAATTCAATAATATCCGATTTGAGATTGTTAGGTAGATTCCGTCTATCTATCTTACAAACTCACTATAAATGCTAATCCGTAATGCCGATAAGACCCAGCGCGTGATCGAATGAAGGCAGGGACGCACTTGTTGCTGATAGAATAAAAGGTAGCGCTGCTTTAAGATAGTAATATAGATATATAAAAGCGTGGAAAAATATATTTTTTTTTATCTACGTGTAGCAACAAAAGTGTCGTATATTAGAAAGAAAACGCAAAAACATATTTTAAACGTAATTTAATAATAAGTAATAATAATAAAATAATAATAATATACAGTATATAAGATACAAATCAATTGAAATTATAACATGTAGGATAGATTAATTAAAACAAAATATACATATACCTGCAAAAAAGTACCGTGTAAGAGAAATAATTATTACATTTTAACCCAAGTCAGTTTCACTGTCACGGTCGTCATCCAAGTTCACAATAATTCTTCTCTGGGCAACAGATAGATCTATATTTACGTGTATGATTTTTCTACTTTTTGAACATGCGCTACACAATTTTCTCAGCTTGTGTTTGAAATATTTTGCATCTCTGACTGTACTAAAGCTGTCATAGAAGAATTTAAGGTTGGCTAAACATTATTCCTCCTTACCGATGCTTTCAGCTGATGCCATATATGTTTAATTGGGTTGAACATGCAATGATAAGGAGGAAGTCTTAACACGGTATGACCTATATCTGCCGCCAAAGTGTCACAATAATATTGATTTTTTATTGAAAATGATTTTAAAATTTCGACCAATTGCCTTGTGTAATTTTCCTCAAAATATATATTATTTTCCATCATGTATTCCTGTATGGTAACTTTTGTGTCATTGGAACACGGAACTTTATTTAACCTACGACTGTGTTAGCTCACATTATCCATCACTATCACACTATTTGGTGGTATATTTAATAATAATTTTTTTTTTAAACCAGTCTTCAAATAGTTCTGCCGTACTATGATCGTGATAATCAACAAGGGAGTCCTTTATATTTTCGACTGATAAGGCCAAGGCGTTTGGTATAAATCCGTTTTTTGTCTCAGCATGAATTATTGTTATACGCTTACCTTTATTTGATGGAAACATTCTTAGATATCCCGTTTAATTGGCAACAAATAACTTCTTGTCTAAATCAATACAAACATCTAACTGAATTTTAAAACCAATAAATCAGCATATTTAAATAACAAAGATAAACCTATTTTATTCCACCCTAATAATTTTAAGAGGATTACTGAGAAAATATAATAATATAAAAGTCTTTAAATAGATCCGTACCTGGAGTCCCCAGATCAGGTGGCCGAATTTTACACCTCATACAATAGGTTTTTTTTTTTTTTTTTTTTTTATGATAAGGCACAGCACTACAGGATAAATCCTTTATGGCGCTCTAGGAGCGGTGCGTGTGCGCAGGAAACGATTCACGTTGGTCTTGAATCTTTGGAGACTATACTCGTTGGGGAAGACGATCTCAGGGAGGTCGTTCCAGAGTGATGACGTTCTCCAGATGAAAGAATTTTGAAACAGTGTCGTATTGTGACGGTAAGGGATTAGCATTTATAATGAGTTTGTAAGATAGATAAACAGACTTTATACACGACATACTAAAACAACGCAACGTCTAAGTCTTAAATCTTTCGGTAAACTAATTAAACTCTGATTAGGTACATGTTTCGCCTGTTAAGGCATCTTTAATCTAAAAGCTCTGATCAACACAACAGTAGTATGCTTGCTATATTTTAATTTTGGTCCGTCGAGTCTATGATGACTAGCTGAACTAAATACATCTTCTCGGAAACAATTCATAGGAATCATGTTTGTGTATCTTTATTAACCGTTGCTACCAGGGCTCTCCTGTCAATATCAACCAGTCAACTCCGTTACCCAGCAACGAAGAAAAGGCGATGTAATTGGCCACCTGTTTACTGTCGTTAACAGCAAGTAACCGCGGCAGTGAGCGCGACCCGCCTTGCTATAGGAGATAGTGACGTCACATAACGGTTTCCGCGAGTCGATCCTCCTAAATTATTTTAAAAGCTTTAGAGCCGTCAGAAAATTAATGTTTTTTTCAGTTCGCAATAAAATTACAAAGTCTTTCAAAAAATGTAATAGAAGAAATGCTAGATGACTTCATTATTGAAAAGAAACATTTTAGGATGGGCAGCATATTAAAAATGAGAAACATTTTTATAGGAGATATTATGGGATTGAACCGCAAAACATTTAACCAAGTCGTCATGTTAGTCGTAACCTATACAGGATGAGGGTTTTAAAGTTTTACAATGCAAAATCCGAAAAACGGCTGTAAATAATTTATTCAAATTTTACGCCGCCAATTAGAAGGTAGGCGCGGATCCAGTTTTTCGCTCAGGGGGTGGCAATGAATATTTTTTTTGGGACCACGCCTAAATCTTTTCATCAATTGGCCTATTTTTTATTTTTCGATTTTCCCCAACGTTCTAAGGCGCCGCAATGCGGAGAATGATCTCTCAGTAAATGCATTGGTCACCACAAGCATTGGTCACCTCATCATGTTGCAGTCCGAAGTGGTTTAGCAGGGACTTGATAACTTTGTCTTCTTTAACTTATTATTAGACCTGACATTTTTTTTTTATGAAGCCCGGTTCAACCTCACCGGTTATGTGATCTCTCAGAATACACGCATGTGGAGTAGTGAAAATCCCCATCCACATTGCACCCTCAAAAAATTGGTGTCTGGTTGACTGTTTCCCGAGGAAGTGCATTTAGAAAACTTTAAATAAAAACGACCCTTTCTTTAAACTCTTTGTTTCATTACCTTACGTGTTATGTGCCATTAAAATTACCAAATAAACTGTTATTAGGTGTTTACAATCACTTGTTAATTAAAACAAATTTTACAGGTCAGCTCAAACCTTTAATTGGGTTTCTCTCTTATGTTTTATAGACTTTCATGATTCTGCTTGTACGCCCACGATATGATGCTTTCCGAGAAAATTTTAGGAAAAAATAAATAATCTGGCAACGTCGTATAAATCGCAAAAAAGATTGTGTATTGTTTGTAAAATTTTATGCCGAATTCGATGAGATTAAAGGAAATGGATGATTCCCCGTTTCTTTAGCGCATCCTGTAGGTATATCAAAAAATAAGAATATTTTCTGGAATTAAAACAGGTAGCTGAAAAACATCCAACGCTTCAACTGAAAATCTTTGATTGATTAATTTTTGATACTCTGTAGTATTCCTCGGCTGAGTTCATTTCATAATTTAGGTTAGATGATTAGATCGTTCTACCGTTCAGTAGATTCTACATTTTTTAAGGCCTAATAAATGGATCTAGCACAAAAAGGCATAGCGCCGCAGGTGAAATTTTTGCCAAAAAAGCAGAAGTAGGGTAGTCATATTAGATAGGCTTATAACGATTTTTGCCTTTTCTTGTAAACAATAAGAAGCTCTTGCACCCATTGCCTCCGCACCTGGTTGGGGGCTATATTTTAAAACCCCTCCAGAATTAATCTGGCTGATGACAAATTTGAAATAAAGGTATTTAGTTTTTTTCTATAATTCGATTATCCGTCAACAACTACGTAGGTAAGCAAATAATTATTACATTTACTGTTGTACGAATTTTTTTATAAATTTATAAACAAAATCAGAACACCTAAAACAACACATTTTAAACGAGGATACCCATCTCCACTGATAATTGCTTATCAAAACTTTTAATTATCGTGGTATTCTTGGTCGGTTAATACCTGGTATGGTATAGATTTGCTACAACTTTTGAGCGATAATGCAAATCAGCAATAACTATGGTTTCAGTAAGTTGGTGCCCCGCCACACTTTGCGCGATAAGCCCGAGATACACGATACACCAAATGAAGTGTTTGGAAAAAGATTGATTCTTCGTGGTGGTCCTGTGGCCTGGCCTACGAGGTGACCGGATTGAACCCCATGGACTTTTTTCTTGTAGGGTTTTATTAAAGATAAAGTTATGGCTATACCACCGACCACGCCAGAAGATATGAAAGATCGTATTAGACAAGCATGTAAGTAAGTAACAAATGTTAGATCGTGTGCGCTACTCATGTTAAAAAAGGATTTGAAAATGTTTATTCGGATTTTGCATTGTACACATTAAAAGCCTCGCCCTGTATATGGCGCAGAAACTAAAAGTATAACTGGAACTGTAACAACAAATATCTTATCAGAAATAAGCTGGGTGGTAATGATGAGAAAATACCAAAGAAAGAAAATAATGTTTTTCAAAACCTCTCATAAACGGTTCATTCAGTTCGGTGTTTTACTTTTTTCATGAGGGTTGTCGGGTGGAAGTAGGTACCAAGTTTCAATTAAGAGCTTATAGAATTTAGGAAATTCAAAAGTTTAATCCTTTAGTGTCCTTACAAGTTTTGCACATGTTGTAGGTACAAGTAAGTTTTAACAATAAAATTAAGATAATATTCCTTTTAATAAATCACTGAACTACCGTTTAATGGCTTGTCACCCAGTCATCAATTTGCCTCGCCTAATTCATTAATAACCGATGAGGGCGTGTCATATTAATATCATTAGCTACCTAATTTCATCCTAAAAATAGGACATGGTAGATCTACCCCGAGATCGTTATCGGACTGCGGCCACGCGCCTTCACAATTTATGGGACTAATTTGCCAAAAACCCAGGTATAGAATTCGTGTCCGGTGAATCCGGCGCCCAGACGTGTTCTCGGGCATTTCAGGGCGAATTTATTAGCCCGAATACGCAGAAATACACTTAGGACTTAATTGACTTAACTAATTCGGGTTATAAATTATAAAGGTTTTGTGGGTTTATAGTAATTTTTATTGGGAATTTTTTGCTGACATTTTCATGGTTTCGGACCGGTAAAACTCACTGGCTTAGCGGCGTTTTTTTTTCAAGATTTTTACGTCTGTTGCGAAATTATATGGCATAATTTTAGTAGGTAGGTACCAATTAAGAAGACTTTGCTAGATATTAGTAAATCAGCTCTATATTTAAAGTTATCCAATGATGGCATGCATGGTCGTTGTCTAATGCCGATTAGTGGATCTAATTATTATTACAATAATTAAACCGATTAAAATGGCTGGATACAGGTCCGTAGCTAGGCGGTATCGGGGGAGGGGGGGGGGGGGGTTAGCGACGTCCAAATTTCTATGTGGATAAGAATAAAACCGTCACAATTTTCAAAATTTTTTTTTAAAATTAATAAAACGTTATAATCTTTTCTACTAAAGCTGCGAGAGGGGGTTCTTGGATTTGTCATTTGTCATGGGGGGGGGGGGGAGCGGGTTTGAACCCCTAACCTAACCCCCCCACCCTTACATACGGCCCTGGATGGGTATTATTTTTTAACGTGGTGGTCATAGTGCTGCTGTAACGGATATTTTATTTGGTTGACTGTGTGACTACTAGCAAGCTAGATTTGAATTGTTTTGTGATGGTTGTTATATTTTTGTGCGTTTGCATGTTTTTACTGTTACTTCATTTTTGTTTATTTTTCATTTTTTTTTCTCTTTTGTTTGTTTTACAATGTCATGTGTACATTACTGGGGTGGTAGCCAGTCACGTGGGAGGGGGTATATACGGAGTCCTTGTGCATGTGTGTGCGACTGTTGGAGTTTTTGAATGCCATGTCCTTTAAATGGCCAGTGTCAAGTCCCGATTTTTGGCCTTTAGATTTTTTTTATTAGGGTCATCTAACCTGGAAGGTGTTCGATATTCTTATAGAAGCAGGCCAAACTATGCTGTGTAATAGTGTAATAGACTTATCGAGCGCATCATTACTCGTAACTAACTTAAATGTTAGAAGACTTTCTGAGCTTTTGCTTGGGTCAATTTATATACCACTTTAAATACTTAGATAATTTTAGTCTTATTAATAACAATAACTTAACAATTATTATTATAAAATTTGTTTACTTCTATAAATATTATTTTTGTGAATGCATAAAATAAATCAAACTGAGCTTCCCAGTAAAAACAATTATTAGCATTAAATACAGCGGCGTCCTTCGTCTCCTAAACATCCTGCTTAGCTATCTCAATACGGCAGAAGGGATTCCAACAGAGGGTGGAAAATTTAGCGACCCGAGTCAAAAATAAACGCACTCTGCAAAGCAGTAATATATCTAAAAAAAAACTCTGTTCTTTAAACCAGTGTCATTTTCTCATTTTACAAAAAAGAATGATTGGTTGGGATTAAAGGGCGGAATATATGCAAAGTGCATTTATATGCATTTTTTGCATATTTTGTCAATTTTACAATAAAATGCATATTTTTCCCAAATTATTATTTTATGAGCATATATATATAATAATTTATATTTACATTTTGATTATACACAAGGTATTTCTTGGGGGTTTCCGGGGTTTGCAGGTATATTGTTAGGGGTTATTTATTGTCATTTAATAATACCTTATTATTATTTGCTTAACAAACTGTATTTACATCGGGTTGTAATACGTACTTCTGTTTTAGTTCGTCGGAAGATTTCAGTATTTTCAGTGTGAAACTAGTGATTTCAAATTTGTGTTCAAAATATCTAAAGTGGCGAAAACGTCTTCGTGGATTAAAAATTTCCCACAGTTAGAGTTTAGTGACGAAAGTGTCTTCTGTAAAGCTTGTGCAAAAATTATTGTTTGTGAAAAGAAGTCCCAAATCGATTAACATTTAAAAACACCGCTGCATAAATTAAAGATACAAAAAATTAAATCAGAGCCAGTTCAGCTGAGTGTAAAAAATGAATTTCAAAATGTTGGAGAAAAATCGAAATCTGAAAAGGAAATTTTTCAAGAGGACTTATGCAAGGCTCTGATCGCAGCAAACACACCCTTAAAAATCCTTTTTTAGCAATTTAGGGGATTTTGACAAAAATATTGTCAGCCTGACGAATTCACGCTTAGAAAGAAGAATGTCCATTCAGTATACGAAACCGTTTTAGAAGAAATTAGAGCTTCACTGGGTGATAAAAATTTTTACATTACTGTTGATGAAAGCACAGATGCTTGTGGCAGATAATATATCGCACATCTTATGATTGGATCACTTCAAAAAGATAAAGCAACAAACCCATATTTAATAGCTTCTAAGCAGCTAGACAAAACTAATAATGTGACCGTAACCCGATTTATTCAGCAGCCCCTATCCAGCTTTTTCTTACCAAATCTAGTCCCAGATGAGAAGTTTTTAGTGTTTTTGTCAGATGCAGCACCGTATATGGTAAAAGTAGGCCAAAACTTAAGAATCTTTTACCCCAATATGGTACATGTATGACTTGTCTTTTACATGGAATAAACCGAGTTGTAGAAACCGTCAGAACGGAATATCCTTTAGTAAATGAATGAATTTCAAATGTGAAAAAAGAAAAAAGAACCTCCGCTAAATGTAACATTCCCGGTAAAATAGGAGGTGAAGTAAGGAGCAAATTGGATACAACTGTAAAAAAGAATTAAGGATTTAAATACTTAACTGCAGCAAAAAGCATATATGAAGGTAAACCATCCAACGAAGTTTTATCTTGGCCTTATACTTTACCACCTAAGTTACATTAATTACATCAGTACATGTTGAAAGAAGCTTCTTTTTGTATAAACATATTTTTACTAATACAAGACAATCCTTTTAGTTGGAAATTTTGAAAAATACTTAATAATAAATGCCTTTTATACAATTTCAGGTTAAAAAATTATTTACTTTTATTCTTTGTTTTTTCTGCATTTTTTTTAATAAACATCTTTTTTAGATCCCGGTGTGTTTCTTTACCCTATTTTACTATAATAAATAAAGAAATATTGCATACCAAACATGCATATTTGGCAAGAAAAATGCATATAACTGCATATTTAAAGGCAAACAAGGCATATTTATTATATGCGCATATTTTGACTGAATTTAAGTGCATATATTCCACCCTTTAGTTGGGATTAAAGTGATTATAAATATTTTTCATTTACACCCTTACAGTTAAAAAATCACTTATACTATGTTCACTTTTTTACCATACCCACCTATCAGTTTTAATTAAATTAATAAATTGCTCGACAAGTACCTACCTACAATATAAAGAGACAAATAAAAAAGTGCCGCAGCGCCGCATGTACTTAAAACCCACTAAAACCATATCAAACACTTAAACCATTTTTTAAATATTAATAAGACCCGACAAAAAATGCGCCTGTTGGTTTTTAATACAACGACTTTAATGCTGTGAGAATCGGGTAAATAAAATTTGTTTGCTTAGTGCAGCTGTACACTGTACACTTCTTGTCAAGTCCAGAAAGTAGCGGCGCTCTCGGGCGATAGGAACCCGCCGTATATCAGCGCATTTTATTAAACTAGATCATTAAAATTGAAACTTTGGTTTGATGTAAATATTTATTGGTGTTTCAATGTACTGGTGATGAACCAAACCAAATCGTTTATTTGACGGTAAATAAACCACTTAAGACAATCGTAATAGGACGTTTAGATATACCGAGATATCAAAAATTATCTTGGTCAAAGGTGGTTATGAAATGGAGAACAGATACAACCTTTCGAAATAATTATATCATTGGATGTCAGTTATATTTTGATTCTCAAGATTTGTCGAGCAGTTCTGGTAAAGTTTCCTTGCTATTTTAATCTTAAGGTGGTCTTAATTTATGGGGTTTACCACTGAGCATCAAATTTACATGATTGAATCCTTTTTTCGAACTGGTTTGATAGTTAATGGAATTTGAGAATACAATCCTACTTCTCAGATTAAGGACTTTTAATTATTTGTGCCTTAAAGATTGCGTTGATATTTATAAAAAAGGGGCTGGTAGGTCAACCATTTCTACATATTCGTCAATGTATGGAACAAGTGCCTACAAAACCTTTGAAACGTCTGGTTCAAGAGATTGGAGTTTCTTATGGAGCATACCGGTTGTAAAAAATAATAATAATAATAATTAGCACTTCAACACTACATTAAGGTAAACCCGGGAAAGTGTGACCGCCTTTTCAATTAGGTAATTTTTGGGCCTTGTTTTTTTATTGTTGTCGTAACTTTAAAAGTCTATAATTTTTTTTGGGAGTATGCCAGAACATCTAATTACTAAATGTAAATATTTTAACATGATTTCATAAACTGTTTAAAAAATAAATATATTTTTTTAAAACTTTGTCTGTGGGTCACACTTTCCCGTCCGGTTGGGGCAAGTGTGTCACTGATTTATTGTCTCGCCAGTTAAGCTCTTATCTAGAAACTAGGGGCAAGTGCGAAAAGTTAAGAAAGTAATTATAATAGCCCAATTTTTTTTATAGCTTTAATAACAAAAAAGTTACAAACTTTTAAAAAATAAAAATTTAATCCTGAAAAATTAACTTCAAAATTAAAATTATTTCTCCTGCCTTCAATGGGATCTGGCAAGAACCGAATTATGTCTTCAGCTACTACGATATCTGTGTCTTCTATTTCTGGCCAAGAAAATAATTTATTTTTGTATTTTAGAAATAATACAAGCCATGCCTCTTCTTCTCTACTTTTAATTTGACCAATAAAATGTTTGGTATTTTTCTAATGTGGTGTTCCACTATTATCCATTTTCCTACAGCAATTTGCAGCGCGATGTCTTCCTGGCTCTCCTCCTCAAATACTTCAGGATCCATGTCATCTTCTGACTCGATATAAAGTGGCTCTTCCATTTCTTCTTTTGAGCTTGAGCTACTAAAACTTTCCTTTCTTTTAACTGTTTTTCGAGTTTTTGTATTTTTGCTATTGGTTTTTATAATTTTCCCTTCTGTCTGTTTCTTTTTTGCGAGCCTTTCTAGTACTTCTTGTGAAGTAACTACTTCTGCACCAGTTGCTACTCTTTTCCTTCTCTTCAATACATCAGTTCCATGCGTTTGCTTCATGGTATCCAATAATAATTGCTCAAAACTTGCCTTTGATGTGATCGTTTCAGCTGAGTTGCCAGGGGTGTCCATAACTTGCTTCACTTGCGCAGTAGTAGTTGGCTCATGCACATTAGCAGTTGGCTCCTGTGCATTAGTATTTGGTCCCTGTACATTAGTAGTTGGCTCCGTTTGACTTGTTGATATGTCTTGTTGATGTTTTCTCCACCTTCTTAAAGCATTTGGATCGTACTTATAATCCGTAATAACATTTCGTTTAAATGGATTATTAATATTTTAATTATTTCTAAATCCATTTTTAATAATTTCTGAATTCAATTATTTCCAAGTTTTCCAAGCAGTTCAGTAAATATTTTCTTGGGAATTTTTAAACCAACATTACTTCTTTGCCATGATACCCATTTTAAGTCCCAGTTATCCTTTACAGATTTAAACACGGGCAAGTCTAAAGGCTGTAAAAGGTGACTCGTATGCGGAGATAATTTAATTATGATAACATCATTGGCACGAGCTAATTTAATAAGGGAAATATTAACGTGTGTACTGTGTCCATCATATATTAATAAAGCAGGTCCCATAGCGGGAAGTAAGGTTTTTTCAAAAAAAATTATAAAAATTATATGTCTGCATCCAGCCATTGGGACTAGCTGCGTAGGCAGTTCCTGGAAAGCATTTGGTTTCATCTGGCAACCAAGAGTCCCACACATTCTTTCCTTTAAATAATATAAGGGGAGGAGCTTTTATTCCTGAAGCAGAAACGGCCGATAATACTGTTGTGTTTTCCCTTCCTGGACCAGAAGTAGTTCGCGAACTTGCTTTTCCTTTCGCTCCAACAACTTTTGTTTTATGAGGATCGTGTGACAACGACGTTTCGTCCAGGTTCCAAATAAGTTCGTCCAGGTTCCAAATAAGTTCACCCCAATAACCAACCCCAATAGGTATTTTTCTTGGGGCAAGTGTGACATATGCTTTAAAACTCTTATAACAATAAGAACGAGTAATGTAGATAGTGCACAATAAGTCTCCACTACTAAACTATATACCCCCACAGAAATATCTAAACTTACCGCAGATATTAGGTTAGACTGATTTTTCCACAAAACACGTGATACCTCGTCTAGCAACGGAAAAGTACTAACCTCCAATATGCACAGAAAATCTGTATGAAAAGTAACATCACAGAGCTCATAATTATAAATTTAAATTAGCAAATATCCTAAGCTTCTTTCTATGAGATGTCGCTAAGATAGCTTATTTGGCGACTGATTTAAAAGGAATGGTCACACTTGCCCCACCATCACACTTACCCGGGTTTACCTTATATAAAATAAAATGAAATAGGGTCAGATATTATAGGCAACATTTACTCTACAAATTTGATATTTTTACAAAATACTCTTCGATATTGTACGGTTTAATGTCTTTCAATAATTTAAATATGTTCTTTTTTACTTATTCAATGTTGTCACAAGCTTTGATGTGTCTTGGAAGACTATTGTATAGTTTATCCCTAGAACCACAACATGAGGTAATTGAAACACCAACTACAACGTGGGGTCACCGTTGACCCATTTTTGACGTCGATTCTAATGTGACATTTAGACAAAATGCATATTATAATCAGGTTTTTAAATAACTTAATATACAGGAGGCTGCTTACAAGATATAACAAAATAAAGGTGTGATTAAGAAATAAATGATCATATAGAGAACAAACATTTTTGATACATAAAAAAGTATAAAACTAATGCTAAGAGAAGGATAAAAAATAAAAATTAGGTTAGCATTTACATTCCTCACAAATACTAAACTGATGTTCTGCACACATATTTTTTTACAATGAACGCAAATATGACGTCCTTTTCGGTCTCGAGATCTTGGGCAAAAGTCACAACGACGTGACTTTTGCTAAGCTTGTCATATTATGCTCCAATTTTCCACGCAATTTATACCCTGCCCTAAACAAATAAAAGTTTATTTGGTAACGCACTTATGGAGCGCGCAGAAGTCAAAATGTCCCTGATGTTTTATATACAGTGTGTGTATAAAGTCTGGAAACGGCTTAATAACATCACAATTTGTTGGCCGATCTAAACCAAATTAGGTACAGTTGTGTAAGAGGATCTGGCGCACCGAATGACGATATTGGCGTTGTTGCCAGCTTTTTAGTTTGTCTGGAAATCGAACGAATGTTATATTTTTAAACATAACATCCTGTATATTTTTTCATTTATAGTTTTTACTTTAAATTTTTTACACTTTTGGTATAACGATGGTCTTTGGGTTGGCAGATCGTCAGGATATCCAAGATAGTCGCCAATAGATTGTCTTAATTTGCTTAGTAATCGTTTATTTTCTGCTCTTTGCTTCATATGATATACCACCATAACATCCGCTAATTTTTTAAAAAAATTAGATCGAGTGTCACTATTGTCCAGTGCTTGGAATCGATGCAATACAAAATCATTGATTCCCGCAGCGTCTAATATGCCGTATTAAATTCTCAAAGGCCATCTTCTAATTTTTCGGGCTACAGTTTTTAAATGACAAAGCTGGTCGAATGTATCAACCCCTACCTTGGTGGAATTATAAAACATCATGATATCTAGTTTTTCTGTTTCAAAATTTATTTAATCTTGAAAATGCATAGAACTTATTAACAGCACGTATTTTTTCTTCTCTGATACATGCGAAACTAAAGTAAGGTCTTTTGAAAAAGCAAAAGCTGATGAAGGGATTTCTTTGCGTTTCACATCCAAGAATCGAGTAGGTATTTCTCTTTTGTTTTTGCGAAGCGTTCTTATACCATGGTAAGTTTATTTTCAAGCAGCTTTTGTTCTAATTCAAATGAAGATAACCAGTTATCCATTGTGACGTTGTGATTCGTTCCTGCTATTGTATTTATTAAGTTCATGACAAATTGCGTTGGAATCGAACCGTCCTTAGGGTTTCTGTTGGGATCTTTCCCAGTATAGGGAATAGCAGAACACATATAATACGTTTCTGCGTCGCACATCATAATAATGTTGAGGCCATATTTGTCCGGTTTACTAGATAAGTACATTTTGAATGGGCATCTTCCTCTAAAATTCAATAGCTGCTCATCGATAGTTACATATTCGTATGGAGTATAGTTACTTTTGCAGTTTGTTATAAAAGACTCCCATATTTCCCGTTTCGGCGAGAATCTGTCCACTACTTTTCTCTCAGCACGCAATGTATATTCATCAGGTACAGAATCATTGTCTAAGACACCATCCTCGTCTTCGCTATCTTCTTCATCGAATGACTCTTGTCCTCGGCTATTTTCATTCGATTCTTCTTTGTATGGCTCGTCATAAAGTTCCTTCTCCTTAAGAGGGCGCGTTTTTCATGTTCTGTCTGTCTTTTAGAAAGTTGAAGCTTTCTATCGTCCATTGTCCTATAATAATAATAATTAGGACAGAAATAAAAAAAATGAACGCCTAAACTTACCGTGAAAAAATTATAACGTAAACCACAACGTGGGGTCAAAGCACAGGAAATGCTTCGTTATCGTCGATTTGGAAAATCTGGCCCAGAGTCAAATACACTCACTACAAGCTCTCAACAAGTACTGAAGCTACATGGACGATGGACGTACAGCCCGGTATCAAAAACGCACGCAAGTGTATAAGAACAACTTAAAAAGGCTGGGTCACGGGCGACTCCACGTTGTGGTTCTAGGGTTAATACAGTTATTATAAGCACCACTTTCGTACAACGTCGGCCTATGTTTAAGGATCGTTCTTCTTGGATATTTATTTTGTGATTCACTATTTCCGAGCAAGGCTCTATTTTTAAAAAAGAATAAACCGCATTCCTGTATATAAACTGCAGGGAGAGTAAGAAGATGGTTCTGTTTAAATTCACCTCTGCAACTTTCTCTGAAATTGAGTCCAAATATTACTCTTACTGCTCTTTCTCGATATATAAACATATAAACAATTGTTCAACGTCCCTACATGTCCCAAACAGAATAATTCCGTATCTTATTCCGTATGGGATTCAAAATTTGCGTAGTACACCATTTTTCATGTTTGCCTATCCAAATATCTGCCTAAATAAATGCCTAAAGTGTAACATACCCTATTTAATTTAAGGAAATAGTTCATTCTCAAAGAGGGGTTGAAATAATTATCGGGAAAGGAAAGAAAATCAAAAAGTCTTTCTCCACTAATTTAATAAAAGAGTAATCAAAGGCTCAATTTTTTCATGTTAGTAAGTATACATGTTTCAAAGGTAGTGACCTTCGTTCTCAGGAGATTGAGATTGCTGTTAGTATTAGCAGTAGAGAAAAATATTGGTGGAAGGTGACGTTAATGGAGCTTTAAAATTTGTAAAATGTATTAAAGGGCAACTCGACTCTGACTCTCTGACAGCAGTGTCTCAGTTTGTTGAGTGGATTTGTAAGTCTCTGGATGACGGAATGATCCCCTTGGGAGTATTTCTGGGCCTCTCGAAGGCATATGATACATTGGACAATGAAATATTGCTTGACAAGCTACAACTGTATGGGATTCGAGGAATGGCCTTGAGATGGAGCAGATCATACTTATCGGAAAGGTACCAAAACATAACAATAGGTAAAGGAAAGGACGTGTAACACCTAATAAAGCGGAATTAAAACTAGAAATACTACAGGGAAGTGTATTGGAACCTCTACTATTCATTATCTATGTAAATGATATGACAGAACTCCTGTCTATCGAAACAACTATACATTTACAAATTATGCGAACGACTATAAATTTCTAATAGTGGCTCCAAGTCTGCCAAGTCTTAATATAAGAACTGAACTAATAATGAGTAGACGAGTTTTTTGCCAAAAATAAGCTTATGACAAATACATCAAAACCAAATGCTATACTTAAAATATTTAAAACCATGTAAGTAATGGTCAACTAAAACTGTCAAAGACGACAAAATTTTGGGGAATGATGGGACGACATGTATTAAGCAGTAAAGCAATCAGCATACCGAAACGTTATCTAACGTTTCGGTATGCTGATTTCTTTCATCAAGTTTCGTTCACTGCTTAAAGGCTTCCACACACCGACGCGGCCACGGCCACGGTAGCGGTGGCGGCCGCGGTGGCGATCATATTAGCGGTCGGGCGTATTCACACCAAAGCGGTGAGTGGAGCTGTACGGTAGTTGCCGTTTACAGATTTTATGTATACGAAAATAATTTTTTAACCGTCCAGGTTTCATTTTTATTTCTATTATTTGTTATTATGATAGACGATGTTGAAGAAGAGACTTTGTTACTATTAGCTCTTTGTCCCACACTTTGTTTTTACCCCTTATATTTAAGTAATTTGGATATAATTTAACATCATTTTCTATTAATAATTCTAATATATTATTTGCCATTATTACTGTCACTTCGCGCAGTCAAAGTTGACACGTTGTATTTGACCATCACCGCGTATCAGAACGCTGCCCTAGGCCGCTTGACCTAGACCTGCCCGCGCTGGTATGATTTCATTCATTTATTTCTATATGTTTAGATTGGCCGCCACCGCTACCGTGGCCGCGGCCGCGTCGGTGTGTGGAAGCCTTAAATCCCGTTAAAGAGATCATGCGTTAACATGAACTCCATGATACGGTTACCCATTATCCGATCAAAAATGTTTGAAAATGGTGGAATGATAGTTTAGAGCCTTATCGTCATCATTTTTTAAATATAGGGAATACTATGACTAGTTTTAGTTGGTCAGGAAATAATCCAAACTTTAATGTTTTATTTACTATGTAAACGAGGGATTCCACAATTGGCTTGAGTGAACTCGGACATGCATCCATATAGGTAAGATGTAATCATCCAGCCTTTTTGCCGACAAATCACCCGCGTTTTGCCAAAGGTTAAAAAAAATTCTGACAAAGCGTGGTGTACCTACATCAATTTCCTAAGTAATTGTTGAATCTCCAGGCTCAAAGAATTTGTGATTGGATGTTAGCGCACAAGAAATATCAGGCCTATATGATTCAGCGTCAATGCAGACAGGAACAATATTTGAGTGAAACCGGTTTTAGTTTCAAAAGAAGTTTTTTTTATTTTATGTTTTAATGTTTTTTAATCAGGAAACTGGCATATTTGTTATATCTAATTTCCTTAATATAAAACTTGATTTTGTGACAACGTACTATTTTTTCTTTTAAGTTCTATTACCGACAACCCTTCTGTGGTTATCCTAACGCAGGAAATAAACTCATGTCCTATTATTTAATAAATGCCAGTGCATACTCTTGTTAAATATTGTGCAGGTTCAATTTGGGATATTGTTGGCTCAACTTAAGCAAGTCGTATCACAAATTAATAATAATAATAATAAATATTTATTTATTTACATTTTTTACATTCAAGAGTTCAAGAGTTACATACAAAAAAAAATTATCTGTAAGAATAGATAAATAAATAAATAATCCTAGGCGTTAGGTCTTATAGACCTGTACGTAAAGGAATATAACCTATTTATAAGCAAGTAGTAGGTATGCAATATCTAATAAAAATATATACGTGCGCTTTTGCAGCAAAATAACACAAAAATGAAGGATTACTCGGGTTTAGATGCAGAAGACGGATTAGCTTATCCCGCTAATTTTGGCGCGTAATATGAGTTGTTTTAACATAATAACAAGTGAGTCAGTAGGATTTCTTGAGCGATGTTGTCCTTCTTGTGCATCAAAAAAGGATATGAAGAAATTTACTAAGGGGATGTTATTTACAGCTGTAACAATTAATAATAAAGAAAAAATAAATAAAATGCTTAGAAGGAAGAATTGAACTACTAACCTGAACTAAATTTTTTATATATTGATATGTTTTAAAGATATTATTTATGGCGACTAAAATATCTCTAAATGTCCAATAGACATTTCGGACACATAGAAATATCATTTGTAAAATTTTGCGCCAGGCTACAGCCATTTTTGTAAAAGTGGTTCAATATTGGCAACCTTCTTCTTCTTCTTCATCAGCCACTATTCATCCACTCCTGGACATAGGCCTCTCCTAAAGTTTTTCACTTCTTTCTGTCTTGTGTAGTTTGCATCCAGTGGCCACCCGCTACTTTCTTGATGTCGTCGAGCCAGCGTTTCTGAGGTCTTCCTATCTTTCTTTTAGTCTCTCTTGGTCTCCATTCTATGAACTTTACTGTTCATCTTTCCTTATCTTGTCTGCCCACATGGCCCACCCACTGCCATTTTGACTTAGCGATGCGTTCTATGATGTCCGTGATTTTTGTGCGTTTCCTGATTTCCTCGTTTCGGAGCCTATCTCTAAGCGAGATTCCTAGCATGGCCCTTTCCATTGCTCTTTGTGTGGTTTTTAGTCGATTTACGCTTTTCTTTGTGAGTGTTCGAGGCCATAATATGTGGCTACAGGAAGTATGCATGAGTCATATACCTTCCTTTTTAGGTTAATAGGGATGTTTATATTTCTCAATATATGCCGTAGCTTTCCGAACGCCGCCCAAGTTAGACCAATCCTTCTGCTCATTTCTGCTGTCTGGTTGTCTTTCCCTAATTTTATATTGTAGCCCAGGTATATATATTCGTTGACATTATCGATCGTCTGGTTTTCTATAATGATATTTATTGATATTTCGCTCATTATCTTAGTTTTGCTTAGATTCAGCTGTAGTCCTACTTTCTTTGCTGCATTGTTTAGCTCTTCTAGCATTTCTTTAAGCTCAGTGATGTTGCTCAAAGCCAACACTATATCGTCCGCGAAGCGTATGTTATTCAGATATGATCCGTCAATCTTTATCCCCTTCTCTTTCCATGATAGCTCTTTAAATACGTCTTTCAGTGCCAGGGTGAAAAGTTTTGGAGATAACGGGTCTCCCTGTCGAACTCCTCGATTTAGTTCAATTTTATTGGTTTGTAGGTTTTCATCTATCTTAACATGTAACGTGGCATTTTCATATATACTTTTAATTATGTTGGTGTACCTTGAGTCTATTCTTGCTTGGGTCATAGATTTTACAAGTGCGCGTGTCTCTATGGAATCAAATGCCTTTTAAAAATCTATAAAGGCTAGGTGTATGGGGATATTATATTCTGTTGTTTTTTCAATTAATAGTCTTAAAGCCTGCAAGTGATCGACCGTGCCATATCCTTTTCGGAATCCCGCTTGTTCTACTGGTTGGTATGAGTCAAGTTTATTAGTTAGACAATTCGTTATTATTCTGGTAAATAGTTTATACCGGGTGTTGCATCGTCGAGCGGGACATAGGAAATCCCATGTAATTTTAAATGGGGTCAATTATTGGCTTCCCTAATTATTTTAGAGAAAAATTCTATTTAGGTTTATTAAAGAGCACTAAAACCCACATTCAAAAGAATAACTTTAGATATTTTTGATGAGCCTGTTTACGGGTTATCGCCGATTTCTTTTTAACTATTTCTCCTTTTTATGGCCCCGTATTTGCGGGCACCAGTCAAGGTAAAAGATGACTGTCAAATAAAGTTGTCATTTTGAAATGTGTGCTTTATTGTTATAAAAACTCGTACATCGAAAATATTAAAGGTGTATTTATGAGTACAAATTAATCTGAATAAAACGAAAATAAAGTATCGAATTACAAGGTTAATTATGACATTTTACATGTTTCAATATTTTACTAATTAATAGGTAGGTACTATTAAATTGTTAGAACTTTAGGATTTAAGAAGATGTTCAAATACTAACCTTTATTGTTCTGTGTTCAAATATTCCTCAAAATGACAACTTTATTTGACAGTCATCTTTTACCTTGACTGGTGCCCGCAAATACGGGGCCATAAAAAGGAGAAATAGTTAAAAAGAAATCGGCGATAACCCGTAAACGGGCTCATCAAAAATATCTAAAGTTATTCTTTTGAATGTGGGTTTTAGTGCTCTTTAATAAACCTAAATAGAATTTTTCTCTAAAATAATTATTAGGGAAGCCAATAATTGACCCCATTTAAAATTACATGGGATTTCCTATGTCCCGCTCGACGATGCAACACCCGGTATATCTGCGATAGTAGGCTAATGGGTCCGTAGTTTTCTATATTGGCGATATCTCCTTTTATAAAGAGTATTATAACTTCTGCGTTGGTCCAATCTTCCGGAATTTTCCCTCCTTCCAGACATTTATTTAGCAGTGTTTGTATTGCTTGTTCTACTATTTTACCCCCCATTTTAAGCATTTCAGACGTTATTCTGTCTTCTCCTGGGCTTTTCCTATTTTTCATCTGTTTAAGAGCTGCTCGTATTTCTGTTATTGATATTTCTGGTAGATCTTCCGAGCCTACATTAATTATATATGTTTAGATGTATATAGTGTTTGTAGAACTCCTCAATAACTTTTATTATTCCCTCCTTATCCGAGACGATTATTCCTTGCCTATTTTTCATTTTAACCACTTTTGCTCTTCCTGATGTTAGTTTGGACTTTAACACTTTCATGTTTGTATTGTTTTCTATACATTCTTTTATAAGGTTGGTTTTATGTGTTCTGATGTCTTTTCGGGTTTCTTTCTTAATAATTTTTACCCTACACAAATCATGTTTTCTCCTATGTCACCTTGTATGACGATAATATACCCTTAGGTAGTACTACTAATTAAAGAATAAAATTTTCAGAGCTTCTGTACATAATTGGCAAGAACTAGAATAAAGGATTGTGGAAGAATGTGCAACCACAACGTCAGATATGCAAAATTCTTTTGAAAGCATGGGGTGGCGTGCAAATTATGCACCGAGCACGGCGGGGGACATTTTTAACAGTTATAAGTCTTTCATTTCAATTTTTAAAATTAATTAACCTATATTTACAGAGTTATTTCAAAAGGATGATACTACAGCTGTTTTTAATTTCAGAACCACCTTAATTATTGACATCTCGGTACTCAAACGCAGTTAATCGAAATTTGTTAATAAATTCTTTGTATTCAATATCTGGATTATATATTATGACATTATTCAGAAATATTCAATCATCTAAACATGTCTATGGAAATATTCGACACTTTGTCTGATAAACTATATATTAGATAAAACATGGTTTCGCCAGGTAAAATCTGCAAATTTTATGTATCGGCATAGAAACGTAACCCTGATAATAATAGTCTGTTTATCCATTCATGGTGTGGATAAACTCCTTGTTAACGCTATTTAATTATGTTATTTCGTATGCAGGCATGCATGCAAGCGAGTCCGCCATTTAAAAACGCACTAATTAATGTACATTTATATTACAAGTGCAAATTTGGCCAAACATATTTTATACCTTTCATGGTCGGTAATTACATCCGACAAGTCAGGCCGTCTGCTGCTCCGGTGCTGTATTTCCAGCGGTTAGTTTTTTCGAGAAGAAAACACAACAATTATAAAATGGATACATTGGCTGCTACACGACACAAACTCAATTAATTTTTTCTCGGCGTGTATTGCGACTTTTTTGGAATGTCAGCTGGTTTTTTGTACGCAGGTATTTCTTTATTAACGCTTACGTGCACTTTTTTCTAAATACACGTTACTGCAATTTTAATTGATCATTTAGTATTGTACCATCTTTATCACAGGTTAAATTGATGACAGTTGCGTCAACCGCTACGATTCCAAATGATTCATTAATATTGATAGCGTTCCTTCTCTGTCACATAAATTCAATTCATAACAGGGGTTTGCCTAACAAGTACGAAAAGTGAATTTTTCCTTACGCGACTATCTTTGATCGGTCGAGCAGTAGAGTGCAGAAACGCACTTTTCTTAAGCTTGATATTTCTTTTCCTATATTTGGACATTGTTTAAAGAATAAGTATATTTTTTAAACTATGATTTCGACTAAGGGCCAGCGTCTAGCGGCCCAGCCCTCGCCAGGCATACGAAATAGTATGCAGCTGAAGGATTTTTATATGTGTATTGTAAGTGTGTCATGTCAGTTGATGTGTTTTCCATCTTCCAAAAATTTCCTTTAGTTCTGTACATTAAGGGCTTGAAAGCCATAGAAAATGAATTACAGTAATTGTTTTAAATTATAACAACAAACAAAAATTATTGTGAATTTTTGATATTTTATTGTTACTGTTCTGTATAATAATTACACTTTAAATGCATTATTCTCTAGAAGAATTAATGAGTATGGTTTATACTTTGGGAGAGTCATGGGAACTGCCCGAAATTTTTAAGAAAGAAGATATCCTCAGGAAATAGGATTAAGTGGTGAAAATATCGGTTTATGCGTACCGTACTGGCAGTGTTAAGTATGAAAATACTGAAAGAAACTGTTTTAACCGAAAGATATGAACTTGCCACCGCTTTATTGTCAGTTACGGAGGTTTGGTGTTCGAGAAATTAGTGTCAAATTAACGTTAAAAAAAGTATCACTTAGCCTCTACACCCGACCCAATCTGCACGGTCTAATCTGCAGGGAACCTACAAATTGGGCAGCGTGTAGGCATGCTGGACCGACAATCTCCAGATCGGGTTAGTTCAGGTTAGTTGCATGAGGGATATTTCCAATGCCAATCATTTAAATAATGAGACATGCGATGCCAAGGAATATAAGTTTTGGAAGTCAATTGGTCCTAGTTCTTTAGAATTTTAATATGGCCTAACTTTCTCCTCTCTAATAGACACTTTTTAACCCAGCATTCTATTTTTTCTCTTAGCGAATTATTTTCCAATAGCAAAGTCAGCGCAATTCCTATTTTTGTAATTTACTTAGGGGAGCGTTTTCGACCTTTTACGGCTCACCCCTCAAAGGTACAGAAAATCATGCTAAATTGAAAGTAAATTTCGAGAAGTTTCAGTTTTTAACAAAAAAATCAGAAATTCTGAAGTATCTCATAAACCTATACGGGTGTTCGAAAAATAGACGGAGATATTTTAGAGGGTGATTCCTTGTTAAAAAATATGAAATAACGTTTCTATAAGCATGGGTCCGAAAATGCAGAGTTTTTAAGATACAGGATGTTAAATAAAAAAAAAATAAAAAATGAAATTATTGATGTCTTAAAAATACAACTTCTTTGCCTTTTGTATTTTTTTCCTATCTCACTTCGTTTTCGAGAAAAAAAATATAAACCGTTTTATTGCATGTCACTGGACAAAATTGGTTTATCAATTTTTGCTAAAAAAAATCACATGTGCCTTGGAAAACGAATAATTATTTCTGCATGGAGGTTTGACCTTTTGCGCGTCAGTTCTTTTAGAAAAGAATTATACACGTAATTTTCTTTTCGAAATTTCTCTAAAAAGTTTTTGTCTCGGTTTTTGTGATGGAAAATTACACTTTTGAGGAAATGGCAGACATGCATGTAATGTATGCACGTGCTTATAGTAACTGTTATGCAGCGAGGCGCCTGTATGCAGAAGCGTTTCCCCATCGGCAACTTCCAGATAGTAAAACCTTTGAAAGCGTAGACCGTAGATTACGGAAAAGAGGTAAATTTACATATACAAAAATAATTAGAAATCAATAATGAAATGCGGAAAATGCAATTATATACAGGGTGTTCCATTTAAAATATCAAATATGTTGCTACTTTTTTGTATAAGCGGCAACGCTGCGTTGTTGAAAATATTTTATATCGATAGAGCAAAGCCAATTACCCAAGTTGCAAAATTTTCAGTAATTTTCTATTTCCCGTTTTCCGTAAACGTCTAACCTACCATCGACCGTGAGACACCCTGTATACATTTCAGATATCATACTATGACGTAAAATACGTCACCATTTTTTTTGTTACATATTAATTACATACACATTTGGCGAAAGTTAAGCCACACGAAAAGTGGCTGGCATTGTTAACAGGAGTTTATAATATTATCCAGTTGAATATATTTAAATCTCTGACTTTTCTACTTGAAACATGTCGAAAGTCCCCATATGACACATAAACACACAGTGGCGGCTTTAGGAGAAGGGGGGGCGCGGGGGGCCCCCCGCGCCCCCCCCCCAGTAACGGACAAATCGTCGGGCCAACCAGGGCCCATTAATCCATCCAAGTTTAGAAGAAAAATTAGAATTAGGTATTTTACCCAAAAAAAGGGCGTGACCCCCAAAAAATTTTCGCCTGCGGCGCAGAGGGGCGCCTTCGCCGCAGGTAACCATTTTTGCGCCCCCCCCCCCCAAGACCAAATCCTAAAGCCGCCACTGTAAACACATCTTAAGCTTCATACCATTCATACTATTCCGTATATGTCTGGCGAGAGCTGGCGCTTACTCCATAAAGGCTTGTTTTCATTTAGTCGGCTTTGCTGGTCGGTATGTCGGTAAGACCGCTCAGCCTGTGCTTCTCAAGTAGAAACATCTCGACTGGCATAACCCGATGGGCAAGGCCAAAGAATACCAACAAAAGTCGGTCTGGCTCAAAGAGAGTTAACCCGAACGTTCTGGTGGAAACGCAATTCCGATCGGCTTGGCGGGGGTTCAAGTTCTAGTGCAATATTTCATGACTATAATGTCCCACTAATTTCTCCAAGTGTTCCATCAACCCCTGCCCCATTATCAGCAGATTTTAACGACCTATAATATAAATAATAATATTTTTTATGGTTTTTAAGCAAAGATGCAGTGAATCAAATGCTTTGAAACATTTTTAAAAAATAAACCTATACTCTAATTATATTCCTAAATTTATTTTTTTTAGAAGTGCTGTACCAACTTCTGGAACGGCTCTGGATGTCACTGATTAGATCATTTTATAATTAGATATTTTTAAAAGATACATAAATTAGTGATATAATATATGAATCTCCAGTAGCTAGACACCGTAGAGTTGCGAATATTATGTTCTAAATTTGGCGCTTAGTTTGCTAATTCGTGGTCCAACCAACTGCAACAGGATCCCAAACTGACTGGGCGATATTGGGAAGAAATTTCTGAATCCGCCATTATATCTGTACTATAGATATACTATATCAATATGGTTATTTATTAAATCATTAAATTATGAATGCCCTGGTATCTCTAACTACAAGATAACTTCTAAGGATACCATTATTGGAACAATTGCTGTCATGGAAGTTATGTGGCTATTATAACTAATTGCTAGACTTGGTCGACCCAGATTCGCGGTTTTTTTCGGATTTTTCTCTCGACGCCACGATTACAAATGCCGCGAAAGGAAGAAAAGCATCCTCGTTATCGACCATTCTGATGATTGGAAATGATTTTTTAAATGCCGAGCCGTGGCGAATCGCATTAGTGGAAGCAGGACACTCCGTCAAGCCGACTAAATGGAAACGCACATTAAAAAGTAAAAGAAGCTTAGCGATTGCCGATATTTTAATTAATACAAAAATATGCTATTGTAAAAAAGAGTTTTGTTCCCAATTAACACCCTTTATAGAAAGTTTTTACTTAAAATGGTCCCAAGAATCATACCCTCAAATATTAGCATATCTTTAAATAGCACCAGAATGATTGTATTTGAATAATTAAATAATTATTAGCGATATATATATAAGTTCATATGGTCACTCAATGAAACAAGTCTTATGAAAATCCATTAATTATTGACTGGTTCCGGAATTGGAATTTCTGCGGCTAACTGCACTCTACTAAACGCGTAAATTATATTATTATTTTGTTTTTAAATTTTCAAATGATGTTACAATCCAAGAGTACTTCTGCAATCCTCTATGTATAATAAGAATTATAAAGAAATATTTTATTTACCATTCCTAAAGATAGAAAAAAACGATTTCTTCGTTACCAAGTATTTTAACTATTCCAATTTGCCGGAGTAGTAAATAGCTTATAGGCTGTCAGGAGCAATAGCAAGAACTAGTGAGTTTTAATACATTAATTACAAAAACTTGTTTTGAATCCTAATTATATTCCTAATTATTGCAGTCTCTATATAATTAAATAATTAGATAGTTTTCTGACCCATGTGCAAATTTACATAGCTTGGTTTTTATTGATTAATATTCCATTTAAACGTTGCCTTTTGTTTTTTTAATGATAATGATCTTGAGACCACGAATATGAACTTGGATATGGCTATTTGCTTCCAATTTATGCACGGATCATTTATTTATTAGGTATGCTTTGCTCTAATTTATATTTCTTAAAAGACCTTTCTTCCAATGGCGGCCCGTGAGCTCTATTAGTAAATGTGCTGCACAGATTATAAAAAAATAGCGCCGCTGGCGAAATTTTAGACGCTCAAATTGCACAAAATACGCTGTCAATACTCAGCGGATGGCTTGATCGGGCCTACGGTTTATTGCGCTTAATAGTATACACGGCTGTGTACTTCGGGCATTCCGCATTTTGTGTAGAAAATAATTTCTTCTTCTTGATCCGAGTCGGCATTATATTTAATGTGCGACCGGGATTTTAAAGTACGTACTTGTGCAGGCATATTTGATGCTATACCCAAAATCCACAAATTCTGTCAAATACTCATTTAATACCGACTACCAAATCTATGAAGCAGCAGAATAAAAATATTGTATATTATGTAAATGTTTTTTATGCATATAAAAATGTTTTCCGCTACAAATACAGTGAGCTTGAGAGGTAATACAACCCGCAATCAGCTAAATGCATTTAAAGTAGGACGGCCACTCCGATACTGGGATTTTGATCGCAGATGTTGTAATACCCAGAGGACGAATTTACAACTTCAAAGATTTGAAAATAAGCGTTCCGGTAAGGTTCTCGCACTGCTTGATTGATTTGTGTTTTTATTATTAATTTTTGGATAGATTTAGTATTTTTTTTTTCAGTTTTCCTAGTATAGGTATGGGCCGCTCAAATGGATAGTGTTTTGTGTAAATATATAGTTATTAAACTAGTGTTGTTATCTACTTTCATTTGAATAAACTATGAATATTAACGAACCTTCAACTAGTTGTCCGCCTACAAAAAAAAATTCAATAAACATTCAAGAACGAATAACAGTTAAAAACGTATACTATGTAATTCGGGAACGAAATCCTGATCGAACCACATTGGATGTTGCAGAAATATGTGACACTTTAACGAAATCGCGCGCTGTGTTTAGTGTTTTAAGAGGTTATTATTAAGGAAATAAAAAAAAATTAAACAGTCAAGCTCAGACAAGTGGACGGAAAAAAATAATCCTGAATGAAATCACAAAATACGTTACTGGTCGCAAAATTCATGGATTTTTTTCCCAAGTGAAATATTCACAATAAAAAAAATTATGGCTGAAATTAAGAAGGGAGAATTTGGGGTATGTTTAACGAGATCGAAAAGGTCTACTAATGCTAATTAAATATAATGAAATTATTGTATGGCGGCGAAAATATTTGGAAAAAGTACGGGAGTTCGGAAAAGGCGAAAATATTTGAAAAAAGTGCGGGAGTTCTTCAAATTCACTTGGAGGAGGCAGGAAACCAGTGTAGTTCGTAAAATATTTAAATGCAAACGAGATATTAACGGATCCGAGGGAATGGCATACCGCGATGAAAATATTCCGCAGGTAACATTTGAGGAAGTTCAAACAAAGAAACGCCCGGTTTCGGCGACATAAAGAACGCGGCACTCAATGTTTTGCCAGGATATGGTAAACATAGCCCAAGCTATACTTAAAGAGGTTGCTTTTCTGACATTTGGAAAAAAGCCACGGTGGTGTTAATTCCGAAAGCCGGCAAAGATCGACTGTCAGTTACAGACCGGTAAGTCTGTTATTTTGCCTCGGCAAGATAGTTAAGAAATTGATCGGATTACTAATTTTGTATTAGACAATAACATTTTGCCACGGAAGCAGTTCGGGTTTCAAGCTGCTCATTGCCACGGTGGTGCGGCAAACATCGCGACTGGCGGCTAATGTGCTAAGAGGTGCCAATAACCGCAAGTCAATGGGAACAGTATTTTTTGATATTTCTAAGGCGTTTGATAAAGTCTGGGACTCATACTAAAATTCATAAGGTTAGGTATGCACAATTATTTAATTAAAGTTTTAATCTTATACCTCGAGGATAGGAAACTCGCGGTGTCACCCGAAAACGCGTTATCGAGCGTTAGGAATACCCGAGCAAGGGTACCTCAAGGGTCACCCCTCGCCTCAAGTCTATACAATATTCACACGAGTTATGTCCCGCGGCATTCGCTAACTGAATTATACTTATTTGCCGATGACACTGCAATTACTGCCACCTCACAGTTGCCCTGGGTTGTAGTCCTTCGTCTGTGATGCCATATTATCCTCCTTTGGCGATGGTTAGACACTAGGAAGCTCCATCTGAATAAAGACAGGATGCAGGCCATATATTTTTCAAAGACCAGAACTAAACTGCTTCAAACCAAAGTAAAAGTTGAGAACGTCCAAATTGATTAAAAAAATAAAATAAAATACTTGGATCTCACGTTCGATATAAAATGCTATGGAATAATGATGTTAATGAGAGAGTAGCGAAGGGTTAGCTTTTTCGCTCCTAAATCGTAACAGTAAGATAAGCTACAAGACAAAGACGAGCATTTACAAAACGATGATCCGACCAGAACTGACATACGGTATACCGACGTGCTGGACCGTCAACAAAACAAGACTGAAAAAACTACAGACAGAGTTTTATGCATAATAAGAGACTTACAAACACACGTACGAAACATCATACACAGAGGCATGAGGACTACGGTGGTCAAAAAAAACAAACAAACAAGTATGTTGTCTCCACAACTTTATTTTCATTCCTTAATGCATAAATAAGAAGTACAGGAAAGCGAAAATCAAACAGATGAAATTATAAAAACATTTTAAGTAGTAATTTATGATATTCAAAAACAAATTAAGAGGTTACTACACAAAAGAGGCCTCTAATGGAGTAGGAAGATGTTTTCTATGATTTACCACCAGGCGAATAGTAAACTGCTTCTGTTCTTCGCTCTTAGTAAGCGACTGGTTATACTTTTGAATTAAACTGATTCTGGAATCGACTTTTCTATTATTTTTCTTCGAGAAGGAGAAAGAAAACAAGTTTCTTGTCCATTCAGTCACAAATTTTTGATAGATCTTAATTCTTTTTCCTCAGCTACTTGTATACGTCGCGGAAAATTAGTCTTGCTTGACAATTTTAGATTCCTTACCATTTTTTCTTTAGTTTTTAAAAATACTATGTTACAAAAAATGCCAACGCCCCAACTGCTTAAAAAGAAACGCAAGAGCGCTTTCAGCTTTCCACTATACAGGGTTGGGCAAATGTTCCGGAACGGCTTAATTACAAGCGAACGAAAAGTGATATCGAATCGGGGTTTTGGGCAATCTATAGGACAAAAATTTTACTATTTGACTGGTATACCATATGTCAGTAATGTCACCAACTGTCAAGTGTCGACGATATTTTTTTATTTTTTTAAATGGAACACCCTGTATATTATCATATATTCTAGATCTTCAATAAATTACAAATATTTTTCATATAGCATACCATATGATTAAATTCAACTGTTTCGGAAATACGGGCAAATGAATCTAGAAAGCCCATATTACATTTTGTTTAAAAATCAAGCAACATATTTCTTTTATTATGACATTCCAAATAAAAGTCTTAGTTTCGATGACTCCCAAGTGTCACTCTGACACATTTCCTATTTAATTTTTATTTATTTGTATTAAGTGAGTTGTGCGAGTTTTTTATTTATCGACTAAACCTCTGATATAACTGATAAAACTATGGTTCAGCTAACTGAACAAGAACGGATTACTCTGCTTATGATGATAGGATATGGGGATAGACGGAGATCTTTTCAAGAAGCAACCGACCTTTTCAATCAAAGTTTTCCTGTTCGAGATCCCATTTCTAAATCAACTGCTAATAGAATATTCCATAACTTTGAGCATACGGGTACGGTAAAAAACTTGCCAAAAACAGGTCGTCCGAAAACTGCTACAAATGACGAGAAATCCCTGGATGTTTTGCTTGCCCTGCAAGAAGAACCACAGACGTCAGTTCCAAAGCTTGCTCTTGCACATGAAAACAGCGAAAAATCAATTAGAAGAATCCTCAAAAAAAATAAAATGTTTCCTTATAAAGTCAGCTTGCTTCAAGAACTATCAGAGGACGATCCTGATAGGCGTATGCAATTTTGTCAAGAAATAATGGACTACCTACAACCTAACTTTGTAAGTCGTATTTTATTTTCTGACGAGGCTACATTCTGTCTTAATGGTTTCGTCAATAGGCACAACTGTCGATACTGGTCAGACCATAATCCCCATTGGATGATTGAGCACCGTACGCAACACCCCCAAAAATTAAATGTGTGGGCAGGTATAATTGGAAACCATATTATTGGGCCTTTCTTCCTTGATGGAAACTTGACATCTATTTACTACTTAGATCTGCTTCGAAATAGAATTATACCAAATTTGATTAATTTATATCATGATCAGGTTAACGATCAAATACTAGCGAATGACATTTGGTTTCAGCAAGATGGGGCGCCAGCTCATTTTGGTATACATGTCAGAAATTATTTAGATCAAACTTTTCCTGGAAGGTGGATAGGTAGGAGAGGGTCCATTGAATGGCCTCCTAGATCTCCAGATTTAACACCTCTAGATTTCTACCTCTGGGGTCATTTAAAGACTGTCGTATATCGTACACAACCTAAGACTTTGGAGGATCTTCAAAACAGAATTTTAGATGCTGTGCATGTTATTTCTCGTGAACATTTGCAAAACGTGCGTTCTGAATTTTCCGACAGGATTGGACACTGTCAGGTGGCTGAAGGACGACATTTTGAACATTTAATTAAATAACCATTATTTTATAATATTGTGTTTTAAAGTTATTACCTTGGTTTTGTTTAAATAAAATGTACTACATTCATTTGCCCGTATTTCCGAAACAGTTGAATTTAATCATATGGTATGCTATATGAAAAATATTTGTAATTTATTGAAGATCTAGAATATCTGATAATATACAGGGTGTTCCATTTAAAAAAATAAAAAAATATCGTCGACACTTGACAGTTGGTGACATTACTGACATATGGTATACCAGTCAAATAGTAAAATTTTTGTCCTATAGATTGCCCAAAACCCCGATTCGATATCACTTTTCGTTCGCTTGTAATTAAGCCGTTCCGGAACATTTGCCCAACCCTGTATGTTGGATTAGGATAGCTTTTCAGTTGATGCAGAAACTGGATATCATTATATGGCGCTCTAATTGCGAGGAAAGCTTCATTCCAAAATCTTACGTATACAAGACTGACAAACAAAGCACAGTTTACTATATTTTTTATTCTTCAGGTGTCAGCTAAAACTATTTTTGAAACAGGCCAATTTTTATGGTGTTAATAACCTTCCCGATCCGTCTCGCATGAGGAGCTCGAACTGTTTCACTGCCACTTCCTCCACCAAGAGACAGGCGCTGTAGTTCTTGATAATCATCTTTAGTATGTTGTTTTTAAAGGACACGTGGTAGATCCTTCAACATTTTTTCTCGTAAGCTGCGGTATAATTAGCATGGTGAATAGTTGACCACAGTTTCTTAAATCGGAGCGCAGTCTCTGGACTACCAGTAGAGCCAAATATACATTAAAGAAAGCAGGTGAGAGCATAATCTTCGTAACATGATGACGGAATGCAATCCAGACCAGCTCACTTTGAAGGTTTTTTTCTGTTGTAACACAAGCTTCCGTGTGAAGCCCAGTATTACTGACTGTTGTATTAAATACTAGCTTTCTGACACGCTCAGTTGGTACCCTCTTGCGCTGCCTAACACTTAAAACTGCTTCGCACGTCAAGGTGATGACCTCTTCTAAATGATAAGACTACACCATTCGGAGGACGTCTGTACCACGGGGAAGTCTAGCTGTCGACAACCTGGAAACTGGCTTTCCAAGAAGCCAATTAGTCGGTGCAGATCTCAAATTATCTGTAATTATTATTTATTTCGGACAGAAATGTTAATTATTAAAAATCATACTTCTAAGCTACCTCTAAACTTTAACGATGAAGCTCATATTTGGCACAGAAATTACTACATGAAAGTGGACATAAACTAGGCCATGTAGACTCTTGATAGAAACAACTTAATTTTTTTTTAATATAAATTGGATTAGCCCGAAGAGCATGGACAAACTTTATACTTTTTACGATAAAATGATACCAAATATCACGCAAGAGCAAGTATAGGGTGAGTCAACCATCGAGTAAAGTTCATTATCTCATTTGTTTCGAGAATTCCCAAAAAGCCTTAAATGCAAAAGTTTTAGAAAATGTTAAGATGCACAGTTTAAAATTATTTTTGAGTATACAGGGTGGTTCAAGAAAAGCATGGCGAATATAACATAAGTTTTTTTTTTAAATGGGACACCCTATTTTTTAATTTATTTTTAGAATCTGCATAAAATCCTATAGCTTTTTTGTTAATAATGTTATATACCTAAACCAGTAGTTGTTCTAATATTTTAATTTTTCTAGAAGAATATTACTTTTTACTCTTATAAAAAATTGACAGTTCCGCCATTGTCTCTGAAGGTAGAATACTCATATTTAGTACAAAAAAATGTTCTATTGGGTTGACAAAAAGAAACATATAACGAAATTTGAGTTAGATGCTACAGGGCGTTCAAAATAAATTTATACATTCATATATTTAAAATATGCACGTCTACTTGGACACACATGTTTAGTCTTTTTACTATATTTCCCTGCACGTTCCTTAGCATAAAGGGCGGTATTGTCCTGCAGGCATCCCGTATCCTATTTTCCATATCTTCTGGTGTTGTAGGCGGATTTACATAAACGCGATCTTTAATGTAGCCCCACAAAAAGAAATCTAAAGGTGTTAAGTCACATGATCTAGGGGCCACCCAGTGAATCCATCCCTACCGATCCATTTTTGTGGGTAATGATTGTTTAAAAATTCCCAAACTTCCCGAAGGTAATGAGCAGGAGCTCCGTCTTGTTGAATCCACATTTGTTCCCTTTCAATGTCATCAATGTCTTCAAGGAGCTGTTGTAATTCATTTTGCAAAAATTTTAAATATGGGCCAATAACTCGAAGATTTTTGATTCCACGCCATACATTAAGCGACCAATGGTTTTGATTTTGAATTTCCTGGCCCCAGAATGGATTAACTGTCGAGTAATAGTGCATATTATGGCGGTTAACTGCTCCATTACTGCCAAAGGTAGCTTCATCAGAAAACATTAATTTAGACAAAAAATTCGGATCGGCCTCTATAGCTTCATTTATGACGGTACAAAGGCTTACTTGTTGTTCAAAATCACGGTCTAGAAGTTCTTGGTGTAGTTCCATATGGAAGGGATGGTATTTGAATTTTCTTGTGGTGCGATTAGCGGTAGATTGGGTTGTGTCATATAAGTTAGCTAAGTGACTGCTACTGACCTGGGGATTATCTTCAACATAAATTTCTTTTCATCATTGGTAGCATTCCGGTTAACCACTTTTCGTTACTTATATTCAACGCTACCATTACCATCAAACCGTTCCATTAAGCATTAAAAATATTGTCTAGTTGGTATGCGTCTACTAGGGAACTTCGCGCTGTAAATCCTTACTGCCAAAATACACTTTTTATCCGCCTCGCCCGGTATGTGAATCATGTAAATTAATTCATTTTTAGGAAAATCCATAATAACTATTTTATTTTTATAGATACGACAATAAATTTAACTATTTTTACTTGTGTGATAAAAACAAGGGCAAAAATGAGAAAAATCACAATAAATCGCAAAATATTAAAAATGGGTATATGACATACTTAATGAAAGTTAAAGAGTTTTATAAAAGCTATCGAAAAAAATAATAATATACACCACCACCACTTAAGAAAGTTGAAATTTTTCAATTTAAGTTAATCGAAATGTATAAATTCATTATTACCATCTAAGCATCGTTACATATTTTTTTTGTCATCCTAATTGGACGTTTGTACCAAAGATGAGTATTGCACCTTCGCCTTCACTTTATAAGAGTAAAAACTAATATTTTTCTAGAAAAATTAAAATATTAGAACAACTGCTGGGTTTAGGTATATAACACTATTAACAAAGAAGTTATAGAATTTCATGCAGAATCTAAAAATAATTTATAAAATAGGGTATTCCATTTAAAAAAACCTATGTGCCACGCTTTTTTTGAACCACCCTGTATACTCAAAAATAATTTTAAACTGTATACCTTAACATTCTCTAAAACTTTTGTATTTTTTAACGTCTTTTGGTAATTCACGAAACAAATGAGATAATAAACTTTACTCTATGGTTGACTCACCCTGTACATCCACAAACCCACTGATACTGAATTAGCACATACGCTCACTACATGACTCAAAACATAAATATCCAAAAGACTGGCTCCTCTTCCCCCCCCCCCCCGCCGTTAATGCAGAATATGCATTAAAAAATGAAAAAAAATATATATATTTTTTTTTTATGATAAGGCACAGCATTGCAGGATAAATCCTTTATGGCGCTCTGGGAGTGGTGCGTGTGCGCAGGAACCGATTCACGTTGGTCTTGAATCTTTGAAGATTATAGTCGTTGGGGAACACGATCTCAGGGAGGTCGTTCCAGAGTGATGACGTTCTCCAGATGAAAGAATTTTGAAACAGTGTCGTTCGAGGAACATTAAGCTGAACCACGTACTGGTGGGCTGCAGTGGCTCGTCGTGTATTTTTACCATGCACCGCTCTGGGTGGTATCAAGCAGGCAACCTCAGTTGAACACTTGCCATGAAAATGTTTGTAAAATAGACTCAAGTCGCCAACCTGCCTTCGATGTTCAAGGCTTTCCAGGCTGTTTGTCAGACTATGGTCACCGATCAAGCGAATGGCTCTTTTTTTAATGGAATCTAGCAATCTCAGGGTATGCTTAGGAGCAGAGCCCTAAATATGCGAACAGTACTCCAGCGATGGTCGAATTTGGGCATTATAGAGCATCAAAAGTTGTTGGGGTGTATAGAGGTTCTTTGTTCGGAAAAGTACTCCAAGGTTCTGCGAGGCTGCCTTAGCAATGGCCGCAACGTGGCTATGCCAAGACATATGACTATCCAAATTAACGCTCAATAAATGAATTGATGAAGCCGAGGGAATCGAGTGTCCCGCCATAACTATATCCGGTTCTTCAACATTAACTTTTTTAGAAAAAAACTGCCGCCTGGGTCTTTTTAGCGTTAAATTCTACTTGGTTACTGTCACCCCAAGACAGAATTTCTTCCAGGTCTTTGTTAAGATGTGCGACCTCTTGCTGCCTATAGAGATGTGCATTAGCAGCCGATGTCCGAGCATCTAAAGTAAAAGATGAAACAAGTATGCTGTCATCAGCGAAGCTATATATAGGATTTTTAGTTTTTTCCAAAAGATCGTTAATGTAGAGTAAGAAAAGGGTGGGCGACAATATAGATCCTTGAAGGACTCCGGCGTTGATGTTAAATGTGTCTGAAAGAAATCCGTCCATCGCTACTCGCAGAGAACGGTCTTTAGGAAAGCTCAACAGCCATGAACAAAATTGAACCAACATTCCGTATGCTCTCACTTTAGTTAGGAGCCCCACATGCCATACTCGGTCAAAAGCCTTGGAAATGTCCAGTGCTACCGCCCGGGACTCTCCATGATATTCTATTGCGTTGTTCCAAACATGAGTAACATAAGCGAGAAGGTCTTCTGTTGACATCCAACTCGAGCGACAAAATTATGTAGAAGAGTTTTTCCTAAATATCTTTTGATTGGCTTAGGGCCGTCCATAAAGGACGTCACGGTTTTTCAGAGGCTTTTTGACCCCCCCCCCCTCGCACAAAGGGTCACATTTTGCTAGCCCCCCCTCAAGCCGTGACGTCCTTTATGGATGGCCCCTTATTAGAAAGTGATAAAATTTGGTGCGCGAGTCCGTCATGCAATGACCTTCAAAGAAGTCTAATACAATTTTGATGTAAATTTAATAGGGAAGCCAATATTTGAGGGTAGTAAAATTTACATGGGATTTTCTATGGCCAGTCTGGCGGTGCACTACCTGGTTTACGATTATAGGTGCATTTGTTTGTTTTTATACCAGTAAATTCAGCCAGTAAAGTTTACTATAAAATATCAATTAAAACACTATCATAACAACTATGAAACACCAATGCATTAAGATAGTTAGGTTATCACTTGTAAATACTTAGCGAAATGATAGCAATAACTAGCATGGGTTCTATGATAAGCCCTAATGGTTCATGATAATTTCCAGGCTTTACGCAACTTTAATTATATTTAAACATATATTTCTGAGTAAAACACATTTTAAATTATCGCTAAGATAATTTTATCAAAGTTGTTAATGACAAAGAAATGTAAGAAACAGGAGTCAGTGGTAGCTAAATTCTAGATTATGACATGATTTTAGTTCACCTAACAACTGTTTGGACCTACATTAGTCGCGTTCATCAGAACATATCCCTCGAGTAGCGCTAAGTTTAACCGGGTTGTTCTCACTTTCACTCACATTAATCGCTAAGCAAGTGGGAATGAGAACCACCCAATTGAAGTAGCGTAGGTTCTGATGAACGCGACCAACGTACACAGTTCACACAACTATAATTTGACATTTTTTATAGAACCAGGGTCATAATCATATTATAACTACTATGGATCTATTCTCTATGACTGGTTGTACCTTAGACAAAATGTAGTTTCATGTTTCATGTATGTGATATGCATTAGGTATAATATAGCAGTTGTCAGGCTAGTGAGAGTTCTAACGGCTCATTTTATAATTTTCAAATGCGTGCTATAATTTACTGAATATCACACTACTTGTAATATGTCATAATATTATACACTAATTTAACTACAATAATACCATTCTCTTTAGTACGCTAGTATAGTATTTTTCAGTTCAGAAAGAAGTTAGTTCAGGTTAGAATTTGATGGCATGTGTGATTTTCTATAGAAGGCAACCCAAAAATCGGAAGAAACTGTTGTTAAAAACAGAATCGTATTCGGGCGTATTTTATTTATTTCGTTTCTTGATTGTCACCAAACCACAAAATTGTAAAACCAAACTGTCATATTGATTCTTTCCATGTGATAGCATTCCGCAGATTTTCGAGGCGTTTTTTATTGCTTTTGGTGGTATTTTGAGACGGTTTCTTTGTGTGATATTATAGTTAATGTAAGTGAAAATTAGAATATTATGGATCACGATAATATGTTCCCAGTACCTCTGGAAGAAGAAATGAAGTAGGTAAATATGGTAATTTAACCGAATAATATTTCAGAATTTAGCTTATTTTTCATTATTAAAAATAGATTTTGTTGGTTAACAGTACACCTAAAGTAAAAGTAACTAAAAAAGTCTAACCAAAATTAACATCTTTCTAACCTGAAAAATACTATATCGCCGCTCTGATTGTCCTAACCTGAACTAACCTAAACGCACCCTAAGAAATTAGAACCAGCAACCTTGTTAAATATCTGCACTGATAAAACTGTGCTCCCTTAATCAAATAATCTGATTTATTTGGTGAATAATTATTGGTAATAAGTAAATGTGATTTTAATTAACTAAGTTTTATTTAACTGAAATAAATGAGAGTATTTCGTTTTATTTGCAAAATTATTTGACTGTTGGTGGATTTGTGTCAAATCATAGAACCCTTTAAACAAATATCTTACCAAAAAACCACTAAAATAACCAAATCTAAATGACTAATTATTTAATCGAACTAATTTTTATTTAGGAACTAAATCCCGTTAATCGCTAGTTAAATCACCCAATAGATAACTATTTAAATGTCTAGGTCATTTAAACTAAATAATTATGTATTTACATTAAATCCTTAATATAAAACAACCAAATATTTACAAATAACTAATTATTTAATCGAAGTACATTTCAAGTTAGGAACTAAATACCTTTAACTTTAATTTAAATCATTCATTGCCGAACTTTTCAAACAATTTGGTCATCCAAACTAATAATTAAGTACATATGCGAAATGTTACACGTGGCGACATCTCGTAGCAATCGAGCTATCCACCCAACCAGACCAGCGAGGTCTTAGAGAAGACCAAACGCTGGAATGGATCCCGCATAAGCAGGTATCTAATGTCAGGTGGCGCTGAAAGCCAATCGTCGGTTTCAATGAACCGAAAACATGATATAAAGAAAGATGTTTTTCCCTTTTCTTTCCGTCAGACCCAATCCTTGGACGCGTTTTGCCGTATTACGGCTCATCGGCAAGGCTATAGAGTTACCTTACTTAGTAAGGTCCCTTTCCTTTTCGTCAGGCTCTATAGCCTTGCCGATGAGCCGTAATACGGCGAAACGCGTCCAAGGATTGGGTCTGACGGAAAGAAAAGGGAAAAACATCTTTCTTTAATAATTAAGTATTTAAATGAACTCCTGTCGCCTACTTTGGGCTTTGAGTAATTTGATTGGTTATACAAAAGTGGCCTGATAATTCATCATCGCGTTTTTGGTTACTGGTGTTCGATTTTGTCTTGTAGAAATTTATGAGTGAGAGTGAAATCTTCTTTGTTAGTGGCACAGAAGTTAGTGGTTCCATCAAAAATTAAAACGAAGATATGGGGAATAAACGTAATATGAATAATTATTTAGAAGATTGGGGTATATCGAGGGGTATATCCCATCTGTTAGATACTTTTCAAGGTAGGAAACTATATTTGAATATTTTAGTTACCTACGCATGAAACGAGTTGAAAAAGTAAGATAAGAGGCAAAGAAAAGATACTTGTAATACCTAATTTGAAATTTCGAACAAAAAATCTTTTTAGAAATATGTAGCCAGGTATTTATAAATCATATCTACCTAGGTTACAAATAAGACAGTTTTTCTCAATTCTCACCATAATTCAATACCTATCAAACCTCCTAACGTAAAAAATATAATATAATTAATATAATATTAATAATTATTATACCTAATATTTGCAAATTTGCCTTTATTTAATTTTTTATCAAAGTTATTAACTTCTCTATAATGTTTTATTGACGTATATTTTAAGGGGAACAACAACTAATGGTGGGTTTATACAGCAAGATAACATAACATAAAAATAAAATAAGAGTTGAATCTACAGATCTGCCATAAGACGTTTATAGCATAACACATAACATAACATAAAAATAAGAAATAAAATAAGAGATGGTTATCTTTTAAATTATATGTTATTTTTATGTAAAAATCGTTGTTCGCGTGCGCGTAATTTGCCATAACCTTTATTTTCGGCAAAAATGTGTTTTTTCTGTTGGTTTGCCTTATTATTTGAACACTATAAAAAATTTGATAAGGTTTGTGATTATTATGGTATAGGTACTGATTAAACCATATTCAATAGCAACATTTCAATATTTCTAATATTTATGTGACGTCTGTATAAACACGTACTTGGATAAAATAAGAACTGATTTGAATGAACATTCTGATATATTGAAAATTTAAAAATGGTATTTAAACCAAATAAATTTATATTTGGCCTAAATAAATATAAAAGACAAGTTAAACAATTGTGTACTTGAATAAAAAAAACAATCACTTTGATGGAAATTACCGGTTTATTTAAATCAAATCACTTAAATTGTTTAATTAAATAACGTTGTTGTTACGGCAAATACATGTAAAACAAAAGTAAAATAAATATATACTTGATAAAATATATTATATAAATATCAATCAATAAACATTTTGTTAACTTAACTTTTTACCTATTTACCTTAAGTCATTGAAACGGCTTATTTAAGTTAGGTTAGTGTTAAGGAAATAAATATTTGCTTGAATTTTGTATTTAGTGATTAATTCCAAATAAAAAGTAATTTGTATCAAATCAGATTATACTAATTGAGGCAAATAATCCCTTGGTATTTTTCAAATGCATATTTGTTTGGCTAATAGGAAACAAATATTTATTTGAGTCAATGAAAAATTTTTTTAACTCAAATAATTAATTTTATCAGTGTGTCAGGTGTCGATGTCAATCGAAGCGTTGCTTTAGATTCTTATAGGTGTAGGACCAATGTGCTAGAGTAAATGCGCCGCGACTACATTATTACAAATTCGCAAGCAACAAAAAATAAATTATTTAAAAAAATGATAGTATATTGTTAATATTTTACTTCAAGATTAGACCAGTAGGTATATCCGACGTTTGGTGCTAAAATTTGGCAAAGTTTACTTTTCTCCCCTATATCTGTATATCAAGGAATATATTTCTTGTGTGTATGTATATTATCATATTAATTTTACGCCCCTAAGCCCATCACTTGAACTTGGTAAAAATTTAGGAAAATCAGTTTAAGTGATTTGACGGTAAATATTTTTTTATTTAAATGAATTGATTCGGCTGTTACTTGATGGAAATTCATTATCACTTTATAATAAATGGTAAAAAATAATTTTACACTTTCCACAAATATACAAGTTTTATTTTTTAACTCGACATGTTTCGCAACACTGTTGCTTCTTCAAAAGATCATCATCACTCTTTTGTATTCCTTTGAAGAAGCAACAGTGTTGCGAGACATGTCGAGTTAAAAAATAAAACTTGCATATTTGTGGAAAGTGTAAAATTATTTTTACCATTTATTATAATTTTTTTTTACTTAATAATCTTAATTTCAAATTTTTTAACTTCGCAAAAATCGTATTAGTGAATGCTAAACTTTCTGTAGACGACTGTACTCTGAGAGCGGATAATCAATAAAAGTTCAGCCTCGTAAATAAATAAAATTCAACAAAATATATTTCTCAGTATTGAAGGGAAAAGGAAAAAAAAATAAAATCGAAATCTTGGCGCCAAACAAAACGAATATTGGATTCTGGCATTTTTTGATAAATTTAATTTTTTTAATAACATTTGATATTTGTAAAGATAAGATATCCTCAACTGTTTCGGCTATTTTACCTGGCCACCTGTCATGCCAAACCTAAGGCAAGGTCGAAATCTGTTTCTTCTACGACCGTGCATTTTAACCCATTTTCCCGCACGCATTTCAGTTTTGAAAGTGTAACTTTTCCGCACTAGTGCGGGAAATTAAAGTTATGCAAATTTTGACCTTATTAGATAGTTTTACCTCGGAAGTTATAACTATTGTTGCAATAGGTAAATAAGTATTTACGAAATAGTCCATTTAATAAAATCTACCTCTTTTCTAGCTTTTTGTTGTATTTTTAATTTTTTGAAAATATAAAATAATGAAGATATTTTTATATAACCCTGTACATTCCTTTAAAGTCATGTCACAAAACAACTATTAAACCAACCTGTGACGGGTAGTTTGATATCATTTGCTATGATAACCAAGGCGTGTCATTGTTACTAAAACCTCAAAGTTGTTCAAAGCGTCTTCGAAGTGACAGTATACAGTCTTTTTCTAAATTGAACCGAATCAAAGCAATATTTAATGGATTCATCCGACGAAGAACTTCCCGAAGCTAAATCAAAAAAAGTGTCCATATTTCTCTAAGAGACCTGAATATAATATTGAAGCAAAAGAACCAACACAAAGTCCCGGTCTCAATAAATTTAATATTTAACACAACTAATGGGTTACATGTTTCGCCTATAAGGCATCATCAGACCTAAAAAGAAGTCACTAATCACGCATTAAAGTAAACAAATCTACTAGTAAACCCACCTGATACACCAAAAAAACATTTAAAAAATTTTTCAAAAAGAATAAAAATGTCAAAATATAAAACAAAACAAAAAAAAATAGGTAAACGTTACAATTACATCACTACATGACAGTCAGAACTTAAACTAAGAATTGTATATAAACAAAAACGGTATGACAAAAAACTAATAGTATAAGGTTCGTCAAACAAGTCCAAGGTATATTGAACTGGGGGAAGATGCAGTCACCTGAGTTTGCTCTCTAGGTGGGTTTACTAGTAGATTTGTTTACTTTAATGCGTGATTAGTGACTTCTTTTTAGGTCTGATGATGCCTTATAGGCGAAACATGTAACCCATTAGTTGTGTTAAATATTAAATTTATTGAGACCGGGACTTTGTGTTGGTTCTTTTGCTTCAATATTCCCGAAGCTATTTGGAAGGCTTACCAGTTAACACCAAATAACTCCACTGGACCGGCAATTTTAAATAATTTACAGAATGCAACAAATTCTGTTTTTAATATTAACATTCATAATAATTAGTAGCTTTTAAGTTAAAGTTTTGTATATACTGGGTCTCCCAAAAGTCCCGCATACAATTATTATCAATTAGGTAAAGGAAAACGATCTAGGAAAAATGCTCGGACCCGTATATTATTATTTTTAATTGTGCATTTTTTGACATAAAAAAATATTATACTCATAGAACAGTTGCCACGTCTTTGACAATTTTTTTAAATAAAATGCCTAATTTTTTATTACATTTTCAAATTCTACGAAAAATTCTAAATATTTTTTATGTAGAACTTGCTATTCCGATTTTCAGCTGTTTCCAAGATATTAACATTTAATTTTTTTTTATTAAAGGTAATACTTTTGGTACATATTATATTTTATTTCTGACCGGTATATTATTAGCTTATAACGTCTTAGTTACGCGGGAATTATAAGGGTCATAACTCCCTTGGGATATTAAGAAAAATTTGACATAAAATCAAACGATTGACATCTAATGTCAATTTGATTGTCATCTATTGAAACATTTATTCCGCTTTAAAAATGAACAAAATGTTACTAAAATCGGTCAGAAATAAAATTATCTATGTATCACTGGAATTATAAGGGTCTCAATTACCTCGGGCAATTGCTGTCCCTCGGGCCAAAGGCCCTCGGGACGTAAACTTTGCCCTCGGTAATTAAGACCATTATAATTCTCTAGATACATAAATAACTATTATACTAGAACATGTTAAATAAATCAGGTATCTTACTATCATCAACTGTCCTTAATTATTGCAATACTGACTTTGACTTAAGTAATTTGTCAATTACCTAAAAATGTTAACAGAAAAGCAGCGCATCAAAATTTTAATTATGTTGGGGTGTGGGGACAAAATAAGAAGTCAAGCTGAGGTATGTACTTTGTTTAACGAAAAGTATCCAGAAAACCAAATTACTCAGTCGGCTGTAAGTAGGGTATTCCATAAATTTGAGGAGCACGGTACAGTTAGAGATTTACCTAGAAGCGGTCGACCACTCGTTCTAACCGAGGATAAAAAAATCGATTTAATATTATCTCTTACTGAAATCCCCACTCCTCAGTTGTTACTTTGGCATTAGATAATGAAGCTACTTGTAGTACAGTACATCGATTTTTTAAGAGCGAAAAATTACATCCTTATAAACCTCTTCTTGTACAGGAACTACTAGAAGATGACTATGATAGACGGCTTGAATTTTGCTAAGAAATGATGATAAGGATTGATACTAATAATGACTTTTCAAGTAATATTTTACTTTCTGATGAAGCTACATTTTGCCTGAACGGGCAAGTTAATAGACAAAATTAATAAATAATAGAATTTTGGGACCTTATTTTTTTCAAGAGAACCTTACCGCTGAACGTTATTTGGATTTTTTAACTTTTTATTTAATTCCGGCATTAGCAGTTCTTTTTCCTAACCAGATGGATCGAGATATTCCAAATGAGATGGTATGGTTTCAACAAGATGGTGCCCCTCCACACTTTGGCGTGGAGGTCCGAAGGTACCTAAATGAAACCTTTACAAACCGTTGGATTGGTCGTAGGGGTACTATTGAGTGGCCACCTAGGTCGCCGGATTTAACACCGCTGGACTATTTCCTTTGGGGTTATTTAAAGGAAAGAGTGTACCGAAACAGACCTAACAATATTGAAGATCTCAAAGAAAGGTTAAGGCCAGAAACAAATAGAATACCTCCTGATTTTATAAGGAATGCAGTAAACGGATTTTACCATCGCCTAGGAGCGTGTCTGGTAGAGGGCGGTGGACATTTTCAGCATTTGTTGCGTTTTTAGAATTTTCATTTTAGTAATACATAACAAATTTTTATGGATAACCTTTTTGTTTCAATTTTCAAATTAAATGTCAATATCTTGGAAACAGCTGAAAATCGGGATAGCAAGTCATACATAAAAAATATTTAGAATTTTTCGTAGAATTTGAAAACCTAATAAAAAATTAGGCATTTCATTTAAAAAAGTTGTCAAAGACGTGACAACTGTTCTATGAGACACCCTGTATAATATTTTTTTATGTCAAAAAATGCACAATTAAAAATAATAATTTACGGGTCCGAGCATTTTTCCTAGATCGTTTTCCTTTAATTGATATTAATTTTATGCGGAACTTTTGGGAGACCCAGTATATGTTGAAATAAAATAATTTTTGAAAAATAAGTAGGTATACTTTTTTGTATATACGGTCGTAGAAAAAATAATGTTCCTAACTCATGCGTAAAGTGTCTTTCCCGCCCTTGACCGCTTGCCCGAAGTCCGCTCCGCGTCGTTTGGGTCAACTGCAGACGCGTGCGGGAAAGTATCACTTTCCTCACTTATTAGGAAAATAACTATTTCAGAAATTCTAAAAGTTAAAAAAGAATTTCGTATTATTGTGTAGTCTCGCTAGCACTGTAGATATGTATTACTTAATTATTATGAACAACTTTCCATAGCTAACCGTCTTATTTCCAAATAAAGTACTTTCACTATATATACTAGATAGAGTTGGTCTAAGATTTTTAGTTACCATTAAAGTTATAACTTCTAGAGAACTAGTCGCATTTTCAGGTGTTATTGTTTTCAAACGTCATCAACCATTTTAAGCTTAATTTGTAACTTAGGTATGAAATATGTTTTATCTGCACAAAATATTGATACCTAATGCGTATTTCAGTAGTGCAGTGTATGAGAATACCACATGTATATTTTTTCCATCAATTTAAAAACAAGCCGAAAACTCACTGGCACTACAAGAATTATGTGGCATGCTCTATCTAATATTTTTGTTATTTTGATCCTGAAAATGTCAACCTTCAAAATTAAAACCCCAACGGGAGAATTCGGCTGATAAAACTGCATGCATATAATTTCTTCTTAAGTTTTATGTTTCTACCTATTACACAACAACGTTTATTCGATTGTTTCTACTCTGAATCAATTTGCACTACTTGGCTCATATCATTGTTAAAATTTGCATTTCCGCAATGTGAACCATATTATTTTCTCTTAATAAATTTAGCAAGTATAATGTTTTTTATTTATAAATATAAGAATTGGCCCTTCTCTGTCATACTATATTAAAAGTAACTTACCCCTCGCAAAAAAAAAAACAAAAATCACCAATTTGTATCACAAAATGTCACAAAAAAATTATTACTATCAATTCAGTTTCCGATTATCACAGTTTCTTCTAATCAGTCAGTGAATCACTATTAAAAACCGGCTAATACACTAAGATCGGATAAAGTCTAAAGCTAAACCCAACACCAGCTAAAACAAAAGACTGCTAGCGGCCAACTTTAAAAGCTCCAAGTCGCCTCGAAGGATTCATTGACTTGACTCTGCGTTCAAAATTGACTCCGCCTTACGAACTGGAAGGGAGAAACTTCGCCTCCTTAACAGCATTTTTTTATCAAATTACCATAAATTAGTGGTAGATTTCTGATATGTTCGTTAAACAGATCCGATGTATACTTTGCGTTTTCCATTTTTAGATTTTCAGCTTTTTGTTTCAAGATTTTATTGATTTGATGCTTGTATTAGTACTGAACGGGCTATTGAGATTTATTTATCAGCTAGTTGAACGGTCAATTAGTGAACGATAATTTAAATGTTAATTTTTTTTCTAACAATATTTACATAAATTACTCTAGGATATACATTTAACGATGTTTAAAGAGCGTTAAAAGAACGAAATCGGTTCCTATGTACAAGTATATCTAAGCACAGAAAAAGCATGAAAAAACATAAGGAATAAAATTTGTTTTATGGTATAAATAAAAATGCATTAAAATGCACCAACGGCCGACAAAATGCTACTTTTTGTCTGGGGTTTAAATAATTTCGTGTGAATGGTTGGCATGTATGTAGCATTATTGAGACATTTTCAAAGTACAGGGTGTCCACTTTTCGATGTAATTGCAGGGTATCTCTGTAACTAGTAAAGATAGAGACTTGCGGTTTTTACTTTTTCGTGAAACATAAGATGCCGCAAACAGAATTGTCATAGCTTTCTTAATTTTTAAGTTACAGGGTGTTTCCGAAAATGTTTTTTCTGACCACCCCCTTTATTTCGGTTATCCTTTAACTTAATAAATATTTGAAAACTATTTCTAAGAGAGTTATTTAAGTAGAATTCGTGGCGTGCTTACTTTTTCCTGGGAGTCTTAGTTTTTGAGATTTAAAGCAAATATATGTGTTTGTAAATAGGACACCCTGTATATTTTTCTCTTATTTGATTGGGCTATTAATAAGCTTTTTAAAAATATCTAATATTCGATAGGTATAGGTACTATTAACAACAATAAACGCACAAAACGAAATCCGACATGTCTATTTGTCAAAATGTATAGGCAAAAATAACGTTTTATTAAACTACATGTCATTATTTCACTAAAGTTTTAAAAAAATGGCGAAAATTTTGAAAAATACATGTGAAGTTTGTTTTATAGAGTGTCATGAAAATATGTAAACTTACAATCTTGTAATTTAAATAATAACTTATAGTTCTTACTTTCATAGACATCCAGAGAGAAGGCAGCCCAATCAAGTAACATTTTCAAGTTTAAAAATTACCGTAATTATTCGATTATTTATAAAACTAAGACCTATAAATGTCCTAATTCATATAATATAATAAAGGAGAATCGCGAAAGGGACGAAATGAACGTTATGGCTTTTGTAGAGGCACTAGAAGTTCATGTAAAGTCATAGAAAAAGATCTCTGAGGACTGAAACCTTGTCTAACAAATTATTAAATAAATATCAATAAAAACAAAACTTCTGTCTTTCTCCACAAATAGTATTTATTTCAAAAATTAATTTCTTTAAAAGTGATTGTCCCTACATGTTTCGACTGTACAAACAGTCATCTTCAGGGGAACTAAAAGGAATCTATGAAAGTACAATGACAACAGGCACCATAAAGGACTTACCTAAATCGAGTTTGGTCTCGGTTTTAGTAGTTGCCTCAAATAAATGAGTACAACTCTTTTAAGATCATAAGGCAAATGAAATTAGGCTTAGCCCCCTGTCCCAATTTTTAAAAAATCAAAACCCTCTATAATCAAAAAATTTTGACGTTCTTATGAACAATTTTTTATGATAGATTTTTTTAAATATTCCTTTTTAAGGAAAACATCTTTAATCTGTTAAGATGAAAAACTTTTTTCTTTTCTTTTTTGATTTCTCCACACTTTACTAAGTACCTATTTGTATAACTTTCATTATAACAACATAAAACCCAAATTAAATTCATGCTACATATAATCATATTTTATTTCTTTGATACAATAATAAAATGTATATTTTCTAAACTGTGCTCATCTTTTTATCCATCACGTTCAGCCAAACTAGTCTTCAACTAACAAATTTCATTTGCCTTATGATCTTAAAAGAGTTGTACTCATTTATTTGAGGCAACTACTAAAACCGAGACCAAACTCGATTTAGGTAAGTCCTTTATGGTGCCTGTTGTCATTGTACTTTCATAGATTCCTTTTAGTTCCCCTGAAGATGACTGTTTGTACAGTCGAAACATGTAGGGAAATCACTTTTAAAGAAATTAATTTTTGAAATAAATACTATTTGTGGAGGAAGACAGAAGTTTTGTTTTTATCTATGTTACCTACTCCACTGTAAGGATGAACTACTTCTTCAAAAAAATAAATATCATTTGAAACCCTGTATGAAGTAAAGAGTGTGCATAAGATATGGGTCCCCAACTTTAAATTGTAATAGTAAAATTGAAATATTATGTAAAAATACTGTATTTTTTCATAATATTTATTGTAGCAGTAATGACATATTATTGTTTTGTTTGTTTCATTGGTTTCATAGTCTCCTACCCTAATTTTCTAAATTTTTGATTTGTGCGTTTATTGTTAATAGTAACTATCGATTATTAGATATTTTTAATAATAACTATCAACTTATACAGGGTGTCCGGAAATGACGATGAAAAATTTTAAGGTATGATTCTACATAAAAAGATATGAAAAAAAGTTCATATTAACATAGGTCCGGAAATGCTTCCAGAGGGAGCTACAGGCCCTTGAAGATGGTGTCATAAAAGTGGTTTTTATTTAATTTATTAGGACTTACAATATAGGAATTAACTTCTACGTATAAGTTAGAGTGATTGGAGGTCACTTTTTGAAAATATCAGGTGACCCATATTGCAACCAGTGGCGTGGGAACAAAGGGGTGGTTAGTTATTTAGGGTCATATTTTTTTTCGCCGAGTGTATTTTCGCTATCTTTTAAATAAATTATGATTATTTGAACATTTTTACGTATAAAAGGTTCCCTTGGTATAAAGTCGTATAGTCGACCGTTTTCGAGATAAACGGACTTTAATGCTCAGATTTTTTTTTTAATAATAATTTTATTAATAAAAATACCAACAAATCAATAACAAAATAATAAACAACGCTGTCCCTAAATTTTTAAATCCTTTTCAATGTTATTATAAATTTTATAATAAGTGTTGAAAATGATTTCCGTTCATTTCAATGCATCCTCGAACTTGTTTTCTCATAGATCTTCTAACTTTCCTAAAAATACCAGGTTTATTTCTTATAACTTTACAACAAGCAAACACCCGCTGCTCTAATTCTTCAACGCTGTGAACTGGTACTTCGTATACTAAGGATTTTAGGTAACCCCATAAAAAATAATCTAATGGATTTAGATCTGGAGAACGAGGTGGCCAAGCTACAGGGCCCCCTCGTCCTATCCATCGCTCAGGATAAACTTCATTTAAATGTCCCCTCACATTAAGACTGAAATGTGGTGGAGCCCCGTCTTGCATGAAGTACATATCTGTCCTTAGAGCATAAGGCACATCATCAAGCAAGTCTTGTAGCACATTTCGTAGAAACTCTAAGTATGATTCACCGTTTAATCTATTTGATAAAATGTAGGGCCCTATTAAATAGTCCCCAAATATTCCCGCCCAGACATTAATGAAAAATTTTTCTTGGTGCCTTGATTCAAAAATCGCATGTGGGTTTTCATCTGCCCATACGTGCTTATTAGGGAAATTGATAATACCCTCTCTAGTAAATCCGGCCTCATCAGTGAAAAATATTTGACTTATAATGTCGGGATCTCGGTGCCATTTTTGTCTTAGCCATCGACAGAATTGCATCCTGGGTTCAAAATCTGCGGGTTTTAGAGCCTGAACTCTTTGAATGTGGTATGGGTAGAAACACTGTTCATGCAAAATTTCTAAAACCGAGCTCTTTGGAATGCCTTCTTGCGTAGCTAGCCTTCTAATGCTTATCCCTGGATTACCTGCGACTATTTCAAGAACTTTCTCTTCAGCTTCGACAGTTCGAGTGGTACGTGGTCTACCAGTTGAGTAATCTGGTTTAAAAGATCCTTTTTCACAAAGTCTTCTATGTATATTAATGAAAAATTGAATGCATGGAACTTGCCTGTCAGGGTACGTCTCTTGATATAATCTCCGCGCTTCGAGAGCGTTACCATTTGCTTTTCCATAGGTACCGAAAATGCATTTGTGCCATTTCTTAAAATGAGTAATTATTCATTTTTCAGCTTTTTAGTGAAATTCTTAAATAGTAAAAACACATGAGTCACAATAACGGGTTGTTCAACTAAAACCTCAAAAAGTGACAAAGTGAAGTTGCTTATTAAACAAGTTCAAATGCATTTGAATTAAGCCAACTATGATTTGTTGCGAAGCGCTTGTTATCATATGCGTTACATTTTTAAATGAAGTTTTTGGTGGAATCCACAGGTGAATTTAAAAATGTACCCAATGTAGTAGGTACCAGTATATTCGTTTTTCTTTTTGGCAATGGGTGTAAAAGAATAACTACATTTTAAAATAGTATTCAAGCATCTTCTTATTTTTGTTAGGTACATAGCCTGTTTACTGTATTTACGCACTGCAGTCGTCCTTTTAAGTCCGTTTATCTCGAAAACGGTCGACTATACGACTTTATACCAAGGGAACCTTTTATACGTAAAAATGTTCAAATCATCATAATTTATTTAAAAGATAGCGAAAATACACTCGGCGAAAAAAAATATGACCCTAAATAACTAACCACCCCTTTGTTCCCACGCCACTGGTTGCAATATGGGTCACCTGATATTTTCAAAAAGTGACCTCCAATCACTCTAACTTATACGTAGAAGTTAATTCCTATATTGTAAGTCCTAATAAATTAAATAAAAACCACTTTTATGACACCATCTCCAAGGGCCTGTAGCTCCCTCTGGAAGCATTTCCGGACCTATGTTAATATGAACTTTATTCATATCTTTTTATGTAGAATCATACCTTAAAATTTTTCATCGTCATTTCCGGACACCCTGTATACATATTTTTGAAAAGCCTAAAAATAGCCCAATCAAATATTAGAATAATATACAGAGTGTCCCATTTAAGAAATCATATGTTTGCTTTAAATCTCACAAAGTAAGACTCCCAGAAAAAAGTAAGCACGCCACTGAATTCTATTTAAAAGAACTGTCTTAGAAACCATTTTCAATTTATTGATAAGTTAAAGGATAACCGACATGCAGGGGGTGGTCGAAAACAATAATTTTCGAAAACACCCTGTAGCTTAAAAACTAAGAAAGCTATGACAATTTTGTTTCACAAAAAAGTACCGTCGTAATGTAGAAACCGCAAGTCTCTATCTTTACAAGTTACCGAGATACCCTGCAATTACATCGAAAAATGGACAACCTTTACACCATTAGAACCTTTCTATCACGTAAAGTTTTAAAATTGCAGGGTTAATTCTATACCCAAAATACTTATTTATGAAATTAGTTTTATTTCTTTAGACCGTTGTTTTTTGATTGATACCACAACCACCTAATATTAGGTATGTACGTAACAAAAATTGCAAGGGTATTGAAACATGATATGCGAGATCATTTTAATTAATTCTTAGAAAAGTATAACAACAACAAAAACCCGCCAGTTTTAAATATATAATGCACTGCTTGACATACATACGTCATATTATTACTTCTTAGTAATATGATGTAAGTACCTCACTGGAATAGGGTAGCACGGGGCTTATTGAGCATAGATACACTGAATAAAAAATATTTAAATCAAAGAAACATTGTGTTTATTCAAACAAGTATTAATTTGTTTCATAAATGCCAAATAATTACTCATAATATGAGTAAATTCCAATAGTTATTTAAATTAGGAATTACTTTCATATTTGAAATAAATAAAATTATTCAATATGCATGTTTGTCTATTAACGATTAACCAGAATGCAAACAATTCATTATTTTACTTAAAAACGCATTCTGTAACAACGAATACAAATTTTGCCGAACCAAATACTTAGTTATTTCGTTCAGAAAATGCATTTTTTAATAGCGAATACATCGTTTTTTGCAGTGAATTAATAGGTATTAAAGTTCAGTAAATTATATTACTTATTTTATATAAAGTATATTTAACTTAACAATTTATATAACAATATATTTACTTAACTAAAATACTTATCTTCTTCATTCTTTGAAGGGCACACATTGTATCATATCAGATAGAAACTCTTTTTTTTTTGGCTGTAAAATTTCTGGAAGAAGTTCCTAAACCCTGTCTCGATATCCAAATGGTTACAGGCATAATTTTGTTCAAAATCATAGGTAATCCATAAAACTTAAATTTACTATAGGTATTATTTTATTATAGCGCAGATCACGGAAATGATATATTTTTGAATGGAATCAACAGTCGTTACTAATATGTTAATATTAAGACTGAGTCGCACTTAATTAGAAGTTAGGTCAAAAATAAATATTTTTGTTAAAAGAAAGCTTGAATATGATGGGATTTTAAAACTAAATTTATTGTCCTGAAAAAGGGCGTGACAATTATTATGATCAGGCATTATTTAAATAAAAAATTTTGTAAACTCTTTACAAGGTAATCAGGCCCGATTTTTTTTTTCTGTTTTTGTCACATTCACAGATGAAGAAAACAAAATATTTTTGATACAATACAAATAACATAATAAATATATGTATACTTGGAATACTAAACAACTAAATAAATGTATGCTTTCGAACAATATAAAAGAATGAAAATGACGAGTATTATATTAATCGTATATTTATTTAGAGATCTATGAAGTAAAATATGTAGGTAGGTACCTAAGTATTTATATAAAAAGGGAATACATTTATGTTATTAGCTTAGATATATCAGAATAATTTAAAAGCTAAAGTGAAAACTGTAACAATGTAAATACCTACTTATTTTCTTAAAAATGGCGCACTTATTAGTAAGGTTTCTATTAAATTTCGTTAATATGCTTACCCAATTTAACAGGATCCTCATAAGAGGCACTCTCATTTGGCACTTTACAGAACTTTGCTTTGTTTCTATACTTCAATTTAAATATAACATTATTCTATATCACGTTCAAAGAGCACAATCAGACTGACTTGAAAGTTTTATTTGTATGTAGCGTCGGTATCATGTGTCAATTTCTAGAATTTCACACCACTTGTTGCCGCCTGTCTTTTCGGTAACACGGGCTAAGGTATTTTTACCCGGGGCTGTGTAAAAAAACGATTAAAGAATAAGTTTTGCACTCAATGTGTTAAACTAATCTTCTAGCGGGGTTTATTTACACGCTAATATCGTGTTATTAATTGTCATATATATATAAATAAATAACACCTATTCAACAAAATTAACTTTTTAGAGAGTTAAATTCATAGGCAAATTTATTACAACAACTTTGGTCCCATATGAGTGTAAAAATGTGGTAAATTACTTTGATCCGGGTGTTAACATTAACACTACTTTTTTTTACCACTCCTGAAATGATTTTTACCAGGTGCATATTTTTTACTGTGTAGATCTACTTGTTCATACATTGTTCGCCATATAGTTGGTAACATTTTCATTATTGATATTAAAAAAAAAGACTCTGTTGGGGTTCCCTTCTGCACAACAAAAAATCAAGTAGACCTTTGCCTTGACCAAAAAAAATGCTTTTATGTCACATTCCACAACGGCAATTTGTAAAGAAACATTATAGCTCTTAATTTGATAATTCACCTCACTTTTATTGAACCAATCAAAACGCTCATTTTCATAGCAACCACCTTGGTAACGGTCGTCTTACCCGATAAGACTACCGCTAGCTCGAAAAGACGCTTTCGAAAAGACGCTTGTAGCTTTTTAACTTAAATAAAAAATTAGTAACACCTCTAACTTGTATATTTACCTTTATCAGACGGCCTTCATTTTTATGTTCAGTAAATTATCCAATAAAATACACCTCTAGAGGCGGTTTCTTATCTTCATACCTTCGTTTTTCACTCGAAACTCGTTTTTCCAAGAAAATTTTCACTCAATGTAATTTTTACTTATAATCAAAGATAAGACCCTCGAGCTAAAGCTCTCGGGATCATATCAGATTATAAGTAAAAATTACATTTCGTAAAAATTTGTCAGAAAATCGATTTCTTGTTAAAAACATCGGTATTACCGATAAGACGCCTCCTCTATAGGTATATTACTGTTGATAAGATTTTGTATACACGGTATTAATTAAGTATGATTGTGTACACAAACAAACCTTAAGGGATAAATCGTTGATTAATTTTAAGACAAAAGTTCATATAAGCAATGGGTAACTACGCAACGGCTGTGTTTTCCAGATTCTAGTTGATACTACAAATAAATGAAATATATTTTAATGTATTTTCTAAACAGTAACAGATAATGTATTGCAACTTGGCACACACCAGTAGGCATTCAAATATTTGGCAACAAGTAAATTATTTTTAATTTAACCATGAACACAAATGTATTTATAGGTAACCTAGTGGCACTAAGGTTAAGGACGGTTTACTGGTCGAAGAAATCGTTTGAAGCAGTGGCGACCCAGTATCAAACAGACAACAGAGAACTATTTATCTACATCAATTTGCATTCTAGTATATCTCAATCTGCCAACTGCCAACGAATAACCGCTCCACTTTTTAAATCACCCTCGTAACCCCGAACATAGTAGATTACTTGCAAACTATAGCCGCCATAAAATAAATTGTTTTACTTTTCAAATCGCTTTGTAACCCGGGCTGGGGTTGAGTCGGCTCGCCGAGCCTATCGTTCGAATTTCAGCAACGATGATGACTAAGAATTTTAGTCTTGAAAATTGGCAACCAAATATACACCATTCACTATCTCCATCTTTTTCGTTTAGCATTTTTTTTATCCATTTCTATATATCTAAAACTCAGGGACGGCAGATTCGAGCCTGCCGCTAAATTTAAAGTGAGGTTGAGTCTTATTCTAATAAGTTGGAAAGATTTTGTTTTGGTATCGATGTATTGTTTTGGATGTTTTTCGTAATTATTTTCGAAAGAAAGGTCTGAATTAGTGTAAAGTATGTCAGAGTAAGTGTATCTGTTGAAAAACTAAACTTTCGATTTAGTTTCTTAAGACTACATGAAAACCCAAACAAGATCCCGTATATGTAATAAGCGTTTTATAATTGAAATAAAATATCTTGTTTGGACATTCCAAAAAAAGCGAGGATAATGCACGCAATAACATGGAAAACCAAGTTGAAACTGTGATAAAAGTAATCTTATATCTTATTTAATTTACTATAAGTTTAAAATGTAGAGTCTCGTTATTGGATCAACAAATTAAAATAAAAAACAATGGTCGTCCGACCCCTTAAATGTTGAATTTAATTAACACCGGAGAGAAACATGGGGAGAATTAGGTGAGTTTGAGAAAATTGGTATAAAAAATATGCATGGCTTACGGGCAGTGAAACCACAGAGTTATGTAGTTATAATATATGTGTGGTGAAACCATAATTAAACTTTTGTGTTGGTCAAGCATTTTATTTTTAAATCATAAAAAATCAAAATCGTAGTGCGAACAGTTTCGGGCTCTCCAAAAACATGATATTTCCTCAGTCAACTAAAACTTGATTTATTATTTGGTAAACAAAACCTTTACCTATTCAACTTGACTCGGTTGTCACCCACATATGTGTCAAATGAGCGAGGATGTTCGTGTCTAAAACGCGATAAAACTTATTCTCATAATAAAATTAACCAGGAACAACTTTCATTTAGTTAATTTCTAGTTAGCGAGTAGTTGAAAGGAAAAACATATTGAAAAAAAAAATTATGTGAATTGTCCGAACTGTCGGCCCTGGCTGCTAACCCACGCACCGCCCACTGGTTTGAGGACTGAGCGTAGTGTAGCTAGTAGCTACAACATCCAACGCAATCTTGGATAAGCACGCATTTTATTAATTTGTTTTGGACTTTTTGAACTTTTTTCACGAAACTAATAATTTCTGTCCATTATTACCTTTGGTTAAAGTAATCAAGGTAATGGGGACTATAGTTTAAAATCATCAAATATTTTATATTTGATATAGGTAGATTTTATCATAGAATCTTTTCGGGACACCCTCGTTACTTTCGCCTTGACCAACCCAATACTAATACCTACATAAAAACCGGTTTCGGTTAAAATCGATTAACCGAAAACTCGATTTTAAAACCGGTTAACCGATTAATCGAAAATCGGTCAACCGGTTTTCGGTTAACCGCGTTTTTGGCTCAAACCGAAAACCGGTTATTCGGTTAATTTATTTTGAATTAATCGGCTTTCGGTTAACCGAACTCTTTCTAGTAGATTGATCAAGTGGTTTAAGGTTTAAGGTTTAGGTTACTATTTTACTATCTGTTGGACTACGGATATTTCTATAAGTATAAATGTTATTTAAATATTTATAAAATATAAAATAATTAATAAACAAAACACTTGCTTAGAGCTAGCTTGAGTTGAGTTTAAGTTCTATTTTAAATCTTATTTAAGTTTTTATTGTTTCAGTTTATTTTTGTTTTTAAATAAAAATAATAGTGTTTGTTTTATAGTTTTCTCATTAATTTATGGAGTTTTGTTTTAATACTTTTAATTCCCGACTTCAGTCACCTTCTGGTAAGTATGCGGTTTTCGGTTAACCGAAAACTAGGTAACCGAAAACCGGTTAATCGATAAACCAAAAAGCGGTTAACCGAAAACCGATTAACCGAAAATCGGTTAACCAAAAATCGATTAACCGATTTTCGGTTTGGGTAAAAATTGCGGTTAACCGAAAAATCGGTTTCAGTTGCCAGCACTAATTTAAACCTTTGGCGAAGTTGTTTGGTTTTCGTATGGTCTTCCACGATTCTCTATTTGACCAGCCTCTATATATTATGATGTACATATAATAATTAATCAAATTAACTATTTGTTACCTACCAAAAAATTAACTTCAAACATAATTATTTTACGAATTTATTAATGGAAATTGTCAAATTCATTTAGTTTGACTATTTGACACTATATCATATAATTAACTATGACAATAAGGTGTTTTACTTGCACTTTTGAATATCAATAAATTCGAAAGCCGAATTTTTGTAAAGTTAACTCATGCATCGGCAACACCAATTAAACGGAAATGTCATAAATTAAAAACTTTCAGTGGAAGGACTGTAGCAAGTGCAAATATTTCTAACATAAACAAAACTATAACATACTGGAAAAGGACCATCAACGTAGAACTGGTATTTCTAGGAAATGGTTGAAAAATAGAAATTTAAAATTACGAATAATATGTTAAAATAAATGATATCAGGATATATATTAACATTTTTCTAAACTAATTGTTAATTTTCACACATTTTTAATCGCCTTATCTAGTTCCTTATCACACTTGTGGTTATTTAGACTTCGGGATCTATGGTGTCAGTGGTTACAAAATTACATAAATAATATATTTATATTTACTAGCTTTAATAAAGAAGAAATATGTAGTAGCAAGTTAACCTTTGAAAAAATTAAATATTGTTGTTACTTTTTTGCTCTAAGGACCTTAACAAGAATCATTTTTCGCCTTTAAAAAAAAATGAGACACAAAAATTCGTGTTTTAAATTTTTTCCGGAAAAACTCTACCACTTGTAATGTAAAAATGTACAAATTACTTAATAAACAGAACTGCGATTTTTACAGGGGTGTGCGGTCCATGGAAGCGATGGAAGCGATGGAAGCACTGCTTCCCCTACCGCTTTCATAAGACATAAGACAAAACAAATTTTATATTAATCTATACCTATCCATACAATTAAAATACCCAAGTATTTATTTCTATCTAATTTCCAAACCAAATCCGACCCTGTATGCATCCCTGGCCAACGCACTATTAAATGTATCGAAGAATCGAAGTGATCTCAATACGTGTATACTACACTCTATACGCGTATACGAGTAATAATTAATATGGTCTGCCGTGCCAAGTAAAGGGTAAATCGTTAGACTTCGGTATTTCCTTCGCCGCGATGCGACGCCGGAACAAAGCCGCCAAAATATTTAGTTTCCACGTGTTTGTACGATTGTTTGTCGCGATTTTTCGCCAGGAATACGCGCTACACGGTAGAGGATCTGTTTGACTTGACTTTGTTTATCTTACTTCTTGATTTATTTTGTCATGGAGCAACCAATTGCCGGCCCATCGAGTTCGGGAAATGTAAAGTGTATCTGTTCTGTATGCAAGTTATTGGAAAAAGGATTTTCAACGCTTTTCTTTGATGAAAAATACCAGATTTTAATTTAAAGACAGAAGTGAAGGCGGCTAAAAAATCCGTTTAAAATTAAATCAAACTGTGAATTCGAAGTAAAAATGTATAGATAGTTTTCTGTACTTATTAGTTTCTGTTATGAAATTTTGTTAACTTGTTTTTAACGACTCTTAGGCAGGGTTGGGTCACTAAAGAATTGGTTTTCGACGGGCAAATTACATAAAAATTAGTAAAAAAAACATAGGTACCTAGCCATTTAGAAAATAGAAGAAATATTAAAAAATCATAGGTACATCATCACACATTTTCGACAGTACCTACATGACAGTATTCTACCTGTATTTAAACGTCGAAAAATTGCCAATATTTGGGCGTGGTCCTCAAAACATTTTTCGCCTCCGGCGGGCCTACCGGCGGTGCTTCCCCTTCTGCATAACTCACCGCACGCCCCTGGATTTTTACAAACCATGAAGTATCGTCACACACCCAAAGTCATAATTTTTTTAATGGTGATCATCACCCCATAAATAATGTAAGACGTAATTTAAATATTTAAAATATTAATCCTATAAACAGGGTGTCCCACTTATAATGGAATCAGGCTTATATTTTCGTTATTTCTGAATTAATTTTTTTGAATCTTTGTAGGTTTACGTATAACCCTAGTGCGTAGTTTTCTATTGCTTAACATTTTAGTTGGCGTAAGGTTTTATATTGGATTTAAAATAATAATAATACAGAGTCGCAAAAAAGTCGCGCATAATGCCTGTAACTTTTGAATTGTCTCGTATACGAAAAAATGACATTTATGAAAGTTGTTCAGTAAATTATTCCCCACATTTCTACCTGCATGAATTTTTTCTGTTATTTCTGGTTTGGTTGCCATAGAGACCAACTTACTTTTTTTTAAATGGAACACCCCCGCATATGATTGCATATTTGGATTCTACTGGGAAAACTCTGAATTTTTTGTTTTTCTAATTTTTATTTATTTAACAATATAACAAACTTTATAATAGGAAATAAAATACTTGAAGTCTTCCTGCACCAAATATTTTGTGGAGGAAGACTTCAAGTATTTTATTTCCTATCGTATCAACTCCACTGTAAGAATGGACTACTTTTTCAATTTCAAACTTTATAATAATAAAATAAATAGCCTAGAAAATTGAACAACTTAACATCGGAATAATAAATAAGTGGAACCTTTTCAGTGGATCAGGTGTTCAAATGGTCACCATTTTCTGCTAAGCAGAGCGTTAGTCGATTCTTGAACCCGTCTACAATGTTTAAGGAAGTCTCTCTGGAATGGCCCGAATTTTAGCACTAATTCTAACTTTTAAAGATTCTCATTTGGACGGTTAACGTAGACTTTGTTCTTTAAGTGTCTCCACAAAAAGAAGTCGAACGGGGTTAAGTCCGGGGATCGCGCTGGCCAGTCAATAGCACCTCTTCTGCCTATCCAACGTCCTGGAAATTGTTTGCTTATGTATTGTCTAACATTTGCCGCATAGTGCGCAGGTGCTCCATTTTACTGGAACCATACCTGTTAGTTCGTTTATGCCATTATTTACACCCGGTAAAACCATTCTGCAAGAAGGAATTATGTGATTCCTGAGGAGGTCAGGATATTTTTCGCTATTCAAATCATCATCTATGAAAAAAGGTCCCACAATATGTCTACCAACTATGCCCGCCCAAACATTAACTTTTTCAGGCCTCTGAGTAGGACCTTCCTGGAACCAGTGAGTATTCTCAGCAGACCAATAATGATAATTGTGTCTATTAACAATGCCATTTAAATGGAAAGTAGCTTCATCCGAGAAAATGATATTTGTTGCGAAGTTATTACCGTTATTGCATCTTTCCATCATCAGCTCACAAAATTCAGCTCTTCTATCAAAATCGTCCTCGTTTAACTCGTGCACCAACTTTATCTTGTAGGGATGCAACTTCTCCTGCTTAAACAAATTTTTCACTGACTGATGCGACACATTAAAATCCATTGCCATTGACAAACCTGATCTTGCGATCTCTTTATATTTTCGTAACCGCTCATTATTAAAATTTCAACTCGTTGTTCCTCATTCAGATGAACCATAGTGTAAACAAATTAGAAATCAGACAACAGAAAATTAACCAGGAACTCAAAATTGACACCTCTTAGGTCACTGTCATGAAAACACTTTGACTGGTGGGTATTAGGTAGGAATAATTATAATTGGGAAGTTTTTCATTTTTGAGCTGTCATTATCTCGGAAACGCTTGCAGATAGGTGAAAATTTGAAATACAACAAATTTAGAGTTTTCCCAGTAGAATCCAAATATGCAATCATATGCAGAGTGTTCTATTTAAAAAAGTAAATTAGTCTCTATGTCAACCAAACCAGAAATGACAGAAAAAATTCATGCAGGTAGAAATGTGGGGAATAATTTACTGAACAACTTTCATACAGGTCACTTTTTCGTATGCAAAGTAATTAATTCAAAAGTTACAAGCATAATGCGCGACTTTTTTGGCACTCTGTATAATATTATTATTATAGTAATAATATTATGATAATAATAAAATAAAACTGATAGCAGAAATCGACTTGGCATCCCTTAAAAACGACCAAATACAAAATGGCAATAAATTGACACAAACCAGTCAGTGGCGTGCGTAGGACCAATTATATTTTTATTTATTGTTAAAAATATTTACATATCTAAATACGCGCCATAAGGAACAAGGTAATTACCAAAAAAAATAATTGTTTAACTGCTTCATCTAAAAAGATATTATGATACCATGCATAGCAAAATTAGAAAATAGACAATACGCATAACTTCATTAAAACACCAGTGACAAAAAAAATATAAAAGCCCAGTTGGCCATTTAAACAAAACACAATAATTATTTGAAACCACAATAACAATCTGATAATTACTAAAAACAAAATTAATATAAACTACACTTAACATGAGCAGGCATTCCTCCGTCTCATCTAAAGAAGGCTATAGTTATCCCACTTCACTAGGGTGGTGGTCATGATACCCCTTTAAATTTCCAACCAATTGCGTTACTTCCCACCTTATCCAAAATTGTAGGAAAAATTGTGATAATGCGGCTGATGTCATTTCTAAAGGAACACAACCTTTTGTCCATTCAACAGTTTCAGGCTTCGAAGGGTACGAGCGATGCCATCTTCGGGTTCCTTGAGCATCTGTACGTGTCCTTAAACTCTGGTGAAGCTGCTGCGGTTGTCTTCTGTGGTTTTTCGAAAGCATTTGATTGCGTGGAACACCGAATACTCTTGTTGGAGGCATATGGGGTAAGAGGAACTGTCTTGGAGTGGTTTCGCTCTTATCTTACGGGCCTGGTGCAGACAACAGTTCTGATGAGCTTAGTACTGACACGGGTGTTCCATTAGGGTTAGTCTTAGGCCTCTTTTTAGTCTACTTTAACGACGTGCCTCATCTGCCAATATATCTGGGAAATTTACTATTTTTGCTGGTCCTTGGCAAGCTTGAAATTGACATGAGCAATGATTTGGACAGGATGAAGGGGTGGTGCGATGCAAATCTGGTATCCTTTTATACACTGATAAAACTGTGCTCCCTTAATCAAATAATCTGATTTATTTGGTGAATAATTGTTGGTAATAAATAAATGTGATTTTAATTAACTAAGTTTTATTTAACTGAAATAAATAAGAGTCTTTCGTTTTATTTGTAAAATTATTTGACTGTTGGTGGATTTGTGTCAAATCATAGAACCTTTCAAACAAATATCTTACCAAAAAACCACTAAAATAACAAAATATAAGTAACTAATTATTTAATCGAACTAATCTTCATTTAGGAACTAAATTCCGTTAATCGCTGGTTAAATCACCCAATAGAGAACTATTTAAATGTCTAGGTCATTTAAACTAAATAATTACGTATTTACATTAAATCCTTAATATAAAACAACCAAATATTTACAAATAACTAATTATTCAATCAAAGTACATTTCAAGTTAAGGACTAAATACCTGTAAATCTAATTTAAATCATTCAATGCCGAACTTTTCAAATAATTTGGTCATCTAAACTAATAATTAAGTATTTAAATAAACTCCTGTCGCCCACTTTGGGCTTTGAGTAATTTGATTGGTTATACAAAAGTGGCCTGATAAATCATCATCGCGTTTTTGGTTATTGGTGTTCGATTTTGTCTTGTAGAAATTTATGAGTGAGAGTGAAATCTTCTTTGTTAATGGCACAGAAGTTAGTGGTTCCATCAAAAATGAAAACGATGATATGGGGAATAAACGTAATATTAATAATTATTTAGAAGATTGGGGTATATCGAGGGGTATATCTCATCTGTTAGATACTTTTCAAGGTAGGAAGCTATATTTGAATATTTTAGTTACGCATGAAACGAGTTAAAAAAATAAGATAAGAGGTAAAGAAAAGATACTTGTAATACCTGATTTGAAATTTTGAACACAAAATCTTTTTAGAAAAATATAGCCAGGTCATAGCTACCTAGGTTACAAATAAGACAGTTTTTCTCAATTTTCACCATATTTCAATACCTATCAAACCTTCTAACGTAAAAAATATAATATAATTAATATAATATTAATTTATTAAATATAATATAATTATAAATTATTAACTTCTCTATAATGTTTTATTGGCGAATATTTTAAGGGGGACAACAACTAATAGTGGGTTTATACAGCAAAATAACAACATAAAAATAAAATAAGAGTTGAATCTACAGATTTGCCATAAGGCGTTTATAGAACCACATAACATAACATAAAAATAAAAAATAAAATAAGAGATGGTTATCTTTTAAATTTTATGTTATTTTTATGTAAAAATCGTTGTGCGCGTGCTCGTAATTTGTCATAACTTTTATTTTTGGCAAAAATGTGTTTTTTCTGTTGGTTTGCCTTATTATTTGAACACTATAAACAATTTGATAAGGTTTGTGATTATTATGGTATAGGTACTCATTAAACCATATTCAATAGCAACATTTCAATATTTCTTATTTTTATATAACGTCTGTATAAACACGTACTTGGATAAAATAAGAACTGATTTGAATGAACTTTCTGATTTATTGAAAATTAAAAAAGGGTATTTAAACCAAAAAAATTATATTTGGTCTAAATAAATATAAAAGACAAGTTAAACAATTATGTATTTGGATAAAAAAAAAACGACTTTGATGGAAATTACCGGTTTATTTAAATCCAATCACTTAAATTGTTTAATTAAATAACGTTGTTGTTACGGCAAATATATGTAAAACAAAAGTAAAATAAATGTATACTTGATAAAATATATATAAATATCAATCAAATAAACATTTTGTTAACTTAACTTGGTTAGTGTTAAGGAAACAAATATTTGCTTGAATTTTGTATTTAGTGATTAATTAAATGTAATAAAAAGTAATTTGTATCAAATTAGATAACACTAATTGATGCAAATAATCCCTTGGTATTTTTCAAATACATATTTGCGTGGCTAATAGGAAACAAATATTTATTATATATTCAATGGAAATTTTTTAATTCAAATAATTAATTTTATCAGTGTATCTCAAAGACAAATATCTTGGATTTTTAATGTATTATAAATAATGTTTTTATGGAGAATGAGAAAATTTCAACACTTTCTGTATGTAAAGTAAGGATTATCAATAGACAGCTCCCTTATATTTGAAACTCATATTAACAATTTATTCAACAAAATTTCTTTTAGCTGTTATGCTCCAAGGGTGATATCAAATAACTTAGGACTGTACAACTGTAGGAAGAAGCTCTTACTATGCCCTAATAGAGCCCCATCTTCGCTATGGTATCTGTTTTTACGGTTCATGCTCCCAATATTTATTTCACTCTGTTTGTTGTGCAAGCGAGAGCAATAAGATATAATATGTGTAGCGCTAAAGTTAGGGACTTTTGCCGCCCACTATTTAAAAAACATACGATATTGATTATTGTATCTCCATTCTGGATACTGTATGTGTTGTTTATCAAAAATATAAAAGTGGGCTGTTGTTGCCTACTCTTTATAATACGGGCAAATATTTTCTTTCAATTTAAAGAAATAGTCCATTCTCAAAGTGGAGTTAAAATTATAGGGAAATGAGAGAAAGTCAAAAAGTCTTTCTCCACTAATTTAATAAAAGAGCAATCAAAGGCTTAATTTTTCTTCGTATTAATAAGTCTACATGTTTCGAAGGTAATGACCTTCATCCTCAGGAGACAAAAGAAATGTTGCTATTAGTATTAGCAGTAGAGAGGAAATTATAGGTGGAAGGTGACGTTGATGGAGCTTTAAAATTTGTAAAATGTATTAAGAAGTGAATGAAACTTGATGAACAGAATCAGCGTTCCGAAATGTAAGATAATTCACTTAGATACGTTGGTGGAGCTTTAAAATTTATAAAATGTATTAAGAAGTGAACTATCCAAGTAAATTATCTAACATTTCGCTATGCTGATTGCGTTCATCAAGTTTCATTCACTTCTTAATACATTTTACAAATTTTAAAGTCCCATCAAAGTCACCTTCCACCTATAATTTTCTCTCTAATGCTAATACTAACAGCAGCATTTCTTTTGTCTCCTAAAGATGAAGGTCACTACCTTCGAAACATGTAGACTTATTAATACAAAAAAATTGAGCCTTTGATTGCTCTTTTATTAAATTAATGGAGAAAGACTTTTTTACTTTCTTTCCTTTCCCTACTATTTTCTTTTAAGCTAACCTATTCCTCATTCTAGACAAATCAATAAATCCTTAATATTTGGTGGTAAGAAAGTTTTTATTCATCTCCTTGAGAAGGCAACAATGTTCAAAGAGGTTTAAAAACCTGAGTAAACGTTTAACTTTCGATTAATTTTTTAATGATTCATCAGTTAAGTAATTATCTTAGTGAACATTTTAAGTTTGTTTCAGAAGTTGTTTTTTTTTGTCTTTGCGCTGTTCCTTACCTCAATATTTCCATAGGTAACATATGATTAACAGCCTGGTCATATGAGTAATATAGGTTTGTTATAATTACATACATCGGCATTGTTTCAGCTTTATTGATTGACATTTGTTTAGGACCTTCAGTTTGTGTTTGTGTTTATTGTATTGGCGAATAATGACTTTACTTTGTTAACAAAAATATTGTTGTTCAGACAATAAAGTACTTTTGAGTTTGAGTTTGAGTTGAGTTTGATTGAGTGTTCAACTCTGAACCAATACCTAATAACACAATAAAAGTCAATATCTTCGACCAAACCACCATCATTTCTAACGCATTTTCCATACATTTTCCTAACTCTAAAACAAACTTCTTGAACGTCTTGACAGGAAATGTTTGCACATACCTATCTTATACGATCCTTCAAAGCTTGTAAAGTCGCTTGACGAGTTTTATAAACTTAATTTTTTATAACACCCTATAGAAAAAAATTCTGTCAAGTCTTGAGCCCTAGGAGGCCCAGCTGAATCTACAAAAGAAATATTGCGACTAATCCATTTATTTTAAGAATTGTATTAAAATACACTGCGCGGCTTATTTAACGCATAACGAAAAATTTGCCTCAATTTTGATGTTATGTATTTTCCAAATTTGTGGTGTGTTTTTAATGATTTCTTTTTCTAATTGTAGGTTTCTTTCTTAAGCATATCACTGATGCCTTTATTGTTCTGCTTAAAAAAAGGAACTTTGGTATTATGCCGGGTGTTATAAAAATGTTGTGTTTTTTTTATGGAAATTCAAAACACCCTGTGGGATTTACTAGCCGTTGCAAGTTATCGCAATTATAGGCAACTGAAGGCCTCATGTTTCATTTACATTCTCTTTTTTGATTCATGTGTTTATCTCTGTTTTTTCATAAAATACAGAATTTTTAGTTCAACGTGGTTTTGTTGACCTAAAATGCATTTATCGGAAAAGTAGCAGGCTATGAAAATAAAAGATTACACAGAAACGCCATAAAGTAAAATGTAACAAAAGCGTTATCAAGTTTGATTCTTCACTTTATAACTTTTTAGTTTGCTTTGCATACTTGTATTGGCAATTTCTAATTTTATTAAGTGTAACTAAAAACAAAATGGCCCAAAGCGCACGTGTAAGAAGAAATCTTTTGCCTGAGGATGTGCTGGAGCCATAGCACTTGTGGAAGAAGGCTTGCCACAATTTCAAGTGGCCCAACGATATAGAGACACAATCCGCTATCTTCAGAGCATTGGCACGATTTCGGGAGGCTGGTGCTCATCAAAGGAGACCTGGACAAAAACGAGCAAGGGTGACAACGAATGACCAAGATCGCTTTCTGCGAATACAGGCATTGCAAAGTCGGTTTATTATAAGCACTGCACTGCAGTTGGAATTTTCCCGTCGGTATAATTACCGTACTAGCCAAGATACAGTGCGTAGAAGGTTGGCAGAAAGCAGTATTACTCCCTATCGAGCCACAACTGCCATAGAAGGCAGCGTCTTCAATTTGCCCAGGAGCACCAAAATTGGGGAGCTCGTGACCGGGGCAATGTGTTGTTTAGCGATGAGTCAAGGTTTTGTCTTTTTAGTGATGACCGCCGTCGGAGAGTGTATCGACGTCCTGACGAGAGATATGCTCAATGCAACATTGTCGGAACAGTAAACTATGGAGGAGGATCTGTTATGGTCTGAGGTGGCATTAGTTTGGATGCTCGCACGGAGTTGGTTGTGATTCAGGGAGGTCCTTAGACAGGTGACCTATACATTCACACGTGGCAAGAGTGGTACAAAATTATCTCCAAGAAACAGAAATTTTAACTTTGCCTTGGCCGGCAAGAAGCCCTAACATTAATCCTATTGAGCATTTATGGGATAACATGGGTCGACATGTTAGAGCCTTGCTTCCTCCTCCTAGAAACTTAAATGATCTGTCATTTAGTCTTATGGAAATATGGAATTAGATTAATCAAGACGAAATCAACACGACGAACAACTTCAGAAATTACAATTTTTTCCCCTGTATTTTTTTTGCTATGCTCTGTGGATTCAATAAAATTAATTAATACCAGATACTGATTCTTTATTTACTTTAAATTTTGGTTTTGTATTGCTGTTGCATTAATTTCGTTCATTTTGTATTTTTAAACTAAAATTTTTTTTTATGAAAAGCAAGTTGAACTAAAAATTGTGTATTTTATGAAAGAACAGAGATAAACAAACCTTCATTTGGCTATAATTGCGATAACTTGCAATGGCCAGTAAATCCCACAGAGTGTTTTGAATTTTCATAAAAAAACACAACATTTTTATAACACCCGGTATAATACCAAAGTTTCCTTTTTAAACAAAACAATAAAGGTAGTCATATGCTTAAGAAAAAAACCTACAATTGAAAAAAGAAATCATTAAAAACGAACCACAAATTTGGAAAATACATAACATCAAAATTGAGGCAAATTTTTCGTTATGCCTTAAATAAGCCGCGCAGTGTACATACATTGGATTTCCTGGAGGTGCAGCACCAGATAAAAATAGGAAAAAAAGAATACAGAGTTAGGGTAGATTTTGTGATTACTTACTACTACAAGTATAGATTGATTATACCTAAAACAGGTTTTTTCAAAAATAAATTTAAAAAATTCAACTCTACCAAATATTTATGCGACACAACGCACCAGTTGTTAGTAGTAGTTATCATCTCTTTCTTATACAATCATTCTTCGTGTGTAAATGTTTAATTAATTGCTAATATCTGGTATGTTAAATTCTTAGATAATTGACGTCTGCTTGTCTGCTACCAGCGAATTCCTCATGCTATTGTAAGTAAATAATATATACCTATGACAAATGATAGGAATACCTACTATAAATTTTATAATGAATGGGAACTTTTAGGTTCGGGCTAGTTTATCTCGTTATTGGAGAGATTCCCTGACTGTTTCAATGTGTAGTTAACTGCATTTGTAGTTAATTGTAAATCAGAGTAACTTCGTAAAATGTAATCGATATTTAATTAATATAGGTACTATAAGTACACAGTAAAAAATATCCACCAAAAATTATTTCAGGAGTGGTAAAAAAAGTAGTGTTAATGTTAACACCCGGATCAACATAATTTACCACATTTTTACACTAATATGGGACCAAAGTTGTTGTACTAAATTTGCCTATGAATTTAACTATCTTAAAAGTTAATTTTGTTGAATGGGTATTATTTATTCAATTTGACACTCTATCAGGAAAATGAAATACAATGACAATTAATAAGACCATATTAAGGTGTAAATAAACCCCACAAGAAAGGTATTTTAACACATTGAGTGTAAAACTTATTCCTTAATCGTTTCTTTACGCCGCCCCGGGTAAAAATACCTAAGCCCGTGTTACCGAAAAGACAGGCGGCAACAAGTGGTGTGAAATTTTAGGAATTGACACATGACGCCGACGCTACATCCAAATTCAACTTTGAAGTCAGTCTGATTGTGCTCTTTGAACGTGATATAGAATAATGTTATATTTATTACTAATAAGTACGCCATTTTTAAGAAACTAAGTAGGTATTTACATTGCTACAGTTTTCCCTTTAGCTTTTAAATTATTCTGATATAAGCTTATAATATAAACGTATTCCTTTTTTATATAGATACTTAGTTACCTAAGTACCTACATATTTCACTTCATAGATCTCTAAATAAATATACGATTAATATAATACTCGTCATTTTTATTCTTATATATTGTTCCAAAGCATACTTTTATTTAGTTGTTAGTGTATACATATATTTATTATGTTATTTGTTTCGTTAAGCTTAACAATGAGGCACATTAAACGTAGATATATATACGTTTAATTTACTAAATTGTTAAACTATACAGGGTGAGTTTTTTAAAGTGTTACAAGGCGATATCTCGCAAACGGTTTAAAATATTTTCTTGAAATTTTAACGAGGCAGTAGCAAGATGGGGGGACATATTTAAACATATTTTTATCATATACCCCCCCTCTGTCCCCATTTTAAGGGGTTGGAGATAACTTTGAAATTTTGAATGGGATTATGTACTTTTGTTTATTAATTTCGAATCTACGTAAAAAACTACGTATGTGTACAAAAAAAATTTTGATTTGCTCCACTGGTTACGGAATTATGATTTATTAGGTTATAAAAATTAAAAAATAATATTTATCAATTAATTTCTACTTATTTATTAAATTTCTATTGGATTTAAAAAGTAACTACATTTCACCAATTAATCAAGTTCACTTATTTCAGAATTATTATTCGTTTACATGGAAATGTGTTGTTTTGACTTCTGTCAGTTGAGAATTTTTACGTATCAACGATTATTTCTCAATTTGGTCAATTGAACATGGAAATAAATTTAGTGTGCAAGTTGATATGTTGTTAATGTTGGGTGAGTGCAGAAGAAACTACAGACACGCTTCACTAATGTAGACCGAGAGGTTTCCTAAGAACCCGAAATCTCACATGGCATTTAAAAGGCTGTAAGCAAGAAATCGTACTACTGGTAGCCTGAAGTCAAAACCACGATTTTGGAAGCGAACTAAAACGGATGAAGATAGGGCAGTTGGAGTTTTAGGAATGGTAGCTACTAACCCGCATGTAGGCTCTAGGCGGCTTGCTGCAGATGCTGAAATGAGCCAAAAATCGGTTGTGACCATATTGCATATGTACAAATTTCATCCATACCACATTACACTCTACCAAGAGCTTTATGCGCAAGACTTTAAAAATCGCGTTACATTTTGCAATTGGGTACAAAGGCAAATGCAAGAAAATAACAGGTTCCTATAGAATGTTATTTTTTCTGATGAAGCTACTTCCCATAATGGTGGCAAGGTAGTATTTAAAGTTATCCCTTGTCGCTAAAAAATAATTTTTTTTTTGCTTGTTTTCTTAAAGGTAAGTAGACACAGTATGCACTACTGGGCATCGGAAAATCCCCACTGGTTGAGAACTGTGCCAAATCAACATCCTTGGTCAGTTAATGTATGGTGTGGTATAATTGGAGATAGAGTCATTGGTCCGCATTTCTTTCAACGCCATTTAAATAGAGAAATGTATACAGATTTTTTAAGAAACCAATTATTCCAATTATGAAACCAAAACATAAATCCTGAGATGTGGTTTCAACAGGACGGAGCTCCACCGCATTATGCAATACAGGACCGTAATCAATTGAACGAGTTGTTTGAAAACAGGTGGATTGGTCGAGCTGGTCCGGTCAATTGGCCTGCTATCTCCGGATTTGGCCCCTCTTCACTTTTTCTTCTGGGGATTTATAAAGGACAAAGTGATGGCGACTGCATCTACAACTATAGATGATATTATGAAAGACCGAATCCGCTTTTTCTGCTTATTAGTGACACCTGAAATGTTAGAGCGGGTACGAAATTCATTTAAAAAAAGAGTGAGAAAATGTTTGGAAGTTGAACGGAGACCTTTCGAACATCTCCTAAAACATGACAGGCGATAAATGGTAAATAATATTTTTTAATTTTTATAACCTAATAGATCATAATTCCGTAACCAGTGGAGCAAATCAATTTTTTTTTGTTCACATACGTAGTTTTTTACGTAGATTCGAAATTAATAAACAAAAGTACATAATCCCATTCAAAATTTCAAAGTTACCCCCCACCCCTTAAAATGGATATGATAATAATATGTTTAAATATCTCCCCCAATCTTACTATTGCCTCGTTAAAATTTCAAGAAAATATTTTAAACCGTTTGCGAGATATCGCCTTGTAACACTTTAAAAAACTCACCCTGTATAATAGGTGTATCATTTTGTTCAACTAGTTATAAGTGTAAAAAAATCACAGGGTTTTCCAGTTTTGTTGTAACCATCATTTTGTTTATAATTAAATAAACGATAAATAATACTCAATATTTTCATTCATTTAAAAAACCTTTTCCAAGTGATCTGAAGATTTATACATATTAGGGGCTACTACTTTCAGCTTTGATTAAGTCATTCAATCATGTATCAAACTAAGCAGAGGTTAATAATGTAAAACATCTTGAATGCATAACTTTTTACATTTTAATTATAAACGCCCGGTTAGTTTGATACGGGATTAAATGACTTAAACAAAGTGGAAAGTATTCTAGCCCTGTGTAGATTATTTTATTACACTCACTATAGTAAAGTCACACCCAAATAAAATAAAATTTACACTAGAATAATACGATGTTTACACTAATTAATCACAAATTACCATTAAGAAATGGTTTACTTACACCTCTCATTATTTCTTTTACACCCTAGAAGGATAGGTTTACAATCTGTGAGTTTAATTTACACTCGATAGCGTAAATGTACCTACCCATAAATTAGAAGAATTAACACTTAACAAAAAGTAAAAAAAAAAACATTCAAAAATGTAAGTATTTTTTACAAGATATACTGATTGGTTAACATACCCTATTGAGTGTGGTCCTATACAGAGTGTAACAGAAGTATGGAACGCTTTAAATATCTTTAATACCGTTTGTCCGATTTAGCTAAAACTCGGTATCCGTATATAAGAGGTTATCGCGGAGCTGCTAGTGGCATTTGCAATGTTGCCAAATTTACAGTTTCTTAGCAATTTAAAATTATTTTTTTTTAAATGAAACACCCCTATACCTATATTATTCAAAAAAATGATTCCGCAACAAATTCTAAATAACTTTTATATAGTTACTTAATGTCTAAATCTAGCCATTTTTTTAATATTTGAGCTCGAAAATTGAGAATTTATTGAAACATTATTGTAAGGTAAATGTTGCATTTTCTTAGATCGATAGTAACTTTTTTATTACCCAATATTTTTTAAATCCGAAAACACATTATCATTGCCACTTTTTACATAGAAGATGCCTACCTGATCATATTTTGGTTACAACGTTTTAGTTTCCTGTAACCATCATCAACTTTCTTTTTTGTTATAACCGACATATTGGATTTTTTAATCATCAAAAAGTACTTAATTTTTCCTATACCATGATACTAAACACTAAAAGCCTATTTACATTAGGTGCAAAAAATGTCATGCAATGTATTGCTTCTGCAAAGAATTGCATTGCGTAACCGTTTACATATCATGCAAGTAAAGGATGAAAGCATTTTAATAACCAGTTGTACTAATTACTAAGCACGTTTGCAAATAACGAAATATATTAGTTTATCTTGGCTTAAATTTTTTTTTTTTTAATGGAACACCCCTATATTTTATTCAAAAAAATTATTCCGCAACAAATTCTAAATAACTTTTATATAGTTACTTAATGTCTAAATCTAGCCATTTTTTTAATATTCGAGCTCGAAAATTGAGAATTTATTGAAACATTATTGTAAGGTAATTATTGTTTAAACTTACTTATTACAGAATAAAGAAATAAAATTAGATGTTTAAAGTGCCTTCCATTTACTTCTGGACAATATGCTAAATATTGCGGAGTGGAGTCAGATCTGGTGACCGAGCTGGCCACTCAATTGTACACCGTCTCCCTATCCATCTTTCAAAAAATACTTCATTTAGATACTCCCGTACTTGTCTGGCGTAATGTGGTGGTGCACCGTCTTGTTGCAGCCATACTTCGTTATTTAATCCCGCAACGTTGTCTAAAATTTTGTTTATTGATAATCAGTTTTAATTTACTTTAATGAAACTAACTTCCGAGGATTTGGAAATAGGATCGCAAGAGCAGGAACAATTTCATTTCTTAAGAGCTGCAAATATCTATCGCTATTTAAATTATAATCCATAAACAATGGACCAATTATCCTTTGTCCTATAATGCCTGCCCAAACATTAATTCTTTGGGGAAATTGGGTGTGCTGTTCTCGAATCCAATGAGGATTTTCTTTGGACCAATAACGAATATTATGTCGGTTAACATTTCCATTAAGACAGAACGTCGACTCATCGGAAAACATTATTTTATTAATAAAGTTTGGATTAGCATTACACAAATCCATCATTTGCTCACTGAATTCTAAACGCCTGTCAAAGTCATCCTCAGAGAGTTCTTGAGCCAGGTGAATTTTGTATAAGTGGAACTTCTCACACTTTAATACGCGATCTACCGACATGTGCGAAGTGTTGTAATCGAGGCCAATAATTCGAGTAGAGAGGTGTGGATTTTCCTCTATGCTAAGCAAAATATCTAAAGCTTTATCGCCGCTTGTCGCAGTTTTTGGACGCCCAGATTTTGAAATGTCTTTTACATGGCCAGTTTCGTTACATTTCTTTAAAATTTTGCTTACTATGGACCGTGCTATTGGATTTCGGTTGGGATACTTATCATTAAAAATCTCAGCAACCTCCTGCTGTGTTCGCCTTCGATCCCCGTAACCCAATATCATTAATATTTCTATTCGCAGTGTTTCCGTTAGTAAATCCATTTTAAGAATTATTAAAACTGATAAATTATGAAGCACAAATACCTTCTGAAAAGTTTGTCAATGTCGCTGTCAGAATTTAATTGTGTCACAAATTTCCAAGACCTACTTATATCTCTATCAGTTTTCTTGGATAAAAAGTTCTTATTATATTTAAACCCCAATATCAAAAAAATTGCCAGATTTAGACATTAAGTAACTTATATAAAAGTTATTTAGAATTTGTTGCGGAATCATTTTTTTGAATAACATATAGGGTGTTCCATTTAAAAAAAAATATATTTTAAATTGCTAAAAAACTGTAAATTTGGCAACATTGCAAATGCCACTAGCAGCTCCGCGATAACCTCTTATATATGGATACCGAGTTTTAGCTAAATCGGACAAACGGTATTAAAGATATTTAAAGCGTTCCATACTTCTGTTACACGCTGTATGTACAGGGTTATCCAACCAAGACTGGACAAGGCGATTTTTTGACTTTTCCTGTACTTTTATAAAAAAACTGAAATAGCCATCTTAAGTCATTTTCTCCCGCGAATTCGAATATCTTCAGCAAAAAACAATTGAACATCAAACAAAAGTACTAGGGGTCACTTTGATATTTTGGGATGCCGTATTTTTAATGAGCTTATCCGATTTCTCATATAAATTTTGATCTAAAATGTTGGATTTTTAATTCAAAAACGCCTTTTTTCTTCAGTTTTAAATTCGGAAAAATTAAAAAAATTAAAAAAAAAAAAAATTAAAAATTAATTAAATCCAACATTTTAGATCAAAATTTATATGAGAAATCGGATAAGCTCATTAAAAATACGGCATCCCATGTAAAAAAATATCAAAGTGACCCCTAGTACTTTTGTTTGATGTTCAATTGTTTTTTGCTGAAGACATTCGAATTCGCGGGAGAAAATGACTTAAGATGGCTATTTCAGTTTTTTTATAAAAGTACAGGAAAAGTCAAAAAATCGCCTTGGCTAGTCTTGGTTGGATAACCCTGTACCACCATTGAGTGTTAAATTTAACACTCAATTTTTACTCTGTATAGTATTTTTTGTATTTTGCGTTTAATTTTGAATCTAGATACCCCTTGTAAATAAAACAATTTAATGCCCACTATCCATCGAACTAATCAACTTTAAAAGCAATACAGACGAAAATCCTTAATAATTGAGCCAGTCGAGTCGGTAAAAAACAACCGGACAGAGTGAATACACTGATTGCGTTTTAGTGAGTGGCGCCACCGATCCTACATGATAAAAGCTTGGTATGCCCGTATAAAATTCTTTAAAATCTTAACTCAAATCATATTCAAATGCGTCTTATCTTTGGCCGTGCACATTCATTTTTTTTCAGTTTTATTATAGGTTAATTGTTAGGATAACGAATATGTTTATTATAGAATAGAAAAATAACAAAACAATTAAATATGTTTTAACCTAGATATAAAGCTTAATTAAAGGAAGGGTAAGATCTACTGCCCACCCCCCCTAGAATTTTAAATATGAAAAAACTGATAGAGATTGATACCTACTACCTATACTTCAAGTCCAAAATTTCTGTTAGTGAGTCATCACTAGCATAGAGCATAGAGAACTCCAGATTGTGCGACGTCAGGGGAATGAATTCCAGTGGCGTGTGCATTTTAAAAAACAATACATGATGAAATTTCGTCGGAACGTCACCTTATTTATTATGTACAGGGTGCCCGAAATTGGTGCTGACAGTATTGTGATCTCGGAAACTAGAAGAGATAGAAAGACGGTTAAATGGGGAAAGTTTTAGGCAATTATGTAAGTAGTTTATTGGTGCTTACGGATCGATTCTGGTTCTTTTGGGTTTTGAGAAATTTTGAATAAATCAAAATGTTGCATTTTCTTAGATCGATAGTAACTTTTTTATTACCCAATATTTTTTAAATCCGAAAACACATTATCATTGCCACTTTTTACATACAGTGTCACCATTAAAGTCCGCACCATATGGAACTTTTTTTTATTAATGAGGTTAGTTAAAATTAAATTTCGGCAATCGTTTTTGCTTCAAATTAGACTAATAATTATATAATCAAATGTCACCATCTGTCATTCGGTATCTGTCAAAAATACATTTTAATAAAAAAATGCTGAAAAATGGCATTGTTTTACCGAATTTCAAAAAATTTTATTAGAAAAAGTTGTTTCTAGTACAATTCTTGGCCTAAATACAAAGTTTCAGTTTTCTAGCTCAAAGTTGATTTTTTTGCCATTTTTTCTAATTAACTTTTTTTTTTATTTAATGTAAGTTCGCTTAATGGATATTAAACTATTTGCTTATACCATACTCAATATTTTATTTAGTTTGTATGAGCTTTTTTTTACTAGAATGCCATTTTTTTTCGAAATTTAAAATTAGGGGCAAAAAAATTTGACACAGGTGGTGCAAAGTTATCCTAATTTAAAAATTTTAACAGATAGACGTCAGATGTTTCGTTTTTCAAATGACAAATACATCTAAATATTTGATAAAAATTTTATTTTATACTTAAAACTATCATTATTATTAAAAGGAACAAAAAGGAACTTTAATCATTTTAAATAGGTAACACAAAAGCAATATAAATTTCACATTTCAGTGTGACGTCCTTCTCGCTCTATACAAACACCCGTCCGTCTATAAACGTCTTTGACAGAATTTTGTAAAAAGCTTGGTCTTATATCGGCACAACACTGTCTTATCGTTTGTTCCAAATGCTCGATATTTCTAAACGGTCGATTCTTATAAACTTTCTGCTTAAGATAACCCCACAGAAAAAAGTCTAGTGGGGTTATGTTAGGCGACCTGGGTGGCCAGTGACATTCTCTATCACGCCCTATAACTCTGTTTTGAAATAATTGGTTTATGCGTTCTTTCACTGCTCCAGTTTGATGTATGGGTGCACCATCAAGCTGATACCATAAGTTATGTCTATGGTGTAAGGGCATGTTATCCAAAACTTCGGTAATCTCGTTATCAAGAAAATTCAGGTACCTTTCACCAGTTAAGTTTACTCTAAAGAAGTATGGTCCAATAAGCTCATCTTTCAAAATTCCACACCAAACATTGGTTTTAAAATGATAGTGGTCGCGATATTCAATTGTAAAGTTAGGATTTTCTTGGGACCACCATCGGCAATTTTGTGAGCTCACGGTACCATTCGAAGAGAAAGTGGGTTCATCTGTCCATAATATCTTGTATGGAAAAAGAATATTCTCCTCATATTGTCCCTGATACCAAAACGAAAAATCAAGTCGGATATCAAAATCGCGTTCTTTTAATGTCTTTATAAACTTGGGTTTATATGCCCGAAATCGATTTTTCTGAAGAATTTTTCTAACGCTTTCCCTCTTGCACCCTGTTGAATCACTTATCTTGGTTACACTAGTTTGACCGTGGTCAATAACAGTTAAACAAACATCAAGTTGTGCTGCTTCATCGTATTTACTTGCCGCGTGAGGTTTCTTAAAATTATTTTGAACAGATCCAGTTTCTCTAAATTTTGACATTATTCTTGAAACAGTGCTATGCTGCAAATTTTTTTCTGGATGCCTCTCATTAAAAATGGCAGATACTTGCGGGTGAGGCATATTCTCTCCACAAATTAAGACAATTTCTATTTTTTCTTGAATGGACAACATTGGTGATAACACTGAAAACTATAACTTGCGAAAATATTCAAATTTATGACATTTCTTTTATTTATTCGGCACTCTAATTCGTTTTTTTTTCCATAGCCTACTTATAAAATTCAAAATTGCCTTGATATTTTATTGTGGATAAAAAGAAAATGTGTCTAAATTTTGAACTAATCTGATATCTGGGAATTTTATTATAAGTTTTTTAAACTTCTTAGGTGTATGTACTATCAAAAAAATGGAATATCTGACGTCTATCTGTTAAAATTTTTAAATTAGGATAACTTTGCACCACCTCTAATTTTAAATTTCGAAAAAAAATGGCATTCTTGTAAAAAAAAGCTCATACAAACTAAATAAAATATTGAGTATGGTATAAGCAAATAGTTTAATATCCATTAAGCGAACTTACATTAAATAAAAAAAAAGTTAATTAGAAAAAATGGCAAAAAAATCAACTTTGAGCTAGAAAACTGAAACTTTGTATTTAGGCCAAGAATTGTACTAGAAACAACTTTTTCTAATAAAATTTTCTGAAATTCGGTAAAACAATGCCATTTTTCAGCATTTTTTGATTAAAATGTAATTTTTGACAGATACTGAATGATTATATAATTTATAGTCTAATTTGAAGCAAAAACGATTGCCCAAATTTAATTTGAACTAACCTCATTAATAAAAAAAAGTTCCATATGGTGCGGACTTTAATGGTGACACTGTAGAAGATGCCTACCTGATCATATTTTGATTACAACGTTTCAGTTTCCTGTAACCATCATCAACTTTCTTTTTTCTTATAACCGCCTATTGGATTTTTTACTCATCAAAAAGTACTTAATTTTTCCTATACCATGATACTAAACACTAAAAGCCTGTTTACATTAGGTGCAAAAAATGTCATGCAATGTATTGCTTCTGCAAAGAATTGCATTGCGTAACCGTTTACATATCATGCAAGTAAAGGATGAAAGCATTTTAATAACCAGTTGTAGGCACTAATTACTAAGCACGTTTGCAAATAACGAAATATATTAGTTTATCTTGGCTTGGCTTTGCTCCGCATGGATGAATGGATGAATTGATTATTTTATGTTGGTACCTGTGATTTCACACAAAAATTGCATGCCATGTGACATAAAAATAGCGCGTGTTCTAATTTGATGCAATGCAAAGAAAATTGCAACAGCTGATTGCAAAGTCCCAAGTGCGCATGCCTACAGGCAATTTTTTATTGCATTGCACGTGCAATTTCCTAATGTAAACCGGCTTTAATACAAAATAAAAATTTATAACCTCAAAATAACAAAAAAATTTATTTTCGAACATATTTGGCAACACCGACATATCGGATAGTTCTTTTCCTTAAGAATAAAGTTAATTAAATAACAATATAAGTTTATACTACTTTAAATTACAGTTAAAATGTAATAACTTTTTTAAAAATCATAAAAATCTAGTAGGTACCTATCTTTTACTTTAAACAAATGAAATTTTTTAATCTATCAAATAATTTTTCTACGTTGTAATAAACATCATTAACAATGGGGTTAAATTATTCTAACGAAGAGAAGTTTGATATGTTAGCGTGTTATTTAAAAAATGACAGAAATGCGAATAGAACTATGGATAATTATTTTGGAATGTACTCCGACAAACGACAACCCAGCAGAGCGTATTTTTCTAAACTGACTAGAAACTTACTAGAATTTGGCAGTTTTGAAAAGCCTCGTCCCAAAGAATATGGAAATAGATAACGCAAATCGTAATAGAATAATTTTAGAAAATTTTAATGAATATCCGACTTCATCTACAAGAATCGCTAACACACAGCTTGGAATTCCAACATCCACCGTTCACGATGTATTAAAAGTTGCTAAATACCATCCTCACAAGCCAACAATTGTACAAGGACTTCAAGAAGGTGATTTTGATAGGAGAGTCATTTTTTGTAATTGGTGTTTTGGTAAATGTCGAGAAAATCTCACATTTTGGGATAATGTTTTATGGACAGATGAAACACATTTCACCAACTGTGGAATCTTTAATAAAAAGAATCACCATTACTGGGCTTTTGAAAACCCGCAATTACTCGAACCACGCAGATTGCAAGTACGATTTGGATTTAATGTGTGGTGTGGAATAATTAGTGAGAAATATTTTATTTTGGTTTAAATTAACTGTAAAAAATGCTTAAATTATTTATCTTCACAATTTATTTAGCAATATTATAATGATTACGATGGATCTTTTGCATACTTTTTATTATTTTTAGAAAATCAGCTAATTGGTCCTATTATTTAACTAACCTGAACTAACCAAATATTGACCGGTCCTAGATACCTTGCAATGTTGCAAAACCAAATTATTCCTGCACTTCAAGAAGTTGTTCCCAATGATCAATTTAATAACTTGTGGCTGCAGCAAGATAGTTGTCCCGCGCATAATTCCAGACAAGTACAAACATTTTTATCAGAGACTTTTGGTGAAAAGGTAATATCTACCAGTGGTCCTGTGCGCTGGTCTGCTAGGTCTCCGGACCTTACCCCATTGGACTTTTATTTATGGGGATTTGTCAAAAATGAGGTATACGAATTTAATCCCCCTGAAACTCGCCAAGTTCTTGAGCAGCGAACTAGGAATATTTTTAGTCATATTAACCGTAATACCATTAATCGTGTTACTAGATCTGTAAAAAAAAAATGTCAGCGATGCGTTGAAAAAATTGGTCGACATTTTGAACCTTAGTATATTTTACTTAATTAACTTTAATTCTTAAGCAAAACAACTTTCCGATATGCCGGTGTTGCCAAATATGTTCGTAAATATAATGTTTTTATTATTTTGAGGTTCTAAATTTTTATTTTGTATTAGTGTTTGATATCATAGTATAGGAAAAATTAGGTACTTTTCGATGAGTAAAAAATCCAATATGGCGATCATAAGAAAAAAGAAAGTTGATGATGGTTACAGGAAACCGAAACGTTGTAACCAAAATATGATCAGGTAGGCATATTCTATGTAAAAAGTGTCAATGAAAATGTGTTTTCGGATTTAAAAAATATTGGGCAATAAAAAAGTTACTACCGATCTAAGAAAATGCAACATTTTGGTTTATTCAAAATATCTCAAAACCCAAAAGAACCAGAATCGATCCGTAAGCACTAAGCACCAATAAACTACTTACATAATTGCCTAAAACTTTTCCCATTTAACCGCCTTTGTATCTCTTCTAGTTTCTTTGAATGTTCTGTCCTCGAGAAAAGATAATACCTATGATGAGCTTGGTCATATAATTTGGCATACCTAATCTTATTAACTTTATTATAAGTCCGTTGTGCCAGACTTTGTCGAAAGCTTTTGAATTATCGAAAAAGATCGCCCCCGTTGACTTTAAACTATCTGTTTTTAGATCACTTTTATCATGTAGGTAATTGCTAAAATATTGTTTATTATTCACAATTTATTTTTGCTTTAAGGAAATTAAATGTTTTTAATATTCCTAATAGGTTGATAGGTTGATTTTAGAACATGAAATAATCTCGCAATATTTTTTTACGTAATTGGTTTCCAACAAGAGGTAATGAATGCTCAACGTGTTTTTGATGGTACCCTGTAAATTAAAATATATCAACGAAAAATTGTATCTGACCACGTTTTGTAGTCCTTAGTAAAGTTTTCTTATAACAATTATAACAATTTACTCTTTTTTTTTTTAGGTTAAAGAAGGAAGCTTTGCTTCAACTTCGCCTTTTATTTTCTTTTTCTTAAATTACAATAAAGACATTATTATTATTATTAAAATAAAAATTGTACATGATATCTTAAGTTTTGATATGTCAATATTGTTTGCGCATCAAGCAGAACTTTTATAAAGAATAACTTTTTTCGTAAAATCAACAATAAAGAAAATTCCCATATGTCTAGAACTTTTCTGGACACGCTATATAAGACGAAGACCTTTTCCACTAGGATTTCTTAGTCCTTGAGAAAATCCATCCATAAATGCCCGCCTTGAATTTTTAATATTTAGATCTTGTCATACCTTCTCAACTGCTTGCCCTTCATTGATCCATGTTTTGTCGTTAATAAGATTTTTTCCGTTTCTCCCGAAAGTACCGTATTTTTTCCAAATATTTTCGCCGCCATACAATAATTTTTTTTAAAATTACTTATTGGCTTTTTCAATTTTGTTTAATATACCTAAAATTATTAATTTCTTTTAAAGTTCGTTTGAAAGCTCTTAATAATATTTTAGGAAAATATGTGTCCTTAATTTCAGCCATCATTTTTTTTATTGTGGATAGTTCATTTAGGAAAAAAAAATCCATTGATTTTGCGACGATTTGCGTATTTTGTGGCATCATACAGGATTACTTTTTTCATTTCTCTTGTCTTGGATCGTCAACTATTTTCTTTTTCGTCATTTCCTTGATGAGTTTCGTTAAAGTGCTACATGTTTCTGCAGCATCAAATGTGATTAGTTCAGGATCTCGTTCTGGAATTCAATGGTATACGTTTTTAAGTATTTAGTATTCGTTGTTTTAATGTTAATTGACTTTTTTTTGTAGACATACCACTAGTTCAGGGTTCGTTGATATCTACATATATAGTTTATTTAACCAAAGGCAGTTAGGAAAAGTTTTCTAAAAAAAAACACCTAGTCTTTTTAAAAAACTTTTCCTAGAAATGAAAAACTTTTATATTTTTTAAAAAATATGGGATATAGACATGTTAGTTAACAACAAAACGTTTTTTTCTTTAACAATTAAATATTAATATTTCTTAATCGTCATCCTACAAAATTTAAAAAACTTTTATAAATAAAAAATCCTTCTCTCCTCCAATAATGTTATAACTTAATTTATTATTTTTCATCCATAATGTTTTTTCATTACCTAAATGAAATTTCACATTTATAATTAAAACTTCAGTTGTAGGTATCTATTTGAATCGTAAGGGTCGTCAGTTTAACTTTCCTCATACTGTTAAGTTGTACCTACTCATTAATTTTAAACAACTTACATTAACAGTTTCACTTAAGTCGATGTTAGGTAAGTCCCACTTAAACTTTACTTTATTTGGTCGTTCCTAACGTTGTGCTATTCTTTTAGTATTTCCTGAGGATGAAAGATTAAGCGTTTGAAACATGTAGGGAAGTATTTATTTGTTTGAACAATTATTAAATTATGGAGAAAGATTGCATTGTTTTATTTACATTTTAATATTTAGATTTTGCCATACCTTCTCAGCTATGTGCCCTTTATTTAGCCATGTTTTGTTGGTGCAATACAATGTTTTCCGTTTTTCCCGAAACGCCCGTACTTTTTCGAAATATTTTCACCACCATACAAGAAGTCTTATCTTGTCTTGTTAGGGCTCCCCTACTATTTTCTCCCTCGTCATTTTCTTTATGTAGGCATTTAAAACCCTGAACATAGTGCGCGAGGAAAGTTTCGTTAAAGTACCACACATTTCTGCAGCATCCAATGTGGTTAGTTCAGGATTTTGTTCCGGAATTCTATGTAAACATTTTTTAGTAGGTACCTATTATTCGTTATTTTAATGGTAATTTATTTTTTTTTGTAGGCGGACAATTACTTAAAGGTTCGTTAATATCCATACCTAGAGATTATTTAAAACAATATCTATGTATGTGAACGATCGATATACTACGAAAACTGAAAAAAAAAACGCAAAATCTATCCATAAATTAATGAAAAACAATAATTCAAGCAGTGCGGAAACCCTGCATGTCGGCCCGCTTATTTTCAAATCTTTTAAGATATGAATTCGGCGTCTCTGGGTTGCCACACTTATTTTCTGTGCAATCAGAATCCCAGTATCGGAATCGCCGTGGCATATTTTAAATGCATGCGTCGCCCCTGAACTTCACTGTAACTATAGCGGCAAAATTTATGATATGCATACTTAATAACATTTACTTTTACGATATTTTTATTCTTCCGCTTCCTAGATTTGGTGACCGCTATTAAATGAGTCACTGACATAATTTGTGGAGGGTGTAGGAAGTGAATAAATTCACTGTAAATGTACTTGGCAATACTGCTGCGTCATCTGGACTGACTGAGGAGAGCAGAGCCCTGGAATTTGCGCTTTCCAACAATTTACTCCCCCAAATTTGCACAAAACCTTAAAAGATTATGTTTTAAATAATTTTCTTTTAATGTTTTTATTTTTTTCAATTTTTTTTATGAATTTTTCTTAAAATAAAACTTTTCTTTAATGAAAATTTGAATCATTGTACTTATTTGCTCCAACAATTGGTATTTCTCCCATCCGCTCTCTTATCTTGCCCCGCTGGCCCATTTGCTGGCGACGCCCTTGACTATTTCCATATATGGTTAAGTGTGATTTTTCAAATAATAGATCGATTCTGTATTCGACACTTCTACATCTGACTGCATAAATAAATTAGGTACTAATCACGATATCGATAAATAAAGGTGCAACTCATAACAAAATAGTAAGTATAAAGAAAGTGCGTCGTAAAATAGATACCTAATTCTAACTTAGCCAATTGAACAAAGAAATTCAATTTAAAACCAATAACCCCTAAAATCCTTAATGCCTCTAACGAACCGGTAAAAAAACAACCGATCTAAGTGCATATGCCGGTCGCGTTTCAGTCCGTGGCGCCACCGATCCTACGTGGTAAAAGCACCATAAATAAAGCCCAACTTACAATAAAACGATGGCACGTCAAAATAAAACAAACGGTGACTGCCACCTACCAACCACACATGCATTGGTCGGAACTAGTAGGCCACACCCTCCGCGAGTTGTAGCGCGATCGTTTCGAGCTGTTTGGCTAATGATTTTGATCTTTGATTTTGATTGTGTAAACGAGACTATAAGGCAATGGAGGTGATAATAGGTTAGGTACATGATTTAATTTTTTTTTTTAAATTTGCCGGATTTTATTTTGATTTGGAATCTGATTAACCTGCTCTTTTCTTTTTTTTTTAAATATATATTAGTAGGTATATCAAAATAAATTTTAGAGGATAATTTATTATTAGTACTTATAATCAAATCGTTCGAGACAGAAGTCAATCATTTCATTAAACAAAAACCATATTTAAAATAAATTAAAAAAATAAATAGTTTCATTTTAAATCCAAATACTTGGCTCAGAATCTGATCTATGTTGTACATATTATTGACCTAATACGTGGCTTAGCGAAAAATAAACCTGATTGTTCTTTGCACGTTCAATTCATTTTTTTAATTTAAAATTAAAGTAAAAGATTTTATTGTATTCTACCTATATTCAAAGATAATCATAGCTACCCAATAGAAGTCCCATGTAATGTTAATAATTCGACCTCTGGATGGATCCCGGTTTTCAAAGCTGCCGGGCTTTGCCGAATTCACGTCCAAGGTTGTCGTCTTTCCGGGTGCCAAATATATTCCTTTAAACTTATACGAAATCTTTTGTTATACTCTCTTGACAAATTCTAGCTTTTTTGAAATAATACTAATACTTATAAAATTTTTACTTTTCATGTTAGGTTAAAATAAAAATTTTTAGCATGTAGGGTATTTGAAATACTTTTTGCCCCGGGTTTCCACAAATTCCCTTAGTCGCTTCATACGCAGGATATCGTATAAAGTTATATTTTCTTAAATATATTAGTTATCCAATTTTTAAATTCTACCTAAAATTGCAATCGTATTTCATGTAACTTACATTACACTTACCTTAACCCAACGATTTTCAAAATATTCGCATTGAAATATTGCATCAAAATATTCACATTTACCTAAACCAATGGTTTTTCGTTTGGTTAGGTTACAACGTGTTGCATGAAATACCTATAGAATTTTAGGTAGAATACAAAAATTGGATAATAAGTACCTATAACCAAATTAAACTGGGATTCAAAAATTTTTTTTATATAAAAGTTGTTGGGTTTACCAGAAGGCATATAAAAAGTAAAAAAATTGTTCCGCATACTGAGCGACCTAAAAAAAATCATTACATAAAAATATGTGTTTATTTGAAACACCCTGTATTTTTAGATTTGCCTGTGACGTTGCCAAATTTATTTTTCTGATATTTAAGGACTTTTCAGCGACTCGTTCAAAAAATCAGTTTTTCCAGAATGTTATGGTTAGTGAGCCTCATCACTAAACATAACATTTTAGAGAAATGGATCTGTTAACAAACATAACTTTCATTATTATTAAAAATTAAAAAACACAAACTTAAAATAAGTTTGTGTATAGAGTTGTCCCTTATCCTTTCCGTCAGACCCAATCCTTGGACGCGTTTCGCCGTTTACGGCTCCTCAGCAAGGCTCCGGGTCTGACGAAAAGGTAAGGGACCTCAAAGTGCTTTAACACAGAAACTTTCATTATTATGATACTAGTAACCCCTTTTTACGGGAGAAGTTAACTCTCAACGAAGGGCCGCTTATTGTATGGGCCGACATAATAGGAAATCACAACACCGGGCCACATTTTTTAATAAAAATCTGACTGGTGAGGTTTATCTTTATCTGTTACAGCTCATTACAGTATAGCAGTCAGACATCATCTATAGCAACGTTTTAACGCAGTTGGATGAAATATTACTTTAGTTTCAATACTTTCAATAATTTTTTAAATTGTATTAATAATATTTTTTTTATAGAGAAATATACTATAAAATTCTTACTAAACTAAATTTACAATACTGTTTTTTCCGTGTAACTTTCACTTCTATATTTCAATTGCAAACTTTTAAAAAAGTATGCAACTATTGGCAACGTAGCTCTCCATCAAGCTCAGCACGGGACACGCGAATTTAAATTTGCTGCGAGATCGTCTGTTTATTAACCTGGTACATCGCCTCGCGCGGTTCTAAGCCGCTCATAAGGATTACACTTCTATTGCGTAGCTATAATTTTCTTTGCTATGTTATAGCGATACGTAGTGTGAATTCTGGTCCTGATGAGGAATTATTGAATCAGATAGGTGTAGAGCTATACATACAGACAAATATTCATACATACAGACAATTATTATTTAGACATTGTTTGAAACATGATTAAAAAAAAACGGTTAATTCAGGATTTAGCACCATTTACTTAAATTCGCTACTTTTTCTTTTCCTGTAGTGATTTTAGTGAGCGTGCCCTATTTTTTATTCCATCCTGTTTCTGTGAGATCAGCAATCATATTATTTAATTATAATTAATTAAAAACTTTCTAAGAAATGAATGGAAAGTATGAAATACTTCTGCAAATTTCTAAGAAATGCCATGGCAGAACAAACTGTCCAGCTTGTCAATTATTTCAATAGAAAATTAGGTTAGTCGTACGAATATAGATAGGTACATCGTCGATCTTTTGGCCATCTCAAGGCTTAATGATATTATATGGAATCATCATATAGGTATAGTTTTAAATTGGTGGATGTCAATTTACTAGCACCTTGCATTAAAATGAGAAGCAGAGTTATTATTGACGGTTCCTCGTATGAGAGTCAACGTGGACTTAGTGAGTCTGTCACGCAATTTGTGAGCGGGATTATGAGCCTAGCTCATTTGATTGGCCATTGCCGAAAGTTAACGTGTAAAAAGGGCTGCATACTACACAGGAGATTTAAAGTCGTACGATTTTTACGCGACTGACAGTGCGGCACTGCGTGCTTTCTTTTTTAGCTCGATACAAATACAAATTAATTAGTCTTTAATTTTTGTTCTTAGGAAGTTTACAAAGTATTCAATTCAGACTTTGCTGGGTTAACGCGTTTTACGTTTTATTTTGTAGTGTGTGTTATGTGTAACTTTGTTTTTATTATTTAACCTTCTACCTTACTTAAAATTTCAAGACAAGGCCAAAAACCTTATATTATTAGCAAATAAAATGACAATAGAAAATAGATGAAGAAATTGAATGAGGGCCATTTGAGCATTGGCTGTAATTGGAGTTAAAATTGTCTCTTAGGTAGGTATTATATAGTACTTTAATTAATGATTATAAAAGATTTTTGAACTACTGTTGGACCCTTAATTTTAGTATTTTTCGAGACAGATTGAGGTGGTTGTTGGGGAAACGTGTATCAACACGTCGAAGAGAGACGGTTGGTAAATGCTGTGTGCGTGCGATTTCAACCTCTGGTATTTTAGTTTGTAAATTACATAAAGGTTATAATTTGTTCATGCAGTTATAACGTTATTATTGGGACGCTAGCTTCCTATTGCGCAAAATATGTGGTCAGAACGCATCGCGCGCCGGTCGATCGAGAGACAAGAAGCACGGCGCAAAGGGGAAGAGAGTCAGTCTTCCACGATGACTCCGTAAAGCAGATGCTTTTACGTAGGCTTACGATTTAAGGCCTTCTTGGCAAATTAGCAATGCATTGCAAGATAGCTCCTTTGAAGCCAGTGCTTTTACGTGAGCTCCACAAATTTAAGGCCTTTTCGGGCAATTAAGTCTTCCAAGATGGCTCGGTGAAGCAAGTGTGTTACTCTAAGTTTTAAGGCCTTTATACTACAACTACAAAAATTGTCACAGAAATGTGAACTTACCTACCCTTATTCGCACGCCACTGGTTATAATCTGGATCGACGAAATAATAATATTTCAGAGTGGTAACTTATGACTTATAACTCAATTCTCTTCTAAACTAAAAGTTATGAAATACTCACGAGTCTGTGGCACCCAGATTTAAGTGTTCGGAAACTGCAAGGTGCGAGAAATAGTTATTTTCCTAACAAGTGCCGAAAGCAGTGGCGTAGCGTAAGATTTGGGGGGGGGGGGTCACAGTAACATTCATAGTTCAAATTCTGTATATTAACAGCATTAATTTATTTCGTAAGGTGTATAAACGTTTAAAGTCATGACATTTATAATCATAATTATGAATAATCAAACATCCCCCCCCCCGTTACTACGCCACTGGCCGAAAGTGTTAATTGCCCGCACGCGGCTGCAGTTGACCCGAACGATGCGGAGCGGAGTTTGGGCAAGCGGCCAAGGGCGGGAAAGACACTTTACGCATGAGTTAGGAACATTATTTTTCTACGACCGTATATAGGTACAAGAAAGTATACCTACCTACTTATTTTTCAAAAATTATTTTATTTCAACATATACAGGGTGCCCAAGATAAGGAGGGCCTCTATGGGGATCTCGGTTATGGTAAGAGCTACAACTTTGATTAAATGGGGAAAAAGTTGCGCAATCAGAGGACTAATAATATGGCATAAAAAAAGTTTTAGTAATATTTGTAAGTTTTGAGATATTAAATAAAAACTGATATTTTGGATTTTTGATTTTATTTTTCTTTGGCGTTATTATTAAAGTTAGAGCAAAACTGACAAAACTCTCTCACAGCAACTTGTTATGAACTTAAAGATTACATCGCAATTTTTTTTATACGACGTTTCGTTTCCAAGCAAACACCATCAACTTCATTTTTTCTAATACGGCCCTGATTTCTTATTGTCAAATTTTGAGAGCATTTTTTATTCTTAATTCAATGATGTACCAGACAATGTTGTTTAATTACGTTTCGAGCCTTTTTAACCATCTTTATGAAATTTTCAGGGTCCGGACCTGGATCCTAGAGTGTTGCATATGCTTTTTCAGCTTTTTTAATTAAACCTTACGATACTGTTTAAAAAAAAATAAAAACTTCCTGGGTTTATTTTCTTTTTAAAACAACACAAATCTACGCTGTTGCAAACTAAGTATTGTTCTTTTCCCAAATTAGCGAAGTAGGCATTGGAAAAAAAAATGAGTAGGTATGGTGTCAGACAATTTGGCATTACTTCAGTTGAACTAAATATGGCAGGTTATTATTCAAATGAAGAAAAATTTGATATGTTATCGTGTTTTATTTTAAGCGGAGAAAATTGTAATGTAGCGGAGCGGATGTATTTGGACAAATATCCGGAAAGGAGACAACCAGCTAAACGGACTTACAGTAAGTTAGTAACTAACCTTAAAGAACACGGTGCATTTAAAAAACCCATGCTCTCCCGAAAAAAAAATAGTAACCAGGAAAAGGTTTTCAGCGTATTATTAGCTGTTACTGAAAACCCTGGAGTATCAACTAGAGAAATTGATGAAAATGTAGGCGTAGCGAAATCAACTGCTCAATTTATTTTAAACAAACAAAAATTTCACCCATATAAATACAGAATTTGTCAAGGACTGAGGCCAGGTGATGCAGAAAGACGTCGATCATTCTGCGAATGGTACACCAGAAAATGCCACGAAAACATAAATTTTCCTTACCAGATAATTTGGTCTGATGAAAGCATGGTAAATCGAAACGGGATCTTTAACAGAAAAAATGTACATTACTGGTCTAAGGAAAATCCACGTGTATTCAAAGAATCAAGACACCAATACCGTTTCGGATTTAATATGTGGGCTGGAATTTTAGGAACAAGAATAATAGGACCTTTTTTCTATCAACATAATTTAACATCTGAGCATTACCTGAATTTACCCCAAAATGACTTAGAGGAGGCTCTGGATAATTTACCTCTGGCAGAACAACGCGACACTTGGTTCCAGCAGGATGGTGCACCTGCACATAATTCAAGGGTAGTTAGAGAGTACATTTCAGCAAGATTTCCAGAAAAAAGTATCAGCACTTATTCTGTAACACCCTGGCCGGCGCGTTCCCCAGATTTAACCCCGCTTGATTTTTTCCTTTGGGGATATATCGAGAATTGTGTTTATAAGCAGAATTTTGAAACAGAAGAAGAGCTTAGACAACTAGTGCTTGCAGCCTTTCACAGCGTAACGCCACAAATGTTAACTAATGTCCTAAATAATACAGTTTTAAGATCCTATTTATGTTTGGAGAACGACGGAAATCACTTTGAACACCTTTTGGAAAATTAATTTTTAATGAGTTAATGTTAGTTTTATTTCAATTAATTAAAGTTTAATTATTATGGGTTCGGAATCAGTATTTTACAATGTTAAATAAATAATTAAAAATCTATTATGCAATTTTATTATTTTTTTTTAAATTCATAATGAAACTAAAAAGATTACGTTGTTACCTTCTACATCCATCATTTTCATTTTTTTAATTAAAAAAGCTGAAAAAGCATATGCAACACTCTAGGATCCAGGTCCGGACCCTGAAAATTTCATAAAGATGGTTAAAAAGGCTCGAAACGTAATTAAACAACATTGTCTGGTACATCATTGAATTAGGAATAAAAAATGCTCTCAAAATTTGACAATAAGAAATCAGGGTCGTATTAGAAAAAATGAAGTTGATGGTGTTTACTTGGAAACGAAACGTCGTATAAAAAAAATTGCGATGTAATCTTTAAGTTCATAACAAGTTGCTGTGAGAGAGTTTTGTCAGTTTTGCTCTAACTTTAATAATAACGCCAAAGAAAAATAAAATCAAAAATCCAAAATATCAGTTTTTATTTAATATCTCAAAACTTACAAATATTACTAAAACATTTTTTTTACGCCATATTATTAGTCCTCTGATTGCGCAACTTTTTCCCCATTTAATCAAAGTTGTAGCTCTTACCATAACCGAGATCCCCATAGAGGCCCTCCTTATCTTGGGCACCCTGTATAGGTACAAAACTTTAACTAAAAAGCTACTAATTATTATGAATGTTAATATTAAAAACACAATTTGTTGCATTCTGTAAATTATTTAAAATTGCCGGTCCAGTGGAGTTATTTGGTGTTAACTGGTAAGTGTATAAAGATGACGTCGATGGGGATGGCATCAAAACCAACATTTTTTTGTTTGAGAAACGACGTTAACTTATGGAAGTTCCCTATATCCAAATTTTGTTTTATTTTTACTAGAATTTTTACCATCGAATAGCGGGACCATAATGTATTAGATTTCAAAACCTTACTAAGGTCTAAAAATTACGCCAGAAATACCTGTTCCTTATTGGTTACCGCCCCTTTCTCCTTACACCATGTAACAAAATGTTCGTATTGCTTTTCATACCATAGTCTGGATTTGGCAGGTAACAGCTCGGAATTTGCTTTATCTGCAGTCTTCAAAATGGCTTCGGGAAGTCTTTCATCGGATGAATCCACTAAATATTGCTTTGATTCGGTTTAATTTAGAAAATACTGTATACTGTTACTTCGAAGACGCTTTGAACAACTTTGACGTTTTGGTAACAATGACACGCCTTGGTTATCATAGCAAATGATATCAAACCACCCATCACAGGTTGGTTCAATAGTTGTTTTGTGACATGACTTTAAAGAAATGTACAGGGTTCAATAAAAATATTTTCATTAATTTATATTTTCAAAAAATTAAAAAAAAAAACAATAAAAAGCTAGAAAACAGGTAGATTTTATTAGATGGACTATTTCGTAAATACTTATTTGCCTACCTATTGTAACAATAGCTAGCTATAACTTCCGAGGTAAAAAACTATCTAATAAGATCAAAATTTGCATAATTTTATCATCTTGGAGTAGACGTTGAAGAGCGGGACGTTAATAATGTTTATGCATTAAAAGTTAAGCAGACTCTAAAGCCGGCTCCAATAAAGATTGAATTTGTAACCTGTATCAAAAAGGATTTGGTTCTGAACAACTGCAAGAAACTTAAGGGTCAAAAAATTTTCATAGCCCAAGACCTCTGCTATGAGGATCGTAGAGACAGAAAGATTTTAGAAGAACATTTAAAACTAGCGCGTGCCAAAAATCTTTCAGCACGAATTACAAGGGGAAATAAACTAATTATCAATGGCGATGTTTTCACTGTCGAGCAGATTCAGAATATGTGTCCGCAAGGCGATGAATATAATGAAGTTTTTGTGCCTCCTCAATTTCACAGTGAACCTTCAACTCCTTCCCTTGAAAGGATGAAAGAAATGCAAATATATAGTGATGTTTTTAATGAAAATGTAGACGGGGACCGTGCGTCAACAGTGGTGGCGATAGACTTTATACGTACGAAAAGTAGCTCTAGAGAGACCGATACCGATAAACGTAAACGTGACACTGAGCTGGACCTAAATAACTCATTCTCTGCAAAGGAAGTTAATAAAAAACCAAAAGTGCCGTCTTTAAATTTAAATCTTAGATCGAGTGCTAAAAAGTAGTTCCCATCGTGCAAACTGTCTGTACCCTCATTTCGAATTATATTTAAGAAAAAATTGCGATATTTGCTCTGTCTCTGTCATTTGGGTATAAACATAAACAGTATTTAAATTTAAATTCCACTCAATATTATTCGATTTTTATTTTAGATAAGCGGAAACAACATTGTAGTGAAATATAGGAAATTAGTTATATGTATATTATTGTTTGTTTGTTTTGTTTATATTGTTGAAATTAGCAAAGGTATAAAGAATGAAATTAAAAATATGCCACTTGAATATCCGTTCTCTAACGGCTCACTTTAGGGAGTTTGTGAATTTTGTTAAAGATGAAAAATATCATGTTATTACACTTAGTGAAACTTGGCTTAATAGTGGTATAAGTGGGGATAATTTACAAATTAATGGCTTTAGGCTTGTCCGAAGGGATAGAGGGAATGGTCAGAGAGGTGGAGGAGTCGCAATTTACATCAAAGACTGTATTCGTTACACAGTTTTACAGAACAATAATGATATTGAGCAAATTTGGTTAGGTATAAAAAAACACAATTTCAGTTTGGCAGTTGGCTGTCTGTATAAACCCCCCAGTTATAATAGCAACAATTTTCTTGATGAATTTGAAAACTCACTAATTAATATACGGTCTGATTTTGAAAATATTGTATGTTTGGGGGATTTTAATATTGACCTTCTAAATGTGTCAAGTCCACAAACAAGACTTCTTAACATACTAGATAGCATGGGTTTACAGCAGATTGTTGATTTTTTTACTAGAGTGGCACCAACGAACTCCTCTTTATTAGATTTAATTTTGGTAAATGAAAATATTTGTTTTGAAAACTGTTCTTCTGTCGCAATGCCCAACATTTCCGATCATCTTTTAGTAAGTGTGGAGTTAGACTTGGATATTGGTATTAATGACTCGCCTGTACAGAGACCTTACAGAAACTATAATGTTATAAACACTGATCTTTTATATAATCATTTACAAGCCATACCTTGGAGAAATATTTATCATTACCAAGACATAGATGAAAAAGTAAACTTTTTTAACAGTAATCTTCAAACTCTTCTGGATATACATGCTCCCTTGAAAATTTCTGTGTTTAGGAAGAAAAGTAAGCCCTGGATAACGGACACTATAAAAGTTTTAATTGGCTATCGTAATAAGTGTCGCAATAAATACAAAAAGACCAAAAATCCAGTCCATTTAAGCGACTATAAAAGAGTTAAGAATTTTACAAGTAAATGTATAGAAAAGGAAAAGAAGGTTTTTTTAAGACACAATACAAATTCTTATAACAGCAAGGAAGCTTGGAGAACGTTAAAAGAACTAAACATTTACAACAAAACTAAAAAACCTGATATCCCAGTTCATTTAGCTGATATCAATTTAATTAACGACTTTTTTCTTAATTCCATACCTAATCTAACACCAAGCGATAAAGTTTTAGAGTACTATCGGGGCTTGAAGGAAAACCTTGAATCGATGTTAAAGTTTGAACTGGCTAGTGAAGTTGATGTGGGTAAACTATTACTTTCGATCAGGACTGGGGCGGTGGGAGCGGATGGTCTCAATATTAAATTTATTTTACTGTGTTGTCCTTTTTTACTTCAATATATAACCCACATTATAAATTTTTGTATTTCTAATTCCGTTTTCCCTTCTCAATGGAAGGTGGCGCACATTGTTCCCCTTCCTAAAACCGGTTCTATTGACGCTTTAAAAGATTTAAGACCAATTAGTATCTTGCCAGTACTTTCAAAGATTTTGGAACGCATTGTGAAAATACAGCTTGTCAACCATCTTAATTTAAATAATATTCTTCCAGAAACGCAGTCAGGTTTTAGAAGGGGGCATAGTTGTGCATCTGCCCTCATTAATGTTACTGATAATATATTTCGTGCCACCGACCAAGGAAAACTTACAGTCTTGGTGCTTCTCGATTATTCAAAAGCTTTTGACACTTTAGATCATTTTACATTAAAACTTATTTTAAAACATATTGGGCTTGACGACAGTGCAGTTGCTTTTTTTAATAATTATTTAAAAAATAGAATACAACATGTTGTACTTAATGAAAAAATTTCTAAACCTTTAATGCTTCAATGTGGTGTCCCGCAAGGTTCTATTTTGGGACCAGTTTTATTTACCATATACACCGCCTTTTTTTCAAAGTTTTTAACCGGTTCTTTTGCTCAAATGTATGCTGATGACACTCAGCTGCTTTTTTCTTTCTCGCCGACAAATATTGACTATGGTTGCCAGGTTCTAAATAGAGACCTAGAAATAATGTACAATATTTCCATGGAACACTGTTTATCTTTAAATCCTAATAAGTGTAACGCTATACTATTTGGAAGACCTATCGACAGGGTTCGATATGCTGACCGGGTTGGGATTTCTATAAATAATATACCTGTGTCCTTTGTGACTGTAGCGAGGAATTTAGGAGTTTGGATGGACTCATCCTTGAGATTTACAAGGCACATTTCGGAATGTATTAAAAAATCTATTTGTAAGCTTAAATTATTATATAGTTCCAGAAAATTACTCAATATGAAACTTAAAAAAAAATTATGTGAATCTCTGATTTTATCAAACTTCAACTTTTGTAGCACAGTTTATGGTCCATGTCTTACGGCTCTGGATTCCCAAAGAATACAAAAAATTCAAAACTACTGCTTAAGATTCATGTATGGCATTGGGAAATATGAACACATAACCCATAAATTAAAAGACGCCGGATGGCTTTCAATGAAAAAAACTAGATATGTTCATTGTGCAACTTTTTATCACAAAATTATTATATCAAAAATACCATCATATCTGCATAAAAAGCTGTCATTTAGATCTGATGTGCATACATTGAATTTGCGATTTAGGGGTCTCCTTACACCTCCTCTGCATAAAACAACATATTTCGAAAGATCATTTACCTATAACGTTCCGGCAATTTATAATGATATCCCGAATAGTAAAAAAGGCTTATCCCCATTTATATTTAAAAAGACTTTGAAAAGTGTATTACTTGCAGAATAGTTTTCCTTTTGGTTTTGATTGGTATGGATTATTATTACTATGTACTTTTGGTATTTCCCTTTACTATTTTTTTATTATTTATATATCCCCGTTTAAATAAGTTTTTTAGGTGTAGGTACCTATTATAGATTTAATTTGTTTTTTTGTATCAAACTACTTACCATTTTTCATATTGGATTGCATTTTGCATTTTTTTTCCCTCTTTCTTCTTAATTCGTTTTGAGCATTTAAATAAGTAAGTGCTGTTTAGGTTATTTACGGTTAAGTGTAAAACCAACCTCTACCCCTAGCGGTAAGGGATGAACTTCGCCCGTTTAGAACAGTAACTTCTTTACTTTATATGTATTGTAAATTGTAATTTATGCTGTTTTAAATAAAGATTATTATTATATTTACTTTCCCGCACTAGTGCGGGAAAGTGACACTGTCAAAACTTAAATGCGTGCAGGAAAATGGGTTAAAACGCACGGTCGTAAAAAAAAATATTTTTTATCCCAGAGACTGTAAATAAATTGTTTAATCTGCTAGAACCACAGATGCAAAAAATTAATTATAATCCTGCAAGAGTTTTCAGAGTATCTGTTAATCTGATTTCAAAAATGGCTCCTAATCTCGGACAAAAAAATGTTGGCTATTTCAAAATTGTTTCCGAAATTCGGCGACCTTCCTCTGCCCCCACATATCGCACTACGTTAGTAATAATTAGTATACAATAGAGGTTTTGGGTTTCCTTTAATAGTATATTACAATACAAGTACGGTAGGTAGGTACGTCTTTACCGCATGTGCGTGATGTTTAACAAAACGAGCCGAAGGCGAGTTTGGTAAATCACGCAGCAAGTTTTAGGGCACCAATATTAAAAACTCTAAAGAGTTTTAATTTACCCCGTAAGCGCCTCGTCAGTCGTTATCAACAATGCATTAACATCAGGTTGCTAGGGAAATAAATTATAGAAATTTAATAGTTGGCTTTTATATGACAGATGTAAAACTTGACAACGGAATAAACGATAATTATTTTTGTAACAATTTCGTGAACGTGTGTTTTACGTCCTTTAAATGGAAGTCAGTAGCAGCAGTGATAATAAAATTGCGAAGGAAGTTCTGGACATTGCCAACGCAGCTACCCTTAATCATTGCCGGATAAATCACGGCATAGATATATGAGAAGGAATATGGGCTCTTCATGGACTGGTCTTCATCAAAGAAAGTTGAAGCAATTAGTGAAGATGTGATGCTTGCCTATTTTGTGGATAAATTTAAGGACAGTAAATCATCCTCTTTATGGAGTTATTACTTAATGCTCAGATCTACTATAAGTATCAAAAATAATGTCGACATAAGCAGGTATGCAAGACTGATGGCATATTTAAAAAGGAAGTCTGTGGGATACAAAGCTAAGAAATCAAAGGCATTTTCCAAGAATGAGGTTGTAAAATTTCTTGTTACGGCACCAGATGAGGAGTTTTTATTAATGAAGGTACTTAATTGCGATTTTTTTAAAATCTACTTTTAAATAACAACTTATTTGCTTGTTTCAGGTGGTACTCATTGTGGGCATCGCTGGGGCATGTCGCCGAGTGGAGTTATGTGAAATGAAAATTGAAGATATTAAGGAATTTGAAACCCACCTTGTTGTAACTGTCACGGATACAAAGACACATGTAGATCGACAGTTCGTGGTTTACGTGGAAGGATTTTCATCAGAAATTAATAATATTTCAATTTTCAAGAAGTATAGAGCCCTTAGACCCGATCATACTGCCCATACACGGTTATTTATTGCATATAAAAAAGGAAGATGCACTATCCAACCACTGGGTATAAATACTTTTGGAAAAATACCTTCTCAAATTGCATCATATTTAAAGTTGTCCAGTCCCAAAGAATATACGGGACATTGTTATCGAAGGACGTCAGCTACCTACATTATTAGTAGATGCTGGCGGGGATATCATGAGTTTAAAAAGACATGGTGGATGGAAGTCCTCCAGTGTTGCGGAGGGCTATATTGAAAATTCGGTGCAAATTAAAATAGGAATTGCAAAGCAAATAAATGGTGTAGAAGAATATGCAGAGAGAACCTCATGTTTTAGTAAATCTGTAAATTTAAATTCTTGTGTCTCATCGGATAGTAAAACACTCCCTTCTGTGGTATGGTGATGGAATGGAAATAGAGAAACACTTAACACTAAACTTATTTATTTAAACTCTAATGAATTGTTAAAACTGAACAAAATTAAGTCTACATTTTTAGGAACGTCAATCACTTTATTCGATCGTCAGAACGCTGCCGAAAACGTCACTCCTGATCGTTTCTATCGTTTCTATCGTTTCTATCCGCACCTTGGCCAGTGTTACCACATTTCTCCCCCTCTAGACAAAAACGCAAACGTCTTCTTGGTTAGTCGCGGTAGCGGGCTGGCACTAACCGATTGCGAGGTGGATTGCGTCGTACAGTCTTTGAAAGAGAGACCTGGGTGTCGAAAACTTCTGTAGGTATTTCTAGTTGCTCGGCAAAGTCATCGTTTTTTGATGCTGCTTCTTCATTTGTAATGGATTCATTTAACGGACGAAATACATCTGGTCGTGGACCAAGAGGTTGCTCCATATCTGTTGATGTAACTGTTGGTGATGTTCGCAAGTTTGTTTCTTCAAGCCATTTCCGAGACCGTAATTGATCTGCATGTTTTCTTCTCTGCAACCCTTCTACATCAACAATGTACGAATAAGGGGCTGTTTGTTTGATGATTTTGCCAGCAGTTGAACCACGTTTGGTTGGATTGTTAACCCATACGGAGTCGCCTTCCTTAAAAAAATATGCTTTTGTTCCGCGGTCATGCAATCTTGCTTGATTTAATTTTTCTTTTTCCATATTTCTTATAATGTCCGGTTTCAAATGGTCAAAATAACACTTGGGGCGTCTGCCAAATATTAATTCGCTAGGAGATCTACTTTTAGATCGTTGGATGGTGTTTCTGTAAGAAAACAGGAATTTCTGCAAACGTCGATATTTATCAGGTTCATCCAAGATATTCATCCGGTCTTTAAATGTTTTTACCATTCGCTCGGCAAGCCCATTGGATTGTGGATGGTAAGGTGTTACTCTAATATGTGTGGCACCAATTTGCTTACAGTAGATTGAAAATTCTTCCGATGTCAGCTGAGGTCCGTTGTCTGAAACTATAAATCTAGGTGATCCAAAACGAGCGAAAATTTCCATAAGAGCCGTGATTGTATTAGTAGAAGTTATGCTCTGCATGGGTATTACCTCTAACCATCTGGTGTAGGCATCGACGACCACTAGCCACATTTTTCCTTGAAAAGGGCCTGCGAAATCTAGGTGAATTCTTGACCATGGTTCAGCTGGTGGTGCCCAAGGAAACAGAGGTAAGTTTTGTTCATTTTGTCTTGAACTTTGACAGGAAACACATTCTTGCGTAAACTCGATAATTGACTTGTCAATGTTAGGCCAATAAACATGTAGTCTAGCCATGGACTGCATGGCAGTGATGCCGGGATGTCCATCGTGCAACATTTTGAGTACTTCGGTTTGTAAAGTTGTTGGAATGCAAATACGGCCATGCCATAAAAGGATTCCTTCTTCGACTGAGAGTTCGTCCCGCTTTTCAAAGTATGTTAACAGCTCTGGTATTAAATGTTTCTTTTCTGGCCATCTATTTTGCGTGAATCTGGATACCTGCTGTAGTAGTCGATCTTTTGTTATTTCTTGGTTAATATTTTTTTTTGTTAGACAAAGATGACGCAAACGTAAGTGTAAAAGGTGTCCTCGAGTTGGCAATCCTACTTCTTCTTCGGGTGAGCACTCAATTGTTGGAATTGGTAAACGTGATAGTGTGTCAGCTGGTGCGTTATCCTTACCGCTCTGGTAAGAAATGGTATAATCGTAACTACTGAGAATCAAGGCCCATCGAAGCAGGCGATTACTTGCTATTTTTGGAGTGGTACGGTTTTCACTAAAGATATATTGAAGGGGCCTATGATCCGTTAATAATACAAATTTTCTTCCATACAAGTAGTGGTTAAATTTTTTTACTGCAAAAATTATTGCTAAAGCTTCTTTATCTATGGTGCTATATCTGGACTCTACTGAAGACCATGTTCTTGAAGCAAAAGCTATCGGACGTAATGTCCCATCGGAATATTTATGCGAAATAACTGCGCCCGCACCTTTGTCTGATGCGTCAGTGTTTACATAAATAGGTAGATCCGGATTATAGTGTACTAAAGTATCGTTCGACGACAAAATCTCTTTTAGTTTTAAAAATAATTCATTATCTTGCTTTGTCCATTCCCATTTACAATTTTTTTTTAATAAGCGATGTAACGGTGAGCAAACTGTGTGTAAACTCCGAATAAATCGGCCATAATACGTAATTGAGCCTAAAAAAGAACGCAATTCAGACACATTCTTTGGTTTAGGCATATTCTGAATCGCTGTTATGTGATCTTAAGTAGGATGTATTCCAAACCTGTCAATTTCATGTCCAAGATATATAACTTTCTCTTGAAAAAACACACATTTTGATTTTGCAGTTTTAATGCCAGCTGCTTGTAGGCGCTCCAAAACTTGTCCCACTCGCGCGAGATGCTGCTCCGACGTAGGAGCAGTAATCAAAATATCATACAGGTAACAAACAGTACCTGCAATTCCAGAGAGAAGCTGATCCATTATTCGTTGAAATAATGCGGGTGCAAAACATACTCCAAAAGGTAGTTTTTTGTATGAAAAATAACCTCTATGTGTTGCAATTACCAAATATTTTCGTGAATCGAGATGTACTGGAAGCTGCAAGTAAGCGTCTTTTAAGTCAATTTTAGTAAAATGCTGCCCTCCATCTAGTTTCGATGTTATTTCTTCAAAACGTGGTAATGGATAATCGTCAACCTGTACATGTCGATTTATAGTGACGTTAAAATCTCCGCAGATTCTTACACTTCCGTTTGATTTTACCACCGTAACAATTGGCGAAGCCCACTCTATCGGAGTAATGGTAGTATCAACTGGTTCAAGTACCCCCTCCTGCACAAGTCTTTCCAATTCCGCATTTACTTGTTCTTGTAACGCGATTGGCACCGGTCTGGCTCGAAAAGTCTTTGGTGTTATATCGTCGCGTATATGAATTCTTGCGGCATGTCCTTTGATAGTTCCGATATGGTTTTCGAAAAGTTCAGGAAATTCCGAGAGCAGATGTCCTATTTTGTTACTATCAACCTTTCCATGCGCTGAAGGACTAACTGTGCTTTGGTGAATTGATGTTACACACGCGTGAACCTGGCGGCAGCGGCAAATTAAAGGAAATACACCAATCCAGTCCAAATAAAGGAATATCATCTTTATCCACAACGTAGATAGAAAGTTTTTTCTTTTGATTGAACGCATTAACTGTTACTGTGGCAACACCTAAAGTTTCTATTTCGACATTGGTATACGCTACCAAATTCTTTGTATGTTTTAAGAGAGGCTTTCCCATTGTTCGCCAAAAACTTCTTCCTACGACTGAATGCGCCGCTCCTGGATCATAAAGCATTTCGATTGGCTTATTTTCGATTTCGACGTTAACCATAACGCGATTCGGCGCTTGCATATTACGGATATTTAACGTATTAGATGATTGCACGCTAAGCCTATCTTCGTCACTTTGATAATTATCACGGATATGTCTAGTATTTTGACGATTGTCAGTATTTCGAAATGTTTTTTCGATCCGCGCGCGGCCAGCGCTAATACATACACGAGCAAAATGATTTTGTTTGCCACACGCAGAGCAATTTTTTCCTTTTGCCGGACAATTACTAATGTCATCATGCGTAGCGTTTCCGCAATACACGCACTGTTTTCTTGTGTTGATTGCTTTTACCCTATCATTTTTTTCAAAATGTCGTGAATTTTTCTGTCTACTTACATTTTGTCTAAGCCGATTTTTGTTTGATACTTCGTTTCTTAAAAATGGTAATGACGAAAGTCTCTGTCCATGTATGAATGCTTGTTCTAATTTTACTGCATACGTTTCAACCTGTGATAATTTGGCTTTGTTTGTGGTATATTTTAAAATTATTTCTTGTTGCCAAGCTGGTTGGTTAATACCGATGACTAGTTGGTCCCGCAACCGTTCATTTAAATTGTCACCGAATTCGCAATTCCCGGCCAAACCTCGCAGTGATGTCAAAAATTGTGTAATCGATTCACTTTCTTGTCTATATCGAGTCGCAAATGTCACTCTTTCCGACAAAACGTAAGTCTGTTTACTGTAATATTTACTTAGAACATTTTTCAGTTCGTCATATTCTTTTGATGTTACCGAATCCGGTTTAAAATGATCCACTAATATTTTGAATGATTCTGAGCCTACCTTAGACAAAAAAACATTTCGTTGCTCAGTTGCTTTTTCCGTCTTGTGAAATCCATGTATTGTAGATTCAATTTCAAATCGTTGTATGTAGTAATCCCATCCTCGTCGCCAAATGTGGTATGGTGATGGAATGGAAATAGAGAAACACTTAACACTAAACTTATTTATTTAAACTCTAATGAATTGTTAAAACTGAACAAAATTAAGTCTACATTTTTAGGAACGTCAATCACTTTATTCGATCGTCAGAACGCTGCCGAAAACGTCACTCCTGATCGTTTCTATCGTTTCTATCCGCACCTTGGCCAGTGTTACCACACCTTCATTGATATCGTTTGGAAATGTTACAAACTCTACAATTAATATTAATATTTCTTAATTTATAAGTTTGGATTAGTTTAGAAATTTAAATATGTAAGTATTTGTTATACATGTAATGTTAAATAGAGTTTCTTTTAAAAATAAAAAATACACTTGAAAAATATAAAAACTTGTTTTTATAGTATGCAATTACTTACAGCACTAGTGCGGTAAAGTGATACTTACCGCACTCAAATCAGTGCAGTAAGTAGTTACTTACCGCACGCTTGTAGATACATATTTTAAATTTATACGTGATAGGTGCCTTTCTACCAATATACTTACCTACTTATATAGTCACTTTATACAAAAGAACAGACAAACCCTAACATAAATAAGTATGCAAAATATTTTACCAAATCTTATCGCAACCTGAAATGCACTCTTAAATTTACTCGATAAATAATGTCTTGTATAAAACGTCGGTCGTCTGGGCCTTTCCAGGAACTGCATGTAGCACGAAACTGATATCGCGACTTGTTCGCAACAATCATTCTTTCTTTTTCCCATTTTAAGCGACATCGTTAAGTTGGTAAAGCTTTGTCGCGACATGAAAAGTCTTTCTGGTCCTGAATAATGTTAGTTTGCATTTATAGGATTTTATTTGAGACAATAAAAACTTATCCAGATGATTAACCGAACTTTTGTATATTTTTTAAAAATATTAATTGGTTAAGAGTTATTTTAAGATCAAATTAAAACCTGATAATGGCTACTGTAAAACTTGATTAACCCCTTAGTAGCAAAGAGGCTTTAAATAACAGTTTTTTTTTTGTGTAATTTCGTGGGTTTTGGAGCAATTTACTGAAGAGATTTCGCCGAAAACAATTGACAGAAGATCAATTTACCCAGATCTAAAAAAAAACTACCTAAATAAAACTTGCAACAAAGAAAATGTGCTAACTAGTTCTTAATTTGCCTTTAAAATTTTCTTTCTTTCGCGAATGTTGTGTACCTACTACGGATGTCTGCTAATTGTCGACCACTTACAATTATTAGTATTTCACCAAACTTATCTTAATCCAGTTCACAATAACCGAATGGGTTAGTTCAGATAGTTAGGTGGGTATATAGTTGTTATTTTCGGTGATGATCAGGCCCGGATTTATCATGCAGGCACAGTAGGCAGTTGCCTCGGGCGGCAAGAATTGAAGGGCGGCAAATTTTGAGATAAAATTTGAAAACTTGTTATATTCGTGGGAATTGAATTTCCCGCCTATTTCGTTAGCACGCGTACCAACATTAAAATAAAAAATCTGCTCTCAGAAAGGTGCATTTCATTTATTGAAAAACTTTCCGAACCAAATTTATTCCACCATTGAAAAAGTTTCGTAGGGCGGGGGGCGGCAATTTTCGCAACTGCCTAGGGGCGGCAAATTTCTAAATCCGGGCCTGGTGATGATCATTAGTATTTAATGCAAAAAAAAGTAAAAAAAGGTTTCCTAAAAATAAAAAGTTTTCCGGACAGCCACAAATTAGCTTTAAATATCAGAAAGTCGTAATTTATTGCTTTCTCTATGAATAATACTGATGTAAATGTAAAAGTAAAATAAAAAATATACCTTTATGCGATATACTGTATAATATGAAGTGACTAACCCTAACTATGATATGATTTGTATGAATCCTGAATAACTGCCTACTCTCAAAAAAACACTTTCTCGTAAATCATGTAGTATATACCAGAAATAGTTTGCCCCAGGATGTGGTCGAGGTACCAAACAAGAGTAGCAATAAAAACAAAATAGGCAATCTATGATATTTCTATTCAATTTTTAAGGGCTTTAACTATGTTTTGTAGTGTCCTGGCTTTTTTTTTTAATTTTAATCGCGATTTTAATACACAATAGTGACAAAATACAATTCAGTTCAGGTTAGCGCAGTAGGTGGTTAACAGATGAACCGCCTACTGGGCTAACAAGTATTAATAATAATAATTTAAACATGTTTATATATATATATAAATTTCGAGATATAAGGCGAAATTTGAAAGTAAAATTTTGTGTTATAAGAGGAAATTTTAAAACTTCGACTTATAACCACAAATTTAAAGTAAAATTTCGTGTTATAAGACGAAATTATAAAATTTCGAGTTATAACACGAAATATTAAAGTAAAATTTTGTGTTGAAAGACGAAATTTTAAAATTTCTCGAAACTCGAAATTTCAAAATAAAATTTCGTGTTATAACTCGACAATCTTAAGTAGAATTTCGTGTTATAAGACGAATTTTGAAAATTTCGACTTATAACTCGAAATTTGAGAGTAAAATTTTGTGTTTTAAGACGAAATTTTAAAAATTTAAATAAAAATAAGATATTTGTGGATTTCCGCAGTTGTTGCAATTGTTGAATTTTAATGTTTGTTCCGTGTTTTCTAATTCAAGGGATAAAATAATATACGTTATATGTACATACCTTTAAAAAACTAATATATAAAATATAAATATTGGCGTTTATATTTAAAAATTTCTTTATTTAACGTTCTTTCGGGTCAAGCTATCGGAACGTAGAAGTTTGATATTCCAAACAAGGGCGTGGCACCAAAAATTGTTTGCCTGTGGTGCATGTTTTAGGAAAGAAGAAAAGTTGGACCCACCCCCCCTCTGTGTAATAATCCGAAATACGCCACTGATCGGAGTATAAAAGAGTGTTGTGTTATATTAAATGTATTTTAAACTTTTCCATGCTACATTGTATTTGTGTGAAAATTAATTATTGTGTAATAAATAATAAATTAATAACGGAACCGAGATATAAAATACTGAGTGACAAACTTTGAAATATAAACCTTTTACTTTTTGGCGTTTTAGTGTACGCTCATTACAATAATTAAAATATTACCTACTTTTTCTATGTTTATTAGGTAGTCAAAATTTATAATACAGACAATATTTGTTCAATAAATTTTTTGGTATCTTTGTGACTCAAATATAAAGGTACTATGCATAGGTTAGGTTAGGTTAGGTTAGGTTAGGTTAAAAGTGAGTGGGTTACAATTAACTCTCCACTGCGACCGAATGATCTATTGTGGCTCACACCTTATTTATATTTCTCCCAATAGATCTATCTTCTTAATAAAGCTAATAATTGTATTGGGGGAGACATTCTTCATGTCTTGCGGCAGTAGTGTCACCTCGCCAAATAGGGCGAATCTGGTTCTTGCTGCTGCAGGGTAGGCGCACAGTACGTGCTCCGCTGTTTCTGCATCTTCCATGCAGAGTCGGCACTCCTCATCTTATATGGTGTCGCAGTCTGCAGTGGCCGGTATACAGTCCCACTAGAGCTTTAAGATGCGTCCTATTAAGCTCTAGCAGTTTGTCAGTTAGCTGTTGATTTCTATGGCTGTTTATGAACCCCTTTGAGTGCCTTAGGCCTGGTAAGCTCAACCAATGCCTTCTCCACTTGTCTGTTGCTTCGGCCAGGATCTTTATCTTGGCGGTAGCATGGGATATACCTATTGCCGGTTCGGGTCCCGTGAATTTCGTTGCCGCTCCACTCTTAGCGGGCTTGTCAGCAGCCTAGTTGCCCTCTAGACTCCCGGAATCCATACTAGCGTAATTCTATTATAGAGACTTAGTTCGAATAGTGCTTCGCGACAGCTCCACACCGTCTTTGAATTGCACCATCTCGATTCAAGGGCTTTCAGAGCGGCTTGACTGTCAGAGAATATCTTGATTGCCCTGTGTGCGTACTGTCGATTTGTCAGCAGTCTTGCACACATTTCAATGGCGTGAACCTCAGCCTGGAATATAGTCGCCATGGATCCCAGACTGATTATCAGCTCTACTTTCGGACTTTTGCCGTATACACCGGCTCCAACCCCTTCATTAGTTTTGGAGCCGTCTGTGTATAATCCAAATCGGAACTAAGCAAAGTCCCACTCCCTACTAGGATAAACGACATTATAGGGCAGTTCGTCATTGGGTACTTTTGTCATGATATCTGAGGGCATTTCCAGAATGCTGCCGGTCATAATGTCCGCCAGCATTCCGGTACCCTCTAGCATGCACAATTATTGCGGTTTGTTGGTTGCTGCTTGATGCATTCTGTAGGTTGCCCATTTGGCTTCCTTCTCTAAGTATAGATAGAGAGGAATTAGTCCTAATAGGACCACCTCCATGGCTGCCGTTGGTGTGGTGCGAATAGCTCCAGTGATCGCAAGGCATGCCTGTCTTTGTAGTCCGGCTAATTTTGCTTGGGCCAATCGTTGTTGGCCCTTATTCCACCAGGCTACAGAGCCGTACGTTATCATTGGTCGTATGACAGTTACGTACAGCCAGTATAACTGCTTTGGTGCCATACCCCAGGATTTACCACAAATCCTGCGATATGTCCATAGAGACAGACTGGCCTTGCGGATAATCTTCTCCATATGGGAGTTCCAACTTCCAACGTTTTGTCCAGTGTCACCCCTAGGTACTTTGCCTCGTTGGCAAACGGTATGCTCTCTCCTTGTAAGGAAGGCGGTCTTAGATTATCCAGCCTTCTTTTCCTGGTGAATGGCACAATTACCGTTTTGTGAGGATTAATTGACATTTTCTCTCTCAGGCACCATTGATATATGATACTGAGAATTTCTTGAAGAATGTCAGATATTCGGTCCTCAGACGTTCCTTTAATTAATATTACCAGATCATCTTCATATGCCTGCAGACTGATCCCCCACAGGGAGAGTATGGGCAGCAGGGGTCATCCACCAGAAGTGACCACAGAAGGGGCGATAGAACGCCTCCCTGCGGGCACCCCTTGGCGGCCCTAAATCTGACCTCTTCCCCACGTAACTCAGTCGTGATTGTCCTGCTTATTAGCATATTGCGTATCTAGTCACAGATTAGAGGTTCAATGCCCCTGGCGATTGTAGCATCGTATAGAGACTTTGGTAATGCATTATTAAATGCTCCTTCGATGTCAAGGAAAATCGCTACCGCTATCTCCTTGTTGTCTAAGGATTTCGTTATGCCCGCTACCAGGTTGTTAAGGGCTAGTTCTGTTGATTTGCCTGTTTGATAAGCATACTGGTGGGCGCTGAGTGCATGGGCGATCAGCAAGCACACCGTCCCTGATGTGCCTGTCCAGTATTTTCTCGAGGCTCTTTAACAGAAATTAAGTCCGACTGATTGGTCTGAGCGAGTTTGGATGCGGTTTAGTGCGGCCCACCTTGGGTATATAAATTACCCTGGTTGCCGACCAGCTAGTTGGTATATGGTTCCAAACTAGACTGGCTCTGAATAATCTCATTAAATAAGGCTGTAGTATATCCAGTCCGATTTGTAACAGAGCTGGAAATATGTCGTCCTCTCCTGGCGATTTGTACGGGAGGAATGAGTTAACTGCCGCCCGTATTGTCTGTGGAGTAATGATTCTTTTGACCGTGTACCAGTCGTCTTTCTTGGGCCGTTTTGATCGTCCCAAGTACACAGCTGTATTGATTGGTCAGAATCTGGTTGTCTGGAAAGTGATTCTGTGTTAGAAGCTCTAACGTTTCTTTCCTAGATTCAGAGAAGGAGCCTGTATAATATTGGTCCTATTCGCCTGATTCTTTAGCCCGATTAAATAAGCGTCGGACTTCTTTTCTTTTGTTATCCAAAGTTTTATTCCACCATGACATATTTCTGTTATCTTTCTTCGTTTTCAGTGGACAGTTTTCGTGATATGAGGATATTATCGCAGATTTCAACTGTTCCGCGGCAATCTCTATATGATCACGATTGTTGATCGTTGTCAGTCTGTTTTGAAGATGGGTTAGCATAGATAGTTGATATCCATCTCTATCCATTCTTCTTTTGTCTCGGTACTGAGTTATGGGTCTAGGCCCTACTTCAATATTGAACAATATGTGTCTGTGATCCGAGCATGACGTTTCAGAAGACACATGCCAATTGTTTATCTTATTACTCAGAAAACTTTTACTGATTGTAAGATCCCGTACCTCATTCCTATTAACAGTAATAAAGGTTGGCTCCGAGCCTATGTTATTTACTACGAGTTGTTCGCTTAGTAAGTAATTAAAAAGTGACTCACCTCTGGGATTGATGTCGGTGCTGCCCCATGCTGTGTGATCACAACCAATTACCAGGTGCTTGTTGTTCCTCCTACAGTAGGCGATTAGTTTACGCACTACTCTCGGAGGAGGCTCTTCTGCATCTCGGTCTCCGGGAAAGTATGCCGAGCAGACGATCATTTCCGTCATGCTGCCCTTCTCGGGGAATGTGACACTGATTGTCGCCACATCTTGAGTGCAGAACCCTGAAAGTACAAACTAATTAATGTTGTTTCTGACCAGGATACATGCTCTAGGTTTTACCCCAGAGTTGATTGCTATTACCTTTCCAGATGAGTTACCCAGGCCGGTTACGCGGCCTGTGTTGGAGGTCCAGGGCTCCTGTATAAGACCCATGTCTATTAGCTCTTTGACAAATCTTTTGCTAAGGACATAGGTGGACGCCTTAGCATGCTGCAAGTTAGCCTGCAGCAGTTTTATCTGATTTGTCATTGGGGAGGATTAAGCTTGTTCTGAGGCAGGACCGATTGGCGGTCTTGCTCCAGAAGTTCCTCCAGAAGGCGCTTGTCCGTCACCGCGAGCATCTGTACTGCTCTTGTGGCTGCGCACTGCGCCTTTAATCTCCGCCGGTCTGCCAGGAATGGTTTTGCCCTTTCCCGACATACCCTTAGAGATTGTTCGATACTATGCATATATATATATATATATAGGTACAACAAGTCTTTTTTTGAGGAAGCAGCAGCTGCTTCCCCAAAAAAAGACTTGTTGTTCCTAACTAGTCCAGCAACGACTACCCTTCTTTATATATATAGGTATATAATTCGGTTTACAACGTTCTTCCACGTCTTCCGATTTTCAGTCTCCATTGATCTTGGTCTTGCCAGAAGTCTTTCCCTAGCTATCTCAACCTGATCTCCTTGTCTATTCCCTACCTCCAACTTTTCCTGGGTCTTCCTCGTTTTCGTCTTCCTGGTGGTGTCCATTTCAGTATCTGTTTTGGGAGTCGTTCCTCGTTCATCCGTTGTACATGTCTATACCACCTCAGTTGCTTAACCCTAATATCACCCATTATGTCGTGTATGACTCCCATAATCTCTCTAATCCTCTCGTTTGTAACTATCCATCCTTGATCTGCCCGCTGCTCGTCTCCAGTAGTCTATCTCCGTAGCCATTAGTTGTCCTACGGCTCTTTCTTTAATTTACCATACTTTACTACTATATGTGACAATACTCATTATGATTGTATCAAATATTCTTTGTTTGTTTCGTTTTGATTCCTGCTGGTCCCACAGTATTCCATACATCATAGCTGTAGCTCTCCTTCCCTGCATGTTCCTTTCCTTGATTGCTCTGTCCAGTGTACCATCGTTTGTGATTTTTGTTCCTAAGTACGAATAGTTTTGGCATCTTTTTATACATGGTCCATCTTCTAGCAAAAGGTCTAGCTGCACACCCCCAATACACATTATGTACTCAGTTTTATTTATATTTACTTCTAAGTCCCACATTTTATATTCTTCTATTAGCTTTCTTGTCATATACTCTAGAATACTCTAGATCGTCGTACTCATGCGCCACCACTATCTGGTCATCTGCGAAGCATAGGGTATACAGTGTGATCTCGTTTAGTAAGTTACCCATTGTAGTGCATTTTCTTTTCCAGGGTTTAGATGCTTGTTCCAGGAATATTTTAAATAATGTGGGTAAAACACCCTTGTTCAAGTCCTTTATCTGTTTTAAAACCTTTTGAAGTTTGTATTCCGATTTTAATCTGTGCCCTGTTTTCCTCGTAAAAGTTTTTTACGGCTTTTATAAGGGTTGTGCTAATATTTGTTTGTTCGAGAGCCTTCCATAACTGGTATTGGGGTACATTGTCATAGGCTTTTTTAAGGTCCACGTATAAAAGGTGCACTTTCTGGGTGAATGCAAGCTTCTTTTTTATCAGTTTGCTGACGCAAAATAGGTGGTTTGTGGTGGATCTTTCCGCTCGGAATCCCGCCTGTTCTTCGGCTTCCATGTACCGATATTCCAGTTCAATCATTTCCTTTATGATCTTCCCATAAGCTCGCCTTAGGGTACTAGTAAAGGCAATGCGTCTGTAATTATCGCAGTCATCCCGCTTTCCCTTCTTGTGGATGGTTGATATTAATGATGTTCTCCATTCTTTGGGTACTGTCATTCCATTTATATTTCTTTGAAATAGATTTGTGAGATGTTAGTAAAGCTTGTGTGTTCCATTTTTTATTAGTTCCGCAACTATGTTTCCAGGACCTGATGTCTTTCTATTTTTTAGGGCTTTGCAAATTATTGTCACTTCGTTTGTGGTTATTCTAATAGGTTATGCTAGTATTTGAAACTTTTGACCTTGTTGTTCCAAAAAACTTTGAGTTCGAGAAGGTTCTGTATTATGCTATTGTTCAATGCCTGAAATATATTAAAAGTTTTTATAAACCTGTTACAAAAAAATTATTACCGCTGTAGTTTAAATAATTAAGTTGTAACCTATAATATTTTTTGTTTTATTTACTGTTTATTATATGTTAAATAACGCCAATTATGACAAGAATTATGGGGACCAAATAACGAAAAGGAAGAATTAAATACACTGAATCATGTTCTCATAATAAATAAAGAAACTGACGAACGTGACCACCGCTTGCAATAATGCATTCTTACATTCTCCTTTCCATTCAAGCACGGACACATAATATAATATACCAGGTGTATGACGAATTATCTCACATGAGTCCACTATACGATTTCTTAGATGATTAATGTACTCAATTGATGTAGAGTAAACTAACGTTTTTAAATGTCCCTATAAAAAAAAAGAAATATGAAAGTCCTCAATAATACTTGCAGAAACGTTAATTAAAATTGATGCTGATGGTAAACTTCTATTACAGCATGAGGATTGTCTTAAGCCCATTGATGATTGTTATGAAAACTTTCAATCGCATTATGGGAAAAAAACCTTTACAATGGCAACTTGAAAATAAAATCATAATGTTCCGTAAGTATGATTATTGTTGTTGATATCTCCGGATTGAAAATAGATAAATTAACTTGCAGTTTTCGCTGACTTCTTAGACTTTTAATCATCCTTGTAGTCAGGTAAAATTGAATATACTATTATATTTACAATTATGGAAAAAACGCGCAATGTTTGTGAAGTTGTAAGACAGCGCCCCCTAGCGCCTAGTGTAAAACACATATTGCCGTAGCTTATAAGATGATGTATGGAGTGAGAAAAGCCCTTTTTAACAAAACTAAGTTTACTAAATTATGTTAAGCCAGACCGGAGTTATCAGCATTTATTGTGTGTGTGTTAAGTCAATGGCTCTGGTTGAAACCAAATGGACAAATAATGTTCAATCTTCCCCCACCACTTTATTTGAAAAGTGACGAACACGTTCTATAGGTGAATTTTATTAATAAATCTTCAAAATATACAAAAATGTTGTTTTTGGGATACCTTAACTAGGCGGCTTTGGAGGAAACTTCGTGATTCATATTTACCGTTACTGTTGCGCCCTCTAGCGGCAGTCTGAGAAACTTGAAAATAATTTCCAGCAATTTCTCATGACCACTTTACCTAATATATTTTTTTTCCGCAAGCCATACGACCAACACTTTCTGAGATACGACCGACAGCCATTCTTAGTGGGACATCCGGTACAATTACTGATCTTTTAAAATTCTTAAAACCGTTTGGTGACTTACGTCAAGTGTATTACCAATTTTTCTGGTACTTGACTCTGGATGAATAGTTATTTTCCTTCTTCTCTAGTTCAGGAGTTCTCACTTTCCAAGAATATCGGCATATTTTGCGAAACTACCCGTGTCTTGAAGGCGCTGATGATTATTTGAACATGTTTTGGAACAAGGAATTTGTCGACGAGGGTATTTATCCTCATAAATACGACACGCTTCCACTGCATTGCCATTAGCCATTTCCATATTTGTATATTGAGGCTCTGCAAACAATTAAATTTTAAATGTTCTGTTATTTTTAAGAAATTTCAATTCAGAATATTTAGAAACGTCTGTTAAATAAAAAATATTTAAACGCATCTAAAAGCTGTCAAAAGTCAATTACGTTTTATTAACTAAAACTTAGTTTGTTTTAAAGTGTTAATGTTCACAGCCATCTTAATTAATAAAAGACAAATCTTCAAATTAACTAAGGGAAGTTTTTTACTGAATGACTAATTATTATTTAAACTAAAGCGGTAATAAATATTTCTTAGCAGGTTTATAAAGACTTTTAAATATATTTCAGGCATTGAACAAAAGATAGAAAAAGCAAATAAGTCATACAGTACTTTAAAATTTTAAGAAAAAGTAAATACTAGAAATGGTGGAGCGGCGTGCAACAAAACGTTATTTTATCTTTTCTGAAAAACAGCTAATCCTATCAAAAAAGAGAAAAAAACATTTTTTATGTATTTTTAGCTGTTCGAAAATTTAAAAAAAGCAGTAGCGTAATATCGATTCCTTCTAATAAACCAACATGCTTACCCGTACCTACGCCCATGGCAAAATGAAAAAGTTTTAAATAGTCCTAAAATGTATCACTTTAATCACTTTTTAGTTTTAGCAAATTTCAAAAAATTAATACTTAAAGGTTTTTAAAATATAAAATATATGCAGTATGTCCGCGGATGCGGTTAACAAGAGGACAAATGGACCAAAAATAGAAAGATACGAAAAAAAGTCATTCTTGATAAAAAAAAAACATTTGCTTGTCGAAAAAATAGGAATTACGATGAGAAAATAGATAAAATTAAACATTTTTGCAAGTCCGCATTTTACTACTTTTACTTGATTATTACCTTTACATTACTAGGCATTTATAAAAATAAATTTACAATGGACGAAACATAATACACAATAGTCATATCTTAAAAACCCCTCCCCCATATTTAAAACACTTTTCTAACTGCTTCCTACTGCGATCAAAACTGGCTTGAATCTCTTCAACTGATAATGATTCCACTGCTCGCCTAATTCTTAGTTTTAAAATTTCGACATTACTATCCATTGGTTGCGCAAAAGTAAGCTGCTTTATACGGCCCCAAAGGAAAGAATCGGCTAATGTCAGATCGGGGCTTCTTGGGGGCCATAAAACTGGCCCATTTCTTCCTATCCATCTCACACCGAATTTTCTGTTCAGCCATTCTCTGACCTCTCCAGCGTAATGTGCAGGGCATTCATCGTGTTGAAAATACATTGCGTTGCGATAATCCAGGGGCACCTCTTCAAGATGATCGCAAAAGAATGTATCTAGTAATTGCAAATAGCTCGCTCTGTTACAAGTACCTTCAAAATAAGGCCCAATGATACCGTAATATGAAATAGCACACCACACATTGACTTTTTTAAAGTACTGACGTCTTGCGGGAATTCTAAATTCAGGATTCTCTTTACTCCAATAGAATGGAAAACATTATAAGCTTGTGAAAATTTCTATTGACGTTACAAATCTCATTTCTAACCCATAAACAAAAATCTAGCCTTTTAGCTTCATCACCAGCCTCCAAGGTTTGGTTGAAATGAGGCTTGTAAGGGTAAAGTTTATTATGTTTTAAAACTTTTTGAATAGTAGATTTTTGTACCACCTCTAAATGCTTCGCCCAGGAAAGCAATGGATTTTCATTTACATATTGCAATATCAAAACTGTACAGGCATATTCCTCATTATATTGCTTCTTCTCTTTTTTAATGTCAATAACTGATCCTGTTCTTTGAATTTTTTTCACCAGTTTGTGTACCCCAACTTTCGAAACGTACACGCCAGGAAATTTGCGTTGGAATTCCTCCACTACGTAGCGATAAGAGCACTGACCATTTCTATAGCATTGCGCTATAAAAACTCTTTGTTCTACGGTCAGCATTTTCGAGAATATTTATCTTGACACTCACACTAATAACTACAACAACAGGTAATAATGTACAGGTATAAAAGTCCTAATATGAAAGTAGCAAAATGCGGACTTGCAAAAATGTTTAATTTTTTTATTAATTTTATAAACTCAAATTCCCTTCAGTAAGTTCGGAATCAGGGCTAGAACTAAATTTGGAGCAAGTTTTTTCTTTATCATTTCACGTTAAAATTCCAAAAAATGACTGTTTTGTCTTGTTTGATTTTATGTTTTTGCATTTTTAAGACGCCCTGGATAATAAGAATCAATTTTCTCATCGTAATTCCAATTTTTTCGACAAGCCAATTTTTTTTATCAAGAATTACTTTTTATCGTATCTTTCAATTTTTGGTCCATTTGTCCTCCTGTTAACCGAATCCGCGGATATACTGTATAATATGTATTTATAATATATAAATATACTTGTTACGAAATATTAATTTCATCTTCTTAGGTGCAATGACTGCAGGGTATTCAACCAAAACCACACCTTCTCGTTTGTTTTACCTTGATTATAACAGCACTAATTATTATTATTTGAACATTTATTTATTTTTATTATTATATTATATATTACATTTTTTACAACTTTTGTTTTCTTTAGATCAATCCGTTAAGCAATTTCTGACGTAGGCATCGATATTAACGGCAGCACTTAAACAGTTAGCAAAATAATCTATGACTAGCAAAGATGAAATAAAACATTCATATTATAGAATACAATGCCGACATTGGAATTACCTAAGCGATATGTACATTTTATTATAAACTAATTAATTAAAGTTTTTCTAGTTCGATACAAATTGTATAAAATTAAAAACCTATTTAAAAAGCAATTTAAACTTTTGGTTATCAAAAAAAAATCTGTCAGTTTCTATATTAAAAGTAGGTATTTTAGAATAAAATAGTTTGTCTTGGTACATTAAAAACTGTGGCAAAAATACAAGATATGAGCAAAAATGTAATATGTTAGTATTATGCAAAAGAAGGGTATAACATAATACACAGAGCATTAATTATCATTAACGAAGTTCATATTCGATAACCCTATTTACATTTTGGTCTAGTTAGCCTTAATATAATTAAAAAGGTTTTAAACAATATTTAACCACACCTACTATACTAAAAATAAGCTTTGGTTTAAGGTAGTTTGTACAAAAGTCGTTTTCTTAAAAATATATAATATCGTTACATACTTACATTAAATTTGCAATATTAGATACGTTCTATTAGGTATTATTAAAATATAATTAATATATAGAATTTAAGTGTTATATTGTAATGTAGGCAAAACTGGCTGGAAATCATATTGAAAAGTATTTTAATGCAGGACTTGATTTTTCTTTAATGATCAAAACGCATGTGGAAAATTCATTAAAACAAAACGTCAGAATTATTTTATAGTCCATTGAAGAAAATGCTTAGCTGCTATTATAAAAATATACAAGTGTGCAAAAAGGATAGATATATGATTCTAAACTCCCACTAATGGTTTTCATTTCGCAATATAAGTACATCAAACTTTTTAAAAATATTAATTATAAAAGATTTTGCTTTTGGTTGACATTTGGTATATTTTCTGCATGATCAGTAAAAAAGAATCATTACTCTATTACATGATGACATGAAAGAGGTAAAATATTTAACAAAACTTAATAGTAATTATTAATAACAATAAATACTAATTTACAAAAATACAAAAAAGCTAATTCAACTACTGATTTAAATCAGTCTCATCTTGATCCTCTTCGTCGTGTTGATATCGTACTTGTTGTGAGGTTGATGTGATGATTCTGGTTTGATCATCTTGGTTTGTCATTATGGGCTGAAGGGGCTGAACACTGCAATTAAAAACTATTATATTGTTACTATAACGAATTATTAATTTAGCACATAAAAAGATGTCCAAATTTCACGTGGTAATTTAAACAAAACAGATTATTTCAAGTTGCAACACATAAATCTGGTTTTATTACCTATGTTATTCATATTACAAAGGCCTATATCTTAAATACGATGGATATATTTTGATTTCGTAAAAAGTCGTCACTGGGTAAGACCACTTTGCATTTATATATTATATTATATACATTAATGTGCAATGTGAACTGGGATGATCTAACGCATTATGATAACGTAAATGAAGCTGTAGAAAAATTTTATGAAATAATTTATGAAATTTCTGATGTGTACCAAAAGCAAAACCTCTTGTCAAAATATTTCCTCCGTGGTTTACGGAAGTAATAAAGTTGGATATTAAAGCTAAAGAAAGAAATCGTAAATTATACAGAAAAACAAAAATACCCCAATGTCTGCAAGACTACAACTTTCTAAGATCAAAAATATAAAAAAAGCATTCGACAAGCTTACAAGAAATATATTATAAAAGTCGAGACTAATAAACAAAATAATGCTTCTCAATTTTGGAACTTTATAAACTCTAAAAAACAATATAAAAGAGGCATACCTCGTGAAATGTATTAGGGAAACCAAAAAATCATGGGAAACAAACAAATTGTCGAGGAGGTTGCTAGTCATTTCAAGTCAGTCTTACACAAACTATTTCTGAGTGTATAAATTTAGAGAAGAACTTGTTAGCTTTAACCGAGGTCTCACACGATATACGAACACAATATCGTATCAGCAATTGAAGCCTTTAAAAAATAAGAAATCATTAGCTGGTGATTCGATCTCAAGTTATATATTGTTCAATATGACCATTAAAAATAAGATTTTTTCCGAAAAATTTAAGATATCTCAAGTTGTTCCAATTTATAAAAGCGGAAGTCGCACTTAAATTCAAAATTACCGATCTATCGCAATTTCATCTAATGTATCTAAAATTTTTAAAACAATTATGTACAGTGTGTGTATAAAGTCTGGAAACGGCTTAATAACATCACAATTTATTGGTAGATTTAAACCAAATCTGGTACAGTTGTGTAAGAGGATCTGACGCACCGAATGACGATATTGGCGTTGTTGCCATATTTTTAGTTTGTCTGGAATTCGAACGAATTTTATATTTTTAAATGTAACACCCTGTATATTTTTTCATTTATAGTTTTTACTTTAAATTTGTTACACTTTTGGTATATCATACTTTGTTCCTAATATCAGTAGTTTTCGAAATAACAACGTGTTTTGAAAATATCAACAAATTGTGTTTTATTTATTAATAAATAAAATACCAGTTTAGTTTTGATGTAAAGTCATTAAAGCTGTAATTTTTACATGCAAAAATGTCTTCAACTGGAAGTGAAAGAATTACAATTCTTATGATGAGAGGATATGGCGATAGGGTCAGGTCTTACGAAGAGGTTAAAAATCTATTGAATGACGCATTTCCAAACCGAAATCCAATTTCAAACGCCACTGTTCTAAAAACTGTCCGACGGTTCGAAGAAACTGGAAATTGTAGAGATAGGCGACGATCAGGACGACCAGCAGTAGTAGATGAAGAGAAAAGTTTAGAAACTTTACAACATGTTGTTTAAACCCCTGCTTCTTCATTAAGAAAAATTTCTCAAGTAAGTGATGTCTCCTTCAAATCCGTCCATAATGTTTTAATAAAACATAAATATCGCCCTTTCAAGAGTTATCAGAAGATGATTATGAGCGAAGAATTGAATTTGGTAATATTATGATGTCAAGGTTTGACCAAAATAACCGGTTTTTCAAATTTATAGTATTCTCGGACGAAGTAACATGTAGGTATGTTAAATGGTAAAGTCAATAGAAACAACTGTATGTTTTGGGCAAATGAAAATCCCCACTGGATGAGAGAAGGTCATACACAACGCCCTGGAAAATTGAATGTGTGGACTGGGCTTCTGGGTAACCACAAGATCGGTCCATTTTTTATTGATGGAAATTATAGATCACGAACTTTACCTTGAGCTCTTGGAAACGCAAATAGTGCCTACTATACGAAATGTGATGGGTCCAAATTATGCAAGTACATTCTTCCAACAGGACGGAGCTCCTCCCCATTTTGATCGAAACGTGCGCGAATTTTTGAACAACACTTTTCCGAATGGGTGGATCGGTAGAAGGGCTACAATCGAGTGGCCACCTAGGTCCCCTGATTTGTCGCCTAACGACTATTTTTTATGGGGACACTTGAAGACCAGAGTTTATACCACAAAACCTTAAGATTTGGCCGATTTTCAGCGTCGAATTTTCGACTTATTTGAATTAATAACGCCAGAAATGATTTACAACACAATTGAAAAATTTTATTTTTAATTAGCACACTGTTAAGCCGTACAGGGATAACCGTTTGAACATTTAATATAAAAAATATATTTTTTCTAAATTGTACTCGTTATTTCGAAAACTACTGATATTAGGAACAAAGTATGTTATACCAAAAGTGTAACAAATTTAAAGGAAAAACTATAAATGAAAAAATATACAGGGTGTTATATTTAAAAATATAAAATTCGTTCGAATTCCAGACAAATAAAAAAGCTGGCAACAACGCCAATATCGTCATTCGGTGCGTCAGATCCTCTTACACAACTGTACCAGATTTGGATTAAATCGGCCAATAAATTGTGATGTTATTAAGCCGTTTCCAGACTTTATACACACACTGTATAATAGAATAACCGCACACGTAGAAATACAGCTATCAGAATTTCAGTACGACTAAACGACTTCGTAAAAAAACGATCCACCGTAGGAAATCTAGTGAACTTGGTGGGCTACTCGACGAATGCATTAGCAAGGGGTAGCCAACTGGATGTCATTCACACTGACTTTGCGAAGGCGTTTGTTGTAATGTAAAGTTGGTTTTTAATATGACCCCATAAAAAGAAATCAAGTGGGGTTAGGTCTGGCAAACGGGGTGGCCATTGTACTGGCTCATGGGTGGCAATGACCCTATCCCCAAATCTCTTCTCTAAATAATTTCTTACTATATGAGCATTATGGGGTGGAGCCCCATCTTGCTAAAAATACATTTGCTGTGTTACCGTTAGGATTAGGTCGTTCAAATACTCTTCAGATTCGTTTTCTAAGAATCCCAAATATCTCTCATCGGTTAAACGTCCTTCAAAAAGTAGCGGTCCAATTATTTTATTGCCAATTATTGCAGCTCAAACATTGATTCCAAATTGCTCTCGGAAATTTCCCTGAATCATCAAATGTTAGTTTTCCAACGACCAATATCTTGTATTTTGTCTGTTGAACATTCTATTATCGGTAAACCTGGACTCATCCGAGTTGGAGGCATTTAAGTGGGGAAAGACTTATTAGTCCAAGTTTAATGTGAGTAGGAGGCAAAAGGACATTTTTTGGTTCTGCAAGGGGCACATACTTAACATTTTGAGATCTCGGTTGAAATTCACTCCTATCCGGCTGTCCTACAAACCAAGAAAACAGCAATATTTTGTAAATCCTCCCTGAAATCCCACTAAAATTTCTATAACTTTTAGATCCCTAAATATCTGCCATTTGTACCTACCGGCTGTAGTTTACTTTATCTAAAAGCATGCGTATGTTTTCATAGGTTACTTTCATTGTCACTGAATAGGCGACTGGTATAGATGGTTTTAAATTTCCATTATGTAATAACACAGCTATATTTCGATGAGTCTATGAGCAAGCGCCACTCACAAGGACAATGCTCGATATTGAGTTCCTGCACAGACACCGACCATCGGTAGAGACCGACCATTAACGATAGTGTATAGTCTGCTCGCCAGTGGGTTTCAAGGTATATGTCACTACATCAATATTACACAGCATATACCTTTACTTACTTCGTCATCACCAGTAGGGTTTCAAAAAAATAATTTAAAATAATTGGTACCGTGTAAAATTTTTTGACAAAATTACAGTGGTCGTAATACCATTGGTGCAGGTAAGTTTATTTTACTTTTCTCAACATTATCTAATGAAATATAGGTGATACTTAAAGTTACCCTTTAAATGAACCGTTCTACGCATTATGCTTTCTTGTAAACAAGGTGGTCGGTCTCTCCCGGATCATTGGAATAGTCCGGCTTCATTTATTAGGATGAGACCGACCAATCTAGAAAAAAAAACATTATATAACAATTTGGTATGTTTACTAGTGGTTGCACCATTATTGCTGCCTTTTACTTCTTTTTTGACTGAGCAGATGCATGTAACCGAGACGCGTTGGGTTTAATTAATAAACATTTTGTAAAAAAATATAGAACCTTTTCCTTCTGCCCAAATATGATTTATGTTAGCTAGTATTTAATTAAACGTATAACGTACAATATTTAATTAAACACGAGAAAAATTGGAGTGCTTATTCGTTAAAAATGCAATTGAGTGTGTGAAAAACGGTACAATGGTAACAAATGAAGCGGCCCGAATTTTGGAATTCCTAAATCAACCTTAAAAGATCGAATAAGAAAATCTGATACAACAACAACCAGAATTGGACCATCATCATGTTTGGGAGATGACGCAGAATTAAAACTAGTCAGGCACATTAAGAAACTACAACAATATGGATTTTGTCCTGATCGAGAATCGGTCAGAATATGGGTATTTAAAATTGCTGAACAAATGCAAATAAAACACAAGTTTAATAAGGAAATCAGCAAAGCTGGCTACGATTGACTTTATTCTTTTTTACGGCGTCATCCAGATATATCGGTAAGAGAAGCATAGGGAATTTCTATAAATCGTGCTACTGGAATGAATCATGAGACAGTAAAACATTATTTTCAGCTATAAGGAAATGTTCTTATCGATAATGAACTTTACAATAAACCTTCAAACGTTTTTAATATGGATGAAAGTGGTTTACAGCTAAACAATAAACCAACGCAAGTATTAGCTGCAAGGGCTCCAAAAATGTCTCATCGTTAACATAAGGGAACAAGGGTGAAACCATCTCTGTGATTGCGTGCTGTAATGCAGAGGGTATGTTTCAAAGGTAGAAACAAGAAGGATGAGTATCTCGATGGAATGCCACCCGGATCGCAGATATCTATGTCTAAGAAATCCACTTATGTAAATGCTTCTGTTTCTAAAGACTGGTTAAAATCACATTTTTTACTCCGCAAACCTGCTGGAATGGTTTTAGTTTTAGTTGCAGTTGATGGTCATACTTCACACACCAACTTTGTTGAAGTGCTTGAATTTTGTGAAGAGAACAATATCGTTCTTCTTTGTCTGCCGAGTCACACAACTCACTATCTCCAGCCGCTTGACCGCTCATTTTTTAAATCACTAACTAGGTTGCAATTTGGAAAACTTTTAGGCAGTGCATGGGGTGAATCTGCAACCGTGGAAAATGAAATGCCGGTTTTTAGAGTCACAGGCATTGCTCCCTTCAATCCTGCTGCCATTCCAGATTACGCCTATGTGTCCATTCTCCAACTTGATTTGACAGCTACATCACAGCTCAACTGAAATACACCTTCAAGAACTACCCCAGTTGCCACAACGGCTCGTAGCCTTTCACCTCAGCCAGGTTGTTCCCACCATGCAGATGTGTTGACAGACGACATTACACCAGGAAAATTGCTAGACGATATTTCACCGGTTCTAAAAACCAGTGCAGCGGTAACGATCAGAAAACGCGGAAGGCAGCTTGCAACTATTCTAAACATGTCGGAAAAAATTAACTTGCAGAAGGAAAAAGATAGATAAAAAAAAGCAAAAGAATATGCCAAAGAAAAAATTAAAATAACTAAAAAGGCTCCATTACAAGATTCCTCAGATTCGGGGGATGAATGCACGATTTTTCAAGAAAGTGACGAATCAGTAGATAATTGGGACGAAAATGATTGCGCAGGATGCGGTGAAAATTATTTCCAAACTATAAAGTGGGTAAAATTTATTAGGTTAGCAGCAATTGGTTCCATAATGGATGCTCCAAGTATGAAATATTTTGTGATTTATGTGGAAAGTTAAACAGGATAAACACTTAAATATTAAATCCCACTATGGTTACGTTTTATGTAGTTTCAAATTATTCGATTTTTTTAGTCAGTCTATCCCGTAATTGGTGGGCGGTCCAACCCGGATAAAGATATTAATAAATATCCTAAATTCGTTATAATTTTAAAAGCAAAATTTAAGAAAACGAAGGTGGCTGCAAATTTTTCTCAAAAAGTGGTCGAACTCTCCCTGACTTACCCTTACAGTACACACACCTGAACTAATTTTCCATATTGTAAAATGCAGAAAACATTTTTCTATAAATTGTAACTTTTATTTCTTTGGCTAGTAAGTTCCACGCCTTAAGACGGGAACCAAGAAGTTCTGACTGTTGCTTTGACAACCCCAAATCACGTACTAAATCATTTAACTCCCTATAAACAATCAAAAAAAAATTTAAATAACATCTTGTATTACTTAAAAACGATTGAAGTTATCGAATTAGGGTAAATGACAAAAAAACTCTTAAAATTTAGAGTACCCACTTTCAACTGTTCCTACTTTGGAAGTCCCTGCAATGAATTTATGTTTATGAAGCGTCGTGACGCCCAGGGCGCCGAAGGGGCCGCATTGATAATATCTTAAAAAAATGTAAGTGATCCTCGCCAACGACGACTTTTTACGAAATCAAAATACATCTATTCGATTTCGAGATATTGACTCTCACAGTTTTAGGTGAAAACCCATGTATATTAATCGTGATATATAAGTATATTTAAGAAATATTCTTCAATTGTGGTATGAAAAGCAAATATTTACTATCACAACATATAATACTCACTTACTTAGCCATTTGACGATTCAAATGGTCGGGATTCTGAATTTGTCTATGGTATTGCGATTGGTATACCGTCGCTGTGGGAATACTGTGCGGCAATTGGTATTGATCGGAAGGAAGTTCAATATCCTGGGGGATATTGTGAGTGTAATAGAGAGTTTGTGGAGCTAAAAAATAAAAAGTATACATTAATTAATAATAAAACTGAAAATAAAGTCAATAATTATTATAATATTGATACCTGCCCGTATTGAATTAAATTGATGTAAATTTGATTTTACTAAAAAGCCTTATTTGGAAACGTATCAAAAATGTTTAATTTAAAAAACAAATTCAGTGTAAATTTCAAACAACCTTTACTGATGTACAGGGCACACTTTTAAAAGCAAATTTCTCGTCCCTAATTATACATTTTTGTACTTTATTTGCAGATTTTAAAAATATAATCCTGGGAAATATAAAACAAAAAATAACCCTACCGAATTCTCAGAAATTTTAATTTATTGCAATAATGGTGGTATTGGAATAAAAGTTTACATCTTAATCCCGATTTCCGATTTTTTTGAGATTTTTTTATTTCGCAAACAAAACAAGACTTAACAATATTATTTATTATTATTTATATTACTATTATTGGTTAAATGACATCTTCGTGTAAATTTTGAATCAATAATCAGTTACTCGAATGCTGTTTCTGTTGACTCTACTAGGTGTCACCATAATATTGTGAAGCAAAACTAAGATCAAATTCTTGACATGATGGCGAGGGAGCTTTTTTTTAATCAGTAATGATTTTGGTTTATTGCGCTTCTCTCAAAACCTTAATAAAAGTTTAATAACAATAAATATTAAAATAAAATACAATTTGAGGTTGTTTAGGTTATTTCAGTATTTTTTTTTATGTCTATAGATTTTAAAAGTACAATTTTTATAACAGCTTTTGCAATAAGTATTAGTTTCCGTTTCCTAATTAAGTGCCATTCGCAAAGTGTCTAAATTGAAACATTTTCTCCGTAAAACGTTGTTTATTGGACTCTATTATTGATACAATAAAACGTATTCCACGTTTACCAATATTTCATCGTCTGATGTTATCTCCCCTGTGTGTTTACACAGCACTTAAATTTTATCTAAAAATTGTATATAACCTTTCGACAGAAATTATAAATATGATTTTAATATTGTGTTTGGGATCTTGGCACGTAGACACATATTTTATTTTAAACTATTTTCCTGGAAAATAATAGTCAGCATCAATTCCGAAAATATAATTCTCTGTCTTGTTCTCATTTCAACCCCCTAAAGTATTTCATTTTAGAGCAAGTAAAATTATGTGCAGAATAATATACATACATATTATGTATAATGTATTCAAATAGTTTAAATTTATATTGTAATTGACAAGGTTTTCTACATTTTTTTATTTTTTGTTGAGAAAAGAGATAGAGGGTTTTACTAAGCACTTTTTTTATTGGGTGATTCCCTGTTGAAAAGCTTGTATAAACTTATATCCTAAAATGCTTAGTTTTCGATATGCATGTTGCATTTTTATTTTTTTCGGATTTTACCAGAAAACTCGAGAATCGTCCGAGATATTACACCAATATTTGGATTTGGTATAATAATATACTAGTACCTATAACATAAAACACATACTTTGACCTAACTAAGCTTTTTTTTCTTAAACCAGTAGCTTGGGTACGGCTACGCCTCGATACAATTTTAGACAAAAAGTTTCTGATTATCATTCAATTCTAAATTTATATTTCTCTTTAAACTTACCCGTTTGGAAGAAAATAAGATAATAATAATTAATAAACAACCTTGGATTAAAAGAAATAAAAAGTAGTTTTAATCAATTAGTTCGGACCACCTTCGTGGGAGTATTAGAATCCGAAATTCTTGTATTAGTTTGCCGACAATGTACATATCATATTTTACAATTTAAAAATCCGAAAAAAATTGACATGCGTGTGAATAAATAAATGATTTATCATAAAACTGTTCATGTAAATATTAGAATAGTAGACAAAAACGAAATTTATGCGTGGTGTCCAAAAAAGTTTGCCTGCGGCGCTATCTTTAGACCCTCGGCACTCCTTAACCCCCCCCCCCCCCCCCCCCTCACCACTAAATTAATTTCTGGGATCCGCGCATTCGAATCAACGATGCAACCCTTTTTTGATATCTGCAAATCGTTCTTTAAATAAAATCAGATAGGCTATGTTTTTCGTTGCTAAGAAAACCATTTTTTTATGAATGCTCACATTATCTTCTTGGAATTTTGCTTTTTACCTTTTTTCAAAAATAACATTTATTAGTGATAAAACTGTATCTGGCAGTCAGTAAACCAGTAAACATAATATCACCAAGGGAAGGCCTGTGTTAGAACCCCGGAAATTAGGAAGGCTGCTCTACAACAGATCCAAGAGAATCCCTAAGACGAAAAATTGGCAATGCACTAATTATATTATCTGCTGTGTCAAAATTTTTAAGAGATTCTTTGTTGAGTCCCTACCACGTTCAGGTTCAGGTTCTTCTTCCACTGCGCATGGAATTTTGTAGAATTGCAGAAAATCCTCAGTTTGAAGCACACATTCTCTTTACGTATGAAGCAAGTTTCTCCAAAAACGCAGTAAGAAATTTCCATAATAAACATATATGGGCCGGAGAAAACCCTAATGCGCTCATTAAAAGATATATTTTCTACTGGGACGCCTTGACGGGATTCCTTACCGCAATTTTCTGTCAACATAATTTGCCGATACCTAAGTATTAGTTGAAAATATATTCCAGCATATTGGCTCTTGAGTATTTAAAAACAGTTTATTAAGATCGCTGGATTGGAGGACCACAATTATGGTCACCTAGATCACCTGATATGAATAGCTTAGACTATTATTTTGGGGGCATCCTAATACTTTAGGTTATTCTACCCCAGTTAATACATTAGAGGAACTAAGAAATAGAATAATTAAGAAATTTGAAACCATACGTAATATCTCCGGAATTTTTCAAAAATTTCGTGGGTCGATGATGAGAAGAGTAGACGGAATGCGGTAATTTTAAACATTTTGGTAAATATGGTTTGATTATTAGTTAAAGCTTATGGTATCTTAGTTTTAAAAAGCAAAAATGGTTTACAATACACAATAATTGGTTTTATTAACGCAATTAATATTTTAATTATTTCTTCGGTAAGTTTTAGGAGAAATATAGAAGAGACCTTAATTTATTTAGAATTGAATGGTAATCAATAACCAAGTAATTAATCCGGAAATATCAGTGGCGTAATATATTTTTCGGTTAAAATTGCATATTTAGGTCAAAATGTGTGTTATTATGTCTTACTAGTCTATACCAAAATTTCTTGTAATATCTTAAAAAAATTTAAAACCTATTATAGTCTATCTTTAAATGATACGAGGTAATAAATCAATCAAAACCGTCTTCTCCATGGGCGTGCAAAATTTTTCGGTATGTTTAGATTTAAATAGGAGTGGATTATTAAATTTGTGCAGAATTAATACAAGTATCGACATTAAATTCAAGTTTTTTCTTGTAGCCGTACCATTTACCTGAAATTTTAGAAATCAATTTTATCAAAACTAATTAGAGTCTAGGTACTTATTCTATTTCTACTTTAATAATTTTATTCCTTTTTTTTTTGTACCTAATCCTGGTTACCTGTTTGCTAATTATGTGATTATTCTGCCTTTATGAGTGCCTCTATTGGAATGATACACCTATTTATATCTATACATACCTACCTTGAGTGTTTGTTTCTCAGTGAAACTAGTCAAAGTGTGAAGTGTCAGTGTTTTTTTAATTAAATATGGAGAATTTTCAACAATTGCCTAAACGCCCTAGAGTCGGTCCATGTACAGCAAATGAAAAGAAATTAATTCTTAACTGTTACGATTCTATTAAAAGTAAGAATGCGGATTTCAGTATCGACAATGCACTACAATTTACAGCAGATATGCTTAACGTTGGGAAAACAACAATATATAAACTTTTAAAAGAAGAAAAAAGTGTTGGCACCAAACCTCCAAAAACGACAATTAAGATAAAAGATGCAATAATTGTATTGGATAATGCAAGTTGTCACTCTAGGCTGACGGAAAAATTACCACAAGTGCGTGGCGTAAAAGTGAAATAACAGAATGGCTAAGTTTAAGACAAATATAATTTCCATTAGATTTCCTAAAAACGGGACTATTGGTACTAGCCAATTTACATAAAAATGCATTCAAAAAATATTACAATTACCACTGCGAATTAAGCCCAATCGAACTTAAATGGGCCCAAATAATAACAGATGTCGTGAGAAAAAACACTACTTATAGAATGGTGGATTTAAAATGATAGCTTCATCAAAGAGTAAAGACTAAAGAGTAAATCAATGCGGAAAAGTGGTGAAAGTGTTTCGATCATAATATGATAGAAGAAGAAGCCAAAATGTGGCAGGTAGATATAATAATCGAGGAAATGGTTAAACCGCTTATTATAAACGATGTTATTAAAAGTTCATCTTCCGAATCGGACTATGATGAAGCCATAACGACAAAGCATTATTCGATTTTTGAAAATGGTTTGTTTGTAAGATTCTATATTATATCTTGTTTTTGTAATTATATTATGTAAAATAGTACCACCCATTGTTATTTATTAGTTAATACGGGTTTTTAAATGTTTTCATATGTTATACCGGGTGTTGCATCGTCGAGCGGGACATAGGAAATCCCATGTAATTTTAAATGGGGTCAATTATTGGCTTCCCTAATTATTTTAGAGAAAAATTCTATTTAGGTTTATTAAAGAGCACTAAAACCCACATTCAAAAGAATAACTTTAGATATTTTTGATGAGCCCGTTTACGGGTTATCGCCGATTTCTTTTTAACTATTTCTCCTTTTTATGGCCCCATATTTGCGGGCACCAGTCAAGGTAAAAGATGACTGTCAAATAAAGTTGTCATTTTGAGGAATATTTGAACATCTTCTTAAATCCTAAAGTTCTAACAATTTAATAGTACCTACCTATTAATTAGTAAAATATTGAAACATGTAAAATGTCATAATTTACCTTGTAATTGGATACTTTATTTTAGTTTTATTCAGATTAATTTGTACTCATAAATACACCTTTAATATTTTCGATGTACGAGTTTTTATAACAATAAAGCACACATTTCAAAATGACAACTTTATTTGACAAGTCATCTTTTACCTTGACTGGTGCCCGCAAATACGGGGCCATAAAAAGGAGAAATAGTTAAAAAAAAATCGGCGATAACTCGTAAACGGGCTCATCAAAAATATCTAAAGTTATTCTTTTGAATGTGGATTTTAGTGCTCTTTAATAAACCTAAATAGAATTTTTCTCTAAAATAATTAGGGAAGCCAATAATTGACCCCATTTAAAATTACATGGGATTTCCTATGTCCCGCTCGACGATGCAACACCCGGTATATACCTACGAATATAATATAATACAATTTTAGGAGAATAGGCATGTTTAGAATTTTTAATTTAAAAACTTCCCCAATACAAAAAAGTTAATCTTAACCCATATTTTTCCCGTCCGATTTTTGTTTTCATCGTGAGTGTAGTTGTTAAGTTTTACTAAGTTAAATTAGTAGAATCGACTTACATATTCGTTGTTGAAGCCCAGATACAGTTGCTCCATTGTGAGCAGATGAAGTATTTTTTGGCCTCCTCTTCCTGGTTTGTATGCCCTCTTTTTTCATACTTATTGGACGGTTTACCTAGAAAAACAGATAATCATGATGTTTAGAAAGCAAATCTATTTGTAAAACACATTGGTATTTTTTAGTCATCTTAATTGTTGCACAGAAAATATAGCACGCAAGCTAGCCGACAATAATATTAGTTTTCGAGCTCGATACTTAAAAACCATTTTTGATGGACATATTCGATCCTCCGAATTGGCTGCAATATTTCTATAAGGGGGACCACGGATTCACGACGTTACTATTTTTATAGCATTTTAGTTTAACATTTTGGGATAGTGTTACGTCAGTAAAAAGAATCTCTCTAGAAATTAAGGAGAATATTTAAAAAAAAATCGGATTTCTCTGTCGAAATTTTAATTATTTGTTTTCTTATTCAATGTATTCATTGCAACCTATAATCGTCCTCTCATACAGGTACTGATTATTTAAAATCTGGTATCAATGAAATTTTTTAATATTTATCTTTTTACTACAACCTGTTGTTGATATCTCTACCATAGTACCCATGCACCTAGGCAAATGAAAACTGAATGAAAATTATCTTTGGCTAACGTAACAGATAAAAGAGATATCTTATATTTACCAGAGATTTTTTTGTGGTATTATTATGCCTTATATCTAAAAGATACAGCGATTTTGCATATTATCAACCCCAGTGGATAAACTGATATAACTCTATTATCATTTTAAGATACTTTATCACGAATATACAAATATGGAACATATCTTAGATATCAGCATACCATACAGACATCATGACGGGTTTTCCACAATTTAAGAGAAAATTATCTTTCATTTACATCGGTTATCATCAATATCGGGATTCTCATAGAAATTCTACTACCTTTTTACCACACCTACAAGTTCGTTTTTGGATATGTCAGGAACTTTCCGTAACAAGCTGGCAATGGTAAGTTGCAACAATAATGTGATAAATTCATTGTTATTTAATTATGATTTTATTTATAGAAGTATTACCTAAACTGTAATTTGTAAGTATTTCACCCAAAAATGTCCCTTAATTAATTGTCGAATCTGACATTTCTACAATAAAACGCCTGCTTTCTATCGCTGCTTTCAATCGATCATCCTAAAATTTTATACCATTGCAATAATTATCGTGCAAAATAATTAGCTACGATACGATCTAAATATATATTTTGATGTCTATGCAGGTAGGTTTATTTACGGTGATGTTATTAAGCTTTACTTTAGTTCAGGTTAGCTCAGGTTTTCGTGCATACTTCCCGAAAAGTGTCGGTACTTTTCATTGCACTACTAAAAATATGAGGCAGCTCAATTTGATTTAATAATAGTATATGAAAACCCATATATTACAAGAAATAGTAAATAAAAAAAAAATTGAAGGAAAACTGAACAAAATTTTTATCAGTTGTGTTGCAGTCAAAACATGATTTAACAGTTTATGCTTAAGTATAAAAACAAACTAAAGATAGATAAATTTGCCCTAGAATGCACAAATTAATACCATATCATAATAATTTACAAGTAACAGAGACATAAACGGATTTAATTGTTAGTACTTTGCATTTGTGTGTCTTATATTTTTCATAAGTATGTAATTACTTTTTGCGTCACCTGGTGGGATTACATGCTCAACTAAAATTATGGCGACGATGTACACAGTATAATGCCACTTAATCTCTTTATCTATCTACATTGCTATGAGTATTGCATATTTTGGTTAAACAAAGGGGACAAATGGGTATTAAAATGCAATAAATGTTAATGTCTATAAATAAGTTTGTGTTTTGAAAATTTTTTTAAGCCTGCTGTTGGTTAATACTAAAGAAAAAAATTCACACTTTTTAACGGATTAGAATAAACACTTCTCTGCGTTGGCAGAACTAGTACAAACTCTTGACAGTAATAAGCAGATTCGCAAAGAAGTTTTTAACTCAAAACCAATGGGCCTGATGCTCGCAAGACGTTAGTGAGAGCCTTGTTACGCTGATCAGATCAGGAAGATCTTTTATGCCGCTTTTCGATCTCAGGAACTTCATCCTAAAGTAGAGGTGTTCTCCAGATAAAGGAATTCGTAAATAGTGTCGTTCGAGGAACACTAAGCTGAACAATGTAAGGGTCGCCTGCAGTAGTTTCTATCACTCTGGATGAAATGAAGCGGGCACTATTGGTTGAAATGAACTATTAAAATGAATTATTCATTTCTGGAGTTAGGTTAAAAACGTGCAATATTCTAAATATATTCATAACTTAGAATCATTTATTCGGTATTATAATGTGCTAATGAGGTTCTTTGTAAGATGCCAAAACACCCCAGTAGAAACATATTATCGTACAAGTTATTCTATTTTCTGATTGGCTGTGCATAAACATGACTGCGATGGTAGTCACGATGACGGACTGCGATGGTAGTCACGATGACGGACTACGTGGGGTCGGTATGTTCGAAACGCCGTAATGAACATTAAAAGTTATTCTAATAAATTTTGTATTATAGTAGAATTGCAACATATAAAAACTTTTTGGTGTTTTTTCTTATGAATAACAATCCTTACATAATCTATGGGGAAATGCTCTTATTTATATTTTAAAAAGTATGACCAAAATTAAACTAATTTACCTCCTTATTTTGACAGAACCTATTTTATGTATTTTGACTTCCGGCTCAATGCCCTTTTTCGGCGTAAATGAGTCCCAGTCGGATTTCCGAATTAAGAGTTAGTTTTAGTATAAGAATAACACAACTAAGACTAGAATTTTAAATATTATATTTTTTTTGTTATTTTTCATAATCAATACAAAGTTTAGTATTTGTGTAGTAGCTAGATACTGACTCAAATCATACAGGTTCAAAAAATAATAAAATATTGCATAATTTTTGACTGGAAATCAAGTAAGCAATCATTGTAAGAGCATAACTGGCAACCTCGAAGTTCCAACTTATAGATTACGATCATTGATGAGATTATTTTTTTTATCGCAGGAGATGTTTGCCTAACCAGACAGATTGGGGATTATTAAAAACATAAACAGATGACTTACCCCATGGAGTTTATAATACAGCCCGCACGCGTTGCACACTGGCTCCCCTTGATTATTTCTTCGCCATAAAGTCGTATTGAGGGTTTTACAATTTGCGCAAGCGACTCCATTTCTTCTGTTCCCCGTCTGAAAAACGGTCTATGTTGAGAAAGCCAAGGGTGAAATGTTTTAATACTAAGGACAACACAATCACACTATTGCACCCAATGACTATTGAATACCGATTGAATACCAAATATCTATCTAGCCTTTTATTTAAAATCTTGGGGACTATTACACTAACTCATGTTTTACGACATTTTTATTTAAAAGCTCTGGATGATTAAGATCTCAACATAAAATAAGCCAAGATACGCTTTGTTGCATCGAATAATACAACATTACAAATTTAATTATACTTCTTATAGATCACTTAAGTTTGTTAAAACGTTTGTATGTTCTAATATACAGTCTATTCTATAATGCACTAAACCAAAAGTAATCAAAAGCTTCAGAAGGTATTAAGATGACCTGTATTTTACATAAAAAAAAGGTTCTATGATATGGGTTAACCTGAACTAAAACACTAACAAACCAATTAACCCAAACCATATAATCAAATGGATCAATATGCATTTTTAGTTATAATTGTAGCAATGGCAGAGATTGACTTATTTTCGGTGCTGTTTTATGTTTAAATTAAATTATTTTCACAATTGAAGAGAATATGCCAACCATTTTATTATTTGAAAGATAGTTACCGCAAGAGGTATCTTAATGTTAGCATGAACTATATTATTATCTGCAACAAATCCAATTTGCAGCTATTTTATTTTTGCTATTTTTTATAATAAACACTTTATGAAAAAGAAACACAGGTGATAGATCGGTTTATCTTTGGTAAATAAATCATTTATACTTATTGCTAACACAGTGACATCAAATTTGTCATTAAGTAATCCTTCTGCTTCATTTTTTTCACATCGATTTATTATAAACATATAATTGGTAATCTATTAACATTTACTGAAAACGAAAGAAATTCTCAAGTCGGTTTATAAATTCAATAAATTAAAGTTATTCATTGGAATTAATTAGTTCAATAACAATATTAATCCGATATTAATTTCTGATAAAATTGAAATTTTAGCTGTTTCTTTCTGTTGAAGTTCCACTCATATAAAGTCAATATATTTTGCAATTGTGTAAAATGCCACTAATAGTATTAGGGTTAATATTGACGGCTTGACAAAATTAGTGATGGGCTATTATGTTTGAATGCATTGACTGACGATATATTGATGAAATTCATAGTATGGGTGTTCCATTTCTTTACCCAGAGGATCTAAAAACCGTTTGCTAGAACTATTTATATGACCACATGCATAATATGTACTTCAGCAAGAGGCTTAAAACTCTTATCAGCTTGTTTAAATACGACCCATTTACCTTAAATACACAAATGATATCATCCAGCGAGGTATAACGGGGCAATTTATTTTTCGTTAATAAAAGTCATATACTTGCCCGCCTGTCAATATTGATCAAAATCGATATATCTTTTAAATGTACTTAATATTAAGGAAATTGTTCCATGTAGTGTTTATTTTTGATAGAATCTCGTTTTGAAACATGTTTAAAAATGAACAAAATGTAAATAGGAACATTTTTATTTGAAGTATGTACCAAGAACTAAATAAGGTTTTGATTACTTTTGGCTCCGCTTTATTTTGTTTATTTAAATTACTATCACCCACAATTTAAATGAAGTAAGTTGGTATTTTAGTAAATATTTCACCATCATTTTTACTACCAAATTTGTTGACATACTCGTGTTAAAATACATATTGATTTATAACTTTCAAAAAGTGTTGTATGTAATCAAAAATTATTAAATATTTACCAGTAAATTTTTTTTTATTGGTTAGATACAAGAATTTTTCGTAATGATTTAAAACCAGAAAACGACATAAAAGAACTAGAGCCAATGCAAACATTTGTATTGAAAACTGGCTTCAACCAACAAAAATACTCGCTTTGTAAATGACAACCTTAAAAAAACCGTTTCTAAAATAATTTAAATAGTCAGATAGTGATTCTTGTTCTTGTTTAAATCGTGTTTCAGTAAGTCTTCTCTTTTATTTTATGAAGAATAAACTTGGTGTCACATTTTAAATCAGTAAATATTTAATTTATGAAAATAATTCAATTTTTATACCGCCCAGCTGTAGACCGCTATTCTTTGAAGGTATATTAATGATCCACATATAACTGACTATTTCTTTCTCAAATTATATAAATCTTTAATCGCTTCTAAAATTGTGTTTTATTATTAAATTTTTACAAATCTTTCGACGGTTAAATGAAAATTTCATTATTGACAGAGTGATAAATATCCAGAACTGAAATAAAGGGTTGATGTCAAGAAGAACTCTTTTAATTATTAAATTATTGGCAGTGACCGAAATAAATTTATAGTGTTGTATACAGGGTGAGTCAGGAGGAATGAGCCTAACTCTAAGGGTGTAATCTATGCATCAAAATAATAAGAAAAAACTTAAATGTTGTTATCCAATATTCATTTGTTTTCAAGTTAGAGCGTTAAATAAAATAATGATATTGTTGAACCAAAATATCCAACATTAACATTGTTTTAAATAAATCATTGGTTTAGTAAATTTTCAAAAATACCGCCATTGACTTTCAAACATTTCCTGCTTCGTTTACGAAGGGCGCGCGTGGATCTTCTAATTGATTCGTGCCTTTCTTTAATATTGAGTACAGCATTTATAATGCGTCTAATTAATGCATCCCTAGTATCTACTTTTACTTTGTAAACCTCAGTTTTTAACCAACCCCATAAATTGTAGTCCAACAACGGCGTGAGGTCTGGCGATCTAGGAGGCCAACTAGTGGGACTACCGCGACCAATCCAAACCTCTGGAAACCTTTGGTCTAAATATTGCTTGACCCGACGATCGAAATGGGCAGGCGCTCCGTCGTGTTGATAATACATTTCAATTTTGATGTTTAAAGGAATCTCCTCCAGTAGTCCTTGCAATTCATTTTGTAAAAAACTTAAGTAGTGATCCCCTGTAAGGCGATTTTCTATAAGAAAAGGGCCAATTAAATTATTATCGATCATGCCGCACCACACGTTTACTGAAAACCTGTGTTGAAAATTACTTTCTACTATTGCGTGAGGATTTTCGGCCGACCATACATGGGAGTTTCGATTATTATTGATGCCGTCACGGGTGAATGTATACGCTTGGCGTAGTCTCCAGGTTGAAGATTCTGTACACGCTGTACATGGTACGGGTATAAGCCTTGCTCGTGAAGCGTATTGATCACTCTTCTTGGGAGAATCCCCAACTGAATTCCAATTCTTCGTGAGCTTGTCGTCGCATCTTCATCTAAATCCTACTGAATGGCTCGTTCGGATGTTACATTAGCACTTGGAAGCGTTCCGGTCTCGCAGAGTTGTTGAAAACTCTGATAGAGGCTTTTCTGTTCGGTGTTCTTTCATGTGGAAATCGTTCACGATATTCTTCAGCAGCCGCTGTAGCATTGCCATTACACAAACCATAAATAAAAACCATATTGGCATGCTCGAGATGTGAATAAATAAAATTAAAATGATACAAATTCGAAAGTTAACGGTGAATCTATGTAACATTTTATACTGACACTAATAGGATAGTGACAGCACAACACTCAAAAGCAAACAATAATAACATTTATTACAGGAAAGCTAAATTAATGCAATATTTTGTTTTTGCCTTATAACTTGAAAACAAATGAATATTGGATAACAACATTTCAGTTTTTTCTTATTATTTTGATGCATAGATTACACCCTTAGAGTTAGGCCCATTCCTTCCGACTCACCCTGTATAAAAACTGAATTCAATTAATTAGAACAATTCATCGTTGCATGCACTTTTCTTGATTAAATACCGCTGGCATCGCTCAATCTTATTTTACCCCAACACGAACATCAACCCCAATGAGACACGAAGACTTACCGCCTGTGGCTTTTTGGTCGGCCTAATCGGCGGTCGATTCACACCATTAATTTTGTTATAGAGACCGCACGCGTTGCACAGGTAATGGCCCGTACCGTCTCTGCGCCAAAGGGGTGTGACACTCGCGCCGCAATTCACGCACTCTTTGACTAGTACCTCTGAGGATGGCCTTTGCGTGGCCGAAACTGAGGCGCCCTCCTCCAAGTTGCCGCCTTGCCAGTTGCTGTTGAGGTAGTACTGGTGCGGAGTGCTGCTATCCGCTTGATGGACAACGTTCACATTGCCGGCACCCTGGTATCCTTGGTACTGGGTGGTGTTCACTGGCCATGAATCTGAACCACTTGAGGCGGTTGCTGGCAATTGATAAGATTGACCCGTGTGTGGGGATGTTAGAGTGATTTGATTCAACTGTTGTTCGTAGTTGTTGATTCGTAGGTCCTATAAAAAATTAAAGTGATACCTATGCGCCCCACTTAAAGTACACACGCGTATATTATAGAGCCTTTATTCTATTTGACTACAATAAAACGTTCACAAACATGTCCTGAAGCAAAACAATGACTAGAAGATTGGAAAAAAGACTTACCTGATGATATCTTGAAGATGATAATGTAGGATCGGTATTCCTGTACAATAAATTGTTATTGATTGGAGGACTCTCGCCGCTGCTTCTATCAATCTGATATTGCATGTTGCTATACTGGTGTTGCTGCAGATACTGAGAACCATCCGTGGGATACGAACCATGATTTGAATACTGGGCAGTCTCTAGATTGGCATAATCAGCGGAAGTATCAATCACCGTACTTTCAATTGTCACTGGTACAGTTGTTCCTTCAGAGTTGGTTATTTCTAAGGTATATATGGGTTGCTGTTGCTGTTGTGGTTGTGCTTGTGCTTGTGGTGGTTGCTGAAAATTACCGGCGTGAGGCTGAAAACTTTCAGTTGTGGCTTCTGTAGTAACTGTGGTAACAGTAAAATGTTTGGTGTCAGCAAAATGCTCAGAATGTGTTGAGGAATCTTGATTAATCAATTCGTAAGGAACCACATCTTGTACAACTCGTGTCTTGTCGTCCTCAGGACTCATTTCTTGAGGAGTAATAGAGGTGTTAACAACCTCTTCGTTCTGAACTTCCAGTTGAACTTCCGTAGTTTCTATTCTAACTGAAGGTGATGTTAGAATATTTCTTCGAATCACCGTCATAGGCGGAGGTTCTTGATTTGTCGATTGTCCTTGTTGAATTGTTTGTCCTTCCCCCTGTGTCTCGTGAATTTGGCTTGTTGTCTCAGTTGCCTCACTATTTAAGCCTTCCTCGACTTTTACTTCAGCTTTAACAGTAGGTTTAACTTCTTGCGGTGATCCCTGTGGTTCTTCTTTTGGCTCCATTTTCTGTAACAAAAACGATGCCTTTACTATCGTCACTGATCAACTTAAACTAAACAATAAATTTTGGTGTCCGAAAACAATAACCTTTGAATGAAACATCCTCTAAAGCTTTCATGTAGTTTGTCGTATTTATTTAATGTATCAGCTGTATATAATTACGAGGGTATTTTAATATTTTTTAGTCATTTTACGAACCATGAATAATTTTGCTTCTTTTCAAACATCAACACTTTAAGGATGCATACGGCAACATGTGAAAATAACATTAACTCATAATATGCAACTGTATCGATATTAAAACAAGTTGAAATTATTAAGTATCTTTGGGATATGATGTGCATTAGTTATCTAGCCAGAAATATTAGAGTCGTGTTTTATAAATATTACCAATTACGAAAAATACTCAATCAAAAACTAAAATTTATATTATACACAATTGTTCACTGAGATTAAATTGAAATGATAGCCTTGCAGTTTCATCATAACTAGCTCAATATTTTTAAGTATTTTGCACCAATGCACCCAAAATGTTTAATGTGCTACCAAGTATCTAAAAAAAAATAATATACAAAAAAAAGTTATTTACAGGGGAAATAAAGAAATTTCTTTTAACCCCAGATTTTCACTTAACTCTGGATAATTGTTTATTAATTCCATAATTAGGTATCTCTAAAATATGACAAAGCAAAAAAAATATCGATTTTTTTATGAAAAATGTATTTTAAGTACGTAACATAATATAATATAAATAATGAATATAGGATTGTCGTGTTGTTCAGAGATTAAGACCTGCTGATGATTGTTTTAAGGGTTAAACATATAACTTTATTACAAAAAAAAATTAGACTAATACTTTGTATTTTAATAACTTGTGTTAAATATTGTGATTATCAATTTTACATATTTTTCTAGTAGAACTGCATGTAAATAATATTGTGTGAAAAACCTTAAATATTATGAGATCCCTCGTAGAAATGAAGACAACGTTGGCGACTTTTAAATATTTGTAAAGTTCATGAGCTATTTATAGCGGACCAAGTAAGCCATGAACGTACAGTTCTGCCTGGTTATAGACCAATATTTGTTTTGTAGACTTGGGTGTTTATGGTGGAAGGTGCGAACATGTCGTACCATCGGAAGGTGTATCACATAGATATGTTTGAACAATATATCCGTTTCCCGCGCGTGTCTGGTCTAAGTACCGGAATTTCCATTCTTCTTACGTATTTAATCAAATACGTATAAAAATTAGAGCCGTCGTAAATCTAGTTAAATTCTTAGCAAAAACTGTAATTTTTGTAAAAACAGCAAACACCTAGTTTTTCTTTATGCGCTGAACGTATGAAACAAAAACCGGTAAAAGTGTTTAAAGCACTGCATTACTTGACCAAAATTTAAAAAAAAAATTATAAAAAATAAGGGACCTGACGATGGTATCATCAAAGTGTTCTTTTATAATTTATTATGTTCTAGCTACAATACGGTAATTAAATGAACTTTAAGGTGTAGGTTAGTGTTATTGGAGGTCACTTTTAAAAAATATCAGATGGTCAACCAGTGGCGTGGTAATAAAGTGGTGGTGGGCTATTTAAGGTCATATCTTTTTTGGCCCAAAAAAAGCATTTGCAAATTTAGGAACAGCGTTATTAATTATTTTGTTATTTATTTGTTGGTATTTTTTAATAAAATTATTATTCAAAAGTTTCTTGCCATTAAACTCGAGGCGCAGCTGGTCCATAAGGTCATTTGGTCAGATGTCTCAGATGGTTCGAATCTTACTTGTCGGGTAGAGTGCAGTCGGTGTCATTCAAGGGGTCTGTGTCTGAACGGGAGGGGATAAGTTGTGGCGTACCCCAGGGCTCTGTGTTAGGTCCAATTTTGTTTTTGATTTATGTTAACGACATTGCTGACTTACATATATCAGGTAAATTTACACTATTTGCGGATGACGCAACTATTCTTTGTGGTGATAAAGATTCTATTTCCCTTTGGGATGCTGTCAACTCTGACCTATTGAGGATTAAGGATTGGTGCGATGCAAACAAGTTATGCCTCAATGTCTTAAAAACTAGTGTAGTATCTTTTAGATCTAATCTGAATGACATCTACCTAAAAAGAGAAATCTTAAATAACTTAACAGAAAATAAATTTTTGGGCATATATATAAGAAACTTAAGTTTGATTCTCATATAAAGCAATTAAACACTAAGTTATTTTCAAATTGTTACGCCCTAAGGGTCATCTCAAAAGAACTTGATCACAACACTACCAGAAATTCATATTTTGCATTGATAGAGTCACACTTACGGTATGGTGTGTGTTTCTGGGGAGTGTGTTCGCAGCAACTGTTCCACTCCGTTTTTGTCTTACAAAAGAGAGCTCTGCGTTATATGTGTAAAGCTAGAGCTAGAGATACCTGTAGGCCTTTGTTTCTGAAAGAAAGAATATTAACTCTGCCATCGTTATTAATTTTAGAAACGGTGTGTCTTCTTCATAAAAAATTCAAGAACTCGGTTCACACCGTGCAAATATATAATACTCGTCAGGTTTATAGTATTCCTCGGCCTACTCCGGCAACATCTCGGGTGCGTAACTCTGTTATTTTTATGGGCAAACAGCTGTTCAATCCATAGGTATCGTAACTATAGATTCGACACGCCATTCATAAATGCTATAAAATTGTGATGCCAAAATCGTTAGGTGGCGAGACGCCGTGAGGAGCTAGGTGGGGTCGGGAGTGGGGATTACTCTGAATTTACATATGCATGCGACAAAACCACAGAACAATAAAGGTTAGGTTGACAAAACTCCAAGAAAATCCACAGAAAAACGCTGTCACAAATCCGAGTATTGCCGAGTCGATGCGGATGGCCACCCACGAAAATGATGGGATCTGGGCGGATTCTTTTTTGCTGCGTTGCCATACTACAGATTTTTTACAACCTGGGAGAGCAATTTTGACAATAATTATATAACTAACAATTTTAAACTTAGGCAATTTTGACTCTGATTGTAATTTTGATTTTATCATTCCGACTGTTTGTCTTCAGTGTATTTGCCTATAAGTGCGGCGACTATGTTGTAATAATTAATCTTATTTCATATTATTTTAATTTAATTTTGCACATTATGACAATAGAATAGTTGCAGTCAAAAGTATTAATAATTGTGCAAGGCTAATAACGTAAACCAAGAAACTTCCCCTGAACCCATTAATATTAAAACCAGTGTTATACAGGGTGTCCGGTAAGTATATGGCATACTCTCGGGAGTGTACAGGGCAGGTCAACATTACCTCAAATAGTCATAGAAAAAAAATTCCTAAAGTGTCCCGTAACCAAGATAAAGAGCCCCAAAGGGGTACCCAGCGACTTACCTTTTCAGCTCTACTTTTTGAACCGACATGTATAATGTTATGAAATTTTAATATTTTATGTACCTAGGCCATAAAGGCTCTTAAAACCATACTACAGTAGATGTTTTACATCGTCAGGGAAGTCCGGAACGGATTTGCCACCACACTCGTTTGGCCAAAATTTTGACAGGTGCCATTTTACAGAGCTGAAATAGCTATTTTCCTAACAAGTGCAGAAAATCGATTTTTCCGCACGCAAATGCCGTTGACAGCACGACGCGTAGCGGAGTGGTGTCAAGCATTTAAGTGCGGAAAAATAGGTTTCTGCACGTGTTAGGAACAATAGTTTTTCTACTAGCGTGAGGAAACAAATTGAAAATAATTTAAAAAACGGAGTTTTTTTTTAAATTTTTATTACAATGAACAAAATTTTACAATATTAATTCGTTCATCTCTTTATCGGAAATCATTTTGCGTGCCGAAGAATTCAGCAAAACTCCAGTAGAAAAACTGATAAACTAGTTTAAATTTATAATATTCTGTTGACAGTGACATACAAATCAACAACTGGTTATATACACCATAGCAACTAAGATATTTCAAAGGTAATATGATGAACAGTGACTTCAAATCGTACAGCATTTAATTTAATTAAATTTAATTTCAAAATATAACAGTGCGGAAAAATCTTTGCCGCACGGTGCGGAAAAGTGGATTTTCCGCACTAAAACATGTGCGGAAAATGCGTTTTTCCGCACGCTAGTAGAAAAACCATTTTTTAAATACTCTGGTCATTCCTCTTTAAACAAGATACTCTACATTTGTTTCGATAAAATTATCCATTTTTAAAGAACATACATTTTTTGTATAACACGTTATTGAAATAATAAATCAGAATACTACAATAAAACACCAGTCGTTTTATTTCATTAACAATGACAACACTTTTCTAAATTGTCTGGTTGATTGAGTAAATAAGACTTAAGTAATGGACGATTATTCACATAGTGAATATGCTGACATGCATCTAATTTATGGATACGCACTGGGCAATTGTGTGGAGTCGAGAAGAATTTAGTCTGATACATTTCCTAATCGACCAGACGTTCACCGCACCGAAGAACTTTTGAAAGGGTTGATCATAGCTTAAGAGAAACAGGAAAATATCAAGTGAAATAAAAAAAAAATGCTAAAAGTAGCTAATCTTTTGCTAATCCATTTGAGGATATTTTTGACCGCATCGTGGTGGAAAGGGCCTCCAAGAAGAGCAAGGAACCCTCAGAGGAGGAAATTCTGGATGAGATGGTTGAGAATTAATCTAATAGTCTAAGAAATCTGTCGGTCCAAGTTTATGGGACAAAGTGAGTTGTTAATGAGACCCTTCGAGAACAACTGCTATGTCCGTATCACGTTCAAAAGGTACATGCCATGTCTTCCGCTGATTATCCTGCAAGACTGCAAGAGTCAACTACAATTGAAGGAAGATTAAATAGTGCCACGTATGCTTCATTCCACAATTATTCGTTGATTTCTCGCCCGCAATAAAATTTAAATGACAACCCTCAGTCGTAATCCCAACCTTAAATAACTTGCCTGACAAATATCTATTGTGTAGGCACCGGACCTTTTGAAAGGGACAGGTCCTGATTACCTACTAATTTCAATAGTTTAGATTAGCTATTTTCAACAAAAAAACAAATATAAAACAATAGGTAAGTATCTTTATTTTAATCATGTAATTAAATAGCTATTAATATTTATACAAAAATACTAATTTACAATATTATAATAATACAATATTTAACTTAACCTACTCTATATTTAGCTCTCTTTCACTATCACTATCGTCACTATATTAGTTTAGGCATAGATGATATTATAATATTCTAGATTAGTATTTTTGTATAAATATTAATACCTATTTAATTACATGATTAAAATAAAGATACTTACCTATTATTATATATTTGTTGTTTTGTTGAAAATAGCTAACCTAAACTATTGAAATTAATAGGTAATCAGGACCTGTACCCTTTCAAAAGGCACTTATTTATGGCTGGGTTTAAATTTTATTGCGGTCGGGAAATCAACGAATTATTGTGGAATGGAGCATACTTGCACTTATCAAATACTTTTTGTAATCGATGGATCGATCAAGGTGGGCCTATTTTATTGCCACCGGAGTTCACACCAGGGAAGATCTGATAGAAAGAATAATACACCATTTCAACGAAATTCGAGACAATCCTGGAATGTTCTTTTAAACACAACAAGAAAACATCCGCCGGCTAACGAAATCTTTAGAGGTACAAAGCGCCCATTTCGAAAATCTGCTGAAGTAAACAGGAAGAAGCAAATCTTTCATATATTCATCCTTTCAATGGTTCCTTTATGCGGCACTTTTCGATTTGGAAATGTATCAAAATAAATTCTTCTTGCATCCGCAAAATTGCCGAATGCTTATCCATAAGTTAGATGGATGTGAGCATTAATGAGATGTAGAAATGATAAATTTTAATATTTTAATGCGAATTATTAATTATCGTGTTATTCGATTAGTTAGTGTGTTTAAATAACTTATGTTAATAAACTTGATTATGAAATAAATTTCGAAAGTCAATACTCAAACGTGTTAAATACAAAAAATGTATTTTCTTCGAAAACGGCTAATCTTAACGAAGCAAATGTAAATTACCTTTTTTTAAGAGGAATGACCTTAAAAAATCAGTTTTCAGCTCTATAAAATGACACCTGTCAAAATATTGGCCCAATGAGTGTGGTGGCAAGTCCGTTCCTGACGTCCCTGACGAGGTAAAATAGCTTCTGTAGTATGGTTTTATGAGTCTTCATGGTCTACATATAATATTAAAATTTCATTAAATTATGCATGTCGGTTTCAAAGTTAGAGTCGCTGGGTACCCCTTTGGTGCTCTGTATCTCGGTTAAGGGACACTTTAGGATTTTTTTTCCGAATTAGGGTAATTTTGACCTCCCACGAGTATGCCATATACTTACCGGACACCCTGTATAATCGATACCATTATTCACCTATAACCTAACTCAGTATACAATAATTTTGCATTTTCATACAACCACTCTCCCAATAAAGAATCGAGCTAAGCAAAGCACCAATTATTATTATTTCTGTGCTTACTCCGGGCTCGGCAGTATTATAAATTTATTTATCTACGTCTATTTAATAATAGAAGCATAATGTGTTTGTTAGTACATATATAATGTGGTTCATATTACCATAGTTACTCATATTCCACAGCCGTGGAATATGAGATTTCATATTCCACGGTCCCAACAAAACAAAGTTACCTGAATTACGATAAAAACGCACCAGATCTAGTTTAAGCAGGCGTGAATGGTATTAATACCATAGCAACCGATTGACAAGTAAACGAATCATTTTTTTCCTCAGTCATTTAAGTTTCGCTGTGACATTTTGTTGTTGATTTCAAAGTAAAATATCATGATTTCGGATGACGAAAACGAAATCCAAAGTACCCCTCCAGAAATTCGGGCTGCAGCGCATACAGCTTCCCTGAAATTACTACCAGAAAAATCACGCAAGAACTATACGCTAGCGTACGATAATTTTATAGACTGGCGACGAAAAAACAACACAAATTCTTTTTCTGAAGATACCGTGCTAGTATATTTTAAAGAATTGTCAAAAAAATACAAGTCAAGCACTTTGTGGACAAATTATTCCATGATAAAAAGTACCCTTATGTTAAAACATAATGTAAATATTGAACCTTATAGAAAAGTACGCGCTTTACTGAAAAGGCAATCTGAAGGTTACCAGCCGAAAAAAGCAGAGGCTTTTACTGGGGAAGAAATTAACAAGTTTATGGAAGAGGCACCGGATGTTAAATTTCTAGCTACAAAGGTAATAATGCATTTGATTTAACACCTTTATCTAAAATAACTAAATATAATATTTTTTTATAGGTTGCATTGATAATGGGGGTAATGGGAGCTTGCCGTTCCAACGAGCTGTATAACATGAAGGTAGAACACATACAATATTATGACGGCTGTGTGCAAGTTCTTGTTCCAACGACGAAAACAAAAATTCCCAGGAATTTTACGATTACCGGAGACTATTATAATATTGTCAGAAAATATGCGGATCTTAGACCATCAAACGTGCCAAATTCTTTCTTTTTAAACTATCAAAACGGCAAATGCACAAAGCAAATAATTGGCATAAATAAATTTGGACAGATGGGTAAGACGATAGCGGAATACTTGCAACTAATAAACCCAGAAAAATATACCGGCCATTGTCTTCGCCGATCTTCAGCTACATTATATGCTGACGGAGGAGCAACTATGACAGCCCTAAAACGTCATGGAGGTTGGAAATCGCCCTGCGTAGCTGAAGGTTATATTGCTGAATCAAAAAAAACTAAAATAGACGCTGCTAATAAAATTTTAAAACAAATAAACTCAAAATTATGTCCATCTACATCTACCACTGTAAATAATGTTAGCTCCGAAACTTTTTCCATTACTAATAAGAACGATATGAATATAAGTAATATTCCTGCTCCCATTCATTTTCATAATTGCTCTAATTTTACAATAAATTTCATGAAAAATTAGAAATAAGTAACTGTATTTTGTTTAATTATGGTTAACATCGTTGAATTGTATTTTTTAGTTAAGAAATACCATTAATAATAATCCTATTGTAATAAAATGTGTTGCTCTGAATCCATTTTCTAACTTCTTGAATACTGAATAGTCGTAGATAAAGTATAGTATTTGACTCGCGTATAATGGCTATATTACACGAGATTTTAAAACACGAGCCGAAGGCTCGTGTTTTAAAATCTCGTGTAATATAGCCTTCATCATACGCTCGTTAAATAATGTACTACTCATTGGTTTATATGGCAGTAGGAAACTATATTAAATGCCTTAGAATCAGGATAGAAACAAACATACGCGCTTCAAGGAGGTTAAAAAGAGACAAATATTAGTACGAAATCGTCGAGAGTCTGCAAATTAAAATTGGACGCTGGCATGTTTGTAGACATCGCCGGTTATTGGGTTGGACACTCGAACGGCTCGGTGAAGCAAAACATTTTGGTTAGGTAAAGACAAACTAATTGCCTAATTATACTTATTGTATTTGCATACATTTTTGTTCATATTTAATGTTACCGGCATTTTAATCATTCGTGTTTATTAGTTTAAATTTAAGATGTTTCAGCTTTCTTAATTTTCTTTTTTTTTTATTGATATTGCGTATTTTGTGTAGTAGTGTAGTTCTTAATACTTGTAGTAAAGCCTGTCCAGAGATATAAGAAATTTACACTTTGCCTTTGAATGAGATTATCAAAGGGTCGCCATTAACAAACCATGAATAAATGAATAAATGCAGGTAAATTATGGTTCGTACTTAAAAACGTCTTAAAGTAAACTGCAAATCCGGAAGACGTAATTTCATTATTAAAGTAATAGTTTGGTGATTTTAAACCGATTTTAACCTGATTCAAAATGAGAGGGTTAATTCCATAAAACAAGTTATGTTCTAAAGACTGGATATTATATAGCCACTCTAGTTAGTTTTAAGCTTAGTAATTATTCTTACTTCGTGTGTAATACAGCGTTTGTTTAATCGTGTGTGAGTCATGGAAAATATGTGCGAGCCCAATGTATCTCAGGAGATAACCCCGTCGAAAAGCAGAAAATACTTTTCTGTGGAAACTAAGGAAGTTATAAACAATGTTTATTCAACTCTCATTGAACGTGCGGTCAGCAAGCAAGCAGCGTTAGAAGAAACGGACACATTAACAAACTGTATAGAAAATTGTAAATAATCCCATTTTAGCGAGGAAAAAAATAACCGATACTGGCATTTTCTCGAAGGTAGATGGAAGTGATCAAGATATAATACGGCGTAAAATTTACAAGTTATACAAGGAACAAAGCGCGTCTACATTAGATAATTTAATCAAGAGGCTTGAAAAAGATGAAACCGGCGTTAAATGTGGCAGAACAACGTTATGGAAGTGTATGCAACACATGGGTTTTAGATTTAAAAAATATCTACAAAAAATTAGGATTTACAGAGATCAGCAAAGGCCGATTATTTACTTGGATGAAACCTGGTTCGACACATATGATACCCCGGAAAAGGGTTGGGTTGACTCAAGCGGCAAGTGTAAAACAAGCGCGCCATCAAAAAGAGGTAAACGAATTACGATTTTGCATGCTGGATCTAAAGACGGATGGATTCCAAATGGACTTTCTCTGTCTGCAAAAAAACATTAAAGATTCTTCTTTGGATTACCATGAGGACACCACTGCTGATTTATTTGAAGATTGGTTTAATAACAAGCTAATTCCAAATATACCTCCGAATAGCGTAATTGTAATAGACAATGCAAGCTACCATAGTAGGCAGTTGACCAAGACTCCCTCCTCAAATGACATAAAAGCAACAATCCAAAAATACATGTATGATAATGACATTTATTTTCAGAAAGATTACACCAAAACGCAATTAATTGAGGTTTTACAAAGTGTAAAACTACAAAAGGAATACTACTCTGATAATTATGCAAAAAATCTAGGGCATACAGTTTTAGGGCTTCCACCATACCATTGTATATTTAATCCCATCGAACATGTTTGGCACCATCTGAAATATTTGCCCTACTATTAACACCAGTGTACTTGAGCTTATAGAAACTGAAGTTTTTAACATCCCTTCACAAAGTTGGGCAAATTCTGTTACACATGTTGAAAAAGTGGAAAAATCCTATATCCATATAAACAATATAGCACAAATAATAATTAGAACAGATGATGATAGCGATAGGTATATTGATATATTAAGTGAATAATTATTATAAGTACCGAATAATTTGTATATTTTTGTAATCATAATAGTTATTTATATTACTAGTATGGTATGAGCCTCATTACAGTAACGAGTGGGGAATTTTGGTACGACGAGGTCGTAGACCGAGTCGTAGTAACCACATGAGTGCTGTAATGAGCCTTATCGTACGTGTGATATACAACATTTTTTTTCTAATTTTGTCTCGAAAAATAGATATTTCGAACGCGCTAGCGAGTTCGAAATATATCCATTTCGAACTCCGAATTTTATTTTTTAAAAGTTGGCATTGGTTATATTTAAATGTTTTATTCTGTTGACGTCTGACGTTTCCTGTTATTGTTATCCATGAGAAAAGAAAGTTTTCGGGATTTCTCTGGTAAAAGTTGATTTATCGTTTTATTAGCAATATCCCTTAACTCAGGGGGAGTTAAACTTAGATTATCATGCTCCATATTGTTTTAATTATAATTATGAACAACTCTATGAAATATTAAATCACAAATTTCGTGACAATGACACAAAGAAAATATTATTTATTGTCAAGGCTACTATGATAAAAAGAAATTTAGAGTATTACCAACATAGAATTTAGACACACAAATTTACAAAATTTGAAGGGTTGATTTTCTTTTTAAATATGTCTTTTCTTATTGAAAAAAATACAAAATAGAAAAAATAGTATAAAGTACGTGTTTTATAAAGCAGTTAGAGCACTTGTCCCGTTAAAAAACTCGCCGCAAGCGGCTCGTTTTTTAACATGGACGCGTGCTATAAGATGATGCTTTATAAAACATGTACTTTAATATACTAATATAGACTTTTGGTTTTTTATGATTTTTTTTATGTATTTAAAATGATTTTCATATTTAAGCACTGACATTACACAAAAAGTGACAGTGACTGACGGAACAAAAAAAAGCATAGTTTGATTTAAAATGAGTAATGTAATAAGTTCATTACATCACTCAGTACGATAATAAAGTATATTAAATAACGCAAACAGGCTAAAATGGGTTATGTAATAAGCTCTTTTCGTGTGGGTCTTATATAAATATAATTTTTAATAATAAAATAACTTGTAATTTCACATTTGAACATAAAAATATTATTTAATGTCTTACTTATTTTTATTACAAACCATGATTAAATTCTAAGCAAAATACGGACCTGTTCGGCCATATTTCAATTTTACAGCTGACCCGGATCTTTCCTAATAGGGATGAGTTAGTCACTTTCTTATACCTCTGAACAGACTTTACCTATTCGAGTAGTTGTATTAACAATGGCTTTAACTGACTGCGGCGAAAACTAAGCGATGCAGCTTAGTTTAGAAATGTATCTTGTTAAATTATTATTAGTTGCCCAGAAAATTTTGTCTCGAAAATAGTCGACTATTTGACCATATACCTAGAGGACCTTTTTCACATAAAGAGGTCCAAGGAACCATAGCTTATTTAAAAAATAGCGAAAATACACTCGGCGAAAAAAATATGATCCTTAATAACTCACCACTTTTGTGTTACCACGCCATTGGTTGCATTATGAGTCACCTGATATTTTAAAAACAGTGAGCTCCAATAACACTAACTTATACCTAACACTTCATTTCTGTATTGTAATTCGATCCTAATGATTAGATGGCAGCTTCTTCAAGGGCCTGAATAGCTCCATATGGAAGCAATTACCTTTTTTTCATATTTTTTTATGCAAAATCATACCTTGAAATTTGTCATCGTTATTTCCGGACACCCTGTATTTAGTTGCTCATCATGGTGTGAAAAACCAAGGTGCATTAATGGATTTTAACCAGAAACTATTTTATTTTTGTACGTAATTATCTTTCAATCCTTTATAATTATTTACAAAAATGCTTTCATTTGCTAGATGCCTTATGGTGTCAAAAATCAAGGACACGGACTATTTATGTTTTTCTTGACAAAATTTTACGTAGAAACAATAAAAACTATATCAGGAGTCTAGTAGGTATTATATAAATTGATTTGATTACGTATTTCATATAAATTACCTATTAAAAAAATCATTGTACTGACAACAGTCTATTCGTAATTAATAACTACAATTTGTCTAATGATTGCGAAATAACGTAATTTCTGGATGGTTGAACTCCAATATACGTTGTCGAAAGGAAACTGTGACTAAGAGGTATTGCAATATTTACAGTTCAACGTAATTGTAACGTCACAGAACTTAAGGCGAGGTTTTGTGCTAATTGTACCGTTTCCAAAAAAATCAATTTTCCCTTTTATGTAAACGTGTGACGAGATTTGTCAAGGTAAAGTGCGCTCCTTATGTCGGGTGATCTAATTTTTAAATAAACACATATAGGCATCGTACCCTTTACCTAAGTGGGTATCAATCATAAAACCGTATGATTTTAGCAAAAATAAGTAGCAAGGTTAAATACGAATAGTTTTTAGTTATCGAAATACTTGAGAATATTAAAATTGAATTTGAGTAACATAAAAACAAGGAATAATTTTAAAAATATATATATTTGCAACAAATAGAAATAAAAATGTTTTATTATATTTTGTAGTCAAATTGCTTATTACCTATAGTATGTTGCTTAATGCGAGAGAGTTATAAATCATTATTGAACTATAAAACCCAGTGGTCTTCGCTGTATTCCATAGGTGTAGTCCAATTATTATTATCTCGATTATTATTGTACCTATGATTATTGTCAGGGGTCCCGAGATCGGGAGGTAAAGGCACAGGTAGTTTACCTACCTGTGCGCCTGTGCCTCAATATTTTAAAAATTTGAAATGTTTAGTTACTTTCCGGCAGTTGTTGGAAAACTTCGTTCTTGAAAATACTAAAAAACTAAATAAAATACTGTGTAGTCATTGCTGGTTTGCATTGGTTTCCATGGTTTCGAATGCTACCTTACTGACAAGAATAGGTCTTTGCCAACCATGCCAAACAGTGGTGTTCGCCGTATTCCATAGGTGTAGTCAGTCCAATTGTTATTATTGTACCTATGATTATTGTCAGGGGTCCCGAGATCGGGTAGGTAAACTACCTGTGCCTCACTGTTTCAAAAATTTGAAATGTTCAGTTACTCTTCGGCAGTTGTTGGAAATCTTCGTTCTTGAAAATGGCTAGAGTTTCTGAATTCGTTGCTGAGAAACGGATTAGTAAAACTGCGCGTTCTGAAAATGAGAAAATTATTATTCTCAATATGTTCAACGCTCTTTGTCACCAAAATTCAACATTCAGAGTTGCAAAAATGTTGAAATGTGTTCGAATATGACTGGAGTCGGACAGTCAACAATATACCGACTTGTGCACAAGGATAAACGCGTCCCCATCAGGTCACCAAAGAGAAGTACAGGAAGAAAAGAAACTGTAATAAATGAGGATGAAAAGACTGCCATTAAAAGAATCATACACTCGTTCTACAAAGAGATACCTACCTTGGACAAAATAATGTCTAAAATGAAAAAGGAGGATTTCATTCCAACCCACGGGTAAGCAGAGACTAAAGAAAACTTTGAAGGAAATGAATTTTTGTTATGAAAAAATTCAAAACAGAAAATCACTTTTATTATAGACAGACGAAGTCATCTGCTGGCGACGACGATATTTGAGGGAAGTTAGACAGTATCGAAAGGAAAATAGGAACATCTAACGAAACTTAGTTAACTGAAGGATATACCATTGTCCAGTAGAATAAAAGCACCCTCAGGAAAAGGTAAAAGATTAATAATTACTCACATTGGTAGCAAAAATGAATTTGTCGATGGCGGCTTACTAGCATTTAAATCAAAACGGACTGGAAAATATCATGAAAACATAAATGCTACTATTTTTGAAGAATACTTCCAGCAAATGCTAGATGTTATTCCTCCTGGGTCTGTTATAGTCATGGATAATGCCAGCTACCACTTGAGAAAATTCGAAAAAGTACCAACGTCTGCTTGGAAAAAAAATGACATCATTCATTGGCTTACTGTAAATAAGAAGCCATTTCATAAGGATATGCTGAAAAAGGGGCTACTGGAGATTGTAAAGGTAAATAAACCTCTTTGCACGAAATTTGTCTTCCGCCACTATGAACTAAACCCCATAGAATTGGTGTGGGCGCAAGTAAAAGGGTTTGGAGCAAGGCATAACACCACTTTTAAAATAAAAGACGTTGGAAACCTCTTGCAAGAGGAAGTAAAGACAGTGGATTGTCCACAGAATTAAGACCGCCATCTGAAAAAGGACATCGACTAACTAACCCATATTGGAAGTTCTGAAGGCATCGTTAAAGGTGGTCTACTGATGTTATAATCTAAAAATACAGGAGACTATCACGAAGATATGAATGCCGATGTCTTTGAAGAATGCTTCGAGCAAATGTTGGATCTTATACCGAAAGACGCAATAATTGTATTGCATGATGCAAGTTATCACTCTAGGCTGACGAAAAAATTACCGACAAGTGCGTAGCGTAAAAGTGAAACAACAGAATTGCTAAGCTATAGTAAGTAATAGCCAATTTACATAAAAATGCATTCAAAAAATATATACTCGATGAAATGGCAAAGTTACGAGGAATATCTGTGCTTAGACTCCCTGCTTACCCAAGTAACAATTTAAATGCCAACAAGAATTTATAGGGTTTTATCACAGATTTAAGAAGGTAAATAAACCGAAGTGGGGTTTATTATTTCTTTTGTGCATACCAATTTATCTGCAGATAATATGTACTTAGAAAAAGGCCTTCAAGTTATCTTTAAAGCAAGTTGTTAAATCTTTTTGCTCTTTAAGACCTATTGGTTATATAACCACTTAATTGCTGCATTAATCAAAACCACAATAAATTCATTAAGGTTTATAGAGGATTTTAAATATTTTAAGTTTTGTGGTAGACATCTATAAATCTTTAGGTTTTATGGGAATTTTAAAATATGGTTTTTAAGTACTCTTTACGATCAAGCAATAAAAGGAATAACTCAAGTAGTCTTACCCTTAATATATGTTATCATAAATACTATTTACTTTGGACGATAACTGGTAAAGGCTCCTTGAAACCTAATAGTTTTTTGGTAGCTTTAGTAAGCTAAGTTAAAACCTTTTGGTTTATAAAAATATTTCACAAACCCACAAACTCTCTATAAACGGTTTTATTCATTTTTCCAGCCATGTTTTTTTCCGTTAACTACGGCAGATATATTTAAACAAAGTGATAGAGCAACAGTGTTTGGTTATATTTTCATTTATTCTAACTGTTTACATTTAGCCTGCAATTATCAATATGTTAATATGTTATATAAACCCCCAAATAGCCCAAAATCATACTGATTGATGAAGCTAAAACTAGGGTTACAATTTTTTTTTTATTAATTGTAAATAATAAATAATAAGCTAACAAAGGAAAGGCGCGTGATTTTTTTAAAAGTTTTTTATATACTTTATCAATAAAGTGGGCGGGGTTGACAATTTTTCATTACTGTTTATTAATATCAAATTATAAAATGTTAGCACATGCAGATATTTCAATCGAGGCAGACATATTTAACTATACTTGGTGACATTTCTTGATATTGACAACTTAAGTGCAACAAGTCTTTAATAAAGAATTATTAAAGACACAATAATAATAAAATTATTTATGATGGTTTCAAATCACGCATAAAATTTGATTGCAAGTACTAACGGTATTATGAAAGCTTTATAAAATGTTTTGTGGTAGACTTAAAAACATCTTGCAGATTTGGGTCCAAAAGTACTGTTGGTTTTATTGACAGTTTTAAGGAAGATATTTATAACCTTTACAAAGGTCCTTTTTGGTTTTATGTCGGGTTTATTGGAGCTTTGAAGAGGTTATCTAGTATAAATAGTTTTACGATCAGTTTTATTATATAGACTCAATAACCTCTTGTAGATTGTGATAAAACTTAAAATGTTACTTGGGTACCACTGCGAATTAAACCCGATCGAACTTATATGGGCTCAAATAAAAACAGATGTCACTTATAAAATGGTGGATTTAAAAAGACTTTTTAATAAAGCTATTAGTAAAATCAGTGCGGAAAAGTGGAAAACGTGTATCGATCATGTGATAGAAGAAGAAGCCAAAATGTGGCAGGTAGATATAATAATCGAAGAAATGGATGAACCGCTTATTATAAACGATGTTATAAAAGTATTAATCGATTTTTGAAAATGCTTTGTTTGTAAGATTCTATATTATATTATATCTTGTTTTTGTAATCATATTATGTAAAATAGTAACACCCATTGTTACTTATTAGTTAATACGATTTCTTAAATGTTTTCATATGTTATAAGTACCTACGAATATAACATAATACAATTTTAGGAGAAAAGGCATGTTTAAAATATTTAATTTAAAACCCCCAATACACGCTCCTGAATAAGGGCTTGTACCTGTTAACAATGGCGAATCATCAAATATAACAATAGCTTGCGACAAATTCGGGGTGTACCTACATAAAGAATTCTCATTATTTGGATCCTTTAATGTAAAGACAATAGATTTTAGGGGATGTTGTTTAAATTGTTCTTTATGCCCCGGCATGCGTTTTGTATATTTAATGAGCATTTATTACTTCGCACCATATAAAGTTAGACTATAAAGAACTAAAAACTAACAATCATTGTCAATCATTAATTTTTTTATTAAGTTGTGGGGCAAATAAATAGTGTCAGTCTCTACCACAAGAACAACAATAATTAATAAAAAACGTTTAATTAGTTTCGTACAAAAATAAAGAGTATTACTATAACAAACTTGGTATTTATATCGACTAAGTCAACAGAGTTAAACAAATAGGTGTTTTGAGTGTTACCAAGGATATTCAGCACTTTTAAATCCTCTACAAATAATATAACTGTACACAATAAAAATCCATTTTCTATGTACAATTTACTTATTGTCCCAGCGTTTTATGGGTACAATAAACCATGTAAATTATTCGTAGCAAGACGTGGAATAAAGCCTTTTTGTTAAATTTTGCATGTTTTAATTTTAGGTATTTGTTTGCAATAGTTAAGTTAAACTATGTACTTACAGATGGTAAGTTTAAAAAAAAATCATCCCTAAGGCGTGGAATAAACTAACTAACCTGAACTAACAAGAACAAACAACAAGAAGCTTTTATGTTCGAAATTTACTTTGGAAATGTGTAAAGGGTTAATACCTATTGGGTTTATTCAACATGGAACGCCATTAGATTTTCAGGTTACAGAATTTCCACACACACAGCCGTATTCATCATTCAGTCCTATGATCAAACACACAAGTTAACTTTTAGCGTACCGTTTCCATGACAACAACCGAAAAAAGCCTACTTGTTAATTTATCTTTGTGGTTGAAAAACAGGTCATTTTGATCATAGGGCTATGTCTGTTAACTCTCTATCTGACTGTCAAATATTTGTCAGTCAGTTAAATCATATCCGGGGTATTCACCATTGAAAACTAGGCTTTATCAAACTGTCAAAAATGACTTGTGAAATTCGGCCTGATAAATAGTTAACAGGCACAGCTTTCAATATTTAGGTTATGCTTTCCTTAATCTCTTGACTTTTTCTTCAGTTTAAATTTTATTACTTGCGTTTAATAATTTTATTGTGTTTTAACCATTTTTCGGCCCCTTATTTATTTATGAGCATGCAGAGAATCGACAGAATCAATTTATTTGAGTCCTTTCTGAATTTTCGTCCTTAGATAGTGAAGAAGAGCATGCTTCACGTCGACCAAGAAATGTTAAATATCGTAATAATTGTTTGAAGAATTGAATGATGGTAAAATTTAAAAAAATGTATCGAATGACCAAAATACTTTCCAAACTAATAATAATTTCTTTTCCTCTTTAGGTATACTTAAATATCCTCTTCCTTTTACACTTTTCAATTATTATTAAACGACAATTAACAACAACCTAAAATATTACCGTGTTGCTAATTCTACTGAATACCATATTCTTTTAACAGACTGTTAAATACAACTCCCTCTTAGAAAAAGTGCATAGTCCAAGAATTGATACCATACCGCTATTCGCAGAAAATGCAATTTTCAGGTGGTTTGTGAATTGCGTGATAATAAAGATGTCTTTGAAAACACCTTTTTTACTGACGAGGCATGGTGTTCCCTCTCTGGATATTTAAATTCTGAACAAGTAAGAATGTGAAGTTCTGAAAATCCACATTTTATTATAGGGAATTCTCTGCATTCCCAGAAAGTTGGCGTGTGGGCGGCTATTTTGAAAAGAAGGCTAATTGGATTCTTCTCTAGGGGATGCATAATTCGACGCGATACCGTTAAGAAATTTTAGAACATTTTTTAAACGCATTAGACAAGACACTTTTAGCATGTCCTAAATTTCAACCGTATCCGTATCCGCATCGATCTGCGCATGTGCAGAATAGATGCGTTGGACTCAATACGTTACGTTGCCCGCATCGTTACGGGCCTGCCATCGTATCCCTATGCGTAAACGCATTCCAACCAATCGACCGATCTCTGGTTTCTATGATTTTCGTCGTCATCTTCATCATCCTCATCAATAAGGATGGGATGAAATATTTCATTCATAATTTAAAATATTTAATTTTAAATAATTGAAAATTATTCAAATGAAAAAATCACAATTTTTAAGGTTAGAAATAGAAAATCTGACAAGTGACGTTTTATTTTACTGCTGGATGCGTTCGGTTTCGTATACGTATGGTTGTTGATGCTTAAACAGTTTTTTTTGCGGTCAACGTAACTCAATGCGTTACGGATGCGGATACGGATACGGAAAAAAAAATACGGTTTGCTTAAAGTGTCTAATGAACAAGTCTACTTCCAGGACTGCGCATCAATTCACGTAACTCTTTTGGAAGAAGACTACGGGCTAGAATTATAAATACCTTTAAGGAGATTATCTCTCCAAGTGCTCGCCGATGTTTTCGATCCCGTAAAAAGAAGAATCAGAACATGTTTGGAATTTTCTTGTATACAGGGTATTCCAAAAGGCATGGCCAATAATCGGATATAATCGGATAGATCGGGTCAGAAGGTCAGACACCATTTTGTCCTATATCCCCCCCCCCCTAACCAAGCTAAAGGCTCCCAAAAGAGAGACCCTGAAGATGTATTTTTCTTAATGTTTTCGAGACTACTAAAGATACAAACTTGAAATTTAGGTATTCTAGTAAAGCTTTACATGCAGAATCGAACTATTGTAGTTAAAATGTCAACAATCTAAAACGGTGCTAGAAATAGGGAAGGGTGGAGTCAAAATAAATTTTTTATTTCGATTTTTATATCTTTTTTTATTTCAAATTAGAAAAAAGGAACTCTTAGTTAGACACAGAGATGCGAAAAGGAAAACATAAATAATAATAAGGTACAAGAAGTAGTTCATTCGCTCAGTGGTTAAATTATTAAAGTAACCGATCATAAGACATGTTTTGGACCTTTATGAAGGTCATCTTCAGCATCATTTGTGTGTTCAATGTTATAAACTGTTTAGGCAATTTTATATCACAAATAGATAAAATAGTCATGATATTCTGAGAGAAAAAGTTCATATGAACATGTGTCCGGAGTTGTTCCATTTTTGATATACAGGGTGTTAAAGTTTAAAAAAATTATATTTTTATAATTTTTTTAAATTTACTTCTTCTTCCTTTATTAAAATTATTTTTAATTTTGAAATTTTTTTCGAATTTAACAACTAATATCACATTTATTTTGTTTCTTGAATTGTTTTCGTGTCTTGCCTCATTTTTGAGAGATAAAATAAAAACCAATTTATTGCATGTACAAAAAAAATACCTATGCATTTCAAAGTTAATTAAAATATTTTAATTAAATATCAAATTATTTTCCTTAAATAATAAAACAAAAAAAAAATGCTTGCAATGTTAATCAACGCAAATGTTGAAAATGGCCACCTTCTGACAGAACGCACGATTGCCACGATTTTTTTAAAAAAACTTTAACACTCTGTATATTAAAAACGGGGCAACTCCGGATACATGTTCCTATAAACTTTATCTCTTAGAATATCATCAGGAATCACCCCCCTAAGTTGCGTACCATACTTCTGAAACACCCTGTATCAGATCAGAAAATTGATTGGTTAACATAAGAAAATTTGGTATGAAAGAAAATTACATATTTCAATCTAAGCTTACCACCATGATGTAAAATTAGCGGTAGAGTGGTGAAAATATTGTATTGAATGTATATATTGTATTTTCTAATTGATATCGTTTACTCAAATTTCAATATTTTTCAAGGCCTCATTTATTAAAAATGTCAATTACTAAATTTCTGCTACATATGTTTATAGTTTAATTAGGTTGTTTGTAGTATATGTTTTTTTTTTTAATTCTCTATTATGCAATAATAATGACAATAATGTAATTTTCTTAAAAATAAAAATTTCAGAACTTAATAGATCTGGTTTTTATTCACCTTTATCTTTTACCTAGGGTTTAAGAGTAATAATTCAAGACATGAATGATTAATTCCAGGTCATACTCTTTTTATCTTACGCTACTTTAAAAGACCCAGCAGCAGAAATATTAATAAAACAAGATATTGTCAGAGCTCACTGGTTAGGTTAGGTTAATTCAACTTGAAATTGTTTTTAATTTATAGGCGTTTAAAGCAGGGACGGATGGGACGCTATTGACTGGCCTAGGAAAGTTGCTTTAAGGGGTCCCCACCCTATTCTTCGTAAGTCAAGAAATGCGCCGCAGGCAAAAATTTTTTAGGCGCCACGCCCTTTTTTCCACTATAGCGGTATTTAATTTTTAGGCCTGTGGCCTATCTGTAGTTTGTAGCAGTAGGGACCCCAGCCCAAAAGGGGCCCCAGGGTACCATACAGTAAGAGGCCCCTCGGAAAATTTCCCGTTCTTCCTGCCGTCCCATCCGTCCCTGGTTAAAAGAGAGAATTTTTTGCAATACCGTTTGGTGTTAAGTGGTATAAAGCTTCTTAGTAGTTGCCAAATTTATTTTATATGCTATAAGTCCAAAATTTAATATTCCTAAACCTCTATGTTAAAAAAAATAGTCTAGTTATTGTATTATTATTTGTAAGTATCTTATTATTAAAATCCTTTATAAGAGATAAATGGGACAAACGCTGGAGAAACTACTGCAGAACATCACCTACAAGGTATTCGCTACTTGTTGAAAGTATCCCTAATACTTACTGGCATAAAAACCTAACTGTTTCAAGACGCTTTATTACCACAATTATTCGCCTAAAATTGGGTCATGCTTGCTACCCAGCACATCTATATAAGATCCGTATTTTACCTTCTGATAAATGTGACTTGTGCCAAGTTAGATGCAATCTAGAACATATCTTTTTCGAATGCAGAAAATATTCTACTTATATCAGCATACTTTACAACTACCTAATACACGTGTGTAAAATTGAATGTCCCTTTAATATCCTTTACCTTTTGTCCTTACAAAATAGAAAAGTATATAAAGTTCTAGTTGAGTACTTACATAAAGTTAAAATAGAATTATAAGGTTAAAACATTAGAAGAATTACTATCCATGACTTTCCCTTATGTGTTTCTCCCCTTTTTGAGTGGTCCTCTTGTTTGTCTTTTAAAACAAAAGCCGCCCTGACAGACCCCAGTGGCGTGAAGCGTGTGTCCTTGTTTATGTGTTTACTTTCTGAATATTAATATTATTTGAAATATTAAAAAAATTTACTGTGAGACTGGCTGTATGGCTTTTCAGCCAAATGCCAATTAAAAAAAAAAAAAAAAAAAAGAAAAGTATCTTATTATTAACTTATAATAATTTACGTTCCTGAGATGTCGATATATGCAAACTGTCAAAATACAATAAAAAAATTACAAAATCAATGTTAGTTCTGGTTAGTCAGTTAATTATAAATACGTTAGATTGTATTAAGATTTTGGTTTTACGATAAGATATTGAATTTTGTTTGTATCCTGCCATCACCTGTTATCCTTGCAATATGTTAAATTATTTATAAAAGATAAAGTAAGATTATGATAATCGCTGTGAAACCCAGATAGTGTTTTCCGGAATCAAAAAATAATGATAAAATATCATACCAAACTAATAAAAATAAGTCTTAAAATATTAGATAATGGATAATATTTAAAAATCATTACATCAGGCCTCATCTGAGACTACGACAAATAAACTATTGAAAATTTTTTAACGGGTGCAGATTTCTTATAAAAAAATTTGATTCCGTGAAAAAAATACCCTTTTCCATTTTGGAAAATTAGAAAGAGAGCTTAGGCGCCTACACTACTTGCCAGAATGAAAAATTCGAAGGAATCAAAATGCAGACTACACATCGACGCAAAGCACAAGCTTGGTTTTATATATTTTTTTATTTATAATATGGAAGAATTGAAAATTTTCGGTTAAAGGACGAGAAAGAAGAATTCGGATAAAAGTATTAGGTTCTTTATTTTTATTGGGGACCTAACTTAGAGCAATAGGCTCTTAAAAGAATTATGGTTTTGCTGTGATCATCATTATAAGCAATAAATTAGGAGTATTGAACTTGTGATTTCATTTTGTGTTGAAATATTTGTGAGTTCATAATTAATAGGATCAAGATAATGCATATTTACTCGCTGATTATGATTTTTTTACAACGATATGAATTGATGTCTGCTTGGAAATTATAACCATACCCCCAAAATCAAATTAAATTGTATTCGAATAATAAAGTAGCACCAACCAAAAACAAATTTGCCAATGACATTGAAATATAAGTATTAATGTAAAAATCATCTATGACTCATTCTTATCAATTCTCTAATGATTACTAGTACATACGTATTTTGAATGTAGGTATTTTCTAAAGAAAATTGCCTAAGAGCGCAAAATCAAACTTTTTCAAAAATTCATTTAAAATTTTAAAAAGTAACTCGCGTTAAATTAGATAAATTCATTAATAATTTGGGGAAAGTATTTCACATAATATAGTTTTTCCTTCTCTGGTCACAAATTTATGAAAAAAAAACAGTGTTTACTAGGTGCTGAGCTTATTAACTGAATTAAATTCCAAGTCTTACCACACAAAAATTGACTTGTAAAAGGAACATATTAGTAGTGACAAAATTTATAACCGACACATGAGCAAAACAAAGATACTAGAAGTTTAAATATCCTGTGTAACAATGAAGATGGGATCTATACCCATTTCCTAGTATAATTTGTATTGTATTGTACTATAACTAAACTATTTCCATTGGGTATAACTTGGGCAACCCATAAGAAGTGATACCCTAAAAGGGCTTCAAGTAAATTAATTTAAATTAAAACTTCAGGACTATTTAAAGACGCATTTGTCATTCTAAAATTCAAAGTTTCTTCTAGGAAACCAGAAAAAAAATTAATATCACAAATTAACATACCTTCAATTATATTGACAACCACACACTCACAGAGATAAGTTCTGATAATATAATCTTTCTACGTGAACACCCAGGAGCAAAATGCCAGATTATTTGGTCTCACGGCTCAGGTGTGTATAACACATACGTAACAGCGCCATCTCACATGACAAACAACAAAATGGTTGCCGCCAGGCACACACATTACTTATTTTCTACATATTGAAAAGTTTTTGATATTGGTTACTTATTGCTTTTATATTTTTGATTTGTGCGTCGCGGTGCATAGGAGATTCCTTACTAAATATTATTAATATTATCTATTCGGCCTTAACCTTATAATAAGGTAGATACTGTATCTCGGTATAATAAAATTTATCAAAATTGTCAACATTCTAATCTACTACTACCCCACAAGACCTGTTTAACTTTTTAATCAGTGTTAGCTTGTGTTTTCTAGCAGCTTGGCTACCGTTTTATCTTTTAAAAATGTTAATTTTTCTGGAAGTGGTTAATAAAACTATTTTTAACAACGGCTTCGTGCTAATTTTTCAATATTTTTAACATTAACAATGGATATTTTATGTACAATACTGGTGAGAGTTCATATTAAGCCTTAGGTATTAGCTTTTTTAATCCAGCTCACAAATTTGACGCTGAATAGAGGACTATAATAGACGAATTATAAAAGGTACCTAAGTTTTTCTCAAAATCATGCATGGGAAAGTAGTAACTAATTCCATTAATAAAAGTAAACCAATTTTGCCTTCGTTTTTAGTTTATAGTTACATGAAATCAGTGCCAAATATTTTGAAAACATTGCTGAATTATTTATTATTAGATTCAGTTTATTGCTACATATATACCAGAGTGCATTCATACTCACATCTTGATGAAGGAGAGAATAATTCTTTTGCGTTTCTTAATCCTAGTCATTCATATTTAAAAGGGGACGTTCATATATTCGCTTTTTATACTTCGCTTTAAGACCAAAATTTTTGCACCAGGTTTATTAATATGCGGGAACACTAACCAAAATGTATTAAGAAATGACGTCAAATTTGTATTTTCCAGCCAAACTACCCAAACAATAATTATTCTTTATGCATAGGAAATTTGACAGTCAGCTATTAGGCTACAATGAGTACCGCCAGTCAATAAAAATAGTACCAGTTGAGCATAGTAGTTTGTTTCAGTTAACCCATCAATGTTAGGCTTATTGGATTCATCACGAAATAACAGACAATTATTGCTAAATAGTATAGCATAACAAATCATTACAGTAATTTTATGAAATATATTATAAAGTGTTTCTTAAAACCTAATTTTTCTAGTGTCTCATTGTTGGAGCGCGTTCATATTTCTTCTCTTGGGTATACGGAAACGATAAAGGAAGGATTAGATAGATACTCAGGAGCAGCGTTTCTCTAACTGTGTTCCGCAGAACCCTGGGGTTCTGTAGACACCTCTGACGAACAAAATTTGTTCGTCTGAGGTAGACATCAATCAAGGGTTCCGCAAACTAAAGTGCTTTTAGTGTCATAGCATGCAAAAAAGTAAATTGAAACAATTACAATTATACCCTATTTCAAAAAGGTGTATAGTAAGAAAATAGGAAATTCCGTCCTGTTCGGCTCAATTTCGGTGTCGGCCATAGGCGCAGGTAAACTTTGTGCATTAAGTTATTTATGATAAGTAACCAACAGTTTTAGAGAATTGAGAAGGTTTGCTAACCTTTCAGTCGTTCAATATGGGATATTACCACGAAGACATGAATTCGAATGTTTTTGAGGACTATTTTGGTGAAATGATAAAATATCAGCCAGCTGATTCAGTAGTAGTTATGGATAACGCAAGCTATCATTCACGACGCACAGAGAAGACTCCAACTTAATTTTGGAGAAAACAAGAAATTATCAACTGGTTAACCACCAAAGGTATTGAATTCGAAGATAATTTGATAAAAAAGGAACTATTGGTTATAGCAAATTTACACAGACATCGTTTTATGAAATATGCCGTGGAAGATATAGCAAAAAACATAGTGTAACTGTGCTGCGCATACCGACATATCATTGCGAACTAAATCCTATAGAACTTATATGGGCGCAAGTGAAAGGATTTGTAGCAAGACACAACACGACATTCAAAATGAAAGACGTTAAGCTACTGTTTGATCAAGCCATTAAGGAAGTGACACCAGAGAACTGGCGAAAAGCAGTCCATCATGTCATTAAAGAAAAGGAGAAAATTGGGATCTTGACCACCTGATCGATCGGATCGTCGACCCGTTAATTATAACGTCAAGAGGAGATGACAGTTCCTCAGATGACGAAAATATTATGATTTTTTATAATTTAATTTCTGTATAATGTATTTTTTTTATTTTGTATTTTTTTTGTAATGTTTAATAAAAAATAGGTGTACCTAATACTAAGTACATAATGCCTAAATCTTATTCTATTAAAATAAAATTCTTTCCTTTTTACGAGTATAATTTAATTTATTATAATATTTACGAGTATAATTTAATTTCTGTATAGGTAATGTATTTTTTTAAAAATGCTTAATAAAAGATAAGTGTAGCTAATAATATGTACATAATGCCTAAATTTTATTCTGTTAAAATAAAATTCTTTCCTTTTTACGAGTATAAGTTAATTTATTTTAATTTTTACTAGTATAATTTAATTTCTGTACAATGTATTTTTTTAAAAATGTTTAATAAAAAATAAGTGTAGCTAATAATATGTACATAATGCCTAATCTTTATTCTGTTAAAATAAAGTTATTTTCTTTTTACAAATATTCTACCGGCACGCCTTTGTCACACTATTTTCAGCATTAGTGAATGGATAACAATAGGCAAAACCCATAAATTGACCCAAACCCGGGTGGTACTACCTGCACTTGATGAAAAGAAATAATTTTGCAATGAAATCAATGCAAAATTATGAAAGTGGCTTAAATATTCGTTGGGTCACTCTGTAGTCCCTTTGCATACCTAGTGAGCTTTTATTACTCTACACCATTTTGATATAGGGTATAACGCCTCTATAAAAATAAACAAAAAAATGAAAAATTGTAGAATATTGTTTTGGTTATAATCCAGACATGTTACTACTCAACTTAAATAATAATTCTTAAAAAACAAGAGCGGTCTTATTTTATTTTTAGTAAAGACAAGCGATGGGAATAAACTTAATAACACCGGTTTCGAGAGCGTCCCACCGGAGTATATTACTTTTTTTTATATAGCGCATTTCATTTGGGACCAGCCTCAGTTCCGCAAAAAGGAGGTGAATTCCTTCGAAATTTGGGCGTGGTCCCAAACATTTTTTGTCTGCGGTGCTTAAGCTCTACGCTTTGCGACCCTCCCATAACTCCCCCCCCCCCGCCCCAAAATACTGGCTACGCCACTGGTGTGAACACATTATTTTTAGACTGAAAGCATATCTTTTCAGGTTAGTTCAGGTTAGTTAATTCTATCTTTCACAATAGAGTCGGAAAATTATAGCAATAGAACAAGCCGATAATTTAGGATAAATTTTATGACAGTGGTGCAACTGGTGCACGTTTGGGTTTCGATTAATACGTATACATTTCTTATAGTGTAGGTACAAAAGGAAAGGTATACAGGGTTTTCATTTCAAAAGTAGCCACCCCGGTTTTAGGTAGAAATAACTACTTTGATACGAAATGTCAAAACATGTCAACTTTTGATCTAAGGGGGTAAACTTTTCATCATATTTTTATTTATACAGGGTCCGTCAAAAAAGCTGGACGTATGTCATTTTGAATTTTTTCAATGGAAACCCATAATTTTCTTCGTATTTCTGGATTCCCCTACAAATAATAAACACTTTTTGTATTACACATCCTATAGCCAAATCTAACAGTTCTTAAAATATCGAAACATTTTAAATTCGACTTTATGTTCAGAATTCGCTTTGTTACATTTTCAAACTTTAAATACATCACGGTCGTAGGCGGCTTATACCCGTCCTCATAGAAACAAAACAGCATTGGGCCAATTTTTATTGAAGAAAACTTGACAGGTGAACTATACGTAAATCTGTTGGAAAATGTCACAGATCCTCTTATTACCCAATCTTTGGAAAATCAAGTTGATCAAGAGGGGGATATGGAACTTGATGAACAAAATTTGTATTTCCAGCAAAATGGAGCCCCGCCGCATTATGCGCTACCTGTTAGGACATGGTTGAATGAACGGTATTCCGGAAAATGGATAGGTAGGAGAGGTCCTGTGGAATGGCCGAAGAGGTCCACAGACCTGACACCTCTTGATTTTTTTCTGTGGGGATATTTGAAGTCCCTAGTTTACAAAACTGCGCCTGAGAGTATTCCTGAATTGAGAAACAGAATTACTGAAGGATGTAGGCAAATTAACCGGCAGACTTTTCAAAATGTTCGCGAAGAATTCGAGAATAGGCTCTATTATTGTTTAGCCAATTACGGAACACATTTTGAAAACTTAATGAAGTCGTATTTGTACCACACATAGTAAAACATTGAAATGTTTCGATATTTTAAAAACTGTTAGATTTGGCTATAGGATGTGTAATACAAAAAGTGTTTATTATTTGTAGGAGAATCCAGAAATACGAAAAAAATTATGGGTTTTTATTAAAAAAATACAAAATGACATACGTGCAGCTTTTTTGACGCACCTTGTATAAAAGAAAAATATGATGAAAAATTTATCCCCTTAAAACAAAAGCTGACATGTTTTGACATTTCGTATCAAAATAGTTATTTCTACCTACCGGGGTGGCTACTTTTGAAATGAAAACCCTGTATATTTGCCTGTATTAACTGAATTTTCTTAATATACAAACTATATAGATCACATTTATAAGATATTACAAATTAAAGGTCTGAAAGGTATCTTTACCATCACTAAAGTCAAAGGATTCATCTGTGGAGTCAACTGAAATAATAAGGGGTTGTTCTATCGTTTCTTCCATCATGTTGTCTACGTCGCACATTTTTTTTCCTCTTAAATCGCGTGGTTACTAACTTCCTCCCAATTTTCTCCCGTGATAATTGTTAATGAATATTTCAATAACTCACTTACATCTTCTATTTGAAATATAGTGTTATTTTTTGCTACATAACCTTTCATTTGTGCCCATATTAACTCAATTGGATTTAATTCACAATGGTAGGGCGGCAGTTTACCACGCTTTTCAGCCATTTTGCCGATTACACATTTTTTTAACTTATTTTCTCGCACTATTAGTGCATTTTTTACTACGTTGTCCTCAAAGGGTATATTTTTCTCAGAGAGTCAATTTATAATATTCTTTTTTTCCAAGAAGTCATAGGTACTTCCTCTAAAAGCCTTGAATGATTGTTGGCGTTATCTATTCTTTCAGTTGCTCAAAATACTTTTCGAAGACGTCAGCGGTAATTTCCTAATTAAAATCCTTAGTTGATTTTCACTCACATTCACGCAAAGCACCGTTGTCGAATCCATTTTCACTACGTTATTATTAACCTGCGACCTACCAGTAGACCAACCTTCTTTAAGTGCTTGACGAGAGCTTTGAAATTTTATCCCGCCACAACTTTCCCACTGAATGTCCTTCTTTGAGCCAGGTTTCGTCTAAATAAAAAATGTTCTTGTTTCACTTCTATATCTCCCAATATCTGAAAAAATAATATCTTGTCTATCTCTCTCTCTGTCTGCTCTTATGACATTAAAAATTTTATCCAATGTTTAGTTCTCCATATTGAACTAGAAATAATGAACTTTTCTTCTTTTGATATTTTTCACATCCTCATCAATTTGTACAGGTGTCCTCCCTGGTGACTGTTTAAGAGGGGCTACTTTCTTTCCCTAAGAAGCCTGTAGATTGTTGATTCGCTAACTCCCGCTATAGTGGCACATGCTGATAGTAGATTTCGAAAAATACTAAATAGTGTTTGGTGTACAAGTGCGTCATGCACAGTTTAAACTATTGTATTTGCTCTTACGTCAAGTATACCCTTACAAAACACTAATAATGACGTTTCGCTGTACTGTCAACCACTAAGAAATAAATTTTAATTCTCAATTCAAGACAACTATTGGTGTTTCTTCGTATATCGTATATTTTAGGAGTAGGAGATAATTTTGTTTGCAAATTATTTCATATTATTTCCTGTAACGCGGAAACTATGCATGGTATGAAGAAATAAAAACAGGGCTTTTTTGTACTGCATGCTTAATATATTTTCGAAAAGCCTATTGCTCATGGGTTCTTAACTAACATATTATTATTTATTTTGAAGGAAAAATAATTTTTTTCAATTTTTCGTAACTTTGACTATGTCTCGATGCGATACACACCAAAATATCAAAAAGTCGTTTCTAGAGTAGAGAATTAAATTTCTTATTTCCCACACAAAAAAAAACAATGTTGTCCCCCCATACTTTAAGGGTTTTTCGCAATTGAATCTTGAAGTAAAAAAAAAATCCCGCTGAACCCGAAGTCCGATCGACATTAAACATGTCAATTTTTCATCGTTGAGCAATTAACAATCAAACCCTAACTCTCGAGCGTAAGAGGACAAGAATGATCACATTACTCTGAGGATCATTCACTTCCCTCCTATGATGATTTCAATCAGCATTCTCAGTGATATGAATGGTCCCGTGTATTCAAGAATACAATTTCATGCAGTGCGTGAGAACTCCGCCCACATGTCTCCTGAGACCAGTGCCCAGTGTTCCCCATTTTCGAGAACTAGGACCCTTGAGTTCTAGAGATCAAAAGTAGCATTAAAACCACATTTTCTATTGAGATGACCAGAGGTTCTACGTTAAAAAGAGGGCACTAAAAAGGGTTCCACTTATCAAAAGGATATAGAAACGCTGCATTAGAACATTAGAACCTTCTCTTTCTTATCTCTATTTGACTTCAACGTATTGCACAAACTAACCCAGCGACTACCAGCTGTTTACACATTTGATATAATTTAAATGACGAGACATTTATACTCTTTATAATAGGGCAGATATGAAAATGATGTAAACTAACTGTTAGATATTCTACCTATCTCCGATTATCTGTTTTTTTTTAGTAATCATATCCAAGATATAGTAATCTTTTTTCCTAAATTCAACTATTTTATCAGTTGTATTTGGAAATATGAAGAGACAAGGTTGTTTCTTTGTAAATCAGTTATCTAGTAGTGCCCTAGTTCAGAAAATAGTTTCTATGCGGTTATACGTAAAATACATAAGAAGTACTGTTAACTCTGTGCTTTACTTACCATCAGTGCGTTGCGTGATATCTCCATAGTTGACAAAAGTGCTTTTTAAAACTCAAATTACTTTCTTTAACACCAATTTTAAAAAGCAATCATTTTGAATTTAGCAAAGTGCTGAGTAATTTCGAGAAGTTCAGGCGACAACAAAATGGCGGATTTATTAAGGGTGACGTCAATCCATTGTATGTAAATTATTGATCGATTGATTAACATCTATAATATTTACACAAGTGTCGTCAAGGGGATTTTTGTTAAAAATAAAATATGTCGGTACAGAAACAGCAAAAATGCTAGTTTATTGGCAAACATAATAAAATTATTGATCTAAATTATTAAATACTGGGTAATATAATACAAATTATACTGTGAACTAACTATTTTATAATAAATTGTTTCTTGGGATATACTTACACGATTTTTACACATGGTTAATATAAAGAAATGGATCAGCCTTATAAATAGAATACCGCTTATTTCGGTAATTTTTTTTTAAGTAACAAAAAAAAATTATATAGATCTACCCTGTGTCTATTTCAAATGTTTTTTTAATAAAACAATCTATATTTTTTTGCATTTTTGAATTATACAAGCAATTAGGGTATTCTACTAAATTAAAATTTAAAATAACATTAAAATTTGATACACGTAGCAGTTTTTGATCCACCCTAGGTATACCGCGTATCCCGCAAATGTAGATAAAACTTATTAATGAAAATAAATGTATCTAAAAATAGGGTATCCCGTTAAGGTCGGCCACCTGCTGTATCTCGAAAACCATTTGTCCTTAACTTCTTCTTCTACCTCTTATGTTGGACAAACAGGGGGAAAATTCAAAATCCGCATCAATGAACATTGTAAACAGATAGTAAGAGCTTCTAACATTAACTTATTCCTTCTAACATCAAGTCCAATTTTTATAGGCGTGTATCTATAAATAAACATAATTTTCACCCAGATACAAACACTAAATTCTTACATTTTTGCAACAAAATCAATAAATTAGACCTTCTTTAAATAATGGAAATAAATAAAATAATTAGAAACCCCAATATAGGTTGTGTTAACGATCAAATCATTCATAGCAGCAGTAATTTTTTCAATGCTTTGAATCTGGGTAAATTATAATTATAATTTAAGTCTCTTTACCTCTTCCTATCTCTACTCAATATTTTCTAGCTCCCCTTATATATTTCTATTGTGTCCAACCATTGTTTGAAGCTTAAGGCATTTTCATTATCTTTCAATATTCTTGTTAAAATATTTTTAGAAAATCTAGATTTCCTACATTCACTGTGTCAGCTAGGGTCAGTGTCGTCACCATCCCTCTCAAGTGTACCTTTTAGTGCAGCTTTTTAGCTCTCTCCGATAGACATTTATAAACCCCTTTTAACAAAACCATGTAATATGGTCATTCGTTGACAGATGTCCGTGTTCTGCCTGTTCTCAAGTACAATAAACTTCCAGTGATGACAACTAAGGATTAATCAATTCTGTATAAATTTTATTTAACCTAATATCGAGTTCTCCAAATCTTCCCATTTAATTTCAACAATTATATTTTCTAATATTACTTAATACCTGGTTATACGTCTTTAATGTCGTTATTCTCTTTAAATTAATTAATTAATTAAGAAACTAGTTAACGTCTGAAAAAATAAGAAAAACAGTCGGGTTTTAGGTCCGGTTACAGTACTGCATCGGCTTTATCAGACCTTAGGGATGATCTATTGCATGGTGTGGATGAATCCCTAGTTTCTATTCTGATAATGCTTGACTACTCCAGGCCATATGATGACGTTGTTTCCATCATATTTTGCCAACCGTAGCCAGCAAGTTCAAGTGAATACTAATGAAGAACTAATATCATCGAAAAGCCGAAAAATAACTAGTGGCGTTCCACAAGGCTCGATTTTGGGACCACTCTTGTTTATTTTATTTACAGCAGATTTACCTACTGTGAGTTCTGCCTCTTACCATCTATATGCTGATGATTGTCAAATTTACTTGTCATTTTCACCTAATAATCAATGTCTCTCTTTTTTCCAAATTAATCAGAACTTAGAGATAATAAATGTATGGTCTAAAAACAATGGTGTTCTGCTGAATCCTGCAAAAACCTCTGCTATGCTTATAGGTACAGATAGATAACGTGTCAAAATTCTGGTAAACGATTCCGTTTTGTTGGACGGAGTTCCAATTAATTTTAAAAATGTTTGTAAAAACCTTGGGATTAATCTTGACCGAAATCTTACTTTTAATGAGCATGTTACTACTATAATAAAAACTAGCTTATGGCAGATTATAATCGATTTGTAGCGATGGACCGGTATTAACCGCGGTTATACCTTTGGTTAACCTTGAATTTGCCCTTTTTGACTTATTACGTCACGCCGCTCAAGAACCGCTTGAACGAAGAAAAGTTATTACCGGTTATAAATGTCAATTCTCAAATTTGTTTGTAAATTTAACTTCTAGTTGTAACCCTATTTAATTATTAAGCCATTAAAACCTCTATAGTGTAATCATTTCCTTCATAATTAATAGAACTGATATTTTTTCATCTTAAAAACAACAACAAAACATAACGGCAAAAAAGACACAACCACAAATAAAAAGAGACGGAGAATAAAAAACACCTCAGCAGCAAGGTTATTACCGGTCCAAGAAATGACAGCTAATGACGTATTGAAGGGCTTGGTGGTGACGTCAGACATCACCGAAAAGTTATAACCACAGTCGCTACAACGCGATTGGTAAATACCAATTAGGAATATTTATAACCGGTCCATCGCTACAAATCGACTTTATGTTAGCACTAAATTGAGATCAACAGAGTCGATTATTTTATGTCTTTGTGACTATTGTGATGTAGTTTATGGTCCCTGTCTGGAGGTTGAGTTATACGAGGTCATAAGGTCAAAAGAGTCTAGATACAGATGCTGATGCAAAAGCAAAAGGTTTTTTAGAACACTTATTAAATTTTGGAAGACTTTTTATTACCAAAATTTTAATCCACGTGTTTGAACGCATTGCAGAAATTAACGCAACGTTACAAAAGAAGTCGTTATGGTAAAAATACAATACGTAATGACCACTTAAAGAATTAAGAATTTTAGTATAATTTGGGCAGAAATTATCGAAACTGAAAAACGATTCAATGCTTCAAACCCTTTTGTGCCCCGTGTGATAAGGCTCCAAAGAGATATGATGACGAATCCTCACTTATATAAATCTGAGAGGAAATGTACAGGCGCTTTTATTAAGAAATCATCGATACGTGCATTGCCTCTAAAATTAAGATCCAATTGAAAAATGAATAAGCATATTTCTGAAATTGAGAGTCTTGCCATAGGAAAAGGAAATGTGAATTTAAGTTTAAGTATCTCACAGAGTTTTACGGAAATGATTTCATAATACCAGAATCAACTCTGCACCGGGATATATTTTTAGATATCTGTACCCTTAAACGTGTGATGTTTTATGCTTGTAACTAAAGTTCCTGTTATTTATTTTATTATTTTTTGCATTGTATATTGATTTTATCAAATGATTAGTATTTTTTAAAGGTATAGAATACCAAAAATTACTTTGTTATGACTGTAATAAATGTTTACCCCCATTGGGATTTCTGAAACTCGGCGCCCCTGGTGATGTGGGGAGCCTAGGGGATGACCCACACCTTTACTAAATTATCTTGGTTCTAGTACTCCCTTCCTGCGTACCATTCATTCCAAGCCGCATTTTATAAACTTTTATTAGTTTTTGAGTCGCATTGCAGCACACATTCAGTAATCTCATATAAAATTCTAAACTATAACCACCTAATGGTTATAGTATAGAAGTTTTGACTAACAAAGTTCCAGTCAGGTCAAGCTGCATTTATACCTAGAATTGTCCAGCTAATCGCCCATTACTCTTTTGTTAGTTAGAACTACTAGTCGTTCAATTTTTAACTTGTGCTTTAAGATATACAGTGAGTCCCAGAAGTAATGCCTAAATTCATTTAAAAATCAGGGGTGTGTTTTTTCGAAAAACGCTTGATCCGTCGACTTTTATTTCCTAATTTTTTATGGTAAATTCATGTATACCGTGTAGCCCAAAAATAAACTAAGACCATCAACTTCATTTTTTCAAATGAAAACATCTATTTCTTATGTCGTTTTTGAACTTTGAATCAAATTCTAAGTATGTTTCATGTACCATGTCCTATACCTAAACTCAACAGTTATTAAAAAAATTACGATTGAACATATCAACAAGTAAGACCAAGATTTACCGAGTGAGTTGAACAATCACCAACTCTAAATACTGTCATAGAGTGACGTTTACGTCAACTTCATTATCTCAATCAATTACACGTGTTAAAGTGTGGAAAACTTTTATTAAATTCATATTTTCTATTCTAACTTAATATTTTATAATAAGACGATGTCCAAATACATCTTGTCGGGCGTAAGCCCAAAAAATCTTTTAGAGTTCATATACCTACTACGTTAGTTAATCTCTTCATCCTCATCCAATAAAAATAACAATTTGATTTAACTTAATGATCTTCCACTAATTAAAACTAATTTTTTTTCCTCCTAAAACATGTAACTACCTCCTAACTCCACCTAGTATATCAGAAATCTTCTACAAGACAGTTATGCCCATTAATTTGGGGTAACTAGTCTCAATATTTTTACTCGATTTTGTTTCCCCTGATGATGGATGTTTAAACATCCGAAACATGGGATTAACACCTGACAATTTAATTTAATACAATATTTGTGGAGGAAGACTAAGAGCTTTTTATTTCATATCATTTCAACTCCACTGCAAGAATGGACTACTTCTTCCAATCAAATTAAATATTGTCGTAAATTTAAAAATTGTTGTATGGCTACCAACAGGTCATTCGATAGGTCCTCTCCTTCCTATCCACCGATTGGGAAAGTTTCCATCCAAAAATGTACGCACAGTGGCAGCATAGTGAACACCATCATGCTCAAACATCAGTTCTTCGTCGGGTTATTAATTCAAGTTTAAGAAAGTCGAGATATTCTAGATATTGAAGACCGTTCAAAAAAAAATGGACCAATTACTCTTCCGCGCACTATTCCACAGCACATATTTGTTTTTGAAGATACTGGCTGTGACTCTCCATCATTCAGTGCGGATTTTCTGTTGCTCAATAACGACAATTTTGTCTGTTCACATTACTATTTAAACAGAACGTAGCGTCATCGGAAAATATAATATTTTTTACTAAATTGTTATCTAGATTGCGTTCACAAAACTCATTTCGCCTATCAAGATCATATTCAAATAACTCATGCCCTGGAATGACTTTCTATAGGTGATATTTGTGAATTTAAACTATTCGGTGAACAACAGATTTTCGCATGTGTAAATTGGCTCCAATGTGCGACAGAGGAGTACATGGATTTTCTTCTAAGGAAAGCGAAACGTAAAGTTGTTCATTCAGGACGACCAGATTTAGGCAAATCTCTAACATAACCGAATTCTCTAAATTTAGCCTCTATTCTACTCACCATCTTTTGACATATGGGAGGACGATCAGGATGTATTTCATTGAATAATTGAGCTGTTTCTATTTAAGTTCGTGTTCTATCATCAAACGCAACCATGCATAGAATTCAATTTCTTCTGGTTTTGTTAACTTCACCATTGTGAAAACCGCAACTTTGCAACTACGCTTGACAAGTACTTATTTCAAGTGAAATTGTCATGCAGTTTCTATGGGTCTAAACCATATATGTATTAGTACTATATGGCTATAACCCTGAATATCTCGAAGCAACAACAGAGATAGAAGATCCAGGGTCATTTCGACTTATGCGCATGCGCCGTAAGGGTATTGCCAAATGTACTTTTATTTCTTTAGAAAAGGACAGAAGAGTGAGCCTTAAAAAAATCGAATGGATATTTAAAGGTATTCATTATAGTTATATTCAAAACTTTATCGTATCATTGACAACGGCGATGCGAAAATAAAAACAAGGTGTTTTGTCATTTTATTTTGGCATTTCAAAAAGTCATCATTAAAATCATGCAAGATTTTGATATTCCTGACGATATATTAGCTGCAGCCAACATTATAAGGTTGAACTTGCTTCCGGGCAAATTTAAAATCCATTATGAAAAAGAATATCGGCAGTTTTGTGAGTGGCAAAACAAAGTACATGTTCAAGGTGCAGAAGAAACGGTATTGCTGGCGTATTTCGCAAAACTCTCTGAGGAATACTCTGCTTCATCCTTATGGCCGAAATATTCCATGTTACGAGCGACTTTAGAACTGAAGGAAAGAGTGGAAATCGACAAATACGGCGCCTTAATACGTTTCATCAAGAAGAAAAATGTTGGATATAGAGCAAAAAATCAAAAGTATTTACAAGAGAACAAGTCAACGAATTTGTGTGTTCTGCCTCAGACGAGAAGTTTTTAATGATGAAAGTGGCTTTTTTAATTGGAATTGGAGGAGCCTGTCGAACTAATGAATTAGCGAAGATGACCACGGAAGATGTTCACGTTTTAGAGGACAAGCTGATTGTTACTATTCCCGACTCAAAAACCCACAAGAAACGTATTTTCGCTGTGATATTTGACGGCGAAGTCAATCCTGTGCTTTTATTTAAAAAGTACGCAATGTTAAGGCCAGATCATGTCACTCACCAAAGATTGTTTGTATCATATAGAAGAGGGAAATGTACGGTACAGCCCTGCGGCATTCATTTCTTCTCTAAAATACCTCAAAAAATAGCTGAGTATCTCTCACTTGAAAATCCTAATTTGTATACTGGTCACTGCGTTAGAAGATCTTCGGCAAATTTTCTTGTTAATGTTGGAGGAGATATATTAGGCCTACAAGAACTTGGTGGATGGGAATCGGCGAAGGTTGCTAGAGGGTATTTAGAAGAAAGTGTGACCAAGAAAGTTTCCATTGCTCGCAAAATTCAAATCGGCGATGTTTCCGGCAGTGGATTAGGCACTGGGGAACCGCACGAAATCGAAAGGAGTGCTTTCTCGGTCATTAATCAGTCTTCAGAGGGCATACCTAAGATCGTGGACGTTAAAGACAAAGGTGTATCCATCAAATTTGAAAACTGTCAAAATATTGTTTTACATGTTCATGAAAAATAGTTCTAATATTATTTGGTATCTAACGTATTATGCTTTCGTAACTAACGTATTAAATTATGGTAACTAATGTATTATGAGTAACTAAGGTTTTATGTAGGTTTTAGTACGTTTATGATGTTAATAATTATTAATAAAGATATCATATAAAAATGCCTTAATCTTCAATGATACGATAAAAATAATAACGTTTCCTATATAATATCATGGTATTTTTTTTAATCTGTCAGAAAATTTTATTCTTAATAAAAGTTATTGCTTGTTAAAAAAATAGGTATAAAGTTAATAAACGTGAGCTCAAATATAGAGGGTGTCTAGAATTTAGGAAAATGTTATTATGTCACGAAATAAAAGAAACGAATAATAAATTTCTGAGACAGCCAATTTGAAGAGTAAGAACCAAAACACAAGGAAAACATCTTTATGAACTGTTTTGTGGGTCGAATAGGTTTTACGAAATTAACAGAAGAAGCTAGAAAAGAAAATAATTGTAAAATACGATACTCAACTAGGTATCTATTTCTCAAAATCTCTTTAACCTACAGGAATACTTTATATAAGGATATTTTGCTTGTAGCAAGCTGGTATTCTTTAATTTGGCTGTCTCACAAATTTAATACTTCATTTTTTTGTTTTGCGACATCACATTTTCTTAAATTATAGACAGTCTATAATATTTGACCACGAACTTAGTAACTGTGAAACAATTATTTTATCAAGCAAAAACTTTATAGACTAAAATTACAGTTTTTTTCATTTTATTCAATATACAATAAAAATTTTAATTTAAAAAATTGGGGAAGATGTATAATTTTTTTATTTTCAAATTAGTTATAAAAAGTAATAGGTAGTAATAAAATTCATACAGATTTTGATAAACGTATTTTCGTGGTTTATATACCTTTCTTTAAAGGACCTTTTTAAACTTTTAACATCCCCTAAACACATGGATATACAATGGATCTCTAGTGGATGTTGTGTGTGTTATGAGATATCCATTAGACATTAAGGTTTTAAATTTCATTTTAGTGCTTATCTTCAGTACAAAGTTGCAGGATATTTTATAAGTTTTTTTTTTTAGCCTTTGTATAAAATTTCGAACCATATTTTGTTTATTTAATATCCGTTAAAGATATTCAATGTACATCTAATGGATATATGCCATGGATGTGGACATTCAGTGGATATAAGAATATAAGGCTATCCACTGGATATCTAAGGGATGTTGTGTGTCGTCTGGGTTAGAATTCGATGCAAAATTCAAAAACGGAATAAAAAATAAATATTTTCATTTGAAAAAACGAAGCTGATGGTCGTAACTTATTTTTGGGATACCCTGTATACATTAATTTACCATAAAAAAAAAACACTGTAAGAAATAAAAACCGACGAGTCTGAGCGTTTTTCCAGAAAACACACCGCTGAATTTTAAATGAATTTTGACATTACTTCTGGGACTCACTGTATGTGTAGGTAACGATTAACATTAATTTTTAAAACAGTGGCCAATTTTAGACCACTAACGTAATCTCATTAGGTTTCTATAATTAAAGACGTATTATTTTTAATAATATTTATTATTGGATTAAACAATATTCAAAAAATAAAGTAATATATAACAAATATTTGTTTAAAACTAAAATGTAACGCTAAAATTACTGTACACAAATGCAGAACTTATACTAGGAAAATAATAGTAACATGAGTAAATGAATAGTTAACTTATTTCGAATCGTAATGTAATTCTAGTCTCTGATTAGAAACACACTCTTTACTTAAGTTTTGTAAGTTTTGAAAATCTGGTGCGAAAAGAAAACATCAGTCGGTGACAAAAAATAATCTAACTTAAAATAAAAATATATATAACCCCTGGGTATGGCAATTACCGATTGGGCCTTTAACAACATCTTTGGTCACGCTTGTATATTCCTTGTAATTTTACAATAAAGCTATGTAATTTACAAAAGAGTTTGAACTTATTCTATTGGAATATTTTTTTACACTTAATATTATAATTACCTGTACAAAATCCAGCTCTATGCTATGGCAACAAAATCGGACATAATATGAATGAGCTACAAATTAATGAAGTAATAACATAACGCAATGTAGGTACCTACATAATTTATGTTTTCAAATATGTGACAAATATTTAAAGAGATAAATTAAGTTTTCCTACAGTTACTCACACTCGGGAACAAAAATATCGCAACAAAAAAATTTTACGTACAAACTTGTTGATATAAATTATTGGAGTATCTCCGCTAAAATCGAATAAAACATTATCAATTAAATTGAAAAAATAGTTCATACTATTAGTGGAATTAATGTAATGCGTTGTGTGGAGGAAGACTGCATTGTTTTATTTACATTATCAATTAAGCTCTAAACTGTTAAGAAGTTAGCTATACCACATCTCACAACAAGTGCTTTTCCAAGATCTGTTGTTTTAGATACAATGTTGAAAGTCATTATAATGAATTTGTTATTAGCTACTGATCTAATAATTGTTATCTTACTATTTTTCAAAAAAAAAATGTAAAGGTACCACAGCTGTTGTTAAAAAATAGTTTATTATAATTTGGATTACTGCTTTTTTAGCAGAATTCTAGTTTTTCCTTAGGAACCAAATAAATGTCATTTCCGGTTTTACGGCAATTACGCCAAGTGTATATTTTTTTGACATTACCTGTTCCTCGACATTCATTAGGTTGACGTTTACTTTCAAAATGGAGGCGTTAGAGTAATTTAACAAAAGTCAAAATGGAATAATATGTTAAACAACGTATACAAACGGCAAGAAAAAAGTGATGATTAAATCTGTTAAATTATGCCCCTTTTAAACTTCTTTTTTCTACTAACGTTTTATAATAACCCCTTTTTGATTGTCGTTTTGATTTTTAAATAACCTCCTTTTAGGCACAGCGTGCTTAATAGTTATTTATGATATAAGTGTTAAAAATACTTTTAACACAAATATCATACAATATTTTTTCTACAAACGGCAATAAAAAGCATACAATAATTTAAAATTAAATATTTAAAATCTCTTACATCCAGGTAGTTTCTAATAACATCGTATATTTATATTAAATTAGTTCACATTTGTCAATAAAACCTAGCAACCATCATTGTCGGCTGATTTGTTTACAGAAAAATTGAAAATTTGAAAGGTCCTGTCAGTTTTATTAAAACGCTAGCGCTGGCTGTTGTGATTTGCCAAAAATGCAAGAAATACAAGAAATCGATCCACTTAAGACATAGAAGAAGCTGCTAACAGAGCGACCTTGAATTTACTGCCACGAAAATCAAGAATTTAATATGAGATTGCTCATAATAAATTTATAAAATGGTGTGAAAACAAAGGCGTTTCTGGAAAGTATTCCGAAAAAATATTCCTAGCCTATTTTGGGGAAAAGGCAAAGGTATGGAAGTCATCTTCTCTTTGGTCCCATTATTCAATGATCAAAGCTATGCTACGTGTAAATAACGACGTAGATATCAGCAAACATTTTAAATTGCTTGCCTACCTGAAGCGTCAAGGAGAGGGTTACCAGGCCAAAAAATCAAAAATTTCTACTAGAGACCAAATTGAACAGTTTCTGAAGTGCGCACCGAATGATGAGTACCTTCTGATGAAAGTAGCTACGATTGTAGGAGTATTTGGTGCCTGCCGCAGGGAGGAGCTTTGTCAGTTGACTCTTGACAACGTGGAATATATGGAGACTTCATTAGTTAATAAAATATCAGATACCAAAACCAAGGTACCACGAAATTTCACTATCGTTGAAAAATTTTATTTGGATTTTTATCGAAAATATACTGATCTTCGTCCAGCAGATGTCGTACATCGGCGGCTCTTCTTAAAATATGTAAAAGGTAAATGTACCAGAAATCCGGTCGGAGTTAATACGTTCGGAAAATTTCTTGCTGCTATAGCAAGATTTCTGTAACTTCCAAATTCAACACTCTACAAGCTTACTTGCCGATGCTGGAGCAAATTTGACGACAATTAAGCGGCATGGGGGATGGAAATCCTCAACCGTTACGGAAGGGTACATCGTGAATTCCTTGGAAAATAAAAATTCTATTGCTCGAAAATTGCTTACAGTACAAACGACATCAGCCAATGATGCTTCAACATCTATGCTGCTGTTTCTGTTCAATCCTTCTCAACCGCGAAGAACAGCAGAACTGAGGAAGGAATTCATTTTTCAAATGTTTTAAATTCTACTATTAATATAAGTGTAAATAAATAAAATAGAAATGTTTTTTGACGTTTTTTTGAAAAAATTGATATTTCACTTTTAACACTAATGCCTTAAAGTAGGTATTTTAAGACACTAGTGCCTTGAAGTAACATTTTTAAGGATAGTAGACAGTGTTAAAAGTTCCATTTTTAACACGTTTGTAGAAAAAAGTTTTTTAGGCACGCTGTGCCTAAAAGTAATTATTTACAATTAAAAACTAAACAATTTTAACATTTTTTTTTGACAAGTGACAATTTTTTTGACGTGTAAATGAAACACAGGTAATAATAGTATATTATTAACCAAGGTTTAGACAGCCATCATTATTGCCCGAGTGGCGAGTTTAAATCACGAGGAGCGAAGCGACGAGGGATTTAAGACGCGGGGGCTATAATAAGCTGTCTAAACCGTGGTTAATATATTATTTTTTCCACTACTACAAACTTTTATATGACATTTATCTTTATAGTATTAATAATAATTATAAAAAATTATAGGTAGGTATAAGTATATTTTTTAATCAAGTTACCTGCGCTTTGGAATTGGCAAAATATTTTGTTGTTTTGTCAGGTGGCTTTGTCAATGTCAATTTGTGTTCATTTGTGTCATCAGATTTCACGAGTTTTGCGTTTTTTTTTAAAATGAGCGAAGAAAATGTTAGTGATAATATTATGTGTACACCTCCCGAATTAAGGATGGAAGCAGAAAAAATGTTAATTGTATCGATATTTTACAATATCAAGTAATCTAATATGTATTGATAATTATCTGGTTGCCTAACCACAATGAATTGATGTTGTAGAATTAAAAAATCAAGTTACCTGCGTTCAAACAAAATTCGGTTAAGGTCAAAGATCGGTCAATAATGGATTTCAATGGCTTATTATTGACCATGGTCAATAATGACTTATAAGGTAGAGAAAAACGATTTCTAGCGTTAATAATCGGTCAATAATGGCGATGTTATAGGTTAGTAGTGAAAAAAATGTATTAACACTGAAGTTCACAATTTTTAACTGAGTTTGTAAATAAATCGATTTTTTTCTTGAAAAAGAAACCATTTTGCAAAAAACTTTTAAATGGTAAATATACTTTTCATTATTTATTATAAAAGTCTAAGATATCCCTAATCATTTACTAACCTTAGAGTTTGATATTAAATAATGAAAAGTATATAATGTGTATATATGTATACATTTAAAAAAATCTGTAAACCTGGGTTGCATTTTTTTTTTAATTAAACAAATCGAGTTAAGTGGAGAAAAAAACCTTAAATGCCAGTGCTTAAAGAATTATAAAAGGGTCCAATTTAACAAATTTTTCGACTCTTCCCTTGTTACTTGCGTACGTTGTTTTATAGACGTCATTTTGTTTTTGTAAAATGGCTCTAAACGCCGCCATTTTGAAAGTAATGTCAACTTGTTATGTGCCATCAAAAAAGTAATTTTTAGAGGAATTTGAGTATGCAATAACACAGGTCATTTAAAAATTAAAACTTGGTGTACCGGAAAAAATTAAGAAAATTAAAAAAATAATTATAAAAATAAACATTTATTTTTATAATTTTTTGAATAGAAGAAAATGCATTGGAAAAGTAGAGTAGCTGACTTTGTCAATTAATGGTATTGATAACTTTTAATTTAATTGTGTTACTTTGCATATTCTATGTAATTACTTATTTTTCTTATAATAGTATACCTGATTTTGTAATTCCTAATAAAGCCATTACTTCTTCATTTATTTACTTTTAGTTAATAATTTTACATCCGTTTTCAGGGGGGATACTCCAGTTTATAGCAACACGTTTATATTAACATAGAAATTCAATTTTTTGTGTATAAAGAAAATTTGGTATTTGTTTTTTACTATTGCAAGATGATGGGAACCCCCTTTATACAAGACCAAGTAGGTACGCACCTATACCTAAAAAAAAACTTTTTGGTAAGAACTGTAAAACTACAGAGGATTAACTTGATGTGATAAAAATCGCATCATCCTACAATAAAAGACGTAGTTATATTAAAAAAAGTCATGGTTTCCGTGAGATTCAAAATGTGTTTAACACGTGATGCTGTTATTTACGTATAACCATTGTTTATCAAACTATATTTAATAGCATAACTTACTGACATTCATAAAAGAGAGCAATTCTGAATCTTCTTTCCTAAAAAGTATTGCTCCAGATTAACGTACTTAAACTAAAAATCTCAAATTCAGAACCTAAAATATTATTTACAAAATTTATTAAATACATTTTAATATACAACAATAATACAACATCAGTTAAATTACTGTTATGTTTAGCAATATTTACTGGCCCTTATAATCTAAAAACTTTGGTCACAAAATAGCCTGAGACTAAAGTGAGTTAGGATCAGTGAACCTCAAAATAGCTACTATTATTAACAGTGTAATAGAATTAATATAATATGTAGGAGGTTGTGATAAAGAAAGCGATTATTCAAATATAGTCAAATTAATCGAAAATCGCTCAAACAAGCAGTTATACAACACATCAAAAAATTGAAACTGCAAAAACTTAAACAGAATTGTCGACAAAGAATAAATTAAAAGAAGTACTGAAACCGGTATGGGAATATGGTATGCAACTCTTTGATTAGGGTTGCAAACCGTTCTTGATTTTACGATATTGTCCTTTGACCTTTCGTGTGTGTTTATGGACGGTAATAAATAATTTCCCTTTAAAAACAAAATGATTTATCACTAGCGTAATACATAATTAATTTTAAATGAAATGTATAATTGTTTTTTTTTTCTTATTCCCAAACTCAATTTGAAAAGTGTTAATGCGAGTAACGATCTTGAAAACTACAAATGTTTCAAAAATGCGGTTTGGTATTGGGTGCAAACAAAATCATTGTTCAGAGCATCACATCGGTATGTTAAAAGATATTTTATTCAAATATGGGTTAGTGCTATGTTTAAGTGGGATCTTAATTTTTACCTATAGCCTAAATTACTTTCGGTTTCATCGCCAATTTCTTATTTTTAAATGACAACCTGTATTTTTTATTGCACAATCCAATTCTTCTCAAAACTACCTATTTACTTACTAACATTTTACAAAATACAAAATGGTGAAGTTAAAGAAACGTATGTAAGTGACAAAAGAAAAGTAGTAATAAAATCTGTTAAATTGGGTCCTTTTGCAATTCTTTAGGTCCCGACATTTACATTATTTTCTTCAGTTCTTCAAAAAATCTATTTTTGTATTTCAAAAATAGCCTTCAACTCCAGTTTACATAATTTTTTTATATCGTATCATTTACTTTCTATTCTTTAGTATCAAAATCTAAGGTATCTTTAATCATCTAAATGCATCTTTGAAATCATGTTTTGCTTCAATTTCAAACATGTTTTAATAAAAATTTAACTTTTAGATAATTACATAATTTCTTCTTTAAAACTGAAGCAGAACTTTATTTACTATGATTTCTAAAATGCGTACGTTAGATCTTGATATTAAATTATGAAAAGTGGATCGTACAATTCAAAAAAAATATGTAAACTGAGGTTGAAGTTAGGATACGAAAAAAAAAGTTTTCTTAAGAAATTGCAGAAAAAAATTTAAATGAGTGTGTAAAGAATTCTAAAAAGCCCTAACCTAGCAGATTTTCTCCACTACTTTTTCCTTGTCACTTGCATACATTGCTTTATACACGCTATTTTGTGTTGTATGTCGTTGAAAAGCTGATCTTGAGAAAAATTCCATTGTGCAATAAAAAATACAGGTTATCATTTCAAAATAAAAACTAGGCGTAATGTTCGGTGACGGAAGTGAAAATGAAGATCCCACCTAAACATAGTAGTACCCCAAATTTGAATAAAAATATATTTTAATACGAGTATATAACGCTATAATGCCCTGTAGTTTCTCACGCGTGGTATAGGTAGGGGAAACTAGAACCACCATACTTAAGTCAAAAAGGGGGTATTTGTACCTCAAATGAAGCCCTATGGAGTAAAACTTAGGTGCACAACAAAAAAATTGCTCAATCCCTGTTTTCTATTTAATACAGGATTTGACAAAATTGCTGAGCTCAATAATAACCAAATGTTCAATAATACACCCCACCATGGAAGACCCGCTGATGAAGCAATAATGAAAACAAAAAGAAGTTAAAGTCATTGACTATATACCGGGTGTAACAGGATCATGGTACACCGTTAGTTTTAAAGGTAATCGATTAAAATTTGGGATATCCCATACACAGAATAAGCGGCACTTTTTGACCTACAAATGATTTTTTTTTCACTTCCGGTTGTGCCGGAAGTGACACCAACTTTCGATTTTTAAATAGAACACCCTGCATATTATTACATTTTTGAATTCTGCATAATTTTCTGAATCCAATAATACCACAAAAGTGACTTTTCAAACGTAAAAATTTTCTATTATTTAATTTTTAATTAACACCTAAAAGAAAATAAGAAAATACAATTATTTTGTTCTAATTTAATGCCAAGAAGTTACTAAGGTGGCTTTGGAATACAAAAAATGAACACAAAACATTACAACAATAATTGTTCGAAATGCTGACCATTACCGTCAATGGACTTCTGAAGTCGCATAGCTGTTTCTTGAAGAACATTCGCTAATTGCTGGGCCGTTATACTATTAATTGCACGTCTTATTCGCGACTCCAGGTCTTCGCGGGTTGTAACGGCGGTTGCATAGACAATGTTTTTTAAATGGCCCCAAACAAAGAAATCAAGAGAGGTAATTCAGTTAGACTGTCCTCAATTTCATTTTGCAGAAATTCTGAGTATCTAGCTCCAGTCAAGGGTCCTTTAAATATTATTGGACCAATGATTATACGATCGAGTATTCCAAGCCAAACATTGAAACCGAACCGCACTTGAAAGTTGCCATCCCGCAATAAATGTTGATTGCCTTGTGACCAATACCTTGTATTTTGTCGGTTAAATAATCCCATATTTGTAAACCTAGACTCGGCCGAAAATAAAATCCTTCCCAAAAAAGCATTGTTTTTTGGCTGCACATTATTCTACAAGATCCAATTGCAATATTCCATCCTACGTTCGTAATCAGTTTCGTACAGGTGCTGGTGCAATTGATATTTGAAAGATTTATAATTATGTTTGTGCAAGATTCGGCTCACCGTTTGGTGACTAATTTCCAACTCAAACCCAATTTGCCTAATGAAACAGTCTTATCAACTTCTATTCGAGCTAAAACATTAATTTCCGTTCCTTCGTCAATGATGAAGTTTTCTTCGGGATCATGGTTAGGCTCTCTTCGGAATTGATTTTCAAGACGATTAAAGTAATTTCTCGCTGGATATTGTCTATCAGGATATCGGTCGGCATAAAGGTTTCTATTTTTTTTATTTTTTTTTTTTAATTATGTTTTATGGCTCTGGTTTACACCAAATGGCCAGCATCTAGTTTCTATCCGCAACGGCATTTTTTCTACAGTCCCCATAAATAATTAACATGTCCACTTTTTCATCTCTTGTATATGTGCGGCATTTTGAACAAAAATAACAACAAATGTAAAGACTTTTCCAATACACAATAAAAACACCGATAAACCACAAAATACTTATTTGACAATCTGAAGGAATCATTTCGTTGTTTTCAAAGCCACCTTAGTAACTTCTTAGCATTAAATTAGAACAAAATAATTGTATTTTCTTATATTCTTTTAGCTGTAATTTTGATTGTATTTATCGCACATGTTATTACCAGGTATGAATAAATTCCTTATTAATAGTACTAAGAAATGGTACCACGGTACCAATATGGTTCCATTTGAAAAAATTGAGTGTCACCCCAAAAACGATTACGATGAACTTTATTTGCTTATAAAAAACGCAATTTAGTATTTTTGACGGGACTTCGATTTTTCTAGCATTTCAATTGGAATAAATCGGAACCGTCATGGCACACTTAAATGGAAAATTAAAAATTAAATAATAACATTTTTTTACGTTTGAAATGTCACTTTTGTGGTATCATTGGATTCAGAAAATTATGCAGAATTCAAAAATGTAATAAAGGGTGTTCCATTTATAACTCGAAAGTTGGTGTCACTTCCGGCAAAACCGGAAGTGAAAAAAAATCATTTGTAGGTCAAAAAGTGCCGCTTATTATGTATGTGAGATATCCCAAATTTCGATCAATTACCTTTAAAACTAACGGAGATACGGGGGGTGTACCATGATCCTGTTACACCCGGTATACTTAAGAAAACCCTAATGATGAACGACTTGATAAAATTAAACCGTATTTTAAATCCTACTACAACTGAAAAAAAGTCATTGAATGTTTGAAAGTGTGGTACAAAAAATTTGTATTTAAGTAACAAGTGTTTTTATTTATTTGTCAATTATTTTTTACATATTTTCAAGATACTTAATGATTTTTTTCTTCTGTATATAAATCGTTCTATGTTTTTTGAAAAGTTTTTACGTAATTTACCTATAGGTAGAAAACTCTATGTTTACTACTGGGTTAGCTTAGCTGATTGGCTCAATTAACCTTTAGTTTGAAGATATTGATAGAATAAAATTGCCCGTTAGTCAAAATTTAAAATTATTAGTCATGAGCACCTGATGCATTTTAATTTTTAAAAAATGCATTTTTACCTACAGGGTGGCCTCAAAAATAGAGCAACGTGTATCAATTTAATTTTTCTCAATGAAATATCCTGTAATTTTAAATGTAATCCGCTACTCTAACTATAAGACATTTTTGTAAAGTATGTAACAATTTTTGATGTAACAACTTTTAATTTTAATATAAAATTTAGAAATACTTTCATACATCACATTGGCAGAAAGTTAACATCTAGCGCAGAAATAATAGATTTTTTTTTTAATATTTGGATATTTCAAAAACAATTAAGGTATTGAACATGCTACACAAAAGAGAATTGACAATAAAAACCAGAAATCTAAAAGTATACATGAACCATAAAAGAAATAAGTTAAAACACTTACCGTTTCTTTAGAAAAACCTATAAAATTTAAGTGTATATATCTACAAAACTAGGCACTCAATAATAAAAAATTGACGTATTCAATAGATTTTCGATTAATTTGATGGTTGCTAGTGATGTATGCATTTTAAATTACATTTTTTCGAAACTTATCTTAAAAAGTTGCCATATCAATATAGTTTCCTTAAAAGTTCAAAACTTTGCATGAAATAAAAAGTAGAAAAGTAGATTAAATATTGTTTCCATTATTTTAAAAAATTCCGCCGATAAATTCATTTTTATTAAACAAAGTTTCCCGATTTAATCAAATGTTTGGCGATTAACATAGTTTGTCTTATTATGCAATAATGTCAAAGGTTTATAAAACGATCGAAATTTCCCACCGACTTCATTTTTCCATTACTTTGTTAAAAACGTAAATATATAATTAAAAAAATTGTCAAGAATTTTGTCTTTAGACCTATCCTAACATACTACTTCAATTAGTATTTGACCAATGTTCTTAAATATAGCTGAGGCATCATAAAATAAGAAAATTTGAAAGGTCAAAATCTTTAAAAAAATTAAATTATTGCCCAGAAAAACTTAACGAATTCATCATGATTTTTGATAAAATTTTGTATTAAATATAGACAATTTGTCTTACAGTATTAATAGGGGCTTTTTCCCTAGATTTAGATAACTCTATGATGAGATAGAGACAACTGTAGGTCTCTCCAAATTATGCTCTCTATTCATAATGACTTTAGTGTTGTTGTTATTATTATTGTTGTTGTTATGACCAAGCAGAGGGGAATGTGGTGATTCCGAGTGAAGATCTGAAGCATTCGAGGGTGGACTAGGACTAGCTGTGTGATGTAACATCGCGTTGTAATAGTCGGGCTGACTTAAATTGTGCGGCGATTGCGATGAATACGAGGGACTTAATCTCTGGTGCGTCTGGTTGGGATAGATGAAGTTGGTAGGCGTATGTTGCAGATGGGATAGATTGAAGTTGTCTGAAAATAAAAAAATATGTTTTAAAAAAGTTGTATAATTTTTTTTTGAATAAAGAGTAGGTATGTTTTATACAGTCGAAATGATGGTTCTTTGCCGGTGCATCACGGATAAACTATCAAGAAGCAACGTGATTTACAACACCCCCATCTTTGTTTATTATAGCCTTAAAAGTGAATTCTCCGTGGTTGCGCAATACGTCTCAGTAACGTACTAGACAGAGACAATAGATATTTAGAGAGTTGTCCATGGATGTCAAAGTCATCGTTTCGATCTGTCAACTTCAGTTTGTTTTTAAACGTTTTTGTGCCTTGGGATTTATTTTATCGTGTACGAAAAAGTAGCCTTTATGAAAGTTGTTCAGTAAAGGCTGAGACAAACCCAAAAACTTAAGATATAAGAAATTAGATTTATGATATAAGAATTAAGATTTAAGAACGAACATATGTTGTCCTATATAAACAACGCACAATGAAATTTTTAGAATTAAGGAATAGGATTTAAGCTTTAAAAAACTGATTTGTTGGTTTTAAGAAATAAGGAATAGGAAATCAGCCAGTCAGCATGATATAAATTGTTGTTTTCAGAGCCAATTTTATCGTACTCTCGTGTTGGCGATAAGTAATTATCGATATTTGCTATTATTATTAAGTCCGAACGCTAGTTACGAAAAGTTTGACGTTTAGGAACTTACAGTTTGTTTTAACTTTTTAAACCTCGTAATTTTGATTAGATTCATATGGTTTTAGTTAGTGATGCCACCGGAACCGGATCTGGATTCGGTATCCGGCGAATCCGGTCTTCTTTTTTAATATTCGGTTTGGCCGGATCTTGTACCGGAACTGAATTTTAAAAAATGTATTGTAGAAATTATGAACAAAACCACAGCGACACAGTATAGTCCGCCTTATACGACTCTGTGGCTATAGAAGGAATGCGAATAAAAAAAAAGACTCATGTACCGGGTCTGCTAAGTTTACCAATAAATTTTAAATAAGAAAAATCTAGTTTTATGATGACTAGACCGCGTATGAATTTTTTCCCGCCCACGCATTTCCCGGCGGCCGCTTCTAGCCGATGAAATAATTGTTGTGGACTCATGAATAAAATAATGCCTAAAAATGTGTCTTTCACTGTGTTTCTTTTTTACGTATTGCTACTAAGAGTGGACAGTGGTGTGGTTTAATTATTAAAATAAGAGGTAGTAAATTTAGTTTAGTAGTATAAAATACTTATATGAAACGAGGCACCGCACGCTTATGTCCCTACAGTTAAACCTGACTTTTTTTATGACTTTTACCCCCCTATCTCCTCAGCCATCGTAGCCACAGACTCGATAGGCGGACTATAGAGCTGTTTTATTTATTAAGTTAAATTATATTTTCCCCGTTGCTTGCAGAGAGTCTATTTCTTTTTTTTTCGTAGACATCGCCGGCCTCCGCAAAAGTCTTTCACTATAAACATTTGATACAGGCGCAGATATGTATTTTTTTGCCTTTTTTGATAAAAACGGAAATTTTTCTTCGTGTTTCTTCCACCGGTCAAATGGATTTTGATCTTTTAATAGAACGATTTTTGTAAATACAGTTCGATCTCTTTATCAAAATTTTAATGCTTTGACAATTTGGTTGAAGGGGAAAGACCAAAAATTTCTCAGCAATCCCATATGGGCTCACATCGTTGTTTTTTGACGGACTTACTTTATGAACCAAAATGGATAGTGTTACTTCGTCCTCATCGGTTTCAGCGTTGTCATCTAGAACAATTTCTGTAATGTCAGCATTGTACATTCTTCGAAATTCTGTCTGAATATAAACTTTAGTGTGTTCTTCAAAACATGTTAATTTGTATCTAGGATCGATAAATATAGAGAATATATGATTGCTACTTGTACCGTTATTGGAAAATTTATTCTTTAGGTTGGTAACCAATGTTTTTTTCATTATATTAACATCAGTTTCCAATACAACATCTTTTTTCCAAATACCTCTTTAAAGCTTTCACTGTTGGTATGATTTCAGATACTATAGCTTCCGAAGAAGGTGTGGCTTTAGTTACTTCCTCGAGAGGCTTAAGCAACTTCAGAATATTTTCTGTCCCACAGAGTTATATTTCAGTCAAAAAAATAGTAATTTTTTATGTTAGGCTCAGGATCCGGTTCCGGTCCGGGATCCGGCAAAAAATGTTGGTATTGTTTCTGGTATCGGCATTTTCAAAAAGTGGGTCCGGTTTTAGTCACGTGGAAGTAATGACGCACCGGCGAAGACTCACCGTTTCGACAAGTTATAATTATTATTTATATAATTTTAATAATAAAGAGGTAGATATGATTTTTCAGTATCGTCGCAGAACAAAAAATAATTTCTTTCTCGATGACAATAAACAGTTTATTATGATTACAGCTGTAAATTTTTGAATCCAGATAGTAGCTTGCACCTTTGACTACGGCTGCCAGGTTCCAAATAGAGACTTAGAAATAATACATAATATTTCCATGGAACACTGTTTATCATTAAATCCCGGTAAGTGTAACGCTATGCTATTTGGAAGACCTATTGACAGGGTTCGTTATGCTGACCGGGTTGGAATTTCTATAAATAATGTACCTGTGCCCTTTGTGACTGTAGCTAGGAATTTGGAAGTTTGGGTGGATTAATCCTTGAGATTTACAAAGCATATTTCAGAATGTCTTAGAAGGTCTATTTGTAAGCTCAAATTGTTACATTGTCCCAGAAAAATAGTAAATATGAAACTTAAAAAAAAAATTATGTGAATCCCTTGTTTTATCTAACTTCAACTATTGTAGCACAGTTTTTGGCCCATGTCTGACGGCCCTAGACTCTCAATGAAAACGAATAATTCAAAACTACTGCTTAAGATTCATATATGGCATTCGGAAATATCAACACATTTCCCATATATTAAAAGATGCGGGATGGCTCTCAATGAAAAAAACAAGATGTATCAATTGTGCAACTTTCTATCATAAAGTTATTCTTTCAAAAACAACATCATATCTTCACAGAAAGTTAATGTTTAGATCTGACGTACACACTTTGAATTTGTGATTTCGAGGTCTCCTGACACCTCCTCTTCATAGAACAACATTTTTTGAAAGATCATTCACATATAACGTTCCTGCAATGTATAATGAAATCCCGAATAGTATGAAAATATTGTCTCCATTCGTATTTAAAAGGAAGCTAAAAAGTGTATTAGGTACTTATAGAATAGTTAATAAACTTTTCTTTCTCTTTTAGTTCTGGTATATATTATTATTATATACTCTTATTTTGAGCATTTAAATGAGTAGAAGTGCTGTTTAGGTTTTTTTCTCAGGTTAAGTGTAAGACCAACCTTTACCTCTATCGGTAAGGGATGAACTTCGCCTATTTAATACAGTACCTAACTATAAGTGACAGTTAATTTCAATCATATTGTGTAAATTGTAACTTGTGCTGTTTTTGAATAAAGATTATTATTACTTTGTTCGACCATACTGATCAGCATATTATTTCGTTACATCTCGGATATTAAAATTGATGTTGCAGTTTAAGGGTAACATTCAATACTGGAGATGAATGTCGTAAGCGTTGCTTACCATTTGCTAGTACAGCTCTAACAATGAGACAAAAATGTTCAAAAAACTATTTAAACCTGTGCTTTGAACCGAGGAATGTATTTAAGACTCTTACCTAATGTAGATGACTCCACTTTGATAGAGTTTTCCATTTTAATTCTTTTAACTGCTTGATTTCCATTGGATTGACTCGATTTACTGCCTCTTGGTTTTCTTTTCCTTGTCTAAAAAGTATAACATACATATAATTTAAATAATTAAAAAAGTCAAGAAAGAAAAATACAAATTAGAAAGAAAATTATATTGTTACAAATATTTCAAATATTTCAAATATTTTATTATATTTTTTGCTTTAACATATTCTTATGTAATATGAACGTCATAGGTATTTAACTTACTTGTATAGTGTCTTTCTTCATCGATAGAGGTCGATTAACTGAGTGCAATTTATAGTAAAGACCGCAGGCATTACATACTGGTTCACCATGGGCGTTTCTTCTCCATAAAGATGTCTGGGTAGTGGTGCAGTTGGTGCAGGTAAGGCCTGCTCTACGAGATGCCGACTGCAAGAGAATAGATAGGTATAATTTTACAAAACCCTCATTTTATTAAACTTTATATTCAAAAGAGTTATGAGAATGAATTTTGATGTTAACATGCAACTACAAAATTAAGGAAAAAAGTGAAACCGAAAAGAGGAATAAAATACGATCAAGCTTAAGTTTACCTAATAAAGAGGAGTACAGTTAAGTATAAGTGACTTTTAAACAGCCTACAATTGAAATGGAATGCATTTAAATTGATTTAAAAAACTTTGATTATTTGCTGAAACAATCCTGAACCTGATTCTTTGTAAATTATTGGGAATTTTTAAAATAGTTTGGGCATGGACAAAACCTAAGAATGGGAAGACTTTTTTAATTGAGTTTTTAGCAATCAGCATTATTAAATATCCTGAACAAAAATTTTATTATTGGTAAAATATACATACCTACATCCCATTGCGAAGATACCTATATAACTATACAGTGTGTTTCTTTTAAGATAAACCATATGGTTTTATATGGTAATTTTTAACCTTATTTAATGCACAATACTAATAGAACCGAGAAACTTGAAACCGCTAAAATTTTGGGCGTTAAGAACACCTTAATACTAGGCCAGAAGAAATTCTAAAAAGAACATTGCGCAATTATTAAAATAGATGACGACGTAAAAATTTTTTCAGTCTATAAAATGTCTTGTTGATTTTTTAGAGAATTTATTATAATCTACCCTTAGTATTCCTTTTTGGCACACACTCTCTGCAGCTCTACCAATACAGTGTGTAAATAAAGTAAGAAACAAAATCCTCAGGCAAGTATATAATAATTTTTAATTGCGCATCTTTTGGCATACAAGTTTATTATTTGGCATAGCTGATGTGGTAGATATGGCATCATCAACGATTTTTTAAAATGGAAACCCCTATATTTTAGTTCAGATCTGTATTCTCCAAGAAGAGCCGATTCCAAAAACATAACACACATAAAGTTGATAGTTTCGTAGCTACAAGGTAAAAAATCCCATTTTATATATTTAAAAAATTAGAAAAAAAAATGAAATAAGCTATTTAATTAAGTGTTGAAAGTATCCTCCTTTTTGCGCCTGACAATACCCCAAGCGATCAATAAACTCTTGGTGGACTTTTCTTATGGTTTCCTTTAAAATGGTCCTGCATTCTGTTTGTATTCGATATTTTTAATATTGGCAGATCTTATCTTATAAACAATATTTCTCAAGCGGAATCACCAGAAGAAGTCCAATGGTGTAAGGTCTGCAGACCTAGTCGGCCATTCAAAAGGCCTACGTCTTCCAATACATCTGTTCAGGTTAGTTAAAAACTGCAGGACTATTTCTACTAGGGTATAAGTTAACTAGCTATACCCACCTGGGATTTTCTTTTGCTCAATATCTACAGTTTTGCCGGTATAGTTCACTATTTAATTTAAAAGTGGCCTCGTCCAAAAACTAGTACATTTTCAACAAACAAAGGATCTTCGTTACATCTTTTCAACGGTAATATACCGATAGAGGAGGCGTCTTATCGGTAATACCGATGTTTTTAACAAGAAATCGATTTTCTGACAAATTTTTACGAAATGTAATTTTTACTTATAATCTGATATGATCCCGAGAGCTTTAGCTCGAGGGTCTTATCTTTGATTATAAGTAAAAATTACATTGAGTGAAAATTTTCTTGGAAAATCGAGTTTTGAGTGAAAAACGAAGGTATGAAGATAAGAAACCGCCTCTAGAGGTGTATTTTATTGGATAATTTACTGAACATAAAAATGAAGGCCGCCTGATAAAGGTAAATATACAAGTTAGAGGTGTTACTAATTTTTTATTTAAGTAAAAAAGCTACAAGCGTCTTTTCGAAAGCGTCTTTTCGAGCTAGCGGTAGTCTTATCGGGTAAGACGACCGTTACCAAGGTGGTTGCTATGAAAATGAGCGTTTTGATTGGTTCAATAAAAGTGAGGTGAATTATCATTAAAATTTAACAGAACTCCATTATACGAGCTGGATCATCTCGATTCAACGTCGGATTTTAAACGGGTACCATTTTTCTATGGTTAACAGGTTGTGAACGGTCATATCAGCAACCTCATGATCTATGCCAATCTGGCGGACACTGTTGTGAGGAGTTTCTTTCATAGCTAATAAAATAGCTAATAAAATACTTAATCCTCCGAAATAGCTGGACGGTCTTTCCTGGAAGTATCTACGAAATTTTTTTTCAAATTTTACTCACAGTTGATCAAGTGATTGGCCTCTATAGGCAATTAGCGTTGAACAAACTTCTTATTGGGAACGAATCTTATAACCATATCCAATTATCATGAGGATGTTTATTCTTTATGTGGAAGTTAAACGCATAATAACTAAATATTATAATGAACTTTAATACTTAGAAAAATTTCAATATAATGACAGCATAATGTCATTACCTAAATGCCATGGTTACATAACAGCAAATAAGCCTACCTTTAAAAAAAAGTTATACCTTAATAAAAATATTTTTTACCCTGTAGCCAGGGCCGAGCCGTGCCGGGGGTGCAAGGGGTGCACAGCACGCGGGCGGCAACCCAGTAGGGGCGGCAAAATTAAAAAAAAGTAAAAGCCAAAAGCATTTTTTAATTTTTTATAGAATAAATATACTACTGACTGAAAAAAATCTGATGTGGTCATCCACATGCTTTTCGGATTTAATTAAAATAGTTTTTATTTGACAAATATTTGATTTATATATCATTTATAACTTCGACCAGCCCTAAAAATTAATGTATTCTTTTTCATAAAATTTTAACTTGCAAATGAACCTAGAACACTGCGATAGTTTTTACAATAAATTCTATTTATGTCTATAGTCTATAGGGGCGGAAAATTATATCTTGCACCCGGGCGGCAAATACCGTAGGCTCGGCCCTGCCTGTAGCTACGAAACTATCAACTTTATGTGTGCTATGTTTTTGGAATCAGCTCTTCTTGGACATTACAGATCTAAACTACAATATAGGTAGGGTTCCCGTAATTGACCTTCGCGTCCTGTATTGCTACATGTCTCGTATCTGTCCCGTTTTTCGACAATTTTGACGGCGGGAGATGCGGGTGCGCGGGCATGTAAGAAGTTGTTGTTATGTTCTTAAAGTACTATAACTCCTATGGCAACCCTAAATAGGGGGTCCATTTAAAAAATGATTTTATACGTATCCGCGGATTTTTCCGGAATATTTTTGGATTGTTAAATAATTAATTTTTTCCTTACTTTATGTAAACACTGTAGATAATATTATAACTGAGATTAGGGAAAATCAGAGCATATTATGTCGCAACACTGTTGCAACACTGTCATTGTATTTAGAATTTTAGCTTCTAAACGTTGACGAAAATATGCATGAAAATGGGTTAAAAATTTACCACTTTATAAAGAAAATCACTTTTTATTATTATCATACGAGGTGCAAACGAAATCATTGTACAGGATGTTTTAACGAGGACTGAATAACGGTTTATTTTTTACTTTCCCTGTATTTTTAGAAACCCCCAAAATAACCAGTGGATGTATTTTTATTCAGTAGAATTCATACATGTCTCTTAAAAAAAAATTTGAACTAGAAACAAACGACTAATGCCATGAGTGTAGCATTCTTTAAATGGAACATCCCATTTTTAATACGATTTTTAAAAAACTCACATTTTTCACTTCTGTAAGTTGTGGTGAAAATTCCTAATATTGCGGTTGCTGCCTTTATTACATTTTTATTATTATTAACAATAACAATAATTTTTTAAAAGATTAAAAATAGCTCAATTAAATCAGAGAAAAATATACAGGGTGTCCCATTTGAAAAATCATATGTTTGCTTTAAATCTCGAAGAGTAAGACTCCCAGGAAGAAAGTAAGCACGCCACTGAATTCTACTTAAAAAAACTCCCTTAGAAACAGCTTTCAAATATTTGATAAGTTAAATAGTAACCGAAATACAGGGGGTGGTCAAAAAGAAAACATTTTCGAAAACACTCTGTAGCTTAAAAACTAAGAAAGGTATGACCATTCTGTTTGCGCCATCTTTTGTTTCACGAAAAAATAGTGCTCCAATGTAAAAACCGCAAGTCTCTATCTTTACTAGTTACCGAGGTACCCTGCAATTACATCGAAAAATGGACACCCTGTACATGGCACCACCGCGTTAGGTATGTTATAAAATATTTAATTCAAATTTGGGTTGCTGGTATGTTTAAATGTATTGAGAGTAATCTAAATTTTTACCTAAAAACCAACTGAACGCCACTACACCGAAAGTTCAATTTTTTAAATAGCAACCTGTATTTTTATCGTCTAAAAACTACCTTTTCAACAGCATACAACAAATTTACATTTACTTTCAAAAGGGCGGCGTTATTAAAAACAGAAGGGCGCCTATGAAACGACGCGTGACCTATGCAAGTGAGAAGGGAAAAGTATTAATATGATTTGTTAAATTGGACCGTTTAACAACTATTCTTTAAGCACTGGCATCGGCATTAAGTTTTTCCGTTTCTGAATAATTTTTTTTAATTATGAAATATCCTTACTACAACCCTAATTTACAGAATTATTGTTTTACTTTATATATATGATATACTTATATCAAAGTCTGAGGTATTTTGGAAATCATAATGCGTTTTGCTTCAGTTTTAAACAAGAAAAAGAAATTTGTTGTTGATTATTTTAAAATTAAATTTTTATTAAAACATGTGGATGTGGACAATTGAAGGAAAACGCATTATAATTTCCAAGATCCCTTTACAAGATTAAGGATTCCTTAGATTTTGATATTAAATAATGGAAATTATCATCAAATAATCATACCAATTAAAAAATCCTGTAAACTGCAGTTGAAAATTGTGATCTTTTAAAACAGAAAAATCGATTTCTTCAACAACTGAAGAAAATATTTAAATTTCAGTGTTTATTATAAAAGGACCCAAGTTCACAAATTTTATCAGTACTTCTTGCTTGTCACTTCCAAACCTAAGTTGTTTTATAGACGCCGCTTTGCTTTTTGTAAAATGGCTTTTACGCCGCCATTTTGAATGGTAATTTTGAGAAGAATTGGATTGTCCAATAGAAAATACAGGTTGACGTTATAAAATTAAAACTTGGCGTATAACTGCCGGTTTTACCATGACGTGCATTTAGTTTTAGGTCAAAATTAAGATCCTGCTCAAAAATAGCGGTTTTCTTCCCTCGGTGTCACAAACAGTATGCTTTTGTAGACTCCTATTATGTGTAGGATATGGAATCAAAATTTTGTTTTTGGCTTTTATATTTACAAACAGCAGGAGCAGGAAAAACTAACTAGAAAGAGTGAGAGAGCAAGAGAGAGTAGAAATAGAAAGCATAGAAATTAAAAAAATCTTTTAGACCTACCAATCGGCGACTGCTTTTTTCCTCAATAGCGAGCGGTAAGGGGGTACGAGTGGCCCCATTGTACCCGCCGTAGAAGTTCTTGTAGTATTCAGGAACACCCCCGGTACCGGGCTCGGCCGCCACTGGAACAACGCAAAACGGGGGTTAGTTAAATATATTTTACTGATGTGAAATTTACAAAAGTACAAAACAGGGTTGTGAAAAAGAGATACCGGCTTGTGTAGCAGCTTAGCCTCGTACATCGGGGGTGTTACATCTTTTTGTTTATATCTAAGATTATTTTTGGTAAATTTATTGTGGGCGAACGACAAACACTAGATTTATTATACCTTCGTTATTGCGATATCATTTAGGTTAATTGTGCTATATTTTTCTCCTGGGCGAGATCTGTAGTATGCATCAAATGTCATTTGCAAAGCGCAGATGTAGGTATTATTTTTTATGGCAATGTATGATTTTCAGCAATAAGAACGTCAGTGGCCAATGACTAAAATGGCTATATTCCATAACCTTTTCGAAGCTAATAATTAGTAAACATTTATATTAAATTTATTCCACATTTATTTTATTAAAGTCTTAGTATGAGCAAATATGTCAGCTATTAGTAAAGATACAGCCATCAAGTTTTAGGGCAGCCTATATACAGGGTGTTTATTAAACATACGGCGAAAATGGAAGAGGTTATTCCCTGGACTATTTTAAGAATAGTTTGTACTTTGATAATTTTTGAAAAGCCGTTTTGTTTCGAAGACACAGGGTAAGAAAAATGTTCGACAATAAGAACATTTTATTACCAAATATTACATGAAAAGTTTCCTAATCTACTTATTATCCAGGGGGTTTAAGTCCGGGGATTGAGCAGGCCGTAAGTGAGATCCACCTCGACCAATTCAGCGATCTCCGTACATTACGATTAAAAACTCACGAACAAACACACTAAAATGCGCGGCATCGTAAACAAACCACATTGCATTTCTTGTTGCCAATGGTACATCCTTCAGAAACTTAGGTCGCGTCTTCCTAGTAGAAATACCGGTCCAATTAGCCAGTCACCCACAATTCCAACCCAAACATTCAGCGAGAACTGATGACTGATGTTACAAACGATCTTCATGTACCTCATGTAGATTTTCTTCAACCCATACGTGGTTGTTGTGAAAATTCTTTATTCCGTTTCTTGAGAAATTCGATCCATCAGTAAAAAGAATCAGCGTCAGTAGTTGAGGGACGAAAATAGTAGACGAAAATCAGCAGAAAGAAGTGCCTGAACGCGTTGTATGTGGCATGGGTACAACAAATAGTCACTAAGGATTTTCCAAACAGCCCCATTATTTACATACATAGCATTTGCAATTTTTTGAGTAGAAGTACCTGGTTCTTCCTCTATCATGTCCGGCACATTCTCTTCCACTTTTACAGTTCTTACTGTCATTGACTGTGCCTAGCTTGTAATGAGTTGTCATCAGCAAGTCCGTAAATTATATGCATGTCAGTGATCTCGGCGTTCGTATAGCGTGATAGAGAACTTGACTAACAAAAGTTCTACTATTAAAAACAGAAAATATACGTCAAACATCAAAACGTAGAAAATTATCAATTACGAGAGGTATTCAAATGAAATCACGTTTAAACTTATTTGTTTAAAAAATAACAACGCATTTTTTAAAAAATGTAAACTTGGTAAGCCCAGTGTAGTACGTCATATTTTTATTTCGATTACATTAATAATTCGAAAAATATCAAAATTAGTTTTGTCAAAAATTTTTCTCTCACTGTATCTTCGAAACGAAGGGGCTTTTCAAAAAGCATCAAAAGACAGAATGTTCTTAGAATAGTCCAGGGAATTAACCATTTTACTTCTGCCATAATATGTTTAATAAACCCTCTGTATATCTACTATAATTTAACTTTTTCGGCCTCCATGAAGTTTTAAATACAACTGTATTTCCAAGTAACATTCCCACATGTTTTATTGGTCAAAATTAATAATTATATCATAATTTAAAGAAATAGTCCATTCTCAAAGTGGAGTTGAAATTATAGGGAAAGGAAAAAAAGTCAAAAAGTCTTTCTCCACTAATTTAATCGAAGCAATCAAAGGCTCAATTTTATATTAAAAAGTCTACATGTTTCGAAGGTAGTGACCTTTATCATCAGAAGACAAAAGAAATATTATTGGTGGAATTTGACGTTGATGGAGCTTTAGAATTTGAGAATGTATTAAGCAGTGAAAGCAATCAGCATACCAAAATGTAAGATAAAATTTTCTTCATTCGAATGTATTTGTATAAGGTTTGTTTGTTAATTAATTAGTTAATTAATTAGTGGAGAAAAACTTTTTTACTTTCTTTCCTTTCCCTAAAATATATCATAGTTATCAAGATCTAATCTAATAAAAAAATTTAAAAAAACTTTTCTTTGATTTCTATTTTAAAAGAGTAATTTAAAAATTAAAAATTTTTACTTAAAAATCTGAAAGAGGAATTCTTTTAAAATTTAAAACAACATTTTTGTTTAACGTTTTGCATTCAAACTTTAAAACAAGTACCTAACTTTACTCTACACTCTTTAACAAGTGTGTTTGTATTGCATTCTCAGCACAAAAAAGAAAAAAATTTTGACATCCTGGATTTTATTTTTAAAGCAGCCCAAAACTTCTGTTAAGAATGACCTTTTTCGTATGTTCACTTCTTTTGGCCATTTGTTCTCTTGTCATATCCGTAGACACACATACTGTACTGTATGTGATACATGGGAAAAAATGTTTAAACCTCATACAATCCAGAAATAAATGGAAAGTTCAACAATTAATATTAATACTATATACCCATCAAGAACACGTAAAAAAGTTAAGACAAAATTAACATCATATCCACGTATTATTCTTATAAATATCTGGAGATGAAATAATTTTGAATAAAGTTGTTCTTTAACTATGTTCTCTATTGCGTAGGAATGTACGACATTTGATGCAGTTCTAGATAAATTAATGTAGTATTTAATATACTAATTACTTAAAAATCTGTTGCAATTGACATAAATTACTTACCTAAGTTAATTAGGCGCCAAAAATAATAAATATGCCATTATCTTCACCAAATAAAAATTAATTAGAATTAATCTTGGACACTGGACACAACAATCATTCATGCAATCAGTACATGCAGATTTATACCAGGGATATAGACACAATTTAGACTCATGTTATCTGTTCGACCACAACATTTTACGCAACAACAATTTGAAAAGTATTCTTGTGCCAATTATATTATAGAAAATTTAAATACATATTTTTAGTAATATTATTTGAAAATTGTTAAACTTTATATCACGAGATTTACCAAAAATATGACATTTACCCAGTGTCAGTATAAAAATGTGAGAATGCGTAGAAGCTCCATGGTCCAAGAAAATATACCTTATCATTCAGTTACATAATATATACATAGTTTTAAATTTATAATTAATAATTTGACTATAAGCTCGAAATTTGGAAAAAACATTAGAAACCATTTTTATTGACCCATGGTTTTTTGAGCAAAGCAAGCTAACGTGATATTTTCTTACAACAATTTTTATTTTTTATTTACGTCAAAAGTAAAACTATTTTAATAATTGTGAAATATCGAGAAATGTTTTAACGTAATGATCTTTAAAACAAATTGTGTTTACAGGGTGTTACTTACTTTCACTTATTTTATGGAATTATTCCTAGACCAATTTTGAGTGGAAAAGTTACGTATGGTTACAATTTTTAAGCGGCACAAAAAATATGTACGTCACTGCCTTTTTCCTTTTTGATAGCACATTTATATATGGAATTCAATGTCTAGTGCAAGGTACCTTTTGATATTTTTTTGATTTCGGCGTTGTTTAGAAGATAAATGCAATTTTATGAAACTCTGATAGGTGAATAGTTGTCTTAAATTAATGAGTGACTTACATTAAGTCTAAATCTACATGCATCCGTGACCACGGAGCCGTTACTATCACGTGATCATCAGTAGCCAAATATATGTTTAGGGGGCTGACAGCTCGTCAAACAGATATTTGATTGGCTATTGATGATGATCACGTGGTAACAACGGATCCCTGATCACGGATGCATGTGGATTCAGACTAACAGTTTCGCTCAACTCGATGTTAGGTAAGTCCCACCTAAACTTTTATTTTATATTTATTGGTCGTTCCTAACTTTGTAAAATCCTTTTTAGTGCCCTCTGAGGATGAACGCTTAAGGGTTCGAAACATGTAGCGAACTTGTTTTTACAATTATTAAACCTGTAAAGGAAAACTGCATTATTTCATTTACATTACTTTGACTCCACCGAAAGTATGAACTATTTCTTCAAAAATATATTTTGAAAGAAACAGTGGTTTATAATTTTTTCGTTAAAAATATCAAAACATGGACGACACTGATGGAAGTAGAAGAAATATTTTCTCTGAAGAATGTGTTTTTAATATATAATAACATCTAAAGCTGCCTCAAACACATTATTAAGGAAAAACCGATTTTTTGAAATTTTCAACACCCTTGTGCTTGGTTCACCAAATTGATCTAGGAATAGGAATTACCCATTAAAATAAGTAGTACATAACATTAAGTAACACCCTGTACCTATACATATCTATGATAAATCTTACATCTACCATTTATTAATGATAAACTTTAATGTGAAAGTTATAAATATTCCATTTAAGGCACAAGAATTTTTCAAATTTGTAAAATAACGAATTTTTAAGCAAAAAATGTACCAATCTACGAGGCTGCTTCGCCAACGGCCGGTTTATGCCATTCATTTTGTGATATAGACCACAAGCGTTGCACAGGTAGTGGCCAGTGCCATCTCTACGCCACAAAGGTGTGTCTATGGCTCCGCAATTCACACACTCCCTACCTTCTGTGAAGTACTCGGCAGTCCCTGGAACCACTAAGAAAAATATATTTTTGGAGTGTGTATTTTATATTAAGGTTATTTAAATAAAACACAACACTTATATTTTAACGTTTATATCCGAATTAAAAACGCTATGAAAACTTGCACTTTGTTTTGAATAGGAAGCATTTGTCAATACAGAAAAATATTTTATTCCTACAAACATGGAACAAGATAATTAAATTTTGTTCAGTTTTTATTTGGGACCGAACTAGCCTAAAAAAAATTTTTGTTTTGTCGCTGGAACTAACACGGCAATTTGTTCAGATGACGAAACCTTTTAAAATCTGCACATAACTTTTTGACAAATTAAAGTAGATATCAAGGTACTTCTTGTACTTAGGTACTAGAAGCAAAGTATATCTAAATATACATATTTAATAACTTTTAAAGCCTACTTAAAATTACCGATATTTATTACATACATTGTATACTTTAGTCTGTACTAAAATGTCATAAGTTTTTAGAAAGCGTTTTTTAATAGCTTTTCTAAAAATTAGGCATTTTTTCATCCCTTAAGCTTCATTTATTTTACTTTTCTTATAAATAAATTTCATGAAATCATCGTTTTGTCAGTAAAAATCTATATCAAAAACTCACAATATTAGGTGTGGTAACCTGTTGACATATAAATAAACATCACTTCCATGCACACTACTTAAGATAACGCAAAACTTCCTGAAATTATGCTTTGAAAGTTTTCTCGTGTCGTTGTGATGTAGTTTTTTTTAAGTATCTCAATGCTACTTATACAATCTTCAATGGAAATAACTACTATACCTAAACCCCTATAAGCGTTTTGAGGAATTTCAAAGAATTTCGTGAATCGTCTTCTCATTTTCAGCGATTTCTATTGATTAAATGTGCAGTGCTTTTATTTTAATTTTTCCCAATTTTACATGGCTGTAAAATACCTATTTTTTGAGCTAGAAGACTGGCTAAAAAAATTAATTGTAGGGTTTTGCGTAAACTTTTATGCCGTTAGGTCAAGAATTTCATAAAATGTCAAATGTCAAGATTATTGACATAACTTACTTTTTTTTAAATGGAGCCCCTATATATAATTAAATATTTAGAAGGACTTTTTTTTTTCTGAATACGAATATATGCCACATATGCCCTTTTTTTTATTAGTTTAGCTTAAATTAATATAAAAATCATTAAAATTGGATTATTATTTTGGCTTCCAATAACTTTTCAGGCATTTATTTCATAGATGGAAAATTTCTTTGTAAACTCACAACATTTTAGTTAATTACTCACACCAAGGAACAACAAATTCGTTTAAAAATAATATAAATCAAATTTACAAATAACAAACAATTTAAAATTTTTTTTTTTTATTTATTAGTGCTGCTCGACGTGTCCTGCTTAATATTCAATGCACTTAATACACAGAGTGGCAAGAAAGTCGCGCATAATGCCTGTAACTTTTGAATTACCTCGTATACGAAAAAGTGACCTTTATGAAAGTTGTTCAGTAAATTATTCCACACATTCCTACCTACATGGATTTTTCCTATCATTTCTGGTTTGGTTGCCATAGAGACTAACTTACTTTTTTTAAATGGAACACCCTGCATATGATTGCATATTTGGATTCTACTCGGAAAACTCTGAATTTCTTGTATTACAAATTTTCACCTATCTGCGAGCGTTTCCGAGATAATGACAGCTCAAAAATGAAAAACTTCCTGATTGTAATTATTCCTACCTAATACCCACCAGTTAAATCAAGGCGTTTTCATGACAGTCAATTTTGAGTTCCTGTTTAATTTTCTGTTTCCTGATTTCTAATTTGTGTACACTATGGTTCATCTGAATGAGAAACAACAAGTTGAAATTTTAATAATGAGCGGTTACGGAAATATGAAATATGAAGAGATCGCAAGATCAGGTTTGTCAACTTTTCAATGAATTATATCCAAATAGGCCTCCCATAAATCAGTCAACGGCGTGCCGAGTGGTAAAGAAATTTCGAGAAACAGACAGTGTTGGGGAAGCCGCTAGATCAGGTCGACCTAAAACAGCAACCGGGGGGAGACAAAGCTTTGAATATCATGCTCTCAATACAAATATAGGTCAATGGCAATAGATTTTAATGTGTCTCATCAGTCAGTGAAAAATTTGTTTAAGCAGGAGAAGTTGCATCCCTACAAGATAAAGTTGGTGCACGAGTTAAACGAGGATGATTTTGATAGAAGAGCTGAATTTTGTAAGCTGATGATGGAAAGATGCAATGACGATAATAACATCGCAACAAATATCATTTTCTCGGATGAAACTACTTTTTATTTAAATGGCATTGTTAATAGACACAATTATCGTTATTGGTCTGCTAAGAATACTCATTGGTTCCAGGAAGGTCATACTCAGAGGCCCAAAAAAGTTAATGTTTGGGCGGGCATAGTTGGTAGACATATTGTGAGACCTCTTTTCACAGATGGTAATTTGAATGGCGAAAAATATCTGGACCTCCTCAGTAATCACATAATTTCTTGTTGCAGAATGGTTCTACCGGGTGTAAATAATAAACGAACAGGTATGGTTCCAGCAAGATGGAACACTTGCGCATTATGGGGCAAATGTTAGACAATACATAAGCGAAAAATTTCCAGGACGTTGGATCGGCAGAAGCGGTGCTATTGACTGGCCAGCGCGATCCCCGGACTTAATCCCGCTCGACTTCCTTTTGTGGGGACACTTAAAGAACAAAATCTACGTTAACCGTCCAAATGACTTAGAATCTTTAAAAGTCAGAATTAGTGCTGAAATTCGAGCCATTCCAGAGGACTTCCTTTTAAACGTTGTAGACGGGTTCAGGGATCGACTGGCGCCCTGCTTACCAGAAAATGGTAGTCATTTAGAACACCTGATCCACTGAAAAGGTTTCACTTGTTTATTATTCCGATGTTAAGTTGTTCAATTTTCTGGGCTATTTATTTTATTATTATAAAGTGTGTTGCAATTTTAAATAAGTAAAAATTTGAAATACAAAAAATTCACAGTTTTCCCAGTAGAATTGAAATATGCAATTATATACAGGGTGTTCCATTAAAAAAAAGTGAGTTGGTCTCTATGGCAACCAAACCAAAAATGACAGAAAAAATTAATGCAGGTAGAAATGTGGGGAATGATTTACTGAACAACTTTCATAAAGGTCACTTTTTCGTATACGAGGTAATTCAAAAGTTACAGGCATTATGCGCGACTTTTTTGCCACTCTACTTTTTTTGTATGTCGTTTAATTTTTAACACACTGACTCTATTCTTTTGTAGTAACTTCAACTTAGCAACAACAAATAAAAAAAGACAATGGCGACATCAAAAAATTTTTTAAATTATTTGTTATTTTTAAAATTTATTTACTTCATTTTTAAATAAATTTGTTTTTCCTAGGTTTATGTAATTAACTAAAATGTTGTAAGTTTACAAACCACAAAATCTTCCATCTATCTAATAAATGCCTGAAAAGTATAAAACTATGACAGTAAATTAGTTATTGAAAACAAAAATAATAATTTTAATGATATTTATACATATTAATTTAAGCTAAACTAAGTAAAAAAAGAACATGTGTGGCATATATTCGTATTCTGAAAAAGAATATTATTTTGAATATTTAATAATATTTAAAAAAAGTAAGTTATGTAAATAATTTTGCCATTTCACATTTTATAAAATTGTTGAACGTCATAAAACTTTACACAAAACTCTACAATTTATTTTCTTAGTCAACTTTCTAGCTCATAAAATAAGTATTTTACAGCTATATAAAAGTGGGAAAAATTAAAATGAAAATACTGTACCTATAACTTTGTATACAAAAAAGACCAAACTTATGTAAAAAAATATTATACATATATTTACTGATAATACAGCATATTATCCACGGATGGCGTAGACAAGTAGATATGCAAAATGGACCAACGAGTGAAAGATACGGTAAACATCATTCTTTCTCGTATTTTGTTTGCTTTGAAAATAAACTTCCCGATGCGAATAATTTGCTTTTGGTACAGATTATGTAAAAGATGCAAAGCTTAAAATTTGGTAAAGAGTTGAGTGAAAAATGTTAATGAAAAACGTTAAATGAAATATTTGTTTTAAATCTTTAAAGAATTCCCCATCCAGATTTTCAAGTAAATATTTGAAATTTCTAAATTTCGCCTTTAACATTAAAATTCACATTCCCTCCTTTTTATTATTTGATTACATCTTTGATACCTGTGATGTATTTATCAAAATAAAAAATATGTCGTTTGAGCAAAATTTTTATGTTAAAAGCGTGATCTAGAAATTTCAAATACTCACTTGAAAATCTGGAATAATAATTAAAACAACTTTTTTATTTATTCTCTTTCATGAAAGTATAATACATAAATTTAATTCAAAACATAAACTTTCCAACATTGCAAACGCAAAATTTAATGTCCCACAATACGTCATAGCTGGTGTAAATTTAAACAACCTGTTGGTAATAACCGATTTGTATTTTGCATCGATTGAAATTCTTTGACTACAAACAAAAATTGCTGCATTTCCTGTCGCTCTCTTTATGTTACCGGGGTGGTCTCAGTTTGTTTAGGCTACATCATTTTTACATGAACTTCAATATTAGGTATTTGCGCAATTAATTGTTTCTTAGGTCGTTTCACATTTAAAAAGGTGAAATTAGGTGTGAAGTACAGATTATGCTTTCGTCCCTCGTCTCTGTTTGTTCGTGTATCTTTCAAAGAACTGTACCTCCAATATACGGTTTATTATAATTATATATAACTATTATATACTTTGATATCTTGTGAAAGTAGTCAATGTCTCAGTGGAGTAAACTTGTTAATTTTGTCTTTGATTTTGTGTTTAACGGTATGACTATATTACGGTGCTGTTATGTGGAATTTAGCATATTATTTTTTTGAAATAGGTAAATTGCATTTTTAGAGATTTATCCCATAATAATGTTAAATTAAATAGTGGTGTAGGCACCTTAAATTCTTTAAAATTTTTATAGTTTTGGGTGGTTACTACTGTATTAGTAAGACAACTTTTGCCACCCCAGCGACTATCCCAGCGACTGTCGAATTATGAAAAAGTATATTTTCGATGCACCGTATTTATGTTGATATGCGTTATATTAATATTGTTTTTAACCTGCAAATACAATTATTGACAAAAGAAATTTATCTATTTTTTTTTCCTAAGACCAAATGTATTTCATTACACCATGTGTAAAAGCAAATAATAAATGTTACAAATATTTTTAAATAGAAGTAAAATAATTGGGGTTTCAAATATTTACTAAAATATTTAATTAGTATAACAATAGTGGTAAGGAATCCAACTTATGTTAATAGAATTTACGAAAAAATATTACTTTCATAATATCCATTAAGCAGTAAAATGTTCAAAGCTGGTTGGTAGTTTTTACAAATAATTATTACAACCAGGAGAAACATATTATTATATTTTTTACACTTATGTTTAATAGTTTTTATTCTAATTAATTTCTCCATTGGGTACTATATATTTTTGTAATAACTATTAAATATATCAACTTGTTTTTACTATAATTTTATAGCATTCCTTAATAAACGATATTATATTATGTAGTTGTCCTATATAGAACTTAAAAATAAAATTTGTTTTATAATGTTTTCGATTATTTCTATAGTTTTTTTTTCGTGCACATGGAAAATAAATTTCTTATAGCTAATACTTCTTAATACATGGTAAAGAGATCTTTCAACATTGTTCAAACAAGAAATGAAACTTAGAAAAGCAGAGAAAAAACAAAAAAGTAATTATACTTAGGAAAAAATCATAGGAAAATACTTGACATAGGTAGCCAGTCATCGTGACTACCTTTTATAAGCTATTGTGAATCTAGATTCTTGAATTTCACTGCAGGTTGGAAAATAAAAAAGAAAAAGAAAATTTAACTTCTTCTCATCTGGGTCAAAGTCAAGATAGATGACTGAAAAGTCAATCTATCTACCTAAATTAATATAATATTTTATTCTGCTGCTAATCCGTATTTATGAATGAATTTATAAAATGCACTTCTGCACTGAACTTCACAAAGCGCTCTTATATTTAAGTATCAATTAACATTTCTGCAAAGTAAGCATAATACGCTAAGTACCGCAATGTTCTGCACTCGTAGCACTACTTACAGTATATTTATTATTAAATAAGGTTGCTGACAAGAAATTTTCGAGTTCTTACACAAATTTTTGTTTCTTCATATTTTTATTAAGTTCTATAAACTTAACAGATTTTAATTATTTTAAAAATAATAAAAAATAAGAACATTTACGAGCAACCCATAATTCTTTTTCACTTCAATATACTTAATGTACTTATATATATTATAATTCTGAAATCTAAAGTTAATATTATGTTAATACCCAATAATAATAATTATTATTATTAAATAATGAATTGTATGAAATATAAGTGTTTACAATAAAATTATTACTAACCTTAACACAAATATTTAATGGTAAGATTGTAACAAAGTATGAGCAGGTAGATTAATTTTATTCTCCGAAATCTAACAACAAGTGTGGGAACCAAAAGTCCATTAAAAAAATCAGAATTTTTCTTTGCAGCAAAAATTATTTTAGACTAATTTATTTATCAGTTTTTTACACAAAACCTCAACACTTAGGTACATCAGTTGCTACTGTACGTAATTTGCTTAATATGCATAATATCTGCGATTAATTCAGAAAAACAATCCTAAAAATACCCTTAGTTTAAAGAACAGAAAATACCGGAGTATGACTCAAGTTTTCCATGGATCACCTACACCACCGGCTAAATAAAACAATAGGATTTTGACGTTTACCTTTATTTACAAAAGGTAATACACACAGATCGGTATTGTCTCGAACGGAAACAGGTAAAATCATCGAGAGTTACTTTACGACGAACATATTTCGAATACAGGAAATGTCAGGGTAAATGGTATGAAAGGTATTATTGGTATCCGATGCCAAGGTACTTTATGGTTAAGCAGGGATGGATCTAAACTTATTATTATTATTTAAAAATTCCGATCTTATCCAAATTGTTTAAAAGTACGATGCCCCATTCATAAGAATAGTCACTATTACGATTAAGTTGAATGAAAAACTTTTAGTCGTCAATACTGGATAGATAACTTTTTAAAACAATCTGAGATTGTATGTTAGCAACTTTGATGGAAATGGGAAAATTAATAAATATTAAAAAATAGACTTAGCTAGGTGTTCCTAAGTCAATACCTGCATTGTTTTAACTCAAATATTTAGATGGTGATTATCGAGCAGAATTCACTGGCAAAGTTTTTTCTAACTAACATCCTTAGCAAGTTATGTAGTTTGAGATCATAAATATTTATTTTCCGAAACTACAAATCACGAAATTACGCAACCGACAAACTTGACTTTAAATAATTTTTCATCAAAGATTTGTTTAGTTGTTCTTAAGAGAAAGTAATGGGTGAATACTTTAACACAAAAATTTAAAAGATTTTTAAAATTAATCCTTAAAATAGCCAAATATGTATTTATTCTATTACACATCTTGCAATTTCATTTAATACGGATCTGTTTTTAATATTATCAGTTCTTCACTCTAGTTGTATTTATCTAAGACGCGTGCCTTTAGATGTTAAACACGTCTTCCAACTTTGGTTATCTTAATTGTTGACAACCTAAAATTGTATGAACCAAAGTAATTTGGAGACCAAGAAAATTGCAGTTATAAGGCATTTATTATTTATTTTATCGTATCATTGAAGATTAAGTCATTTTTATATAATATCTTTATTAATAATTATTAACATCATAAACGTACTAAAACCTACATAAAACCTACATAAAACCTTAGTTACTCATAATACATTAGTTACCATAATTTAATACGTTAGTTACGAAAGCATAATACGTTAGATACCAAATAATAGAACTATTTTTCATGAACATGTAAAACAATATTTTGACAGTTTTCAAATTTGATGGATACACCTTTGTCTTTAACGTCCACGATCTTAGGTATGCCCTCTGAAGACTGATTAATGACCGAGAAAGCACTCCTTTCGATTTCGTGCGGTTCCCCAGTGCCTAATCCACTGCCGGAAACATCGCCGATTTGAATTTTGCGAGCAATGGAAACTTTCTTGGTCACACTTTCTTCTAAATACCCTCTAGCAACCTTCGCCGATTCCCATCCACCAAGTTCTTGTAGGTCTAATATATCTCCTCCAGCATTAACAAGAAAATTTGCCGAAGATCTTCTAACGCAGTGACCAGTATACAAATTAGGATTTTCAAGTGAGAGATACTCAGCTATTTTTTGAGGTATTTTAGAGAAGAAATGAATGCCGCAGGGCTGTACCGTACATTTCCCTCTTCTATATGATACAAACAATCTTTGGTGAGTGACATGGTCTGGCCTTAACATTGCGTACTTTTTAAATAAAAGCACAGGATTGACTTCGCCGTCAAATATCACAGCGAAAATACGTTTCTTGTGGGTTTTTGAGTCGGGAATAGTAACAATCAGCTTATCCTCTAAAACGTCAACATCTTCCGTGGTCATCTTCGCTAATTCATTAGTTCGACAGGCTCCTCCAATTCCAATTAAAAAAGCCACTTTCATTATTAAAAACTTCTCGTCTGAGGCAGAACACACAAATTCGTTGACTTGTTCTCTTGTAAATACTTTTGATTTTTTTGCTCTATATCCAACATTTTTCTTCTTGATGAAACGTATTAAGGCGCCGTATTTGTCGATTTCCACTCTTTCCTTCAGTTCTAAAGTCGCTCGTAACATGGAATATTTCGGCCATAAGGATGAAGCAGAGTATTCCTCAGAGAGTTTTGCGAAATACGCCAGCAATACCGTTTCTTCTGCACCTTGAACATGTACTTTGTTTCGCCACTCACAAAACTGCCGATATTCTTTTTCATAATGGATTTTAGATTTGTCCGGAAGCAAGTTCAACCTTATAATGTTGGCTGCAGCTAATATATCGTCAGGAATAATATCAAAATCTTGCATGATTTTAATGATGACTTTTTGAAATGCCAAAATGAAATGACAAAACACCTTGTTTTTATTTTCGCATCGCCGTTGTCAATGATACGATAAAGCTTTGAATATAACTCTATACATCCACCTAAGTGCCCAATTTTTTTAATTACAACAATTACTGCTTTTTTTATCGGATAATGTAGGCGCCATTGCGCCCAAACATACTGGGGCACGCAATTTTACTTCAGCCTATTACAGAATGTTGCATTGATATTTAAATCAGTCGGTTTGACAAATGTCAAAATTTTTATTTATTGTCAAAGTGGTAACAATAAATATAGAGTGGTAAAAATGCCTGCATTAAGTGTAGAACAAAAAGTTTTTATACAGTGAGTCCCAGAAGTAATGTCTAAATGCATTTAAAATTCAGAGGTGTGTTTTCTGGAAAAACGCTCGGACCCGTCAATTTTTATTTCTTAATGTGGTTTTTTTGATGGTAAATTCATGTATAGAGGATAGCCCAAAAATAAGTTACGACCATCAACTTCATTTTTTCAAATGAAAACATCTATTTTTTATTTCATTTTTTCGCGACTATAGTCTGTTGCTTAATGCGAGAGAGTAATAAATCATTATTGAACTATAAAACCCAGTGGCCTTCGCCGTATTCCATAGGTGTAGTCCAATTATTATTTCATATAACATTCGGAGTTGCAATAGTTGAAATGTGTTCGAATATAACTGGAGTCGGACAGTCAACAAGATACCGACTTGTGCACGAGAATAAACGCGGCCTTATCAGGTCACTAAATAGAAGTACAGGAAGAAAAGAAACTGCAATAAATAAGAATGAAAAGACTGCCATCAGAAGAATCATACACTCGTTTTACTTAAAAAAAGAAATATCTACATTGGACGAAATAATGTCTGAAATAAAAAAGGATGATTTAATTCCACCCATGGGTAAGAAAAAACTATGGAAGGAAATGAATTTTTGTTATGAAAAAATTCAAAACAGAAAATCACTTTTAATAGAAATCATCTGCTGGCGACGACGATATTTGAGGGCAATTAAGACAGTTTCGAAGAGAAAACAGGAATATCTATTATATGGACGAAACTTGGTTAAATAAAGGATATACCGTTGGTAAAATATAGCAGGATAAACATATAAAAAGCGCAAGGCAAGCTTTCATGAAAGGACGGCCCACTGGAATAAAAGCATGCACCCTCGGGAAAGGGTAAAAGATTAATAATTACTCACATTGGTAGCAAAAATTGCGATGCATTGCGATTATCAATGGATGGTTTAATATCTATACCTACATTAGGTAGCTACTAATAACAACAATCTAATGATTACCTGTGGTCTTTCAATATTCGAAATACTGTTGTCTCAGCAACCTCTAAATCTACTGAAATTAGCCGAACGCTTAGCTGAAGTTTGAACTCTACATACGCTAAAACGTTGATAATATTTTTCTTAGTTCTGGCGGTACGACTCCTTCTGCAGCCCGAACGGACGAACACTTCCTGTAGTACGGAAGCGATTGGCCAGGCAAGTGAACATTCTGCTTCCGTACTGGCGCCTTTCAGGATATCTAAGAGCGTATATCCTTGCAGCAACAGTCGCATTTTGAAAACATTTAAAATAAACGGCGATAATATCAACCGCTTCTTGAAGGGACAAAGGCATTTTCAAAAAATATAATCTAATGACTAACTAAACAACAACTAACACTATAACTAACTAACAAACTAACTAACTAGCACTATAACATGCCCTGGAAAAAATTATACAATTACTAGGTATCAAGCAACAAAAACGACTTCTCAGCAAGCCTATAAAATCTTTACATAAAGATTATATGATTAAAATAGTATATTAAAGTACATGTTTTATAAAGCATCATCTTATAGCACGCGTCCATGTTAAAAAACGAGCCGCTTGCGGCGAGTTTTTTAACGGGACAAGTGCTCTAACTGCTTTATAAAACACGTACTTTATACTATTTTTTCTATTTTGTATTTTTTTCAATAAGAAAATACATATTTAAAAAGAAAATCAACCCTTCAAATTTTGTAAATTTGTGTGTCTAAATTCTATGTTGGTAATACTCTAAATTTCTTTTTATCATAGTAGCCTTGACAATAAATAATATTTTCTTTGTGTCATTGTCACGAAATTTGTGATTTAATATTTCATAGAGTTGTTCATAATTATAATTAAAAAAATATGGAGCATGATAATCTAAGTTTAACTCCCCCTGAGTTAAGGGATATTGCTAATAAAACGATAAATCAACTTTTACCAGAGAAATCCCGAAAACTTTCTTTTCTCATGGATAACAATAACAGGAAACGTCAGACGTCAACAGAATAAAACATTTAAATATAACCAATGCCAACTTTTAAAAAATAAAATTCGGAGTTCGAAATGGATATATTTCGAACTCGCTAGCGCGTTCGAAATATCTATTTATCGAGACAAAATTAGAAAAATAATTTTTCCATTAGCTACTCCCTTTTTTATAAGTTAAGGCCATTTTGAATAGTGTTTCCCAATGTTGATAAACGAGATACGTGTTTTGTACTTGTTAAAAATCGAAAGTTGCTGAGATAATAGAGGATAATTCAGCAGGAATGATACCTAATAAAATCCATTTGTTGCCAAGAAGTTACTGAGCACTGTTTAGAAAGGAAATGTACAGGGTGTACGTTTTTCGATGTTTTTTCAGGGTATCTCGGTAACTAGTAAATATAGAAACTTGCGGTTTTTAGCTTTCTTAGTTTTCGAAACCGTTTGACCACACACTGTATTTCAGTTATCCTTTAACTTATCAAAAACTTCAAAACTGTTCCTGAAAGAACTTTTAAGCAGAATTCAATAGCGTGCTTACTTCTTTTTTGGAAGTCTTACTTTTCGCGATTTTAAGCAAACATATAATTTTTTAAATGGTACACCATGAATATTTTTCTCTTATATGATTAGCCTGTTTTTAAGCTTTTCAAAAATATATAATAGTTGGTAAATACTATTAACAATAAACGCACAAATCGAAAAAGTATAGGCCATGAAACCATTGAAACAAAGAAACGAACATTTGTCGATGGCGGCTTACTAGCATTTAAATCAAAACGGACTGGAGACTATCATGAAGACATGAACGCTGATGTCTTTGAAGAATGCTTCTAGCAAATGCTAGATCTTATTCCTCCTGGGTCTGTTATAGTCATGGATAATGCGAGCTACCACTGAAGAAAATCCGAAAAAATACCAACGTCTTCTTGGAGTTCTTGGACAAAAAATGACATCATTAATTGGCTTACTGTGAATAAGAAGCCATTTCATAAAGATATGTTAAAAAGAAGGTTACTGGAGATTGTTAAGTTGAATAAACCTCTTTGTACGAAATTTGTTGTCGACGAAATCGTTTCAAAACGAAAAATAACGGCACTTCGCCTTCCGCCATATCACTGTGAATTAAACCCCATAAAATTAGTGTGGGGGCACAAGTAAAAGGGTTTGTAGCAAGGCATAACACCACTTTTAAAATGAGATACTTTGGAGACCTCTTGCAAGAGGGAATCAAGACAATAGATTGTGAAAAATGAAATAAGTGCGTCGAACATGTGATTGAAATAGAAGAAAGAATGTGGGAAGCTGATAACATGCTAGAAAACACTGTAGAGCCCCTTATCATTTTTTTTCTCTGAACCCCAACGACGATAGTTCATCGGACTACTCGGAACATGATGACTAAAATTTAAAAATTAAGTTGTTTGTACAGGGTTATCCAACCAAGACTAGACAAGGCGATTTTTTGACTTTTCCTGTACTTTTATAAAAAAACTGAAATAGCCATCTTAAGTCATTTTCTCCTGCGAATTCGAATATCTTCAGCAAAAAACAATTGAACATCAAACAAAAGTACTAGGGGTCACTTTGATATTTTTTTAAATGGGATGCCGTATTTTTAATGAGCTTATCCGATTTCTCATATAAATTTTGATCTAAAATGTTGGATTTTTAATTCAAAAACGCCTTTTTTCTTCAGTTTTAAATTCGGAAAATGTTCGTCTACCGTAAGATTAATACCTGATAGATGGATACCCGTTTCACCTGTTCACCCTTTAACCTGCTTTAAAGCGTCCGTCAGTTAGACAAAATAATCAAGTTTCAAATTTCTATATATTTTTCACGAATTAATTACAAATAATGAAATATTCTTTAGAAGAACGGCTAAATGTAATAAAATTATATTACAAAAGTGGAGAGAATGCTCGACAAACACAAAGAACATTTTTTGAGAGTTTCCAGAGACACATTTCAGTGGATACAATTCTCAGAATTAAGACCCTATTTGAAGAAAGTAAGACATTGAAAGATAAGCCAAGAAAGATGAAAAGACGGAATATAAGGGATCGAGCTATTGTTCAATATTTTACTATAAATCCGAAGAGTTCTATTCCGCAAGCGGTACGAGAAGTAAGGTATGGTCCAGGGCTCCGGAGAGTAAGCTATGGAACAGTTCACAGAACTTTAAAAAAATGTGGTCTAAAACCATATTGCATCCTTCCCGTTCAATACTTAACACAGCTTCAAAAAGAACTGCGATTTCGATTTGTTGCTTCAATGCTGATGAGAGAGCAAGACGAAGATTATAATTTATATAATAAAATTCTATGGAGTGACGAAGCGTCATTTACAACATCGGGGGTATACAATCGGAAAAATACAAGATGCTGGGCAGCAGTTAACCCTCATAGGTATGAAATGATAAAGTTTCAAGGTTGGAGCTCACTTAATGTTTGGTGTGGGATGTTAGAAAATCGAATTATTGGACCACTATTTTATCGTGGCTCTTTAACAGGCCAAAGATACCTCCATTTTCTTCATAACGATATCGAGGATTTCTTGGAAAGGTTGCCATTGCAAGCCTACAACAATATCATTTGGCAGCAGGATGGTGCTCCGCCTCATGCAGTTCGAGAAGTGGTAACATACCTAAACGAGCGTTACAATCAGTGGATTGGCCGTAACGGAACAATTCATTGGCCACCAAATAGCCCCGATATCACGCCAATGGATACATTTTTATGGGGTCATTTAAAAAATGTACTTTATCAACGACCCAACAGAAGTCTGGAGGACATTCAGCAAAAAATTATAAATGAAATTAATAGACTTAACCAGGACCAAAATATTGTAAGAGATTCTTTGGAGAGATTGAAAAGGGGGCATCGGTCATGTTTTGAAAATAATGGAGGACACATAGAACAATTATATTATTGAGATTAAAGTTATTCACTTTAGTTTATAGTTTTTTCTAATATGTCATACTTTTTTTATACGTAAGCAATAATAGATTTGCAAAAACTACTAAATTTGTAATTAATTCGTGAAAAATATATAGAAATTTGAAACTTGATTATTTTGTCTAACTGACGGACGCTTTAAAGCAGGTTAAAGGGTGAACAGGTGAAACGGGTATCCATCTATCAGGTATTAATCTTACGGTAGACGAACATTTTCCGAATTTAAAACTGAAGAAAAAAGGCGTTTTTGAATTAAAAATCCAACATTTTAGATCAAAATTTATATGAGAAATCGGATAAGCTCATTAAAAATACGGCATCCATTTAACAAAATATCAAAGTGGCCCCTAGTACTTTTGTTTGATGTTCAATTGTTTTTTGCTGAAGATATTCGAATTCGCGGGAGAAAATGACTTAAGATGGCTATTTCAGTTTTTTTATAAAAGTACAGGAAAAGTCAAAAAATCGCCTTGTCCAGTCTTGGTTGGATAACCCTGTACATAGCAGATTTTTTTTATAAATATTAATATTTCATCTACCTGCTACATTAGTTTCATTTACCAAACTCGTCTTTCAATTGTATGCTAATTAGGGTGATCCTAATTTAGGACCGATTCGGGGTGTGTAGGTCTGAAATACGGAATAAAAAAAAATCATTGCAATTTACCTTAAATTTATAATGCAACCTTTAAGTTGTCCACCCTGCTTAATGGGTCATATCATTGCAAGTTTACATTTTATTACTCTCTGATATTAAGCAACAGAGAATACAAAAACTGCTTCATAATAATATCTATATGAGTAAATATGAAAATTTAAAGAATAATATATTTTAGGGTTTTTTAGATTTAATTTTTTTTTATATTTTCATACAAATAAATAAACTGTTTCGTTACATGCTTTAAGCTTTGTTTTACTTTAGTCGCGCAGCGTTTCTTAAACTGTGTTCCGCGGAACCCTGGGGTTCCGTGAAGATCATTTAAGGGTTCCGCGGATCTAACGTGATTTTTTTCTAATGACTCGACAAAATTAAAAAAACAAAGAACTATCGAAAGATAGAATCGTTTATTCAAAATACTATGTGAGGACATGGGAAGTATACATATATCTCTTCTTTTACATACTGAGGTCAGATGGTTATCTCGAGGAAAGATACTAACCCGTATTTTTGAGCTAAGGGACGAGGTGCGTGCTATTTTTTTAGAACACAATTTCGAATTGAAAGGTAAATTATTTGATAGAAATTGGCTTCTTAAAATTGCCTATTAAGGCGACAATTTTACTAAGATCAATGAACTGAATTTAACCTTTCAGGGCAAATGTATTTACTGTCCACGAGAAAATTGTTGCTTTCAAGAAGAAGATAGAATTTTGGAAAAGTTGTATGCGGTCCAACAAGTTAGATTGCTTCCCAATAATAAAATGTTTTTTAGAAGAAGAAGGGGTTGAAATAGGGGAGACATTTATTGAAGAAATTATTCAGCACCTGACAGATTTGAGTGAAGCTTTTATTCAGTATTTTCCAAATGAAGAGCAGATTAAATATCAAAATGAATTGTGGATTAAAACCCCATTTATTGCCAATGCACGACCTTCGACCATGTCAGCAGAAGAATACGAAACTTTTATTGAAATTACAGCTGATTCATCGTTGCAAGAAAAATTTAAATTAATGCCGTTAGTGGAGATCCGGTGCAGTTTAAAAAATTAATATCCACAATTGTCGCAAAAGGCCATGTTGACGTTACTACCATTTGCAACTACATATATGTGCGAAACAGGGTTCTCAGCTTATGTGTCGGGAAAAAATAAATACCGCAACAAACTTGATGCCGAATCTGATATGAGACTTTTCATCCATAAAATATTAAGTATATCTGCGATAATAAGAAGCAGTCTCACTCATCTCATTAAAATTGAAACTTAAGAGTTCTGCAAATACGTTATTTTATAAATGTTTGAAATAATTTTTAAATGACTTTTTGAAGCCAATAAATATTATTTGAAATAATTGTCTTTTTTGTTGCAAATAATCCCCTTACGGAATGATGCATTATAACCTTACTATTAAACCAAACCAGGGGTTCCACGATAAAAAAGGACATTGAAAAGGGTTCCACGTATCAAAAAGATTAAGAAACGCGGCTTTAGAGAATATACAACAATACACACTACTTTCTGAAAAAGAAGTTGAAAGGGTTATATTATTTATTTTCTAATTCTCCAGTTTTCAAATCACCTACTTCAACTATGAAGGTAAAAGTTTAACAATAATCAAATAAACATAAAAATATTAATTTTCACAGCAACGATAACATGTGTTGAGGTGTTATTTATTATAGTCCAATAGCTAAAATAAAAATATACAGGTTGTTTCAGAAGTACGCTACGTAACTTAAGGGGGTGATTCCTTATGATATTCTAAGAGAAGAAGTTCATATGAACATGTGTCCGGAGTTGCCCCGTTTTTGATATACAGGGTGTTAAAGTTTTGTTGAACAAATCGGTTACTATCGTGCGTTTTATCAGAAGGTGGCCGTTTTCAACATTTGCTTTGATTAACTGTTGCATTATTCTTTGTATCATTATCTAAAAAAATAATTTTATTTTTAATTTAAATGTTATAATTAAATTTGAAATACATAGGTTTTTCTGTGTACATGCAATAAAGTAGTTTTTATATTTTCTCTCGAAAACGAAGCAAGATACGAAAACAATTCAGGAACAAAAAAGTTGTGCTATTAGTTGTTGAATTCGAAAAAGAAAATGAAAATTAGAAAAAAGTTAGTGGCGTAAATTTTTTTGTCAATAATATTTGTTAAGGTACTCCCCAGGACCCCACTGGACTCAATAATTTATTTCAGTTAGGGCTAGTTAAGCCCCTTATTATTATGAATACCGGTACCAAGTTTCAATAAAATCGGGAAAAGGATATTTAAAAAACGATTTTTCCAAAAAAAACTTTATCACCCTGTAAATCAAAAACGGGGCAACTCTGGACACATATTTCATATGAACTGTTGCTCTTAAAGCCTGTTTACATTTGGAAATTGCAGGTGCAATGCAATAAAAAATTGCCTGTATAGGCACGCGCACTTGGGACTTTGCAATCAGCTGTTGCAATTTTCTTTTCATTGCATCAAATTAGAACACGCGCTATTTTTATGTCACATGGCATGCAATTTTTGTGTGAAATCACAGGTACCAACATAAAAAAATCAATTCATCCATTGATCCATGCGGAGCAAAGCCAAGCCAAGATAAACTAATATATTTCGTTATTTGCAAACGTGCTTAGTAATTAGTACAACTGGTTATTAAAATGCTTTCATCCTTTACTTGTATGATATGTAAACGGTTACGAAATGCAATTCTTTGCAGAAGCAATACTTTGCATGACATTTTTTGCACCTAATGTAAACAGGCTTTCAGAATATCATGAGGAATCACCTTCTTAAGTTACGCACCGTACTTCTGAAGCAACCTGCATAAAGAAAATGTTTTTTTGGATGCAATGGTACATTATACCAAAATAATGTAGATTTATCCCCAGCTTTTATTTTGCAAATTCGGATAATTTATGTGCACATCCAAATATCTATAAAATAAGACGTATGGTTATAAAAATAATGTGTAAAATGCGTTTATGTTTATATTAGGTGTCAAACGTGACAATAGAACAAATTTCCCAGAAGTATCGAAAATATGTGCAGCTTATAATAAAATAATAAGTTCTAAGCAAAGACTTATATTTCCCATGTGATACTATAGGATGAGGAATGTGTGAAACTCGATAATCTGTCTAATTGAAGAGAAACATATTTGCCAAACTTAGTGATAAATAAAAATGTCAGCACCGAACATCTACGGAAAAAAATCGATGCCACCCCGTGTGTGGCCACCAAAAACTCATAGACGATGAGACATCAAGTTACGATGAAATAAATGTTCAACAAGAAAACCTTACTTTTCAATTGATCTATTGGAAGATCTGACTGGTAATCCGACACCAACCTGGTTAAAGCTTAGTGGCGCCAATTTTTTACAACCCCAAATGAAAGAAGTAGGCATGCCACCGGCTCTGATGGTCAATAAATCTTCCTTTCTCGGTTGTTAACATAAACTGTACGGTTAAGGATATAATTCAAGATTGTATTAAGCCACTATGGCAGTCTGAGGGCTTTCTCGACTATGACAAATTAAATGTTGAAATATTTGGTTTCAAGGTTTTATTTGATATGAGTGCGTAATATAATTTATGTTAATATGAGATACATAGATTTTGCATGATATGTTCATTATTTATTTTTAATAATATTTTTGTCACAGGATATATCTTTTCTAGTTTAGATTTATTGTTTCATAACAGAGCTGATGGCGAACTCGGTAAAACAATATTAAGAAAAGTTCTTTTCTATGAACTTCGGCTAAATTCGGATAAAGCAAATTACGCACTGACATGCGTCGATCTTTTTTGAGGATTTTATTATTGTATTTTAAATTTTCAATTACAATTATGTCATTATGTCAATTTTTATTTTTCACGCGGTTTATATTGCGATAGTCGTATTTCGTCGTTTTATGTTGTTGTTTTTTTTTTTTTTTAATTTGGAAATATCTATATGTACTGTGTAAATTAAATATTATGGATCCCCTAGTAATACACTTTGTGCCTGAGGCAGAAGGTTAACACCGGAGAAATCTTTTAAGATTGGAGAGAAAACGTTTGCGCGATGAAAGTAATGTTTTTGAATAGCTCGATAATGAATTTAGAGAGCGTTATGCCATAAGCAAGGATTTGGTATAAAATGTCATTAAGGAAATTACGTCTAACATGCACATGGGACAGCGAATCAGTAAAATATCTGTTTTGTGCAGAGCTATGAAACTGTTATAGTTCAGCAAACTTGTTAATGTTAACAAATTTGCAAGCCTCTAGTATTGTCCTGCTTATAAGTTCCCCCATGAATAGTTTTTTGTCGACAATGGAAAGAAAGCGGGACATAGCCCTCCAAAAATATATGTTCATTATGTCAATGTATTGTGCGGAAGTATTGAGGCCCATTTATTTTTGATGAAAGTCTTAACGGTGAAAGATATCTGGAATTTTGTCCTACCCATTTCTCCATCCATGTTCGGAACCATCTCGAGCAGCAATTTCCTGATCGATGGATTAATAGAGGAAGTTTATTTCCGTGGCCAGCTAGATCCCCTGATTTAACTTGTTTAGACTTTAATTTATGGGGAAGAGTAAAGGACTTAGTTTATAAAATATGAGCAACAACCAGGGAAAACTTGGTTGATAGAATTCAAATTGCCATAAGCAGCATATCAAGAGCAGAAACTGAAGCCGCTGTGTCATCCGCTCGCCGAAGGCTAAACCGCTGCATCGAAATTGATGGGAAACATAGTGTTAAAGACATTTGTCATTGACTTTGAGTTTTATTGCTTTAAGGTGATGTTAAAGTAAAAGCTAATCTAGTTAGCCATGACAAGTAGAGGTATGTAGAGAATATTAGTTGGTCATTTTCTATTTATGTCCATCGGAGATCACTTAGTAGTTATAGTTATTTTGTGGTAAGTTCTGAACTGAAGATATTGAAACGCGGTTTTCGCAATAATTTTTACTTTTTGATGTTCTTTGTAACAGCTGTAAAAAGAGCACACCATTACATTTAGAAATGATATTAAACAATAATTTCAGAAAGCAGCGCCATCTGTCTAATTTATTGTAAATCGCCGAGTTCTACTAAATCGGAATTCTAAATCGATCTGAAATTCCCTTTCAATTAAGCTGAAATTCATTTCATTTGGATCAGTAGATGAGAAGATATAGCCATTTAAATATTTCATGTTTGATCGGCTTCCCCACCTTCATCCTGGGTGGTATGAAAAATATTCTTAAATAAAAGTTATGGAGAATAAACTCAGTTTTCCAATGGCGCCCTACTAAATTATACCTGATTTTGATATTTGGGCAGAATTTATAATTGTTATTATTTAATGCGCCCCCTTGCGGCCACTTTAGAAGCTTCAAAATATTTTTAATCAATGTGTCTTCGCTATTTTTATTATCACAATATTTTTCCTAAAAAGCTACGAACAAGGGTTTTTGAGATATGAATTATGGACGCCTTTAACTGAACACCCTGTATATATATATATTATAACATCGTCTTTAATTTAAATAATTGTAATAAAATGGTCTGTGAGTCTGCTATACGCAGTTCTTGATAGGGTTGTAGTTACATTATTGGCATGAACTTTGTTTGATAAAATTATCTAATAATCGATGTATAAAGTACAAACACAACCTTTAAACATTTTTAAAATATCTTTGGGGAACTCAAGAGGTACACGTAACCATAATATTCCTTATTGAAAACTCTAATCCAGATATCTGATTTTAAAGGTTTTTCTCCGATATTTTTAAATTAATTAGTTAGTATTAATTTGCAGAAAATATATAATTTAAAACTTTTCATAACAAATCAACCTCTAAGAAAATACTACTACTTATAGTTAGGTATTTACTAACACGCAAATTCAGCAGATAAAATATTGACCCAGGTCAGTTTGTCAACATTAATTAAATACGACATGGTATATTATTTGTTACTATTATCGTAATTTTTGATTGTGCAAAATGAGTGGTAGTTTAATAAACATAAATTTAAACTTGACCTCTAAAGATCTTTTGATGTTGCGGCATATCATTTTTTTTCCATGCATAATTTGATTTAAGAAATTATCCAACAAACAAAAAGATTTTGGAATAGGAAATAAGGGAGAATAATTAAACCTCTTAAACTACTCTAATTATGAAAGTCAACTAAAATGAATATATTTTGTGACTTATGCGAGGCCTTTGATTGCGTGAGTTCTGGGATGCTGCTGTGGAAGCTCAGTTGCTATGGTTTTAGGGGAAAAACATTTAGCTGGTTTGAATCCTATCTTTGGAGCAGAAGTCAGAGAGTTTTTAAGGGTTCTGTTTGTTCTGAGGGCCATGTGATTGACTGTCCCTCAGGGTTCAGTGCTGCTAACGATTTGACGTCTATCGACATTGGGGGAGAGTTCACACTTTTCGCTGACGATACTACAATATTATAGCACTCTAACAATGCTCTTATGTGTTAAAAAATATTATTACCTCAGATTTGGTTAGGGTCAAAGAATGATGTTATTCGAACTTGCTGTCCCTAAACGCCCAAAAAACAAATGTAATTAGTTTTAAGTGTCCTACGGAGGGCTTGGTCATTGGTGACTCACCCTCGGAGAATTGCCCTAGTACTAAGGTTCTGGGCCTTGTCATTAATAGTGGCCTTAAATGTTAGAATGATATCAAGGCACTGAGCCGGAAATTGGCTTCTGGATGTTTTGCAGTCGATAGTCAATGAACTTGGTTCAAATATTGCAAAATCAGTTTACCACGACCACGCGCTTATAGAATCTCATCTTAAATATGGAGTTGTATTTTGGGGGTTTTCTAGTCAGCAAATGCTCGGTGTTCTGTTTGCTTTGCAGAAACGCGCAGTAAGACATATTTGTCAGCCCAAAGTCAGAGACTCATGCAGACCATTCTTCTTGCAAAAAAGAATATTGACGCTGACATCATTGATTATATTGGATTTTAATATTTAAGATTAGATATAGGTTCTGAATACTGCCTTTGCCAATATCATCCTCAATCCTTACAAAGGGGAAAAAGTAAAAAATAAGTTACTATGTGTCACATATAGGAACATCATCTTTATCGTTGTCTAATTTTAGTTGTTTGTAATTGTTTTTGTTTGTATTTCTTTATACTTAGATACTTTTACTATTTCAGCTTTTTCAATGAGAACATTTTTTTTGATACTAAAGCATATTTTGAGTTTGGAAACAGTAATAAAATATCTATACATTATAACAAGCTTACACGTTTACTACATTAACTGTTCTGTAGTTGTTTTATCGTGCCTTGCTGGATTCAGTGTTAATTTTTTTTTAGGGTCAAGCACAACACTGCAGCAAAAATTATTTGTGGTGCTCTGTTGTGCGAAGGAAACAATTTACGTTGGTCTTGCATCTTTGAAATTTATACCCATTGTGGAACACGACCTCAGGAAGGTTTGAGTGATGACGTTCACCAGATTAATCATGCACGAGTGGGCTGCAGTGGTTCGTCGTTTATTTTTACCATGTACCGCTCTGAGTGAAATCAAGTGGCTAATATCAATTAAACATTTGCCATAAAAATATCGGTAAGAAAAGGTGAAGTAACCAACTTGTCTATTATATTCTACGCTTTTAAGATTGATTGTCAAATTATGGTCGCCGATCAAGTAAATGGAATGAAGTGGTATCAAAGTATATTTAGGAGCAGGTTAGTTGGTGTTATAATAGTTAAATATGTGAGAAGTATTCCTGCAACGGTCGAACTTTGGCTTTATGGTGCGTCAAAAGCTCTTGAGGTTTATATATAGGTTTTCCGAAAAGAACTTCTGCGAGCTATCTAGCCGCAAGATGAATATGCCAAGACATGCATACATTCCTCTTCGAGACTGCTATATGTACGTATTTTTCTTACTGCCATGTTTACACTGATAAATTCACTCCTACAATAAAATGTCCATTTGACATTTGCATTTTTATCACTTTGACATCGATAAAAAAGGTGCATTACTTTACTACCTTCATAATTTTGCCGACCCCACTGACCAATCAGAATTTCAGAAAATAGCTAGCAACATAGTTTTGAATCGGCAAAATTTTGTTACCTTAGTTACATTCACTGTTAAGATTGGTAATTAATGACTGACAGTAGATTGTCACTGTTACTTTTGAAAGGTTGTAATCTTACGAAAATTTATCTATCTTCTTTTGGAATAAAATTAATTTATAATTCACCCATATACCTAGTTTTAATATTATTCGTGAAATGGTCTTGACGAATACCACTCAAGGATACATTTTCTAGGTAAAATTTTCCTCTTTTATATTCAAGTTTGTTGCTTTTTGGCAATTTCGCTCGTGACATTTTTCAAAACCACTCGCCTAACGGCTCGTGGTTTTGTAACAAAAATGTCAATCGCAAAATTGCCAATCAACAAACTTTCATAACAATCGGAAAATTTTGCCGGCAAAATTTTCTCTCTTGTGGTATTAGTATACGATAAACCCCTCTCCAGCTAAAAATTAAATGGTAAAAACCTCTCCAGCTCAAAATCGAGTAGCTTTTCTTTTCCATTGCTTGGCAACCTGACGTACTGTTACAAATTAATTTGATGCTGTCAAACACTTTTTTATTGAAGTATTATTTTTTTTAGTATCTATTCGTACCAAAATTCGTGAATTTCTCTAGCTAAAGATCACTCGGTCTTTTCTTTAAGATCGGATAAACTTTTATTTTTTAACTAACTAACCTAAACTCAAACTAGATCACTTTTTAGCGATTTAAACTCGAACAAACGGTAATAGATAAAAAACGTTTTTATCATTTTGTTTGTTCTCGTTAATTTTCTAAGCAATCTAGTTTTCGTAAAAAATAAAAGTTTATCCGATAAGAAAAAAAAGCTCTTGTGGTTTTACGTATGATAAGAAAAGGGTATTTCGAGCCAAGGTATTTGACTCTCTTGACCAATAATCTCTTATTAGAAAATAATGATGCAAAGTGAAATGTATTCTTGCAAGTGAACACAGGATTTTTAATGGTTTTTGAAACTCTTTTTGTTTTGATTTCTCTTCAGATCAGCCATTGTCTCTCGGAAAAAGAAATTTTAGAAATAAGTATAAATAAAACTTTAAGCCAAGTGCGATTCACTTTATTGAAAAGCTATAAATTAAAGGGTTTTAGATAAAATTCCTTAGGATTTCATGACAAGAAAATAAATTTTTCAGTGGTAAATTATATACTCTTAAGGGTAGGCCTCGATACCTTAATAAGACATTTCTCAGATCAGATTACATAACTTTCCGTAGTGCGCGGTACGTAACGTGTTCATTTCACTTTGCTGCATCGTGGCTACTTTTCATAATTTTAATTTTTTTTCTGATTAATTTAGGTTTGTGCGTATGTGTGCGTTATTATGGAGGTAGCATAACACTTTTTTCCTGTACATAATGCGACGTTTTTAAAATTAAGCAAAACATCTATGTGCTAACTACCTACATTGCAAATCCTGCCTTCATGATACCAATATCTACTTATTCTATACAAATTTCGTGCCACTGATGTGAAATTTTATTATTTAAAAATATTTCGGTATTTTTCTGAATAGCCTTTCACTACCTTTATTTTCCATGTATGTTATGTTTACGCAATTCGTGGGGATCTATATTTTAAAAAGTATGGCATGGTAAAGCCTGTCCAGTGATATAAGAAAGTTACACTTTGCCTTTGAATGGGATTATCCAAGGGTGGCCATAAACAAACAATGAATAAATGAATAAATGCAGGTAAATTATGGTCCGTATTTAAAAATGTCTTAAAAGTAAACTGCAAATCCGGAAGACGTAATTTCATTATTAAAGTACCTAATAGTTTGGTGATTTTAATTTTAAACCGATTTTTACCTGATTTAAAATGAGAGGGTTAATCCCATAAAACAAGTTATGTTCTAAAGACTGTATACATCTAGTTAGTTTTAAGCTTAGTCATTATTCTTACTTTGTGTGTAATACAGCGTTTGTTTAATCGTGTGTGAGTCATGGAAAATATGTGCGAGCCCAATGTATCTCAGGAGATAACCCCGTCGAAAAGGAGAAAATACTTTTCTGTGGAAACTAAGGAAGTTATAAACAATGTTTATTCGACTCTCATTGAACCTGCGGCCAGCAAGCAAGCAGCGTTAGAAGAAACGGCCACATTAACAAAAATTCACATCAGCTCTATGAAAAATTGTGAATAATCCCATTTTAGCTCAGTTATACGAGGAACAAAGCGTTCCTACATTAGATAATTTAATTAAGAGACTTGAAAAATGAAACCGGCGGTAAATGTGGCAAAACAACGTTATGGAAGTGTATCCAACACATGGGTTTTAGATTTAAAAAAATTAACAAAAGATAAATTTTAATGGAATCCAGTAGAATTCGGGAATTGGGATCCGAATATCTACAAAAAATAAGGATTTACAGAGATCAGCAAAGGCCGATTATTTACTTGGATGAAACCTGGTTCGACACATATGATACCCCGGAAAAGGGTTGGGTTGACTCAAGCGGCAAGTGTAAAACAAACGCGCCATCAAAAAGAGGTAAACGAATTACGATTTTGCATGCTGGATCTAAAGACGGATGGATTCCAAATATGGACTTTCTCTGTCTGCAAAAAACATTAAAAATTCTTCTCTGGATTACCATGAGGACACCACTGCTGATTTATTTGAAGATTGGTTTAAAAACATGCTAGTTCCAAATGTACCTCCGAATAGCGTAATTGTAATGGACAATGCAAGTAGGCATTTGACCAAGACTCCCTCCTCAAGTGACACAAAAGCAACAATCCAAAACTAATAAGTGGAACAGATGATGATAGCGATAGTGCTATTGATATATTAAGTGAATAATTAGTATAGGTACCGAATAATTTGTATATTTTTGTAATCATAAATATAATTTTTAATAATAAAATAACTTGTAATTTCACATTTAAACATAAATAAAATATTATTTAATGTCTTACTTATTTTTATTACAAACCATGATTAAATTATAAGCAAAATACGGACCTGTTCGGCCATATTTCAATTTTACAGCTGTCTCGGGTCTTTCCTAATAGGGATCAGCTAGTCACTTTCTTATATTTCTAAACAGACCTTATTTTGACGTCACGGATATTATTTTGACGCTTAGTTCAACTATCTTCTTTAACCAGTATACGGGCCATGGAATATTACATTAGCTTCTTTTTCAATTATTTAATTAGAGATTATCTTTTCATCCGTAGGTCAATCAATAATAAAGACAAAATATGCACGTATAAAACGTGTCCACAGATTAAACGAAATGATTAAAACTTAATTGGCTTTCTATACCTACACACTTGTAAATAGCACACATTAAACATTTCTTTATAATACAGAAAAAGCATTATGCAAAAAGGATATGTTTCGTGAACATTTCTTTTAAATCAGAAACATGGTTCCTAATCTTGAGACACTGAAACGTAATGAGAGGTTTTAGTTCTGTTTGTAATTTGTGTAAATATTTTTCCCCAATGGACTCATTCACTGGATTCCAATATAGAAAGTACTTATCAAAGTTAGACACTTTTGTTGATTTGAAGCGAATCCCTGATGACAAGAGACGTAGCCTCGGACGTAGCTGACAAAAAAAAAATAATATTTTCCATCTGAAACGTCATCACGATACACGTCAGAGCGGTCGAATGTCGACTTGCGATTTTTTTTTGTATAAGCTGCTGGTTCTGGTCTTCAATACAAATCATTCGAGTCCTAAACATACGATTTTCTTTCATTTCATTGTAAAAGACTTGAGCTACGCTCCTCGTTACAACTAGAAGCATCGCATTTTTGCTTATGGGTGATTTTTGAAAAAAGGTGAAATTTGTTAGGACCATCTAAAAAATGTTAATTTTTCTTAAAAATTATTTTTTTAGATATTTGTTTAATAGGCAACATTTTCTTTTTAAATAATGCAAAATGTAATACTCTTGTATGTTTTTTAACGGTTTTTTTTAACGAATTATGTCTAACGTTATACTCCGTTATCCGTCACCACTCACATTTCAAACAAATGACATAATATTTTACTAGATTTGTAAATCCTAGTGTAAAATTTACTTATGCCAAGTTTAAGTAACGTCTAGAATTAATGTTAGTAATATACTAAATTTAATTACAAAAATATTGTGGTAGTAATTTGATAAATTATTCATATCTCCAAGTAGTAGCGTCAAATCCGTTATCAACTTAAAGTTTGCAATAAGAAACGCCAGGTGGCGTGCATATTAACTCAATATAGTTCTATAAAGTTCCTCAAAATCGTTCAGTTTATATATGACTTCAGCATAGTGATGTTGCGTCAAGTTTTACTGAAATTGCACGTGGTATGATTTAGAACGAACTTGGACAAGCTTGTGCTATCATCACCGTTATCAAGATTTTAAGATAAATATGTAAATTAATTGATATTATTTTTTGGTAAATTTGCGTGATATTTGATTACGTTAATGATGTGACATTTTGGTTTGTATATTAGTTTTGGCTGAAATTTAATAGAAAATACACCTTTGTGTTCATCATTTCCGTTATTTTAACTGTCACAATCAATTTATTGCATTTTCAATATCTTAGCTATCTCCAGTGAACATTATCATCTGGGATCTGTTAAACTTGAAAATGACTTGAATGTTGATTATGTAGCAGGACCTTCAATAAGCGCCAGTTTGATATATGCTCATGTGTACTCTTCCTCCTCAGATGAGGGAGAAGTAATGCATGAAGTAACTGGGCAAAAATTTCATATAGCAGATGGTAGCTCAATTATACTTAGTTGAGTTTCTAGGAAACAAAAGGAAAGACATAAATCGGGAAAATTATAGTAGAAACCGATGACTTACTATTAATAAGCTTTTTGAGAAGAAATAACAAAAGTAATAAATTTATTTTCGCCAACAAATCTAATATTTATCCACTTCCAAAAAAAAACATATTGTTTTGATTTTAAAGACGCCCGAAGAACGAAGAAAGCAACATTATTTCGATCAAACTGAAATAAAAAAACATCGAAAATCTAGAATATAATATTTCCTAAAATGCATTTCTTTCTTTTGTAAAAATAAAAAAAAATACAAATTTTGATTGATTCGCAGCCAGAAGTTTGAATTTGGGCTTCCTTAGCATCTTAGATTGCATTTTTTACTATTAAACAGATTTAGTTTTGTGCTAATGTATTTTTTTTTATAATCTATTTTATTACCAAACTATTCTTACTAGAACAAGTATTAGGGTTTAGATTTACATTAATGACAGTCTTCCGTTTTTGAGACATCATTACCGTTATTTTAATTTTATAAAAATGTAGAAAAAATAGAAATTAAACTTAACCATTCATTTTAGTTTCATAATTAACGTTTTTATAATGTACCTACTTAGTACTTGCAAGAATTAGTTAAAACTAAAAGACAACATTTTTTTTTTATGTCACCATACACCTCGCCTTACACCCATATTTATGTGATATGTAGGTATCGAGCGCTTTTACAACTTCAAAAGTCACATGTCGGCTCCCTCTTTTCCGTTCTATTTCTGTCTATGTCAAAAAGTGTACTGTTTTTACAGAATTTTAATATAACATTGATATTATTATATCAATATATTTATTAAAATTTAATTTAAGAATGTTATTTTTAGTAAAACATTTTTTTGTACAACTGCCATTAAAAGTGACACTTTTAATGACAGTCAACAGTGTTAAAAGTGATTGTTTACGTGGAAGCGTGTTAAAAATATTTTTAACACTACATTTTCTTATGATGAAATCGAATAAAATTATAATAAACTTTTTCACTCACAAAATAAAACATCACTTTTAACATTCACATCATAAATAACTATTGCGTCGTCTTTCTCCTTTAGAAGCAAGTATTATTTTAACTACCTGTAGAACATAATAAATTTATTGATAATAATTATGCGCCATACATGGTGTCTCTAACAGGTATGCACAAAGCACTAACACAAATATCTAAGGCTGAAATATGATCATCTAATCTAGCCCAACTTACCTTAGTCCAGAAGCTGATACTATTCGAAATTATTATTTTTTTTTAAACTTTTTTCCAAATCCAGATATGATAATAGTTTTGATGTAATGCGGGAAGGGCGCCATTAGCAGCACTTCGCATACATCCAAAGCTCCATAATTGTTATGTGTCTCCGAGATATCTTTTATTCAAAAATGAATAATTGGTAGGTTTCGCCCCATGCAACCATTACTGAGAGAATTAAATTTAAATGTTTTATTGCGAACCGAAACTCGTCGTTCCCTTCATTCACGCTTTATTCAGGCTTAGGACTGGTCCAAAGTCCTCATTTTTGTTAATGAATTTAAAGAAAAGTTTTTAGGAATGTGTCTCTGGGTCAATGTGTCTAACCGGATACTTGATACAGTCAATTTATTTTTATTAATATACTGATTTTCGTAAAAATTTGCCTATTCTATATTTATAACACCTGCTTCGTTCTTCTAACCACGTTCTGGATGGTACCAGAATCATATTGTGATTGTTTAGAAGAAAAAGTGTTTTTAAAGGAAAAAGAAAGTAACAAACTTTACTGGACATTTCCAAGCCTTTTGACCGAGTATGGCATGAGGGGCTCCTAGCTAAAGTGAGAGCATACGGAATGCCGGTTCAATTTTGTTCATGGCTGTCGAGCTTTCTTAAAGGCCGTTCTCTGCGAGTGGCGATGGACGGATTTCTTTCAGACGCATTTAACATCAACGCAGGAGTCCCTCAAGGTTCTATATTGTCGCCCACCCTTTTCTTACTACACAGTAACGATCTTTTGGAAAAAACTAAAAATCCTATAGCTTCGCTGATGACAGCACACTTGTTTCATCTTTTACTTTGAATGCTCGGACAGCGGCTGCTAATGCACATCTCTATAGGCAACAAGAGGTCTCACATCTCAACAAAGACCTGGAAGAAATTCTGTCTTGGGGTGACAGTAACCAAGTAGAATTTAACGCTAAAAAGACCCAGGCGGTTTTTTCTAAAAAGTTAATGTTGAAAAACCGGATATAGTTATGGCGGAACACTCGATTTCCTTGGCTTCATGAATTCATTTATTGCGCGTTAATTTGGATAGTCATATGTCTTGGCATAGTCACGTTGCGGCCATTGCTAAGGCAACCTTGCAGAAGCTTGGAGTACTTTTCCGAACAATGAACCTCTATACACCCCAACAACTTTTGATGCTCCATAAGCTCAAATTCGACTTTCGCTGGAGAACTGTTCGCATATTTGGGGCTCTGAAATTGCTACATTCCTAATTCCATTCAAAAAAGAGCCATTCGCATGATCGGTGACCATCGTCTGAAAAACAACCGGGAAAGCCTTAAACATCAACTGAGGTTGCCCGCTTGATACCACCCAGAGCGGTGCATGGTAGAAATACACGACGAGCCACTGCAGCCCACTAGTACGTGGTTCAGCTTAGTGTTCCTCGAACGACACTGTTTCAAAATTCTTTCATCTGGAGAACGTCATCACTCTGGAACGACCTCCCTGAGATGGTGTTCCCCAACGAGTATAATCTCCAAAGCTTCAAGACCAACGTGAATCGTTTCCTGCGCACACGCATCGCTCCCAGAGCGCCATAAAGGATTTATCCTGCAGTGCTGTGCTTTACCATAAAAAAAAAACACACTTATATTGGTGAAACTGACTAATTTTATTATAAGTTTTTGTCAAGTTGGTCCTATCTTGTTTCAATAATCATAGATTTGTTTTTTAAAATGTTCAAGTTAGGTTTTCTTTTAAATGCTTGTATTGACGGAAATAGCAAAATTGTACAAAATTGTCCCTTGGGGATGTGTAATTTTTATACGTCAAAATTATGAACATGGTAGAATTTCGTAGCTTATTAAAATTTTGCTAGTTTGTTTTAAACCCGAAAAGGGCAATATTCTATGTATTCATTCTTATCCTGTACCTGTTAAACTAACTAATAAAATGAAATTGAAACAGCATCTTTTTAATTTTAATACAAAGTTAAGTATTTCCATATGCTGTTTTTTATAAGCCGAAGGCCTTAACCACAGTTGTTAATGAAAAAAAGGCTTAGAAAAACTACCTACTAAAAAATATACAATAGATCTACTTTTTTTTTAACAAAAATGATCTTTTAGTGTATTTTAAATTTAAGGACAAATTTAATAGGCTTCTTGTACAGTAATATTTAAGAGTTTTTACAGACAGACTGTTAAATATAAACAATTTTATTTAAATTATTCCATAATTTATTATTCTAATCTTATGTGTATTACACCTCCCCACAGCTGTTTCATTCCTCCCTAGTAAGGGGACACTTGATACAAAAAACATCCCATAGAAAAAAATTATTAAATAATATTTAGTTGTTAACGACAAACATAATAATAACAGCAATATTTCAGGATTATTTTAAAGAACATTGTGATGAATCAAAAAACAACAAAAATTTGGTAGTAGGTAGTTTTTTTATCTGCAAATATCAAAAAATTGTATCAACTTCTTGTCTCCAGTCTCCTCTACACGGTGTAACCAAAGAAAGTAAAACAAAAAACATTAATTTTGGAAACTACCACCTTTTGGAGCAAGGACCATTTTAGCCTTAGAAATTTGTGGTAGTATTTTGAGACACCCTGTATAGATTAAACGGACTTAACAATGGCAATTAATGTTTTTAAAAGTTTGTCAATGTAAACTTCAATCAACGGCTAAAGGAACTCTTACTGAACTTATTTACTAACTTTAACAAAAAAAACACATTTTTGAGAAAACAAATAATAAGAATAATAATAATAATAGAAAATATTCGGTTCAAAATGATAAAAATATCATTTACAAAAAAAGGAAAGGTACCAACACTAAGTATCTAAACAAAACCAAAAAATCTAAATTTTCACAAATAATAAAAAGTGGTGATCAATTTTGCCCGCATAGTTATTACATTTTATGTGAGTGATCTAATAACATAACTAAAGCTGATATATCCCTGCAATAACACGTTTTTTAAAATACGTAAACTGTAACAGGTAAGAAAAATTAACCCAAGGGGAAACCCGAAACCGCCCCACTTTAAATCGTACAAAACACCACACTTGTAAAACCATAAATATAAATCCCTTGAAATGGTTAAAGGACAAGTGGAATAATATGTAAGTGGCGAAAAAACCACACACATCACACGCGTTTTAGTAAAAGACACCGATTTGTTTTACGCCCCCTTATCTGGTTTGTATCTCCGGGCGTATGCAAAGTGCCATGCATTAAGTATGGTGAAGTGTTTTTTTTTGTATTAAATGTTAGGTAGACGTGAGAATGTTTATTTATCGATTTTTGGCAAAGTCGAAAATTGTTTACATTGTATAAAATGTGTTTGCCGTGAAAGAACAAAAATAAATAAAAATGTTTAGGAGGATTTTCATTTTTGAAATCATCCAGGCAAAAATTTCTTTTTTCTAATTTTAAATTCACATGAATTATTTACTGGTTTTCATTATATATGAAAACGGAATCATATCTTAGACTATAGTCTGTTGCTTAATGCGAGAGAGTAATAAATCATTATTGAACTATAAAACCCATTAGTCTTCGCCGTATTCCATTGGTGTAGTTAAATTATTATTATTTAATTATATTTATTGTCAGGTGTCCCGAGATCGGGTAGGTAGAGTCACAGGTAGTTTATCTACCTGCGCCTCACTGTTTCAAAAAACTTGAAATGTTTAGTTACTTTCCGGCACTTATTGGAAAACTTCGTTCTTGAAAATGGTTAGTGTTTCTGAATTTGTTGCTGAGAAACGGATTAGTAAAACTGCGCTTTCAAAAAATGAGAAAAATTATTATTCTTAATGTGTTCAACGCTCTTCGCCTCAAAAATTCATTTTTTCAAATAAAAACATCTATTTTTTATTTCATTTTTTCACGACTATAGTCTGTTGCTTAATGTGAGAGAGTAATAAATCATTATTGAACCATAAAACTCAGTGGTCTTCGCCGTATTCCATAGGTGTAGTCCAGTTATTATTTCGTGTAACATTCAGAGTTGCAAAAATAGTTGAAATGTGTTCGAATATAACTGGAGTCGGACAGTCAACAATATACCGACTTGTACACGAGGATAGACGCGGCCCCATCAGGTCCCAAAGAGAAGTACAGGATGAAAATAAACTGTAATAAATAAGGATGAAAAGACTGCCATCAGAAGAATCATACACTCGTTTTACTTAAAAAAAGAAATACCTACCTTGGAGTAAATAATGTCTGAAATGAAAAGAGATAATTTCATTCCACCCGTAGATAAGAAGTGACTATGGAAAACTTTGAAGGAAATGATTTTTTCTTGAGAAAAGAAAGTTACTTTTAATAGAGAAAGACGAAATCATCTGCTGGCGACGACGATATTTGAGGGCAGTTAGACAGTTTCGAATGGAAAACAGAAACATCTATTATATGGACAAAACTTGGTTAAATAGAGTATATACCGTTGGTAAAATATGGCAGGATAAACATATAAAAAGCGCGAGGCAAACTTTCATGGAAGGGTGGTCCACTGGAATAAAAGCACCCTCGGGAAAAGGTAATAGATTAATAATTACTTACATTGGTAGCTACCCGGGCAGCAGACTGATGTCATATTACGTCAATATAACGTCATATTGACGTGATTTACGTCGAGGGTCTAAAATATAACGTATCATAACGGCATTTTCTTACGTCGCATAACGTAATAAATAATGACGTCGTAAAAGGGCGTTAACTAACGTACTGTGTCGTCGATTTCCAACCTATCAAGTTCAAGAAGTTTTATGTACCAAACCATGACGTAAAATAACGTTATATAACGAGTCGATTTCAAAACAAAGTAGGGCAACGTTGTGAACTTCTAAACTGACAATTTAAATAAATTACACGTTCCGTTAAGCCGAAAACACAAAATTATGGAAGCTTCCCTTATTAAAGTATGATCCTGCAACGTTCAATTTACGTCATAATTCGCAATTAGGACGTCAATGTTAGGTCCAGTATATTGTCAATGATGACGTAATTACACGTAATTATTAACGTCACTCGACGAGACTTTCTCCCGTCAGTAGGACGTCATGCAACGTCATTATAGACGTCATTTTGGTTGGTCCTGACGTTACTAAGACGTCGATACGACGTCTTTCTGCTGCCTGGGTAGCATTTAAATTAAAATGGACTGGATACTAGCATGAATACTTAAACGCTAATGTCTTTGAAGAATGCTTTCAGTAAATAGCAAATGCTAGATCTTATTCCTCCTGGGCCTATTATAGTCACGGATAATGCCAGTTACCGCTCAAGAAAATTCGAAAAAATATCAACGTCTCTTGGAAAAAGAATGACATCATTCATTGGCTTTCTGTAAATGAGAAGCCATTTTATAAAGGTATGCTGAAAAAGGAGCTACTGGAGACTGTAAAGCTAAATAAACCTCTTTGTACGAAATTTCTTGTCGAAGCAATCGCTTCAAAATAGCTTTTTTGTTGACAAAAATATGGAAACAATCTCATATTTCAGAGCGGTCTTAAAAAAATTACAAAATTGACTACCTGGAGACCCTGGGGCTATTAGGGATACCCGATTCAATGGGAATACTAATATGTATTTGCAATGTTGGTAAGTTTACCGTGTTGCCTTATTTTAAAAACCAAGGAAAATAGAGATTTGCTATTGTACGCCATAAAATGCCCCAAATTTATATCTTTCGGGCAGAGCCGGAATACATTCCTGCATCCCTAATTGCTATACCATTTGAACATATAAATAACCAATTTATGGTCTGTCTATCTATCTTACAAACTCATTATAAATGCTAATCCCTAATGCCGATAAGACCCAGCGGGTGATCGAATGAAAGCAGGGACGCACTCGTTGCTGACAGAATAAAAGGTTGCGCTGCTTTAAGATAATGGCTGATAAGGCCAAAGCGTTTAGTATAAATCCGTTTTTTGTCCCAGCATGAATTATTGTTATATACTTACCTTTATTTGATGGAACTTTGGTTCTGCATTGACCCGATAAATCTACCCAACCTTTATCTGAAACTTCATATGTGTCATACCACGTCTCGTCCAAGTAAATAATATCCCTTTCACCCTGCCGATATCCATGGACTGCAATTAGGTATTCCATCCTCCATCTTTTTAACCGGGCCGATTCCATAATTACTTGTTAATTTTTTTCATTTTAAAACCGTTTCTTAAAATACATTTCCTTAGAGTCTCATGACAACACTCTATTCCCGTATCATCTTTTTTTAATCTTTGCAGTAGGGTTTTTAAAGTGGGGATCATTTGCTCCCTGTACATGGAATATATTCTTCTACGAATTATATCGACATCCATCGCGTCCAGTTTCTTAAAAGTAAAAGAGTTTTTCCTCTTTCTTCTCTCCACTATAGGTTTATTTACAACAAACCACACTGTGTTCACTGGCCTGCGTGTCAAAGCTGCCGCTTCCTTCACTGCACCAAATTTTAAAAAATCACGTTCAAGAAGGGTGGTGTTAACGTCGAAGATTACTTTTTTTGTGTCAAGTGATAAAATATCACGCTTTAATTGGTTTTTATCACGACCCGTAGATCCACTTGGCGTAGTCTAAATCAATACAAACATCTAACTGAATTTTAAAACCAAAAATCAGCATATTTAAATAACTTAAATAAACCTATTTTATTTTACCCTAATTATTTTAAGAGGATTACTGAGAAAATATAATTATATAATAGTTTTTCAATAGATTCGTACCTGGAGTCCCCAGATCAAGTGACCGAATTTTACACCTTACACAATAGGTTATTATGACGGTAAGGGATTAGCATTTATAATGAGTTTGTAAGATAGATAAACGGACTTTATTTGCAATGTTGATAAGTTTACCTTATTGGCTTCTTTTAAAAATCAAGGAAAATAGAGATTTGGTATTGTAGGCCATAAAATGTCCCACACACATTAAGTACCTGTAGTAAAATTAAGAAAAGCATGGTATGCTCCATTCCACAATTATTCGTTGATTTCTCGACCGCAATAAAATTTAAATGACAACCCTCAGTCGTAATCCCAACCATAAATAAGTTGCCTGATAAATATCTATTGTGTAGGCACCGGACCTTTTGAAAGGGTACAGGTCCTGATTACCTACTAATTTCAATAGTCTAGGTTAGCTATTTTCAACAAAACAAATATAAAATAATAGGTAAGTATCTTTATTTTAATCATGTAATTAAATAGCTATCAATATTTATACAAAAATACAAATCTACAATATTTAACTTAACCTACTCTAAATTTAGCTCTGTTTCACTATCACTATCGTCTTCATCTATGCCTAAACTAATTATTACGTTACTATTAATTATTGGATAGATGGGTTTGGTAATTATATATTTTACTGTCGTCAATGCAACTTTGATCAAAATACTCGTTTCACTAAAACTTGCACTCCGGTCATACCTTTTTTCTATAAGGGTACAGTAAGCGTTCTTTATGATGTTTTTGGCATCAAGTGATAAACGTTTTTTCTTCGTTACACCATAACTTCCGGAAGCAATATTATCTGAAGTTTCACACATATCTGACATATTTTGGATGCTCGATAACACACACGAAAACACCTTTAACGCACACGACTAATGAACTAAGATGAAAAGACTATGCTTTATATTGAACACCTGCAATTTGCCATTAACCTACCTAATATACCAATATAATAACATAATTAATAGTAACGTAAGGCCCTTAATAATTAGTTTAGGCATAGATGATATTATAATATTGTAGATTAGTATTTTTGTATAAATATTAATAGCTATTTAATTACATGATTAAAATAAAGATACTTACCTTTTATTTTATATTTGTTGTTTTGTTGAAAACAGCTAATCTAAACTATTGAAATTAGTAGGTAATCAGGACCTGTACCTTTTCAGAAGGCACTTATTTATGGCTGGGTTTAAATTTTATTGCGGTCGAGAAATCAACGAATAATTGTGGAATGGAGCATAAGTAACATTTCTGCAGGCAGCTGGAAAACTGTATAGTGGTGGAAAATTCTTATATTGGTATGAATACTAATGTTCAACCCTTAATAATAGGTTTAGATGAAGATAGTGATAGTAACAGGGAACTAAATTTAAAGTAAAGTAGAATTAAGTTGCCAAAATTGATTATTGCAAAACTTTTCTGTGTACACACGTTGTACTGTATTTAAATCTTAAACTTAATTTTAGTCCTGTTATCGTAATATTGTAAATTTTAATCATAATAGCTTGTAAAAATATTTTTCATACACCTGGTGTACTTTGTTGTCGACTGTAACAACTTAATTCTTATTGAAACGAATAAATCTGTATTTCAGTATTTCATTAATTTTTATTGTACTTATTGTCTTAAAATATTATTATTATAATAATTGATCTTTGTTTCATTTGGTTTAAAATGTCTCTTTAATTCAAAATAGAAATAAATCAATTTGTAGATAGCTATAGATATTTTCACGCCGACCCTGCACCCTACACAAAGAAGAGCGAGGGAAATAAACTTGATAAAACCGGTTTGGAGAGCGTCTCACCACATTATATTAATTTTTTTTTGTATATAGTGGATTTTCACTATGTTTGGTGCCAGACCTGTATTCCGAGTTTCCATTACAGACCCTCGTTCCTAAGGGAGCATAAGATAGGTGAATTCCTACAAAATTTGAGCGTGGTCCCAAAAACTTTTTGCCTGCGGCGCTTTACCTCCACCGTCGGCGCCCCCTCCCCGCCCCAAAATTCTGTCTACGCCACTGGTTTTAGGTCAACAGACCCCCTGCGTTTATTATCACAATTTGATCATCTTAATTCGCGCATTACTTTACTAACAACATTCTTGCGGTGTATATTTCGCTGTACTGGAGATGTATCCAGGACGTGGTTTGTCATTTGCTAACTAATAATTTATTAGTTAATAGAATGGTCCCGCCACTGGATTTGCTGGCAAGTGTACAGCTCAGGTCATCTCGCTTGGACAATGAGTCCAAAGAGGTTTATTATAGAACCTTATGAAACACGCAATATTTGTACAGCTTTTTAAGTTATTAAAACCGCTATAAATTTGATAACTAAATGTAGGTACCTATTATTATATTTTTTGGAAAGTAAAGGCACATTTTTAACTGAAAAATCAAATAATAAAACATCTAGGTACTTACTTGCGGATAGGGTACCAGCGGCGCTCATCCTATTCCTAGGCGTAGCTGCCGGACTAATGTTATAAGTTCCTGAAGGATCAGCATAGGCGTATTCTTGATAGGCACCCATGGAATATGTGGGAGCTCTGGGGGTGGCTGGGAATGTGGAGAGGCGGTTAAAAGCCGGAAGGGATGTATTGGGCGTAGATGTGGTCACTTTTTGATAATCGTCTGTAAGAAGTCCAGCTCCTTGATTGACACCTTGAAAAACATAAAAGTTTAAATTGTAGGCCTTTCTTCGCGCACACACCGCGTGCAGAGCACCATAAATTTATTATAGATTTTTCCTAGACTACTGGTTATAATAAAATGTCCGACATATTGCACTCTGTCTTAAGGTTAGGTTAAGTTTTTCAACGTTAGTATAGCTTAGAGAGCGTTCTCTACATCCAAAAATAATCCTATTTTTTTATATAAACCATAAGGAAGTAACTCAAAACATGCCTCCTATGGAGGTTACAGTCCTCAATTACGGGTACCCTGAAAATGGTTCTATATGTAATTATCACCGAAACTATTCATGACCCAAAACTTGAAATTCTAGTAGTAAAGTAAGTTGTATGCTTAATCTAGTTCTAAGGTCAAGATTGTTGAAATTTAGTCAATGACGTAACAATGAGGGCACATTACGCAGAAGCAATTAGTACTAACTTTTTTGTTTGTTTATTTTTATGCATGCGGAAAAAAATGAACTTTTCATATCTGTGTAGCGTCATAAGCCACGAGTACCTTTTTCTATTAAAAACTTCAAAAGGTTTCTTAATTTAGATTGGTAGTGGGTGTCCTTTATCCTAATAAATATCGAAAGTGGACAACCAAACAAGTTGCAATTCCACAAGGAGTAACCTCTCTCTAAGTTTTAACATTTGTCTGTTTTTTTCAAAATAAATATTATTTTCGATTAAGAAGCAATTTTCGATGAAAAAAAATAAATGATAGTTATTTACTATGCACCTAGGAAAGTCTGTAAAACTGCATTTATCTCCTAAACGACGCCGAAATAAAAAAAATAGCAAAAGCTACTTTGCATTAGCCATTGAACTGTCTATATATCTGTGCTATTAAAAAGGGAAAAGGCAGTAGTTGTACATATTTTTTGTTTCGCTTCAAAATTGTTACACTCTGTATCTCAAAAATAAGGCGGCTGCGAACCTATGCTTATATGACTTACAATAAAATTGGTATAAGAATAGCTTTATAAAATAAGTAACACCCAATATATTTAAGTATCCAATATACTTACAAAAGAAAACTTTCTTCAGGGCTCCACATTTCAGGGTGTAAGTTACCGTTACAGAAATTAAGGAAATATCAGCGAGCTTTTCATATATCCCCATAATCCCAAATTGACAGGCACGAAAACATTTTGTTACTTGTCCGGTGTTATGGGGTTAATCTAAAATCGCTTTTTGTCAAACGCAATCCTAGCAACAGGAACCCATACCTCTTTCTATTTGAATAGATCAACCTTTCATAATTTATTTAAAAAAATATACAAAATCTATACTTAGGTACCTACAGAAAAAGGTTTAACTAAGTTGTTCCCTTTATGCCTTCAAATGTTACGCCCCTGGCCCTGACCAAACTTTAACAATTTTGTCTTTAACATTATTATTGTAGGAGTCATAATAATAGGTTTATTCCAACACAGTCAAATTACTGTCCCCGAACGATTATTTTGAGTATGTGAATTAAATTTTGAATTTGGAAATCAATCATTGCAGTGTATACAGTGAGGACATAAAGTCTGGAAAACTACCTTTTGCAAGTAAACGAAGCACCTGAATAAAAAACGCTCGGACACGTCGATTTTATTTAATTGTCTTCTATCTTCTAAGATTTCTGAGATATATACAGGGTGCTTCAAGAAAGCTGGGCAGCTGTTAACTTCTTTTTTTTTTAATGGAACACCCTGTATATTATTGCATTTTTGGATTCTACGGACAATTCTAAGTATATTTCATATAGGATATCCTATACCTAAATTCAATTGTTTTTAAAATAAAACACACCTTACTAGTTTACTGAATTTTTAATGACAATAACTTAAATGACACATTTTAACGTAACAAATACTGAAACTGTTGTCCGTTAACTTCCTGGCAATATCCTAACCGATCGATGAACTCTTGTTGCACGTTTCGAATGAAAAAAGGTGGGATTTGTCGAATTTCATCTCGTATACGATTTTTCAGCGCATCGATATTAGGAGGTCTGTTGAAATAAACTTTGGTTTTTAAATATCCCCACAGAAAATAATCTAGGGGAGTCAAATCCGGAGACCTGGCCGGCCATTCTACGGGGCCACGACGTCCTATATACCTGTTAGGAAATATCTCATTGAGATACTGCCGAACAGTAAGCGCGTAGTGAGGTGGTGCTCCATCTTGTTGAAACCACATAGTTGGAGTTGGTATATCAGGCTCATTAACTGGATACAGTTAAACTAAGGCAGGAATCAACTCTAGTTGCAGAAAGTCAAGATAAATTTCGCCGTTTAAGTTAACGTCGAAAAAATACGGACCTATAATCCTGTCTTGAAATATTCCAGCCCAAACATTGATTTTTTCGGGATGTTGCGTATGAGCCACTTGAGCCCAATGAGTATTCTCTGTGAACCAGTATCTACAGTTTTGTCGGTTGACAGTACCATTAAGAAAAAAGGTAGCTTCATCGGAAAATAAAATATTTCTAAAAAAAAATGGATCTATATTGCACCGCTCTTGCATATTTTCGCAAAACTGAATTCGGCGGTCATAGTCGTCTTCATTTAATTCATGTATTAATCTTATTTTGTATGGATGATACTTTGCCTTTTTTAAAATATTTTTTACCGATGTTTGACCAATGGAAAAATCTGATGCTGCTTGACTTGTAGGTAAATGTGGATTTTCGTTATAACTGAGTAAAACATCTAATTTCTTATAATCATCTAGTTTCGGCCTACCTGTCCTGGGAAGATCTTTTACACAACCATGTTCAAGGAATTTATTGACAATTTTGCTGACTGTGGATATCGTAATTTCTTGTCCGCGCTCTGGATATGTGTTATTAAAAAGTTCACAAACTTCGCTAAAATGTCTTTGGCGATCTCCCCAGCCAAACATCATCAGAATTTCCATTCTTTCTCGCTCTGAGAGCATTTTTAATAACTTGACAGTAACAGAACTGTCCTACAGTAGCTGCGTTCGGCAAATACATCTGCGATTGAATTGATTTTTTGTCACGTGACCACAGATCAGTCGGAGAAATTTGTAATAAAAGAACGGTACCAAACAACTGGTATCTGTCAAAGTCAAAAATAAAAACTGCTTTGTTTTGATTCAAGAGATATAACCTATTTTTCCCCTTTTCTACTAAAAATTAGTATTCCTACTTTATTTTTTAAAGTTAACTTTCTTACAAGGTCCTCGCCAAAGCAAATTTCAAACCGAAACTAAGCACAAACTTCAAATCAAACTTAACCTCACTAACTCAGCTGGCTGAGATTTGAAATTAATCGCTTTCATCCGTTCAAAAACTCCGAGCAAAAAGATCATCGTCAGAGCGCTCAGTTTTTAATTGCCGAACGGTTGACATTTACTTCCCCTACATCCAGATGTCATAAACGAACGATTCAGATCAAATCTAAGCGGTCTGATGTATTTGCCGAACGCGGCTATTATGTTAAAAATTGGCACAGTTGTCATAGTGACAACGAGTCAAAGTGACATCAAGTTACTACATTTCTCCTAGATTTTACGTTGTATCATGGTTTTTCTCTTAATGAAAAAATGTATAATTTCAACTGGCAATATTTTAAAAACAATTGAATTTAGGTATAGGACATCCTATATGAAATATACTTAGGATTGTCCGTAGAATCCAAAAATGCAATAATATACAGGATGTTCCATTAAAAAAAAAGAAATTAACAGCTGCCCAGCTTTCTTGAAGCACCCTGTATATATCTCAGAAATCTCAGAAGATAGAAGACAATTAAATAAAATCGACGTGTCCGAGCGTTTCTTATTCAGGTGCTTCGTTTACTTGCAAAAGGTAGTTTTCCAGATTTTATGTCCTCACTGTATACAGGGTGTTATGGAAATGACTTATTATTTTTTAACCCGTAAATATATAGGTCGAGACGAATTGGGGAAAAATTGCTATAAATGGCGCTCGAAGCTAGAAATTCGAGAAAAATGCCTTCAAAAATTTAGGTCCAAAACACCTACACGCCAATGACCCAAACAGCTGATTTGGGTAATTGTTTACTTTAGTGGAAATGTTGAATTTTTCGCTAAAATTTTGTATATAGGCTAATTAAGGGTAGCTGATCACAATTTTCCTTTTGCGTTTAGGCGGCAAATGCACTGGTTTTGAGAAAAAAAATGTTAAAGTTTTTCTAACTCACCGGTATGTTATTTTGCATGTAATCCTAAAATGTTGCTTATTTCCAATAAAATATTACTTGTCGGAGTCATAGTATACACTTCTGAGTTGAAATAAACGAAATATGCCACAAGGAAACTCTGAAAAACGGGATAACTTGTAAGCGAACAGAAAACTCTACGTTATCTGGAAAAAGACGGGGGCTCACTGACAGCTGGCCAAAAAAGCAGAAGCAAACTGCACCCATGTTGTCAGATTGTTAGTGTATTATAAATTGCCTATACTTGTCAATTCATTTTTATTAATTGAATGAATCCTATTGGCTCGAGCTAGCATATCATTCTCCTGGATGGAAGCCATTAATAATTACAAGAAAAAGAAGAACAATCTGGCAACGTGAGTGCAATGAATCTGAAAAGAGACGGTTCTACTTTGTCGGCGTATTAACAACGAATTTAATTAAATTTGTGCCTTTTCCATTGTTTTTTTGCTAAAATGTTGCTCTTATTTTATGAACAGATAGTTTGGTGAAAGTTTTATCACATATTTTGAAGGGAAAACCATAAAATCTAGGAAATTGAAAGGAAAGAATACCCTAACCTGTAAGTGAAAAACTTTAACATTTTTTTCTCAAAACCAGTGCATTTGCCGTAAAAACGCAAAAGGAAAATTGTGATCAGCTACCCTCAATTAGTCTATATACGAAATTTTAGCACAAAATTCAACATTAATTGCACTAAACTAAACAATTACCATTCCAGCAGTTTGTCTTGTCAAAAACACATGTGTTCAGGGGCATTGAACTATCATGGAAGGCGCACATAGTCCGGTTTTAAGGTATTTTACAAAATTCAAAATACTTCCGATTTTAGAAAAAAAAACTATCAAGTGTAACTCTAGACCACCTCAGGAGTGGCCCCTTAAAATATAATAAGTCATTTCCATAACACCCTGTATATAATATGTCTTCGCGATTTGATTAAAACCCTTCCCAAATTGAAATTTGTTCATGGGAGATCAGGATACGCTATGTTTGCCACCCCCAATCAACGCGGTACTACACTTTGACGCCCTCAAAAGACCACAAACAACTCTGACATCAAAGTTGAAAAAATAGTCCATACTTTCAGTGGAGTCAATGTAATATAAAATAAAACAATGCAGTCCAGTTTAATTGTTAACATAAAAAAGTTTTTTAAGCTCCCGACATGTTTCGAGTACTAAAGTACTCATCTTCAGGGGATACCAACATCGAATTTAACATCGAAATAAGTTGTCTCAAATAAATGAGTACAACAGAAAGGCTGGAGACTTGGTGTGTTAGATGGTTAATTATATGGAATGAGAAGTAAAGTTAAGATTAATTTTTGTAATTTAGATAAGTGAAACATATTTGAGTAGGATAATAAAAGATTATGACCTCTGAAGGAGAGAAGTTTTCTGTTAATTTTGTTAAGCAGTTGAAGTATAGATTGTGTTTATTGAAATTTAGAAAAAGTTTAAAGCAAGGTTTTTTTAAAATTAAGAAATATGAGCTTATATGATTTAGTTTAGATGAGTGAAACATATCTTAAGTTCAAATAACGAAAGATTGTGACATCTGGAGGAGAGAAGTTTTCTTTTAACTTGTTTAACAGTTAAATTATAGGTTTTATTTAGTCAAAAATTTTTTGTAAAATGTTAAAAAAATTTTTAAAATTTTGAATGGTTTTTCTTCATTTTTCATTGTTAGCTTATAGGATCATATGGGGCTTTGTCCCATATTTTAGAAAAATTATAAAGAATGATCATTTTATTTTTTATTTAATAGTAAAATGAATTTTGTTGATAATAACCAAGTCTCCAGCCTTTCTGTTGTACGCATTTATTTGAGACAACTTATTTCGATGTTAAACTTGATGTTGGTATCCCCTGAAGGTGAGTACTTAAGTACTCGAAACATGTCGGGAGCCCAAAAAACTTTTTCATGTTAACAATTAAACTGTGGAGGAAGACTGCATTGTTTTATTTTATATAAACTCTGATATCGATCTGGTCGAGTGAGGTATTAAATTAAAGGTCGTGAAATCCTTATTACAAATATCTAACTTTGCCGGTTCTAATCAACATGTAAATAGCAAAGTGATTTAAACTTAGAAGTACGCATGTGTCAATCAAATGTCAGTAATTGTGCCACTTTTTAGCCCTTGGTAACAATGAGAAATAGCTATACCTACCTATTTTATTTTAGATATTAGTAAAATGGGTAGGTTAGAACCGAAAAAGTTAGATAGGATAGAACTTCTATACCGGCTGCTCTTATTATTAGATTATGCATATTATAAAGTTTACTTTTACTTAGGCTTGTTGGGGATGGTCAATAATTGACAGCTAGCTATTGGACCGGTCAAATTCAGTCAAAATATATAAAATGTTTGTAGCATTTTATCTGGGTTTTATCGACATAGTCCAGTTTACCTATTACCCATAAATCCCAAAATTTCTGCGATCGTTCAATATCGGCACCGTTAACAGTTCGGTGGTCCCCCGACCTTCCAACGCAATATCGCAGAACAACAATATAAGTGCATAGTATTATGACTTGTCGGCGTATTAACTACTAATTTATAATGAGTTTAAGTAAGTCCAAGTCAAAAATCTGGAATTATCTTTCTGAAATACGTAAAGAACACAAAGTAAAAGGAAAATGTAATTATCGTGGAACAATTAACATTACACATGCAGATAAGATGAAGATAGATTTATTGAATCCTATTGTTCGTTTAATTACCTTTATGGAAAATACTTATGCTTCATTTTCAGATCTCTGGTATGAGCTTTACTTGATAGAAGAATACTTTAATACATTTGCTTCAAAAAGTAAATTTCTTGGAGAAGAAGAAAAAACCACAACCGCATCCGTAATAAAAATAATTAATATGACCTGTACGGACACTCACAACGTATCTACTCGATCCTTGATATAAAGAAGAAAATGTAACTCCAGACGAGATGGAACTTCCTACTACTTTAATAGTACAACTTAGCCTAGACAAATCTGATGTTGAAGATATTTCAGAAATTTCAAATTTTGAAACAGCTGCAAATGATTTTAATCATCAAATAATTTAGACAGCAGTAAGAAGTATCAAATCAGTTTATAAAACATCATCTGCTATTACACCATCAACCTGGTGGGTGAGTTGGGAAAATAAATCGGTACTTTACGATGCAGACATAAAGTTACCAAAGATGCACGTCTCTTCAAGTTCTTGTGAAAGGAACTGGTCAACATGGGGCATTGTCCATAATAAATTGAGAAACAGATTAACCACCACGAACTGGAAAATTAGTTAATGTAAAATATCATTTTAATATAATCGATAAAAATGTGAGTAAAACTGATTTTATTCTACTTTCGTCCTTACAACCCAATTCTGATAATTTACCATTAGCCAGTCTGATTAACCAAGTTTAACATCCTTTTGTTTTATTTTTGCTTTAAGTATAACTAGGTTTTTAATTTTTTCATATATATTTGCATTTTTCTTCTACTGCGGGACTGGCTGTCTATGGCCTCGTGGCCAAATGTCATTATAAAAAATTGCATTAAAATTTTGATTTTTTTTATTTGTTTGTTTTATTTTATTTTATATTGACCCATCAATTGCACAACCCTACTTATACTAGAAGTTTCAATTTTTTTCCTGCGTAGTTTCGGCGATAATTAAAAAAGAAATCCATCTTAATATTAGTACCCCCTTAAGAGACAGTTTGATATATAGGGTAGCGGCACTACTCACTGTCCCACTTATGGCCACACTTGTTTCTTTAGGAACTAAAATTAGCGTGTGGCAACAATGTAAGTAAAAGTAGCGGTTAGGGGAGGTAAATATGCATGTGCTAATATGTTTCAACAAGTTTTCAACTAATAAACCAAAATAGGTATGAGCAGTAAAATAAATAGTTAGCACGTGTCATAGGTACAAGCACAATAGTTATTTTTTTGCTAAGAACTAATCTATAAACATCCGGACAAATTTAAGTTTTATTAAGGATTTTTGTGAATATTTGCGTTTCCAGAGGTAAGAAGATGTTAAGACCTAATATATATTTTTCTTCCAACATCACTTTTTTTTCTTTAATTAAATATAAATGTCAAGGTGGCCATTAGGAATGACAAAAAATTAAGGATTCGCGAGTTATGGCCATATAGTGGCCAAAAGTAAAATATAAAATTTTACTTATGGCCATCAGCTAGATTTGTGTCGGTGAGTGTGTATGTACAGTTATTAAGTTAGGTATTTTGCTTTTTTAGCTAACCTGCCAAAGACTCCCAAGAAAAAAAAATGCAGTATTCTTCTTTCAAAATGCAGAAAGCTGTGGATGCCGTGCGTGAGGGAATGCCTGTCTTAAAGGCTAGTAAAGAATTTAAAGTACCCAGGACTACACTAAGAAATAAATTAGAAGGAAAATCGCCAATGGAATCAACTGGTCATTTCGGATTTTCGTCACATTTGGGGAAAGATAACGAGAAAGTGCTAGTGAATTGGGTTTTGGAATGCGCTAAGATGGGTTTTCCCATTAACAAAGATGGTTTGCTCAGCTCTGTGCAAAAACTAGTGAACGCATTAAAACTAGAAGTTCCGTTTGTGAATGGACGCCCAGGAAAAACCTGGTATTATGCATATTTAAGCAGACACAAGGAGATTTCTAGAAAAAAAGCAGAATATATTCATGGAAGTGGGAGTGCTGTAACTGTAGAGAAAATTAGAAATTGGTTGAAGGAGGTAAAAACGACGCTTGGCGATGATGTAGAAGTTCTAAATAATCCAACAAGTATTTTCAATATGAACGAATCCGGGCTCGCCTTGGCTCCAAAAACTGGGGTGATTCTCGGTCCACGAGGAAAGTCAGTATATGACGAGAGATCTGCATCTGACAAAGAAGAGAAGTGCCTGTAAGCAACCAGTCTACTGTCAACGAACACCTGATATACTGTAAAAGCAAAATTGATATTAACATGCTGGAGCAGTACAGATTAACAAAAAGAAGAGGTCATGATTGGGAAGGTGTTGAAACAGCATGTGAATTGTCCAAAGTCTGGCTGTCAGTTACAAGCGACATTCCCTATACCCAAAATCCTTCTAATAAAGATGACGATCTACTTATGCAGGACGAGTCGGAGGTAGATATTCAACATGACTCCGAAAATGTTTATACACCTTCCTTAAATCCAAGTTCCCCTCATGGATCTCCAGTACCTTCCACATCTAAAGATGTTCATTCCCCCGAACGTATTCAAGGCCCGTCTTCATCAACCCCCACGACAACAATGTCTAAAATAGAATCCGTCAAACGAAATACTTTATTTACACCTAAGAATGTAGCATTGGCATTTCAAAACATACTACCTTGGCCAGAGCCAATAATAAAAAGTACAAAAAATATGAAAAGAAAAAAGGAATATACACCCAGCGTAATTACCTGTGATACATGGGTGGCTTAGTACGAGCAGAAAGAAAATGAAAAACAAATATATTATGAAAAGAAAAAATCAGAAAGACAACAACAGCGTCTCGAGAAGCTCCAAATAAAACAAAAAACACTATCTAACACTTTCCAGAAAAAGAAGGGAAAAATACCAGAAAAAAAGTTATCAAGCAGTCAGAAAATGAAATGTCATTGGCATCTGACAGCAGTGGTAGTCCCTCAGATATAGAAGAAGCAACGATTATGCCATTAGACAAAACATTTAAACCTGGCGATTTTGTGTTGGTTAAATTTACTGCCTATGGCAAAAGATCAACTGTGTATAAATATGTTGCAACTGTACGTCAAGCTGTTGTGAATGAAATAGAAGTCCAGTGCCTAAAAAGCATAAATAAAGAAAAAACTATGTTTCAATACGTTGAAAATGATATTTCCACCGTTCCCAGATCCGATATTTTAGGACTGTTACCCGACCATTCTCTAGTAGAAGAAGGTAGAAAATTTGTTGTAAAATTTTCAGGGAGTGTTATTGTCTATGAAAAGTAAAATATATAATCACCAAGCTTCTTAATCAATAAATATTTTTTTCGAAGTTTTGTTTTCTTACACCCTACCAATTTAAGGTATTTTAATAAGTCTCGCCTATCTACAACATACATGTAAATTAAAAAACAAATATGCGTGCAACTCAAAAATTAGTGGCCATAAGTAAAGAACTAGTGTCGGACTCATGGCCAAAAGTAAAGAATTTGTTGCACTTTAAAAAAATATTAAAAAAAATATCTAAATGTTTTAAACACAACAAATGTATATATTGTTAAAAACTACATACCTACTTAAACCCGTCAAATAGTATTTTTTATTTTTTTTTTCTGGTACAATATTATTGAAAACGGACCCCATAAAAGCATAGTGGCCATAAGTAGTGCCACGACCCTATTTATAGGAACAAATATGATTATTTTGGGTTGCAGATTACGCCCTGTAAGTATGGCGGCTTAATTTCGAGATACTCTGTGTATAAAAGTTTCAAAAAAACTGGTAAGTAATTATTTAATATTTCTATGAAGAATAAAAAATATAGGTATGACCTAAATTCAGAAATTTTCGTAAAAAGTTAAAACCGAGGTTAAAACGTTTTTTAAATTACCTAAAATAAAATTTAATGTCGTGTGCTGTGTCGTGTGTAACGAAAACACACATTAGTATAATATGAATAATTTTTACTACAGCAAAATGATCATTATTTATAAAACACGTAAAACGATAAACTTGGCGAACCTATTAATAAAAACGATTTTTACACAAATTAATATAATTTTGTATAAACTGCACGTAATTGAAAACCGATAAAAAAAATAATAAGTAAAAAAACTACCTTAAACCTACTATGTATATTAAATGATATTATATTCAAAGCTTAGAAACTTCCCAATAACGTTGCATTAAGCGAAGTACAAAAAAAATTATGCATCCTGTACACTCGTTCTCCAGTTGACCCCTAAATAATAGTTTATTTTTGATATCAACATTTTTTGATAAAAAAATCTATTTTTAATTTTGTACCAATTGAGAATATCGTAACTGCATAAACATTTATCTGATTTTTTCCTTGCCCAATTTCAACTGCCAAATAACAGCAATTTTGATGCTGAAACTTTTTCTGATTATATTACACTGTTACTGTTAACATATAGATAAGTAGTTTTTCTACAAAAAATCAAAACTTTTTAATAATTCAAACCACTCTCAAAAGTAGTTTATCGTGTTCTTGGCAATTAAAACAAAACATGACTTGTAGGAAATTAACAACTAATTATGTCTACCTAATGTAACGTGACACTAACTCCATATTTACATCGATTTCATATTTTATAAATAAAAAAAAGCTTATCCAATAAACTATTAGAAATTATAGATATTGTATTATTTAATCGTCAATTCTGGACTAATATCGGTTAAAACACTGTATATTATTGGAGTATTAATGAGTACTTACTAATATATTTATTATTAGATAAGACTTTGTCAAAATATGAAGCTGTATTGCAGTAATTGTTAATGCTATATTTTTTACGACTTCCGCATTTCAATCACGTACACCTTATTCTTGGGATTTTCTATTTCCCTTTATTATTTAATGTCGCTCCAGTAATTAAAAGTTTTAAACACATAACCAATGAAGAAGCTAATAAATTATTCGTAGATAATGATAATATGAAGTATTCAAGTAGGTACCAATGTTCCATTTTTTTACTTCTATAAATAAAAAAAGGACACATTTTTTTGAATTTTATTGGCCGGCAGGTACTTAAAAATAATTATTGTAAAAATGTGAATACTTATAATACTTATAATACCAAATATTAGAAAGTATGTACTTACCACTATTTGACCACAACTGATTATGGGGATGTATTTCAGGAGAACCATTGTTATAATAATGCATCGTGGCTCCGTTGTACGATCCTGTATTTCTCGAATAAATGGAACTGAAAAAAACCAAACAAATATTTTTTAAGAATTGAAAAAGCAAAAACAAGACAAAAACAAAAAAAAATTAGACTCCACCCACTTAGTGCACAACAAGTTCCTTAAAATCGAAGACATTATCAAAATTTGATAACGTTATCACTGCTAGTGCATTTGAGATTAGATAAAGAATATATCTAAACTAAAACTGGATTAACAACATTTTTTCACAGAAGCAAAGAAAAAAACGAATAAAAAAAATTCCTAAATACTTTAAGATATTCATATCATAAAAGAACTAACTTGCATGGAGAAAAATTTATATTCTCTCGAGTACTATCCATTTCAACAAAAGAAGGACGTATGTCACTTTAGAATAAAAACAGAAACTAAACGCAGGATGTTCGAACTTGGCGCACTTCGCGTTTTTACGTCGAGTAGGACCGAACCAACGATAGTGAACTGACAATGCAATAGCCGATAGACTAATGATTGCTGGGTCGTACCGGACCATCTTGACTTGACTTTTGCGATGGTACCACGTGACCGTGACGTCATAGGGAGCTTCTGAAAGCTTGTCGAGTGTGACAGGTTGATTGACGGGGTGGGTTGGAAAGGAAAGGGTTGATTCATATCGATTTTGTGACATGTTGATCTTTCTTTAAGTTATTTGCATTAATTTATTTTTTGTTATTATACATGTTTATGGTGATTAACATAAATTTTAGGTTTAAGATGGGGACTAAAACATATTTTTGGTGTATTGACAGTTTAAGAAAACACTAACGTTTAAATTTAAAAAATTTCTAATATTCCCGAAGATATTTTGGCCAAACTGAATTTTGGCAATTTCGTTCTTATTGTTTTCTAATTCTATTTGAAGAAATATGTCCAAATAAATTTTATATTCTTACACACCCTTAGCCAGAGCCAAATTAACACTTTCATTTACTATTATAATATCATCAAGTCATTGGCCTGTGAACACGTCATAATAACCTTAATTTTTTTTAATGGAAAATGAGCTTTTATATTATTTATTCAAATCCTGGTATGTAACCGATCCGATCAGGTTAATTCGCCACTCGCCAATATTTTTTGATATATTCTGCCCGTCTGTCCACCGCCGACCGAATTTTTGTATCTATATACTGGGTGGCCCACTCTCAACGCAAGATTTCAAAGCATCTAAACAACTCAACTTTTTAATATTTTTCAAAAACAGGGTCATAGGGAGACATTAGGCTTACAGTTTAAAATTATTTTGAAATATACAGGATGTCCCAAAAAAAGATCCATAGCAAAAGTATATTTTTTAAATGGAACACCCTATATCTTACAATATTTCTGGATTCTACATAAAATAACAACTATTTTTTAGTATGTGCATTATAAGTCTAAACTTAATAGATATCGAGTTTTGAAAAATTACATTTTTGAACTTTGACAGCTTCTAACTTTCTAACGGTACGTCTTAGAGCAAAACGGCTTGCATGTCCCTATCTTACTTTTTTATTATCTCCCCAAAAATGTAAACTTTTGTTAAACCGGATATGACTCGAAAGCCGGAGATATGGTACTTCCGGTTTAACCGGAAATTTGTATTTTTAGAAAGATAATAAGGAAGTAAGATAAGGGCATGTGAACCGTCTTGCTTTAAGACATATCGTTAAAAAGCTAGAAGCTGTTAAAGTTTAAAAATGCCATATTTCAAAAGTCGATATCTCGGAAACTATTAAGTATCGACTCATAATGCAGTTATTAAAAAATAATTGCTATTTTATGTAGAATTGAAAAGTAATGTAAGATATAGGGTGTTCCGTTTAAAAAAAACTATGCCCTGACTATTTGGGAGACCCTGTATAATTTAAAATCATTTTAAATTGTAGGCCTAATGCCTCCCTATGACTCTGTTATTAAAAAATATTAAAAAGTTGAGTAGTTTAGATGCTATGGAAGCCAGCGTTGAGACTGGTCCACTCTGTATTATACCACAGATAATATTATATTTTCTGTGATTATACCAATGCTGCATAAGGAATATATCGATTAAACGATCAGTAGGTTGGTGCTATTGTTACCATTATAAAAATATATGTGTGTGAGTATCTTAATATTTAGCCCCTTAAAGTACAACTCTGGCTAATGGCCTGCATTTTCATGGCCACTTTTTCTCCTCTACAAGATGATTTAATAAAATTTTTAATCAGTCGGTCCGCTTTTTCGTATTCATTATAAACACTGTTTTTTTTAAGTAGGCGTATTAGGTACTCTATGTTTGTTATGCTTTGTTGATTCTACTTTTTCTTCTCAATCCAAGAACATACCACACTACTTATTATTGCTTCTTTGGAGTTGCAAGTTGCATTGTCATTATATATTTTTCTCACAACGTTTTGACTCGTCAACATCTCCAGTCGTCTTTAGGTGAATATTAAATATTATTATTATCTAGGGTGAGGCATGTGTTACTGTATGGTCTTAATCTAAGCTTACACTTACTTAACAAGGGTTTCCAAATTATTCTTATGTCTAAAGAGGGTTTACCGAAGCAGTCAGGATATGACAGTCGCTTCTTTGAATTTAGCCATGAGTCAATGAGTATAATTTCTGCCTCTGGTTATTGCAAGTGGTGGCCGTGGGTCCAAGCGTGATCTGCTGCACCGGATCTATTTATTTATTTCTTCAGTGTGTGGTTTCGATGTTCTTTAATCCTTGTTTCAAGGGGTTGTAGGGTTTCGCTAACATAGGATTGTCCGCACTCGCAAGGTATTTTATATACACAATTCTTCATGTTCTTTTGACTTGTAGGCCTTGTCTTCGTCAGGTGGCTTCTTAAGGAATCTTTGGAGCTAAATACTATTCGAATGTTGTATTGTTGTCCTAATCTTCGAATTTTTTCGAAGATTCCTTTGACATAGTATGGCATGACACATTTATGGTGGGTCCAGCTTTGACGTCATCTTAATATCTGTTCGTGAGATTCTGATGACTCTTGATGATCTGGTCTACTTGTCTCGTGGGATAGCCATGTGTTCTTTTTGACGTTGTTGAGTTCTCGTGAAAAAGCTTCCTGGAAGTTGTAGAGAGTGAATGCCCTGTCGACAAGTGTTTTTACTATTCCATGTTTGGTGCTATTTGAATGGTTTAAGGCATAATAATTAAAGTTGGCATTTGCTACCTGCATACCGATGTTTGGATAGTGCCTGTTTTTCTGTAGAATAACGTCCATGGCAAACTTGATTATTGATGCCAAGTTATTAATGTGATTTAGAAAAGCTTAGAGTGCGTCATTGCTTTCATTTTAAATAATAAATGTGTCATCTACGTAACGCAGCCACAATAGTAGTAGTAATAGTAGCATCCAATATTCACCTGAAGACGACTAAAGTTGACACCAGTTGAAAAGTTGTGAGAAAATTAAATAATGACAATAGTAATCCAAAACACGTTTATCGTTTATGGTACATCATTATCTCCAATCTTCAAACAAGTATTATTGTTTTACTGTGTACGAATTGTTTAACATTTAGGCATTCAAAAGTAAATTTTACATTATTGTAAATACATAATGTTAAATAAAAATAATGATTTTAAAGCCAAGAGTTTAAATAGTATACAACATTAAACACATTCTAAATAAGGTGCTAATTTGTTTTGATGATGCGTTTTTTAGTACGAAACGTCTCTTGTTAGTGCATGGATGCGGCGGCAAGGAGCGCGATAACAGAGGGCCAAATAATGAATGGTATCATATCTAAAGACTTGTACTCAACCATTACCCATACCCACATGCATGGTAGCTTCAATAATCAATTGTTTAAACGTAAATTAAATATCTGACTACATTGTCGCTGTGATAATCTGAACAGCCTGAACTGAACAGTGAACAGACAATTCCTTAATTCTACTAAGCCTAATATTGAAAACGTTTTGATAACAATCTTAGGTACCTAAAAAAGTGGGCAACTAAAATTAAATTATGTACTTAGTTTATTTTCTTCTTGTCTCTCCTGTTAAATTAATTTGTTGGCAAATAATCCATATCCTTATGTTTCCCTATATTATGTGCATCCCCTTTTTAGTAATCTTCACTTTATCGTCTACTTAAGTAGTCACCCCAGTAGGGCGAGGTATCTTTTCTTTTTGTTGTTATCTTAAGTACCTGCCTTTATTAAGAATACTATAACAGTTTTGAAAATTATACTTAATTTTTAAACATTTATATATTCTATTGTTTAATATTATATTATGCCATAGAATAACCCAAGTTGCGATTATATTTCAGGCGCGGCTGGTTCATACAGTCCACCTACTAATTTCTAACCGAATGATAAACCAAAAAATGTTTATCCTAGAATAAAGTGCACTTTCATACAAAAACTCCCCCAATAAAGAGTTGAACTAAGCGGAGCACCTATAACTAAGGAAGTTAAAAAGAAACAAATAATAGAACGAAATCGTGGACAGCGGTCAGCAAATTAAAAGCTTCTTCGCCGCTCGCGTATTCGTGGACGTCGCCGGTTTTCGGGCTGGGTGCCGGTCTTATGGAAATTCAGTGGAACTGCGCGGTAAAATAATATACTATTAAAAAAAATTTGCGTTAGGCAAGGAGAAACTACCTAATAACACTCATTGTATTTGCATAAATTTCTGTTATATAATTTAATGACACTGTCATTTTACTGTTGGTGCTTATTGGTTTATATTTAAGATGTTTCGGCTTTCTTAATTTCCTTTTCTTTTTAATTGTGTAGTACTTAATACTCGTAGTACCTACTGAAGTACTTGTATTAACAATGGCTTCAATTGACTGCGGCGGGAAATCAAAATGAGCAATGCTCGAGGTCAAAAAAAATCACTAGACTTCGACAGATTTTGGCAATTTATATTTCAGATAATCATTGTTACCTACTAAATTAACATCCTAGATTTTACAGAAAAAAATTTCAAAATTAGATGTAAAATAAATAAAAATATTACTCTTTTAAACAAGATGGTTTGAAAAAATTGCGACAATTCGAAATTAGAAAAAAAAAAATTTCATTAAGAAATGTTACTGTTATTTTTTTGTTAGATTCTACGAGCTAGAAAACACATTACACATGATCAGCTGTTTCTATAGTAAAGCTAAAAATTGGGCAGTGTTCGGTCCTTGTAGTATGACCCTGTGTATATTATGTGTATCCAGCAACGTCAACGATATTTCTAAAGTAAAAGCGGGTTCTCATTTGTCAGCTTTATTAATCAATATCGTGGAATCTATGGTACTGAAACTGAACATAGAATTGAATGGAAAATTTGCTTACATGATTCAAGGACATTAAATATGCGGTCTAGAATGCGCCAGTTTTAATGTTTTAAGAAAACCTCGTCGTTGGTGGGTCAGACAATCGATCTTAAAACGGAGATATAAAGGTGCTTCAGTAAAGCTGTTAGTAGAATCTGCAAGAGATAACTTGGATGTCTATGAAAACTATTTAAGGATGAGCGAAGAGAAATTTGAAGAACTTTATTAAGAGATGTTCTTCCAGCAAGACTATAATTAGATACATTAGTTTTTTTTCCATCTTACTTTTTAGTTTACTTATTATATCGTTTACATCAGTTAAAACCTCTATTTCCATTCCGAAATGAATTTTTTCAAATATTTTTTCCCTCATTGATATATTTTCATATTTCCCACTTTTAATGTTCCATACTCTTTTTTCTGGTATAATTCCAAAAACGTCGAGTTATGGTTTCCCCTCCATTTAGAATAGATTTTTCACGAGGACAAAATTTAACCTCAAAAACACATACAATGGTTTTTCAATGCGGCTGAACCCTTATTCTCACGGTCAAGCACTGTTCAGTTACATTGACTAGTTCCGTGGATTAAATCAAAAGTATGCGTTCACTTTTATTGAAATGCAATATTATTGGGCAATATCGTCTAATCTATTTTGTTTCAATGGCATATATTCAATGATGCTGATCAAGTCGACTAACGAGGCGGGTGCCTTAATTGCAAATCCTGCAACTTCCTTTGTAACTTTCCTAAAATATACAATTATCAATATGTCAAATCGGAGGGTCAAGTCATAATCGATGCCGCCGATTTGTTTATTTAGTGTTAAGAATTCGTGCATGGCTGAAATATGATATTTCGTACAGGAAAAGGTAATGGCTGAGTTTTTTGTTCTTTTACCGACCGACTGACGCGACGATCCGAATTAATACGTTTAATGATTGAATAACCTACCGTATTTCAGACTGTTTGTCTGGTGATTGATTGTGTCTGGAAAATAATTTCTGCTGATGATTGTGAAAAACGAAAAAAGGAAAGGAACTACTTATTCTTTTTTACGTAAACCGCGTTCGATTTAAAAGTTTGAATTGAATCGGCTTGTTTTGACTAAGCTTGGATGCTCTGATTGTGATTTGATACGTGGATTTGGCTCTGGTTCGATTACTGAAATATTTTCCCTTAGTCTCAGTTTGACGAAAAGGTCATCTTTAATCGTAACTTAATGGACTATAAGGTAAGGCAATAATATAATCAAATTAGTTTCAGGTGGGAATATGGGTGTATGGGCTTATAAATCATAATAATTATGAATAACTTTAGTTAATTTACCAATATAAACATAAGAAACTATACAACTTGGAGCTGGAGGGGACCTTAATGAAGATAAATAAAATATTTATAGTATTATATTTTGTATAAGAATGCAAACAAAGACAAAGACATAACAAAGAACAAACAAAAATAATGTAAACTTTTACTGTAACAAAAAATAATCATCAGATGTTTATTTACGTGCTTTTAAAATTGAAAATGTATCAGTAATATCGTCAAAATCTATTGAAGACAAAAGATCATTTTCAATACTCATTAAAGCTAAACTGAATAGTCTAACTTCGCCCATGGTGGCTTCGCATTTGTTTTTTATAAGAGCTAGTTTTGAAAATGATATTTTGCTTTCGCAGTTTGGCATTGCATTGGGATGCATACATAAATTCTTAAAGCTATAGGTATATGTGTTTGGAAATATTTCTAACAAATCTTTCTCAATTAAATGACTTAGAAGGAAGGCAACACTATTAACACTTTAAATATTTAGAGTTATTAAATATGAAGAAAACTGAATAAGTTCGTAAGCCAAGTTGTCTTCTAAATCGTTGGGGTATTGAGAAATTAAAGTTTTGGCATTGGCAGATATTTCTTCTGAAGAAAGAATAGTTAACTTGGTAAAGAATCCAAAAAGGTCACTGGTTTTTTTGTAGGCTTCATTTCGCTTTTTAAGCTCAGATGTTATTTTATCTATCATTGGCAGGAACGATTCTATGCAAAATTGATCTTGACCTTGTCGTGATATTTCTGTTGAGCCGTCAACTAACTTTTTACGCTTCTACGTTAATATGCATCTTTGTATGAAGTGTTTAAAACCGAAGGTATAGCTTTCGGCTTTTCTTCTAAGGATTCGAATTGACCTCGTAGATTACAAACAAATATTAATAATAAAACTAACACTTTATGTCCCGTTATGACATCGAGACCGGGTTTTTGTAAAGAAGTATTGGTGGCATCAAACCGCTCTAATAATTGTTTTCAAAAAGTAGCCATAAAAGCAGTTTTAAGTTTCACCATATATATGATTCTTAAAAAAATGCATCGTTTTTAGTATGTTTTTTTCTGACGTGTCTTCGGCTAATTATTTTAAGGCATTAAAAACTCCATCATAATTGATGAAGGGATTTTACTGCTTGTTCGCTTGACGACCATTTTATTGCAAAAAGTTGCTTTACAACTAACAATCGTTTATGCTCCCGACATTCTTCATTTTGTTTCTTGATGTTTTTAATTAAAATTTCCCAACAATGGGTGGATGCAACAAAAAGGGCATATAATTTCTGTAAAAATCCGAAAAAACTTGTATAGCCTCTATACAGATTCGTCTGCGCTAGATTCTCCAACTAGATTTAATGAATCAGCTTGCACAAGGGACGTAGTGAGCTAACTTATATCATTTTTTAATTTCGGCTTGAACGCGCGCCTTTGTATTTTTTACTAGACATATTACTAGCATTGTCGCAAGTTGGTCCCCTATACAGTTTTCAATTTTTACTAAATTGGAATTAGAATTAAAACAACCCAATTTTTTGTTGTTTGGCGGTACTATACAATTGTCTAATTTGAACGTTAACGAATAGATTATTTCAATCTTGGAGGCCATTCGAACTCGGGGGCCTTTAAATAACGGTAAAGGCTTTTCGGTTGGTTTCTGGGGCCCCTTGAATGACGAGGCCCGGGGCTCTAGCCCCCCTAACCCCCCTCCCCTTAATCCAGCGCTGATCAGTAGCCGAATCAATAGTGCGCCTCTCAACTTAACTGTACTTCTATGGCAAAACAACATCAAAACTAAGCCCAAAACACAAATATGCGATTCAATAGTTAAAAGCACTCTTACATAGGTTTCTGGAGTCTAACAAATCAATAGGGACATGGAGCGTGAACTCTATGCAACAAAAACTGACTTTCTTAGAAGAGCAGCCAGAAAGTTAAGACGAGTGACAAAGTGACAAATAGAAAGAAGAACAAATAAGGAAAGTACTATAATTGAGGGAGTTTAAAGAAAACAACTTGGTTGGTTCTGGCTGGTATCGAGAACATGGATCGACAGGAGATAATGGCTGCAAGAAACCGTAAGGCGACCACGCTTGCTGTGAACCCGATTATACATAAAACAGGGTGTCCTAAAAGGTATGATCAAAAGTTAATTATTGGCTAGATCGGATCAAAATAGGGTACGAAGATCATGTAAATTATGTTTTATATCCCCCCCCCTAACCAAGCTACAGCCTCGCAAAGAGTGAACCCTAAAGATGTTTTTTTCTCAATATTTTCGAAATCAAAATTACTATTGTCGTTAAAATTTAAAACGCCAGAAATGGGCGTATTAAAATATCACTAACTTTTTTTCTTATCGAATTTTATAATTAATTTCTTAAGTCACATTAGAGAACGTTTTTTGCAAAAAAAGGTAGTTTTAGTTAGACACGATTTAGAGCGTCGTTCTCGAGTTAGATCGTTCAGAAAATGATCTTGTATGCGAAAATTATTGTATTTAGATAGTGTAAAAAAAGACAAATGTTAATAAGTGATCAAGGAAGTAAATTTCAATTTTTTCAAGAAGAACATATTGACAGGAGTTTAGTAATTGACATTTTTAATAATAGAGCTTATGAAATAGTTATTTATGTACCAAGGGCGTTAAGTAGACTATAATGCCCGGAAGGCGAAAACAACTAGCCCGAGGGTCTTTGGCGCGAGAGATAGTTTTCGCCTGATGGGCATTATAGTCTAGTAACGCCTGTGGTGTATACAATACTTTATTTTTCATTAATTTTAAAATATAAATAGTTAAACTCCTGCATTTTTGTTTAACTATTTTCGCCAATTTTTAGTATTTAGTGAGCTTTGATCGGTTGTCATAGAATAAGTTAGACTGGTTGCGAAGGGCTGTTTATTTGAAGCGTCTTTTACGTTTTATAAACGAAAATATGGAAATTCCACAAAATATTTTAGAATATGCTGAAAAAGCTAAGAAGAACTTATTACCGGCAAAGTCTAAAGCCCTGTACGACAAGGAGTATGAAAATTTTCTACAATGGAAAGTAATAAACCAAATTACGGTGATAACTGAAACAGTAAAGATGGCTTACTTTCAGGAATTGGTATATAACCCTTTTGCTCATTGGTAATAACAATTTTTAATTATTTTTACTTTATTTTTTTAAGATATTGTCACTTAATAGCATTTTTAAAAGTTAAATCGAAGGGATATCTTCCTAAGAATCAAAAGTTTCGAAAGGTGAACAAGGTTTAACTTTTATTAAAAATGCGCCGAATGATACCTTCCTGTTGCATAAAGTGGTACTCGAATGGGAGTTTTTGGCAGCCTAAGACGGGATGAGATGGTAAAAATGACAATTGATAATATTGGGGATAAGGGGCCTGTTATGCTTGTCAAGGTACCAGACACTAAAACTGCTACGCCAAAGGGTTTTACTATAATCTAAAGAGACCAAACAGAAGCCTTAAAATTGGTTAGACAGTACCTTGCATTAAGGCAAAAAAAAAAATAAGGAACGCAGATTTTTCCTTACATACCGAAATGCATACGTAAATGCATAGCTATGCCCGTGGGTAAAAATACACTAGGACGTGTTCCTTCAATCATAGCAAAATTTCTTAATTTAGAAGACGCCAAGAATATACAAGACATTGCCTACGTCGGACCTCGTCCACACTTCTTATCGAGGGTGGTGCTTCCCTTGCAACCCTTAAGCTACACGGAAAGTGGAAGGGTACTAGCGTAGCGAAGGGTTATGTAGAGGAAAGCATCACGTCGAAAAACCGAATAGCAAAAATGATAGCTAGCTCTGTTAACGAAGAAGAAAATATGGTAATTAATGTTGAAATGGAGCAGGAATCCGCATGCACATCGAGAAACTCAGCAATCGAGTCCCAAAATTTCATAGTTGGTCCAGCTTCTCAGGAAAATTCAAAAATTGTACATTTAACATAGGAAAAACAGAATAATATTATGTAAAAAAATTGTTAAAAATAAATACAAATTTTGTTCAATATTTTCTTTAATAATAATTACCGAGCATTACGAAAATCAGCGGGCAATTTGAACTTTATCGCCCGCTAATATTTCCTATGATATTATGATGATGTTTATAGCAACCGTTTTCTAAGGTATTATAAGTAAATAATTGGTAGATGAAAAATCAAATATTTAAATTTGGGTAAATAATATTAATTATGCCCTCTTCTTCGCATGCAAGGTAGTTTTTATATCGATTAATCTCGAAAAGGGTGCTTAAAATCGTGTCCAACCAGGAGTACCTTTTTTCGCAATAAACGTTAAAGATTTCTAATTTGAGATAACAGAAAGTATAAAAATCAATATAAAAAAAGGTATATTTTGATTTCGCCCTCCCTCTCTTTGGTGCTAATTTTACATTGTTGATATTTTAACCACAAATGTTTAATTCGGCGTGTAAAGCTTACTAGAATACCTAAATTTCAAATTTGTATCTTTAGTAGTTTCGGAAACATTAGGAAAAAAACATCTTCAGGGTCTCCCCTTTGGGAGCCTGTAGCTCGGTTATGGGGAGACATAGCACAAAATGTTGCATGACCATGGGACCCTATTTTGAGCCGACCTACCCAATCGCTAATTATTGTATATAGCCTAACCTTAAATAATTACTAAGCTTTATACATATAAATAACTAAACGAACAATATAATATTCTTCGACTGTATAGAAATGGCTACTTCTTCTGCGTGTTCTCTGTCTTCAAAATTCTATGACATGAAAATTAACAGTTGCTGCTATAAGCAACACATTTCTTCGTATGGCTATGAATTTCGTTTGGGTTTATAACTTACGCACATACCAACATCACTTTTAATATCAACAACGCAACTAAGTGCGCTTTTATATATAAAAAAAAAACATTTCCTTTATTTCTTTTGTATTTTTAAATAACATTAGTGGTATACCTAATAGCTATTTCCTGTCGAGACTCACTTGGAAAACACACCTTTGCCAAACACGTGTCACAGTATAGGTACCTAAGTATATGACATTCTTTTTTACATGAAGGAAGGTAATTAACTCGGTAAATCCACGTGCCCAATGGGTTAAGCAACGTTGTCAAGTCTATCCTTTTACTTATTTGATTCCTTGTCTTCACGATTTTTGAAAATTTGGTCTTTTCTTTACATTTAAATTTCTCATTTATCCTCAAAATAATTCTGAAGTGTGAAACCCAAAAACCGATGATTTGATTTAAGTGAAGAGGAAGTGGCTTGATAACGAAAATTGGTATGCATAGGTCCGAAGTGGCCCTTAAGACTTTTATTTTTAATTAAAAAGGTTTTGCTCTAGATTTTATTTTTGCGGCTGTGCTTGCCTCTAATTTCAAACTTAATAATCAATAAACAGAAATTTAAACGTTTTATTTGTTTTTAAAAGTAATGGATGAAACCTGGTTCGACACATATGATACCCCGAAAAAGGGTTGGTTGGGTGGACTCGAGCGGCAAGTGCAAAACAAGCGCGCCATCAAAAAGAGGTAAACGAATTACGATTTTGTATGCTGGATCTAAAGACGGATGGATTCCAAGTGAACTTTCTCTGTCTGCATTCTCTGGATTACCATGAGGACACCACTGCTGATTTATTTGAAGATTGGTTTAAAAACAAGCTAATTCCAAATATACCTTCGAACAGCGTAATTGTAATGGACAATGCAAGCTACCTACCATAGTGGGCAGTTGACCAAGACTCCCTCCTCAAGTGACACAAAAGCAACAATCCAAAACTACATGTATGATATTGACATTTATTTTCTGGAAGATTACACCAAAAGGCAATTAATTGAGGTTTAACAAAGTTTAAAACTACAAAAGGAATACTTCTGTGATAATTATGCAAAAAATTTAGGGCATACAGTTTTAAGGCTTCCACCATACCATTGTATATTTAATCCCATCGAACATGTTTGGCACCAACTAAAATCTGCCATTCGTCGTAACAATATTTGCCCTACTATTAACTCCAGTGTACTTGAGCTTATAGAAACTGAAGTTTTTAACATCCCTTCAGAAAGTTGGGCAAACTCGGTTACACATGTTGAAAAAGTGGAAAAATCCTATATCCATATAAACAATATAGCACAAATAATAATTAGAACAGATGATGATAGCGATAGTGATATTGATATATTAAGTGAATAAATATTAAAAGTACCGAATAATCGGTATATCTTTGTAATCATACATATAATTTTTAAATTTTTAATAATAAAATAACTTGTAATTTCACATCTAAACATAAATAAAATATTATTTAATGTCTTACTTATTTTTATTACGAACCATGATTTCCTAATAGGGATCAGTTAGTCACTTTCTTATATCTCTGAACAGACTTTATGTGTTTCGCACACGTTAAGTCAAGTACAAAAATTGTGTACTGTATATTTTAACATCCCTTCAGTGCAAGATAGTACCTACTAACCTACTACTATATACCTGATAAACTCGGTTACACATGTTGAAAAAGTGGAAAAATCCTATATCCATATAAACAATATAGCACAAATAATAATTAGAACAGATGATGATAGCGATAGTGATATTGATATATTAAGTGAATAAATATTAAAAGTACCGAATAATCGGTATATCTTTGTAATCATACATATAATTTTTAAATTTTTAATAATAAAATAACTTGTAATTTCACATCTAAACATAAATAAAATATTATTTAATGTCTTACTTATTTTTATTACGAACCATGATTTCCTAATAGGGATCAGTTAGTCACTTTCTTATATCTCTGAACAGACTTTATGTGTTTCGCACACGTTAAGTCAAGTACAAAAATTGTGTACTGTATATTTTAACATCCCTTCAGTGCAAGATAGTACCTACTAACCTACTACTATATACCTGATAAACTTGGCAACTATGCTCATAGCTATTTAGACTTAATTGCTGGTCAATCCTGTCGTAACTTCTGTTGGACAGGCGGGACATTACCGGTACAAGAAGTTTTACTTAAACCCAGCGGAACAACGGCGTGTCTTGTGCACAGCACGCGACGATTCGCCTAATGCTTTTCTTGAAAAAGGTATTTCCGGTGCTTCCGGATTCCGGGGTTGCTAATTGCCAACAGAGAATTTAAAAGACAATACCTAAGCCGTATTTAAATCCTGTTTCAGATGGCAAAAGATATTTTGTCAATAAGTAGATCCCAAAAGGATTTGACCAACAAAGAATAGAAGACCAGATATAGAACTAGTATTGTAAAAGTTGTAATCAAATCAAATCAAAATATGCCTTATTGTCATAAAGTATTATTTTTACCGACAAAGCCTTTTTTTAAAATTAAATTAACGATAAAATATAATAATATAGTAAAACTTAAAATATCGGAATAAAAAAAAAAAATGCAAATAATTATGACAGAGTATCACCAAGAGTATAATAAGCTTTTTCCAAAAATAAATTTTTAACATACTTTTTTAAACATTTTAAAATTTGACATTTTCTTAATAAAATCTGGAAGATAATTAAAAAATTTTTTAGAATCATAAATTATGGATTTTTTTAGAAGACTTGAAGAAGGAATAGGTAAACATACATCAAAGGTTTGTCTTGTTTTATAAGTATGTGAATTAATACTATTTCTATATATGCTTTTTATGAATCAAACAAACTATTTCCAATATAAAAATTGAAGTTAGTGTTAAAATTGTTTGTGAGATAAATTTACAAGAATCTCTAGATCTAGCTTTGCACAAATATCTGATAGCTCTTTTTTCTGAAATAAAAATTGAATTTAGAAGATATTGGCTTCAATTTCCCCAGAAATAAATTCCATATCTCAAAAGAGATTCTATTATAAAGCAAAATAAATATTTCGAAGAACCGCCATATTCATTTCATGAGAAAGTGCTGTCAGGGCATAACATCATGAAGCTAATTTTCCACGTAACTTATTGATATGTTCATTAAAAGAAAGATTTTGAATAATATAGGTTTCTAAAAGTTTTATAAATTTGGAGTTATTATTTATGAGATTGTCAAAAATTTTATTATTAAGAGAACATTTAAAAGTTAATATATTTGTTTTAGTGATATTAAATTAGAGTAGATTAGAGTCACACCACTTTTTAACATTTATTAAATCTTCATTAATTATTTTAATTAATTTAATACAATATTTACTATGCCAAAGTATTGTTGTATGTTGTATCATCCAAAAATATGGTAAATTTACCATTTATAAAAATTGACGCAAGGTCATTTATATATATTAAAAATAGTAATGGACCGAGAACTGAACCTTGAGGTATTCCACGATCAATTTTGTTACTTTTCGATTTCTTATCATTTAACAATACTACTTGAGATCTTTCAGATAAATATGATTTAAACCATTTAAATGATATACCTCTAAAGCCATAAAGCTCAAACTTATTTATTAATATATCATGGTTAACACAATCAAAAGCTTTGGAAATATCACAAAATATTGCTGCAGCAAAATGTCCTTCATTTAATTTAAAATAAAGATGTTCAAGAAATGAAAAAATTTAAATATAAAATCTAGCATCACTAGTATTTTTATTTTTTTGAAATGTAAATTGGTTTGTATTTAAAATATTGTTTTTATTTAAAAAAACAATCATTTTATTTTTAATAAGTTTTTCAATAATTTTAGAAAGTGTTGGAAGTAAAGAAATTGGTCGAAAATTAGAAGCAGATTCACAATCACCTCCCTTATGAATTGGAATAACAATAGCTGATTTAAGGCATTGTGGAAATATTACATTTTCAAAAGAAACATTTATTGCCTTCGCTGATGCTTCTAAAGCAGGAATATATAGTTGTGAAAAATTTTTTATTGATAAATTATCCCATCCAGCAGAATTTTTATTTTTTATCTCCAAAACGATTAATTTTATTTCTTGACCACGGTTGGACTAAAGAAAAATGTATCCTTAATTTTAAAATTCTTCATGTACGAAAGTGGATCAATGCATGGATGAATATTTTCAGAAAGATTTAAAGCAATCGAACAATAAAAATGGTTCAGCTCGTCAGAAGATAATGAAGTATTTATAGGTATTATGTTGTTTTTCCCTCTCAAATCATTAATAATTTTCCAACATTCTTTTCGTGGATTTAATGATTTACTATACGATTTTCAAAAATAATTTTCCTTGGCTTTTTTAATTAATTTTCTATAAATGTTTTTATAAATATTAAAATATGAAATGAATGAATTGTTTGATGGAAAAAATGTTTTAATATAATGAAGTGAACGTAAATTCTTAGAACTTATTTTCATACCCTTTCAAATCCAACATTTTCTATTATTTTTTTTAATAATTGTAATTGAAAAAGCTTTAGTAAATGTGTCTTAAACTGTGGCATGAAAATTAGTTAAAGGCTCTTTATGAAGAAAAATACTATCCCATGTAGGCACCCTTGCTAGTGTAGCTAACGCGGTAACGCCGTCAGTCGACAGCAACCAGCCGTTTATCAGCGCAACTTTTTACATCTCAAGCTTGTAACGCCGGTTTACCTTTCGGGTGCGATTTGCTGTACCTTTTATATGGATCAATCGATTATTATTACTATTATTCAGATGTCGGAATTAACAGTCAAAAAATCGTCATAAACACTGGAGGAAATTTTCAAAACAAATTTTATGCTAAATTTAAAACCTGTACTTATTAACTTATTATACCTACATATCGTTAAGCTGGGCATTCACGGTTCGTATTCTTACGGATGTAATATTAAAACAGGTCCTGGTTGTTCGAGAAAACGGATTGTGTGTTGGCAATGTCCGTATTATTGTCGGTTATATTTGGTGGTTCCTGAAATCTACACATTTTGATTATTGTTTATTTACATATAGAAAGAAGTCCTATTGAAGAACTGTTTTGTGGCGATAATTAAAAATAGATAAAAGACAATTATTATCAAAAGTGTCGTGTGATCGATTTCATTGATATTTGTCGTGAGAATCCCAGTCTTTGGCAAATAAACCATAAGGATTGACACAATAAACAAAAACGGAACTTTGCCCTTAATATTTCTGTTAACAAAATTGAAAGAGGTAGATTCTAACAGTAATAGTAATTTACGTAACAAGTTCCGAAAGTGATATTTTAGGGGATGAGTAGGAACTTTTGGATCGTGTTACGTACAATATCTTTTCTGTAGCCGTTATATATTTTAAAAAGAATATCGATGGATAATAACGTATGAACTTTATATAGACAATTACATATACGATAATTAATAAATTTTAGACCAATTCATACCTCCCTCTTGACTTTACCGGCAATAATTCATAAGTAGCCGCTTTAGCAGATTTAATAATCTCATGTGGAATTATTTCAGCCTCACTTTCACTACTGATCTCCATTTTTTGGATTTGAAAAGCGAAAAAACACACACCAATGTTACGTGACAAGCGCTCTCATAATAAAATACAAAGTTCATGTTATTGTCAAAGCCTCCTACATAGATACCCAAATCGTCCCGAAAGTAACAAGAATCGTCCCGAAAGTAAAGAAATCGTTTCGAAAGTGAAAAAAACCGTCCCGAAAATAGCTACTTTCGGTACCATTTGTGTTAAGTGGTACTTTCGATTTAATAAATCATACCGAAAATTTTATTTTCGAGACGGCTGCAGAAAAAATATCTTCTTCTTCCAATTCCACTTTATTACTGATTAAAATATGTTTTAATTTACTGATGGTGTATATCCTAGCAATTATTCATACACGCCATTATAAGCTTCCGTATTGGTACCGAGTACGGCCATATAAGCTGTCGGTCGGGGAAATACAGGCCGTGAATGCCCAGCTTAAAAATGTTAGTTGAAAGACTAAAATAGATAGGTACGTAGATATTTGAAGACCACTTACCAGATTAATGTAAAATATTATTTTTTTTATAAAGAGTTAAAAACCAAACCAGCATTTTAATCACTATTATAAGGCTCTGAATATTACAAATTCTGATCTTGCTTAACTGATCTATAAGATTTGCAAAGAGAAATTTAATTATGTAGTTTATGTTTTTACAAAACAAATGCATGCTCTGAAAGTCGTTAATTTTTTGAAATTAAAAGAAGTAGTATTTGAATCGCACTTTTTCACTAACTGGTTGCTCACTACAATACCTAGCCCCCTATAATTTAAAAATTTAAAAGAAATTAAAGGTAGGCGGTTTTCTTTTTTTTCCGGTTTGCAAACGTATTTTCCATGAACGGCTTCGATTATTGTGGATACTCTACACGCTTGCGGTGTACATGACCGAGTACATTTTCATTTGGTATTTGGTAGTTAATATTATAATATGCTGGTTGTCCCAAACTGAATTGAAAAGAAAAATTCTGTCGACAACAAAAATTACATTTAAACCTTCTTTTTTGTACCTAATAATATCATCGTTATATTTAAATTTATTTAATTCTACCTTAAATAAAAAGTATAGGAAATTTACAGTTTTAGGGAAATGGCAAAAGTTTACTTTATAAAGCTACAAGAAATACATCTGTAGATACGTCCTAGTATATTATAACCACATTATAAAAATATTTTTATTTTTTATTTATACTTTGCGATGTTTTGACTAATTAATAAATACAACATAACTGCGCGTAATTATAAAATTTCAGCTTGCCACATACAAGTACATTGATATTTCTTACAATTAAAAAAAAATATTTTTTGAGCCGCCATATAATATCCTAAACGGTCTTGACATTGATTTCTTAATATTCTTGCCCAAACAAACTTTTCTAAGGTGACTGAACCAATTGTTAAACACCTAATAGAAATATAATTTACTAACTAATACGTTACCAGCTCATTAGCAGTGGCATTTTGTTCTAATTTCCTGGCTATAGAATCAATAGCTTGGAAAAATGGTATAACTAGTTTCGAGAAATAAAAAATAATTTAATATGTAATTTTTTTCTATTGGAAATAATTGCCACATACACAAGGCACTTGGCTATTTTTTGAACATGCACTTAAAATAAATTTGTCTGCTTTTCTCATGGTATATTTTTCTTAGAGAAAATGAGCAATCGAAAATATAACGGCTTGAAGACATCGATGAACTAAAAAACTAAATACGCCTCGTAGAAAGCTAAATTTTGTATACAGTGTGTGTATAAAGTCTGGAAACGGCTTAATAACATCACAATTTATTGGCCGATTTAAACCAAATTTGGTACAGTTGTGTAAGAGGATCTGACGCACCGAATGACGATATTGGCGTTGTTGCCAGTTTTTTAGTTTGTCTGGAATTCGAACGAATTTTATATTTTTAAATGTAACACCCTGTATATTTCTTCATTTATGGTTACAATTTAAAAAAAGTATATTTTTTTGTTATATTAAATGTTCAAACTAATTTTCCTGTACAGCTTGACAGTGTGCTAATTGAAAATAATTTTTTTTAATTGTGTTGTAAATCATTTCTGGCGTTATTAATTCAAATTCGTCCAAAATTCGACGCTGGAAATCGGTCAAATCTTGAGGTTTTGTGGTTTAAACTCTGTTCTTCAAGTGTCCCCATAAAAAGTAGTCGTTAGGCGATAAACCAGGGGACCTAGGTGGCCACTCGATTGTATCCCCTTTACCGATCCACCTCTTCGGAAAAGTGTTGTTCAAAAATTTGCGCACGTTTCGACCAAAATGGGGAAGAGCTCCGTCCTGTTGAAAGAATGTACTTGCATTGGACACATCACATTTCGTATAGTAGGCACTATTTGCGTTTCCAAGAGCTCAAGGTAAAGTTGTGATGTCAAATTTCCATCAATAAAAAATGGAGCGATCTTGTGGTTACCCAGAAGCCCAGCCCACACAATCAATTTTCCAGGGCCTTGTGCATGACCTTCTCTCATCCAGTGGGGATTTTCATTTGCCCAAAACCTACAGTTGTGTCTATTTACTTTACCATTTAACATAAATGTTATCTCGTCCGAAAGTACTATAAATTTGAAAAGCTGGTTATTTTGGTCAAATCTTGACATCATAATATCACAAAATTCAATTATTCGCTCATAATCATCTTCTGATGAACTACATGTATTTTGAAAGATTAATATTTATGTTTTATTAAAACATTATGGACGGATTTAAAGCAGACGTCACTTACTTGAGAAATTTTTCTTAATGAAGAAACAGGGGTTTCAACAACATGTTGTAAAATTTCTAAACTTTTCTCTTCATCTACTACTGCTGGTCGTCCTGATCGTCGCCTATCTCTACAATTTCCAGTTTCTTCGAATCGTCGGACAGTTTTTAGAACAGTTGCTTTTGAAATTGGATTTCGGTTTGGAAATGCGTATTAAATAGATTTTTAACCTCTTCGTAAGACCTGACCCTATTGCCATATCCTCTCATCGTAAGAATTGTAATTCTTTCACTTTCAGTTAAAGGCAATTTTGCATGTAAAAATTACAGCTTTTATGACTTTACATCAAAACTGAACTGGTGTTTTATTTATTAATAAATAAAACTCAATTTGTTGATATTTTCAAAACACGTCGTTATTTCGAAATCTACTGATGTTAGGAACCAAGTAAAGTGTAATAAATTTAAAGTAAAAACTATAAATGAGAAAATATACAGAGTGTTACATTTAAAAATATAAAATTCGTTCGAATTCCAGACAAACTAAAAAGCTGGTAACAACGCCAATATCGTCATTCGGTGCGTTAGATCTTCTTACACAACTGTACCAAATTTGGTTTAAATCGGCCATTAATTGTGATGTTATTAAGCTGTTTCCAGACTTTATACACACACTGTATATGAACATTAGGAGTATTAGAAACAAATTAGGCGATGTACAGTGTTTTGTAATTAATAATGGATTTGACTTGCTGTTGTTAACGGAGACGTAATTGATGGATAGCGAGTCCTTTTTATATAATGTAAATAACTACAATGTTCTGCACTCCTGTAGGGACAACAGAGGAGTATCTTAAAGACTCTATACACTTTTGTGAATAGGGAACATCCCAACCTGACAGTAAAATAACCTGGGTGAGTGTTAGCATACGTGAAAACAATTTGATAGTAAGTGTTGTTTATAAGCCACCATCATGTCCAAATGCAGAGCTTCACTTACTGTTAGAAGAATTACTATCACAGTACCCAAAAAAAAACACTTGGTTGTGGGTGACTTTAACATAAACTTACTTGAGCAATATTGTCAAATAATGAACTATAAACAGCTTATTAATTCCTTTTTAGTTCAAAAGTAAATGTCAAGAAAAAACCTTTTGCTTTCTTTGTTCGAGATTATACTATATATACCTACAGGACCAAATAAAAATTGAAGCTTTATTCTCATTCTTGAAATAAAAAGCTATACAGGGTGTTTCATTAACATAACTGTAAACCTATGCCTAGGAATGCTTCGTTTCGGGGATACAGCGATATGCAAATAAATGTCAATTATTTTTTTATTATTCTTTTTCTCGAGAATAGTTACTCGTAGCGACTTCTATGAAGTATGCCTTTTTCACGCAGAAATAATAGGCAAATCTGCTTTATTGCTCAAAACTGTAATGCATGTATGTATAAAAAAGTTATGACTTCTCAAAGGAGTAACAAGACATGTAGGTGGCGCTCCCTACAAGTGGGAGCCATACCAACATTAAATTCGAATTACGCAGTTCAAAACATATCTTTTATACCAATTTCAGTTTAAATATCTACATTATTTCAAGGATTATTTAGAAAAAACAAAAATAAAAGTAAAACTTTAACACTCCGTATTTTCGAAACGAAGCATTTCCAGACATATGTTTATAGGAACATATTATTAAGCATATATAAACTCATAATGGTTTTTTTCGCAATACAGGGTGATTTCTAAGGTGATAGTTTCTTTTCAACTGTGTATACAACTACTTAAAAGAAACAACTTTTTTTAAATAACTCAAAAATAAAGGAGATTCGGTAACGTCAAAAGCCTACGATACGACTGCTAATAATTTTTTTGGTGGTGTTTATTTTTTTTTTACGTCAAGCAGTGAAGTCTCAATTTGTTGTCAGTTCATCGCGTGATAGATTTCAGTTAGTTTGGGAGTGTTTAAAAATAAAAATGGCTTATGTGTATGAAAAAATAGCTCCTTTATTTTTGAGCTATTTAAAAAAAGTTATTTGAAAAGTTGTTTCTTTTAAGTAGTAAGTATCACCTTAGAAATCACCCTGTATAAATGAAACACCCTATATATGTATAGGTAAATTCATATTTGGATATACTCAACTTTTAATTCTACACAAGTTTTACCAAAATATGTTGTAAGTTATAGTGTATACTTTTTTTCACTTTTTTAAATTCATCCCATTTGTTTTTGAAAGTAATTAAGTGAAATTTGGTGCACGTAACAAGCTTTTCATTTATCAGAGTGATACTTCTTTCCGGCTCGTGTAATATTTTACCCTCTCAAATATTTTTTGAGCCGCCACTGGCACAATTTGATAACTTAGCTAGTCTCCTTATCTTATTGTGCAAATATTTTGTTTCTTAAGTTTTTCTCTAAAATTCGCGGGTTTTGGCACACAAAACTCATAACTTTTTATCAACATGGAACAAGAAAGAAAAATTAAAGGTGTGAAATGCCTGGAAAATATATCACTCTGTGGATAATTTTACGTTATAATTTTATAATTTGTTCTGTGGGAAATTAAAACATTGTTACTTGTGCCAAGTAATATTTAATTATCTTTAAAAAGAAAAAACACAAATAATTTTAAAAAGTGAAAAAAACTTGTTAAAAACTAAGTATTATTGAGTATTGAGTAAATGTGTAACCACTAACAATTTTATTTTTCACACATCTTTGAAACACCCAGTATATTTTAACGCAGGTATTTATCTAGATACCTTTGAGAGGTAGAAATCTAAGTAATAGATTGGACTGCTAATTCTTCGGATCTTAACTCGATCGAGCAATAAAAAATTATAATATAACCCAAAAAAACGTCCTTTTTTACGCGTACATAGCTTGAAAGTTGAGAGGGCTCTTAAAGAAGATTTATTTTCTGTTGCTTGTTCCATATAAAGGTAATTTAAAATAGTTATAATTTTGTTCCTATTCAGGGAATAGAAATATCAAATCCGATAAAACTAAATTTGCTACAAATAAGTTGTCGACGAATTATTGATATTTGTCTCCTGTTTATGTGGTATATGGACCTGCCTGTTGCATTTTGGCAAGGATGCATGATAAACCACAAACAAAAATGTTGATAATAATTGTGATATTAACAAGCAATGATTTTTTCATGAATAATATTTGTCATTATTAAGATGCTTTTGTCGTATCATAATTTGCGAAAGATTAATAATAATTAATCTGTAATGGAATAATTTAATATTCTTTTTCAATTTGTATGTATTCTCGTATCTTATCGTGTCCAGAGTAATCTTAAATCTGACTAATAATAAAATTTTTATAACAGTTCAAAGACAAAAGATGATCGCAATGTGTTACCAATGTCAAGGTTAAACGTGTTTTTAACGATTTTTATGGTTTCTGTGAAATAAGTATTTAACTCGTAAAAATCTATCAAAGAATTTGTAGGATTATTCTAACTATTTTAACGAACAATAGTATTTAAACTACAGTTTTAGTATAGATGATATCAAAAATTAATATAAGAAATCAATTTAAAAAAATGGATTGGTAAAAAAAAAAAGTTAAATTTGCAGAAAATCAATTCCTGTGATGTATACATTTTAAATAGAAGCTTTAAAAGTAAAGCGAGACACGTTTGTTTCGTTAAGTGGATTCTGTTTTATCTAAGCTATGTAAGGGTTTCCTTTATTACTTTTAAGTGTGGTTCGAGTGACCACCACGAATGAGTAATAGCGCCATCTAAAATACATTAAAGTTGACTTTTTATCTAAAACAGAAGTTCGAACATTAGTTTTATAATGCTCTTACATTTTAAAGAAAATTTGAAGATATTCCGGGATATGTTTAAGCTAATGATATTTCTAGAATCTTATATCTGTACATTTTATAAGGTCTAATAGTTTTTAACGCATCTATACCAGAACCCAATATTATTGTAAGTAACGTAACAGTAGAAACCATGGAAACTGCTAAAATACTGTGTAGTCATTGCTGGTTTGCATTGGTTTCCATGGTTTCGACTGCTACCTTACTGACAATAATAGGTCTTTGCCAACCATGCCAAACAGTGGTCTTCGCCGTATTCCATAGGTGTAGTCCAATTATTATTATTGTACCTATGATTATTGTCAGGGGTCCCGAGATCGAGTAGGTAAACTACCTGTGCCTCCCTGTTTCAAAAATTTGAAATGTTCAGTTACTCTTCGGCAGTTGTTGGAAGTCTTCGTTCTTGAAAATGGCTAATGTTTCTGAATTTGTTGCTGAGAAACGGATTAGTAAAACTGCGCTTTCTAAAAATGAGAAAATTGTTATTCTCAATGTGTTCAACGCTCTTCGCCACCAAGACACACCAAGTTTCAACTTTCGGAGTTGCAAAAATAGTTGAAATGTGTTCGAATATGACTGGAGTCGGACAGTCAACAATATACCGACTTGTGCACGAGAATAAACGCGGCCTCATCACCCATCAGGTCACCAAAGAGAAGTACAGGAAGAAAAGAACTGTAATAAATGAAGAAGGAAAAATCACTTTTAATAGAGAAAAACGAAATCATCTGCTGGCGACGACGATATTTGAGGGCAGTTAGACAGTTTCGAAGGGAAAACAGGAATATCTATAGTATGGACGAAACTTTATTAAATGAAGGATATACCGTTGGTAAAATAAGGCAGGATAAACATTTAAAAAGCGTGAGTCAAGCTTTCATGAAAGGATGTCCACTGGAATAAAAACACTCTCGGGAAAAGGTAAAACATTAATAATTACTCACATTGATCGCAAAAATGCATTTGTCGATGGCGGCTTACTAGCATTTAGATCAAAACGGACTGGCTTACTGTAATTAAGAAACCGTTTCGTAAAGATATGCTGAAAGGAAGCTACTGGAGATTGTAATGTTGAATAAACCTCTTTGTACGAAATTTGTTGTCGACGAAATCGCTTCAAAACGAAATATAACGGTACTTCGCCTTCCGCCATACCACTGTGAATTAAACCTCATAGAATTATTGTAGGCGCAAGTAAAAAAATTCGCAGCAAGGCATAACACAACTTTTAAAATGAGAGCCGTTGGAAACCTCTTGCAAGAGGGAATAAAGACAGTGGATTGTGAAAAATGGAGCAAGTGCGTCGAACATGTGATCTAAATAAAAGAAATAATGTGGGAAGCTGATAACATGCTAGAAAACACTGTAGAGACTCTTATTATTTCTCTGGACCCCAACGACGTTAGTTCATCGGACTATTCGGAACATGATGACTAAAATTTAAAAATTAAGTTGTATTGTACATAGTAGATTTTTTTTATAAATATTAATATTTATTCCAATTTATCTATTTTAATATTATTTTTACTTCTATATAAGTTTTTACCTACTTCATATTAGAATAATTAATATCTTAATTATCTGCCTCTACATATAGTTATAATCAAGTATCATTATTATTATGCTTATTATTCTAATAAACTACCTGTAGTAACGCTACTGTCACATTACTTTCATTCAACAAACTCGTCATTCTATTGTATGCAAATTAGGGTGACCCTAATTTGGGACTGATTCGGGGTGTATAGGTCTTAAATATCTGAAATACAGAATTTTTGAAAATTATCATTGCAATTTATCTGAAATTTACAATTATGTTGTCTACCCCGCTTAATGGGTCCTGTCATTGCAAATTTACATTTTATTACCCTTTTGCATTAAGCAACAGGCTATAGTCTCGGACTGCTGGTTGGAATAAGCCTAATATTAAGTTTCGTTAGTAAATGTTAGCATACCTTCGCAATTACGTAAAATATTTTAATTTAATCCCACATACTATCTACCTTATAAGGATTTTAAACAGGTAAGAATAGATATTTTCATCGACGGATAGCGCTATTCGTCGAATAATGTTTATGGAAACAAATGTCGACACAATTGAAACTATAGCAATTATTTTGAGAATAAGAATATTGCGACGTGAAAATATCGGGCCTAAGTATACTAAGTAAAGTTTAAAGATTAAAAGAATGCATCCTCATAGAATGTAGGGGAGTGCACATTGTTGCGAAATATATAACCATATTAAACATTTATTTCGTTCTTGGAACATAGGTTTTGCAGCCGCCTATGGTTTGACCAGTAAATCTAGAATAGGTTTGACGAGTAAATCTAGAATATACCGCTCTTATGTCAAATTTTCCCCGATTCCCCCTTTCGTCCCATGCAACCTACTTTAGGTTGCTTTCTAGTATATTATGAATTAAGTTGTATCGTATCATTTTTAAAAATATAATCAGCGAATAGAATGTGTGCATCACTCACCTTGAGGACCAGCGTCGGCTAACGAGAATTATAGCGAATTATGTCAAATTCTAGACGATGTAACAAAATACAGTGTAGGCGTTCGGCGCTTTCACAGGGTGTCACATTAGATGTTTACTATAAAAATCCGCGAAATTAGAGACTTTACCTGAATGCCTTATCAGCATTTTGTACGTAATATCATTATAAATATCTTATTTTTGATCAGATCAACTGATAGGAGTCGGGTTTCGCTATTCACACCAACGGTTGTTCTGCGAAGAAGTCATGTGGCATAATAAAGCAAAATAACTTTTAAAAACCATGCAACTTTATGTCAATTCAAGACACAAAACATTATCTTTATCAGATTATATTGATATCATCTGCGTATTACCAATGATTAGAAAGGCATTACCGTATAGTTATCGATAGATGAAATAATAATCTAAGATGTGCAATTTACTATATTTTTCGACATAATAGCCCGACATTCAACACACTCGACCCAACGTTTCTGTTCCGGCATTCCTTGCGTGATGATGATTTTCTTTAGGGCCATTACTTTATAGCTTCTACTTTGCACACAAATTTCTATCCAACCAGGAAAGGTTTGATTTTCGGAAACATTCTAAGCGATTCTTGGTCAATTTTTGCTGAGCGACGCGTCTTGTGTCAATGATCTCTGATGGCGTGCCAGCAGATTTTGGAACCAAAGGACTCAATTCATCTTAAATGCTTATCCTACATTACTTAAATGCGTTGACCTAAGGTCTCACGGTCTCATAAGAAGAGCATGTTAATGTATGTCTATTAACTTTATACACTGTTCGTTTTAAAAATGTTTTTGTTAATAAATGCTTAAAGTGCTGTAAATTTATTATCTGTTGTCCATTTATTATCTGGAGATATCCTATACGGAAGAAAAACGCGTCTTGAATATTTCTAATAACTTCGGGATAAATTAACCTACACTCATGTTTTATTCGTGCTTTCAACTCCTTAACACTTGCCGGTTTCGTCCTAAAAACTCTGCTTTTCAAATACCACCATGGAGACCTGGGTGGCCATTCAATGGGCCCCCTTTAACCAATTCATCTGCCTGGAAATTCTGCATCCAGATATTCACGGACAGTTCTTGCAAAATGTATGTATTTGGTAAAGAATTTTAAAGATCTTGCCCTATTGAGATTTTTTCAAAGATAATTGGTCACCAACAATACCTGCCCAAACATTTTCTCTTTCTGGATGTTGAGTGTGGCCTTACCTCATCCAGTGTGGATTATCGTCTGCCCAATAACGACAATTTTCTCGGTATACGTTACCATTTTACATGAGCGTTGACTCATCAAAATTGTCATTTTGTAAGGATGAAATTTATGCGCGTGAAGAATTTTTACTGCTGCAGATTGACTTATTTCGTGTTCGGTAGCTAGTTGCTTGGTAGGAGTAATAGGGTTTTCTTGAATACCTAATAATAACATGCCCATTTTCTCGAAACTGCTTTTTAACCTTACTTACTGTACCCTTGGATATGGGTGGTAAATCGGGATATTTCCCTCTGAATAAATGAAAAAGTTTATTTTCTATTATTCTCCTATCTCCGTATCTAATCATCAATTTCAATTCTGTGTTTTTCAGTAAAGTTTGGCATTATGATGAACGATTTTTTTTAAATAACTTTTAACTTGTCCAAGCTATATGAAATATATATGAAACTTTTGCTGGTTGCATATAAACCAGAAAAAGAGCGCATTCGAAGGAAAAGAGAGGCATGATCGCGCGAGATCGATCCGTGTTGGTGCTTCATGGATAGTACATGAGTATGTCGTTGTTTATTCTATGAAAGTCTCGATAGAAATGACAAATTTTGTCTCTAGCCATGGCGCGTCAAATGCATAGTACATATTTGATATTCTCGTATATCACGCTATCTTGGATGAGTTGTACTTCCAACAAAGAGCAAAGTAAAAGTCCACGCGTTGAAGATGTGTTGCGCACCAATTTTTAAATACGATAACTCTGTCAAGGAATGTCAAAACGTGTTGCTTTAAATTGACACAAAAAAAGTAAACAAACGACGGATACTACACCTACCTTCTTTACTGAATGTTTTTTTAGTTCAAAGTATATAAAATTTTGTTTAATATCTATGACAAGGAATAAAAATTTGATATTTGGCAGTTATGTCTAACTTAATATGCTGCTCAAAAATAAATAAATCGATGACGTCACATCTCTAATTTAGGACTCACTGTATCAATATTTTTTAAACAAAAAGACCACACTTTAAAATATCAATACCAGTGTCCAAGCATTTTTCCAAAAAACAAACTGGACTTACTCAATTTATTCCAAACTCGCACTGTATGCAGATATATCATTTTATACGCTAGATGATAATAATAATACATTATGTATTATCTAGGTTGAGAAGTGAGCTATTTTTATATAGCGAGCGTCAAAGGATATAATGTGCGAGGTATACAGGGTGTCAATTTGAAAACTTTCAATGCAAATATCCCGAATACTACAAAAGTTAGGACAACTTAGATGAAAATTTGCTACATTTCAGATTCAATATTTTAATATTTTTATAAATTACAAAAATTTGTTTCATTCAAATTACAAATTTTTCTTTTCATCAATTTTTTTTTGTGCAGCTAAATACTACTCAGTGAGACCTTTTATTTGAGGTATAACAAAGGGGGTGGTGCCATTTGAAATTTTAAAGTGGTGGTGTTTGGCGTCTAGGGGGGACTGACCCCTTGACTAAAGTATAATGGTTCTAGTTCCCCCTATCCAAATAACATTTATACCAAATTGCGTTGTTCTTACTTTTGTAGTTTTCGAGATATTTACATTAAAAGTTTTCAAATTGACACTCTGTATACAGATTTTTTCTCTACTAGTGATACTAAAATATTACATATTTAATTCGTTTAGATCTTTATATTAGTCATTTCTGCCTGATTTTTAAAATATTTTGAAAAACAAGTAGCCTGGCAAAAAATGAAACTACGGAAATGCGATTTTAAATGTCACTTTGTAGGTAATTTGTGGTCGTGTTGACATTTTTGAATTTGAGAGTTCTTTTTGAGATGTCTTCCAATTTATAATGAAAAATCTTGTTTTATTAAAATTTTGATAAACCAACAACATATTTTATTAAAGAAACGGCGAGTAAGAATCGTTTGTAACTCAACTTTATAACACAGAAGGTTTTCATTATTTATCTAGGTAATTATTTATTACCGTTATTTCCCTGGATAGAGAAATTTTACTTCTAAAATAGAGTAAATAATGGCGATTTCCCAAGTTAGTAGTAGAAAAAATATATTTTTTACCAAATTTGGCTCTAACCATTCATTTTACTTGTGATTTAGTTACTGGTTGTTAATTTAAAGGTTTAGTTTCATCAGTACATCATATTCCTTATAAACGGTTATCTTGAAATCTGTTAGATAGAAGCAAATTCTGCCTTAAAAACAATAATATTATTCCTATTGTTTTCATATTGTGACTCACTTTCGTACAGAGTTTTATATGGATCGTTTTACATGTTTTCTTTATCGTCATCAGTAAATCAGTAATTATTACCAAGTCTAAAGTTTTTGCAAAGTTTGCAATTTATTAAACGTCTATCATGTATGAAATCACTAGTGGTACTTACTATAGAATTAGTAATAGTTTAGTTTGTATTTTACCACGTAATTTGTTTTTGTTTATTTTGGAGTTTGAACCTTTATATTTGCTGTTCCAAAAATTTTATTAAAATTGACATGTTATTAATATCGAAAGTAAACTAGAATATAGCATCATAGTGATATGAATATTTTAGTGATGGGGTCATATAGAGAAATTCCTAAAATACCTAAGAGTTATAAAATCCGAGAACAACAATCGTTGTGTTTAATATTCTGGGATAAAACGCAAGGTACAAAAAGAGAACCAATATTCTTAGAATATGTTTTAAGTTGTGACAATACAATTTTGTCACTAATAAGTCATTAGAACTGGCCTAATCATAGTAACTGATATCAGATATCTAATTTGAATTTTAGCTGGTGAAAAGTGCAATGTTTTGTTATCTGCATACCGATTTTATTTTGGTTTCCTACTCAAGGTTAATGACCTTCCTTTCGGCGTCTTAAGCCTAGCGGGATTACATTTTGCCCATATCTTCAATCACCTTATTTTCCTCGCATCAACTACCCTATCATTTCATATACAACAATAATAACTGAATTTAGGTACATCTGTTTTATTTCACTTAACTTAAATACCTGCATCCGGGTAGTCAGGACTCATTTGATTTATTTCGATATCAACCGCTAGTATGTGAACCGGTCTATTTCGGTTCAGGCAGTGGTTCTGTCCGAAAACCCATGGGAGTGGTTTGCTGAAATTTACCTTATTTTCTTTTTGACGTTCCCCACCTTTTTGTGAAATTGTTGACGGGTGAATTTGACCTTACTTCCTCACTTGACTTTGCAGCGAAACAGGCTTCAAATCCAGGATTTTCTGAATCATCCTTGCGGGATATAGGATTTTTGGCGTAGGTTTACCATGGGCGACAAAGGAACCACCTACGTGGGATTTAAGTTGTGTTTTCGCTGTTGAAGTCAAGTCCGGTCACCAAGACCTAGAGGGGCCGAACATTTAGGAGCTAACCAATATCAGTGTTGAACCCCCAAATTTACATTAAGGCCCTAGAAGCTCCTGCTAGGGTCTTTCTTGCGTCTTTGTTTCGTCTTTCTTTCGTCGAGATCTTCCTTCTTTCATCACGATCTGCCTTCACTGTTGTTCTTCAGAACGAAGAATTTATCTACTGTACCATCGACAGCTAAGCTTAGTTAAAAATACTAACCTATACTTTTTGCTAACAAAGCTATCAATATTTTTTAATTATCTAGTTTTACTTATACAGCTCCCTCTTTTTTTTCTCACTTTTGCTTACGTGGTGTCAGGTTGCACGGTCAGAGCTAGCTCCACGATTATCTTGGAGGTTTCCAGCTTTTCTTGTGGTAAAGCTGGTGGCGCTTGTTAAACCCCCTCCCGCGAGCTAGGGCAATTGACACGCGTGCTCCACAGCTGGTTCTGTGCGTGTTTCCTGACAACCCCTTAATTTTCCCTAACCCTTAATAAAGTTATTTAATTAATTTAATTTAATAAAGTTACTTTTTTTTTCTACGTTAATTTTTTTTACTGCGGTTTTGCTTGTTCATCGGTGCTCATCACAGCATCGCTGAAAAGTACCATCTTTTTTTTTTTTTAATAAAATAAATAATTTTTTTTTTATTTTATTTTATTTTTTCTTTATTTCTAACGAACAAAAAAATAACACTGAAGTACGCGTTTCAAAGTAATGAAATTAAAGTTGGATAAAATTGCGAATAAAATGAATTTAGTTTAATAATTAAACTTGTTTTTGCCGAATCCATCTACAATAATAATATGTTGATAAATATATCCAAAAACCCAATAGGTGCTTAAGGTACCTACATTATAATGTTGGGTTGATTACTGTCGACCATACATTAAAATCGAAAGCAATACCCTATATGAACAGTTATGTTTGTTTACATAAGAAATTAATATGGGCTCGTATAAATGTGTTTATATTTTTTAAATGAACAGTTTTTATTTAATTAACAAATATTTATTATTTCACCATAAACTATTTCCAATAGATGCAAATTATTTAATAAGTTTCCTTGAATAATAGCGTATTTATTTATTTTAACTAAATAAAGTAACATTAACTGCGTGGTTTAAAAACATCTAAAGCCTTTGGAAACTTGCAGTTTTTAAAAGTAAACAGGCAAAGAAAACTTTAAAAAACTTCTTTGTTAAATCCAGATTTTATACGGGATAAAATAAAATTTAAGCTTTATTTTCGTTTTTTAAATACCTAGCAGGCTTTGACTTTATGTTCGGACATAATTACATAGACAGACGTATTAGTTTTAGTTAAATAAATATTTTAAATAAATTAAAAAAATAAGTTACTTTATGACCATTTGTTTTAGCGAGTGCCATAAACTCATACGTACATACACACATAATAGTAGATTATGTAACGAGGTTGGAATGAAAATTCGATCCGAGTGGAAGATGGGAGTGGAACCACGAGTATCGAATTTTCATTCTAACCGAGTAGCAGACTATATTTTTTCCACGACCAAAAAGTACGAATAAAAACAAATAAAATCTGTACAAAGCAATGAAGTTATTTATTCGCAATATTCGTAATTTCAGGTGGAGTATTATCCAGTTCCATATCTGATTCATCCGATTTTTCACTCATTTTTTGACTTGCACTAAAATTTGTCTGAAAATAATTATTACAACGCGGCCATTTTTATCTGACACTGACAGTTTCGAAATTCATGGCAACCTATGTCGTTTAGATCAATTACAGAATATTCATTCCGTATCTTGTTATGGAATGAAAATACACGCAAAACGCATAAGAAGCAAGTGTTTCAGAATAAAATATTCCAACTCAAGAGCGAGAATTTTTACATTCTATTATCAAAAATGATTTTGGAATTATTGCATTCAGTAATGGTCGTGGAGAAATTACTTTACTATTGCGCTACTTTTAAGAGTTTACACCTCCTTCGCATATCCTAATTTTTTTTTCTACGAGCGCTCTGAAAGTGGCAGTTTTCCGCACTTATGCTGAAAGTTTCTTTAACACGGATGAAAATGTTTCAACACTGACGCGAGAAAAAACAGATTAACTATCACATACCTATATCGCAAGTTTCCTCACGCTTGTAGAAAAAACATTGTACTTAACCCGTGCGGAAAGTATCACTTCGTTAGGTGAATAGATATTTTACTTTTGATAGGCGGCCTTTAGGTTAAAGACATGCAGCAAGAATAGTTTTTGAATAATTTATAATAAAATGGTTTCTCATAGTATAATAGAGCGCGAATTCTGCCGAGCACGGAATTAAAAAAAAATGATTCCAAAACCTGTTTAAACGAATATTTATTAATTTCGCATATAAACCACGTTTTAAAAGGTGTACGTGTTATTATCAGTAAAGTTCAAAGCATAACGAGAACATTACCCCATTTGACTGATAACAGCGAAACACCCGCATATATTATTTTTAATGCAGGCGGAAAGGCTTACGGGGCACGTTGAATATGGTGCTTAGCAGACCATAATGGATGAGAGCGTAGTTAATAGCTATAACATTGGAAAAATGAACTTTTATGATTTGTTTCTCATTATTAAAGGCAATGGTGTCGATAGGGGAGGGGGAACATTGAGCATTGAATACTAATGACTTTTGTATTGTATCACACAAGGTTCTGTAGTGTCTCCCACACTCTATTATACAGCGTGGACAAAAAGAATGGAACACCCCCAATATTTTCATAACCTTAACACACCGGATTGCTCAAGAAGTCGGGGCACACGTCAACTTTAATTTTTTAAATGAAATACCCCAAATTTTGTTCCATTTTTGAATTATACTTAAAATTCTGAATATTTTTCATTTAACATACCCTGTTTCGATATTCAGCTGTTTTCGATATATCACAATCTAAACAATAATAATTAACAAAATTTAAGTGGTAGGTTTATTAGGTGAAAACAACAGCTTTTAAATCTGATCATAAAAAGTAGAGTACTTAATTAAATTTTCAAATTGATGGCCATGGACTCATTGACAATTTGGCAGTGTCCTAAACGTAAGACGAATTTGTTTTGAATGTTCCCAATAACCTGTTCAGGAATTTGTCAAATTTCATGTTGTATTATGTTTTTTTTTTTTTAGTTTTAATGTCACTAAATTCGATGGCTTGTTCTTGTACACTCTTTCCTTCAAATATCCCCACAAAAAGAAATCTAGGGGTGTTAAATCGGGTGAGCGAGCTGGCCATTATATTTCTCCCCTTCTACCTCTCCATCTATGATGGAAAACTCGTTTAGGTATTCTCATAAACACGTGCGGCGTAATTGGGCGATGCACCGTCTTCTTTCAGGACTATCTTGTTCATCGTGATCTGCATATAGGCCAGCTAAAGCAGGAACTAATTCAAACTGTAAAAACTCCAAATATCTCTCTCCGTTTAACGTTTCTTCGAAAAAGAAAGGTCCTAATATTCTGTTACGTAAAATTCCGGCCCATACGTTCAGCTTCTGTGGGTGCTGTGTATGGGCCTCTTGCATCCAGTAGGGATTCTCTGTCGACCAACACCTACAATTATGTCGGTTGACTATTCCATTAGGGCAGAATATAGCCTCATCAGTAAATAAAATATTCTGCGCGAAATTTCCGTCATTATTGCATATATTTTGCATATTCTCGCAAAACTGAAGGCGTCGATCGAAATCATCCCCATTTTGTTCGTGGACAAGACAAATTTTGTAAGGATAATATTTTTTCTTATGAAGAATATTTTGTACAGATTTATAACCAATATTTTAAATCCGACCCACTTGACGGATGCTGGAATGGGATCGTCTTGATACGACAGTAAAACATTTAATCTAGTTTCATCACAAATTTTGGGCGGTCACTTTTTAGTTTATTGCGCACAGATCCAGTTTCTGTAAATTTTAAAACTATCTTACTTACTGTAGACCTTGATATCGGCGTTCGTTCTCGATGAACATTATTAAAAAGTTCACATAGGTACTTCAAATGTAGATCTCTTTCTATCGCCATAGCCAACCATCATGAGGATTTGTATGCGCTCTCTTTCACTTAAGTGCATTTTACTTAAAACGTGTCGGTTACCAGGGTCACTACAATAAAGGTAATAAGTTTCCGCATTTTCTTCCCTATTCATTAATTCCATGAAAATTGCCATCATCATTGTTTAGATTTTTTTAGATATATCAATAACAGCTAAACATCGAAATAGGGTGTGATACATGAAAAATATTCAGAATTTTAAGTAGAATTCAAAAATCAAATAAAATTTGGGGTATTTCATTTAAAAAATTAAAGTTCCTGTATAATACTAAAAATTCTTAAAATTTGTAAAAATGATAAATAAATTCGACGGGTCCGAGCGCATTTCGAAAATATACATGGTTATGAAAATATTGAGGGTGTTCCATTCTTTTTGCCCATGCTGTATATTAACCGTCTTTTAGAAAATAACTAAAAATCCGATAAAAGTAGATATATAGCTTTGCTAAGGACAGCATACCTGTTTCTTATTTTACCTTGGCTCGAACGTCGACAGCCAATGCACATCTCAACAGACAGCTGGAAGTCTCACGTCTGAACAGTGACTTGGAAGAAATTCTGTATTGGGGTGACAGCAACCAAGTAAAATTAAGAGCGCCACAAGAGATTTTTTCTGGAGTGCTGTGCCAGACCGTAAAAAAATCCTTTCTTTATAGACATGCCTAGGTAGACCAAGGCATTCCGAAATTTACAAATATTAAGTCTAAATATTCTGAAATATCCTTTTATGCGGTCCACACACAAGCTACTTTTACAACGTTTTGGCAGCTGATGTTGTCGCCAGCGTCCAAAACGCACACAAGCCTGTGTGTGAGCATTTGCTGCTGCGCTAGCGACCCGCTGGGCGGCTCAGAACGCCGGCAGCCGAGGAAACGCCAACGAAACGTGTAGAAAACGCACAGTCCGAAGAATTTATGATGTGACTTTATGTATGCAATATTTTCAGTATTATTCCGTTAATGAATCGGAAACTACTGAGAAACGTGTGTGTGGTGACAGTGTATAAGTGTGTGGGCCGCATTTGAACTAAAATACGATTGATTATTATAACGTAACATACATTTATACAGTGTGTTCCCGGATGGGACAGCGTATTCTAGTAAACTTTCTTATTTTTGATGATTTTTTTATAGAGTCCTGACGAAAAGTCTGTTATTGCAACTTAACACGATTTTTTATTATAAACATATTTAAGAATTACTTATCTACAGAAATAGTATATTATAGTAACATGACAGTCGTTTATGAGATATTTGGCGTTTTGTAGAAAAATATTTATTACTAATACTAAAAGGAAATATACTATGCTCACATTATAACAACGGATTTACCTGGCAAAATGTTGTGGAATTGGAAATTTGCCTCGCATCGATATGTGATTGAAGCAGTCTTTAATGAAAGTGCACAAGTGCTGATATATTTTAAAATTAATTCAAAAACTTGTTACTAGGGATGTGAAAAAAAATAAAGGCGCAATTGTTTCTAACACGACTAAAAATCGCAGTATACCTAACCTATGTTGTTACTCTTGATATTTTTTTCAGTATGTGCGGGCAGCACATTTCTGTGTATCACAATTATGCCACAATATTATCGAGCGATTACAAATCGTCCGCGGTCAGCCTAAAGGTTAGTACAGACGAACCGAGTGAACAAGAGCGAGTGTTCGTTAATATTTTTATTTTTTTCTTCGAATATATGCTTCAAAAGTCTGATACAGTTTTTTATTCGGTGCAATTATGGAACAAATTCGATATGGAAATAGACATGATATTAATTTTGGGAGAATGTAAAAGGAACTACCGAATAGCTGCGCAATTGTGAGCTATTAGGTTTCGCGCCATTCAAAAATCTCATATGGCATTTAAGCGATGATAAGATTGATGACGCAATATCGGAAATCTTCGAAACAAGAACAGAGTTCAAAGACAAATAAAAACCAATGATGATATGGCCGTTGGAGTTTTGAGTGTAGTAGCTACAAATCATCATGTTGGTTCAAGGGAACTTGCTCGCGATTCAGGAATGTGTAAAAAATCGGTAGTAGCTATTTTACATAAGCACAATTCTAACCCTTACCACATAACTCTCATCAGAAATTGCATGGTCACGATTTTCAAAATAGGATCACATTTTCTAACTAGTTAAGACTTGCCATTCACGAGAACAATGTAGTTTTTTCTGACTAAGCAACATTTACCAATCAGGTAATTATTTAAATTAATCTGGATTATTTTGAGTTTGAATTTTGAACTATGTGAATTAATTTTGCAATTAGTAATTTAAGGTCAACCGGTACAATTTACATTATTGGGCACCTCAAAATCCTCACTGGATGAGAATTATGCCTAATCAACATTCTTGGTCGGTTAATACCTAGTGGTATAGTCGAAGATAGAGTCATTGGACCATATTTTTTTGACCGTCACCTATATTGGCAAATAAAATATTTTTTTAAGGAACGATTTGCCACAGTACATACAGAATACCGAGATATTGGCTCACTCCTCCTCAGCCCCCGCCCCTTCCATCATAATCGATCCAACAACGACCAACAAACGAATTAAAAATAATAACTTTCCTGCTGTCCCCCCTGCTCTACCTCAACAAAATATCTTATATATAAATATCAAAATATTTTAGAAATTTGAAATCAACCCCTGTTCAAGATCCGCCCAGTAGCAACTCTGCTCAGAAATTGGAGTTAAGGTCGAAGACCGGTTCAAGAAACAAACATGATCCTGAGGCGACCACTTATGACGTGGACCTACCGAATGTTGCTAGGTGAAAAAATACAAATCACCAGAAGTGGTGAAAAGAAGTCACCAGAAATGTCTTTAAACTTTTATGGTTGCATTAGTTAAAACCCCAAATACCTAAAGACATTATTATACCTCTTACATCTCTCAAATAAAAATCTGGAACCTCTTAATAAGAAATTTTTTTATGAAACTGATAAAAATTTACAATTTTGCAGTTATTTTTAATAAAAATTAATTTTTCCCGCACACATGCACTAAAAATATATAATAGATATCTAATAATATAGATCCACACACTATGCCAGATTCGATAGAACGGATATCATGTCATCGTAATCAAAGTAACGGCAAGTAGGTACATTTAAAACGATATTTTGGCTTAAACTTGTGTACAAACCAAGTCTTTAAAAAGTGTTAATTTTTTAAAATATTAGAAATTGGTAAGTTTTTTTTTAAATAGGTAGGGAATCTAAAAGTCATCAGAAATTAAACTTTTTGAAAAAGGTTTTTACCAATCACCAGATTATTCATAAACTTTTTGCAGACCTAGCAACACTAACCTACCCTCAATATCGTCAGCGAATCGTATGAGGTATGCAGTAGCGTACTCACGGGGTATATCCTCCTCATAAATAATTACCTATAAATATAATTTTTCAAGTTCTGAATAGATATGGTTTAAAGCGTACTCATTTGATGTTTTTATATCACCCAGTGGCAATGAGGCAAGTGAGTCTAGACTCTAGACATGAAGTTGCATCGTTTGCGTCGGGGACAAAATATTTGAGAAGGTATAAAAAAAGGGGCGCAGGCGAAATTTTTGAGACCGCGCCCAAATTTCGTTATTGTCTACTATTCTAACATTTTTCATTAAAAATACATATGATAAATTATAATTTCCATGCCAAATAAAATAATAAATTTACATTTTAAATTTGTACCTTATATCATTACATAATAATGAAATATTTTTTATCAGTCTAATCCAGTTTTAAACTTAACTTTCACTAGGTAAAAAGGTACTAACAAGTACTAACGTACTAAAGTACTTAAAGTACACAATTAAACATCAAGCTTTAGGTTTTCCATTTTTCAGCTGAAATATTATTTTTAACAATTTTATTCTTTATGTGTTTATTTATGCATATAAACGATTTATTTTGCTAAAAAGGCAATACAGGCAACTAGCCTGAACTAACCAGTCCTTCCCGCTCTTAGCACTATTCCCCCTTTACTTGAAATATACTTTTAGCAACGTATTGAAAAGAAAAAGAATGATATTCCTATGATAATGTTATACGAAGCTTTCATGTATAAAATCTAGTAGATTTGACATGCAAAACATATATTTTTTTAATATAATCTTTCTAAACGTTAAACTTGTTTACAGAAATTAGAAACTTCTAAAAATTTATTCTGAGATTTTTTAAATAAAAATTCTTTGGTTTTGTTTTCAATTTAGAAAAGCTTTGTCAAATAACTACTCTTTAACAGTATATTATTTAAGATTTATTTACTATTTTTTAAAGTTTTAGATAATCTGTATACCGTATACCGTATACTATTGTGACTTTGAGCACTGATTATAACTCCCTAGGGAGTGACCTTTTCTCAAAGAAATCAAAATAATAACATGTTGTTAAGCTACTTCTGCCGTCTTCCCCGCCCTAGAAAAAAAATTGCCAACACCCTCGTCTATAGGGATTCTTTATTTAACACGACAAGACATTCTGTCACTTGTCTGCTTTCGATCTCGAATAGTAAAATTAATTGCAACAGATGTTTCGGATTAATAAACCAAATCGATATAAGTAAGTATACAAGTGCCTACTTCAGTTTTATCTTAAACTTCCTTTATTATTCTAGCAAGTTTGTTAAAAGTAGTACCTACTTGCCATCGATCAATGATATTAAATCGATGTCTCTACATAATAATAATAATATACAGAATGAGCTTTTAGAGTGTGACAAAGTGATGAAGAGACATAATATTTTGGCTTAGTTACACTTTTGTTAGTTCTGGTTAGTTCTGATTCAGTTAAGCTAACCTAGGTTGGAGAGGAGGGTTACTTACAGTTCTGAGTTTGAATTATTCTTTTATTTGAAGAGATCTTTCGAAAATTACTTAAAAAAAATAGGTAAAAATGATACACTGAGGAAATACTAGGATCCATTTTCCCTCATCAATTTTTATAACATTAGTTTAAATCTTTAAAGTAACATTTTTGTAATAATTCGTAATATACCGTATACCAGTGTAAAATTTAATTTAGTTAGGCACAATAAGTAATTATATCAATCATATAGTATATCTTTAATAGTTAAACAGGGTGTCCCAGAATATGTGAGCATCTCCCGGATTCAGATAGAACAAATAAAAATAGTTTGACAAGTTCCTATACAGGGTGTTTCATTAAGGTCGAAGAGCGGCCATATCTCGGAAACTATTGGGCATAGAAATTCAGGAAAAAAAATTAATGACTAAAGTGGCCATGAGAAAATCCTGGAAATAATTTTTAAGTTCCGCATTTTGCCGCAAGGGGGCGCAATTGAAAAGTAAATTTTTAAATTTTAGATATCTCCGAAAATTGTACGTTAAGGTATATTTTTGATAACACCATTAAAAAGCTTGGTCAATTTTGCATAATTTTGGTCCCATGCTTATTGGCGTACCGACTTTAGTAAGAGTGGGGGAAGCTGTTGAATGTGTAATCATTTAAATCGCTGTAACTTATAAACCACTTATCCGATTTTAGCAAACTAAAACTTGTTTGGAAGAGAAATGTAAGTACTTTTAACTATCGTCTTGAGTGGTCCATGATACTTCTCAATAAAAATACAAGAGGGCGCAATTTGCAATAATAACACATTTCTTAACTTTATTCATTTATTTCAAATCATAAGTAAATGAAATTTGCTACAAAAAATGTCAAAACCGCAGTTCGATATCTCCATCCGTTTCAGAGTTATTGCCAATAGAATAATTTTTAAAACTTTAAATGAAGAAGCGGTTGTTTTCATAGTTTTGTGATCAAGCATTCCATGACAAAAAATATTTTTAAACTTTATGGTTAGGTAGGTTTGTTTCTCATTATTCCAATGGCCCAGAAACCACTCTAGAATTAATGGCAATCATGGAAAACGTGTCATTTAGGCGTAACTCTAACAATATAATGTGTTTTAAAAAATAAATCTAGATAGATGTGAAATAAAATCTGAAAGTTTCCATGGAGATAAGACAAATAATGCAAATAGTTGTCAACTAGTTTCATTTTGAAAGGTGTTGACAAAAGTTTATCCGTAATTCATCTTAAACTTCTTGATAGAAAATTGTGATACGTACTTTTCAAAAATGGCTTATACCAATGCCGAAGCTTACGATATGCTGGCCGTATATTTTGAATGTTTTCAAAATGCGCCTATAGCGGAACGCGAATATGCTCTAAGATATCCTGAACGAAGGCACTATGGCAGAGCAGTATTTCAGCGACTGGCAATATGCGTAAGGCAAACGGGAAGTGTACGACGCATTTCAGTTGCTTTTAGAAGACGTCCAGTAAGAAATGAAGTCAACATTACAAACGTTCTTGCGTACGTAGAGGCCGATCCGCATTTAAGCATAAGAGCAATTTCTTTAGACCTAGGTATAAGTTGTACTGCAGTGTTCCGAATTCTAAGGGATTTTAAGCTGCATCCCTATCATATAGTTTTACATCAGGCGCTATCAGAAAGTGATTATGACAGACGGCTCGACTATTGCTATTGGCTAAGAGAGATGTGTAACGAGAATCCTCAATTCCTCTCCCACGTGTTATGGACTGATGAAGCCACTTTCAGTAGCTGTGGCAAAGTTAATTTACACAATATGCACTATTGGTCACAGACAAATCCTCACTGGATGCGCGAAGTGGATCACCAAAACAGATGGAGTGTTAACGTGTGGTGCGGAGTATTAGGACACAGAATTATCGGACCGTTTATTTTTAATGATTATCTAAATGGTGAATCTTATTTAAACTTTTTACAAAATGACTTGCCTATCCTTTTAGAAGATGTTCCTATTGGCCTAAGAACATCCATGTGGTATCAACATGATGGATGCCCGGCACACTTTTCGCATATGGTCCGTGATTTTTTAGATATTGGATACCCAAATCGCTGGATTGGAAGGGGTAGTTTGTTTGCTTGGCCACCTAGATCCCCGGATTTAACTGTGTTAGATTTTTACTTGTGGGGGCGAATAAAAGACATTGTATATAAAACGCGACCAACCACACGAGACAACATGATTGAGCGAATTGAAAATGCACTAAATTCGATTTCACGAGCTGAAATTGAAACAGCTGTCTCTAGTTCTACAAAAAGAATTAATCGTTGTATTTTGCACAACGGAGGTCATTTTAAACATTTATAAAGTCTCTCAATTGTTTTCCTAAGAAGCTTTCCATGAATATTGTTTCCTTCAATAGTTTCCGATAATTATTTCAATACTGTTTTATGGCCCGTTGGCCTTGAAACACGCTCCAAATTTTGTATTTTACATGATTTGGACTAGTCCTAAGCCTAGATAAAGTGTGAAGGAAGGCACGGAGTTTGACATTGGAATAATGAGAAACAAACCTACCTAACCATAAAGTTTAAAAATATTTTTTGTCATGGAATGCTTCATCACAAAACTATGAAAACAACCGCTTCTTCATTTAAAGTTTTAAAAATTATTCTATTGGCAATAACTCTGAAACGGATGGAGATATCGAACTGCGGTTTTGACATTTTTTGTAGCAAATTTCATCTACTTATGATTTGAAATAAATGAATAAAGTTAAGAAATGTGTTATTATTGCAAATTGCGCCCTCTTGTATTTTTATTGAGAAGTATCATGGACTACTCAAGACGATAGTTAAAAGTACTTACATTTCACTTCCAAACAAGTTTTAGTTTGCTAAAATCGGATAAGTGGTTTATAAGTTACAGCGATTTAAATGATTACACATTCAACAGCTTCCCCCACTCTTACTAAAGTCGGTACGCCAATAAGCATGGGACCAAAATTATGCAAAATTGACCAAGCTTTTTAATAGTGTTATCAAAAATATACCTTAACGTGCAATTTTCGGAGATATCTAAAATTTAAAAATTTACTTTTCAATTGCGCCCCCTTGCGGCAAAATGCGGAACTTAAAAATTATTTCCAGGATTTTCCCATGGCCACTTTAGTTATAATTTTTTTTTTTCCTGAATTTCTATGCCCAATAGTTTCCGAGATATGGCCGCTCTTCGACCTTAATGAAACACCCTGTATATATTTTTCCTACGCCCCCCCCCTCCTACGGAGATACGGGCCCATTAAGGTCGCCCCTGAAAATCATTTGTTTTTAAAAAACTTTTGAAGTGGTAGATGTAATTTAATAATTTTTTAATATGATGGTTACCAAGTGAGTCTCCTTAAAATGGGCATGTTCGGGTTATTTAGTTTGCCAGGGACTAGCTCTAGCACAGTAATGCTATTTTTTTACACCCTGCACGATAAAGGCACAGCAATTATATTTTTGGACAGCTTAAACCTTATACTAAAAAAAGGGTAGGTACTCTTGATCGACATCGATAAAATGAACTGTTTAAAAAAAAATTTGCCTAATATGGTTTTTATTAAACAATTTTGTATGTCGGTTCAACATGAGCTCCTTCTACTCTTATGCATTCCCTAGCTCTAAGAATTAAAGATTGTTAGACCCTCCACAATGCCTCAATATTAGTCCTTATTTCGCGACAACGAAAATGAATTACTTCCAATAAGTTTTCTCGGTTGTCTATTGGATTGGCATAGACTAAAGTTCCTAAATAGCCCAACAAAAAAAATCTAATAGATTTAGATCAGGTGATCGAAAAGGTCCTCCTCTTCCTATCCATCGATTTTCGCAGTTCCTGTTGAAGTCTCTTTCAAATGATGATCCACTCTTTCAAAGGTTTTCCTATCATTATATTTGAAAATCGTTCTGCATAAAGCCTTTTGGCTTCTAAGACATTCAACATAGTCAGCAAACATAAATTCCATTAATAATTAACTAACCAAAAAGGAAAAGAAGAAAAAATATCGAAAATTTCAAAACAATCTATTTTCAACTGACACTGGATTAAATCATATCCTCATTAAAATCGGTACATGTCAATAAGACCATAGCAACAAAAAAGGAATTTTATGAAGATGACAGCCAATGCAAGAACCCATATTGAACAATAATATTTCTTTTCCACTACTAACCTATAACATTGCCATTATTGACCGATTATTAACGTTATAAATCGTTTTTCTCTACCTTATAAGTTATTATTGACCATGGTCAATAATAAGGCATTGAAATCCATTATTGACCGATCTGCAAGAATCTATTTGAACGCAGGTAACTTGATTTTTTGATTCTACAACATGAATTCATAAACATGAATGACCTGAAAGGTGATTTCTTGTGGTTAGGCAACCAGATAATTATCAATACATAGTAGATTATTAGAGATGCTTGATATTGTAAAATATCAATACAATCAACATTTTTTCTGCTTTCATCCTTAATTCTGGAGGTGTACACATAATAATATCACTAACATTTTTTTCGCTCATTTTTTTAAAAAACGGAAAACTCGTGAAATCTGATGACATAAATGAACAAAAATTGACATTAACAAAGCCACCTGACAAAACAACAAAATAGTTTGCCAATTCCAAAGCGCAGGTAACTTGATTAAAAAATATACTTATACCTACCTATAATTTTTTATATATATTAATACTATAAAGATAAATGTCTTATAAAAGTTTGTAGTAATGGAAAAAATATTATATTAACCACGGATTAGACACCTTATAGCCCTTGCGTCTTAAATCCCTCGTCGCTCCACTCCTCCTGATTTAAACTTGCCGCTCGGGCAATAATGACGGCTGTCTAAACCTTGGTTAATAATATACTAATTTCCGTAATCAGTTCATTTTATCGATGTCGATCAAAAGAAGCTTTTTTTAGCATAAGGTTTAGGCTGTCCGAAAATACTATTGTTGTGCCTTTATCGTACAGGGTGTAAAAAAATAGCATTACTTAGGATTACGTAGGGAAAAAAGTGTATAGGAACTTGTCAAATTATTTTTATGTGTTCTATCTGAATCCGGGAGATTGCCCACATAATCTGGAACACCCTGTATAACTCTTAAAGATATACTATATGATTGATAATTACTTATTGTGCCTAACTACTAAATATACACTGTAAGGTATATTATGAATTAAGTATTACAAAAATGTTACTTTAAAGATTTAAATTAATGTTATAAAAATTGATCATGGAAAACGGTTCCTAGTACATATTTCCTAAATTTATAATTTTTGTCTATTTTCTTTAAATCATTTTCGAAAGATCTCTTCAAATAAAAAAATAATTTGTTCAGCTGGTGTAGAAATCAACACGTTTCTCGTTCGAAAAATAAAAATATATTTTGTCATAACGCAAATACTACTCTAATCCTAACAATTTTTAAATTAATAAAAATTTACCCATAACGCTCGACATTTATTACTTCTATTTATCGACTACCTAGTTCAATTTCAAACACCTTCGCATTACAATTATTATCAGAGCCATTTAAAATAGGTCAAAATTCTACTATTATGTTATCACCTATGTAATTGCTATTTGACTTCTTAACGCATTAGTAAAAAGTTAAATTGCGGTAAACAGACAAATTATTCTATGATGAATAATTCACCACTATACCTTTGCTTACAACATAGTTATTAAAGACAGGAAAGTAATTTTAGATAAGAATTGTACTTCCCGTTATGCTTATATTTTATTATGTTCATTTTGTTTTGTGTTTGTTGTGTATTCACAAGCAGAGGAACAAATATTTTAATATTTTAATTTCGAAAATAATATAGGTAGGTACATGTTATGAATTAGTTCAATAGATTTGCATAATGAAATAGATAATATAAAAAATAAATCCTAATAAATAAAAAGTTATTAAGGTTTGAGTAATAGCAATTTTGGTTTAAAGATTTTTTGGATAGTCCTTGCGCCATATAGAAGACCATGGTGACACAATTTCGCAAATTACTGGTCTCATTCCTGGTAATAACATTGTTCAATTGAACATCAAATGTGTCAAGCCTTAATTTGAAAAGTTAAATATAGGCGAATGATAAAATTTCAACTTACTTTTTTTGAAAAAGGTAGTCGTGCACATAAATACTTTTTTTTTTCCCCCTTTCCCTATATTTCAACTCCACTTCGAGAATGGACTATTTCTTTAAATAAATACATTTTCTATTATTCTATTTTGGTTTCATATCAAAGGTTTTTTCATATCGTTTTTAGTGTCAAACTACAGCTTTTTATAAAGCCGCATTGTTCTGCAAAATTGGCACATAATATGAACCAACATTTAAAAAAATATTCAGTTTGGCAGAAGAAAACCAGACATTCGATAGTGCTACCAACATAAAATTTAGGCATACAAATTTCAAAATTTGGTATTTTCTTTTCAAATATGTATTTTTTATTTAAAAAAAAATGCAAATTATAAAAAAATAGTTACATAGTCAAATAGTACATGTTTTATAAAGCTACTAGTGCATTTTTGTCCCTTTCAGGGTTTTGGTTTATATTTGGAGCCCTATCTAGGGTGAAAACCATAAGAGAGACAAAACAAATTAGACGGGCGGCGAGGTGCCATTTGCGTTCACCAACCCAATATTTTGATATAACTTTATGGAACTGAAACCATCCAATTATTTTTATTTAAAAAAGTTAAATATGTCGACTTTTAGTTCTTGTCAAGACTAAAGTTATAACAAGGAAACGTAAAAAATTTGGAAATATTAATTTTAATATTTAACTTCCAATAACTTTCAAAGTCATTAAAATAAAAATTTAAAATTTGTACAGATTTAAAGCATAAACATTTCTCTTTAATAGAAGGTATCACTTTTTGCATAAGTATAAATATTAACATAAAAAATTTCTCAACTTTAAAAAGGTCTCGCTTATACAGGGTTAATTAATGTCATGCAGATATTTCAGAGGCGATAGTACTCGTCAAAATAAGAAAAAAATGCAAATGTACGCATGGTCTAAAACGCGTTATTTTCGTTATACAGGGTGGCAAAATTTCAATTTTTTTTTCTCATATTTTGCGTTTTCTCTCTTATATTCTGTGATAATTGTTTCAAATTTGGAACATCAACCATTTTTTAGAATCCCTACAATAAAGTATCAAAATTGTCGGTCGCAGTATACAGGGTGTTACATTTTCTTGAATCGGCTACAATTTAATCTTTCAGAACTTTTTTTTGGAGCTCCCTGTATGAATTCCGGTATGAAATTTGAATTCTCTGTTCCTTTGTTTAGCGTTCTGGTCTCTTGCACTATTTTCGTGTCTGTGACCGTTTTCGATTTATTTGCAAAAATAGCCATCGATGGAAATTAAGTGCAGGCGAAATAGCGCAATAATAAATATGAGAAAAAAAATAGTAGGCTGGGATAGGCAATTGTTAATTCTGTTTATTGTCCTTCTGACATTTTGTAACAAATAGTTTTTTTGTTTGACGTTTCCGGAGTTGTTTTGAACTGGTTAATGATGGTTTAATTCACAAATGAAGAATTTGCAGAGATGCATTTAATCTATATGGACTTGCCGATGGCAATTGTTATGAAGCCAGACGAATGTATGCACAAAGGTAACCAAATCGAATACTGCCTGACCATGGACATTCGCAAATCTACAAAATCGACTATGTGAAAATGGATCGTTCAAAATATCCACTCATTTAGCAGGAGCAAACAGAACGGTTAGGACACCTGAAGTCGAGGAAGCAGTCCTGAATGCAGTAGAAAATGATCCTGCTACTAGTATGAGAAAAATTGCCGCAACACTTAACATTTCATTTGTGCTTGTCTGGAAAATTTTAATAGACAACTTAATCTATCCTTACCACATCCAAAGGGTTCAAGCTCTACTCCCACGTGACTTTCCACTACGTTTTAATTTTTGCCAATGGTTCCTACAAATGCTAGCCCAAAATTCGTTATTTAGCGATGAAGCAAATTTCTCAAGGAATGCCATAAACAATTTTCACAACAACCATTTTTGGGCAGAAGGGAATTCGCATTCGATACGCAAAAATAATTTCCAAGAACAGTTTTCGGTAAATTTGTGGGCCGGCATTATTCGAGATTATTTGATAGGACCATTTTTCCTACCAGCAAGGCTGAACGGACAATATTATCGTCAATTTCTTGAAGAGGAACTCCCAGGGCTGCTAGAAGAGGTTCTTGTTAGAAACTAAATGTGGTTCATGCACGATGGTGCACCACCCCACTTCAGCATAGAGGTGAGAAACTTTCTCCATCAAATGTTTAACAACCGTTGGATAGGTCGAGGGGGACCTCAGCCATGGCCCCCTAGATCCCCATACCTGAATAGCCTGGATTTCTTTTTCTGGGGACACCTGAAATCATTAGTGTATCAGACCCCAGTCCAGACAGAAGAGGATTTAAGAAACAGAATAATAGCTTCATGCGACATCATTCGCAATACTCCTGGAATATTTGGCAGAGTCCGTCAGTCCATGAGACTTGATTCGTGCATTTTAGCAAAAGACGGACATTTTCAACAGTTTTTATAATTTTGTTTTATTTTTATTTGATTACCTAATCAATTGTTTTGTTTTAATTTATTTTTAATCTGTAATGTGTTTATCTGATTGTTGATAACCCTGTCGGTTGATCTAAAATAAAAATGAAAATAATTACTTAGAATACATACAAATAAAAACAGCTTTTTACTCTGCTTTATTTCGCCTACACTTAATTTCCATCGATGGCTATTTTTGCAAATAAATCGAAAACGGTCACAGATATGAGAGTAGTGCAAGAGACCAGAACGCTAAACAAAGGAACAGAGAGTTTAAATTTCATACCGGAATTCATACAGGGAGCTCAAAAAAAAAGTTCTGAAAGATAATATTGTAGCCGATTCAAGAAAATGTAACACCCTGTATACTGCGACCGACAATTTTGATACTTTATTAAAGAGATTCTAACAAATGGTTGATGTTCCAAATTTGAAACAATTATCACAGAATATAAGAGAGAAAACGCAAAATACGAGAAAAAATTGAAACTTTGCCACCCTGTATAACGAAAATAACCCGTTTTAGACCATGCATATATTGCATTTTTTTCTTATTTTGACGAGTACTATCACCCCCTGAAATATCTGCATGAGATTAATTAATATTATTATTATATTGACCATAGATTTTTACTTCAAAAAATGTAGAAATTAATCGGCTCTACTTGATCTTGCTTTATAATTAGGGTTATTTATAATAATAAAAACGCTACCTACCGCCATTTTAACGCAGCGATGCACGCTTCGGCGGCGTACATGCAGCATTACCCTACTCCCACCTTGTGAGCCACAATAGATCATTCGGTCGCAGTGGAGGGTTAATTGTAACCCACTCACTTTCAACCTAACCTAACCTAACTCCCACCTTGTACAGTTCGCACATGAATATTACCGGGCGTATATTGCGTTTGAGTATATTAGTTTTTTTTACCAGAAACAAATATTAACTAATATTTCATACATTGCTCTAAAACTTAACACTTAAATCTATATTTTATATTATTTTAATAAAATAATGACATACCTTCAAATCTAGGATAATTTAGACGAAATGTTATGTAAAGAAAAATGTTTCTTTTAATTAAAACTTACTACAAAAATTTTCCTGTATCTTAAATATATCACATTTTTATCTGTGCTATTAGATTTCTAAAATATAAAAGAATAATAATTAAAACATCTCAATATTAATCATCTAGTAGGTAACACATCGTTGCTAATTCCTCTACTTCTTCTACCATAATATTGTATTCGTTGTTGCCACATATTCATAGCGCGTTTGTATTCGGGGGAGCAAAACATACGCTCGTTTTTGCATGCGCATTTATTGGTATTGCAGTTGTTTTCAGTGCAAAATAGACTTGTCAACTTTCTAACTTCATTTGAAATGGGTCGTATATAAGTAATATATCGTCGCTGATCTGGCAAAATGGCGTAAGTGCCAAAATTTCAAATATGTGTTAGAAGCACACAAGATTCCCATTGGGTTAATCTATGATTTGGGATACAGGCGTATATCCATTCCTTATAGGTTATCGATACTGGCCCACGTTCAGTGGGCGTAAGCGTCATCAAAGTAAAAACGAAATCTAACAAATAGGCGTAAATTCATAATATGGATATACGGCCGCCTGCTTGATCTTCTGTTAGCTGCAATGTGAGATACGTCCAAGTGTTTTTGCAAAAAAAGGCCTTTCTTCTAGGTAGCCAGCTTGACTAAAAAAAAATGAACTTGAAAAGTATATTTTATATCTATATATATAATGACAGCAGGAAAAAGGAAGAATACAAGACGGCTTCCATTGTTATGGAGCCAGATTTTAAGCCAATTAGCGAGACTGACAGCGAGTGTGACGAAAATGGTCCACTGAGCGATCTAGGAAAAAAAATTGTAACAATTACTTCAGTTCGCACAGAGTTTCTAGAGGATTGTATTGAAAGTGAACGTGACCCATTTGAGTTACTTGTGCATTTAGAAACTGTAGAGATGAAATTTAATATGGCCAGCACGTGAAAGATGTTCTCAGTTGCTTCATTGGGAGCATTTTATTAACAACGAAGCCTGTAGTGAGCATGTCGAAAATGAGTCTTCCGAAGATGAGCCGTAAAAGATACCGCCTAATTCACACATCAAATTTATGGAAGCCAACCTAAGACACCTCTTTGTGGCACTGAGCACCTGAAGAGGAAGTTCAACAGAATACCTACACTAAACAACAATAAGGTACAAACCAACAAGGAGAAGCATGCCTAACAATACACAGGAACAAAACCACATAACAATATAACAAATATGCTGATTAACATTACTAGACAAATATACCGTAAAATTAAAGAAAGATGTTTAAAGAAAGATGTTTGTCCCTATATTCGCAATAGATAATATGCTGTGGATGGAGAGCAAAGAGAGGTATCCTTTCAGAAAGTAAAGAAAGGCAATAAAAGGAAGATTGCACATGATAAGGGAATAGCGGGAGAATCTTATATAAATAGCATCTCTGGAAAGGCTGTTTTGGCTAAAGTGATGTAGTAAAGAGTAAAGAGTGCAGCATGCTAAGTGATGAGCAGAGGCAGAAAATATTCAACGCTTTTTACGGTACGAGGAGCTTGCAGCTGCAAAGGGAGTTTATTGTTCGTCACGTAAAGACCAAAGATATCTAGAGAAAAAGAACAAACAAGGAAGTTTCACGTAGGACCAAAACATTTACATACCACCTTGCAAAAGGAGAGGGAATGTTCACAGTATGTAAAACAATGTTTTTTAAATACGTTGGGAATTTCGGAAAAACAATGCGTACGGCTTTGACTAAGAGAACAAAAGAAGGGATAGTATAGCCTGAGAGGCGGGGAGAACGTCATGAAACGCTAAAAAAAAATATGCAAAAATAAAAGCTTCAGTATTAGAACACATTAAGAAATTTCCTCGAATGGAGTCCCATTTTTGTAGACAGTCTATATCACGAGAGTACTTACACGCTGATTTGAATGTTAAGAAAATGTACTATCTTTACCGAAACGATAATATTAACCAACCATGTACCACGCGTTTTTAAATCTATGAATCTTTCCTTCCATCATCCTAAGAAGGATCAATGCACATTGTACTTAACGTATAGGCAAGCTAATGGAAAGAGAAAGCTAGAACTCGAGGAAGCTGATAATACTCATGCTGCCGAAAAGATCTCTGTTCGGGGGGAAAAGGAAGAAGCCAAGGAAACATCAAAGTTAAATCCTACCATTGTGGCTACTGCTGTATTTGACCTATAACAGGTCATACAGCTCCCAATAAGTAATGAAAGTGCCCTATTTTACCGTCGCCGCCTATCTTCATTCAACTTCACTATTTACAATGTCGGAAATAAAGAATGCTACTGTTGCCTTTGGGACAAAACTATTAGTAAGCGAGGGGCTAGCGAAAAATTAACATGCGTAGCAAGATATCTAGACGAATTAGATACTCAAGGGATCAAGGCAGTTAAATTATTTGCAGATGGTTGTAGCGGCCAAAACCGCAACACGATTGTTGTAAGTATGATGCTTCACGTGATTACTAATGCAAAGAATATTGAAAGAATCGTTCTGAGTTACCTTGAAACAATTCATAGTCAGAGCGAGGGCGATTCTGCCCACAGCTCAATTTCAAATGCGATATCTCCAGCTGGCGATATTTTTATTTCTGCACAATTACCTCCGATTCCTAAACTAGCCAGAAAAGCAATGCCTTATAAAGTAATCACAATGAGCAATGATGATTTCTAAGACTACAAGACAGTTGCTGAAAAAATTCGCATTCGTTCAATAAGAAAATTTGACTCAGGAGAAGATGTTGACTGGACAAAGGTTAAAAAAGTGATGGTCAAGTTTTTGTAAAAAACAGTCAACCTAACGAAAATTACAGTACACTCTCTTTAAGAAGAAATGCTCTGGGACTCATGAACCAGCCATTATCAAAACTTAATGAAGGTCCCATCAAATTGGATGCAACAAAATACAATGACCTCGTTCAACTTTATAGAGGACATACACCAGTGATACGAGATAAACTTATTCAAAAAATTTTCAGGGATCTTCCTCATAATAATAATTAGAGCTAATATCGTTTAAGATCAAAAAATGTATTATTTTCTTTCAGAATTGGATGTTAAGCTGTTTCTTATTTTGCCTAGTGTTTGAGTTTTTCAGTTATTTTTCAGATTATTTTTTAAATATTTTAATTACATAATTTTAAGTTGTTTCTATTACCTACTTCATTCTTTTGGAATAAGTGTATTTCTTTTCAATGTAAACATTTTAAGTTCATTAGAAAATTCAGCTGCTTTTATTTGCTTGAGACAGAAAAGGTTGATCGCTACCCATTGTAATTTTTGCATATTTCCATTTGAGCGTATCTGACATATCCCCGCAATAGGAATCTAACAAAAAGGCGTAAGTCCATTTAGTGCCTTTTTACAATATTAGGATGAAACTGTACAAACTCTACTAATAAAGTTTCAATCTATACCCGTCAGTGCACTTTAATATTATGTGGCAGAAAATGCTAGCCAATTATTGTTAGAAATAATGAACCATATTAGAAGTTAATTTTATTTAATTCGTTCTCCTGTAAAATTAAGTAAATGTCGCTTACACCACTATGCCAGATCAGCGACGATATATTTTACCTTTGAACTTGTAAATTAAGTTAGTCCTCAGAAGGAGGAATTTCTTTGGCACAGTTCGCTGTTTCTTACATGTGATATTTTCTTTATAAATAAACTAAAGTTTTTTAAACACCACATCTCCCAGATCTTCAAAAGTTTTATATGCTTTTTCATTTAACTCTTGCAACAGCATTAATAAAATTTGATTTCTGTTGGTCATTCATACATTGTATTTGAAAATGTATGCGATTTGCTCGCCAATTCAGATCTGACAGTATTTCTCATTGTGCGGTCTTTATGAAAAGTGATACTGGACAGGCCCTCGTAACTAAGAACATCAGCAAAACTAAGTTCTTTTTTCTGCGCTGCACTAATAATTCTTCGAAACATAAATTCAGGGTTGATGATGTTTTATATTTCATTTTTCTTGTAACCAATAATATCAAAAGCAAGAGTATTGGTCTGATCGCTAGGAACAGCTTTCCCAAAACTGACTTCACTGTTAATCGTTAATCAATCTTTTGCAAACTTCTTCTTACTGGAACAAGCGTTTTCTTTGAAATTTGGTTGTGCTTGGTTAACATCGTCTAAGGCTATTTTGCCAGTGGCCATATCAATTAGATCATCCCAAAAGTTGTTCCTATCAAACGGATTAACCCATGTGGATTTTATTAAATCTAACATTTTCTTGACGTCTTCTTCTTCTCTTATGTTTTCAGATATTTTATTTTCCCCAATGATGTACTCACTCTATGAATTTTTGCTGAACATAAATGCATCAGTTAGGTAGCGGGGTAGGCGGGAACGCGAGAGGAATCACGCGACTCTGTCCCGACGCATGCTTTCTCTTCTTTAGACTGCTGTACTATTGTTATTAATAAAGATAGACCTACTATTAAATCAAGCCAATAAAATTCTGCAGTTTCTGGTGAAAAAGCTGGTGTAATAGCTCAATTTACAGCTTATAAGCAACAGCTTATATATTTTAAAAATATATTAACTTTGTGCACTCCATTATAAAATATTATAACTTATGTATTAAAATTAACACTTTTGCAAAATGTTATGCATACAAAAAAGACACATGCTAAGGCTCTAAAGCTGTAATTTTTAATTTGTTTTAAATACTTTTAAAGTTATTTGCAGTTAAATCTAAAAATGAATAATTATCGATTTTTCGTGCTTTTTGGCTATATTATCGGTCTCGACGAACAGTAAATTTTTATAATAACAGATTTTTTATGTAAAAACACATGCTTTATAAGACAGTATCGGTCTCGTAAATAACCGAATAAACCGAAATATTGAGTTTATTTTATAAACTGCAGTTATAATTTGTAATATTATTTATTATCGTTATTATACACATATTATAAAAACTCTAGACTTTGACATAGGTATTATTATTTATCTGGTTTTGTTTTTCAAGGCATTCTAGACATATTGAAACTTTATTTTCCAACACCTCCTCTGACGTTATTTTAATGCAACGCCATTACGGAGCTTTTCTTTTCCAAGGTATTCCATACATATTAAGCTTAAATGAATACAGCTTTTTAAATATTTGATTGCTCATATCTTAAAAACGGTTTGAGCTAATATAGACAAATTATATATTTATGGAATCAGGAAAGAAAGGCGTTTCATAAAAATTGAAAATATACAGGGTGATCCATTAAAAAAACAACAACTTTAGGCCACAGTTTCTTTGTTTTAAGTCAGATCGCTTTTTAAATGGCAATTTTAGATTCTACGGCAAACCATAAACTAGATGGCTATATTGGTTTTATAAAAAACACAGAGCAACTAAAAAAAAAGGCCCCTGTTCAGTCCTGGTTGAATGACCCTGTACATCAAACACCCTCTAGTACTGTTCGGAACCTAATATTAGCATTTGCCAATATGACGGAAGTTACTGAATCAACAATCTAAAGGCTTCTTAGGGAATGAGTAAGGGCCTTTCTCATGTTCCATTAGTTCCATTCACTACTTTGATCGATTCGGATCGATTTCGTTAAGTGCACTGATTCAACTGTGACTATCAGTAGCTGATCTACATGGGGAAGTCAGGGAAATTTTCCCCCAAAGAATCGAGGAATTTACTAAAGAACAGGCAATAGATATAAAACGAGTGCAAAATGTTAAATATCATAAAATGTATGTCATATTTCTAACGGTTGTTAATTTTTATATTTCATAATATTGGAAAATTACATACTTTAAAATATTGCAAGTCTTGTAACTAGGTAAAATTAATCGAGAAGTTGAATACCTATGTAAAATGAATAATTATGTTATCGAAATTGTCACACCCGCAGAACAATAAAAAATTCGACAGAATCGATTGTAGAAATTTGAATAATATGCGGTTAAAGATGTTTATCTATACCTAAAAGGAGAGAAGTAATTTTTAAGGGTACTTACCTAGCTAGGTTATTTGGCTCCAACCCTCCAGTATAGCTAATATGGCTGGTAAGTTGTGTAAGCTGAGCAGCACCGGGTTCGATTATTGCATTGTGATGTGGCTGTTGTTGGTGGTGATGATCTTCTGCCGTCGTATGGTCATGGATTCCAAGAGTCGTAAAACCGGTACCTCTGTTGGGTGAACCTGGGCTCGAATTATCGCTATCGTGCGGGGAGTTACCATTGGAAATCGCACCTGGTGGGCCCAGCTGAAGGAATGTACCCGAGGGAGTTTCTTCTATGTGCACCTTGTAAAAAGAACTTAATATTAAAGAGGTTCTATCTATTGCCAGTATGGTATGTCTATATTCAAAATCAAGATCAACTGTTGTGATTTATTTCTGCACATGTCGAATTTACTCTAGTAGGTATTTAACCTGATAAATGTAAGTGGCATATTTTGATTCAAAAGCTGGTAGAAACAACGGGAACCGCTAATTTACTTCAAAACTACCAAAGCCATGTAAATTCAAATTCAAATTGAAAAATCCTTGATCGTCTTAATATTAGATAACATTAATCTTATTGACAAAGGTAAGTAACAAATAAAGTATTTATAGTAGAGATTATTTAAAAGGACTGAAAGAGCAATAAATCCTGCAACAAAGAAAGCTACAGCTTGTAATCATCTTTCTTTCTTCTAAACAAATCATGGGCATAAAATTAGCAAGGACCAACCCTTAATTGCCTCTCTTTGTCACGTGTGAGAAATTAAAGCGGAACAAAGAACCTTTTCCAAGGTAGCCAAAAATTCAGGTACGGGCGAGGAATTTTGGGGTTTATTCGACATTCGACTTAGAATTTGGTGCAAAGTGTTTAACGCTGAGACACGGAAAATTATTTTAAACGTTTTGGAGTATTTTCAAAATTAAAAAGAAAATAGCCTTCAGCCAATTTCAGCTGTGAAATGCACTTCAGCAGCCTGTAAGATTAGTAAGAAAACTGTAGCCAGGATCTGAAAGGAATAATACAATAGGAACCTCTCCCAGGGTAAGTGGTTTGAAATTTATTCACATATGAATACAGGGTGTTCCACAGTGGATGGCGTATTAGAAGTTAATGGACCAAAAAATTATGCGATTTTTATATTATTTAGTATATAAGAATTGTAACTTATTATAAGTATTTATATTCAATTATAAAGTAATAAAAGAACATGTAGTCATAATATTCAATTTTCTTTTTAGGCTCATAGAGAAAAGCGTGCCCCAAAAACAAGGGATTTAACTAAGGCAAGGAAAACTCAAATGAGGAACGTTGTTTACATTATGATTGTCACGCATGAGTATCTCACACGGCAAAAGCTATATAAAAGAGGAATTGCATGCCAAACAAATTATTGACCTAAGTAACTCCACATTAGGCCATTTGTTAAAGCATTTGGGATTTATATTTAAAAATAACAGTGGCAGGCGCTACATTATGGAGAAACCGGATATTGTTTCAAAAGGTATAAAATTTTTGAGACAATATACAGAAAAGTTGTGATCAGAAACTCCGTTAGATCAATCAGACGGCAAAAGATATATATAGTTTTGCATGCTGGCACCAAAGATGGCTTAACAGATGGGGCAGACTTAGTTTTTTCTACAAAAACTAAAAGAGCTGACTATCATGAGAACATGAACTCTACATTGTTTGAAAAATGGGCGAAAGAACAGCTTTTACCTCGGCTCGAAAAACCCTCGCTTCTTGTTATGAACAATGCAAAGTACCATTCACGGCTCAGCGAAAATGTACCAAATGCTTCAACGAGAAAAGCTGATATCATTTCCTGGCTACAAAGCAAAAATATCAATTTTATGGAAAACGCACTCAAACACGAATTGCCACAAATAGTAAAACAATACCTACAAAGCAAAATTAGGATATGCCGTGGATGAATTATAATTTGTACTATGGGTTATCAAGTTTTGAGATTGCCGCCCTACCACTATATTTTCAACACTATTGAATTAATTTGGGCCCAAAACAAAACATTTTTTAATAAACAAATTATTGGAAAGGGCACAGGTAAACTCGGCCGCTTAAGATATTTTATTCGTCGCGGTCAAAATAAGTCTTAAGCTGTATAGGTAAACTCGGCCTGGTAGTCCAAGCATATAATTTGAGGCGATTAGCAGACGTATCTAAAGCGGCCGAGATTACTTCAATAACTGTACTAATTTTGCTAAATATAATTACAAATGCATATTACATCATGAAAATTTATTAAATTTAACCCTAAAAACAATACACATAAAAATGCACACCAATTCAAAATATATTTTAGTATTACATAGTAGAACTATAATAATGCGTTAACTTAAGAAATTCTAACGTTGACACTTTCCCATTATTAAAATAATTAATTTTGTTATGAAGGTATTCTTGCCTTTTCTTAGTTTCCGAATTAGGTACATATGGTTTGTGAATACTTTGCAACTTTACATATATTTCATTTTGAAAATTAATTAGGGAATCAATAAAAATGAATACAGAAGGATGAGGAAAATTTAAAGTTTTGCTGATATGCGAATGGAATGATTCGCATGCGTTGGTGGTGCGAGCGGCGCTTGCTGTTTTTGATGCCCATAAATGAGGTGGAAAAACGGCATCCTCGGATATGTAATTGATCAAATAATCAGCAAACAATGTAACTTTATCATTTTCTGGTTGAATAGCAGATAATATAAAAACATACGCATCACCAACATCTTTTGGTTCTAGAAACAACAATCCAAAACAATAACCAATCCATTTTCCAACCTCGCTTCTTTCTTTATAATCTGCTGAAAGTCCAAGTTTTTGAATCGTACGCCACCAAGCTTGCGTTACATGAAATCTGCATCCAATTATTTTTATTTGTGGCCAAACAATTTTAGCTGCATTATGGATAGCTATCTCAAAATCAACCACAATTTCGGTGGGACAAGACGACAGAGAATATTCACTACACTTTTCAGTAACAAATTCAAAACACTTTTTGTATGTTTCTGTTGCTTTATCTGGTAGCACACAAAACACTAATGGTACATAATGACCATTAAGGCAGCCATGTATGGTGAACAACTGCAAGAAAAATTTTGTACAATACTCAGTCAAAAGTACCATCCACATAAATTTTCTCGCTTAAGCAAAGATGCTTCAAATTTGTAACACAGCTAAACACTAATACATTGGAATCTTCGCTGTTTACTAAAAGAAATTTTTGCTTACGGCTGGTCAAAAATTGCGTCTCTGGTTTAAGCGAACTGTGAACTTCTAGTTTTGTTTTGGGAAGTACAGGTTGTAATTTTCTTCTTGCGTTATATATATTCTTTCTTATATACAACTGATCCGTTGCTGTAATACTTGTTGAATCTTCTTTGGCAATAAGGGATCGCACAATTTTACTTGGTTGACTGCCAATATCCTCTACAGCTTTACGTTTTGCTGCACTTGTAATCACTTGTCTTTGAATGTTGCGAATGTCACATGCCGAATTGTTATGAATTAAATTCGATTTCGATATTGTGTTCTCCGGGCCCACTGCATAAATATTTGCTAGACACTTGGCAATCTTACACCTCCACTTTTTCTCGCCACTTTTGAGTTCTTCTTTATCTTCTTATAGTTATCTACCAAGAGCATAACTTTGCCTCGTTGACTAGCTATTTCTTTAACACTCTGCATTGTACGTACGTAATGAAACTTTAGCGGCAGTTTTGTAAATAATAATTATTTTGAAGAGAAAAAAGAAAGAAAGTTATACGCCACGCCTTCATAATTTTTCTATGAAGTTTTAAGAGAAAAATCTCATTACTTGAAAACCGTAAGGTAATTTTAATTTTAATTAATAAATCAGGGTCTCTAATTAGGGTAAAAATAGCAGGTGTATATCTACCGGCCGAGTTTACCTATAAAAATTAAGGCAGAACAATTTTCGCAGGCCGAGTTTAGGTACCTGTGGGATTAGTAGGTACCTACATAATATGTTCTCTTAAGCGGCCGAGTTTACTATCGCCCATTGGAAAAGACAAGAAAGATGAGAATGCCGTTTTGGATGTTTGGCAAGAGGCATTACAAACCATTAGATACCCCCGAAAATTGGTCTGATTGTGTTTGCCATACAAATAATATTATAAGGGATTATTGGCAAAAAGAACACATTCTGGATGTTCAGGTTAAGCCACTAATAATTCATATGTATCAGATTCTGAAAGTGACATTTCTTTATCTTCAGATCCAGATTAACTTTTTTGTATGTAGTTGTATGTTTATTTCTTTATTTTTTTATAAAGAATTTAACGATGGCTGATGGTAAGACAGAACTATAATAATCTCCATGCATATTTTTATGTGCCTCTGAAACTTGAACTCTGTTAGCACAAGATAGGAGTTCTGGATGCCTATACCTATGTGAACCTTGGACTAGTCGTCGAATTGTTTTTTTTTGGTCATAAACCAACCACGCAAAGAAATTCCTGTCGAAACTTGGACTTGGGACCAACAGAAATTTCAGGAGTCGTCACTGATATCCCCTATCCCCCTCATGAACCAACTCTGGCTACGCTACTGCAGAGACTAGTAGCCATTGCGCCACTAGGCATGCGTGCCGCGGCATGGAAGTGTACGATGTTACGGTAATACGTGTAACCATACTGGAGAATACTAGAGATCGACCAGTGATACGTCGCATCATCTTTTTTCTAATTTTGTCTCGAAAAATAGATATTTCGAACGCGCTAGCGAGTTCGAAATATATCCATTTCGAACTCCGAATTTTATTTTTTAAAAGTTGGCATTGGTTATATTTAAATGTTTTATTCTGTTGACGTCTGACGTTTCCTGTTATTGTTATCCATGAGAAAAGAAAGTTTTCGGGATTTCTCTGGTAAAAGTTGATTTATCGTTTTATTAGCAATATCCCTTAACTCAGGGGGAGTTAAACTTAGATTATCATGCTCCATATTTTTTTAATTATAATTATGAACAACTCTATGAAATATTAAATCACAAATTTCGTGACAATGACACAAAGAAAATATTATTTATTGTCAAGGCTACTATGATAAAAAGAAATTTAGAGTATTACCAACATAGAATTTAGACACACAAATTTACAAAATTTGAAGGGTTGATTTTCTTTTTAAATATGTATTTTCTTATTGAAAAAAATACAAAATAGAAAAAATAGTATAAAGTACGTGTTTTATAAAGCAGTTAGAGCACTTGTCCCGTTAAAAAACTCGCCGCAAGCGGCTCGTTTTTTAACATGGACGCGTGCTATAAGATGATGCTTTATAAAACATGTACTTTAATATACTATTTCATTATCCTTTCACTCACCTCGTCCAATCTGAAGAACGTTTCGTTGTCCGGTCGTATCAGAGGCAGCGTGTGATAATTATCCTGTTCAGTTTCTGTTGCCTGGTAAGCTGGAAATTCTAGGGGCGTGGCCGATCGTGAATGTGGCGATAGATCCGCCCCCTCGTGTTGTGAGGCGGGACTGTATTGTGCAGCCAGCTGTTGCTCATCGTTATAATGACCATCTAAAATACGAAATATAGTTAATGTGTTAGTTATAATAACTGTACAGCTAAAATCTGAAATGTATTGTTAGTTGCATACGGTGTTTGAGTTTGAATAAGCTTGCGAAGAACTAGCGAATAATCTTATTAAAAATGTTATTTTTAAACCATTCTCAGCGTATTATCGGAGTTTCGCAACTATATGATGAGACAAATAAAAATATTTATGATTAGTTATGTATAAAATAGTATATCTTTGTAGGTATATTTCTAAGTCATTCAACTTTAATTTTTATCGATTACGTTAAATTGACTATGTATACTGTCATGGCGTAATTTTACTGATAGGCTAAATAAGAAAAATCTTCGCTTCGTTACAAGAAAATGGTTTAATTGGTGATAAGTTAATAATATACCACTACTGTACCTAAAACAAAACAAGAATTATTCAGTAAATAGATAGAGACAGTGGCGGCTAACTACCGGTTATTATAGATATTTTAAATCGTAGTACCTATCTATACTTAATAAGATAAAATTTCGATATCGATACCTGAACTATACTAATTATACACCAAATGCCCGAAGTATACAACCGAGTATGGCGCAATAAACCGTAGGCACGATCAAGCCATCCGCCTATTCCTATTTGATGCATCCGCCGAGTAGTGACAGCGCTAGAAAACTTAAAAGTGGTTGACAGTGCATTTTCTCCTTGAGAAAGTCAACGGCGAACATAAAGGTCCGGGTTTTTTTTTACAAGAGATTGATTATATTGGTTTAGTGCTGCAAATTATTTCAGTTTCGGATAGTTTTCGGTATTCGTATTATCGGGGTAATGTTTATACTTTCTATTGTCGTTTTTCCTACGTTTTCATTTGTTGGCGGTTTTCGCGAGAAATGAAGGGTGAATTAAAATTAGGCGAGCGCGAGACTAGGTTCAACAAACTTAGGTATGAAAAACAATTATTTGAGAAAGAGCGTGTTCGCCCTGTGTCCGCTTTAAATATTTATATTGCGAGTAAAAGTCATGGAAAAATCTATAAACGCAGCTTAATAAGGTCACCTATTTAAAGAATAAGTGGGTTAGTGATTGTTCAGATAAAAGCGAGATAATAAAAATACTTCCAAATTCATAATTTATAAAGCTATAGCTATGCTTGTCTTATGGTATTTTAATTAACCCCTCCTAGAAGGCTTCAATGGTCAATAAGACAAGTAACCCTATATCAATGTCCTGATAACTTTATCAAGAAAAAAGGTCACAATGTTGAAGTTCAGTTAGCAGTTGAAATAATGATTCAATTTAAACTATCAGTTTTATAAACCCAGTTCATGAAAAGGTTGATAGTTCGGAGAATGTTTCCATGGAGTTCGACATACTTAACCAATTTTTATGTTCGGAATTTAAAAAGTACGTCTCGACTACTCGACTAATGAAGGGGCTCTTTAGAATCACGTGCTTACAGCGAAATGTCAAATGTCGTTGACGTTTGCGCTATTTCTATTAGGTTCACCCAAAATTATGACATATTCCGTATAATTTTATTGGACACAAACTTCAACTAATCAAGCAAGAATATTTCGAACTTCGCTCCTGACTTTATAAACAGCATGAAACTGAACTATCGAACGTCGAACCTCACCAACTTGAACTTTAAAACCACAACCTCAACCTCGCCAACTTTTCGAGTTTATAAATCCAGCTTTAAGCTGCATAGAACTTATACATTATTTTTTGGAAGTCACGGCCTCCTCTATTAGGGTTACTCATCTTACTGACCATAGAAGTCTTCCGGGGTTTGTTTAAAAATCATACCACAGCAAAGCAAAGAGTTCAATGTTAAGTTTAAAGCCCAAAAACAGTATGTTGGGCCATTCTGAATAATAAACAACAAAAGTATACACCTAGCCAGGTTTATCAAAAGCTATAATTTTTTTATCTAAAAAATAACAGTTGAGTCACAGAAACCTTATCCGGATTGAGGTAGGTCACATTAGAGATTAAGGTATATCAGTTATTATTTTATGTAAGTGTTATAGTATACTAGTAAGATATTAAATTTATCAAGAACACATATTAATACAATGAACTGCGTGGGAATCAAATGAAAATTGCATTTTAATCTAATCTTAAACCAATTTAACCGGGTTAGAAATTAATTGAATGGCGGAAATATTTATTAAGACACCATGAATATTGTTTTAGTGGATGGTGAAGGTGACGGGCTTGTGCTTATTTAACTGGGTATACTTTAGTAAGTAGTAGTTAGTGGTACGTATATTTGGGCCAACATTAAACATTGTTGCTTATAAATTAGCTGAACTATCGGGGATGTAAACAGAATATGGAGAAAAAAAATACATTTATTAATATTTCACCCAAGCGTATATGCGTTCGTTCTCTGTCAGAAATGCAAAATTTACCGTATGAATATCTGTAAATTCAGTTCCCTCCCCAGAAGTAGCTATGTTCGCAACTGATCATATAACTTTTATTTTATGAACCGTTACAGGAAAGTACTTGGCCTATGACCGATTTACTGTGATTTTTACTCCAACTTTAACTTTAACTTTTAACTTAACTTTAACATTATCCATGTTTATTTTCTGTTGTGTTAAGACTTTTGATTTCATTTGGTATATATTTACTTACATTTCATCTTAAGTATAGTCCGAACTAACTTGACTTGGCCTATAAAAAGAATGCGAAAAAAAAAGTGCAATGTTGCCGATTTGACCAGCACACAATTCAATAAAGAAAAACTAAATATTTATTTATATTATACTAATTATACAGGGTGTCCCAAAGTATGTGGGCAATCTCCTGGATTCAGATAGAACACATAAAAACAATGTGATAGTTTAAGGTTAGGGCTGTCCAAAAATATTATTGTTGTGGCTTTATCGTACAGGGTGTAAAAAAATAGCATTACTGTATTAGAGCTAGTTCGTCCCTGGCAAACTAAATAAGCCGAATGTGATTATAAGGGTCCATTTTAAGGAGACTTACCTATACTACAATCCCAAAATAGTTGGCCAAACTGTTCATATCACCATTGACGGTGTGCGAAGAAAATAATTAACATCGATTCACACACTTTTAACTGAAATAAAAGCATTCAAAACCGCTTGGGAAGATTGAGCATTAATAAGTCGTTACATGTTGCCAGGTTTTAAAACATTTCATATAAATTCTCATAAAATATACCAATATCGGCATGTCATTAAGAGCCTTTTCACCCTACGGTACCTGTTTTAATTAATTTGGCAACGCAGGTAAGAAAAACCCATGTCTAAAGGCGCTCGCACGCTTTCTTATCGCCTCTAACCAACGTTCAGTGTCCTAGACAAGTTTCAATCACGAGGACATTACCAATTCAGTTTTATTATTTTGGTGTTATTTTGATGGTTATCCAAAACAGCAAATATTATAATGCAGGCGAGTTCTTCAAGTGACAGTAACCATCAAGTATCTAGAAGAAATACAACAATATCGCTGTGCAGGGAAAAGAATTTACTTTACGGACAAGACATGGTTAAATGAAGGACATACTGTGAATAACATTTGGTAAGATCTTAGCATTAAAGATGCACGTAACGCCTTTATCAATGGACTGTCCACTGGATTGAAAGCTCCTTCAGAAAAAGGTCGTCGGTTAATTATAACCCACATCGGGAGTGATTCTGGTTTTCTTGAAGGTGGGTTAAACGTGTTTGAATGTTGTAAAACCGGTGATTATCATGAAGATATAAACTCGGGAGTGTTTGAAGATTGGTTTAAATCCATCTTACCGCGTATTGAACGTGGGTCGGTAATCGTGATGGATAATGCACCAATTCACAGCCGTCGGGTGGAAGCTTTGCTAACTGCTCAACTACTACCAACAACTCAATTAGTGTTCATTAGGTAACAATAGTTAGGAAATTTATAAACGTTTATAATTTAGGTTTTGCCCTTAATCCACTATTATATGTTTCTATTATTATGTAGTATAATAAAACCATTATAAAAATAACATATACCGTTGCTTTATTATTCTTTTTTGATTTTATACCTGCGTAATTTAGTTTCTCTAATTATTTCATTAGATCACCAAATGTAAAAGCTTAATTTGTTTTTCAGTTTAATTTATAATATTATATTTATTATAGTAAATGTAAATATATTATAATAATAAACAAAAAATTCATATATTTTTTGAATTATTATTGTTTAAAATGACACGCCTCTGGAATTGGTGTTCCCCTTACGTCTTGCACACCCCCGGTAAAAATGAGTCACTGCCAGTTATTTTGATACCGGAGTATAGTAACCATCATATTAAAAAAATATTAAATTAGACCTATTACTTCAAAAGTTATTTAGAAACAAACGATTTCCAGGGGCGTCCTCTAAGGTCCCGTATCTCCGTAGCGGGGGCCGTAGGAAAAAAAATGTATAGAATAGAAACTTCTCAAATTATTTTTATGTGTTCTATCTGAATCCAGGAGATTGCCCACATAGTCTGGGACACCCTGTTTAATAATCATTAGACTATGTAAGAGTATTAAAATATAGGTATATTAGGTACCATATTATTTAAATTTTTATTACGCCAATCTATTATTTAATAAAGAAAGTATTATGAGTTCTGTCATAGAATATCTTAATATATTATAATTTAATTTAATTTAATTATCGAAATCTGGCAACCGGTCAAAGCTATGCGCTTACGGCTGGGGACCATATAAAGTAATTTAATTGACAAAAGTTTTATATAACCAAAAAATATTTGGTGTGCTGTGCATCTCAGAAGCGTCTGGCTTTTAGGCGGGTGCTGATTGTTCGTCATTAGTGTAGCATTGTTAATTTGATTTTTAAGATAAATGTGTACAGGGCTATTGATTATAAATTAATCGCCCATCGATATGAACAATTTGACGAGTTACGTGAAAAATGTAAATGTAAAAGTTGTAGTTTTTTTTTTATAAGTTGTTTTATGGTGTTACACAGAAAGCAATTAGTAAAATTTTTAATTATCTATTCAGCTGTATAACAATAGTTTTATGATGTTTTTGTGTAAAATAAAGAAGATAAAAGCGTTTTTTTTTTTTAATTTTGATAAAGTTTACTATCCACGCACTGAAAACTAAAAATGACGTTTGTTTATATTAGAAATTTGATTTGATCGATTTAATAATGGGTTTTTTCGATAGTGAAAAACATAATATATTTGAAATATGTTTACAATGCAAAGCTTGCTCATTTTGTGCCTTTTGTGCACCATTTGCTCGCTACACTTTCTGTACCTATATTTACTTCTGTCTGCCTATGGCAGCTAATATAATGCCTTGATCATCATTATTTAAAAATTTAACTTTCTGAATAGTAAGTATTTCTTTTATTTAATTAATAGTCAAATGTATTTCATTATTTAATTGGTCTTCTAAATAGTCCTACAAAAAATATCTAATAATATTAAATCTGGGCTATTTGGCTGCCTCCTCTATGTGCCATATCTGCCAATCCATGAAGGAAAAGATTCATTGAGAAAGGCAGTTACTGCTAAAATGTTGTGTGGTGGGTGGAGCACTCTCCTACTGGCAAATGATTTGCCTATGATTTTGAATCCAATTTTTTATTACTGCCCTTATTGTTACCATGCAGACATAATTCACCATTTAGGTTTCAATCAAGAAATATTGGTCCTGTGACTCTGTTGTTTAAAAATGCACATTTCTTCTACTATGGCTGTCAAAAATGAAGACTCATCCGTCCTAACAAATTTTATTAAATAATTGTGCATTTTCTTCGAGACACTCCATTATTTTCATAATTGCTTAAACATACCTGGATATACTATATCTACGTATATTAAAAATTAAAATTGTCAAAACTATTCGAACCGAGTCAAAACAATAAATAAATACAATTAAATATCATGTAATAAACTTCTTTCATAGAATGTTAAGTATTTTTTATGGGAAATATTATCATACAGGAAGGGTGTTATTTAATAAGTGTCCGATATTTCACAGGACGATTCCTCAGTTATTTATAAGGTGAAAAGTTTATATAAGCCCTTTATTCTTGAGATACAGGGTGCAATTTTTAACAGGAGCAAAAAATATGTGCGCCACTGTCGTTTTTTCTTTTGATAACACTGTTATGTAGGCACTTGCAAAGTACATTTTCATAATTTTTTGATTTCGGCTTTGTTTAGGAGAAATTGCTATTTTATCAAACTCTGATATGGGCATAGCGATATGCAAATAAATGCCATTTATTTCTTTATTATTCTTTTCTCGAGAACGATTGCTCGTAGCGACTTCTACCAAGTATGTCTTTTTCATGTAAAAATGATGAAGAAATTTCTTCTTTTGCTAAATAATGTAATACAAGGACGTATCAAAAAGTTATGACTCGTCAAAAGAGTATAAAGACACGTAGGTGGCGCCCTCTATAAGTGGGAGCCATACTAACATCAAATTCGAACTTCGCATTTTAAAAACTCCTAGACACCAATTTTCGTCTAAATATAGGCAATATTTCAAAAATTATTTACGAAAAATAAAAATAAAAATAAATTTTTAACATCTTGTATCTCAAAACCGAAGGGCTTTCGGACCCATGCTTATATGAACTTTTCACCTTATAAATAACTGAGGAATCGTCCTGTAAAATATCGGCCACTTATTAAATAACACTCTGTATATCACAATTTGAAGTAAAATGAATTGTCATAAATTACAAACTGGATATTAAATAGTATAAATATATTCCATTTACATTTCATATATCATAACCCCAATTTTAGGTACATTAGAAACCTCATTAATTAAGTTAAACTTCTGAAAAGGTTTAATAAGCATAAAAGATATAAATCAGTCAAAACGATTGGTTACGTAAATAACTCGATAGCGTTTAAATTGACCTATGGGGTCAGACTTTGATTCTCATATTATAGTTTTTTTAAGGAGCCTTTTTAATATATTTTATTCTGAGACTCTAATACTGTGGTCATAAATTATAGACTTTTCATAAGTTAATTTTTAAAATTTTTTAATTCTCCAGTGAAATTGATATTAAGTATGTACTTAGCTACTTATGGATAGGGAAAGGTGGGCATGAAAGATTTTAAAAAGAATTAGGTAGGGGAGAAGTGGTATACAGGAGCCAGGTTTTGAAAGAGCCACTTACATTATTTTGGTACTTTAGGAACGGATTTGGTTGGTAATTTTATTTTTAAGTTGCAGTTCGCCGAAACCAACGGACGCCGGCACATCAAGTCGAGGTTTTTGACACTGAAAAGTAAGTATTTTGCTTCATTTAACTTGTTTTTTGGTATTTTATTGTAAACAAATATAGGTAAATGGATTGTCAAAGTTCATAATTTTTATTTCAGTATGGAGATCCTAACATTGGATAAAATCTTTAATGTCATAAGGCAAGATTTTGCCCAACCTGGGAAGACAAAAATTGTAACAAATTTTATAAAAATTAAATTTTTCTTGGGAAAAACACGATCGGAACTCAATCTTCCTGGATAGACCAGATATTATTTTTTGGTAACGACAGTATCTTAGCATCTAAGAGATAAAAGAGAATTTAAAGATTAAACACACCAGGTTTTCTTTAAGATTCCAGGACTCAGGAAATACTCTATATATTGTGGAAATTTAGAAAAAATCTAAAATGACTTGTTTTAATTAAAACCCAAAAACAAACTTATCGGTCATTTTGGTTCAAAAAACTGTCAGAGGGACCTTAAACTCCCAGATAAGAAGAAACGCTTGACGTCAATGTAAATACCGAACTATATACGATAAAATACAAGTAATTTAGTATTTGTTGCGATCACTATCAGATAAATATGCAAACATAAACCCTGTTTATCCTGCCATGCAGGCGGCGGACTTCCTGGAGAGAACTGATAACGACTTTGGTCCAGAGCTTATTAGTGTACCCAGCACGTGGTCTTCTTACTTGTTTAGTTTAATCACTTGTTTTCATATTTAAAATATAAATACATAATGCAAACTGATAAAAAAATTTATTTTTGCCATATTATGTGGTAAAAACTTCTAGGAATATTTTGTGTTATTATTATACTGTGTCTTTAACCTTTTAAGCGCGGGTATGTTGAAAAGTTCGTCAAAAGGAACGATACTTACTTTCTATTTTGGTTTCTGTTTCGATACCGTTTTCAGTATCGTAGTAGAGTTTTTTTCTACGAGCTTGCCAGTGATTCCAGTACTGCATTTCTCCTCACTAGTGCTGTGCTAGTTTTTATAGTACTAGTACAAAAGTTTTTTCAATAATTACTTGTGTGTACACCAACAATCAGGCCCGTATCCAGAAATTCGTTTCGGGGGGGGGGGGGGGGGGGCAAAGACGAAAAGCATTCAAAAATGTGGACTTATTTTAATTAATTCAGAGCAAGGCGAATCACACATTAAAACGTAAATCATTATGTGACGTTTAATTTATTATTATTTATAGTGCAATAAAAAGATGCAGTGTGTGTACGGTGTACAATAAACAAAAAAATTTCAAATTTCGGGATTTCGGGGCCCCCCGGCCCCCCCCCCCCCTGGATACGTGCTTGCCAACAATCACAGACCTATATCGTTGCTATACAAAATGTAATAAATCAATTTGTTTATTGTCAATATAGGCGTCAAAATGAATATACAAGGATTTAACCAAAACTATAGATATAGATAAGTTTCCTTAAACTAGTAGAAAAAACATTGTATCTAACACGTGCTAAAAGTGTGTTTTTGTATACCTTAAGTTTAGATGGTCTGGAATATTGTAAGGTCTTATATTTCGTTGTGCACCTTTTATGCTTTATATAAAAAAAAAACTCATGGGAACTGCCCAAAATTTTCCGGAAATATCAGTTTAGGCGTTCAGGCAAGTGTGAAGTATGAAAAATCCGAAAAAGACTGTTTTAACCGAAAAATATGATCTTGCCATCGCTTTATTGTCAGTGACGGAGGTTTTTAACAAAATATACAGGGTGCTCCATTAACAAAAAAACAAGTAAAATGAATCTAAACTTCCCGAAATTTGGAAATCAAATTAGAGCACCCTGTCCAGGGTGTCCATTTTCCGATGCGATGTAATTGCAGGGTATCTCGGTAACTAGTAAAGATAGAGACTTGCGGTTTTTACATTTCTGCGCTACTTTTGGGTGAAACAAAAGATGTCGCAAACGGAACTGTCATAGCTTTCTTAGTTTTTAAGCTACATGGTTTTTTCGAAAATGCTTGCATCTTGACCACCCCCTGTCTTTTGGTTACTGTTTAACTTATAAAAAATTGAAAACTGTTTCTGAGACAGTTGTGGTAGAAGTGGAGTCACTCTATAAAGCAAACTAACATGTCGTAATTTTTAAAATTATTCATTTTCGTCATTTTTTTAAACTTTACTGAAATGATGACATGTATTTTAACAAAACGTTTTTTTTGTCTATACATTTTATTGTTTCATGGCCTATTTTTCTAAATTTCTCGATTTGTGCGTTTATTGTTAATAATAACTAGCAACTATTATATGCTTTAAATTTCGAAAAGTAAGATCCCCAGAAAAAAAAATAGACACCCTACTGAATCCTACTTAAAAAACTCTGTCAGCAACAGTTTTCCATTTCTTGATACGTTAATGGATAACCGAAATACAGGGGGTGGTCAAAAAGCAAACATTTTCGAAAACACCCTGTAGCTTAAAAACTAAGAGAGAGAGAGAGAGCTATGACATTTCTGTTTGTGGCATCTTTTGTTTGACGAAAAAGTAGCGCCGTAATATAAAAAGCGCAAGTCTCTATCTTTACTAATTACCGAGATACCTTGCAATTACAGCGAAAAAGTGGACACCCTGTACATAAACATCTCGTAAAATCATCTAAATAGTTCTTGCATAACCCTAATGCAACTGTCCGCAAAAAATGTTTATCAAATTTATTTACATTTTAGTATATTGATGATTTAACACAGGGTGGAAAGATGACTATGTAAAAGTTTAAAAATTTAAAAAATGAAGCATCTTAATAATGTTTTGTTTACAAGCGGTGTTTTGTAACCAATTTAATATCGCTGAATGTTTTTGTCGCTTTTTGACTATGTCCGTTTAAAAAAAAATATTTTAAATTTTTCAAAAATAACTGAATTTTATTAAAAAGAAAAAAAAACCAAAATGCTGGCTACGCCACTGATAGATATGTTGACTTAATAAGTAAAAGGCGAAAGAAAGGGATACAAAATGTTGTCGATTTTAAAGATTTGGTGGTTTAGAAAATAATTTTAAAAAAAGGGAGGGAGGCTAAAATTGTGTAAAAAGTGGTATAGGCCAGATTTACTCCTTTTATCTATTAGAAACATCAGCGAAATAGATTCCGTTGTTGTTAACTGTTAATTATTACTTTAAAAGTAGAAAAAAAAGAATTAAACAAATTGTTTTTAATGCAACTAATCCCATTAGAGATTATAGCATAAATAATGTTAGATTTGATAAGAGTAAATTATTAAACTTAATTAACAAACGCTACTAAAAATCCTCGAAATTTTTTTTTATCCCTGATTTCGCTCTGTTCTTGAATTAGGGGAATGATCGTATCACGAGAAATGCTCTTTACAAGCATTCGTGTTTAGTTAAACAAACTATGTGTCCATATCATCTGAATTGCCACATCTCGTGAAAGAGCATTCACTTCTCTTTATTTGGAGAATATACATCCTGGGATATACGCATGTAATTATAATTAAGGAATATCTTGACTTCTACCACATAGTAGGTAAGTGGGTAAGTATTTTTATATATTTAATTTATTGATCAAAGAAAATCTTGTTATGAATTTTTACTATAGTCTTAGTTAAAAATGGCCCTACTTTTAAAATAGATCATGAACTGTATTTTCCTGTATACTTTTATGTTTATGGCTCTGCACCTCAGTCAAATATTAATAAACCTTATTAACATTATCTTATTCTTTGTAGTGTTTCTGCTTCCCCTGTTTTTTTTTAAATAGCATCAATATCGTAATATTTTTGTAACAAAGATATTCATAGAGAGAGTTTAGCATTCGTCAAAAAATTTAATAGAGAATAGGTTGTGGTAAATCGGATGAAAATTATTATTAGTATATAGTCTAAACGTATTCTTTTGCATTACAGCCTAGGGAGAGCTCTATTGTTAGCTGTGATTGTCTACCGAATCCTTAGGTTGTCCATTATTTTTAGACTCTTCGCATGCTGTTATGGAAAGGAAAACGTTTGCACTGATACTTTTCATTCGATTCATCATGATCTTTTCTCTTTTAAATAATCATTAATCTTGTCAGGTACCGGATTTATGAATTAAATAATTAAGGATTAAAACGTTTGCAATAACGAATGATTGTGACTGCAGTGGAATAAAATACGTTGTTAAACGGCGATTTTCTGTTGACCAAGTGTATCTTATACGTGTTTAAATATAACGATCAGATTATATAAAAAGCAAAATTACAAAATGTTGCTTTTGAATCATCAGCAATGCGTTGATTTATTATGTATGAATATAAAAATAAAAAGTTTCTTGGTACATGTATGACAAATATCAAAGGCTCTAAAGTAGTCTAAAGGTTAAAACCTATGTATGTCATGGGCAAACCGATAAAATTCGATACGGTCGACATCTTAATTTACTGGGAATCACAAAATCTGGAAAGCAATAACTACCTTTTCTAAATTTACGACGGCGCTTGTAATAAAATTTTGAAAATCAATACATCTGCATAAAGGAAAGCAATAAGTTAACAATAAATACGTCCTTGAGAGCTAAAACAATTGAGAAAAATTGAATAATTAGCGTAAAAAAGTATTTTTACTATTCAAGTCTATTTTGCAATTTTGCATGCAATTTGCATAAACAGAAACTCAGGATAATGAAGATGTAGTTTAATTTTTGCAAACATTTTTTATACGTCAGTTAAAGAAAATAATTTCTGTAATTCAGTCACATTAAGTAATCTCTTTCACATCGATTTTCATTGTTAAAGTGAGTTCATTTTTACTCTACTTCTAAATTGAGATGTTATTTATAACTAGAGCTAAAATGATTTCATTTTGCAGATCATTTTAGCAATAGTTCTAAACTGAGTTTAGTCTAGCCATACCTAAACGCATTTATATACCATACATTTATTTTTACCAAGAAAACAATGGTTGTATTTAGTAATTAAGTAGTAACTTTGCTATTTGCTACTACATCAGCTTTTGCACAACATTATGAAAAAAAGGGGATATTTTAGTAAATATTTATTAACATGCATTGACTCTTTTTGATGGTCCATATCCCGATTACTGCATTGATTATTATCTCTATAGAATTAAAAAAAAAATGTATTTGATATTATTGTAATCTTAACTGAAAATGAGACAACTCAAACATCTTTTTGTATACAGGGTGATTCACGTTGAGTGTCCTATTAAAAGTTCTGGCGAACTAAAAAAGATAGCTTTTTCAAATTCGGTGTGCCGCCTTAATAGGACATAGTCTATCTTTTAAAAATATTTTCACAGTTGCTGCATTGCCAGTTCTACCCGAAACCAATGGCAACATTGGAATTTCAAATGGAACACCCTATATATTATTGCATTTTTGAATTCTACGCAAAATTGTAAGAAACTTTTGTTAATATTTCCCTATACTTATCTCTTGCCGTTTTTGAAAAAAAAAAATAATTAATAATTTTTGATAGAAAACCACCGTTTCAATAAAGTTGAGTATTTTCGTGCGTAAACGAGCTAGCTATTTGAAATTTTCACACGGGTTAGATAATACATTTTTTTATTATTTCTAAATTGCTTTAAAAAATATACATTTTTGAGATACCCTGTATAAAGTATCGCCAATATTTCATATGAAATTCTTAGACACATGTATTATCTAGCCCGTGTGAAAATTTCAAATAGCTAGCTCGTTTACGCACGAAAATACTCAACTTTATTGAAACGGTGGTTTTCTATCAAAAATTATTAATTTTTTTTTTTTTTCAAAAACGGCAAGAGATAAGTATAGGGAAATATTAACAAAAGTTTCTTACAATTTTGCGTAGAATTCAAAAATGCAATAATATATAGGGTGTTCCATTTGAATTCCAATGTTGCCATTGGTTTCGGGTAGAACTGGCAACGCAGCAACTGTGAAAATATTTTTAAAAGATAGACTATGTCCTATTAAGGCGGCACACCGAATTTTAAAAAGCTATCTTTTTTAGTTCGCCAGAACTTTTAATAGGACACTCAACGTGAATCACCCTGTATAATACCTGACCTATTTCTTAAATTTATCAAAATTAACCAAAAAATACCTGAACGAATTAAAATACCTTAAAATTTAAAAAAGAATAGGTATAAATTTATATATTTTTTAATTACACACTTAATAATTGACTATATACAGGGTGTCCATTTTTCGATATAATTATTGTAAGATATCTCGGTAACTAGTAAATATAGAGAATTGCGATTTTTACATTACTACGCTACTTTTCGTGAAACGAAAGATGCCCTAAACAGAAATGTCATAACTTTCTTCCATTTTAAGCTACAGGGTGTTTTCGAAAATGTTTGCTTTTTGACCACCCCCTGTATTTCGATTAACCATTAACTTATCAAAAAATTGAAAAATGTTTCGTAGAGAATTTCTTAAGTAGAATTCAGTGGCATGCATACTTTATTTCTGGGAGTCTTATTTTTCGAGATTTAAAGCGAAAATATGATTTTTTAAATGGGAGCCCCTGTATATTTTTGTCTTATTTGATTGGGCTATTTTTCTGCTTTTCAAAAATATAAAATAGTTCATAGTTACTATTAACAATAAGTGCACAATACGAAAAATTTAGAAAATTAGGGTATTATAGGCCATGAAACAAGCAAAAGAATTTCTATCTGGCATGTCTATTTGTCAAAATGTATAAACAGTGCATGTAAAGAAATATTTAATTTATTATGTTTTATTATACCAATGCCATTCCAGCAAATCGTATATTATTTTGAAAGAAATATATTTTTAAATGAAAGAAATAATTTTTTAAAAATAGTAATTTTCAATGGAATATGATATTATTTTTAAAAATAATAGGTATGTATTTTGTTCTTTTTAAACAAACTGTTTAGTATATTCAAAAACAATTTTATTAAATTAACAAAACACCAGCTTTAATTTAATATATTGGCAATATGTTAATTAAAAGGAATGTATTTTTTGTTTCATATTGAAAAAAAAAACATTTCTCATTAACATTTATTTGCATTAATTCAATAAAACGCTTTCTTCTGTGTGAATCCCCCAATTACCAATCAGTTATGTTATCTACTTGGTAAATATTATATTGGTTATTCGTTGATTTCTCGACCGCAATAAAATTTAAATAACAACCCTGAGTCGTAATCCCAACCATAAATAACTTGCCTGACAAATATCTATTGTGTAGGCACCGGACCTTTTGAAAGGGTACAGGTCCTGATTACCTACTAATTTCAACAGTTTAGGTTAGCTATTTTCAACAAAACAACTAATGTAAAATAATAGGTAAGTATCTTTATTTTAATCATGTAATTAAATAGCTAATAATATTTATACAAAAATACTAATCTACAATATTATAATAATACAATATTTAACTTAACCTACTCTATATTTAGCTCTGTTTCACTATCACTATCGTCACTATATTAGTTTAGGCATAGATGATATTATAATATTGTAGATTAGTATTTTTGTATAAATATTAATACCTATTTAATTACATGATTAAATTAAAGATACTTACCTACCTATTATTTTATATTTGTTGTTTTCTTGAAAATAGCTAACCTAAACTATTGAAATTAGTAGGTAAACAGGACCTGTGCTCTTTCAAAAGGCATTTATTTATGGCTGGGTTTAAATTTTATTGCAGTCGGAAAATCAACGAATTATTGTGGAATGGAGCATACAGCGTAATTTTTCCATTTATGCGTTTATTTCCTATTGCAAATATAAATGTACATATTTTATTAAATCTCCATACAGGGTGTCCGGTAAGTACCTCCTAATTGCTGGGGAGCATACAGAGAAGGTAAAAATAACCCTAATTTGTTATTGAAAAAAAAAATGGGTTGTAAAGTCCGTCTATCTATCTTACAAACTCATTATAAATGCTAATCCCTTACCGCCATAATAACCTATTGTGTGGAGTAAAATTCGGCCACCTGATCTGGGGACTCCAGGTACGGATCTATTAAAAGACTATTATATTATTATATTTTCTCAGTAATCCTCTTAAAATAATTAGGGTAAAATAAAATAGGTTTATTTTTGTTATTTAAATGTGCTGATTTTTGATGTTAAAATTCAGTTAGATGTTTGTATTGGTTTAGACAAGAAGTTATTTGTTGTCAATTAAACGTGATGTCCTGATGTCTAAGAATGTTCTTGAACAAAGTTTTTCAAGAATTGGTGCAATGAAGGAAGAGGCAGCTTTGACATGCAGGCCAGTGAGCACAGTGTGGTTTGTTGTAAATAAACGTATAGTGGAGAGAAGAAAGAGGAAAGACTCTTTTACTTTTAAGAAACTAGACGCGACGTCGATATAATTCGTAGAAAAATATATGCCATGTACAGGGAACAAAATAATAATCCCCACTTTAAAAACCCTGTTGCAAAGAATAAAAAAAGATGATACAGGGAATAGAGTGTTGTCGTGAGACTCTAAGGAAATGTATTTTAAGAAACGGTTTTAAAATAAAAAAAATTAATAAGTAATTATGGAATCGACCCGGTTAAAAAGATGGAGGATGGAATACCTAATTGCAGTCCATGGGTATAGACAGGATGGAAGGGATATTATTTATTTGGACGAGACGTGGTATATGACACACACGAAGTTCCAGATAAAGGTTGGGTAGATTTATCGGGTCAATACAGAATCAAAGCTCCATCAAATAAAGATAAGCATATAACTCGTAATAATTCATGCTCAGCCAAAAATATAAAGGACTCCCTTGTTGATTATCACGATGATATTACGGCAGAACTATTTGAAGACTGATGGTTATTACCAAATATACCACCAAATAGTCTAGTGATGAATAATACGAGCTTCCACAGTGGTAGGTTAAATAAAGTTCCGTGTTCCAATGACACAAAAGTTACCATCCAGGACTATATGATGGAAAATAATATGTATTTTGAGGAAAATTACACAAAAAAGCAATTGCTCCAAATTTTAAAATCATTTTCAATAAAAAAAGCAATATTATTGTGACACTTTGGCGGCAGAAATGGGTCATACCGTGTTAAGACTTCCTCCTTATTATTGCATGTTCAACCCAATTGAACATAAGTATATGGCACCAGCTTAAGTTCTTCTGTGACAGTTTTACTACAGTCAGAGATTCAAAATATTCCAAACAAAAGCTGGAAAAATTGTGTAGCGCATGTTCAAAAAGTAGAAAAATCATACGTAAATATAGATCTGTTGCCCAGAAAAAGAATTATTGTGAACTTGGATGACGACAGTGACAGTGAAACTGACTTGGGTTAAAATGTAATAATTATTTTTCTGACACGGTGCTTTTTTGTAGGTACCTATATGTATATTTTGTTTTAATTAATAACCGTCCTATATGTTATAATTTGACTTGTATTGTATCTTATATACTGTTATCTTATTATTTTATTAATATTACTTATTATTAAATTACGTTTAAAATATGTATTTTCCGTTTTTTTTTCTAACATAAAAAATCAGTACGACACTTTTGTTGCATACATATTATCCTAAAGCAGGGCAACCTTTTATTCTATCAGCAACGAGTGCATCCCTGCTGTCATTCGATCACCCGCTGGGTCTTATCGGCATTAGGGATAAGCGTTTATAATGAGTTTGTAAGATAGATATACGGATTATACCTAAAACTCTAAAAGAACAGTTACTTCACCCGTACCATGTTCAAAAAGTACACGCTATGTCTCCGGATGATTATCCAGCAATACTTCAATACTCCAACTGGTTTGTACAGGGTCATTCCTAGGGTAGCTGCCGCCCGTGTGCGAGAGTATATTTGCCCCTCCCCTCATACCGTATGGATTAATTGAAATTTAACAAGTAATATATAGTATCAATAAATTCAGTTTATTTTTAAATTTTACAACCTAACATAATAATTATTAATTTATTGATATGGTAACCAAATGAATACGTTATATTAAATACATATAAATACATACATACACATATTTAATAACACATATATCTTTTTCATAATTCAAAATAACAATTAAACGCTTTCATTATTTTTGTATTTTAATAACATTGTAAATTAATTAAACTCTTTCAGCATTAATTTTTTTGCCTTCGAAGGGTTGGAAAGCGCTTCCCAAAAATTAAATGCACATCAGCAATCAGCCTACCCTGCGTATTTTATTTTCACCTGTTTGTGTTTGTGTGTGATTTATCTCGAAAACCGCCAGTTTAATCGAAATAAATTAAGAGTACCTTTTTTGAAGAGAAATGATCAGAGTATTTGAAAAATCGGTTTTCAGCTGTGTCAAATGACACCGGTCAAAATTATGGACCAACGAGTATGGTTGCGAGTCCCTTCCTGACTTCCCTGACGATGTAAAACATCTACTGTAGTATGGTTTATTTACTCATTATTTCTTCTATAAGATATTAAAATTTCATTAAATTATACAAGTCGGCTCAAAAGTTAGAGTCAGAAAAGTAAATCGCGAAAAAAATGTCTCTATGACAAACTATGGATATTTTGACCTCCTCTGTATGCTCCCGAGAAATTAGGAGGTACTTACCGAACACCCTGTATACGTACGTATACTACTGTTTTTTACCATATTATTATTTAATAGACTTTCGCCGTTAGATTAAATATAAAAATAAACAGGTATTATTTCACACCTACTACAACAGCCATTCTTGTATTATATTAAATAATTGGTAATCAAAGTTTTTAAACTGTCTACATGAAAAACCATAATATAAATATACCGAAAAAAGTGTTGATCGCCCGTTAAGTGGTAAAGTCAACCCTAATTTTTCAACAGATCATTTTATAAACCTGTCTAGAGGAATAATAAACTGATAATGTTCTCTAAGGGGCTGTTAAAAATTAGTTTGTAGTTTGACTTAAACATGAAATATTCATTGATCTAAATCGATAGCGACGTAAGATAATTTTTTATGATTTCTTTAGATAAGCAACGGAAACAAATATTTTAATTTTATATCTACATAAAACTGAGATAAGATGTAACCGAAAAGGTCACAAGGGTAAAGGGAATAAGCCGGGGTGGATTTATTGGGACATAAAATCGAAATTTAATATTACAAAAGCAATAAAAATATGGGCGAGTTATAAGATATTGATACCATATAGAGATAGAAACCAGTAGTAGGGGAGCAAGGGATATTATCGATCATCATCGATGGAAGACAGAGCAAATACGCGCGAAAAAGTGTTTTATTGAAAATTCTTATTGTTTGAGCTCATGAAAATATAAGGTATGCATTTTTTATTGTCATATATTAGTTAATTCCCTTCGCACGACAAGGTTAATGTGAATATTAGGATCTTTTGAATAGTTTGGAAGATGTTGCTACTTTGAGGTTATGATGAATATTATGCAGTGGCGTATTTAGGATTGTGACACGGGGGGGGTCCACTGATCTTCCATAAAAAAATGCGCCGCAGGCACAAATTTTTTAGCTGCCACGCCCTTTTTGGGACTGTCTAAACTTGCAAATTTTACGTTTTGATAGCCTGGCTCAAAAAAAACGTAGAAATAAAGCAATTTTTAAATATAAACGCCAATACATATTTGCATTTGAAATATTAGTTTTTTGAAGGTATGTATAACGGTGCCTATACTATTTTACTCACCTGAATTAGAAAACACGAAACAAAAACTAAAATTCAACAATTATTAAACTAAAAGAAATCCCCAAATATCTGAAAAATTTGAAATAATGTTTCATGTTATTTATTGCAAATAAATGAATGTGAATTTCAGTTTTCTTTACTACTGAGTCCACGGGGGGGGGTCCAGACCCCCCGGACCCCCCCCCCCCTAAATACGCCACTGATATTATGCCAATTTTGTGCATGTTAGTGGTGAGTAATATCGATCAGTGTGATCGATATTACCCACTTGTGATCGTTATTAACCTCATGCACAATTTTAGTAGGAATATTTTGTTTTCTATGCAGATGCCTAAATATGTGAGAAAAACTAACCGCTTTTCGTGGCGTGAGGAAGACATGAAGAGAACTGTGAGAGCCGTAGAAAGCATAACGTGTTTCATTAGAAAGGCGGCAAAGCTTCATGGGGTAGCAAAATTGGCGAGTCATGTTCTAAATATGGCGAAAATATTCTATGGATTAACGCTGAATGATATAAAGCATGTTGCCTTTGAATACGCGGTTGTAAACAATATAAAATATAACTTTAATTTACAAAAGAAAGTATGTGGGAAATACTGGCTTTGTAGATTTCTAACAAGAAATTCGCAACTGTATTTAAGGCGTCCGGAGTCACCAAGCCTAAGCAGAGTACTCGCATAGTCGTACCCAGATCTATCCCCTGGAACAAGCTCAAATATTCGGAAGAAAACATGCAAACGCCAACAAGTAGCATCTAGTGAATCTACTTTAGAAATAACTGAAATTTTTGATGATTACGCTACGGATGATGAAGATAGAACTATTTACGTAAAGCATAATATTTCGTTTGAAGAAATTCACCCATTGCCTGTATCAAAACCAAGAATGTCAACTAGAAGAAGGCAAAAATCTATAATACTAACGTCTACTCCACTAAAGTCTGAATTAGAGGAAAGAAAGCAAGAACGCGGAGTTTTGAAAGCCACCAGGACAGTTTTCAATTGAGGAAGGAAAAGGAATATTAATAAATACATTGAACACAGCTTCAAAAGCAAACATCCATGGATTTCAAGGGATGAAGTTAAAGAACCTGAAATAGTTTGCTCAGTTTGCGACGAATTTGGGAAAAATGAGATTTGGTGGAGATTCCGATCTTATGGAACGTGTTTACATGTCTGATGCAGTGGAGAATTTCAGCCAAAGAACCTCACTGTGTGAAATGCGAATAATTAAGCGATCGATATTAGCTATGATCAATATTATCCGACCACGGGGGGCTAATATCGATTATGCAGATGTCTCAATAATATTTTTTTAATACTTTAACTTTTATTTTATAATGAATATTGTTATAGGAATATGTTACTAAAATATTAAAGTTTATGTTTCCGCTATTAAAACGGCATTTTACTTTATACTATTTTTTTACTTCAAATTTCTCTCTTAGGTGGCCGATGTTCGACCTCTTTCCCCTAATTTAAAATAGCAGATAACAACTTCTCAAATTTTTTATCGAAATGAGCAGAAAGATGTCTTTAAACATAAAATATGGATATAAAAAGTGATAAGGAAAGCACACAATATAGTCGCCTATAAAGCATAAGCAATAATTTCTATTCAATCTAAATTTTTTTTAAAAATTGCAAACTCTCTTTTTAAAAACTGCTTATTAATATTAATTTGCTAGAGGTAAATAAATTTAACAAAAAGAACACTTGAACACACCCAAGTATCCGTGGTGTAGGTTGAGCGGTCAAGGTAAAAGACTTTTTGTATTTTATTTTCAGTATTAAAATAATTGTTTTGGGCAATCTTTTAAATATACAAATACACACAAAAAGATATCCTCAAAAGGTACAACGACAGGCCAACAAGGCCATGAAATATTGACAATAAAATATTGAGACGCCAGGTAAAAGAAGTGTGAATATTTGAGTGTGCATACAAATCAACAAATAATCCTAAACACACATTTTAGGGCGAAACGATATATCCACGCGACCTAAACCATTTGACAAATAGGTTCAGAAAGTCCCAAATGTTTGCCAAAATTAAGGGCTTACAAAGACCATGACCCAAACTGTGTTTACCAACAGAACGAAATATTGTTTTTAGAGACCTTGTTGTCTAAAAAGGTTAAAGTTTGCTTTAGTCTGTTAAGAGTCCAACACTAATTATTCATATAATACGAAGTTTGCCGAGATCAAAACTTTATTGCTGGGGGCAATAATTTGTGCTGTGAATGTACAAGCCCATTCACAAAGATAAGTCAATTTATAAGGATGTAGGTGTAGGTATACAACTAAATGAAGATTCCCTCAAACATATCGGAAGTAAAAAAAAACTTGAACGTCTTTAAAAATAGTTTTTAATGAATATTTTTTTCAACACTGTGTCGTCATAAGAGAGGCGTTTAAAACCGAAATGTATTGGAACTTTTCATCTTACAATAACGCTAACGTACTTTTCGAATCGCATTGTATGCCGAGTGTCACAAAATGGTAGCTTCCATTAAAAGATATTAAACCGGTATAGGGAACAGACCCAATTGTCAAATTCGTTCAAACGTTATGGTGTTTTAAGACCTTCTCCCGTCAATATTTGTTGAATATTTAATGTGCAGGGTGATTCACCATAATGTCTCATCCCCTTAACTTTTTTATTTTTTATGCTGTAGGCAAAAATAAAAAATATTAGCATGTAGATTATTTGAAATACTTTTTGCAGGTCCAGAAATTCCCTTAGTCACTTCATATACAAGTGATCGCGTAAAGTTCTTAAATGGGACAACCTATTTATAAAATTATTCAATTTTTGGATCCTACCTAAAATTTTAAACGTATTTCATGTAACATGCGTTATTCCTTAACCCAACGGTTTTCAAAGTATTCACACTAAAGGGATATTTCCATCAATCTTATATGCCCCTGTTAAAATTTACCTACGTTGGTGTTTGTGTATTACCTAAACTATGAAAATTTCGAAATTTTGCCATCACACTTAATTGAATGAGTTAGGATTGGATTCTCAAAATTTATTCAAACTTGGCACTGGGTTTATTATATCGACCTCTTCAAAAAATTATAATACAATTTCTCTCTAAAATGTACAGGAGAGCCAATATTTAGCCACTTCAAAATTTACATGGAATTTCCTATATTCAACTAAGTCATGCATCACCCGGTATATTTATATACAGGGTGGCTGATTAGTTCGAGGAAGTCCAATATCTCCGTTGTTGTTAGAAATATCAAAAATTATTAAGTATAAAGGTCCTAGGATAAATAAAAGTGCACATTTTAAAAATTTTTTGGATATACAGGATGCGCCAAAAAAGCGGGGCATCAGGAAAGTAATGTTTTTTAAATGGTACTACCTATTTCTTTTTATCTCATCGAATTCGGCATACAATTTTACATATGATTCACTATTTTTTTTTTTTTGGTGATTTATACGACGCTACCAGATTATCCAATTTTTCCTAAAAGTTTCTCGAAAAACATAATATCGAAAAAATAATCTTAAAATATTACTCATGTAAACTAACAAATAAAATATTATGTATTTATAAATCTTATAGCTGCTGTCTAGAAATATAATGTTAAAACACAACATCAATATTTTATACAGGGTGCTTCTGAAATCGGTAGAAATGTAGCCATCTTTAAATAAATACTATTCGATTTTTTAAATGGACCCCCTGTATATTATTGGCCCACTTTACAGATAATTTCAGCTTCTTTAAATATGCAATTATAATAAATGCTCTAAAAGGCAAAGTTCTTTAAATATTTCATGTTTTATGGAAAAAATGTAAAAATATCGGCACTTTCAATAGGTCGGCCATGAGTTAAATTTTTCGAAATGCAATGAAGTGGTTTTTATTTTTTTTCTCGAAAACGAAGTAAGATGCGAAAAAATGTCAAGATGAAAAAAGTTGTATTTTTAGCTGTTTAACCCGAAAACAATATAAAGTTATTAAACAAGTCAGTGGCGTACATTTTTTTGTCAATATTATTCGTGGGACTGCCCCCCGGGACGCCATTGGAATTCATAAGTATTATCTAGTTAGTGCTAACTTAGTGTCTTATCACAACGAACAACACTGCCAAATTTCACCAATATCGGCAAAAGGATCTTTGAGATATCAATAAAAACCCGATTTTTTTTTTAAACTTCACACCCTGTATCTTGAAAACCAGACCTTTTAGGACACATGTTTATATGAACTTTTCTACTTGAATTTGGTTCAGAAATGCGCCCTTGGAATTACGGCCTATCATTAGGTAACACCCCGTATACAAAAGAAAATGAATTAACAACTGATGAAAGAGTTAAACGACCAGGAAAAAAATTCAGTAAGACAGGTTTTTTTAATTAAGATACACAAGAAGGATTCTTCAATTTAGCCTTGAGTCCAACCGTGAAAATGCATTTCAGCTCTTTAGGGGTTGAATTATATGTACAAAAAAATTAATAACAAAAATATTTAAATAAAACTTATATCAAAGAAAAGGTGCTTATCAGTTTAAAATTTGTTTTTCAAATTCGTAATTTCTTTCTAAGGCCATTACTTACATAAAATAATTATGTACCAATTACGTGCAAACATAAAATATAAGTATTCCGCACAACACTTGCCAGGGTTCTGCTAAAAGTACGAAACCGGAATAAATATTTTTTTTTTGAAATCCTAGGTTTAACGCGCCAATCCATTTAGTTTCAGTTCATAAATAAATTTGTAAACACACAAAAAAAATATTTTTTTCAAGCGACCAGTAAATAGCACTTTTCAGTCGATTTTTAGGCCAGAATATCGTAATATACAGGACTAGGTCTGAAAGTAAGCAAAATAGTCATTTACATTCGTTTTTAACTGGCCCGAAAATCGCACTTTCCGGTCGATTTTAGGGCAGAAGAATCACATTTTACAGGACTAGGCCGAGGAGCATATATTCTTTAAGCTAACATCAACCAGTTATCCATGCATTTTCTGTTTCTGTAGCAACAGAGATAATTATTTGTTAAAACAGTTTTCTAAAAAAAATATTATCTTTCAAAATTAGGATACTCCACTGTGCCGGTTAAAAAATTATTGTTTACGTCGCCCGTCCGGAAAGTACATAGGTACCTATATGACTTTCCGGCTTTCTAACGTAAAGCGCTTGTAATTACTTTAATTATTAGATACTTGTAAACGGTTTGTTTCACTAAAAAACTCAAGAGACTTTTTCTTTTAAACAATGACTGTCGATTAAGAGACGAATAATTATTTTTAAAAAAACTGTGGCGTACAGGTCCTTGTTTAACCGTATATTTGGCAAGTATACTTGATTTTGTATTGATCCACCATTGATTATACACGGTTAAATCAAGACATAATTTTTTTTAACTATTCTAAAATGCTGTACCTATATAATTAGCTATTTGGATTTATCCTTATAGATGGCATTGTTTTGTAATTGACATTATTTCATTTGATCAGTCCCACACTAGATACACGGAGAACAAAACAAGACGTTTTTATTTGAACAACCGCACTAATCCACTTATTTTTTAAATGGGTGTCTTTATAAACTGTCGTTTATAGATTTTGCCACGACTTTTACCTGCAATTTTAATATTTAAATCGGGCATAGGGCGACCACGCTTTTTCACAACTCAGTATTTTTCATACGTAAGTTTGTGGAACTTAGTCTCGCCTAATTTAAATTCACCCTCCATTTCTCGCGAAAACCGCCAACAGGTAGAACAAATGACAAGAAAAAAATAAACATTATTTGCATCTATTTTATTGACCTATAAAGTAAGTAACAGTGGTTTTTTACCTAACACAACTGGCCAACTATAGAAGCTCTAATTACAAGGACAATACAAATCGGACTAAATCTTAAACCATCTCTTAATTAATGACCAGTTTACAGCTTGTTTACACCTGAAAATTTTATTTATTTAGCCCCCTATTGCGGACAAAATATTTAATTTCCACTTGCGGTTATCACTACTTGGTGACATATTTTATGAAAACAACATTTCATTGGCATTGAAGATACTTTTGAAACTAGGGCATAAACAATTTAAATTTACTTTTTGCACCTTAGCGCTTACTCTGGCATATTTAATAAGTTACGGTAATTTACGTTACCTCTGAACACCTGTACGCTAAACTCAATAAGGAAACGTAAATGTTCCACCACATAACAATGGGTTGTTCAAGCTCATTTCCAAGTTAGTTGACCGTCTTGATTTTTCTGAAATCCGATACCCTGCACCGTTAGCCTTAAATTGCTTTTGCTACTGACTGACATAATTTCCATATCGAAGAATGTTATGCGTAGCAAACGCCTTAATGTTCAATTTGGAGTAAAAAGGTCTTGATTGGTTTGTAAAGGGATTTTGGTGCCTGAAATTTTGCAGTAAAAATCCAGTAGCATAACTAACGGGGTGCGTATGTTCCTGGATCTGATGCGGACTGAAGAAATCAGTAACCGGTGACACTTTAAAAAAAATGATTTGATTCACATAAGGATGCTAATACAAACATTGTTTTTAATAATGATTAACTGATTAAGTAAACGAAGATTTTCAAAATGAAATATTTTATCTCCCTTTGTCTGGAATATCTCTACCAACGTGTTAGTCCTATATTTACAATAGTTCAGTGGCGGCTCGTGAACTGTATTAGTTGATGTGCTGCACCGTATAAAAGAAAGCGCCGTAGGCGAAAATTGCATCCAATCCTCCACCCCACCCAGTCCGAAAAAGTTTTAAACATTTTTTTTATTTTATTCCTATTACCATTATAACAACTTAACTAAACATTCTTAAAAAATAGAGGCCCAGCCGCAATTGCCTTATGCCACGGGTGCTACAGTGACTAAACATTAGTAAAAATTATAAACAAATAAATAGAATTATAAAAGCTCACTCATCCTATAAAGTATTTGATTTTCTTAAATTGCAGTGGAATGTCCGTCCTTATTTGCTGCAAATTTTATGCAAAATTTCTTCATGATTGACTTCTAGTATTCAATCTAAAATGCCATTTTGTATAGTTCTGGAAGTACCTTTAAAAACCGATGGACTTTCCATAGATGTTCTTTACGGGTATGGTTTGCCGTAAGATTTATTAAGTCACGAAAAATGCCAGGATTTTAAGATGTTTCTCTTTCAACATGCCTCCGCAACACAAGCTCAAACGCTCCGCAAAACTTAACGCAGTGAATAATTTTTGATAAAATATGCAGTTGAGCCTATATATTGACGTTGCCAAATAATGCTAATCGAATTTGATTGTTAATGTGACTTTTACTTTGTTCATATTTTTTCATTTTGTCACTTAAATGTACTAAATCCCATACTTCCGCCTCTCTCCATACCTTTTCCTCCCGATCAGTCTCACACAAGACACATGGAGAACAAAACAAGACGTTTTTATCTGAGCAACCACCAATCCACTAATTTTTTGAATGGGTGTCCTTATAAACTTTCGTTTATAGGTTTTGCCACGACTTTTACCTGTAATTTCAATATTTAAATCGGGCATAGGGCGACCACGCTTTTTCACAACTTAGAGTTTTTCATACGTAAGTTTGTGGAAGTTAGTCTCGCCTGATTTAAATCCACCCTCCATTTCTCGCCCAAACCGCCAACAAGTAGAACAAATGACAAGAAAAATATAAACATTAGCCCTACGAACACCGAAAATTAAACGGTACTGAAATAATTTACGGCACTAAACCCAATATAATCGGACTTTTTAAACAAACCCGCCAGTATAATATGTTCGGCTCACTTCGCCTATGGTTATTTCAAGGATACGCTGTCAGTACAGGAATGGGCGGTAATAAGTGATGGTTTTGGTTATTTGGTTTAAAAGTTTGGTAGTTCTGCGGCCCTTATGCAGGAGCCGCCACTACAATAGTTCATTCCTGATAACTAACTGTTTTTGAAATTAAAGTTCTTTTATTACACAAAAAAATTAAATAAATTCAAAATTGAATGTTGCTGCCTTCTCCAAATAACCTAAAATTAAGCTTTCTTTCGAGTGCAAAATTAATAAGAATATTTTTTTATCAAATCTTATTATAGATATTATCTGGAAATGAATCCATGTATCTATATTTAGATGCCATGAGTTGTCTGGCCAGTTTCACTCAAACAGACCATCAGTCACTTGAACTACTTTTTTATACGATGGTACAAACATAGACCCGAGGTAGGATGATTGAAAACTCATTGATTGAAAACTGTATTCTGAAAGAAACGCTATAACCGCCGAAAAATGTACAAAAGTTTTAAATTAGTAGGTTGCTTTCATTCGTCAATGGACTTTTTGCCTCTATTATAAAGTTGCTTTAAAGCTGCGTTTCTTACAGTCCACATTTTAATGCAGTTTAATGTCTAAACTGGTTAGTTAGTATGTGCACGTACAATTCGTACAACGTTTGTAATCTACGCATAGGCGTCGAGTTTTTAAAAATTTAGGGGTAGCCCGAGCTAGGAACCAAGTATTTTTCCAGTAGTTACTAGCAACAAACTTTCTTTTAATATATTACTAAAAGCAAAAGCTCATAAGGTACAAGAAAAAAGAAAAAATACCAATTTGATTGAGACAATAAGAACAATGAAATAGATAAATGGATCAACAACCTAAAATAATTAATTTTCTAAAAATGTACTAAACATTTTGTTACCAATTACCAGCCTTTAATGTTTTAGTTTTGGAAGAAATCAAAAATTACATAAAAAATAATGAATGGTGCTATTTCGCTCTATAGCGGTATGTATAATAGTACTATATTATAGTACTATAAAGTTATAAATCATAGGTTGGCTCAAACATGTGTCAAAAGGATATCCTATAGTAGCTCGTTGAAATTACCATTGAACTAAAAAATGTATGGGTGCCGAACCTTTTACATTAAAAGAAGTATCTCTTTGCTCACAGCTAAACATGAACTGGTAACTGTTTAATAATTTGATAAACATAAAAGTTTTGACAGTCTGTAAATTTTAATATACTGGCATTTTGCATTTAAAATGCGTTTTGTTGGTCCCTAAAGATTATTCGATGAAATCGATTTTATTTCTAAAAGAACACAGCAGATTTTGTAAATTCAGCCCTGGGTAATGAGCAGTAGGTACACAAATGAATATTGAACAATTGTTTCCATAAATTCTTTCTTTATAATAATAATTATTAGTATTTTTTACGTACCAAAGTCAACTAGAATGTCACATTTTAAAAGAAATGTTTTGTTGTGTCATTAGTTATAGCCACTGTAACGAGTTTACCTCGCTCAAATCTGGTCTAAAAATTTATAGTGGATGTAAGAAATATTTACAGCGCTTCTAAGTTCAGAATGGCAATATTTTATATTGGATGTAATATGCCAAGGTCATAAGCTTATATCGCTCTTATGTTCAAAAAATTAGTTATAGTATAGCACCATAAATAATAAAAATCCATATAATACCTAATCAACGAAATAAATGAAAATTAGTATATTTTCTCCACATAATATGCCTTTTTTAATTTTAAAATGGAGCCCGGAAGGTCATGGAGTCAAGGGACCGAGGCAGAGGCCTGTACCTGTGATGTCATGCTGGTGCTGATAGATGCTATAATATGTAAAGTATGTTCAGAGATATAAGAAAGTGACTGACTGATTCCTATAAGGAAAGACCCGGGCCAGCTGTAAAATTGAAATATGGCCGAACAGGTCCGTATTTTGCTTAGAATTTAATCATGGTTTGTAATAAAAATAAGTAAGACATTAAATAATATTTTATTTATCTTTAAATGTGAAATTACAAGTTATTTTATTATTAAAAATTATATTTATGATTACAAAAATATACAAATTATTCGGTAGTAATTATTCACTTAATATACCAATATCACTATCGCTATCATCATCTGTTTTAATTATTATTTGTGCTATATTGTTTATATGGATATAGGATTTTTCCACTTTTTCAACATGTGTAACAGAATTTGCTCAACTTTGTGAAGGGATGTTAAAAACTTCAGTTTTTATAAGCTCAAGTACACTGTACACTGGAGTTAATAGTAGGGCAAATATTGTTACGATGAATGGCAGATTTCAGTTCGAAATATACAATGGTATAATGGAAGCCTTAAAACTGTACGTCTTAGATTTTTTGCATAATTATCACAGAAGTATGCCTTTTGTAGTTTTAAACTTTGTAAAACCTTAATTAATTAACTTTTGGTGTAATCTTCCTAAAAATAAATGTCATTATCATACATGTAGTTTTGGATTGTTGCCTGTGTGTCATTTGAGGAGGGAGTCTTGGTCCACTGCCTACTATGGTAGCTTGCATTGTTCATTACGTTATTCGGCGGTATATTTGAAATTAGCTTGTTTTTAAACCAATCTTCAAATAAATCAGCAGTGGTGTCCTCATGGTAACCCAGAGAAGAATCTTTAATGTTTTTTGCAGACGGAGAAAGTCCATTTGGAATGCATCCGTCTTTAGATCCAGCATGCAAAATCGTAATTCGTTAACCTCTTTTTGATGGCGTGCTTGTTTTACACTTGGCGCTTGAGTCAACTCAACCCTTTTCCGGGGTATCATATGTGTCGAACCAGGTTTCGTCCAAGTAAACAATCGGCCTTTGCTGATCTCTGCAAATCTTAGTTTTTTGTAGATATTCGGATCGCCATTCCCGAATTCTACTGGATTCCATTAAAACTCGTCTTTTGTTAATTTTTTTAAATCTAAACCCCATGTGTTGGATACACTTCCATAACGTTGTTCTGCCACATTTAACGCCAGTTTCATCTTTTTCAAGCCTCTTAATTAAATTATCTAATGTAGGCACGCTTTGTTTCTCGTATAACTTGTAAATTTTACGCCGTATTATATCTTGATCATTTCCATCTACCTTCGAGAAAATGCCAGTATCGTTTTTTTTTTCCTCGCTAAAATGGTATTATTCACAATTTTCCATACAGTTGATGTTGGAATTTTTGTTAATGTGGACGTTTCTTCTAACGCTGCTTGCTTGCTGACGGCACGTTTAATGAGAGTTGAATAAACATTGTTTATAACTTCCTTAGTTTCCACCGAAAAGTGTTTCCTGCTTTTCGACGGGGTTATCTCCTGAGATACATTGGGCTCGCACATATTATCCATGACTCACACACGATTGAACAAACGCTGTATTACACACGAAGTAAGAATAATTACTAAGCTTAAAACTAACTAGAGTGGCTATACAGGGTGTTCATTTGAAAACTTCCCACCACGGATTGATCGAAAACCACTGATTAAAAGAAAAAACGCCGAGACACGTCAAAAGATTTGCCAAAGGGGACAACTTTTTAACCGAAAACTACTTCACCTCCTGTTACCCTCTGCCCTCGGGGTCATCCCCTTAAAAATTGTAAATGACAAGGGGTATCAAGTAATAGCTTGTTTGAAAGGTCTTTCAAAGTGCTTTATTTTGACGTTTGATTTTTTAAAATCGGTCGATTCGTTTTCGAGAAAATTAGAAAAATCTTTATTTATCTTAATTTGTTCACATAGAAAAAAAATACACGAAAATATCACTTTTTATTTCAATAATCAAAAACCAACATAAGCAGCAATTCGGAAGATTAGACGTGGCAGCAACTAAATAACAAGCCGACTTTTTTTCAGCCAACTATTTATAAACACAGATAACATGGGCGAACTGTATTTATTCTTATACCTGTTTAGTTTTTTATAGTTGCTAAGGAAAAGAAAGAATTTAATTTGCTGTCAGTTACCTTTGTGACAATCTTGGGATAGTGAAAATTAATTTATTGATTCAGATTTTACTTCCAAAATGGTTTACACACTAGCCGAAAGAGTGGAAATGATTCTAATTTATGGTGCCCAAAATCAATGTTCTCGGCAAACTGCCGTCACATTTAACGCCAGACATCCGGAAAAGATAACTTCGCATAGGTATGTTTTGGACCTTGTTACTAAATTTACACAAACTGGATCTGTTGCAAACAAAAAACGTAATCATCGTAGAGTTTTGGATTAAGCTGCTCAAGTTGAAGTTTTGGGTCATTTTGGCATAAATCCTAATACTTCATTACGCAAAATTGTTGATGCGACTGGTATTTCATTAGGCTCTGTACACACAGTTACTAAATTACATAAATTTCATCCATTCAAAATGAAAATATTGCAAGAGTTAACCGAAGATGATTTCGATAGGCGAGTTGAGTTTTGTGAACAAATGACTGCAGCGATTAATGATAATACCATTCATGTAAAGAATATCTGCTTCAGTGATGAATGCACATTTTATCTAACTGGATTTGTTAATAAGCATAACTGCAGGTATTGGAGCAATGAAAATCCTCATGCTTTTGTAAAAGGGCATACTCAGTACCCCCAATAAATTAATGTATGGGCAGGCATTTTAAGAAACAAAGTGTTTGGGCCATTGTTTATTAATGGGAATTTAAATGGAGGCATTTATTTAGATATGTTGGAAAATACCATCAATCCGCTTATCACTGAAACCATTGAAAACCAAATCGAAGACGATGGAAACCCTATACTTGATGAGGCTGAAATATATTTCCAGCAAGACGGCGCTCCTCCTCACTATGTTCTTTTTTTTTTTTTCTGATAAGGCACAGCACTGCAGGATAAATCCTTTATTGCGCTCTGGGAGCGGTGCGTGTGCGCAGGAAACGATTCACGTTGGTCTTGAATCTTTGAATATTATAGTCGTTGGGGAACACGATCTCAGGGAGGTCGTTCCAGAGTGATGACGTTCTCCAGATGAAAGAATTTTGAAACAGTGTCGTTCGAGGGACACTAAGCTGAACCACGTATTGGTGGGCTGTAGTGGCTCGTCGTGTATTTCTACCATGTACCGCTCTAGGTGGTATCAAGCGGGCAACCTCAGTTGAACACTTGCCATGAAAATATTTGTAAAATAGACTCAAGTCGCCAACCTGCCTTCGATGTTCAAGGCTTTACAGGTCGTTTGTCAGACTATGGTCACCGATCAAGCGAATGGCTCTTCTTTGAATGGAATCTAGCAATCTCAGGGTATGTTTAGGAGCAGAGCCCCAAATATGCGAACAGTACTCCAGCGATGGTCGAATTTGGGCTTTATAAAGCATCAAAAGTTGTTAAGGTGTTCCGGTTCGGCAATGGCTAGACGACGAGTTTCCAGATAAATGGATAGGGCGAAGAGGGCCTATAGAATGGCCTGCTAGGTCTCCTGACTTGACGCCATTAGACTTTTCTATGGCGCCATTTGAAATCTATTGTGTGAAATGTGTGAAAGTTTGGATGAACTTCGTCAACGCATCAACGAAAGCTGCCATGATCTCCCACAACATGTTTTCGAAAATGTCCGTCAGGAATTTGAACATCGCCTATATCATTGTTTGGCCAATAACGGGCAACATTTTGAACACTTATTGAAATAAAAAGTGATATTTTCGTGTTTTTTTTTCTATGTGAACAAATTAAGATAAATAAAGATTTTTCTAATTTTCTCGAAAACGAATCGACCGATTTTAAAAAATCAAACGTCAAAATTAAGCACTTTCAAAGACCTTTCCAACAAGCTATTACTTGATACCCCTTGTCATTTAAAAATTTTAAGGTGATGACCTCGGGGGGCAGAGGGTAAAAGGGGGTGAAGTAGTTTTTGGTTAGAAATTTGTCCCCTTTGGCAAATCTTTTGATGTGTCTCGGCGTTTTTTCTTTTAATCAGTGGTTTTCGATAAATCCGTGGTGGGAAGTTTTCAAATGAACACCCTGTATATACAGTCTTTAGAACATAATTTGTTTTATGGGATTAACCCTCACATTTTGAATCAGGTACAAATCGGTTTAAAATCACCAAACTATAACTTTAATAATGAAATTACGTCTTCCGGATTTGCAGTTTACTTTAAGACATTTTTAAGTACGGATCATAATTTACCTGCATTTATTCATTCCTTCATTGTTTGTTTATGGCCACCCTTGAATAATCCCATTCAAAGGCAAAGTGTAATTTTATAGCTGGCCCAGGTCTTTCCTAATAGGGATCAGTTTAGTCACTTTATTATATCTCTGAACAGACTTTACCAATATCTTATGTATATACTCATTTTATTTACTAATTAAAATTAATTTGAGACTTAGGGGACATCCATAACAGTGTGATAACTTATGAAAATCCCTAAATGATTGTATTTCTAGATTCCAGAACATTTACATCGTTTTCCAAGTATTTTATATAACCGTTAAACATTAGTTTAAAACAAAAATATGTCACATGCAATAACAACATACTCCATACATTGCTCATTATTCATATACTGATAAGGCGACCTATTAAACAAAGAAACGTCGAAGCAAGCGCATAACTCATATTATGTGGATATACAATACATGCATTAAACGATGGGTATAGTCAAACCATTCATTGCAATGCATTTTTAATTGAATATTAAGAAAACTGATTATTTCGAAAAATAGGCAGCAATTTTATAACAAGAACCTACACTACATCCTGATTTCTAAAAATACGTAACATATAGGTATGAGTGTATTTCGAAAGCAACTGAAATGCATTAGCGAGCAAGAAGTTATATTTAAAATCGTTTTTATTTCACTATTTTATTTAAACTATATTTGTTCCAGAAATTATGAAAATTTGTAGACCAAACACAATGCCTATTTTTTTGATCAACTAGATATTTGTACGTCGTTCACATGGTCCAGCTCAAACCTGGATAGAATACTCTTTCTCTGGTCGTATACATACTATAGTCAGAGGTAAATAGAGTGGTTCAGGTAAGAATGCTTTAACTATGGTTTAAATTTGTGTTTATTATTTTTGTGCAAATTGCTGTGTTTAACTATTTTCTCTAAGAATATAAGTTTACTGTTTAGAATAAAATTGTAACTAAATATAAAAAAGGCCACTGATTAATGTTTTTAAATAACTGCGTCATCTTAGGCGTCCAATGAAATAATTTACTTTGTTGGTACGAATAGTGTAACTAAGCCAAGCCAGTAAATTCAGCTAAGTTCAGGTTAATATGTTTGTGATGTTATTTTAAAGAGATTATTATTCCTAGGCCTAACAGATCATACTTAAGTTGTGATTCAGCTTAGTTTAACCTAATAAAGGCATATTGAATGAAAGAAATTACCTTGATATTTTCCTATGAACCCAAAAATCGAAGAAAAGTTACGACACTGATGCCACAAGGCCACCAACTTTGTTTTAACAACAAACTGCTACACTTATCCAGACACACATTTTTAGGTTACTGCGAAAACTAACTAAAAGCATTTCAAAATGACACTAGTGCAGATTATCGAATTTCACTACACCCCCGCAAACTGGCACGTCTTATGAATGAAATTATCAGGAAGCAACTAAGTTTTAAAAGCTGGTAGAATGCACCAAAACAACTAAGGTGATAACTTATCACGACTTTATCGTATTTATTATTATATGACGGAGTATATATACACTTTTATCACACTTGATAAAAGTCTATGAATTTGCTAGCAAACTAGGAAGGGGCCACGATAATGTTGCAATCTTAAGTCGCAGCATATCAACAAACGAGGTGTTTTAAGGTAGTCATTTGTTAGGTATAGAATTGTTTTATTACTGAAATTTTGAGGTTAGTATAGGTCCCCATCCCCAATCATAATTCATAATTAGATATATAGCAGACGGTATTTAAATATCCATGTTGGGTCTACAAGCCTGTTAACTTCAACAAAAATGAATTTTATCCACGCTGTGTTGGATTCTCTTATTTTTTGTCTTGCTTTTATACTGCAGCCTTTAAGAAAACAGAAAAAAAGCACAAATTAAAAATTGTGTGTTTCATTTCCGTAAGAAATTAGATTTGGTTAACGTTTTTGAGCTAAATTACTTAATGGTTTTCCCTATATATATCAGTGACATGTCAGTGCCGCAGTCTCAATGGTCTAATATCAGTTCATCCCTAGAAATAACATCAGATATTTGTTTTAATGTAAACATCGGCCACCCTTAAGGTTCATTTACAATATCGCATCCATTTCGTTTCATGCATCAGATATAGGGACGTATTTTACGTCAGCACTATCCGTGTCGTGGTACTGATACTGATTTAAAAACAATTACTATAGAAAGTTAAGGTATTCAAAGTAAGATTGTTTTACTGGCGTTTTGACAAATGAAAGTTAAATAAATTTAATAAAGAACCCTTAAGGTAAAGATAAATCATACCAATGCGTAAGAGCGAGATGGAAGCCCAACGTTATGTTAAAAGCACTATTTCAGCAAAAAAAAAAAAAACATCAAAATTTTCTCCATTCACTTCCATGCAAGGAAACAATTGAGCTTCGAAATCCTCTTGAACGGTGGTACAACATTCAGGTCGCATTTGAACCTTTGTCGAGGAAGGTTGTGTGTTAGAAACAACAAATTTGCTCCCGAAACGTCAGAAGTATTTATTAATTGTCAAAGTCAGATTTTTACGAGAATTAAAGGGATGGGCCCCCCAAAAAAGCCGAGTAAGCCCCCAATACCACCGGAGGACTTACCTATAAGTGACATTTCTTCAGAAGAAGACGATCTAAGGGATGAGATGCTGCTGCCGACAAAATTCAAAGAAGAGATGGACATAAGGGATAATTCACCTCACTTTTATTGAACCAATCAAAACGCTCATTTTCATAGCAACCACCTTGGTAACGGTCGTCTTACCCGATAAGACTACCGCTAGCTCGAAAAGACGCTTTCGAAAAGACGCTTGTAGCTTTTTTACTTAAATAAAAAATTAGTAACACCTCTAACTTGTATATTTACCTTTATCAGACGGCCTTCATTTTTATGTTCAGTAAATTATCCAATAAAATACACCTCTAGAGGCGGTTTCTTATCTTCATACCTTCGTTTTTCACTCGAAACTCGATTTTCCAAGAAAATTTTCACTCAATGTAATTTTTACTTATAATCAAAGATAAGACCCTCGAGCTAAAGCTCTCGGGATCATATCAGATTATAAGTAAAAATTACATTTCGTAAAAATTTGTCAGAAAATCGATTTCTTGTTAAAAACATCGGTATTACCGATAAGACGCCTCCTCTATCGGTATATTACTGTTGAAAAGAAACTGGAAGGAAAATGGGCAAATATATTGCATGACACAAACGAACGATGGGCAATGAGGTTTGATGAGGCAATGGCAAAGATTAGAGCAGAGAAAGACGCAGAACTAGAGGAGATAAGGTCGCAGAACAGTAAGCTGCAAGAGATCATTAAAAGGTTAGAGAGTCAGTCAAAAAGCTCTACAAACACTAACACGACAAGAGCAAACACTACCAGACATAACACTGACACCAATACAAATTCGAGTCAGATACAAGTATATGAAAACGACACCATTTTTAGCACGACGAGTGAAACAAATGACATAAATGACGTAGACATGGTAGAAATAGACGAAAAACAAACTAACAATGAAGATTCAGATCACGATCAACAAACGTACAGACAAGTAAACGAACAAAGGAAAAGATGCGCGGTACAGAAACTAACTAACAATGACGCGAAAAGACAGAACACACAGAAAGATGACTTCCCAGTCCTACCAAAAATTAATTAAAATAAAATCAAAAACTTTATGAATAAAACAATACCTAGCACAAGTGGCGGGAATTGTTCTCAAAGACCGACAACAACGCAGACAAATGACAATACCACACAAAATAACGAGACACAAAAGCGGCATCAGAGTACCACCAATCATTTTGCGTGAAAAGGAACGGTACTCACAAATTTCACGATATTTAACTTCAAAAAACATCCAATTCGGCAACGCGATAACACTAAGAGACGGGGTGAAACTTCATCCGCCAACGCCAGTCGACTATCATAAGATAGTAAAATTCTTTAAATCTCAAGAAATTGAGCATCACTCGTTTAAATTTGCCGAAGAGAAAGAGTTACATGTACTAATCAGAGGGGTCATTAAAGACTGGTCCGAACAAAAAATTAAAGAGCATCTGGAACGATCAGGTTTCACTTCGTCTAAAGTTATCAGGTGGAAGCGCGCAGATGGTTTCGCCATGCCCCTTGTACTCGTTCTCTTGCCGAAAAGGCAAGGAGCAATTTTTCAACTGAAAGATATCGATCATGTTCGTGTTCGCGTGGAAACGCAGAGGACCAAACCCCAGACTACACAACTCAAAGGAGTGTCCAAGACATCCTGATGCGGTCGGTCGTGTCAATCAGGCAAATATGAACAAAAACACCACAAGCAATGTTCCAAACTTAAATTTCGTTTGGGGACAACAAAATAATAACGCTTTGCGTAACAATCTAAATAATGATGATTCTTGTCAAGAAAAATGTTATTGCACAAATTGTGCCGGGCATGTCAAACTGTACCCATATTGAAGGTACATTCATTTTAAAGTAAAAAACCAAACATGGGTGGATTAAATTGGGTTCTGTTCACTGCAGTCCCACAGTCAACTTTGGCGGAGGTTGTCTGGCAAAGATTTTTGATAGCAATGACGCGGATATCATAGGGGAAGACCTCAATGTGAAACACCACATTTGGGGATGTCGAGTCCAAATCATACGAGGTCTTACCCTATTTAATGAGTCACTCGATTTAAACTATAAACTATCAAATACTACCGCCGTCGCCGGTGGAACCTACGCACTCTCAAGCGGGTTCTATACCGGAAATTTTGGACGTGAACACGGGACAGATTTCACAGCCGGCTGTTCTGTCGGAACTGTCGTCTAATCATAGACCAGTCATGGTGGAGTACGGCAATCCGGCGGAAAAGGGGCAAGGGTTTGTAACAAGGACCAGAACAAACTGGGTGATTTTTAAAAGAATCATGGATAGTTTCGAACAATTGCCCACGATCAGTACAAACATGCAAATATCTGAAAATATTAAAGAACTAACATCAAATATAAAGACCGCCATGGCTGAGTCATCCTTAACGACAACATCCAGATTTTCAAAACGAGGCACGGGTCACTAGAAATATTCAAATAATACCAAGGGCAACTCTGGAGAAAGTTGGCTCTATTATATATGTCATAAATGGCAAAGAAAGCGCCTGGTTTTGACGGTATCAAAAACAAGGCCATCAAAAATCGGCCGGAAGAAACAACAATGGACGTAGTAAATATAGCCCAGGCTATATTCGAAAGAGGCTGCTTTTCCAACGACTGGAAAAAGCTAAGGTGGTGTTGATACCGAAGACTAGAAAGGATTTAACATTGGCGGTCAATTATAGGCCGATAAGTCTTTTATCATGCCTTTGCAAAGTGGTTGAAAAACTAATACTAAATCGGGTAACCGATCTTGTATTAGACAACGACATTTTACCACTGGAGCAGTTCGTATTTCGAGCTGCTCATTGCACGGTGCGCCAGACAACACGATTGGCAACCAATGTACTAAGAGGTTAGAACCACCGCATGTCAACGGGGGCAGTCTTTTTTGATGTGTCGAAAGCGTTTGACAAGGTCTGGCACCATGGACTAACCATATAGTTAATAAGGTTAGGTATGCCAAATTGGCTTGTAAAAAATTTGATTTTATACCTTGAGGACAGAACGTTCGCGGTGTCATCAGAAAACATCACATCTACGACAAGAGCAGTTAGGGCGGGGGTGCCGCAAGGTTCTCCATCTCTTCTATGCTTTATAATATTTACACGGCGGATATTCCGCGTCACGCATAGACGCAATTATACCTGTTTTCTGATGACACTGCGATCACTGCCACCTCGGGAGCACCTGGGAGCGTACTCTCACGTCTGCAACCACATATCCAGGAGTTGCTGGATACGTAGAAACTAAAACTGAATGAAGACAAAACGCAAGCCATCTTTTTCTCCAAGGAAAGAGTGAAATTACCAAGAACGCGAGTTAAAGTAAATAATAAGTTTATTTCATGGAGCGATAAAATTAAATACCTTGGCCTCACCTTTGACAAAGAAATGGCTTGGAATGCATGCGTTGACGAACGAATTGCCAAGGCACAGAAGCAGCTGGGTGCTGTATACCCACTGCTTTGTGCCAGAAACACGATACATTTCAAAACCAATACAGCAATTTACAAAACTATCATAAGACCAGTTCTAACTTACGGTGTACCCACCTGGTGCACCGTAAACAATACGAGACGTCTAAAAGTTCAGAAATTTCAAAATAGAGTACTCAGGATAATTACAAATGCACCAAGATTTATGTCTATAGACGTACTACATACAGACATGCACATGGAGAAAATAGACGACTATTTCACAAAATTAATAATAAAGTAGTTTCAAAGAACGGACATTTCACTCAACCCGTTAATAAAAAATTTACACGTTCACTCCACTGAAGATCAAAGACATAAATACCCAAAAGACTGGCTCCCACCTTAACTGTACAGAAATAGATAAAGAGCAGTAACAGCAGCCTGCACAATAAAAATCAAAAATGATCTAACAAATATCAAATAAAGAGAAAATTATTTTAAAGGCTTTAGAGGCGTCAGAAAATTAAAATTTTTTGCAGTTCGCACTTTTTTTCAGAAAATGTAAGTAAATATAAGCTGACGAAATTAGTCTTATTAGGCGAAGGGTACTCTCCGAGATTTTTTCGTCACAATATCCTTAATGATTTCTGTGAAATCTAGCTCCCGGAGTAAATCACTTTTTAAAGTTGACAGGCAGTTTTGTGACAATGTAGTTTGGAGTAGATTTTTAATTATTTTCATTTTTGAAAATGAGCACTCTCCACAGCAGTTAGATACCATCAACACCAAAAACATCCACAGAGCAATTTATATATTCGGAAATGTTGCTTTGAAATGATTATTCTTCGAAATTTTATAATTAATTACTATCAAATGTTGACAAAATTTAGGCGGTATTCAAAATTTTCTGTTCGTTTAAAATTTTTTTAATTTTTCAAAATAATTTGCAAAAATTTGTCGAGACCCCAGAGCTGTTGCCCATCCCTAAATCTGGGCCTGAAGTTATTTGAGGTAGACAGTTTCTGCTGGGACACCCTCCTGTATCTACCAAATCTGATCCTGTAGTAGATTAATTTCAAAATTCACTCTGCTTCCGAAGTCTCGCGCTTGTGTGCAAGATCCTCGGACTTCTTTATAAGTGTTACAAAAAATACTCAATAACAAGATGGAATTATATTATAATTTTTAACTTAGTTATTTATACATACTTGAATTTAGGCCATGATCTGCGACTTAGCCTTGCTGTAGCAAATGTGCAGTTCAATAAAAGCTCAAAAGTCGTAAAACTATTGAAGAACGAATGCAAACTGATTTTATAGTGCAAGACCATAAGTGTAATGGCAAAGGAGCCATTGTTTAATTTAATGGTTTATTAGGTCTAGTTATTGCTGCTTTGCATAACATTCGTTCTTTATTATTTTTTTTTTATTTTGTTTCAGAGTGAATTTTTATTTTTCTAATTAACATTATTATAGATGCACAGGTACGGGGTCCCAGGAAATTTCCTAAAATATTAATAATTATTGTGACTAACGGAAATAAACTAACTTCTAACTAATAAATTCTCAAGTAGGTAGTTTGTGGAAATATTGTAATTAAATATTGCGGTTTTATTATTTACCTACAGTTGATGCAAAACAATTTCCAATGCACGTCATCAATCAGTTTATAATTGTAAATCCGTAAGAAAACACTAGGAAATTATGAGGAAATGCGATATTGAATGTACTACAAACTTAAAGTATCCTTCTTTGATACGAACCCACTTATAGCAAATATTTTGTTTATTTAAGCTTGTAAAAATTAATATAATTTGAATTTTATTGGCCGACAATTGGCAACAGAACTGTGAACGGTGCGGTGGCGCCAGCTCGTTCGTTGGCTTGGTTTGACGTTTCATGCAAAACTAACCTTAATTGTTCCTTGTTGCTGTGCGTCTATCTTTTAACAAAAGCTTCAGATATTTTCATAAATAGTATTAAAAAACTGTTCTTATAAGAACAACAAAAGTGCACATACATATATCTCTGTCGATTACCTTGTTTACTATTTTTGAAAAATGCCGAAGCATTTAAATAGCCAGTGCAAAGATCTTATAGCTTCTCTAGTAGGCTATTTTCAGGAAGAACTTAACAACAATTGTTACCCTTGACAGCAGTTAGAGAAGTAAATTTAAGGAGTGTGTTAAGGTCTATATATTTTATATCTATACTTTACTAATTTTTAACGTGTAGCAGCTGCCCTAAATTTGAATATGTCCACTGTAAGCGCAGTTTCAACAACAGTTAAGCAAAATAAATTATTGGAGTCGCCTAATAGGAAACGTTCTTATTCAAAGAGAGTTGTAAATGTGTCAAGATTGGATATAAGTTCTATCCGTGACACTATTTATGGAATGTATGAAACAAGTAAGTTGTATTATTCAAAAACTAATATTTTACATTGGTTATGCTTAAGCTGTAACTTTTTTTAAAACATCATGTAACTTTGACAACTTTAGGTAAGAAATTAAAAGACAGACAACTGTTTGATGGTTGTCTTAACCCTTTAAGAAGCCTCTTAAAGGAAATAGGCTTCGGATGGAAAAAAGATGAACTAAGGTGAGGGCTTATGCAACTTTCTCATGTAGCTTTAAAGCGATGGGTATTTTTAAAAGAATATATTAAAGAAAATGAAGCATCTTTGTACCAATTCGTTTCTTTGGATGAAACATGGATTTTTCAGAATGATACCATTGGTCAATATTGGCAAGATGAAAATAAAAGAAGTGTTAGATCTACTAAAGTTGATGGTAAAAGGTATTATGCAGTAAACAGATATATAAACTATGGGAAATTTTCGTATATTTATCTTGTTTTTATGAAAAGAAACTGTATAATTCCCTCACTCGGACATTTTGGTTACAAGAGGGCAACGATGTCGATAACTGACGTCACTCGAAGGGTATGACGTGCATGGGTTTTGTTTTGCAAATTTAATTTTCTTACGATTTTAACATGTAAAATATTTATGCTTCCGTTGGATTAATTTAGTTTAGTTCTGCTCTCGTAGTTATATATTTTTTAAATAGGAATAAGTACTATAAGTGGCCATACAAACTTTTTTGTATTTGTATTAACGTACAATTAATAAAGATACATTTTTCCAAGGTGGAGGCAGATCTTCACAACGTTTCGAATCCTTGGCCTGGACTGTCCAAAAAGGAGAACATTTTCGAACTTTATGCCATGGGTCAAAAATTGCCCTTATCAACCCAGATCGTTTGTCTTTATGTACCGAGCAAATATTTTCTAAAAAATCCTCTTATAATGCCGTTGGACACAGACCGCTCCAATAAAACAAAATTATTCCTTTGTTGACTGAGTCAACGGAAATTCTCCGGGAACGCAAAGACAAACTGCACTAAATAACCATAAAGAGGGTCGAGTTAAGTCCACACAAACTATACTTGACAAAGCAAGTCATAGTTTTATACGTGTTCAAGTAAATATAATTTTGTGACCATATAATTCACATTTGATAAGTAAAAGGTTTTTGCGGTGTTTAAAGAAAAAAAGGTTTCTGACCAAATATAGGCTGTGAATGAAAATATAAACCTATATAACTACAAATAAGAATTTTCACCTTCTGGTATGCGCGTTATCAAACGCTTTTTGATAATCAAGGTCAAAGATGTCGTAGTTGGCATCTTTGCATCTTTGGAAGATTACCATAGACATTAAATTGGGCTTCTCTAATACCCTGTATTTCAAATCTAAATAACTTGCGACTTACATGATCCTCACAGAGTTAAAAAATTTTGTTATGTATTATTTATTATTTTTAAGAGGAGTTTGAGAAGGTTAGGAATGATGGTATAGCCCGTTCACAGATTTAAGAGAATGACTTACCGACTCGTGTTAACGCATGTTTAAAACCAGACTGGGGTCTACACAGGCCCGCACTGAATTGTATTTCAAGCATGGATGATTTGACACAAATAATAAACAATTTTAGATAGAATATATTATAATTATATATTAAAATTAATTAATGCAACTACAGTTTACTCATTTAATTCACTTTCACTGTCACTATTAAAACCTATGTTAATAATAAATCTTTCTGTAATATTCCCAATGAATGTATGAATTTTTAACAGTTATAACATGCGAAACACAATTTTTCCAGCTACTCACAGGCACTTCGTCCAGTTTAGTAATAATAATATCCAGTACACTAGCGTTTATAGTGGGTGATACATTATTATGTCTAACGGTAGATTTTAATTGATGCCATATGTGTTGTATGGGTTGAATATACAGTGATACGACGGAAGCCTTAGCACTGTATGATCCTTACTTATAGCGTAGCTGTCGCAGTAGTACTCCTTTTCTAGGTTGAGAAATTTAAGCACATCAAGTAACTCTCTTTTGGTGTAACTTTCATGAAAATATATATCATTATGATACATAAATTCCTGTATTGCCATTTTCGTATCTTTTGAACAGGGGTGCTTGTTCAACTGTCTACTGTGGTAACTTGCGTTGTCCATAACAATGACACTGTTTAAAGAAACACTAGGAATTAACTTATTTACGAACCAATCCTCAAATAACTCCGCTGTGGCATCGTTATGGTAATCCAAACAGGAGTCATTTATATTCTTGGCTGCCAATGAAAGTGCATTTGGTACCCAACCATCTTCGGACCCTGCATGTACTATGGTTATTCTTTTTCCTCTGTTTGATGGTGCCTTTGTTCTACACCTGTCACTAGAATCAACCCAACCTTTTGATGGGGTATCACGGGTATCAAACCAGGTTTCTTCTAAGTATATAATAGGTCTATTCTCACTTTTGTACTGAGCGATTTTTGTCAAATATTCAAATTGCCATGCCTTAAGTTGTTGCGATTCCATGATAACTTGCCGTTTATCGTTTTTTTTTTAATTTGAAGCCGATTCGTTGAAGACACTTCCACAGCGTTGTCCTACTGCAATTGATATCCGTGTTATCTATCTCAAGTTTTTTCAGTAAATTATCCAGTGTTGGTACCGTATGCTCTTCATACATCTTATAAATTTTGCGTCAGACTAAATCTTCATCGATGCGATCTAATGTTTTGCATGTCCCAGAATCTTTCCTTCTTTTCCTTTCGGTGATGGGTTTATTCACAATTTTCCATACTGTTTTTTCCGAAATATTAGTCAATGTGACTGTTTCTTCAATACATTCCATTTTACTCAACTTTTCACGTTCTATGAGAGTTGTATATACATTTTTTAAAATCTCTTTAGAATCTAAAGATAAGTGCCTTCTTCCATTTTCATTTCCGCACTGTAGTTGTACCTATACCCCCTCCGGCTCTTCTATACTAGATTCACCAATCCACGGCGCCACATATTTGGATAATCAAAGCTACGTTTTTATTTACACGAACTAATAAAATGACTGGTTCTGCAACATTGATTTTTTTTTCCCATTATTTAATAAGGCTTTGTAAACTAATTACGGCCAAGTACGGTCCCTACCTGGATGATAAAATCATTATCTCTATGATCCTTGAAACCCTTTCTACAAAGAATTTTATGATGGGTGATAACTAAAGGCAGGTAGCCATTCTCTTAAATCTGTGAACGGACTTTACAGTAGTCGTTGCAATATGTGGCATTATGTTTCTTTGGCAGAAGTATGAAGGCGTACGTCTCCGGAGTCACTCCAGTACTCCAGTAGAGTTTAATACCTATGTTATTGATATAATGTCAATTGCCTAATGCCACTCTGCATCAAGTAATTTAAGATGTTCGGTATAAGTATCGCCTGAACCCGGAGTTTCACCGTTTTTAAGTTCCGACCTCAGCTGCTGTTATTGGTAAACAGTTGTAATCTGGAGGATGTTCTATCCTGCTATTCCCAAGAAGATCATCAATGTAGGTTTCCCAGGTGTTTATCTTTTTTTTACATCACTAACGATGTTACCGTCCTTGGTATGTAAATATCTCAGATGTGTGGGGTTAATAGTTCGACTGCTTCTCTGAACTTCTTTTACATACTAAACAAATCATCATTCAAATGTTTCTATTTCTTCACATTTAGTTCTCATCCACTTTTCTTTCACCTTCTTCTTTTTCATTTTCAGATGTGTTAATGCTCTTTTCCAACCTTATTAAATTATTCAGTTCTTGATTTCTTCTAGATTTTTGCATTTCTCTGTCAGTAAGTTTGTCGCTTTTCAGTTTTCTCATAGCTCATCGCCTACGATTTATTCAATTACTTTTTGCTAACTAAATTATTAGGAATTAAGAAAATGATTATTTTAGTTGGTTTTTCAATTACTAGGATTCAGTAATTGTAATTGGTAATTGGGTTTTAAAAATATAAGGTAATTGAATTATTCAAAAAGTAATTGAATTACTCCCAAATAATTCAATTACATAGGAAGTAATAGGAATTCTATTTTTTTTATAATTCCAATAGGTACTCTAAAGAGAGACTAAACATGGTTTGATTGAAGCGCGGCGAACGACAAAGGCTTGTCTTTAAACTTCGCGGCCGCTTTTTGATGCTTTACCGCCACGTCAACGCGATTAAATATTTTTTATAAAAAGTCTGTGTAGGTAGACGATACTTATTTTATTAACCTAGGAAGCACAGGAGGCAAACTATTGCATCTTTCACCGCTGCCCCAACTCAAGCTACGGTGGAAAAATTGTTTTTAAAGCTTCCTAGAAGAGGATCTAACAGAAAGTGTTACGAAATTTATTTTTGAAAAAGCACAGGATATAAATTTAGAAGAAATTTTAGTGGGTACTTGGTAATTAAAATATTTTTATCATACTGTTGGTAATTGTAATTGATGCTTTTTCCGAGTGTAATGGGTAATTGTAGTTAAATCACTTTTTAAGAATCAAATCCACCCATATTCTCGAAATATTTTCCTTCTCGAATTTTGGCATTCATATCTCCCATGAAGAAGTTTTTTAAATTGTTTTACAACATCTGTCTGACTGAAAGTAATTGTTCTCTTCGTCTGATTTATCCGCGGTTGCACCACAGACTAATAGTAATAATTTTATATTACCAATTTCAATTTTTTCCGAAAATATAGCCCTAATACTCAGTCAACAAAACCTTATCAGTAATGAACATAAAAGCCTCGGAACAAATAAAAATACTGATAAGCTCGTCCATAAAGTACTTAATATTTTAAAAATAAATACATATTTATTTTGAAGTTGTTGCACTGAACTAATTAAATGCATTATATTAATTATTGTCATCCATACCGTTCGTATACCTCTTATCTGTTTAACGACATATTGAAGAAATATGGCTGATGTAAGAAATCATTAAGTCGCGCTTATTAAATGGGTTATTTTGTTTGTGTGCAAAATAAGGGTCTATTTAACTCGATGTAAATGCAATATTTTCAAAAATAATTGCATTATGTCTGCGCGCAATCAGATAATAATATATAGGGTGTCCCATAAATAATGGGCCATAGAGCCACTGAAGATAGATATAAGCCACAATTTTAAAACGGTTGGTTGTATCGAGTTAAAAGTTGGCATTATTATGGGTGAGAAATATGAATTTGTGAATATTTTTAAGTTTCACACTAGAAGGGGCTACTTATATTATAGTAAGTTTAATAAATCTTTGATTTTCGTATCTGCGCAGATATACGTTTTAATACAAGTTTTTAAAAGACGGGTTATTTCCAAGCTAATGAGGTATACCTGCTTGATCTTGATATATCTAACGGTTTTCGAGACATTTCCGTTTAAGCATCATAATGCATTAAAAAAATCGATTTTATTAAATACATATTTCGATTAACACAATGCTATTGTAACTTGAAAAAGTAGTACATTCTTTCAGTGTAGTTGATATAATCAAATAAAACGACTTCAGTCTACCTCCACATTGTTTTATTATTTAAGATAGTTATCTAACATGTTTCGGACACTTAAATGTCCATCTTCAGGGATACAGCAATTGATCTTGGTGGTTCAGTTTAGAAAATACGAAGTTCAAAAATGATAAGTCTTTGAAACTGAATCTAGACTGTGGTTTAAGGTTAAAAAGGTTAACATTATAAAAGTAAATAAATTAATGACGTTGGAGGTAGAAAAATATTAAAAATTGAACCGAGAAGAAAGAAAATTTAGTATTTTTAAAGTTCACATCCTTCGTTGAAGTAAGAGAACCAGGTAATAAAGGTTATTGGGCCAATGTGATTGTCAGTGAGGTTATTATGTTAGCTTTGAGCTATTTAGAGGAAACATTGGAAATTCAGCTGAAAGAAACCTCATGTAATCACAATTGCTGACGGAAAATGTGATTTCACATGGTAAAAAGTTATGAAAATAAAATATTAAAAAACTGGTACTGGTTCTTAAATAATGTAAAAATTTAAAAGTTCACCAGACAATGGTTAATGAAGTTATTAAGTAAAGGTGTAGGCCATTATGAAGAAAAAGTAAAAAAGGGGGCACAAAGAAACTTCACTGAACCATGCTCAATTGTAGAAAAATGTGAACTCACAGTTCTAACACAGTTCTAACCTGAACTAACCTGAACTAACCTTCACACTTTACCATGTGAAATCACATTTTCCGCCAGCAAACGAAGCCAGAGACCAAAAAGTTGTACTTGTAGTTGCTTAATCTGAACAAATAGAAAAACTAAAAAGAGAGGCAGTGGCGTACTTTTTCTTCTCAAGAATAATTGGCTGTGGTGCCCACTGAGACGCCACTGGACCTAATAATTTCAATCTAGTTAGGGCTAAATAAGCGCCTTATTACTTCAAGTAACTGAACCAAATTTCAACCAAATCGGTTTAAGAATATTTATGACCGTTTTTTTTTTTAAACTTCAACGCCCTGTATCTCAGAAACGAAGCAACTCCGGACATAATATGTTCATGGAAACTTTTTTTCTTAAAATGACCTTACGTATCAGTATCACCCTCTGAAGTTTCGCACCGTAGTTAGGAAACACCCTGTATAGGAAGCGATTCCAAAAAGAGATTGAAAAGGGGATCTTTCTGGTTGTGTTGTGATTTTTGTGTCATCAAATATTTAGTAGCTAATATCTCTTATTACGAAATAAAGTTTGGGAACGATATTAAGATTGTCGATATAAAGATTTATATTTTTGTAGTACTAGTAGGATGAAACCTACGAGTCTACGAGTACGTCAAATTATTCACTAACGTAATATTTCATTAAAGTTATAAAACATTTTCTCAATACTGACCTAAAGACACGTATACGAACGAATTGGTCTTAAATAGAACATATTTATAAAATATTGTTAAATGACTTTTAACCTTGGCGGTCATAATTGTTTTGATAACTGAGCCATAGTAGGATTTTTCAAGTTTGTGTAAAAATCATTTTTATTCGTATGTTTCAATTTAATATGGAATAAGAAAATATTGATAACTGATCAAATATTATTTGAATGGAAAACTAGGACGAATTTCTGATGTATTTGAACTATAGGATAGGTTTCACACATAAGGATTTATGCGAATTACTCAAAAACGATCCATTTTAACAAAAAATAACGAAATGCCACCTTCTTATTTAACTCTTCCCTGATAACGTACATACATTGCAACCCCCTTCCATCCCCTCAAAATAATCCCAAGTTGTTAATTAAAAAAATTAGTTAAAAAAACTTCCTGGTAAAAAATCACCCTCAGGTAAGATATTATATTAATACACACCAATATGTTAATTTATAAAAAGATTACAAATTACACCTTGCTAGTTTTTTAGGGATAGGGACAATTCAGTACAAGGATACTTTAACTAGTCTGTTCGCAATTCGGCTATGTTGATAAAACTTCAGATTTAGGTTAGGTTAGTTCAGGTTTCTTTCAAGTTAACATATTATGGAATACTTTTTTATTTTTAATTTTAGCGAAAAAACGCATCCTTTCATCCTTATAAAGTTATGCTTGCCCTAAAAGTAATATTGCCACTAAAAAAATTAAGTCATATTATACAGGGTTTGGAATAAGATATATTAAATTATAGATCTGTCACGGTTAAGAAAACGTTTAAAGGACTTGGAATTTTAGAACCATAAGGTATTAGATTTAATTAATGTTAATATTAATTAATTAATGTTTTATTTTTTTTTGTTTTGTATATTGGTAGGAATAACAAGTTTAAGTAGCGGCGTATGGGAAGGGGGGGGGCGGATCCTGGGGTCCTGACTTTTAATTAATAGTTAGTTAATAGTCAGGGATTGGTTATATGTAAATTTTAGGGATAAAGGGATTGGACGTTCCACTGAATACGACCAAAGTTTTACTCACTGGTCACATGGTTCCCCGATCTCACCCCAATGGATTTTTTCTATTGAGGTGAAGTAAAAAAGGTCATTTTTCAAAGCCGGCCTGTAAATGAAATTGGCTTAAAAGAATTAGAGAAGCTTGTATAGTCAGCTGTCGAACATCCGATAGAAAGATTAAGAAAACAATTAATTAAATGCATAAAAAATTATGGTGGTTCTGCAGAAACACAACAATATATTTTGTCTGTTTTTTTAATTACCTTTATAATAAAATGCTTCTTACTAAAAATAAAGATATTATTGTCATGACATGTAGTTTTCCTTTCATTCTGTCCCACACTGTATAACATAGCTTGACTTTTTCAGCAGCAAGATTAGTTTTAATCGAAATACAATGTACAATACAACAACTTAATTTTTAAATTTTTGTCATCCTGTTCCGAGTAGTCCGATGAACTATCGTCGTTGGGGTCCAGAGAAATAATAAGGGGATCAACAGTGTTTTCTAGCATGTTATCAGCTTTCCACATTCTTTCTTCTATTTCAATCACATGTCGACACACTTACTCCATTCTTCACAGTCCACTGTCTTTATTCCCTCTTGCATGAGGTTTCCAACGTCTCTTATTTTAAAAGTGGTGTTATGTCTTGCTACGAACCCTTTTACTTGCGCCCGCACCAATTCTATGCGGTTTAATTCACAGTGATATGACGGAAGGCGGAGTACCGTTATATTTCGTTTTGAAGCGATTTCGTCGACAGCAAATTTCGAACAGGAGAGGTTTATTTAACTTTACAATCTCCAGTAACTCCTTTTTCAGCATATCTTTATGAAATGGCTTCTTATTTACAGTAAGCCGATGAATTATGTCATTTTTTTTCCAAAAAGACGTTGGTATTTTTTCAGATTTTTTTTTCTTTCTTCGAAATATTTAAGCAGTCTCCTTTTTCAGCATGTCTAGCTGGCATTATCCATGACTGTAGCAGACACAGGAGGAATAAGATCTAGCATTTGCTGGAAGTATTCGTTAAAGACATCAGCGTTCAGGTCTTCATGATAGTCTTCGGTCCGTTTTGATTTAAATGCTAGTAACCCGCCATCGACAAATCGATTTTGGTACCAATGTGAGTAATTATTAATCTTTTACCTTTTCTCGAGGGTGCTTTTATTCCAGTGGACCATCCTTCTATGAAAGCGTGCCTCGTGCTTTTTATATGTTTATCCTGCCATATTTTACCAATGGTATAACCTTTACTTAACCAAGTTTCGTCCATATAATAGATATTCCTGTTTTCCCTTCGAAACTGCCTAACTGCCCTCAAATATCGTCGTCGCGAGCAGATAATTTCGTCTTTCTCTATTAAAAGTGATTTTCTGTTTTGAATTTTTTCATAACAAAAATTCATTTCCTTTAAAGTTTTCCATAGTTTCTTCTTACCCATGGGTGGAATGAAACCATCCTTTTTCATTTTAGACATTATTTTGCCCAAGGTAGGTATTTCTTTTTTTAAGTAAAACGAGTTTATGATTCTTATGAAGGCAGTCTTTTTATCCTCATTTATTACAGTTTCTTTTCTTCCTGTACTCCTCTTTGGTGACCTGAAGGGGCCGCGTTTATCCTCGTGCACAAAACGGTATATTGTTTACTGTCCGACTCCAGTCATATTCGAAAACATTTCAACTATTTTTGCAACTCCGAATGTTATATGAAATAATAATTGGACTACGTCTATGGAATACGGCGAAGACCACTGGGTTTTATAGTTCAATAATAATTTATTACTCTCTCACATGAAGAAGCATATTATAGAAACAACAAATTTTTCGTAAATTTTTTGCATGCACCAAAATTTATTCTTTTTTACCTCTTTAAAAATAAACACAAACTGTCACAAAAAGTAACTTGAATTACGCAGGAAAGAAAAATAAGTAGGTTGGAACTTACCTGGAAAATTAATAAATATGGCAACACCGCACATCTTGAAGTGTCAAATTTTAAAATCGCGATTTTGATTAATTTGTTTACATTTTAATTAAAATTGCACTTTCCATTTTTTTGTGTCAGTTTCATCACTAAATCTTTAGTGAAAACAGAAAAAGCCAGGAATTAGAAGGAAAAACAAACCTAACCTATAAGTTAAGAAATATGAGTAATTTTGTTTTCAGAAACTATTAGACAGCGCCAAAATAACTTCGGATTCGTAATCAGAGACAAATTGGGGAATACTTATGCAAATAATTCGATGTTTTGGTTTTTACCTTTCCGAACCTTTCGGTTAGCGAAGCATTTAATCGTTTTAGTATTTTAAATTTAAAAATATAGGAAATACGCTATAAGCTATATTTGTTGTCACCAGTAACTGGCAGTATACTTTTTCCAAAGTCAGCTTGATGAATAAAAAGCTCGATAAAAAAACTTAGACCGGGCTTCAAAGGGTTTTTATTATTAAAAGTGTTCTTTTATATCAGTATTTAATTGATAGTCCGTAACTCTCTTTGAAAGCTAGTTTGCAAATGTACTTTGAACCAAGAAATTTTTAATGTCCAAGAAAGAAGGAACAAGCCATGAATATTAGAATAATTTTTTTAGTACTTCAGGAATATTATTTATACAAAAATAATTTAAATCAGACTAAAAAGGAATTTTACTGTTATTAAACAAAAAAAATAAACAAATAACAATCTCTTATGTTCCTCCTACACTTACGAAAACTTTGTAGAACTGACAACACCCTGGCGATAGACCGTCGACGCCCACACGCAATTTAAAGCACATTTAAAATGCGAACTATTTTTTCCGGATTGGAAGATTAATAGAGCAGCATATAAATACAAATTTATATGCTATAGACAAGAACAGCAAATAGTTAAAGGTTCTCCCAATTGGGTGATTCCTTATCAGCTTTAAAATCACTTGATGTTTGAGTTATGCGATATTTGGTATCGGACAGCGACATGACTGGTTAAAACGATTTACTGTAATTTACATATTTCATTTTCTGCTATAACTGTGTGGTTTCAGACAAGTAAGTTTTTACTTGGTACCTATATTTTATTATATCAGTATAGCTTTTTGGCGACAATTTGAAACATAAGGCCAAGGTGAATTATCACAGGAATATGAGTCGGCCATCGATAGCGAAATAAGTCCGGAATTAAGAAATAAAGATTTACATGCTCAATGTCAAGGCATTATTTTAAATATGTACGCGTGTTTAAAAAAAGAAAATCCGGGAAAACCTGAAAATGCGCTTTATACAAGAATGTACTTGTAATAAATTAACACAACTTGGGTTTTATAAGAATTTATAACGTAATTAATTTGGGGACTGTAACCGGTCATTCCATAAAGCGTAAACCAATAAATCAAAAACTAAACCAAAAATTCAAAACGGCTGACAATACTCAAGGGATTTTATTTTGAGAACTATTTACAACTTTTCTGAGGATAATATAGGGCCAACTTTAGAACTGGTTCGTGATAAATTGCAAGGTTTACCCTATAAGTACCAATCTTTAGAAACATTGCGTGGTGTTTTATTAAAATGTGGCTTAAAACATAAAAAATTAGATAATCTAATGATTATAATGGGATCCCCGCGTATTATTGAACTACGACAGGACTATTTGCGCAAAATAAAGGAGTAACATGAATCCGATAAAATAAAAGTATAATTCATTCAGACGAAACGAAAAACGCGTTATCATGCCGGAAGTAAAGATGGCTTTGTACCTAATGTGTTGCTCTTGTCAGCAATAACTATCACTTAATAATCCATCTCCAACTTTAAGCGCAGTTGTCCTTGATATTATTCGGCAGGTAATAACGAAATGAGTAGCTATGTATGGAAAAATTGCGTAGCTCATGTTATAAAAACAGAAAATGGATATTCTGCCGGGCGGCCCCATATTGGGTAAGGTACCTGCTAGAAATTTTAGGTCAACTAATCTTGCAAGAAATTTCGGCCCCAAACATTGCAGGTAATGCGAATTGAACCAAAAAGGTGGATTAGATGCCGTGTTAGCGCTGTTTAACCAATATAAGTCTATAAAAGGGGCAAACAATTAATAATAATATTCCCCGGTGAACTTGGAAAAGCCGAATTGGAACCAAAAAGGTGGATTAGATGCCGTGTTAGCGTTGTTTAACCAATATAAGTCTATAAAAGGGGCAAACAATTAATAATAATGTTCCCCGGTGAACTTGAAAAAGGCGAATTGGAACCAAAAAGGTGGATTAGATGCCGTGTTAGCGCTGTTTAACCAATATAAGTCTATAAATATAAAAGATAAAAGATCATAAAAAAATTAAAATGTTATAACGTTAGACCATTGGGGCCGAAAATGCCTGTAATAAAAACATGACCCTTCCATCCCGGGGCCGAAAGTTCCTGTCAAAATCGGGCTGCTACCTGGCCGGGGCCGAAATTTCCTACGCCCATTCTGCCTATAGCACCAGTAGTAATTCAACCTGGAAACGATTCTACTTCTGAAAGTTCTGGCGATTCCAGTCATTAATTTGTTTATGAATTTTAAATTAATAATGTTCGTTTAACATGTATCTTAAAAACTTGTTATATTACAGAACGTTTACTGCGTGATTCTGCTGATGCGATCCGCAATTTGTTGTTAAAATAACTGTATATTCCAACTAACATAGTACCTGCCCCAATTCTTTCTTGACAAGGAAAACTAATACCTCCTCGCGGTCCTGGCTGGACAAAGACAATTTTTTTTAATTGTTTTCGGCAAAATGAGCATGTTTTTTTTTACCGAAAGACCATTTTAGAAATATTAAATTCATGTGTTCTTTGCACGCGAAGTCACGGGTACAAACCTCTTATCGATATTAACTATATTTTTAAATTGTTTTTGGCAAAATTAGCATTTTTCTTTACAAAAAAAACATTTTAAAAATATTCTCTGCAGGCAAGGTCACGGGTACATGCCTTTTATCGATATAAACTATAATGAACAAGCTATAATATATAAACTACTCAAAACTGAATAGGGAACTAACATTTTTTTGCATCTTTTTGAGGATATATATGTTATAGCAGAAATCAGTGAGGGGGATCGCTCAATCAGGGTTGGATGGGGAATTTTATCGACTTTGACATGAGCCGAAGTTATTATTAAAAAGGGCTATGTTTCTGTGTTATACAGTGTGTTTTAACAAGTATTGCAAATTTAAAAATTTTTGATGTGCTACAAAATTTGAGTACATGATTTCTGACTTATTCTAGGATATTTTTTGGAAAGCTTACTAGATTCTGCCGAAACGTTTTTGGAATCATCAATTTATTCTGTAAAGTCAGAAAGCTATTAATTTTTAAATTAAACCATACATTTCCACAGCTGTTTTGCCTTTAAATGTTCAACAATGGCCGTTTCCACAGAAACGAGTTTGAAATGTGAAGTTTTATGAAGGCGTTTAAAAAAAAAATAAAAAAAAAATAAAAAAAAAAAAAAAAATATAATTAAAATGGAAAATCATTAGTCGCCTATCAGACAATCATTTTCCATTTTAATTTATTTGCAGACACTAAAAAACTATACTAATAATGATGATAACTTTATTAAAACATTTAAAATACGCCGGTCCAAATAATAAGTGGTAATCGTAAAAAAATAAAACTAATATCTAGTGGGGTGACCTCGACTTTGAATAACTTCATAACACCTCTGAGGCATACTTCTAATGATGTTGTCGATGTGTTCTTGAGATACTAGTTGCCACAAGATAGGAAGTAGCTGCCGCAACTGACCAATGTTTTCTGGCTGAGGCAAATGTTGATCCAGTTGGTACTGAAGCCTGTCCCACACATGTTCAATCGGGTTGAAGTCTGGAGAATATGGTGGTAATGGTAAATGATTTAACTCTAAGTTGTTAATTTCTTCCATTACCACTCGAGCTCTATGAGGGCGAGCATTATCGTCAAGAAACACAAAATTGTGACCAATTGAACCTCTAGCCCCTGTCACATAAGGTGTAATAATTTCATCCCTGTATATTTGACCAGTTACTGTATTATCAAAACAGTGCAGCTCAGTTCGAAACCCCAGAGCAACACCAGCCCAAACCATGACACCACCTCCTCCAAATTTATGAATTGGCTGTAAATATGTGCTGGCAAGTTTCGTGTATTTACAGTTCGGTAAACTCTTTTACGACGAGAATCATTGTGTAAGCAGAATCTTGACTCGTCAGTAAATAATACATGGTCCCAAATAAAATTTTCTTCAATTCTTTCATTGGCCCAAGCAAGCCTAAGTCGTCGATGATTCGCTGTAATAGCTATTCGCCTTAGCGGCCTATAAGACTTAATTCCCGCTTCTTTGAGTCGGTTTCTTACTGTCTGGTCAGAAACTCTTCTTCCTATTGCATTTTGTAGTCCTTGTTGAAGTCGTCGAGCTGTACTAAAGGGGGCTCTACTTACGTCTATTCTAATGTGTCGATCTTCTCTATCATAAGTAGCCCTTACAGATCCGCTACCGGGTCCAGTCTCCCGATAATGACTAATGATTCTTGAATCACACTCTTACTTTTACCCAAAATATCTGAAATTTCACTTTGTCTGAATCCACGTAGGTGCATCGTGACAATAAAGTTACGTTGCTCTTTGGATAAATGGTTTCTTTCCATATTTTTAAACTAAACAAATAACGTCAATTTTAAACGCCTTCATAAAACTTCACATTTCAAACTCGTTTCCGTAACAGCTGTGGAAATGTATGGTTTAATTTAAAAATTAATAGCTTTCTGACTTTACAGAATAAATTGATGATTCCAAAAACGTTTCGGCAGAATCTAGTAAGCTTTTCAAAAAATACCCTAGAATAAGTCAGAAATAATGTAGTCAAATTTTGTAGCACATCAAAAATTTTTAAATTTGCAATACTTGTTATAACACACTGTATAACACAGAAACATAGCCCTTTTTAATAATAACTTCGGCTCATGTCAAAGTCGACAAAATTCCCCATCCAACCCTGGTTGAGCGATCCCCCTCACTGATTTCTGCTATAAAATATCTATCCTCAAAAAGAGGCAAAAAAATGTTAGTTCCCTTTTCAGTTTTGAGTAGTTTACTATTTAATCATATTAAAAATTTTCAACATTCTGCATTTTAATTATTTGGTAGAAGCGACGCCTATGGTCACCAGTTTAATGCTTTTTTATGTCATCAAATTAAACTTGGAACAACTATAACACCTAATTGATATACCCAAACAAAATTTGTTTTACCACAAAATTAAACCGTTTTTTAAATATTCTGCTCGTCATTTGATATACCTATACAAGCAATCGGTTCCTTACACATAAAACCGTCTGTGTTTAAAATTTCAAATACTCTACATGCCCAATAAAAAGTGCCTAATGTGAAGTTAAAAATTTACCAGTAGGGGTATGAAAATTCACTGTGTCGACAAACTGGATATCTTAAACATCTCTAATTGCCTTTAAAGAGCTACTAAAACTAAGCCATTAATTGCAACCAGTCAATTAAAAAGCATGATTCTAAACATCATTAAAGCTGCTTTGTTAAAACTCAAAAGTATTTGTTGCTACGGAATAAAATTATTTACTTTTTGAAATTAACAAATATTGGAATATACCAAAGTATATAAATGAATTTATGCTTATTAATATTGTCGTTGGGTAACCTTTCGACCTTTATTCAGACTTTGTGCTTATCTCGACAACGATTAACATTTAGTAAAGTTAAGAAAGTTATTTCTTTTAATTACAAATTTTATTTTAAAATCGTATTGCTTACGTAGAATTTAATATCTACATTTTGTAAACTTCAATGCATTACTTTTTCATACAATATCTTGAAAGAATTCAAGTAATTAAATGATTTTTAGACAACCTTTATACTAGAAAGTTATTATGAGTGACAAAATTAATTTTGTTCTATAGAGAATTCATAAATTTTTATTTTAAGAAAAATGATAATGCCTAGTAGCAGTGGCGTAACCAGAAAATGAGTTCGGGGGGGGGGGGGGCTGAAAAAATAAATTACGCCGCAGGGGAAAAGTTTGTGGGTGCCAAGCCCTTTTTTCAATGATGATGCTTGATTTTCAAGTAAGAAAATTAAAAAACACAACAGAAAATCATAAAAACAGCCAGACTCGTTTCAATTTTTGTGTAATTTTACCTATCTTAGGTAGTGATATGTTTATTTGTCTTGTGAACAGGTAGATAGACGACGCGAGCGCCCCCCTTGGTTGCGCCACTGCTTAGTAGTAAACAAAAATTAGTATTTTTCCTCTTTTATTTTTGGAATTTATATTTTTAATGTCAACTTATTTTATACCAAAAATTCTCTGCAGGTACAAATTAGTATTTCAAACTATTGAAAGAAAAAATGTTACAGTTATTTTATTTCTGATTCATAAATAAAACATTTTTACTGAAAATATTTTTGAAAATGTAAATTTGTGGTTTACACCACATGAACGGAAGCTACAACTTCAGCATTAGATGTTTGTTGAGGTTTATTTTTAAAAATAAATATCCATAAACAAATTAAAATTACCACAATAGTGGTGGTCTTGAGTAAATATATGCAAAATAATACGTATATGTATGAATAAAAAATTGGTGGATACTTTAGTTCAAATAATTTTTATTAAAGGACGATGTTATTCTTAAAGAAGCAAAAGAATTAAACCGGATTGGACTGGAAAACAAAACAAATATCAGCTTTTACCGCTTAATACCGCTTAAAATTCCCTTTAAATATACAGGGTGTTTCAGAAGTACGGTACGTAACTTAACGGGGTGCTCCCTATGATATTCTAAGAGAAAAAGTTCATATGAACATGCTGCCCCGTTTTTAATATACAGTGCGTCCATAAAGTCTTGCACAAATTCATTTAAAATTCAGGTATTTACTTTTTAAAAACGCTCGGACACGTCAATTAGTACTTTTGTTTGTGCATTTTTTAACGTAAAATGTTTTTATACAGGGTGTCGCACGTATGAGGTATGAGGTCATCAATAAATGTGTTTAAAATAAATTTTCAAACGTCAATATTTCGGAAACCGTGATTTCCAGAGGTGTTAAGTGTTCATCATAGAATTCAAAATTGATATAATATACAGGGTGTTCTATTAAAAAAAAACCTTGATGACCTCATACCTCATACGTGCGACATCCTGTATAAAAACATTTTACGTTAAAAAATGCGCAAACAAAAGTACTAATTGACGTGTCAGAGCGTTTTTAAAAAAAGTAAGCCCCTGAATTTTAAATGAATTTGTGCAAGACTTTATGGACGCAGTGTATAGGGTGTTAAAGTTTTTTAAAAAATATCGGTACCGTTCTTCATAATGATAAGGGGCTTAATTAGCCCTAACTAGATTGAATTTATTAAGTCCAGTGGCATCCCGGGAAGCACCTTAACAAATATTATTGTCAATAACATGTACGCCACTGACTTTTTCTAATTTTGATATTCTTTTTCGGATTTACCAACTAATAATACAACTCTTTTGTTCCCTGAATTGTTTTTGTATCTTGCTTCGATCTCGAGAGAAAATAAAAACCACTTTACTGCATGTACCGTGTGATCCACTTATCGTGTCCACATTTTAGTTTGATATTATAACGTTGCCTTAAGAGGTAAAGAAAAAGTTAAATACATACATTTCTTGTATTGAAGTTATATGTTTATTTGTTCATTTTTTATATATACAGGGTGTTTCGTTTCCCCCGTTCAGGCATCAACTTTCTTATTTTAAATGGGACACCCTGTATATTGACAGGTATTTAGATTCCCCTTAAAATTGTATGTGAATTTTGTATAACCTTTAATATGTCTATTTCTTATCGCTTAGCCAATATTTCATTTTTTTTAGGTAAACGAATATGCTCTCCAAATGCTATTTTATAAGTTTTTTAGGGTTAAATTTCCGAGTTACCTGTTACCGTCCTTACCTGTTGATATGTCTTTTTTGAATATTGTCTTACGTCAAAATATTAGGTACTTCGTTGTCAAAATCAAAATGAACTTCATTGAACAACAGAGGTTCCAAGTGGTTGAGCTTTATATGAAAACAATAAAAGTGCCACCGCAACTGTTAGAGCATATCGACGAAAGTTTCCCAATCAGAGAGTATCTACTTTCTAAAAAAACGATTGGAAGAAACTATCGAAAATTAATGGGACATAAGTCCTTTGGAAATAAAAAAAAAAAGTCAGGACCAGACTTGTGAGAACCGACGAACAGGCGGAAATATGTTTGGGATATTTTAACGCATGTCCTAATAAATCAATAAGATATTCTATCGACAACATTGGATACTCCTATGGAACGATTTCGAGAACTCTTCACGATTTTGGGTATAAGCCGTTTTCAATAATGCCGGTTCAAAAATTGCAACAACGACATTTCCCAAGACGTCTTCAATTATTCTGCAGAGATTTGTTAGGTAAAATCGAAGGAAATCCCCAATTTCTTAATAATATTTTATGGACTGATGAGAGCTGCTTTTCAACGCGTTGCATATACCATAGACAAAATACTCGTCACCGGTCCATAGAAAATCCACATGTGATACGAGAAGTTAGACACCAAGGATGGCAGTCTGTAAATGTCTGGTGTGGGTTTTTTGGTTTTAAAATAATTGGACCGTTATTTTATAGAGACTTATTAAGTGGCCCTAGATACCTTAGGTTTCTTCAAAATGATATAGATAGTTAATGGAAAATTTTCCTTTAAACGAGGTAGCAGCTATGAGGCAGCAGGATGGGGCTCCCCCGCATAATATTCGGGAAGTTAGCGATTATTTGAACCAAAATTATATCGAATGGATTGGAAGGAATGGCACAATCCTGTGGCCTCCAAACAGTCCTGATATTACACCAATGGACTACTTTTTTTGGGGTCACATTAAAAACGAGGTATATAAAACTCCATGCTGTGATTTAAATGAGATTTAATGTTAGAAGAGTGGTAAACGATTTACGAGAAACACCTGAAGTATTCGTAAATGTAAAGAATTATTTATTGAGAGCAATCCATCGTTGTATTGAAAATAATGGAGGTTATTTTCAACAATTTATGTAAATATTTGTAGTTGTAATTGTAATATTCTTGTTCGAGTAAATATCCATTAAATTATTAACAAATAAATATTGGCTAAACGATAAGAAATAGGCATATTAAAGGTTATACAAAATTCAAATAACATTTTAAAGGGAATCTCAATACTTACATACAGGGTGTTCCATTTAAAATAAGAAAGTTGATGCCTGGACGGGAAAACGAAACACCCTGTATATATAAACAATTAATATATAAAAATTTTACATCAATGCAAGAAATTTATGTATTTAACTTTAACTCTTAAGGCAACGTTATAATATCAAATTAAAATGTGGACACGATAAGTTGATCACACGGTACAAAAAAAATACCTATGTATTTCAAAGTTAATTAAAACATTTAAATCAAAAATGAAATTATTTTTTTAAATAATGATTCTGATAAAACGTACGATTGCAACCGACTTTTTTTAAGAAACTTTTACACCCTGTATATCAAAAACGGGGCAACTCCGGTCACATGTTCATATGAACTTTTACTCTTAGAATCATAAGGAATCACCTCCTTAAGTTAAAAGGCATAAAGAAAGTCAGGTTTAGCTGTAGCGGCATAAGCGCGCGGTGCCTCGTTTCATATAAATATTTTATAAGTTAATAAACTAAATTTACTTTCTCTTATTTTAATAATAAAATTAAACCAGACCACTGTCCACTCTAGGTAAAAAAGAAATGCAGTGGAACACACATTTTTTAGGCATTATTTTATTCATGGGTCCACAACAATTATTTCATCGACTAGAAGCGGCCGCCGGGAAATGCGTGGGCGGGAAATTCATACGCGATCTAATCATCATAAAATTAGGTTATTTTTATTTAAAATTTATTGGTAAACTTAGCAGACCCGGTACATGAGTTTTTTTTTTTATTCGCATTCCTTCTATAGCCACAGAACCATAAGGCGGACTATGTATAGGTACTACGATATATTTCGAATAGACTTATTGATTATTTAAAACCAAATATTTCAAGAACCACACAAAGGGGTACCCAGTGATTTACTTTTTTGGCTCTCCTTTGAACCGACTTTTAAATACTTTGGTCATTCCTCTTCAAAAAGGTACTCTTAGTTTATTTCGATAAAGCTAACGGTTTTCGAGGTTAATTGGTTTTTATGCGAAACACTCAAAAGTTACTAATGCTAAACACAAATAGATGAAAATAAAATACGCAGGGTATGCATGCTGATGTGCATTTACTTTTTGGGAAGCGCTTTCCAACTCTTCGAAGGCAAAAAGTTTTTTTTTGCATGACAATGGATTAGGAATTGTTTTTCTATGACAAATTAGAGTTATTTTGACCTCCTCTGTATGCTTCCGAGAAATTAGGAGGTACTTACCGCTTACCGGATACCTTGTATATTTTTGAAAAGAGAATTTTAAGCCCTAATAAAATATTTAGTAATGTACAGGATGTTCCGTCCATTTGAAAAATATATGAAACGGGTAAAAATATCTGAATTGGTTTTCTATTTAATTAATTTATTTTTATCTAAAACAAAAGAGTTCATAGAACTATTGAATTATGGAGAAAGACCATGCACATGATTTTGGACCAGTGGCGTCGAAGCAGGGTAGGCATTATTTAAAGATTCAAGAACAGATTGTTCGAAAAAACAACTGCTTATCAAATGTGCTATCCCAAATTATTTCATAAGAGTTTACTTCTAATTTTACACAGTAGGACAATATTTCTTATGAATAAAAAAATAACGTCTAAATAATAGCCAGAAAAGAGAAAAAAACCTAGTCTCGTATAATTTTCAACAAATTAGACAACGATAAATTCAGCAATACTGGGACATGCAATTGTACTTCTAGCCTATTCCAAAATGTTCAGCTTTGATGTTCAAACTAGTTGCTTTGATAATTTGTCAAAGTGGTAATACTTAATATTATGTAAATATTCGAAAATGATAAAAATGCCTCAGTTAAGCTGGATTTATAAACTCAAAAAGTTGGCGAGGTTGAGGTTCAGTTCGTTGGAAATAAGAGTTCAATTTAAACTAAGGGAAACGATCAGCTCAATTTATAAACTCCCTTCCTGCAAAGTTCGTAAGTTCCAAAAAGTTCCCGTGTAGTTCGAAATAACCAATTTTTATGTTCGGAGTTCGAGAGGTTCGTTTCGACCAATGAAGACGCTATTTTAAAGTAATGTGGTTACAGCGAAATGTCAAATGTCTTTTCATTGTTAAGCTTAGTATTGTTTTGTGCCAGAAATTGGAAAACTAGAAATGGATAGTATAGAGAATGATAAGACTCTATTGGACAATAATTTCAACCAATCAAACAACAACTTTTCGAACTTCGCTACTGACTTTATAAATGCCATTATTCTGGACTGTCGAATATCGAACCTCACCAACTTCAACATAACTTCAACCTCGCCAACTTTTCGTGTTTATAAATTCAGCTATAAGCATAGAACAAAATATAACCAAAAGCTGTTGTATATACGCGAGTGAGAGATCATTTTCCTATAAGAGATATTGTTAAAGAATTTAATATCACAATTATCAAGGTAATATGACAATAAAAATAACACAAAAAAGAATCCACACTAATCCACAGCATATAAATAAAATTGTATTTTTCCGGATTGAGTATGAATGAAACAAAGTTACGGGCACTAATAAAGAAAAAATATTTACTCTGGTAAAAGCAAGTGGTCTACCACTTTTCCTTTTAATTATATTTCGACACTTTGGTTACACGAACGGGGCCATTGGCATAAATAAAAAAATTCTGCATCGTCACAGAAATGCCTTTTTGCGCCATTCTTGCCATGTAGCAAAATTCAATTCAGAATTTCAAAGCATTTTTTGAAATATTAAAAGTAGGTAATAAAAAAAATTTGGTTTAAACGCCCTATATCTCGAAAAGGAAACGTTTCCGGACACATGTTTATAGAAACTTATTTTCATAAAATATTGTAAAGAATTACACCCTGAAGTTACGGACCGTACTTAGGAAACACCCCGTATAAAGCTTGGCGCGTCATGCAACTGATAATTATGGTATCCCCAAGCTTTAAAAAAAAGTTGTAATAATTTCGTTATCAGGTAAAAAACCTCCATTCATAACTCTATCACTGATTGTTAAAAAAAAAGTTAAGGCAAGCGCAAATAAAATAAACAATAAAATAATCTATGTATATAAATTTTTATCAACTTACCGTAGAGTCGCTGATAACCTGACTTAGTTTTCATATCGCTGTTATCAACTGCTATCAACTGAGTTAGGGTACCACTAAAAACTGTTTGCCACACGACACAGTCTCGCACCAAGTCGCTTCGTGGCCGGACCCGGTGCTGTGGTGACTTAAGCCCCCTCTGGAGGGGGGCGGCTGAGTGCTTCGGTGGTGGGGGCAAGCCTCGATTTTATTTGTTGTTTGCTTTTGATTTGACTGCTGCTATTTGTCAGAAGCTTTTGGCTTTATGTTGTTTTTCTTTATGTTGAATAAATTGGACTGACCAATTCTCTTGTTCTCGTCAGGTATTATTGTATAGTCGTTTGACTTAATTACTTTGTTTCTTTTAAGTGTTTACTTTTAGAGTTTGTTTATTTTTTTTAATGATAAAACTGCCCGAGCTCGGAGAAATTATTACTAATGACGAGCGTTCCTTAATTAAATGTTAAAATTGTATTTATATATATAGGTACATTCACTCTAAAATGTTTTATTAATTTACAACCATGCATGTAATAATGACATTTCACCTATCTTTGAAATGTGGAAAGTTGACGTTTTTTGAATTTTACTTTCCACCCGGGTGGAAAGTGCTCACTACAGAAAGTAAAATTAATATTTTTTTGTAATTTTATTAAAAATCGACATCTCGAAATAATATACGAACACACCAACATAGACACTGTAATACGCTCACACTCATTACACAAATTTAACGACAATAAATGTTTATACTTTAAATGACTTACATTTATAAAAAACAAAAAATTACCATGGTTTATGTTTTATTTATTTAAATCAGTTATTGTATTGGCATTATTGTAGGCAGCCACTGATATGTTGAAACCTCACTGAATTTCTTTTTTTAAAAGGTTTAATTCATGATTCTTTGAAGTTAAAGTAGTGTTAGTAACATTTGAACTTGGCTTTGAAATCCATTTTGCCGTATATAGCTTGAGTAGTGACAGAACTATCTATATATCTATCAGCTACTGTGCTAGATTTCCAGCCTCCTAACCGCTTAATTTGCATTAGGTCGCCACCGTTATATGCGAGCAAAGTAGCCGCTGTTCTTTCGAAACAGTGACCAGTAAGACTTTTAATATTCAGCTTCAGAAAAGCTGCAATTTTTTTTTGAAACTGACGTAAAATGTTGTGCCCAATATGTTGCTTAGTAATTTTTCCATATCTGATTGGCATGAAAAGCTTTCCATCCTGTATATTTTTTCGAAAAGTTATGAACTCCTTAAGTGATGCAATCCATTTCTTATTAGTTATCATAAATGATCGTGGCTGGTACGTTTTGCTATTCTGTATTTCAATCGCGACCTTTTCTCCTAAAAAGTGAACGTCTGTTGTTTTCGTTTTAATACCTAATTATTCTGATCGGCAGGCGCTTGAGACACCAATAACCAATGCGACATACAAATATATAGAATAACAAGTTGATATAGAAATAGTCAACCTTTTGACCTAAAATACCTCAAGAAATTCCATGGGTGCTTGTTTCAAAAAGTTTCAATATTTTCCATAGGCAGTGTGTTCGATTTTTTCGAATTGTATCCTTTGTTCTGCTTTATTAAAAATGCCAATAGCTTTGCGTGTTTAGATATGTCTATTTTTTCCCTAATTGATAAAACGGTCTTCAGCATTGAATATACTGACCAAAGCGTTGATATCTTCCTTGTCTTGGCATTTTCGCTAAAATAAGGTAGTGGCGCCGATTCAGAACCAGTATTTTGAACTTCGTGTTTCGTACACCAAACTGTTATATGCCTTATATGTCGGGCGACATTTACTTGGCATAAGATCTTCTTCTACTATTTTTGCTGCTTCCCGAATTTCTGGTGGAGAAACTCAAATTCCTCATCTGATCATTTTTTTTCTGATCTCAGCATTTTTTTTTGATGTTTTGTGAAATTTTTGACACTACATATATACGTTTTCAAAAAATAATATCTATATTGTTTAAGTGATATAGAAACCATATTCAAAAAATGATATTTGCCATCTTAATGTGTATTATTATTTTACCACCTGCGGTTATTTGAAATTCTAATATCTGCCTATTTTTTAAATGAAAAAGTCAAAATGACATTTCGCTTTTAATAATAATTTTAATAATTTTAATTTCAAAATAATAAGAAGTGGATGAAGTGGTTGCAAATAAAATGGGATACAAACCTCGGTGTTTTCGTGCTTCGTGGCAAAGCGGCGAGGTTAACTAAATCTCGAGACTTCTACCTCGGTACGTAATAAGGCCTATTAGTTTGTTGTCTATTTTATCCAAGGTATTTGAAAACATTATTTATCTTCAGATAACTGAGTATCTCGATACAAACAATCTGTTTCCCTTATCTCAGTCTGGATTTCGTATAGAGGTTACAGCACGGCAACTGTTCTGTTGAAGGTTCTGGATGATCTTATTGAAGCTGCCGATAGGGGTGAAACTTCAGCGCTGATATTACTTGATTATAGTATATGATATATATGATACGCTTGATCATGGTCTCTTATGTGCTAAGCATCGCTTCCTCGGCTTCGATGAGTCTTCGGTGAAGTTCTTTGGAGAATATCTGGCAGATAGGTCTCAGTTCGTCTTCTTGGACGGCAAGCGTTCTAGTTTTAGGATTGTAGGAAGGGGTGTACCACAAGGTTTCATTCTGGGGCCATTACTTTTTGTAGTGTATATGATTGACATGAACCAGCATATAAAGAACTGTGGTATGCAAAGGTATGCCGATGATACACAATTACGCATAAGTTTTAATCAATCCAGTGCTATTGAGGCAAGGGGTAAACTCAAACAATGTCTAAAATCAGTTTATGACTATTCTCTAAACAGCGGTTTAAATTAAACCCCAGCAAATCAGCAGTTATTTTTTTTTTTTTGGTTCTGGTAGTGAATGGGCAATGGAAAATATGAAAGTGGATATGACTGAAAGCGTGATACCTGTTGTGCAAGAATATAAAAATGTGGGTGTTATATTTGATACCAAACTTAGGTTTAGAAGTAAAGTGAGTAAAGTTATTCTAAAGTCATATCTCTTAGAAATCTCTATAAAAGTAAAAATATCTTGAGACCTTATTTAAGAAAAACCCTCTGTGAAACACTTGTTCTTTCTCATGCTAATTATAAAAATAATAATAATAATAATAATAAGCTTTATTGTCTAACAGATCTACATCCATTAATAAGACAATTTTATGATACAATGCACAATAAGATATTAAAGACACAGCATACCAGTGCGATACTACCAATTAAAAAAAAAACAAAAAACCTAGGATTAAGGTAACATAATAAAGTTTCTAGCCAATCACCAACAGATAATGATCATACTGATCTAAGTAAAAGTGATATAAACAATATATTATATGGAATAACAACAACATTACATAAATTTACTTTTAACTAACGCTATAAACTGAGCATGGGTGCAGCCATTCGTATCAATGTCATTGCAAGTGGCATTAAAAATGCTCATGGACTGGAAGAGTGGGCTTTTTACTAAGAAGTTAGTGGATGGGATAGGAATGTGAAACACAGGATGGCCTCTAATTGAGCGAAAAGGTATATTAAAGTTCACTTGGCTTAAGAGATCCGAGCAGTCAATGAGTGATCTACATAATTTAAATATAAACTGACATAACATATATTTCCTGCGGTCAAGCAGGGAGGGTATCTGATGTCTGCTAAGGAGTACATCATGATCAGTTCCTCTAGGAGGAAAGGCTCCGTCCATTTTAAACCACAGGAATTTAACAAATCCGCGCTGTACGTTTTCGATTTGTATTGCATACTTGTTATAAATGGGATGCCACATAATCGCGCCATACTCCAACTTCGATCGTATGTAGCTATAATATAGTATTTTTAAAGTTTGAATATTCGAAAAGCCCTTAGAATTCCGCAAGATGAACCCAATAGATCTGTTAGCACTGCTGCAAACGTGATTTACATGTGCTGCAAATGAGAGCCTAGAATCAAAGGTGATGCCAAGATCCTTGAGCATATCACACCGTTTAATTTCATCATTCCCCAAAGTATAAATAAATTTAGTAATGTTCTGTTTATTTGCGTATGTCATCACAAAGCACTTGTCCGCATTAAGTGGTAAATGATTGACAATGCACCAGTTACTGATAGATTCAATGTCCTTCTCAAGCCCGAGGAAGTCACCATAGTTTTGAATCACTCTGAATAACTTGACATCGTCCGCAAAAAGCAGGACTTCACTCGTAATGTTTGCAGTAATGTCATTAATAAACAATGAAAATAATAGCGGGGCAAGGTTGCTGCCTTGGGGGGCACCGCTAGTTGCCACAAATTTGTTCGATTTATGGCCGTTAATCTCCACATATTGAAACCTATTGCATAAGTATGATTTTAAAAGTGATGTGAGATTGGAACTGAATCCCATATCGGCTAATTTACTTATTAAAATTGAGTGATCAACTCGATCAAAGGCTTTCGAGAAATTAGTGTAAACTACATCCACTTGTTGGCGGTTGTCTATTATCTATTAATTATTGTAACTTTGTGTAGGCACCGTGTCTAGATTTGCAATGTAAGAATAGACTACAGCGAATTCAGAATTCCTGTATTCGATTTATTTACGGACTGCGAGCAAGGGATCATGTCACCTCTAAACTGCCTGAGCTTAGATGGCTTAAAATCATGTATAGACAAAAATTGCATTTTGCTTGTTTCTTACATCGGTTACTTGGAAGTGGAATTCCTCAATATCTTCGTCAAAAGCTTCATTTCCGGCATTCCACGAATAATCGCACAACGCGTTTTAATAATATCTATTAAATCTACCAAAGCACCGAACTGCCCTCTTTCAATTCAACGCAGTTTTACTTATCTGGCTCCTAAAATATATATAATACTGACATGGTCAACAAGCTTGATAATCTAAGCTTACTTTTATTTAAATCTAGGTATAAATATTTCTTGCTAGGTCAATATCAATAAATAAATGGATACAAAATAAGTTAAAATAGTGTTGCATTATTATATACATGCTAGAATTTAGTTGCCAACTGTTACTCTCATATTTCTAAATTATTACTAGATAATATATTAAATGTGATTAGAATAATTTCTAATTATAATATGTAGGTATTTTTCAAATTTGTTAAGTTTTGTAAATTTATAATGTATGCTCGTTTAAGTAAACAGCTCTGCTGACTTTCGCCGAGGTTAAAATAAAGACGTTTCTATCTATCTATCTATCTAATATACCTACTATTACAGTTTTGTAAGAAATACTTCTGTGGATAGATGGCAACATCAGATATGTCGATTTTTCTCAATTTCCAGGAGAGCAAGTTAAAGTTTTAAAGCTACATGTAAAATCAGTGGTATATATAACTATGAATGAATTTATGTAAATGGCCTAAAGATTATGATGTATTTTGGTAATGCATATTGAAAATCAATTTTATGCACTGGATTTTTAGAAATTTTAGGATTTTTGAAACATATTTGGTTTTGTCAACTGAACTATGCTCTATATTTGTTGAAAATATACAAAAAGGAAAAAATAAAACCCATAAGATTACGATATTAAGAACTTTTTTTAATTTAATACAAAAAAATATAAATTTAATCTTCAAAATCAGAACCTGGGTTATCTTCTAGTTCGTCAAACTCTCGTGCTCTGCCAGTTGTTGGCAAATTTTCATAAAAATTATGAAATTCTTTGTCAATAAGATTTAACATTGACAAGAGGTCTTGTTTTTTCTTTGGGTTAATTCCTAACGGACCACTATATGAGAGAGGAACAGCGATAGTTGCTGAGTCGATTGATGGCCTACCTCTGGTTTTGCCCCGTCTCAGATCTAATAAACTTGTTCGTCAAGAGTGTACTTAAACTCGATAATTCCAAATTCTTTGGTAAATCTGAGCCACTTGATCTTTAACCAGAAGACTTTATTACCATCAGTATCACTCGTTCTTTTCACTAGTATTTTCCCTAAGAGTTGTGAGAATGCCAGAAAATCTTCTTGGATCATTTCGACTACGCTAAATTTGGATTTACCCCTAAGTGAGCGTACAAATTGCAACCAGTCACGCGGAACCATTATTTTGAACTCATTTGAAATGTGTTTTTTACTTCTCTCAATTTTGGCATGGTCACTGTCACATTCGAGGCGAGTGTGTCCTGGTAAAAGAAACTTTTGATCAATTACTTCAATCGACGGTTTATTAATAATGGTAAATAGAAACATTACCGCCATATTTATGTTGCGGTTTTGTCCCCCACAGGTATCAGAATAGGTCGTCACATGACGAACAGTATCAGGTAAATCGAGTAATTTCTTATGAATACATGAGGCAATCTGATCAGAACCTCTTCCGCCAATTACCTCGTGCCACATAAAGCAAAAAGATGATTCTGTTGAGCAACAGTCTCGGACTGTAAGATTAAAAACAGATAACAAACGCTTATAGTAAACAATGTTAGTTGTTAAAAACGGAGCAGGTAAGACTTGTTGCAAGTCAAATACCAATACTCTTTTTGATTCATCTTGTGTAGCTAAATGTTTGTCCTTTCTTTTACATTCATATGCCTCATTGGCCTCTTTAACATGTTCTTCATGAAGTTGATCGATTTCTTGTTTCTCCGTTTCACTATTTGCGCTCTTTTTTAAAGTCTTATATTCGTCACATTTCCGACAAGTGTCAATATAGGGTTGTTTAAACGTGTAACCAGTTTGTTTAAACACGTTACGGAAAACATCATAACCGGCAGATTTCACAAACCCATTTCTTGACCGAAATAATTATTATATTTTGAACATCCAATTGGAGACGCTAAAGTAGTGTCGCAGCAATGCGAGATAAGTGAAGCTCGAGAAAAAAAGTTTTTTCCGCGCTTGTTGCAAATCATGTTTTTTTGGTTAAAGTGGTATAAAAATTTGTCCGTACACTATTACCACGAAGCACAATTCACTAATAAAAACAAGTAAAGTCACAAAAAACTTCAAAATCCATAAAAAGTTACCGTAATAAGCATAAAACTCTGATATTCCGGTACCGCAGTTAAAAACAACACTCATAACACGTGTTCGGTGGCAATATAAAATATGTCAACATATTTCTTATACCTGATTCAATTTAAGGGCAACCTGAAGATGACAAAACCAGATATGTTTACATATATGCATTTGCCATCTTAGGAACTAAGTAGTATTTGGTTAACTTGAATATGTAACACACATATAAGTAAACATGTTTAGATTTGCCATCTGTCAGTATCAAAAAATTTAAGAAATATATTAAGGAGCCTATATTTTATGTTAACATATATTATTTTGCCACGACACAATAACTATCAAAGTGAAAATGCACTAAGACGGTAAATAAATTATGAAACATATATGCTATTGCCAAAGTACAAAATCTCTGAATTCGACATATCTGGTTGTAGCTCCAAGAAAATACACGACATAGGAAACGTGCACACATGTCTGGTTTTGCCATCTTATAGATCTTGAAATTACAAACATAAAGGTATAAAAATCTTAAAATGGCCAAAAATCGACATATCTGGTGTTGCCATCTAACCACAGACTTTATATCGACCATTTTCATTTTTTTTTGCCGATTGGGTACAATTATAATTATTGTCTCCCTACTGGTGTCCAATATTTTTAAAAATATTCTGAATTGTTTTTTGCTGAAGTTTGTGGTCATATAAAATAGTTTAAATAAATAATAAAATAAATACATTTTTTTGTTGACACTTAGGTAACAATATTTTTTCTTAATTTGAATGCCCGCGAAAAAGGGACATGAATAAGAAACTAAGCTCTTCTCTCTGGGAATCCTTAAATGCTCTACAGGGACTAAAAATGTAGCTATTAAAAACAACCTTGTTTTCTAAATCAGATCAAAAAACCTGAAATATTTCAATTATTCGAACACAAGATCTTTTGCAAGCATCGTATAATTTATGCCTGGGTACACCTGATCAAAGATTCCACACAGAATCATAAAAATTTACGATTATAATATGTCTTAAAATTAAAGTTGAAATCAAAATATTTTTTATTGAAAATGAAACTAGTGAAACATGAAAACAAAAAGAAACAGAAAAGAATAGGATTCGTTGATTTAGTACGAGGTTAATATCGTGTATTCCTCCCTCTACTTCAATTTAACGCATTTATGCGCCTCGGCATACTGCGGAATTTAAATTTGCAATTGTATCTTGGGGAATATTCTCCCTTTTTACAATTTCTGCATCTCCAATTGATTGCGGTTAGCAATTTCGAGCCTTTCTTTTAGGTTGGGTCCATAGATGCTCTATAGGCTTTAAATCGGCACTAACAGATGGCCATTCCATCAACGGGGCATTAAAGAAGAACCGTATGCGATAAAATAAAAGAATATGTTAAGTTATACAGGGTGTCTCTAAAAGGTGCGGAGAAATGGTACCACAAATTTCTGAGGCTTAAATATGATGATTTAACCCAACTTAACTCAGTTCAAAAGTGGATTACTTCGGAGATACAGAGTGTCAAAAGTTCAATTTGGTTTTAGTTTTGCATAAATAATTTTTTTAATAATTGGTGTATTGTCACAATAATAGTCGGCTAGGCTTGTAAAATTTAAAAGGCGCCACCTGCTGTACCTTACACACATTTAGAACGAAATAACTTTTTTGTGCCAACCTGTATTTAACTTTTAATAAAAATTCTTGTTCACCAACGTATTTTACGTAAAATAGGTACACGTGGTAAGAGTTAATTTGAGATATCTGGATTTAAAATATTCACTTGGTGTACGGCCTGGTCTAAATTATTTTAATATTTACACACAATTTGAAGCGAAGGCGTTAAATTACTGATTGGTGTCAAATCGAATCCAAAAAATATTTCAAGCATTCATTTGAATTGTCAAACAGTTTTCAAATTTCTTTTCGTCATGGCCGTACAGTATACCTACCAAATTGACCGATATGTTATTGCTTTTTGGATATTGCCAAGGGAATGGTTTAGAATCTTGCAGAGTATACAGTGAAAGATTTCTGAACGGGATATTATCTTCTCAAATCCTAGAAATAATAAAGTAAACCAAAAATTAGAATGATAAGGAAAAATGGAGCGATGACGCTGCAGCCTAATTTCGACTACCTCACAGAGCGATACGAATTTTTGAAAAACAAATATTTTTTTATTACATTCTGTGTAAAACGAAAATAAGCTTTTTATCAAAAACGAGAACTATGACATTATAAAGGAGCCAACCTATAATTCAATAAAAAATAATTTAAATAGGATTTTAGGTCCAAGAAAATAATAGCAACCAATGTAGCAAATTTATGATGTTGCCGTAATTTTCTCTGGGAGTTTATTACTTTTTTTTTGATACTCTACTCAATAAAATTTTACAAATCTTTTTGGGCGTAACATCCCCATTTTAATTATTTTTGACTTTAATGCAGTCTACCCTGGACCTGAAAAGAACTCCGACAAAAGCACTGATCTCAATTTCGCCCAGGAGTATTTTTAAATCGCAAATATTAAAGACGGATGTTGAGTGTTTTTAGTCCCTACTGAAAAGTTGTCAAAACAAATATACGATGCTGTTGGCGTTTAAAATGTTTTGTTACAGACTTAGCACAAAAATACTATTACCGCCTTGACTGTTGGGTATTCCAAGATTCTCGCAGGATCAAGACGTGAATAAAAATCTTACTTTCTTTTCCAAGGCAAGACAAGTTTTTTTAAATCTGGTAAGATTTCTTGTCTCAGTCATTACTAAGCATGTCCGAAACATGCTTCACAGGATTTCGGTAAGGACTACAGGGAGGCCAGTTTATTCTTTTAATACCTATTCAAATCAATATTCAGATATTCACGGACTACCTACATACACATCTTAGCAACATGCAAGAAACTTATAGTTGCTACGCAATTTAAATATGAGTATTATTGTATGTACAAAATGTATACTACCTTTAAGAAAAGAAAGATATCGAGAAAAAAGATAATGTTGTGAAAATTGTGAAAAGATACGGCCTCAAAGCATAAAAACATTATCCCATTCTCCAATTTCTTTACATATGGTACAGGATGTTTAAAAGTTAGATCTAAAAACTTAACATTTGTTCCTCCTTGTATAATAGTAAATGATGAGTATATTTAGGAATCACCTCACAGATACAATAAATTTATCTTTCCTATAGACTCACAATTTCATAATATACGTTCTTAAATTTAAAAAGCTATTAGCTTAACTGCTTAACGCACTAATATTGACGCGCTAAACCCCATATTTATTAAAGATAAAACGTTTTAATTTCGTGCTTTTACCCGAATTTTTTCTTTTTCATGATAAGGCACAGCATTGCAGGATTAATCCTTTATGGCGCTCTGCGAGCGGTGCATGCGCACATGAAATGATTCATGTTGGTCTTAAGTCTTTGGTGATTATACTCGTTGGGAAACACGGCCTCAGGGAGGTCGTTCCAGAGTGATGACGTTCTCCAGATGAAAGAATTTTTAAACAGCGTCGTCCGAGGGACACTAAGCTGAACCACGTATAGGTGGGCTACAGTAGCTCGTCATGTATTTCTACCATGCACCGCTCTGGGTGGAATCAAGCGAGCCACCTCAGTTGAGCACTTGCCATGAAAATATTTGTAAAATAGGCTCAAGTCGCCAACCTGCCTCCGATGTTCAACGCTTTCCAGGTTGTTTGTCAGATCATGGTCACCGATCAAGCAAATGGCTCTTCTTTGAATGGAATCTAGCAATCTCAGGGTATGTTTATTAGCAGAGCCCCAAATATGGGAGGTTATTCCTTACTCTGATTTGATGTGTTATAGGTAAGATAACTATAGTAGGTACCTATACTTATTTTTATCATTACAACGTTTTGTTTCTTTTAGTTTTTAAACAAAGAACTATTTTTAAAATAAAGAAAAATATTAAAAATATCATGCTACTCGACGTTTTTTTTTTTTATACACAAGCAAAAATATGTAAGAAGTGTATAATATAGGGTGGGCTAAATACATTTTCGCGTGGGGAGGGGGGGGGCAGAATTTGTCACTACGCCTCTGAACACACCTTACACAACTCCAAAACTGTCGAAAAAAGGATAATAAAAATAATTTTTAATTATGGCATTAGGTATCTGACTGACACCTTGTTCTCTGAGGTGTTCCTGTTCAACGTGAGACAGCAGTATTGTTATGTAGTTGTGCATGATATATCGGCATCAGCATATGGGAAGCAGCATGTATTTGTCACATCGACAGAATACGCGATCGATGTCGCGGGGACTTCTGAAAATGCCAACAATGGCGAACGGACAAAAATACTTTGCAAACATGGGTACGAAACTTCTCAATATGTTTTACAAAGATGTAACGATAAGTAACAACTTTGCTAAGGCTAAACCCCATGGCAAAGAAGTGGATTTTTGAAAAAAGGTATTAATCTATTCCTAAACTTAATGCAATAAAGTATAATATTATCTTAAAATCTTACTAAACTTATCTCACCTGGTGGTGTCAGATATATTTATGTTGTCTTCAGTATATGTCATTGGAATAAATTTAAAAAAGATCTCAACTTAATAGGTATGTGGGTCCTTCTGCTGACTTTTGTTTATGAGATACTTTTCCCTCTCTCAAATACTCGTTAAAGGTATTTAAGTACTTTCTGAGACCAAGCACATCAGGGTGGGAGTCCCACAAGGGTCTCCTCTGGCTCCGATGCTGTACTATGTATACGTTCATGATATCTCGAGGGACAGATTTAACGAGCTGTTCTTATTTGCTGACGACACTGCAATTACTTAAGTTTCAGATCAACTACGGCTGGTAGTGGCTAGATTGCAGAGGCACATTGTTTTTGAAAAGTGACTTTCGAGGTGGAGGATATGCCTGAATCCTGCCAATACGAAGGCCATTTTCTTCTCGAAGAGCCGAGTTAGAATACCCGCGACTACGCCCTTGGTTAACGGCATTCGGATAAACTGGATCCAAGAAGTCAAGTATTTAGGACTTGTTTTTGATGAGAGACTAAGCTGGAGAAAGAAGTCCGAAATAAGATTAGAAAAAGCTGCCAATCAGCTTCGTTCTATATACTGTTTGTTAAATAAAAAGAGCAAGATAGGTTATATAACTAAAGTAAATTTATACAACACTCTCGTCAGGCAGGTCCTGACTTATGGAGTGCCAACATGGTGCACCATAAGCAGGGCAGCGCATAACAAGTTCCAGGTGTTACAAAATAGAGCGTTTAAAATAATTGCGGACGCTCCGTGATATCCTGTAAATAGAGTACTACACAGAGACTTTGAAATACCGACACCGATGGAATTTTATGACAAAATATTAGCGGATTACTACAAACGTACGGACGTATCCACCAATCCACTAATTAGAAGTTCACATATACAATCACCGCCGAATTCCACCTACAAGTTCCCTAAGAATTGGCTGCCTCCAGCAATAGTAGAGAGGCACTAACGATGGAAGCCTCGACAAATCAAGCGTTTATTTAAGCTGAAAGAAGAATAAGTCCAAAAAGATGCTCATGCCCTCTTTTTAAACGATCCAGGGCTTCGGTCAACTCCATTTCCTTATTTGAAGTTTGGCCAACAAAGGTCCCAATGACTAATAGAAGCTACAGGCAATGCCTGACTTGGAAGAGAGCGAGATCCAGAGTAAAGGTATATCTTGAGGAAATGTATGCTAAAGCAGTGGCGTATTTAGGGGGGACCGGGGGGTCTGACCCCCCCCCCCCCGTGGGGACTCAGTAGTAAAGAAAACTGAAATTCACATTCATTTATTTGCAATAAATAACATGAAACATTATTTCAAATTTTCCAGATGTTTGGGGATTTCCACAGTCTTTTAGTTTAATAATTGTTGAATTTTATTTTTTGTTCCGTGTTTCCTAATTCAGGTGAGTAAAATAGTATACCGTTATACATACCTTCAAAAAACTAATATTTCAAATGCAAATATTGGCGTTTATATTTAAAAATTGCTTTATTTCTACGTTTTTTTTGAGCCGGGCTATCAAAACGTAAAATTTGTAAGTTGAGACAGTCCAAAAAAGGGCGTGGCACCTAAAAAAATTTTCCCTGCGGCGCATTTTTTTAAGGAAGATGAATGGACCCCCCCGTGTCACAATCCTAAAAACGCCACTGTGCTAAAGGTGGTAATAGTTATGTGTATCTTATTGTATAATAATAATATGTATTTTGTCATTATTATTTTGGTAGTTGCTACGAATGGGAATGACAGATTGCAGTAGGAAACCGTTCGCACACTAGTCTCTCTAGGGACTTTTACGAACTATTTTTTATTTATGTTATTCAAGCGCAGATTTAGATCTAAATATTTATTGAATTATTGAAAGTATTATAAAATTGTAATTATACCTATTGTAATAATCGTTTTCGATGTAAAAGAAAATTATTAATATTATTATATTTATTATATTATTAATATTTTAGAATCAGCGTGCTAATATAAATCTAAAGTATTTCTACGACAAAGTCCACACATTATTTTTACACTTCATGTTTGAAATTGCTCTCAAAAATTGTGTGATTTGTGGCCAGGTTTTCTGGATTTGGTCCCACTGTACGTCAAATTGAAAATCGTCGCAATGGCAAATGACAGTATGTGACGTCACATCTGCATTTTATATTTTACTGAACCAGGCTAGATGTTTGGTTTGACCGCTGCGCCATCTTGAAAGCTCAGTCCATATACTATGGTCTAAGTTAGGGTTGCCATATTTCATTTTAAAAAATAACGGACATCTCTCTCCCCCCAACCCAACAATCTTTTTTTGTAAAATAAATAAGTGCATACCTATTATTATTACCTACCAATCCCAAAAAAAAAATATATACATATTGCTATTAATAATAATAATAATAATAATAATAATAATAATAATAATAATAATAATAATAATAATAATAATAATAATAAAAATAATAATAATAATAATAATAATAATAATAATAATAATAATAATAATAATAATAATAATAATAATAATAATAATAATAAATGTATTTTTTTTAATTAAGTACAAATATACAGTTTAAAAACATTACGAAAGAAATTAGGCCGAAGTAGGGCGCAGTCTAGCCAATGAGGCTACTCTGTTTATTATTGTTGCATATTATCATATCTAATAATAATAATAATAATAATAATAATAATAATAATAATAATAATAATAATAATAATAATAATAATAATAATAGGTCGCTGCCTGGGGATCGCCAGGGCATGTCTGGAGCCGGCGCTGGACATGACAGCATGCGGACCGCCGGTGGCAGGGTGCTGAGGAGGCGGGCCCCTGCCATGCAAGCAGCTACAGCCCAACAGGAAAGAGAAGAGGAAGAAGCAACGCCAAGGAGTCAAACAAGAACCAGGACTCCGACCGCCGAAGGTGCTGCGCAAGAGCTACAGCCAGCGCTCACCCAAGCGGGACGTCCTAGACAGCGCATGAAGTGGACAACAGCCATTAATGAAACTATAATGCGTATTTTTTACAGGGTGACGCAACTAGGACAAGATACGACCGTATACCGTCAAAGACTGCACGCTGGTTTCTGCAATATATACCCACACCTCCAAGTCTCAGAACAAAGAGTAGCAGATCAGTACAGAGTAATACTTAGAAATAGACTCATTCCAGAAACCAGATTAAATACAATTAAAAGAGAAATTGAACGAGAAATCCAAGAACAAGAAGAACAAGGAATTGGCGAAGAAAATGCAAGAAATACAACAGAAGCGCCACAAACCGAAGACCAAGAAAATGAACAAGCTGAATTACAACCTGAAGATCGAGCTCAGCAAGAAGAGCAGCTGATCGAAAACCCACCGGAAAACTATCAGCTTATCGAAAATCTGGCTATGGAAATGAGAAGAGCTGAAATAAAATACGAAGGTACAGATCCACTGTGTAGACCACCACTACCCAAGCTAAACTCCTCCAAAAAACTAGCAGTCACACTAGAGGTAATGAACAACAGAATTCTACCAGAATATGTTGCAAGAGCAACATCATTGGAAGCTATACACACGGTAATATACTGTGCAGCATTAGCAGTAGCCAAATCAACTGGAGCAAAAATGAGGCAAAATGGCCACCAGGCAAGAGTCGAGCTCCGAATACCCGCATGGCAGCAAAGAATCCAGAAGAAAATAGAAGCGCTCAGAAGAAGTATTGGACAACTTCAATCTTACATAAGTGGAATTAGATCAGCAAGAGTACTACGATCTGTACAAGCTATAATGACTCAACACAGGATCCACTCAAGACAAGATGCAGAAAATATCTCCCCACAACAAGGCCTTGATACATTAAAACAGAAACTGTCCGTATACGCAGGCCGTTTGAGACGATACAAAGCCAGTAATGCGCGGAGACAAGACAACGCCCTATTCCAAAGATCGGAAAAAGCTTTCTACAGGAAACTAAATGATGGAGATAAAGAGGAGGGAAACACCTATCCAACAAAAGAGGCAATAGACCAATTCTGGAAGGACCAGCTAGCCAGACCTGCAAACTACAACGTTAACGCTAGTTGGATTCGTGAAGAAAATGTAATCTCCCAGAACTACAACGAGATGCAACACGAACCATTTACAGCGGCAGAAATATCCGCCATCACCAGGGAGTTACATAACTGGAAAGCGCCTGGCCCGGATGGAGTACATAATTACTGGATTAAGAAATTCTGGTGCGCGCATGGGAAACTGGCTGCATTAATTAATGAAACTCTGAAAGACCCCTTAAAGCTGCCGCCATTTCTCACCCAAGGAATAACGTATCTTCTGCCAAAAGACCGCAAAAATACACACGATCCATCAAAATATCGACCAATCACTTGCCTCTCCACATTATACAAGCTGATAACATCCTGTATTACTAAGAGAATTTCTTCCCACTGTGAAGGATACAACATTATAGCTCCACAACAGAAAGGGTGCACCAAAGGAGCCATGGGATGCAAGGAACAATTAATAATTGACTCAGTCATCAGCAACCAAGCTTACTCTAAGCAAAGAAACCTCTATACTGCCTTTGTAGATTACAAGAAGGCCTTTGACTCCGTACCGCACGAGTGGCTTCTTTGCATATTAAAGATCTACAAAATCGATCCTTACTTGATAAAATTTCTACAACACGCAATGGGGCTGTGGAAGACCAAGATTCACCTTAATGAGGGGACCACCAATATTTCCACCGACATTGTTCCAATAAAACGAGGAATATTCCAGGGTGATTCCTTGAGTCCTCTGTGGTTCTGTCTAGCTATGAACCCTCTCTCCAACCGACTAAACTCCACAAGATATGGATTCGCTATCAAAAACGGCAACAAGAAGCAAGTAGGGTTAACCATCTTCTATATATGGATGATCTAAAACTAATGGCCGCTACCAAAAACCAAATCGATCAGATGCTTAAAATAGTGGAGGAATTCTCCAATGATGTCGGAATGCAGTTTGGCCTGGATAAATGTGGTACTCTCACCATGATAAAGGGAAAAATACAGCAAAACCCGTTCGTTATGCAAGATGGCCAGGAGATTCAGGCAATGGGAGAAGGCGAGAACTACAAATACTTGGGGATGAAGCAGGCTCAACGCATCAGTCATGCAGCGATGAAGACAGATATAAGGGAAGAGTTTTTTAAGAGAGCAAAAAGGATTCTGAGAACGAAACTGAACAGCAAGAACCTGTTCAAAGCAATTAACACCTACGCCTGCTCAGTTCTGTCCTACTCATTCGGCATTGTAGACTGGAGCGTGACTGACATCGAAGGGCTACAGCGCAAAATCAGAACCCAACTTACCAAAACACTCAAACATCATCCAAGAAGTGCGGTAGAGCGGACCACTTTACCACGACATCAAGGCGGAAGAGGTCTGGCAGATATTGGGAAAATAATGGATCAACAAATAACCAACTTAAGGGAGTACTTCCGCAACAAAGCTCAAACTTCAGACCTACACCATGCTATTTGCGAAGCAGACCACTCTACTCCTCTAAGATTGAGGGATCAGAATGCCCCACAACACCACAAGACCAATGAAGAAAAGCTACAGATATGGAGGGAAAAACCTCTGCACGGACGACATCTGAACGAGGCAGCCCAGGACCACGTCGACAGTCTTGCGTCGAACTACTGGCTCATCTCTGGACAGATGTTTCCTGAAACGGAGGGATTTCTACTGGCAATCCAAGATCAGGTCATACCAACTAGAAACTACCTGAAATACATAATTAGAGACGACTCAGTACAGGTAGATAAATGCAGATATGGATGTCAAACGGCAGAAACGATCCAACACATCACGGGAGGATGCCAGATGTTTTCTGCAACAGAATACAAGGAGAGGCATGATGCAGTGGCCAAGATCCTACACCAGGAGTTAGCGGTGAAACTACAGCTTGTCCAAAATGAGAAGATCCCATATTATAAATATACACCACAGACAATCTTAGAAAGCAACCACTATAAGATGTACTCGGACCGGACTATTCTTACTGATCAGACGGTGGCCCACAACAGACCGGACCTTGTAGTGGTAGACAAGAGGGTCAGGAAAACGACTCTGATAGATGTAGCTATACCAAATAACAACAACCTTCTAGTGAAGCATGCTGAGAAAATAGCGAAGTATCGAGACCTCCAGGAGCAAATAAGAACACAGTGGAATATGGACAGCATCGAAACCATGCCGATTATTGTTTCAACAACAGGAGTAATCCCAAACAAGCTTTTGGAGAACCTTAGAACACTAGACTTACCTCAAGATCTCTACAAGGATATGCAGAAAGCAGTGCTACTTTCAACAAGCCGAACAGTCAAAAAGTATATGGGTAATCAAAGACGAACCCCGCGGGCCCAATAACACGGAAAGGGCCCCCACAGAGCTCAATCCTCTTGATATCGGTGATATCTGGGATGAGTGAATGTTCCCCGTAGAGGGAGTGCATGACACGTCTCGCGACCTGTCAGAAAATCATAATAATAATAATAATAATAATAATAATAATAATAATAATAATAATAATAATAATAATAATAATAATAATAATAATAATAATAATAATAATAATAATAATAATAATAATAATAATAATAATAATAATAATAATAATAATAATAATAATAATAAATGTCTTTTTTTTAATTAAGTACAAATATACAGTTTAAACATTACAAAAGAAATTAGGCCGAAGTAGGGCGCAGTCTAGCCAATGAGGCTACTCTGTTTATTATTATTGCATATTATCACATCTAAGTTCTAAATTAACGCAGAACCAATAACGATTAATAACAGGATATAGAACTGAAACAAAATAATATTAAACAATATTTTACAAAAATATTTTTAAAAGTAGGTAATATAGAAATAAAACAAAACATTCACCTTTTATTTAGTTGGAGGAGAGGTACTTGCGCCTGATTTTTCTTTTGACCATTTATAATTTTCGGATGATAACACTTTCTTTAAAAGCTGCTTCTTACATTTAACTTGATTGTAATATGATAAACAATCCATTAAAGGCCATTCTAGTTTTTCCTTTAATATAACCCAATTAAAATTTCTAATTTCTTCAAAATTGTTTTTCCACAAAGCTAAATACGTCAAGCAATTATTATCATAAAAAGAATCAATAATCGACAGGAGTTTTTTTGAGTCCAACTGACTTGATTCCCCCTTTTTGATTAAAATTGGCGCTGTGCCAAAAATGGTACAAATCTTTGCTTTTTTCTTTCTTCTATTTGCTTTGTTAGAGCTTTGTACCAGGTAAAGATTTCGACTGCAGTCGGTAAAATGGTTTTATTAAAAAGTTCTAAAGTACCATGCACAAACAGAGCTAAAACTCATTTGTTTTGTCTTCACAAAAACGTTTTTAAAAGATGGGAGCAGTTATCATCAGAAATAAAATAAGATTTTAGGCCTTCAAAGATGTCCAGAACTCTGTGAATTGCTGGTAATAGACTTAAAAATCTTCTACTTGAACGGCTTAGTACTTTTTTATATTCCACCTCAGCAAAATCACAGAATTCTTTTAATTTTTCGGTTCTGACTATATAAATTGAAAAATAATTAAAAATTTTTACAATTACACATTCTATGTCTAAAGCAGGCAGTTTGTTAACTGCATTCTGAACACTGTTGTGCACAATATGTGCCGCGCACCCAATTCCTATTAAATTATGGCCTAATTTATTTTGGAGTTTGGTGAATACATTATTTACACCCTTACGTTTCACCCCACCAAAATTTGTATTAGTATTATCGGCAAAAAAACCAATTACTTCATGTTTCAAATTAAATTTTTGTAAACATTTGAAAACATATTCAGTCAAAATATCCGACGTCTCGCCTGTTAATTTCATAATCGTAAACGTACCTTACAATAATTGGAACAATTTTTTTTCTGATCTGTTTAAAGCGTCAATTATAACAGTAATAAAGCTAGATTTTTGTAATTTTTGAAAAAATTCAGCAAAAATATCGGGAGCAATAATATTCACTATAATAGCCTCTGTTTTTGTTTTGGCGCTGCAAGATTTTGGGTCGTATAGACAATGAATTATTTTGATGAATTAAAACTAAAATCATGCTAGACAGTATGATAGGCAAAAGCTGCTTCCTTTGAGGCACAAATTAAATCCAGTTCTGTAGGTTCGACGTTCTTAGAAAATTTTATGTTTTATGGCAAATGTTAAAAATAACGGAACCGGGAATATAATGGACCGGACAAACGAACGGCCCGAAAAGAACGGACTGTCCGTTGAAAAAACGGACGTATGGCAAGCCTAGTCTAAGTAAATAGTAAATTATTCATATAAAGTGGCATTGTTACAACTACTGGTGTTTTTTATTATTGCTCACCTCGTTGCTCACTAACACAGGGCTCGTAGCATATTACAAAGTTGCAAATAGTATATTAAAGTACATGTTTTATAAAGCATCATCTTATAGCACGCGTCCATGTTAAAAAACGAGCCGCTTGCGGCGAGTTTTTTAACGGGACAAGTGCTCTAACTGCTTTATAAAACACGTACTTTATACTATTTTTTCTATTTTGTATTTTTTTCAATAAGAAAATACATATTTAAAAAGAAAATGAACCCTTCAAATTTTGTAAATTTGTATGTCTAAATTCTATGTTGGTAATACTATAAATTTACTTTTATCATAGTAGCCTTGACAATAAATAATATTTTCTTTGTGTCATTGTCACCAAACTTGTGTTTTAATATTTCATAGAGTTGTTCATAATTATGATTAAAAAAATATGGAGCATGATAATCTAAGTTCAACTCCCCCTGAGTTAAGGGATATTGCTAATAAAACGATAAATCAACTTTTACCAGAGAAATTCCGAAAACTTTCTTTTCTCATGGATCACAATAACAGGAAACGTCAGACGTCAACAGAATAAAACATTTAAATATTACCAATGCCAACTTTTAAAAAATAAAATTCGGAGTTCGAAATGGATATATTTCGAACTCGCTAGCGCGTTCGAAATATCTATTTTTCGAGACAAAATTAGAAAAAAGGTTTTTCCAGTTAACTTCTAACTGATGGTTGACCAAAAAGGACTAAAGTTTGTCATTTGCATGCAGGTCTTATTTGATTTTTTTTCTAAAGTATTTGGGGAGCCATGATTTGACTACCTTATACTTTGCATGGGATTTTCTATGTTGGGTGAATCGCGAGGTACCACCCTGTATAAATACCGTCACAAAATCTTAAGAAATTTTTGTATGTCTCGTCATTATCCCAGAGTAGTATAATATGGTGTATCTAGTAGGAAAAAAAAAACCTACCCTACTACAAGAAATTGCAAAGAAAACTAATCAACAATAACTGCAATGTAACAAAAAAAATTACTTCGATTTCAAAACCAAATACATTGCAGAATTATAAAGTTTATTGTATGTTCATAGACTATCCAAAACTTTATTAGGTAAATGGAAAATAGTAAAACTTTATGAGTTTATGGCATATGTCATAACAACCAAAAAGGCATAGAGAGATGATGAATAACTATCCAAAGTTCAAATATTATGCATATAATTAAATATTTGCCAATCGTCAAAACAACTCCATTAAAATAAAATTTAAAAATCTATTGTTTAATTGTTTATCTTCTTTGGGCTGTTTGCTACTTACATAAGGCCTTGTATTAATGACTTGGGGGTGTGTCATTGTCCAACCCTCTATAGTTAGCATTTTATGACTTTGTTTAGTTCCAAATGTTTTTATTTTTGAGTTTCTATTTATAAATTCATCTTTACCAGATATGTTTCAGATATTTTTTCAGGGATTTATGTCATTAATATTGAAAGGTTGTACGATTATATTTTAAGGCTTTCTGATGAGTTTTTTGTTACAACCGGCTGTTGTTTATTGAGTCATGTGACTCGACAATAAAACAAATACTAATCTTCTATCTAACCTGAATGTGACATATACATTTTTATAATTTTTAATGATTATAGACCGATATAATCAAAAAAAAACTTGATAGTCGATATGTAGGTAATTATAACTTATCGCCATGCACCATGTTTTATAACAGGTTTGCACATAACCTAAGGTTTTTACTGGGTACCTAATAATGATTTTATTAAATTTATGGTAAATTTATAGGCAGAAGGTATACGGTAGTGGGGCACATCCCCGTGTTAAGGTTAAGAGAGGTAATTTTCATCGTTGAAGCTATAATAGTATATTAAAGTACATGTTTTATAAAGCATCATCTTATAGCACGCGTCCATGTTAAAAAACGAGCCGCTTGCGGCGAGTTTTTTAACGGGACAAGTGCTCTAACTGCTTTAGAAAACACGTACTTTATACTATTTTTTCTATTTTGTATTTTTTTCAATAAGAAAATACATATTTAAAAAGAAAATCAACCCTTCAAATTTTGTAAATTTGTATGTCTAAATTCTATGTTGGTAATACTATAAATTTACTTTTATCATAGTAGCCTTGACAATAAATAATATTTTCTTTGTGTCATTGTCACGAAATTTGTGTTTTAATATTTCATAGATGTTGTTCATAATTATAATTAAAAAAAATATGGAGCATGATAATCTAAGTTCAACTTCCCCTGAGTTAAGGGATATTGCTAATAAAACGATAAATCAACTTTTACCAGAGAAATCCCGAAAACTTTCTTTTCTCATGGATCACAATAACAGGAAACGTCAGACGTCAACAGAATAAAACATTTAAATATTACCAATGCCAACTTTTAAAAAATAAAAAAACGGTATCGTAATAGATCTGTTTCGATACCGAAAACGGTATCGTAATAGATTTCTTATGAAACAAAATTAGAAAAATATATTTAACCCATCATCCCGCGTCGCATCGCCGATATTGCGTCAGTGCGGGCGGCTTTTGTCAGATTGCAGGAAAATTCTCGTTAACGTCCTGAACCTATAAATAAACGCACTGGGGTAATTTGCACTATATTAATTATAAATAATAAAAAAGTCTTAGCTCGAAAGTGCCTGCAGGGATGCTGCTGTTGCATTTATCAAATCGCATCCGAGACGAAGAAATGTCCTCGTGGGCACTTTGGGATGTGCGCTTACATCTCGTTGTAAGACTCGATGGGTAGAGCGACATGAAGGAATACTCAAACTTTCTGTTGACCTGGTCAAAATTATGAAAACTCTGGGCCAGATTTCAGAGTGGCGTGACCCGAGTACAGCTAGCAGGCAGTGGCGGATTAACCGTAGATGCCGCCCGGGGCTAACAATTTTTGCCGCCCCTTCCCGGATCTTTTTTAGTTTCACACGCATATTAGTGTTATTTTATTAATACGGAAATTCGGCATATGAAGGCCTATTTTAAAGATTAAAACTGGAAATTAAGGCAATTTGAACTATTTATAATTAACGTTTAACAAAATAATATATCTACACATGAAAGTAGATAATATACTTTTATATTTAAAACATATACGCAACCAATGAAGTCTTTAAAGAAAACAAAAATAGATATGAATTAACATAAACTATAGAAACAGTTAAAAAAATATATAAAATGAAGAAAACTGGCTATCCATAACGTAGGTAAGTATTTAAAAAATTTTATACAACATTTACTTTTCTTGATTTACGTCTGGCAAATTCATTAATTATTGAATCAAAATTTAACTCTTCCAAAAGATCATTGTTAATGCATAAAATAGCAAGCGCATTAAGGTTTTCTTGCACTAGGGAATTTCTTTGATACTTTTTCGTTTCCTTTAAGATGGAGAATGATCTTTCTACAGTTGCGTTCGTGATTATTAAGCACAAGAAGATTCTCGAAATTATTTCTATATTGGGAAATGATGGTGTAATTTTATATTGATGCAATAGTTGCATTACATCAATGGCATTTTTGCAATTTTCTTTTAAGGTGATACTTAAATTGTATGCACTCATTTCCTAGTGCTTCTTGTAAATCATTAGGATAAAATTCTAATAGAGATTGACATTTCTCCAAAATATCTTTATCATCTAAATTTTGTAGATGTAACAAAAATGAAAACTTTAATCCAATGTCAAAATATGCAGCCCCTCTATCTTTTATGTCGCGAAGTAAATTGTGTATAATTTTATAGAACACCTGTGTCCTAGATTTTTCTTCTGGCGTTAAAATAGACTCAGTATTTTTCTCGTCATGTTGAAGCTTTCTTTTTTCTTGTCGAGCAGACGATTCCTTGTAATCATTTATTTGACTCATTAATTTTCCTTCTCTTTCATAAAAGAAAAATTTGTCTCTTATAGATTGTATGTAATCGTATAATGAATTATACAGACTTGTGCACACGCTGAGGTCTATGTCTTCGGCCTGTAAACTTTGACTGGTCTTGTGACATCTATCTAGTATATCATACCAAAAGACTACTAATATGCAAAATTCCAATGTTTGCATTTTATCACGCAATCCTTTTGCTTGGCAGCGAACTAGGTTCTTTTCTAGCGAACTATCAATTATTAAAGAAAGAGCATCTTTGAACTGCTTAACAGGGCCGACGAGAGGGGGGGGGGGGCAGACGGGACAAATTCCCGGGGCCTGGAGGGGCACGGGCGTGAATCGCGAATTGATCCGCATTAGAAATATACCTTCTACAAGCAGGGTAAAAAATATGTTTAAATATATATTTTAAATTTAAATGAAAGGCAAAAAAAGTGGCATGCGGCACTATCTGCTTGAAAAGCAAGCACTATCATCAAAATAGGGCGTGGCACCCAAAAATTTTTCGTCTGCGGCGCTATTTTTTTGCCGCCTACGGCGTATACCTAGCAACACTGGAGGCTGTCCAGTGTCCAGTCCCTTGGCCCGTGTCGGCTCTCGGCGGCCCTGCTGCTTAAAGCCATTTCTTAAAGCTTTTAGTGGGTCAAATCGTGATGACCATCTGGTAATATTTATTCTTTTGGGAACATAAAAATTTAAACCTGACTTAGGAGTATCTAGCAAGAGTTTCCAGCGGTACGTGGAGGATGAGAAGAAAACATATTATATTTCTTCAACTGTGGAAACAAAATTTAGTGCTTCGAGACAACAGTCAGCAGAATTTTGTAGCACTACGCTATATACCTACACTTCACCACACATTCACTAATAATATTAAGTTAATCTAGTAACAGTAGAATGAAAGCGGCGGCACAGCCAATCAGAACGTGTTATTTCTGATATTATTATGGTGCCGAAATAGATGACGGAATTATAACATGCTCTCGGGTGCGACGACTAATGATCAAATGAAATAAAACTATCGAATGATTACTAAATATATAATAACAACTGATCTAATAAATTTGCACTAAGGATATGGGTAATCGCTCAGCTCGCCGCGTCGCCCCTCTAGTTTCAACGCCCGGGGCTTAAAGCCCCTTAGCCCCCCCCCCCCCCTTAGTCCGCCACTGCTAGCAGGGCTGGTTCATTGGCGACATCTTTATGTATCTCTTAGTTCATTGTCTCAATATTGTGTCTGAGTGACAGACTGCCCCTCACGCAGTCTCTGAGTTAAGTACTTCAGAAGACGGCGCTCGATGTTAATGGCGGTACTTCTAGTGAATAATACAATTTCCGTTCCTGCCAGGCGTCGGGAAAATTTGGACGCTAGTTTTAGGAAATCCTGGCAGCGTGCAGAATATTTAGTTATATTTATTCAGCTGGGCTGGTAATTCCTGGAATCTTTCGTGGTGGTGGACGTCAGATTTATCGTGCAAACCATAAAATACACTCACCCGAGAAATACTACAGAGTATCAGTCTATGCACCCTTACTAGACTTTGTACTCACAGATCTGCGAGAAAGATTTTCAGTTGAAATGTTGGACGTCTTTCAGGTACCAGTTTCAATTCCAGAAAATATTGTTAAAAGAAAGTGAAGAAGAAGACAAAGGTATCAAGTCCCCGCTGGACCGCCTCGGACTGCTATTTAATGTCAATCAGGGTGTTGCTCCTTTTCTGCTGAGAGATGAAATTTCGTTATGTCGAGAGAAATGGATGCGGGAAAAGAAGCGGGGAGAATATTTGCTGTAGACGTCTTGGCTAGGTGCGGTAAGGATGCATTTCTTATTATAAATTAATTTCTCCTGATCCTTGCAACGCTTCCGGTGCATCTGCTGAGAGATTATTCTCAGCATTGCAGCGCCCTAAAACGTATTTAAGTTCAGCCATGCACAAAAACCGTCTCCTCGGTCTTGCCTTTATGCATGTCCATAGAAATATGGATTTTGGATTTCTCCAAGCCAAAGTTCGTGAATTTTCCATAACATAGTGAGATAACGGCATAATATATCATCGCAGTCGTCGGAGTCTGACTCTAACCATGATTAGGTCTTTTTGATTTTAAAACTTTTTTCGATTACAAACTGTCAACCTTTTTTTATGCCAAAAGTCGCTCCTCCCCCACCACACCTACATTCCGAATTTCGTCTCTTCGAATTAATAAATACAAATTAGGCGCCCTTTCCAAAAATTCGGGAAACTGTCGCTGCAGGTTGGAGATCGCAACTGTCAAGAAAAATTCTAAACTGGACATTATTTCGAATAGCGCTCATTACAATAAACCCCGATTTTCGTTCCCCCCTCCCCTTCGAAAAAACAATTTTGACAGCTATCAAGAAACTGCCAAATTTAATTTTTAACGGCAAACATGTAATCACCGACTCATTCTCGATCCGAATCACCCAGATTTTCTTTTCCACCGCGAAAACCACTTTTTCTCTGTAATTCGCCCCGTCATTTGTTAAATTTTCAAGCCGAAATTATTTTTAAGGATTCTCGACCACCGGCTTTCGCGCCTCTAACTTAATCTTAAGTTTCTAATTGTTTCTGATGACAAGCTGTCAAAAAAAATAGGCGTTAAAACTCGCCCCTCCCCCCCCCTCCTATATTCCGAATTTCGTCTCTTCAAATTAACAAATAAAAATTAGGAACCCTTTTTGAAAATCCAAAATCGGTTGCGACCAAATTTAATGTCAAAAAAAATTTGAAACTTTCAAAATCAACATAATTTCGCAAATGGAGGTGACAGACTGACCCCGATTTTTTTCGCCCTACCTCCTCGCCAAAATCCGTTTTGACAGCTGTCACTTTTCGGACACACCCAAATTTTGACACAATTTTTCAGTGTTTTTTTGAATCGAAATGCCCGCGCGAGTTATTGGAGATACGACGACGGGATATTGAATTCTGGCATGGTTTAAAGTTCAAAGACATATTTACAGTGGCGTAGCCAGCATTTTGGGACGGGGGGGGGGGGGGCACTTTTGAGTAGGGCAGATCGCAGACGTAAAGCGCCACAGACAAACAAATTTTGGGACCACGCCAAAATTTCGTAGGAATTCACCTTTCTTATGCTCCCTTGGGAACGGGGGTCTGGCTCCAAACACAGTGGAAATCCGCTCTATGGTCTGTCATGGAATAGTTATTATCCTAACAAGTGCGGAAAGAGCCACTTTCCCGCACGCGACTGCCGTTACCCGAACGACGCGAAGCGGAGTTCGGGTAAGCAGTCGAGTGCGGGAAAGTGTCTTTCCGCACAAGTTAGGATCAAAATTTTTCCTACAGGCGTTGGAAAAACTACAACAAAATATTTCTAAAAATTTAATTTTACTGAAAAACAAACACAGATTTAATTTCTAATTATAACTAATATTTACATTAAAAGTACAATTTGATGCATTATGCAAATTGATTGCGGATGAAGCCATTGAAGCCAACTGATCCTGATGAGCGGATGGTTGCAAAGAAAGAGGTATCGAGCTGTTGTTAGCGCTGCTGGGAAACTGTGGAGTTTTTGCTTCTAAATTATAGCTCAAACTTGATGGACTATTGAGATTGAGAATTTTGTTAGACATGTTTTTTTTGTGTGTGATGGATTCCTCCAGGTAGCCTTCGGCAACAGACGTGGATTTCCATCCTCCTAAACGTTTAATGTTTGTTATTTCTTCGCCAGAATTAGCAAGTAGAGTGGCCGAGGAACGTCTAAAACTGTGGCCTGTGTATAATTCTGGATTTTTGAGTCCTATATAAGCTGCAATGTTGGAGGGCATTTTTCCTATGGTATTAATTCCAACACATTGGGTACTGCATTTTCCATGTTTGTAGTTCAAAAAGAATCGGCGGTGTGGAGTTTGCTGTGGACGTAAGTTTGCATATTTTCTGTATAGATTTAGAAAAATTTCATTATTGACTGCCTTAGTTATTACAAAGGATCTAGCAGAATGGTTTTTGGAGTCGTTTATTGTGACAATTATAACGTCTCCTTTGTCGTCTATGTCGTCAATGGTAAATTTAGTTAGCTCCTCACGGCGGCAGGCACCAGCCAGTCCAAAAATCGTTACCACTTTAATTAGAAGGAAAATTTCATCAGGTGCTTCTTTCATAAATTTCGCAATCTCTTCTTGTGTAAAAACTTTTGCTTTTTTTGCTCGAAAACCTACATTTTGTCTCTTGATGTACGCAGTAACTTTATAGTATTTACTGATATCTAAATCTTTCTTAACCTTAAGTACACTTTTCAACATGGAATATCGAGACCATAAAGTATTTGGCTTCCATAGTTTAGACATTTCCAAGAAATATGCCAAAAGTACTTCTTCTCTTGGTGCTTTTACATTTTTCGCTTCACACCAAGTAACAAAATTATCGTATTGTTTTTCATACCTGACTATTGACTTTTTTGGTAGCAAATCCAAATTTGCGACACTTGCAGCTACTAGAATATCTTCTGGAAGCTCATCGTCCGAGAAATTATCTATGGAAGACATCTGTATCAGAATCTGAACGAAATTATAAATCAAAGCCACGCTCCGGTGAAATGTTGTAAGGTGTCACTTTGACAATTAAATTTTATGTGTGTGTCGTGGTTACCATGTTAACATCTATGTACGGGGTTTTTGAAATAAACCGTTTTAAATCAGCTTTTTTAAAAATGTTTAAAATAAACGGCAAAAATTAGTGTTTCTGTAATATACCTCATTTACTTTCAATAAAAATTTATATTTTATTTATTAAAGTGTCTTTCCGCATGAGTTAGAATCAAAATTGTTTCTACAAGCGTTAGAAAAACTACCACAAAGTATTTCTAAAAATTTAATTTTCCGTGCGGGAAAAATTTTCCCGCACCGTGCCGGAAAAATTTTCCCGCACCGTGCGGGAAAATGGGTCTTTCAGAACCAAAACGAGTGCGGGAAAACGGTATATCGCGCACGCTTGTAGGAAAATAAATTTCTTCAAGACTTTTTCTTCAAAATCATTTATTTCATGTACTTGTAGATAGGTATCAAAGCTAGAGCATTTTTAGTCAACCATTTTCACAGAAATGCTTTATACGTTTAAGGGAATATTTATAGTCGATATTCAGATTAAACTGCCGCCGCGCCGCGCTTTTGTCGATACGACGCAGCACTTTCTCACGGTACATTGAGTTTGAAGAACGCTGTCGCTCTAATTTCCCAATAAAATAAAAATATATCTGTAAGAGTATTAATTCTTTTTTTAATATGCATATTGGAAACTCAATTTATACTTTACGCATTTTAAAAAAATAGAATGTATTATAATTTTTGAAAATGTTGCGTTGCACAGCATATAAATATTACAAGATATACAGGGCGTTGTAAAAAATTACCCTTATTTGTTAGGTATGCGCAGGGGGGCGCCTGGGGCGCTGTTTAATGGGGGCTGGCAAAAAATAAGCGATCGCCCCCTGCATGACCTCCACCTGGCTACGCCATTGTATACTTAATAACATGTAAAAATATAAATATTCTTAATTTTTACGTTTTTCGAATAATATGCAAGCGCTATTGTGGTGTAATTTAAAACATTTGAAGAAAAACCTCAACTAACCTGAACTTTATATAAAAAGCCACGACAATAAGGTACAGGTTTCTTTTCTTTTTTTTTTAATAATAATCGTTTGCATTTTTTGCTTAATTTGCCTTTTTAAAAGCAGGAAATATATAGAAAAAAGGGAGTGGCACCAAAAAAAGTTTTAATTGCACTACATTTTGCCTGTGGCACTACTTTGACCACATGTATGTGGGTACTACAATAAAATTATGGTCTATGCGAAAATGGCAAAAATATTCAAAAATAAATTTACATAGTTAATGCGTTAAAATATCACAACTAATATTATAATTATTGAAACAAATATTGAAATGCATTATGGTCCTAGCGTTTTGCGCTTCACTCGATTTTTCGATGTTAGTGCCGCCATCTTTTGGTCGAGAAACAAACTGCTCGCTAAAGAAATGGCGTTAAAGATTCATAGAATATAGGTGCCCTTATTTCTATGTGAAGATCTACCTAAGAGCAGTTCCGTATTATATTATTCCAAGTATAAGTAAAATTAAAACAGCAAAAATGTATGATTAACATATCAATGAAAATCAGGTACTTTTCAAGTGGTACATATTAAACTGCATAAATATGTGTGAGAAACTTCCTTTTTCTAATTTACTTATAAATTGGTGAGGGGAGGGAACAAGGTTTGTCATGCCTCCTAGGCAGTCCTCCTAGGTATATGTTTATGTAAAAATAGAAATATTTAAATTTCACTATACAACACAAGTTGAGTAGGTTCAACAACATTGGAGGAGACGGGAAACAAGACGTTTTAAAAATACTATTATTAAATAATGTGACTTCTGTTATTTCTTATGTCAGAGGTCCAGTATCTTTGGTAGAAGCCGCTCGCCAAGCGAACCCGGACCTGTCATGCGAGATAAGGAGATGTGCTATCGATTATATCTTTCTTTAAAGTCATAGATCTTTTATTTGAACCAGTTCAACCAGTAACTTTTCATCTAATAAAGCTATGGATCCTACAGTGTGTTTCTATTGTTCACAGAATAATATCCATGAATCTTTTTCATCTCTTATCGAAAATTATATTTTGGTGGCTATTTGGTCATATTTTATATTTTGACTCTACGACACACTTAAATGAAAACGCGAATTACGTTTAATTTACGTAGGGCAAGAATTATTTGGAGTATGTCTTCTCGCCTACCGGCGGAAATATCCGACATTCAACTGACCAATAAAAATTAAGTATTTGACTTCAAACTTCAAAATTTCGATGATGCATTTTTCTGCCAACCTAAAAGAAAAAACTGTAGAAAATGTCGTTTTTATTGTTAAAATTTAGAAAAACATGGTCTGTATCGAATACTAGTTTAAGAAGATAGTTTTTAAGGTCAAAATCGCTTCAACGGACGTACTTCTGTGTGTATTTTTCGGTTGATGGTGTAACCCAAACTTGGGGCCAAAATGGACGAAAATAACGCTCAAATTCAGTCCCAAGGTTCGATTTGTAGTGATTCAAACGGTGAAGATACGTATAAAAATGATCGTAAGTATCTACATTCTGTACCATTGGCTTTAAGAGTAGTTGAGAAACGAATTTCCTAAATTATACTGCCTAGGTTATGTTCTATGTTGACTTGGCCAGTCAAGGTTAACACTAGCAGAGATCTAACAAGCGGTTTCACACTTTACGTTTACATTTCAACAAGGCGCTAATTAAAAACCTCAAATCTAATCATGCCTGTTTTTAGAATCTGTTGATGCAGACCGAAGAATATGCCTTATCGGAGACCTTGCAAAAGATAGTAACCTTCGTTCAGTTGCAGAGACTTTTGGTGTTCCCGTAGTTTCCTCGGTAAAAGGACTAGAATATTTAGATGATACCACTTGCTGTACCTACTACGTAATTGATAATTTTGAAGGAGATGTGTATAATAGTTTATGTAAGTCAAGGCAGACAATATTAGGGCCTCCTGCCCTACAACAACTAGCCAGAAAAGAGAAGAAAGAATTGCCAGACAATACCAGGCCGCTGTTTAATGTTGCTATGAGAGGTGTGGTTGTATGTTTTACGGGCTTTAGAAATAAAGATGAACTGGTAAGTGTAATCTACTTAAAATAAATATTTGACATCGATCCAATATCTCTAACATGTGGAGGGCTCAAAACAAAGCCATTTCATTTCATTTTGAACTCAATTAGTCTAAGGTATTTGCTCTGAAAATAATTGAAAAGCAGGACTTACTATGCAACAAAGTTCTGCAAGTGACTATGCTGATAACTTGCCCTCTTGTTGCCCTAAATTTTTTGGAATTATTGGGTGTACTATCAGAAATATGTACAATGTACAAATATATCTAAATACTAATAAAAAATAGACTTTGTCCACTTTTGGCTTAATTTTATTCGCTCTGGAAGGATCATTACCTACAATTCATTTTAGGTTTGTCATGTCTTAAAATATAGTACCTAACAATTAAGTAACATTAATTTAAAATAATGGATATGTGAAGTATAAATCAATAGAGTTGGACATGATTATTTAGGTACCTCTTCTTTATCACCTGCCGGTTAAATAAATCAGGTTTCTTCATTGTACGCATATGTACCAATAACAAAGTTTAGACTGATTAAAGCCTGGAAGCATTCTAACAGGGATTAAAACCCTCTAGCTTTTGAATTCTAAATTATATACTTAAACTGGCTATTGTCTATATAAGAATGATGTCACATACATTTAATTTTGTTTATTTATGTTGTCAATAACTTTGTTGCTTTATAAATCTCTTTAAACACTTATTTTTATACTTAACATTTATCAATTTAAATTTCTTAGGTTTATGTAAGAGCTAATTCAAAGCAAAATTTGTATAAGTATTAGGTTATGCAGCCTCAAGTATGTTTGGTTAATAACTGAATAAATACATGCATTTTGACATTATTAAATAATTTATAAACATATACTAGGTTTATATTGATGGCTTCAATTGCTGTCTAATTTTAGATCACCATGCATGCCATGCAATTGCCATACCTATCTTTTTGACTCATTGTTAAGTTCTAACCTTTAATTTAAAGTGTCTTTATGTTTGCTAACAACTTGAATTTTGATGGATACATAGTTTACATCGGTTATATTTTATTTGTATATTTATTTCCCAAGGAAATGCACCTTGATATGAACAGAGCCGATAATGGTGCTGATATTGATAACCTTTTTGTTCAATACTTTTCATCAGTCTTCAATCCCAATAACAGTACAGCTACTAATCCTGTTTCCACTGAGAGGTTCGAGATTATCACTAGTATCAGCATAGGTGCTGCTAGCATTCAAAAAGCCTTAGCTGGGCTTGATGTTAACAAGGGTGCAGACCCAGACGTCATTCCTGACAGGGTTTTAAAATATTGTTCGCACTCTCTCTACCTTTCATTGTATCATATCTTTTCAAAATCTCTTACTTCTGGAATGTTTTCCAATGTCTGGAAATTGTCATATGTCTGTCCTATTCATAAAACAGGCAATAAAAATGACGTTAAGAACTACCAACCAATCAGTATTCTTTCGGCTATACCTAAACTATTTGAGCACTGCATTGAAACTGTTCTAACCTAGGTCTGTGGTTCTAACCAATGCCTTCCAGCAAACAGTGGTGAGTATTCAGCATGGATTTACCTCTGGTCGCTCTGTTGATACAGATTTTTTCCTTTTTATTAATTGTATCAATATTGCTTTTGATCAGGGTGCTGAAACACACGCTATCTATATAGACTTTAGCAAGGCTTTCGACACGGTGAATCATACCATTCTGCTTTTTAAGCTGTCCAATTACGGGATTACCGGCATATTACTCTCTTGGCTGCAATCATACCTCTCTGATAGAGAGCAGCAGGTTAAGATCGACGATTATCTATCGGAGCCATTTAAAGTTACGTCGAGAGTTCCCCAGGGATCTCATCTGGGGCCCCTCTTATTTAATCTCTTTATTAATGACTTGGGTATCCCTCTGACCACTTATACTATTTGCCGACGATTTGAAAATTTTCACCCAAGTAACATCTCTTTAAAATGTCATCTTGTTATAAAACGATATTAGCACTGTCTTTTCCTGGTGTCAACTCAATGGCATGTCACTGAATATCGACAAATGTTGCTTCATGAGGTTCAGCAGATCGAGAAAATTGTTTCCTCATCAGTATGTCATCGAAAAAATAAATAAATAAATAAATAATGTTGCTGAGAGGTGACCGTGGTTAAAGATCTTGGCGTGTACTTGGATAGGTACTCAGTTAACATTTTCTGAACACTTTGATAAAATAACGTCTAAGGAGAACAGGATGCTGGGGTTTGTTAAGAGATCGTGTAGGGACTTCAAAAATGTAACAGGTGTAAAAATATTATATATTTGCTTTGTCAGATCTATCGTGAAGTGCTCAAGCATTATTTGATCGCCGTACATATACTTTTTAACTCTGGAATCTACTTAACCGACGACCAGGCTTTGACTTATCTAAATCTGACAACGCTTTTCTGCCTAAGGGAGTACTACGACGTCTGCTTTGCCTTCAAAGTATTGAATAATATTTATAAGAGCCCTGAATGTTTGGAAACTTTTCATATTTATGTTCCTAGTTACCAGACTCGTAATCCTTCCTTCCTACTTGCTCCATTTAGCAGAATGAGTTATCTGGCACATAGTCCTATAAACAGGATGTCAACAAACTTCAATCAATTTTATGGTTCTTTACATTTCCTTAATCAGTCTGATGATAACTTTAAAATTCTTGCCAAAAGGGCTATCCTAGGTTAGGTTAGTTTATTTAATTTTATAATTTGTAAATGGTTGATATCTTCAAAATTTTGTTAGGTAAATAAATAAATAAATTTGTCTGTCATACCATTGAAGTCAGCTGCAAAATTAATTAAATAATCTTAATACAGACCACTGTCACTAATCTGCCCTTAAAGTTATGTCAATATTTTTGAACACCCTGTATTTAAAAAAAAAAACGTAAGATGCTTATGTTTACCGATATTGTTATAGTCTTTTGTTATCTTTTTGCTAAGATTCCGATGGTTAAGGTTTGGCTTGCCTTACCAATTATTTTAATTTTTTTTAGATACCTATTCAAATCGAAAGTAAAAAAAAAGGTTTTGAACGAACCAAGTGAAATAGGGACGGATGAAAATTTAAGGAATAAATTTGTAACCTAAGTTTTTTGTTTATGCCTTGTAGCCTGTTTACACATTATGGATTTGACATGCATTTAAATGTGTACGTTCAACGTTGCGGTGCACTGATTCGAGAGAAAAAAAAACGTAACATGTGAATGGGCAGTTAACCTTAATTAAGCATTATAAATTTAAAAACGCAGTGTAACACTAATTTAATAGCAATATGCATAGTATAGTAAGGAAAAGATTCTCTGACACGAAATAAAGAATCCAGGGGAATTTTGTCATATAAAGCTGTATATGAAAGTTATTCTAGGTTTAGATCCAACATTAGGCTCAAACAAAGGTTTATTTCTCAATAGGAGTTACATATTTTGCAATAGTGTACATACAGTCGGCACGGTGGAACTTTGCCGGTGCGTCATTACTTCCACGTGACTACAACCATATGAATCTAATCAAAATTACGAGATTCAAAAACTCAGTACAAAGTCTTAACTTCTTAAACGTTAAAACTTTTGTGGCTAGCGTCCGGACTTAAAGGAATAATAAAAAGTATATGAATACTTCCGCCAACACGAAAGTACGATAAAAATAGCTCTGAAAAGAACAACTGTTAGGATGAAACCGAATTTCAAGGCACAAAAGCGGTTCAAAACAAATTAAAGTTGACAAACCACAACGATCACTTTAAAATCAGTGGACAACTCTCCAAATATCTTTTGTCTCTGTCTAGCACGTTACTTTGATTTCAAGACATATTGCGCAAGCCCGGAGACGCTCTATTATGGGTCTTATTCACTTTTAAGGCTACAAAAAATAAAGATGGGGAGTTGTAAATCATGTGATTTGATCGTTGTACCGTGACTGTACTTCCTTTCATTCTTTGAAGATGCACTCTTTTAATTTTCATACTTTGGGTACTTTTGTAAATACCCGGAATTTTTGTCACTAAGTTTAAATTACCGTCATTTTACATCACTGAACCTAAACGTAGCTTCATCAGAAAATAATATGTTTTCTGAGTTTACGATATTTCTGTCAATTAAATCCATCATTTTCTCACAAAACTGCAGTGTCCTATGATGATCATTTTCTGCCAATTCCTGTACAAGCTGTATTTTGTAAGGGTGATACTTATGTACTTTAAGTTATGTTTATAGTACAGAGGTCTGAGATATACCATTTTTTCTTCCTAGCTGTCTTGTGGCATTGAATGGATTCTCTTCAATTGTTAAGAGTACATCTAAGTTCATATTATCGTCCAGTGCAGATGGTCTGTGGAGGAAAAAAAAAGTTGGCCATGATAAGTATTTTTTAGCTCACCCTGTATACGCGTATTTTAGTTCATAAAATGCGCAATAAAAAATAATAGTTCACGTGCCTGAGCGATTTTTAGAAAAACTACCAAGGGACTTATTTATACTATACTTTATTCCATGTTAGATGTTCTCACTGTATAGTAAATAAATAGCTTTATTAATAGCACATGGCTAGCATCATTACATTATGTTACATTATCACATCTATTAAAAATTTAAACAAAAATACAAATTCATGTGCGCGCCACATCATGCAGAGCAACAAAACAAACTCCAACGACAATATCAAAAATACAGTGTCTCTGTAATAAGTCATATTCCAATATTCTGCCTTATATATTATAATAAACATGATTTCTTAAAACCTAGCAGACTATTACAATCCCTTATATGATCAGGCAGCTCATTATATAGCCTTAGCCCTTTACGTATATAGTATAATATAGTAGAGAAAAGTGCTTATATATCTTACGTTGATAGAAAATAAACATCCTTTAGACTAATTTTTGTTTCACAAACTACTAGCCTTAACTAAGACATTTTCCGAATATCCTATATGTGGAGAGAACATCCCTTCTTTTAACTAAATATCTGTATTTTGGATCTTTTAACTTTTGTTTTTATTATAATTAATGGCCATGTTTTACAAATTAAAACTGTTTTATTGCCTTTTTACTACTGTGATTGCAAAAATTGAACAAAGCGTAGGTACATCAAACGCCCCGCGGGCAAAATTTCCTCTGGGGGTTATCTATTTCACAAATTTATCTTTGCGGTATGGTGTCTCACAAACATTGATAATTCCATCTTATTTTTAACAGCTTCTGTACTTTGAAGTGGGAGGTTCAGTAAGAAGTTAATCAATTATGAAAGCAAAGAAATAATATTAATGGTGATAGACCGAGCACTGTAATGTTAATTACTTTAGTTTATTTGTGTTTACCGGGGATGTTCAAATAATGGGAGATAAATCCATTTGTTGTGTTATAACTAATTGGTGTTATATGGGATTTATGTGATATTTTCACAAAACAGTATCAATCAAATTTCCAGTTTTAAAACAGCGCACGTTATGAATGTCGTGGGCATACCTATAAATTAGCGTAATTTCTCTTTTTAAATTTATCATTTATGTGCAATATCGTCAAAGGCAGGGTCTGTCACAAAACCATTTTTAAACTAAAAAAAAATGTGCTCATGACATAAAACTTGCGGATCTTAATGGTAAGGTAAGATATCAAAAGATAATAAAATTGATTGTAGAGTACCTCAAGGTCCAGTTCTTGGTCCTTTGCTATTTTTAATCTATATAAATGACCTTGCGTCAATTTTTATAAATGGTAAATTTACCATGTTTGCTGATGATACAACAATACTTTGGCATGGTGAATATTGTATTGAATTACTTATAATGGTGCGACTAATCTACTTTCTTTTAATATCACTAAAACCAACATATTAACTTTTAAAAGTCCGTGAAAAGATAAAACCAACGTAGGAACCAAAAAAACTGTAGGAATATAGGAAAAACTATAATCTGTTGCCGTATTATAAGTAGGGGTGGGGGATTATCAAAAGTCATCGATTTAATCGAAAAATCGATTACAGTCATTTGGGGTAATTTTGAACCCGTGTGGTTATATTTGCACCATCTATATTTTTTCATATTGATTTAAACAAAACAGTTACAGAACTCTATTTTACGAATTCTGTGGTGGTGACATCAAGGAAACTGTATTATTGATATATTTTCGCTATATTTGGCAACCCTGCATGTCAGACATATTTCCACTTTGTCATTAAAAATCGATGGATTTTTACGCGCCAAAAGTTCTCCCTAAAAAGTGATCATTTTCAACTGTTTTACCTTCTGGTAAGTGTTTAAATATGCTTTTAAGTAAAATATTACTGGTAAGTTAAACTAATTAATGTAAAAATAAAGTTGACTTTCGGTGAAAAATGTAAAAAAAATAAAATAAAATAACGTCTTTATTATTATTTTCAGGCAATATGCCTCGAATTACTAAAACCAAACTACGTGCCAAACCCTACCGCACCAAAACAAGGTATACTGCAGAGAAATTGGAACAAATAATAAATAAAATTAGATCTGGTCAAATAAGCCAAAGGAATGCAGAAAAAAAATACAACACCCTGAAATACACTTAGAAATAAAATTTATTCCAAACATATAAAATGATTGGGAAGACCAACCACATTCACTAAAGAGGAAGAAATGGTATTTGTAGAGCAGGCTATTGCGTTAATCGATTTAGGATTACCAATTTCTCTGTATGATATAAGATGCATAGTGAAAAAATACCTTGAAAAGAAAGTTAAAGATATATGTCTAACAAATTTGTTTAATATGGACGAAACAGGGTTTCACGATATTCCTCAAAAAAAGAAAGTAATATTCCGTCAAATACTGAGTATTAAAGATGACGGAAATGAAACGTTTTTTGTTAAATGCATGGAAAGATCAGGAAAAAACTGGAAATGGCCAAACATAAATGATGAGCTTTGGTACAGCAAACAAGATTTGGTTAAAAAGTTAGACTCTGCACGAATTATTCCTGTCGGCAATAGAGGCGTGTTTCTAATTGAAGATGATTTGTTGGGTGCCCGAATTTTAACTACTTATGTTATTATATATGTAAAATATTCTTGTTTTTGTCCATTAATGTTAATATTACGTTAATTTCTTTGTGATGTTTTTAGGCCCTTTGTTACATTTTTTGAGCAATGAAAAAAACTTTTTTAGTTTCTTTTACTGGTAATTTAAAACATCGCATTAGCACAAGTGGCGCAAAGTTACCAATATGTCTGTAAATTTAAGCATAACTGGAAATAAACGAAATTTGCAAAGTGGTACAAAGTTACACGAACTTATGAGTTTCTTCGAACCAGTGATCCTATGCACACTTCTTAGGCAAAACATCATTTCAGTTTTCTGCAAGTGGCAAAAAGTTGCCAAGATTAAATGAAATCATTAATATATTCAGTTTAAATTAACATAAAGTAGCGGTCCAAAGTTACCCCATTTATAATGGTAACTTTGCGCCGGGTAACAAAGGCAATTTTTTAATTAATATGAGAACAATAATATAAAATTAATAAAACAAACTAATCCTTTTTAGGTAAATGCAAGTTTCTAAAAGCGTTTTAAAGGTTTTTTTCTAGACATTTTCAATTAATTATGAAAAATCCGAAAACACTGGATCAAAGTTACCCCAAATGACTGTAGCTCGATTTTTCTCAAATCGATTATTTTGCCCACCCCTACTTATAACACAAGACGAGACTTTAATACAATAATATATTGACCTATTCTTCCTTCAAGTCTTGTAAGGAAATGTCGATAAATGTATGATTAACAAAATTACCAATATATAGAAAATTTTGTAATTCTACTGCTTATTTACTTTTATTACCATTAGCTGAATGTTTGTCATCACAGCTTTTCAATTTATTGATTACCCCTTGTACGTAAACAAGAAGACTTGTTACGTATTTAGTATTCAAATAATCACTTTGCTAGACAGCAAGGAAACCTCTCAGTTTATGTTTACAGTTTACTGGGAAAAGTTTTACACTTTGGTAATTGAATTTCGTTTTGATTTCAGACAAAATTAGTACCTTTAATACACCACATGGGTGGTTCGATACGGAGAGACATGACAGCTAAAGTGACACATTTGATTGCAAATAGCTGTGGAGGTGACAAATATCAGTACGCGTCAACTTTCAAAGTGCCAGTTATGAATCTGCAGTGGGTTATTGACAGTTGGGAGCAGAGACAGGATTTAGAGTTTAGTGCTTCATTGGACACATTTGTGGTAAGTTGTTCTTTTTTAATTGATAGTAATTTATTAAATTAATTAATTAATCCATTTGTCTTACCTGGTTAATTAGCTGTCTTATCTAGAAAAATAAACAATTTGTTAGACTTGAGAAAAAAATATTTTAATTATCTTATAGAGCAATTATAAACTAAAACCTTTCCATGGCGCCAAAGTTTGCTTCTTGGGTTTTCCGGAAGAAGAAGAAAATCACATGACTGAAGTTCTTCTCTCGAATGGTGGTACTGTCACCATCCTTGATGATCCCCTTTGCACACATGTGGTAAGTACATATATATGGATTCTTGTGCTTAATCATTGTTAACAAACATTTTTTTTGTTTTTCTGGGTAACTTATTTTTTTTGGCATTGCTTTAAATTAAAAAATTATGGAATTGCTAAGATATTTTAGATATAATATAGTTGTTGATAAATTAAACATTTTTCAAAACCACTTTATTTAAAAATGTGGCATTAAGATATTTTTTCAATTAGAAGCACTCAAATTTAACTGCCTCTGCAGTTTTAATTTTTTAGAATCTGAGATTTTTTCAAGGATCCAAATTGCAAATTTGAAACTCTTTGAATTCTTTTTTCTTGACCAGGGTAACTAAGAGTAAAATTTAATTTAAACTAATATGTGAAGTGTCCCTATTTTTAGTTGTTAGTGCTTGTCTAATATTTTTTGTTTGGGCACTGAAGAGTAGTTCAAAGTACCAATACACGTCACTAAGCAGCCAACGTAAAACAAAAATGGATAATGGTTTTACGACTTTATTTTTCGTTAATAAAATGCCGATCTTGTGTATTTTATAGCTAGTTAAGTGGGAAATGTTTCTCCTTTAGAATTATAGCCTATTGCATTTACGACTTGAGTAATATTTAATTAAAATTCTTACTAGTTTTTTTATTGGTGAATCAAAATAATTTATCTAAGAAATTAATTGGGGTTTGGAACGTCTTTTTAACAAAAAACTTAGTTTTTCCTTAACATTGAAATCTCAATATTTGCAACAACATACACGGTGGAACCACTATTAACGTAAGCGGCGAGAGACACAGCGTAGTTTGGTAAATTTGTGATATAGGCGAGTTTAATTTAAAAAAAAAGCGTGGGTTTCAATATAAAAACAAAATTTTGCAATTTCTTGCTTTAGTTCTTTTTTTTAATGAGGACATGTATTGCGTTTTGCTTTATTCATAAGAACCTGTTGTCTGAGCATAAAATGATTTCTGCTTCACTTCTAAAAGCCGCAAATATCCTAAATAAAAATGCAAAATTTAGGTTTTATTTCTTCTCTACCCGCTGGTCTCGCAACCTGACGTGCCTACTGACAATGCCGCGCTCTGTAGAGTGCGGTTGACTTCAGTATAGTTTTGTAAAGAATTGATAATGCTATTTTAACCTTTAGTTTACTTGAGGAGAGGAGGATGACGATTTAGACAATTTTACTTACCTATCTTACTTACTTAACTTTTCAATTAAAAATTGCACGCAATTATTGCCTGTAATATACAGGGTGTCCGGTAAGTATATGGCATACTCTCAGTAGCATATAGAAGAGGTTAAATAACCCTAATTTGACATAGAAAAAATATTCCTAACGTGCTCCTTAACGGAGATCCAAAGCCCTAGCGAATTACTTTTTAGGTTCTACCTTTTGAACCTACATGTATAATTTAATGAAATTTTAATATTTTATGTAGGTCATTAAGACTCATAAAACCATACTACAGTGATGTCAGTAACGGACTTGACACCACCTTCTTTGGTCAAAATTTTGACAGGTGTCATTTTACAGAGCTGAAAACTGATTTTTTAAAATATTATTTAATAATAAATTTAAGCGCAGTAACTAATCAAATAACAACATAACTAATAATTCGCATTAAAATAATAAAATTTGTCATTAGTACATCTCATTAATGCTCACATGCATCTAACTTGTGGACAATCACTCGGCGATTGTGTGGATGCAAGAATAATTTATTCTGATACACTTCTAAATCGAAATGTGCCGCATAAAGGAACTATTGGAAGGGTTGACTTTTCGGAAATCTACTTATTTCAATTTTTATTTTATTTCAATTTATTTATTAATTATGTTTACAATTCTAATCAACTAAGACCTAATTTAGGATGTACAATGAACTATCAAGTTTGTGCGTACAGCCCAAAAAGAAAAAAGAAAAAAATAAAAATATTTAGTTACACAGTGAAGGCATTATATAAATTAAAATTTAAAGTTACGTATGTAAATTTAAGAAGTAACAAATCAATAGTAAATAATAAAACCTTTAAAAAATTTTCAAAAATAAGATATTTTCTATAGGGTACCTACACTATAATTTCAATATAATGATAATATGTACAGTAAATGAATAAATGAATGAATACTCGTGGTCATCTTATAATATTTAATAAGTTTAAGTCAAAAGTCAGTAACCAAGGTGTTATTTTATTTTTAATTCTTTTATATGGTTTGTTTTTTAATGAGTTTGGCAATAAATTAAACAATTTAGGTGCCATATACATTACGCTATGTTGAGCTGAATTATGAGAAGTTTTTGGAATAGTTAATGTGTTGTTAGTTTGTAATCTTGTGACTTGGTTGTGACTTACAGGTATTTTGACTATTTTATTATTTGACAAGTATCTTATCATTGATTTTATGTACAATTTCCTAATTTGCAAAACCTTTGCTTCCTGAAAGAGTTCTTGAGTGGGATAGTGTTTATTTTTGAATAGAATAATCTTCAAAATTCTCTTTTGTGCTATTTGCAGGTTGTTAAAAATGCGGTTATAAGCAGCTCCCCATATAATTATACCATAGGTAATAAGTGTTTCTACGAGAGCTTTGTATATATTGAGAGTTGCTTTTTTGTTGAGGGAACCTCTTAATATGTAAAATTTGTGGTATAATTTTCGAATTTTTGTAGTTATGTAGTCAGCGTGGCCTGTCCATTTTAAATGCTTATCCACAATTACTCCTAAGTATTTAATTTTATCTACAGTTTTAATATAAATTTCGCAGTTACAGTTGTTTTTATTTGAACAGTTATATTTGTGTATTGTTAAATATTCTATGTTAGGCGAACATCTTTTTGTCATGGAAAAACACATCACATGGGATTTTGCAGTATTTAATGTTAACAGATTTTGATCAAACCATGCTTTTACCAAGGTTAATGACTCTTCCATTAATTCTTGCGTTTTTCTCCATGTATTGCTTTTAACCATTATGGCAGTGTCATCTGCATAGCAGACCACGGTTCCTTCGGGCAATGTTTCCATCATATTGTTGATATATATGCAAAACAGTACTGGACCCAGAACTGTACCCTGTGGCACACCACACTCAACCGGACATGGGTCACTGAGAATATTACCAATTTTTACTTTTTGTATTCTTTCTGTGAGATATGACTCAAATAGCTTATGAGGTATACCTCTGATGCCAATTTCAAAAAGTCTATTTAGGAGAATGCGGTGTGACACAGTATCAAATGCTTTAGCCAGGTCTAAAAATGCCACCATACTCTTTTCATTTTTATTAAACCCACCGGTCACGTGCTCCGCTACCAATTGAACTGCATCTTCAGTACAGCATGATTCTTTAAATCCAAATTGAAATTTCGATAGTGCATTAATTGTTTTTAAATATTCGTTTAGTCGAAGTTTAATACATTTTTCGATTATTTTACTTATATTTTTAGTAAGAGCAATGGGTCGGTAGTTACCCATTTCCTTTTTTGACCCTGTTTTGTACAATGGAATAATAATCGCTTCTTTTAGAATATTTGGAAATACGCCGGTAACAATCACAGTATTAATTATATGAAGAAGGGGAGTCAGTAAATATTGATGTAAGTTTTTAATAGTCCTGTTTGTAATTTTATCCGCTCCGCCAGCAGCATCTGTTTTAAGTGTGCCAATTTGATTGATAAGTTCTATGGTCTTTATAGGCTGAATAAACATACTATTTGTAGGTGTTTTTACTGTATTTGGGGTTACGTGTTTTATGGGTTTTATGTTTTATCAGATTTTCGAAATGGGCGCCCTGCACCTCTATGCATTTCCTTAGCAGACTAATGTTTTCTCGTTGTACTTGAACCAACATTCCAGGATTGTCTCAAATTTCGGTAAAATGGATTCTTTCTATCAGATCTTTCCTAATATCAACTGGCATCGAGTATACAATTAAAAACGCCCGGTCATGAAAACTCGTAGACTCGTAGGTTTAATGTCCAGTCTGGCACTTGTTACAGGGATTTTCCAATCTAAAGATAATTATATAATAATTATTATTTTTATTTTGGTTATACACAAGGTATTTATTGGGGGTTTCCGGGGTTTGCAGGTATATTGTTAAAATTTCCCCATAAAAAATAAATCCAATGTAGTCATGTCGGGCGACCTCGGTGGCCATAAAATAGGCCCACCTTGACCTATACATCGATTACCAAAAGTATTTGATAAGTGCGGACGAACTAAATTGCTGAAATGGGGCGGTGCGCCGTCGTGCATATACCATATCTGATTTGTAACTTCTAAGGGCACATTTTCTAATAAACCGTTTATGATTTTGTTAATAATTTTGCCTAAATCGTTGCAAAACCTAATTTGCGTAGTTGACTCTTACAGGATAATTAGCGGGAGACATGGCGGCACCTTTTGGACGTGATAAGGATGTAGCAGTTGTTCTCGAAGGGTCTCATGAACAACCCACTTTGTCGCATGAACTTAAACCGACAGTTTTTTTATACTATTTAAAGGGATTTTCAGCAATCTCATGCAGAATTTCTTCCTTTAACTAAGGGTTCCTTACTCTTCTTGGAGGCCCTTCTCCACCACGATACGGCAGAAAACTTCCTAAAATGGATCAGAAAAGGTTTAGCTACATGCAGAATTTTTTTTTTATTTCACTTGACGTTTTACGTGTTTCTCTTAAGCTACGATCAACCCTCTACTATTTCAATAACTGGTTATACAAAAAATGCATTTTCTTCGAAAACGGCTATTTTTAATTGAAAGAAATATAGAGTAAAATAAAAAATTTTGTAAAACCTCAATTAATTGCCTTTGTAATCTTCCTGAAAATAAATGTCATTGTCATACATGTAGTTTTGGATTGTTGCTTTTGTGTCATTTGAGGAGGGAGTCTTGGTCAACTGCCTACTATGGTAGCTTGCATTGTCCATTACAATTACGCTATTCGGAGGTATATTTGGAATTAACTTGTTTATAAACCAATCTTCAAATAAATCAGCAGTGGTGTCCTCATGGTAATCCAGAGAAGAATCTTTAATGTTTTTTTTGCAGACAGAGAAAGTCCATTTGGAATACATCCGTCTTTAGATCCAGCATGCGAAATCGTAGTTCGTTTACCTCTTTTTGATGGTGCGCTTGTTTTACACTTGCCGCTTAAGTCAACCCAACCCTTTTCCGGGGTATCATATATGTCAAACCAGGTTTCATCCAAGTAAATAATCAGCCTCTGCTAATCTCTGTAAATCCTAATTTTTTATAGATATTCGAATCGACATTCCCGAATTCTACTGGATTCCATTAAAACTTGTATTTTGTTAAATCTAAAACCCATGTGTTGGATACACTTCCATAACGTTGTTCTGCTACATTTAACGCCGGTTTCATCTTTATCAAGCCTCTTAATTAAATTATCTAATGTAGGCACGCTTTGTTCCTCGTATAACTTGTAAATTTTACGCCGTATTATATCTTGATCACTTCCATCTACCTTCGAGAAAATGCCAGTATCGGTTCTTTTTTTCCTCGCTAAAATGGGATTATTCACAATTTTCCATACAGTTGATGTTGGAATTTTTGTTAATGTGGCCGTTTCTTCTAACGCTGCTTGCTTGCTGACCGCACGTTCAATGAGAGTTGAATAAACATTGTTTATAACTTCCTTAGTTTCCACAGAAAAGTGTTTTCTGCTTTTCGACTGGGTTATCTCCTAAGATACATTGGGCTCGCACATATTTTCCATGACTAACACACGATTAAACAAACGCTGTATTACAGCCGAAGTAAGAATAATTACTAAGCTTAAAACTAACTAGAGTGGCTATATATACAGTTTTTAGAACATAATTTGTTTTATGGGATTAACCCTCTAACTATTGCTTTAATAATAAAATTACGTCTTCCGGATTTGCAGTTTGCTTTAAAACATTTTTAAGTATGGACCACAATTTACCTGCATTTATTCATTCATTCATTGTTTGTTTATGGCCACCCTTGGATAATCCCATTCAAAGGCAAAGTGTAACTTTCTTATATCTCTGAACAGGCTTTACTTTTTTTTAAAGAGGATTGACCAGAGTATTTAAGAAATCAGTTTTCAGCTTAAAATGACACCTGTCAAAGCGAGTGTGATGGCGAGTCCGTTTCTGACTTCCCTGACGATGTTAAACATTAAATCAAATCAAAATATCCCTTTAATCAAAAAATTGCAGTCTTACAGTAAAACAGACAAGTGAAAGATGCGGCGGTACAATATATTTGTTTATTTATTTGTTTATCAGTACAATACACTACAGAAATTAAATTCCAAATGTTATAAGTAACAAATTTTGTAAAATTACAAGCTACAAACGTAAAAACAAAATAAAACTTTACACTAGGATTGTCTCTTTAGGGCGGTAAAAAAATAAAAAAATAATACAGTGATAATATAAAATATAATACTCCCTAATTACTAACATTGAATCAAAAGACAAATGTTACGTTTAAAATTTATATTAATAATAATTTATAGTAATAGGTCATGTAAAAAGTCTCTTTTTAAAAACACAGAAATACATAAATCATATTGTTTAAAATTGATGGTTTAAAAAATTAGACACCGAGTAGGGCTCTATTTCTAAAATTAATTTACTTAATGATTTATTGTACTCATTAAACCTAGTCCTAGCCTTATAATTCGCAGGCAATTTGTTATAGAATTTTATACAGGCATATGCTAGTCCTCTCTAAACTGGCCTCTGTTTTTGAAGAAGAATATCAGACTCACATATGTAAAGTCCCGGAATTCTAAGGATGTTGAACTCCCTAAAGCTCCCTCTACACGAGTCTCTACCGGGTGATGTCTGGCTTAGTTGAACATAGGGAATCCCATGTAAATTTTGAGGTTGCTAAATATTGGCTCCCCTATAGATTTTAGAGAAAAATTGTATTATAATTTTTCGAAGGGGCCGATATGATAAACCCATGTGCCAAGTTTGAATAAATTTTAATGAGCCAATCCTAACTTATTCAATTAAATGTGATGGCAAAATTACGAAATTTTCATGGTTTAGGTAATACAGCAAACACCAGCAAATAATTTCTATGACGCTATTGTCAAAAATTGACGTAAAGCTAGACATAACGAATAAAGATTATTTCATGTTAAAAACACATTTTTGTTTCACCGATCCGGCAATCACACATCCAAAATAAAAGACACCATTATGTTTTTCTTACTAAGCCTTTAATTTAACTTAACATACCTAAGACTACAGATTTTCACAAAAACATTAATTAATTAAATGTTCAAACAACCTTCAATCAACAGCTAAACAATATCCTAACCGATCATAAAATTCATTTCTAACATTACTGAGTTGATATTGAGAAATTCTGTCATATTCTAACAAATACAGTTTTTTTAGCTGGTCCAGATTTTCAAATTTTACATCTTTTTAAATTAAATTTTTTAAGTGACCCCACAGGAATAAGTCGTTTGGCGAAAAGTCAGGAGACCTGGCTGGCCAAAGAATTAGATGCCGTGGGCCAATAATGTTTCCGTTAAAAATATTTTGCAAGTATTCCCTAACCATGAGAGAATTATGGACAGGACAACCATCCATTTGATACCAGATCTCCTGATTTTTGCATACAACTTTTAGTGCGGGTTCAATTCGATTTTGTAATGTCCAAATAAGGTGTGTGTAAATGTAAGGTTGTCTTCCATAAAAAATGGTCCAATAATGTGATGTTCTACAATTTCCGCCCAAGCATTTATTTTTTGTGGATATTGCGTCCGAGTATGGCAAGACGATGTTTATTTTCTTGGCTCCAATACCGGCAATTTTGAACATTCGGTTCGTTGTTGAGGGTGAATGTACATTCATCGGTAAAACAAATATTTCTCAAAAAATCCCTATTATTTTTTGCTCTTTCCATTACCTCATAACAGAATACCATTCTCCGTTCTTCGTTACCTTGCCGTAGCTCTTGATGTTTTTCCAACTTGTAAAGAAAACATTTATATTTTTTGTTTAACGTGGGCAACACTGTGGTTTGATGTTTCCTGCGGCTTGCCCAAGAATCCTCGTGCTAATCATTTTATTTTCTTCCACGTGCAGTAAAATATCGATATCTTTATTATCCCTTTCTTCAGCTCTATTGACATTCTGAGTTGAGCATTTACAGTTATTTATTACAGTACCATTGGACTACTCAAATATACTAATGATAAGTTTAATTAATGAAATGGAAGGGATAGGCTTATCAGGGAATTGAACTGAAAACATTTTAGACACTGCTCTTAAACTGTTTCCTGTATAATACCACTTAATCATAGCTACTTTTTTCTTAATGAAATAGCTCATATTTAGCTATAATTAAAGCGCCTTCAATGAAAATGTTGTCACTGACGCTATTTTTCGTTTTGTCGATGCCAAATAATACTTTGGTGTTTGCTGTATTACCTAAACTATGAAAATTGCATAATTTTACCATCACATTTAATTGAATAAGTTAGGATTGGCTTATAAAATTTATTCAAACTTAGCACATGGGTTTATTATATCAACCTCTTCAAAAAATTATAATACAATTTGTCTCTAAAATGTACAAGCGAGCCAATATATTTACATGGGATTTCCTATGTTAAACTAAGCCATGCATCACCCGGTATATTTCATGAATTACAAAAGACTCGTATCGCTCTTTTTTGTGCAATGAACACCCTGTGAGCATCAATGCTTTCTCCCTAAAATATAAAGCCAAATCTTAGAGTCAAATTCACATTTGCAAAATATATATCACGAAGTGTGTTGTGATCTAAGTACCTTGGCATGACTCGTAAGGAATAGCGGGCTGAGTTAACTTTTTTGCAGACGTTTGCTACTTGATCTACTCAATCGAGATGGTCTATGTGTATACCTAAAAATTTTATGCTTTTGGCTAGGGTTATATCCTTTGCAGCCAGCTGCATCTACTGTAGTATGGTTTTATAAGGCTTTATGGCCTATATAAAATATGTAAATTTCATTAAATTATACAGGTCGGTTTAAAAGTTAGATCTCAAAAGTCGCTGGGTACCCCTTTACAGGGCCCTTTAGGATTTTTTTTTTCTATGACAAATTATGGTTATTTTGACCTCTCTATACGCGTTCAATAGTATGTCATATACTTACCGGACACCCTGTACTTCGCCACGGGTGGTAGGTGCAAATACAGACGCGGCGAATGGCTTGACGTTGTATGCGACCGACATCTTTTATGGGGGACCAGCGCTTCACCGTTTACCAGACCTGAACTGTAACCATCGAATTTATTCCACCCTGTATGGTTTGATTAATTTACTTTTACTCTTTTGTCAATTATTCTATTATTTCCAATTATTGTCTTCATCCTTAAAGCTATAGTCCATCTACTGCGGAGTACGCAATTTCGGATTCGGCATATATTACTTTATGTCTAAAATGAGGTAGGACTATGTCAATCGCACACGGTTTTTGGTATTGCCCTCGGATTTTGTCATTTTAAATAGACTTGTGATGTCACCTATCATCTGATGTTCATAGCAGTAACAAATCGTCATCTTCCTCCTCTTCCAGGAGCAAACCTTGCAGTGCTTTTCTCTTCGGCATACAACACTTCAAATTGCGCAGTACGCATTGTAGTATATACCACCTGTAGATGCGGAGGCTGCAATCATACGTAGCTACGCGTATTCAGCGTACGGACTCCGCAGTAAATAGACCGTAGCTTTACTATTTAAAACCGTTGATACCACTGTCCATTTTTTATGCTTCCTAAAACTATCGCTGCTTTGAAATACTCTAAGCAACTTGGTCGTGGGTTTTAGGTTATGGAAAACTCGGAGATGTACACGCTGGAAGCTGCAAACGCACCACTCTCCCCCAAACTAACCTCCAACTTGAAAACATTCCTTTCCGAAGCCTCCAATTTACCGTCCGCTACCCCTAAAACTCCCAATAACAACAGCATTTCGGAGTTAATTTGCTTGCAAAACAGCACTGCATGCTTAGAAACACTGCATGAAACGTCGCGGAACGACGACTTGGTCAGCGAAATGGACAGTATATGTTTCGAAGACCAGTCTTTTAATGCAAGTACAATTTCGATTAAGAGAAAGAGAAAGTTTGCGTCGCCTGACTCTAATACGCTGGTTAAGAGAAAAAGAAATAAGTGCTACAGTGAGAGGCGACGCAAGGTGTCGAATTTTTTCAAAACCCCTATAAATTATTTTTCCAATCGTAGACGAACTATTGATGCGTCTAGTTTTAACCATTCGTTAAACGACAGCGTAGTTTCCACTTCAGGAGTTTTCAACGTAGACACCGTTGACAATCTAAGTACTTGTTACGAAAGCGACACGACGCCTCGCGGCAGTCTGAGAAAATCCAAGAAAAATCTATTTACTCGGACTTTCAGCTCGTCCCGCTTTACTCGGAGCAAGTCGAAGAAGAGTCTGATGAACTCTTCAAAATTGTCTTTTAACGACGACGTCGAATCAGATCAAAGAGACAAACTCAATGCCAGTTGTTTCCCAGATATTTCCTTAAATCCTACCACTTCCAATCATTGTCTTCCTAGTGATCGTGGCAGCGAAACCGCACAGTCATCCAGGAGAACTTCTGCTCTTGCGGTACTAACTTGCATTTCACGTTTCATGTTAATTTATTATGAAAGGGATAACATAACAGATACAATGAGGATTTAACACATTTCAACTTTAAAAAATTATTCTAACGCCATTTTAATTGCTTCACAATATAAACGGCGTTATTAAAGTTAGACATAGTTTTTTAAAATAAAGTAAAAAAATGTCGTTTATAGGGTATTCAACATACGAAAATGTACTATTTTCCTTTGAAAACAGGTTTAAATTTATTTAAATTAGGTGACAATGAAACTACTTTGCCCAACAGGTTACAACGAATTGGCTCTGGATTAAAAAAAAAATATTTTTGGCTCATTTTAAATAATTAAAGATACGTAATTAACATTACTATAAACGGAACATCTACAGTGCGTTTTTCCGGAGTGCAGGATTGATGTGTGTCGTTCAAAATTTGCGCACAGAAGTGTTGATTAGTGTCAGGCCACTTCAAACTTGCCCGATTTGGGATACTTCTAGCTAGAGATTTAACGGTTTAGAAAAAAACAGGAACAATTGGTAGAAAAGGGAAAAGTTTTAAAACATAACCGGAAACCTGAAAAGATATTCTTTGTTATATGATATAATGTGATATGAGTAAAAATTACATAAATATATTTGCAGTATCTTTAAGTAATTTAAATAAAATTCAAAGACTTAATATTTTATATAATTATATTATACAGGGTGATCCTTAAGTACATGAAGGAAATCTAGGATATGATTTCTGACATAATTTTAAGACGAAAAATTCATATGGACATATGCCCTAAAATGTTCACCCTCTAAGATACAGGGTGTTAAAATAATTAAAAAAGGAATTGTTTTTTTAAAATTTCGAAAGTCCGTAAAGATACGGTATTGAAAATTGGTGTCAAGTGATTTAGTATTAAACTGCACTTTTTCGTTAAAAAAGGTTTTGCTTAATTCCATCAGTGGCGTGCGTAAAGGTACTATTAATATTTTTTTTGTGAAAATATTTATTACGTCACTGATTTTTTTTAACTCTTGATGCGTTTTTATGCATTTTTGATACAAGCTGAACAAAAGTTGGCTCTACTATGTTTTTGAGGAAAACAATAGTTTTAAAGATAACTCTGAAGCAGTACGTTTATAAACTATACAAAATTAATTTACTAATTATATAAGTACAAAACACGTTATGAAATATTTATACTACAAGTAATTTATTTAAAATTTCTTCTAATATAATTAACTTATTTGTTAATCTAAATTTAAACACAAAAAAACTGGATTTAGAGAAACTATTGAAAGTGGCCACCTTCTGCTAAAATACAAGCTTCTGACCGTCTTCTCATTGAATTTCTAACATGTTCAAAACATCCTGGGGTGTTTTTAATATTTTCGCAAGCCATTATTATCTGGTTTTCAAGATCTTCCTTGTTTTCAACTGGAGTTTTGTAAACTAGAGATTTTAAATGGCCCCAGAAATAAAAATCCAATATATTTAAATCTGGGGACCTTGGCGGACACGGTTGATTAGGTAGTGCAACGCCTCTACCGATCCATCGATTTCCGTATACAGCATTTAGATATTCTCTGGCTGTGGCAATAAAATGGGCGGGAGCTCCGTCATGCATAAAAACCAACTGGTTTCGCTGAGCTAATGGCAAGTCTGTCAATAAGAAAGAAAGGACCTATTAGTCTGTTACCAACTATTCCTGCCCATACATTTAACGAAAATTGGTACTGAAAATGTCTTTCGCTAATAGCGTGTGGATTTTCTTGACTCCAAATGTGATTGTTATAAAAGTTTGTTATGGCATTCTTAGAAAAATTAGCTTCATCCGTAAAAAGGAAATGATCTAAAAAGTGTGGATTTCTGGCCAACCCTTTCACAAAAAAAAATATTGATGGTATCTTCACGCACGCCACTGGTGGAAGTAAGCAAAATATTTTTTAACGAAAAAGTGCAGTTTGATGCAAAATCAGTTGCCACCAATACCGTATCTTCAAGGACTTTCAAAATTTTAAAAAGCAATCCTTTTTTTTATTTATTTTAACACCCTGTATCTTAGAGGGTAAGCATTTTAGGCCATATGCCCATATGAACTTTTCGTCGTAAAATGATGTCAGGAATCATATCCTAGATTTTTTTCATGTACTTAGGGATCACACCTGAAGACTTCCTGCTGGCAACCGCTGGGTCAATAGATTACATTAACCAATTTGATATTTGTTTGTGAACTCATAAAGTTTGTTCTATTGACTTATGTGTAAATTAATTAGCTTTTAAGATTACTGTGTCTAAAATGCCATACGATAAATAAATAACCCTGTATAATACCTAATATTTTATTTTAAAATAATAAAAACAAAACAATTACTCTCTGTTAACAAAAAAGTAAAAACAATATCAAATGCAAGCTACAGGAAAGATTATTTAGCCCAAGCCAAAGTCAAAACACTTAAAGGCGTTTCATCATCAAAGTCCTAGTCTGATTCTTCGGCTTCAGAGAAATCATTTGATTCAGATTTTACAGCAGCATATTGCTCTTCGTCATCCTGGACATATTCGGTATCCATATCATCCTGTTCTAATAGCCGAAATGGTCTAGCATTATAAGCAAATTTGTCATACTCATTTGAATTTAACTAAGTTGAACAGCAACAAGTTTTTCAACTTTATCTGTCTGTTTCTCTTATTTGTATGTATGACACTATTTAACGACCAGTTTCTTTCTGGCAAGGCGGAAGATGAAGGTCCATTTAAAATTCGGGAGGCAACGGGCATAAGCGGCTGCGAGGTACGCAATCCCTGCCACCATATAACAGGATAGATGCTGCTTGTGCATTCCCATAAAGAATTCCTATGATAAAATCCCGTTCCTGTTCTAAAGTCGGCTAAATTTGCCACGACTTTCCCTATCTAAATTTCATAAACGAGTCATTCCTGAAATAAAATCAATAGCCATCATAACTTTGTCTTCATTTAAATGTTTCCTTTTAAAACGGGTTTACAACAAAATTTGAGGCTCTTTTCTACATTTATCGGGATATTAATTATTGCATCCTTAATATACTTAAAGACAAATGGCACTTCTGATAATAGGGATTTATTGGTTTTGTTATAGAAAGCAGGATATGTTTAAAATGGTGTAGGTTTTTCCAAAAATTATCATCTAATTTAAATTTTTTGAATGGTTTGGTCGACACCCAGATAATCTACTGATACAGTACACTGCAAAGCATACGATGACTCACGTACTGCACATAGACTTACGAATGCCGACGTTAATTGAATTTTTTGATAGTCATAACAAATTACTTCAGACGGACAGACGTGTCGCAAAGTGAACTCATTATAACCTCCCACATTAATTCTCTACCAAACAGAACATATAAATTACCAAAAGACTGGCTTCTACCAAGACCCGATTAATTTCGTTAAAGTAACCTTCCAAATTCAATCAATTTAAGTACCAACTTGAACGCCGTCGACGCACGTCAATTATTTAAAGAACTATTTCCGAATCTAAGACTTATCTAATGATGACCAGCCGAACAGTTGAACGAAGAAAGAAAAGAAGTTAAAAATTGGATCTAACTTAGAAAACGCACATGATGTCATATACACTGCAAAGCTTCCTTGTTTCTTAAAATTGAAAACAAATTATTGTTTGTTATTTATAAATTGAAACAATTTATAAATATTATTTAAAATACTTATATTTAACAATATAAAGCAAGTCTAATTAAAACGCTTTTTTCTGGTTTATAAGAAACTATTAATTTTTCCCAAAATTTCCGTTTTTTTTTTTTGGAATAAAAAAACGGGTTTTTAGCCGTGAGAATTCACGATAAATGCGCTTTCAGCACGATCGTTCCATCGTCACCCTGTAGATTTTTAAAACTTTAATTTTCTTATTGCATCAGCTTAGGATCATGATATGAAACTGCACTAGCGTATATATTATTAAATAAATTTTACAACACATCACTTCGACCTGTGACCCGTTTTTAAATTAAAATATTAGATTAAGAAATCATTTAAACGCATAAATTAAGAAACACCACAGAGCTTAGAATTACATAGTTGTATTTACACTGGGTATAATATCGCGATTAAAAGATTCTCTATTAATGATTAGGAAGCAGTTTTAACGGCTATTTTGCAGGGAAGAAAATGTGTTCCTAGTCAATTAAAATTTAAAATTTTCATATCTGTTAAGTTATTCCTTTCTCAGTAGTCATTTGGTTTGATTTAAAAATTTCCGTAGGTGTCCGCACTTCATACACATACTTTAAATTTTAAAATCTTTGGATTTAAGCGTAATTGATGGTGAATGTCATTTTACAATCCGTATTCATTATTATTATTCTATTCCTTTCCTTTATTACTGTCCACAGTGTCTACTAAGCTTTTTAATTTTGTATAGTCGACGAGGATTTTAATTAGACTTTAAACATGATACATTCTGTTTCTTATAGGAGCATCACATTGCATGAGCTTTCGGGTTTTTTCTTTCCCTGAGTAAAAACTATTGTTTGCGCTGTAAGGTTAAACGTAAAAGAATATAAGTTTATTTTATAATTATTTTTAATTATAATAATAGCAAAAAGTCCCTTTACAAAGAAACTTGACATACATTTCATTATATTGCTGCAATTGGTAATTTATTTTCCATAATGTTTTGAAGCAATAAAATGTTTTATCGTTTAAGAAGTCTCGAACGGTAACAGCTTCTAACACGTGATGTATAAAACGATGCAAAACAGGAATATTTTGACCTTGCAGCATAAAATATATTTTTTTAACTGCAGATTCCTATTTTCTAACGGTATATTTATACTCTATTTATTACTTTTATTGTTTATTGGTAGGATAATTAAATAAATTAGAGAATCAACCTAAAAACACAATTAAGGCTGTATATTATTTATATACCTATAAATTAAAAGAAAAGTTTGTTTTTCTTCATTTCATATATTATTATTTTACACACCTGGTCTGTCGATGTGATGTTAATTGTTTCATTATAATAGGTACAAGCTTATATCTTCGTTATTACTGAATTGCTTTTTTGGATTTTTGTGCGTTTACGTATGGCCTTTCTCAGCGCTTAAAATTTTAGTGAACTCATTAGCTTATTATGGGGATTAAAAAAAAAATTAAAGAGTAAGGTACCTTAAGCGATAACCAATAAACTGATAACATACATCGATTTGGCATCCCTTAAAACATTTAAATACAAAATTCCATAAAACTGGCAACCAGTGTGTTTTTTTTTTGTTAAAATCATCTAATTACGCGCCATATGAAACAAGTGAATTAACAAAAAATTTACAGTCCTTTACAAAGATGCAACCGGGAAGGACATTGAAAATGCCGAAGGAGAGTGCAACGCTTAACGCTTGTGACTATTGTGAGATTTGAGATCTGCGAAAACTCATAGATTTGAATGTACTATTTAGGTAGTTGATATAAGTTTTATTGATTCATAATATAAAAAATAGTAAAATAAAGGTTATAAACTCTAACGTGCCTCTCGACTTGGTCTGATCCCGTCGTCCTTCGTCCCTTCTCCCTTCCCCGTCATCATCGGGCCACCGGCTCGGCGGCGGCGGTTCGCGTAGTTCCGCTTGTGGATCATTTTAATTCGGTGTCACAAGAATTTCGTTGAATTCCGTACCCATACTAACGTGGCCGTGCGATAATATAAACATTTTCAATGTTAAAAGTTGACTCTTTTAACTGCTTTGTCTGAAATAAATATAAAATATTTAAAAGAAGCAGCGGAGAATAGTGTTTTCTCTTATAAAATGAAATTTTAGGGAGTGAGAATTTATCCTCATAATTACAGAAGAATCGGAACGTTCTGGCACTGACGATTCAATTGAATATAATTAACTTTATAGCAGAAAACACAATATTTTTAAAAGTTTTATATTTTTTTTGGAAGGAGCAGTTCAACAGTCAACTTTCTTGTTAATTGACTTTTCTCATATCGCGCATAGGTGTTTTCCAACAAAAAAATAAAAACACATGGGCATACTGGTTGCGCCAATTTTATGAAATTTTGTATTTAAGGTTATTTATAAATCTTTTAACAGAGAAGTGGTCGTAAAAAATGTAGAGCCGATTTTACTAGCGCATTCTTTAAACTAAGATTCAGAATCAAACTTTTCAAATTTTTAACTTTGTAGATAATTGGTTATATTCTGCTTTTACCCTAGAGTTTTTTTCTCTGTTGTATAATTTTTTTTGTTTCTTTTCATATTTTGCCTGTTAAGTAAAATAAATCTCAAGTATATCGTCTTGACTCTTGGCTACCTGCGATCTATTTTAATAAAGCCTCATTGTTGTATATTATTAACTAATATATACAGTGTGTTTATAAAGTATGGAAACGGCTTTTAACATCAACAAATTTGGTACAGTTGTGTAAGAGGATCTGACGCACCGAATGACGATATTGGCGTTGTTGTCAGCTTTTTAGTTTGTCTGGACTTCGAACGAATTTTATATTTTTAAACTTAACACCCTGTATATTATTTCATTTATAGTTTTTACTTTAAATTTATTAAACTTTTGGTATAACATACTTGGTTCCTAATATTAGTTTTCGAAATAACGACGTGTTTTGAAAATATCAACAAATTGTGTTTTATTTATTAATAAATAAAACACCAGTTCAGTTTTGACGTAAAGTCATAAAAGCTGTCATTTTTACATGCAAAAATGCCTTTAACTGAAAGTGAAAGAATTACAATTCTTATGATAAGAGGATATGGCGATAAGGTCAGGTCTTACGAAGAGGTTAAAAATCTATTTAATGACTCATTTCCAAACCGACATCCAATTTCAAAAGCAACTGTTTTAAAAAGTGTCGGACGGTTTGAAGAAACTGGAAATTGTAGAGATAGGCAAGGATCAGGAGTATCAGGACGACCAGCAGTATACATGAAGAGAAAAGTTTAGAAATTTTACAACATTTTGTTGAACAAGTTGTTGCTTCTTCATTAAGAAAAATTTCTCAAGTAAGTGACGTCTGCTTCAAATCCGTCCATAATGTTTTAATAAAACATAAATATCACCCTTTAAATACATGTAGTTCAAGAGTTATCAGAAGATGATTATGAGAGAATTGAATTTTGTGATATTATGATGTCAAGGTTTGACCAAAATAACCAGTTTTTCAAATTTATAGTATTTTCGGACGAAGTAACATTTATGTTAAATGGTAAAGGTTTTGGGAAAATGGAAATCCCCACTGCATGAGAGAAGGTCATACACAACGCCCTGGAAAATTGAATGTGTGGGCTGGGCTTCTGGGTACCCACAAGATCGGTCCATTTTTTATTGATGGAAATTTGACATCACAACTTTTACCTTGAGCTCTTGGAAACGCAAATAGTGCCTACTATACGAAATGTGATGGGTCCAATTTATGCAAGTATATTTTTCCAACAGGACGGAGCTCCTCCCCATTTTGGTCGAAACGTGCGCGAGTTTTTGAACAACACTTTTACGAGTAGGCGGATCGGTAGAGGGGTTACAATCGAGTGACCACCTAGGTCCCCTGATTTGTCGCCTAACGACTACTTTTTATGGGACACTTGAAGAACAGAGTTTATACCACAATACCTCAGGATTTGGCCGATTTGCAGCGTCGAGTTTTGGACGAACTTGAATTAATAACGCCAGAAATTGAACAATTGAAAAATTTTATTTTCAATTAGCACACTGTCGAGCTGTACAGGGAAAACAGTTTGAACATTTAATATAAAAAATATGTTTTTTATAAATTGTACTCGTTATTTCGAAAACTACTGATATTAGGAACAAAGTATGTTTTACCAAAAGTGTAACAAATTTAAATTAAAAACTATAAATGAAAACATATACAGGGTGTTATATTTAAAAATATAAAATTCGTTCAAATTCCAGACAAACTAAAAAGCTGGCAACAACGCCAATATCGTGATTCGGTGCGTTAGATCCTCTTACACAACTGTACCAAATTTGGTTTGGCCAATAAATTGTGATGTTATTAAGCCGTTTCCAGACTTTATACACACACTGTATAATAGTAATTTTTAGCACATGATGGCCGATGGTAAATCAGCTAAGCGCTAGGTTTTGCAAAAAGCTTAAAGGTATTAATAATAATAATTGAATTCTTTTGAAAAGAAAGCTTGATAATGATATTTTTTTAATTCTTTAATAATTTAAGCGATTTTTAACTTTGACATTTAAGGATTTTGAGGAATGCCAAATCGATTGCTGTTATTAGTTTAAACACCCTGTAGCTGCGAAACGAAGCTGACCTATATTAGTATAAAGACAATCATTGTTATGTGAGGAATTTGCCCTCGACCGTTGCTCCATGTTTTTTAAACATCCTGTATACAGTGAGTCCCACAAGTAATGTCTAAATTCATTTAAAATTCAGCGGTGTGTTTTTTGGAAAAGCGCTTGGGCCCGTCGATTTTTATTTCTTAATTTTTTTTAAATGAAAACATGTATTTTTTATTTCATTTTTGAATTTTGCATCGAATTCTAAGTATGTTTCATGTACCATGTCCTAAACTCAACAGTTATCGAAAAAATTACGATTGAACATATCAATAAGTATGACCGTATTTCTGAGGATAGATTTGTAAGTCGAGCCAAACATCAATGTGTCTTTATTTTTTTTTTTCAATTAAAAAAGTTACGGTTTTCACAATGGTGAAGTTGACGGAATGAGAATAAATTGAAATTTTATGCATGGTTGGGTTTGGTGATAGAACAAGTACTCAAATAGAAACAGTTCAATTATTTAATGAAATCAAAAATTTTGATTTCTTTGGAAGATAATTCACCTCACTTTTATTGAACCAATCAAAACGCTCATTTTCATAGCAACCACCTTGGTAACGGTCGTCTTACCCGATAAGACTACCGCTAGCTCGAAAAGACGCTTTCGAAAAGACGCTTGTAGCTTTTTTACTTAAATAAAAAATTAGTAACACCTCTAACTTGTATATTTACCTTTATCAGACGGCCTTCATTTTTATGTTCAGTAAATTATCCAATAAAATACACCTCTAGAGGCGGTTTCTTATCTTCATACCTTCGTTTTTCACTCGAAACTCGATTTTCCAAGAAAATTTTCACTCAATGTAATTTTTACTTATAATCAAAGATAAGACCCTCGGGCTAAAGCTCTCGGGATCATATCAGATTATAAGTAAAAATTACATTTCGTAAAAATTTGTCAGAAAATCGATTTCTTGTTAAAAACATCGGTATTACCGATAAGACGCCTCCTCTATCGGTATATTACTGTTGATAATTCACCTCACTTTTATTGAACCAATCAAAACGCTCATTTTCATAGCAACCACCTTGGTAACGGTCGTCTTACCCGATAAGACTACCGCTAGCTCGAAAAGACGCTTTCGAAAAGACGCTTGTAGCTTTTTTACTTAAATAAAAAATTAGTAACACCTCTAACTTGTATATTTACCTTTATCAGACGGCCTTCATTTTTATGTTCAGTAAATTATCCAATAAAATACACCTCTAGAGGCGGTTTCTTATCTTCATACCTTCGTTTTTCACTCGAAACTCGATTTTCCAAGAAAATTTTCACTCAATGTAATTTTTACTTATAATCAAAGATAAGACCCTCGGGCTAAAGCTCTCGGGATCATATCAGATTATAAGTAAAAATTACATTTCGTAAAAATTTGTCAGAAAATCGATTTCTTGTTAAAAACATCGGTATTACCGATAAGACGCCTCCTCTATCGGTATATTACTGTTGATAATTCACCTCACTTTTATTGAACCAATCAAAACGCTCATTTTCATAGCAACCACCTTGGTAACGGTCGTCTTACCCGATAAGACTACCGCTAGCTCGAAAAGACGCTTTCGAAAAGACGCTTGTAGCTTTTTTACTTAAATAAAAAATTAGTAACACCTCTAACTTGTATATTTACCTTTATCAGACGGCCTTCATTTTTATGTTCAGTAAATTATCCAATAAAATACATCTCTAGAGGCGGTTTCTTATCTTCATACCTTCGTTTTTCACTCGAAACTCGATTTTCCAAGAAAATTTTCACTCAATGTAATTTTTACTTATAATCAAAGATAAGACCCTCGAGCTAAAGCTCTCGGGATCATATCAGATTATAAGTAAAAATTACATTGAGTGAAAATTTGGCAGAAAATCGATTTCTTGTTAAAAACATCGGTATTAGCGATAAGACGCCTCCTCTATCGGTATATTACTGTTAAAAATCCATGTACTTCTCTGTCGCACATTGGAGCCAATTTACACATGCGGAAATCTGTTGTTCGCCGAATAGTTCAAAAGCACAAATATCACCCATACAAAGTTATTCCAGTGCATGAGTTATTTGCAAATGATTTTGATAGGCGAAATGAGTTTTGTAAGCGTATGCAACATATGTGCAATCTGATAATAATTTAGTAAATAATATTATTTTTTCGGATGAAGCTACGTTCTGTTTGAATGGTAATGTGAACAGACAAAAGTGTCGTTATTGGGCAACAAAAAATCCGCTTTGAATGATAAAGTTTCACAACCAGTACCCTCAGAAAACAAATGTATGGCGTGGAATAGTGCGCGGAAGAGTAATTGCTCCATTTTTCTCTGAACAGTCTTTAACTCGACAAGTATATATCTCGAATTAATTCCAGCATTAGTGACTTTATTTCCGAATCCATAGGACCCAGACTCCCCTGACGAAGAACCGATCCAGCAAGACGGTGCTCCTCCGCACTATCCTGCCACTGTGCGCACATTTTTGGATGAAACCTTTCTCAATCGGTGGATAGGAAGGAGAGGACCTATCGAATGGCCTGCTAGGTCACCAGACCTAACTCCGCTGGACTTCTTTTTGTAGGGTTACCTCAGATCAAAAGTATTTGTTGACAGGCCAAACAATCTGCAAGAGTTTAAAGAGAGGATCCAAAAAGAAGTGCGTGCCATAACTCCGGAAATGGTTTAAAACGTACAAAGAGACTTTATTGATTGCCTTGAATATTGTCAAGCCGTAAATGGCGCACATTTTCAACATTTAATTTAATTTGTTGTTCTGTTTTTTTTTTGATAAACAGGTCTTACTTACTAACTTACGGATATGTTAATCGTAATTTCTTCGATAACTGTTGAGTTTAGGTATAGGACATGGTACATAAACATACTTAGAAATCAATGCAAAATTCAAAAATGAAAGAAAAAATACATGTTTTCGTTTGAAATATTGAAGTTGATGGTCGTAACTTATTTTTGGGCTACCCTGTATACATGAATTTACCATAAAAAAAAACACAAGAAATATAAATCGACGGGTCCGAGTGTTTTCCCAAAAAACACACCGCTGAATTTTAAATGAATTTAGACATTACTTCTAGGACTCACTGTATACATACCAAAAGATGTTTAAACATCATATCATTTAACACGATTTTAAACAGGGTAAATACAGAGATAGGCATAGGCAAAAGTTTGTGCTGGCTAAATAATTCCCGGACTATTTGGGTTGTGTAGGTTATAAAGATCACGGTGGATGTTTGCCGGTGCGTCATTACTTGCACGTGACTAAAACCATATGAATCTAATCAAAATTACAGATTCAAAAAGTCAAAACAAAGTCTTAAGTTCAGAAACGTTAAAATTTTCGTGACTACTGTTCGTAGTTGTATAAATAATAACAAATTTATACCTAAATGCTTACCGCCAACACGAAAGTACGATACAAATAGCTCTGACAAGAACAGTTTTTAGGATTAAAGTAAATTTTAATACACAATAACGTTTAAAAATAAATTAAAGTTGACAGATCAAAACGATGACTTTGAAATCAATTGACAACTCTGCTGAAATCTTTTGTCTCTGTCTAGCACGTTACTTTAAATGTGGGACGTATTACGCAAGCTATAATAAATAAAGATGGAGAGTTGTAAATCACGTGGTCTCTTGATCGTTGAACGCACCGGCAAACATCAAACGTGTCGACGTAATTGCGCATTTAATGGTGATCGTGACGACGTTGTCGGACTCTTACTAACTTTTTTTTTCAAATGAAACACCCTGTATTTTTTTTTTTACTTTTTCCTAAAGAGCTTCCCAGCGATGTCATATTATTTGATGTATTTATTGTATGAAATTTGCTCACTAATTTTTATCAACTTTAAAAATTATTAAGTGAATTACATTATGTGCGTTAAAACTGTCCACCATTTGCTTGCTGACAATATCCTAACCTATACCACCCCAACTCTGTAATTTTTAATTTACTAGTAGACTTTTGCCCATCTCTGTATAAACGGGAGTCCATTATTAGTGGGATACTATTATGTATTAGATACTGCATTTTCGAAACATTAGAGGTATCTTAATTTTAGTATACATTAAGTTAAATGCTGATGAAGATCAGAATAAACCTCTAATTAATATCCTTAGGTTAAATAAATTGCATTGAATAATGCTCGGCTCTAAAAACAAAACATCAACCGTAAATAAGGAAATTTTTAATATCAGCCAATATCCTAACCTATTAGCCCATATTTATATAATAAAATAGCTTTACAAGTTTAGGCATTTAGTGAAATAGTTTATACACCTGCCAAACTCGTTTACATGGTTAATAGTCCTTGTCAATTTTCACATGTGTAATTTATAACGGACACCTAAAATTTAGTTTGCTTAATTAAAGCTTAAAGGTACGTTGTCTTTTCAAATATAATTGAAGAAGTCAAGATAACAATAAAATAAAGAAGGTTGTGAAAATATCAGACATATTAGTGTCACTTTGAATTTTTTATTTCCTTTTCTTCCTGATTGCTTTCACAAAGTTAAAAAAATATATAATGCATGTTATTTATAAAGCTATTTTATTTCTATAACAGTATTTAGCATTTTTTAGCTCTTTAGCCCTACAGTATCTACGGACTATTTTAAAATTATCCGACCATGGTTTAAAGAATCATCCTAACCAATAAAGTCTAATTTTTCCCCTCCATCCAGGTTGTGGACGAGTCCTCCGTGGCTGAACGTCCAGATGTTCCCCCGAGAGCGTTCGTCGTGAAAGCCGAATGGTTCTGGACGTCTGTGCAGAAGGAGTGCAGTTTGGACGAAAAAGAGTACCTGTTTGATGACTACATTGAGCACACCATCGTTTCTCCAGGGGTTAGGAGGGAGAGTCATGTAGCCACACCAAGTAGTGCGAGCAGGTAAGCATATCGCATATTATAAATAAATCGACGTAAATATTAAAGGAAATAAATTCTTATGTGCAAGCGATGAATTTAGAACGCTACCTAAGGGGGAGTGTGTATGTTTTAGAGCGTAAATAATATTGCTACTTGGTTCCGATCCCGATCGATTGACATTTTTGGAATTTAAATTAGCTTAAAATGTTTCAATATTAGGTTTTGTGTTTAATAATATATTTTTGTGCTTTGTTACTAAAAATTAAACGTTTGGCAAAACGCTTATTCACTAAAATCAATTTTCTACTAAGGGTGGGTATTATGAAAAGGCAAAAGTTAACTTTCATTTTAACTTTTCAGTTAACTTTGCCAGAAAAAATGTTAATTTTATAAAATCCTTACTAACCTTCGAAGGTAACAAAAACCTGCAACCTATCATCAATATCTGACATAACAACATCAGTATTCGTTATCAATATTGCATAATGTAATTACTAAAAAATGAAGGGAAGAGCAGTCAATTTTTCTGACGATGAAATTACTATTTTTATATCTCAAATAGAAAAATATAAAAACATTATACAGGGGTGTCCGGGAAAATGTGGAAAATATCTCGGATTCAGATAGAATATGAAAAAGGAGACTAAGACTAAAAAAAAGGTACTCTTGTTTATTGTCGATAAAACGAACCGTCTTCGAGAAAAGAATAATAAACGAATTCATCGTTTATTTTTAATAAAAGAGACCATGATTTCTATTTTGTTCCTCGACAACAAAGTGTGATACGAAAGTCATTCAAACAACAGAAAAGTTTCATTTTAAGTTTAATCCGAAAAATTTTAAAAAAACGCAGTGATAACGAAATTATTGAAAATCTTCATAAGATGGTTCAACGTGGGTCCGTTAAGTGTGAAACACTCGGGCACGACGAATTGAGGACTGCTGTACCCGCCACGATAACCCAGCCTTGGTTCCTTATCACATCACAATGAAACGTGATTCTCTGTGGAAGTTCCTCCCCAGTGCCGACCGGAGTTTTTCAGGTGTCCTCACAGGTAAAAATCCAACGGCGTTAAGTCGGGATATCGAGGAGGCCAGACAGTAGGTCCTCCTCTACCTATCCAACGGTTTGGATAGACGTTATTCAGGTGCTCCCACACACCAACGCTGAAATGAGGTGGTGCCCCATCGTGCACGAAGTACATGTTTCGGCGGGTTTGGTAAGTGCTCTATTAAATCCTGAAAAGCGTTCTGGAGGAACTCCAAATAAAGTTGTCCATTCAAGCGTTCCGGCAATACGAATGGTCCAATCAAAAAATTGTCAATGATTCCTGCCCAGATATTAATTGATTCGAACTGATGTTGATGATGGGAAACAATAGTGGCATGAGGATTTTCATCACCCCATACATGTGTATTGTGTAAATTGGTGATACCATTTTTGGTAAACCTTGCTTCATCCGTGAAAAGAATAATGCTAATGAAGTTTACATTATTTCGTTTGCTGATCCAATAGCCAGTTTGCAAGCTGCATTCTACGAGGAAGAACTTCATGTACTATTGTTTTCGATGTATTAAACTCTGCTGATAATTTTCGAATGCTCATTGATGGAGTGTCATCTACAGCATTTAAAATATTTTCCGCTAATTGCGGCGTACGTACGGTTCTTTTCAGACCAGCATCAATACTATTTTTTTCCAAATTTTCCTAAAATTATGAAGAAAGTCAATGATATGTATTACCTTATTAACTGGAATCGTTCACCATTCTCCCTTAACGTTGGTCAACTCGTTGAAATGTCTTTTGGTTTGGCATAGTACAATTAGGAAATCTTTCGTGGTATAACCTTCTGGTTTCTAAAGGAGTGCAAGACGCAAGATCATGCATCAGATGCATATCTTCATACTAAATAAACGTGTATTCCATAGTTCGAATTAATTTACAATTAAATTCACCACCAAATCCAAAAATCAATAAATTAATATCAAATTAATATCAAAGTATCAATGTGTCAGCGATGTGAAAGATGACAAATTCTAAAATGCAGAATATTTTATTTATTTCGTACCATACTAACGTTTGCAACAACAATACGTTTTTTTGGTGCCGATAAATAAATAAATCGCACATTTTTTGCCAACATTGGTCTTCTACAACTATTCGTTTATTATTATTTTTCTCGAAAGCGGTTCATTTTATCGACAATAAACAAGAGCATCCTTTTTTTAGTATAAGGTGCAAGCTATCTAGATTTTTTTTTTAAGTCTATCATACAGGGTGTTAAGAATTTAAGCATTAAGTTGAAAGCTTAGTCCGCCCCTGGTAAACTAAAGAAGCTAAATATGTTTTAAGGACAGTATTTTAAGAGGTCCTTACTAGTGTTCATCACATTAAATTTTTATTAAATTATATTAAGTGCTTTGAAAGTTATTCCAGAAAAACAGATTTCCAGCGGCGTTTTTCAGGGGCACATATCTCCGTAGGTAGAGCCTGTAAGAAAAAAAATTATAGGAAGTTATCTTATTTTTTCATGTTCTATCCAGGCCCGGCGAGGGGGGGGGGGGTGATTCCCTCCGGGCCCGGATTTCGCTAAAGAGCGGCGCGCCGGCGGCACTCGTTTTTACCATCACAGATATTCTACGTAATCTCGGACATAACCTGGAAAATCGTGACATGTTTTTGGTCGATTCGTGGACAAAAATGTATGACACTTAATTCTTTGTGGATTACATAGGAACCTCAATATACGATTGGAGAGAGATTATCGATTCAAGGGTTAGTTGTTGCTGTTTCCTAGTTGGTTTGTTGACTGCAAAAAATTATGTCTATCACAAGACACTTTTTGACGTCGTTTTTAAGACGTTTCTAGCTGTCATCAAAAAGACACACTCAAACGAGACATTTTTGGACTGAAGACAGACAGACATTTTGCGTCTACGAATAGACGTCTTAGGCGTAATTTTTTACAGTGTTTGATCGTTTTTCACGAATAAACTTGGAACAATGAATTGCGATAAATTTGGTTTAATAAAAACCAAATTTCAGTTAAACTTTAAAAATAGCGCTTTGAATATTGTAATATCAAAATGTAGAAAATGTAACTTTCTAAATTGAGTTTTCACGAGAAAAATTTGGGAAATAGATTTCAGACAAAAAGGAATTTGAAATTCAATAAATAAAATGGAATTTTTAAAATAAAAGTATAAAAACTAAATATACGTGATAAGAAAAAAATTACAAAATGACTGGATGTACTATTTATTAAGCACGAAAAAACATGTGCAGGGGGCCCATAGATTTACTACCCCCGGGCCCTGATTTTCTTTCGACGGCCCTGGTTCTATCTGATCCGAGAGATTTCCCACATTTTCCCGGACACCCTGTATGGGGTAAAAACAAATAGTGTTATGTGGAAAGAAAAGGAACAATTTTATGAGAAACTCGTAAAACACCTCAGTTGGGTTTTCCACAAAGAACAACAAAACAATTAAGGGACAAATAGGGTAATCTTAAAAAAGCAACAAAAAAAAATATAGTGAGGAGAAAATTGAGAAGTTTAATACGTTGACAGTACAGAGAGTGGTGAAAGAATCAAGCCTATTAGTGAGTCGCTGTAACTGGGGATCATTACGAGACCTGAATTAAAATCACAAACACGAAAATAAAATTATGCATTATGTTATGTTAACAAAAGTCTTAAAAACCAACCAAAGTCTGTCACTTCTGTACATCAATTTCCTTTAATTGATACCTGCTCCAATCTGTGACGTCATTCCACAAGTTAATCTTCGTTCATCTGTCAGTTAGTTTTATAATACCCTCCCTAGGCATCGCCACTTGATCACTCGATTTTGATGGCCGCGACCATATAGTAACATGAGAACTCTCAAATCTAATAGCATATTCCATGTGTTCACTTAAACGTTACGGGCGGAAAATACAGTGAACCAAATTCCTTCGGAATCTGATTCTGAGGAAGTCAAATAGAACTAAAACATTTTCTTGCTGCTTAAGATATAAAATCGAAAAGATATTTCAAAAAGAGGTATTGTGTAAGTATACTTAGCATCTATTTCCAAAGAACCAATTTAATTTTTTTTACCCATATCTTAAAAACCTTTTCTATAGGACTTCATATTTCTGCAATGACTTAAGTATTTAATATCTGGGATATTAAAGCCCTAAAATAGATACATTCTTGTTCTAACATGTTTGTGTGTGTTAATTAATGCTTGTTATTTCGTATTAAAATTTGGTCTACCTGTTTTGTATTTTAAATGACTGTACAATAAAAAGGATTAATTTTATTTTATTATAGCATTTATAATGTAATTATCCTACATGTTTTGATTGTTTGGGGTTTTCCGGTTTTCCATCTTTTTTTCACATATTAATACCAATTAACATTAAGAAATTGAAGGAAGTTACAATAATTATGTTGTATTGTTTTCAGATTAGTTCAGATGCTATTTGATGTATTTATTATGGTTTCAAGATATTCACGATGCAAGGAAAACAAATTGCTTATATCTTTTCATCGATGTTATATCTATTACTTTGATGTAACTGGTACTATTTTTGTGTATACCAACGTCAGTTCCAATTTTGGGTTTTAACCAAGCCCAGACTTTTGCCCATGTCTGCATATGACAATATGTATTAAGACGTTACAGGCCTTTTAGGCCCATTGCTTGTTGTCCATTACAGTTTTGTACTTTTTTCTCTTTTAGATCTTTCACAACAGCCGCTTTTCGTCTAGGTCGCCCTCTCTTCCTCTTATCTACCGTGGATTTCCAGGCTACTTCTTTGAAGCTCACTTTTGGCTTGTTGTAGAGTTCATAGAATTTCTGGTTCGTACGTCTTTCCCATCCCATATGCGTCTTGTTACCTTCAAATATTCTGCGTTGGATTCCGCTTCCATGTCTGTATTTCATTTGTTCATCACCCATGTTTACATCCGCGTAAAAGAGACCGTTGAAAGACTGCGTTTTGTAAATTCGTATTTTCGTGTTGCGTGATGTCTTTTCCCTTTCAGTGCTTTTATTACTCTTCGTTCCAATCTAGACGAATTCGCTTTCTTCTTCGCATTTATGATTCGTTAACAGCGGCGTTTTCAACATGTAGTTAACTACCTACAAACCATGGATTATTTCAGAATACATCAGTTTTACAATCTGGTTTACCACTAAACCCCAAACGAGTCGACCCTAATCTGTGGATGAAGTACTAGTTAAACCACAATTTATGGTTAATAAGAGTAATTAGAAAGTATTATTGGGCGGAAGTATATTTCGCGATATATTTGTTTAAATACTTAGCGAGGAAGGTTAATTCTTCTTTAACAAAACAGACAACATCACAGATTAGGAATAAATCTGTGACAATATGCCAATATTGACAATACATATTATGCAGGTTTTCACAAAAATATTTTAAAAACTCAAAAATATAATTTTAAAATATACAGCGTGTTTCCTCTTATTTTGACAACTTCTAGCAACCTTGCTATTCGAGATAGGAAAGCTTTTAAAACAAAACTTGTAGGGATTCGTCCAAACCGACAGAAAAACAATAATTGAGCACCACGGGTGCATATTTTGACTTATTGTATTTTTTTAAATAAAATACTCTATATTATATTATTTATTTATTGAATAGAGCCTTTTCAAAAATACAGGGTGTGATTTAATAGGTGTCCGATATTTTACAGGACGATTCCTCAGTTATTTATAAGGTGAAAAGTTCATATAAGCATGGTCCGCAAACCCTTCATTTTTGAGATACAGGGTGTTAAAAACTTATTTTTATTTTTGTTTTTCGTAAATGATTATTGAAATAATGTCTATATTTGGACGATAATTGGTATTTGGGGATTTTTTAATATGAGAAATTTAAAATTGATCTTAGTTTGGCTTAATTGTATGGGGCGCCACCTACAGGTCTTTTTCTCTTTTGGGGAGTCACAACTTTTGTACACGTGCTGGTATTAAATTTTTAAGCGAAAAAATAGGTTTCTCCATTATTTTTACGCGAAAAAGGCTTACTTGGTAGAAGTGGCTACGAGTAACCGTTCTCGAGAAAAAGAATAATAAAAAATAAATGACATTTATTTGCAAATCGCTATGCCCATAACAGAGTTTGATAAAATTGCATTTCTCTCCTAAACAATACCGAAATCAAAAAATTATCAAAAGGTACTTTGTATTAACCATTAAACTGCCTACATAACAGTGTTTTCAAAAAAGAAAACGGCAGTGGCGTACATATTTTTTGCTCCGCCTAAAAATTGTAATACCCTGTATCTTAACAATGAAGGGCTTGCGGACCCATGCTTACATGAACTTTCCACCCTATAAATAACTGAGGAATCGTCTTGTAAAATATCGGACACTTATTAAATAACACCCTGTATATAACATGCCTAGAATTACTTTAGCCATTGTTGAAATATTGGCAATGAAATAAAAAAATGATGAATTTATTATACATATTATGAAATAAATCACAGTGACCATGCAAAAATCGCAATTTTAATAACAGAAATAATAAAATAATTTAATTTAAGTGTTTACAAATGTTCTATATGCCCGCCATTATTATTTAAACACTTTGTGTAATCATCTTCTATTTTATCGATAGCATTCATAATAAAATGGGGAGTTTCCTTTCTAAGAATTAATTTAAAATTAACAAATCACGGCTATTAAGTGGCCATACAATGCCGCCATATCTATCTATCCATATCGAGTGCCGAGAAATTTACGGAAAACCAAGACATTATGGAATGAAGCACCATCTTGCTGCCATATTATGTCTGGTATGTAAATTTTCCGTGACGTTCTCAAGAAATTCTAAATATCTTTCACCATGTAAAAAAAATCCGTAAAAAAATAGGACCTATAACTTTAGTGTTGAGAATACCGCACCAGACATGAACTACTGATCTACTGCCTTGGAATTTAATTTCACACATTTCACAGGATTTTCTAATACTCACAAATGACTCTTTTTCCTGTTAAACATTCCAGCCGTAGTATAAGTAGCTTCATCGCTCCCTAATATCTTTTTGAAGATATCGTCGTCGTCTGTTAATTGTTGTTGAAGCATGTATCTGCAAAAATTTTGCCTACTAACTTTTGGTTCCACCGTCGTCTTCTGAACGGGTCAAATTTTCTATGGAAGATATCCATATTTACGAATGCTAGTACGAATTTTCTTTGTCGACCTATTGAAATATTTACTGGCAGCTTCAGTAGAAAAAATACGATTTTCTACAAGAACACATTGAAGTTAGTTATACAGAATTTAAAATCTTAATTCGTTATTTAACTTATATAAATATATAATTCTTCCTCATTTTATTCTTGCAGATGATTTTTTCTTTTGTAAATTTTTGTAAATCCTAAAATTTCGTTTGATGTCGTGGAATGTGCCTATTGAAGGCAGGGGCATATCTGGGCGCGGAACCCCATGATTGGCTTGTGCAATTGCATGTTTATTCTTATAAAAGAAATAAACTATTTCCCTATTTTCTCCTTGAAATAATCCCTTTCACGACTTAATATTATTCATGCCATCAGTAATGCCATTTTTTCATAACTTTGTTTTTTCATGGCCACTGATTTATTTCATAATAGTAAATTCATCATTTTTTGATCTTTCATTGCTAATATTTCAACAATGGCTAAAGTGACTATAGGCAAGTTATATAATAATAATAGTAGTAATAATAAGTTTATTTCAAAGAGTTACAATTAATAAACATGTTAATATGATATTATTGAATAAACTTATTCATAAATTTCCCAGAAGACGTGCTTGTTAGGGGCAAATCTTATTTATTTAAAAGTATTTGAAATTATAAATATTTAAGAATATTTCTATAAAAAGTTGCAAGTATTCAATAATCGCTACTTCCTTGATGATAGATTAATTAATTTCTGAAAAGGATTAATTATATAATTAATTCACAATAATATTAAATAGCATTAATTAGTTATAGCATTTCCAAAAATATTTTGAAAGCGTTTGTTTTCAATATAAAATTTTTTATTTAAATTTTATATTGTTTTAATGAAATATTTTTTTTAATATTAGTTGGTAAATAATCGTTTAAATAAAAGCATAAATATTCAAAAGTTTTTTGTCCTACGGACTTATTTATTTTAGGCTTTATGGATATTTCATTTTTATAACGTGTATTATGGTTATGGTCTTTAAATTGTATAATGTTTTTATTTTTGAAAATTTATATTAAAATATTATAAATATAAATTTGTCTAACGTTCATCTTTTTTGTTTCTGAATATAATTGAAGCCCTTGGTGCAAAAAGGTGTAAAATTTACAGTTTTAAGAAAAATTGATTTAACTTTTAGCAATTGGAACTTTTGTATAAAAGGCATTTTATTTATTTTGGTAAATTAAAATACATTAAAATACATTTAAAAATCTTGCAGTATATGCTTTTTTTATAAAATAGCATTGGCTCTCAGAAATCAAGAGAAAAACTTGAAAATTTTGAGTTAACACCTTTTTTCAAAATTTGTTTTAGTAGTTGAAGTAAATTATATACACAAAAAAAGTGTTACCTAGACACATATTTATTAAATAATTATTCTACAAAACATTTAACACTGGAATTTAAATTTCCTCTCGTTTGAGGTTGTGGTAGACCTTCTGAAGTTTCCTGGAATGAATGGAATTTGTTCTGAATGTTATGAAATTTTTTAGCTGCAATTGCCCGACTTTTATCTATAGTTACTAAAATCGAATTATTTTCTTGATTTCTATCGATTTTTCTGCTCTTTTTTATGTCAACACTGCTCCATTCTTCAGCCTCGTCAAAGGAGTATCTGTATTTGGTTTTACCAAACTCTTCAATTTGTATCCACCTAACATACCTCAATAAAACTTTTTAATTTTTTTTGTTCTTCTCTCTATCGATTAGTCCTAATTTTCTGGGCAGTTCTTTAATGTCTATGAATTTCTGCCATTCTCGTAATATTAATAGGAATTTTTTTTCTTGCTTCGGTCATTATTGACATAGATCCACTATGTAAACTTTTTGTTGTTTTCTGATTGCCTTTTCTACAGCAGCAAAATCTCTATGCGAGTCCATAAACGAGGGCACACCGGAAATTTATGGTCAATTTTCTTAAAAACACCAGTGTTTATCAAATATTGCCATAAACAAACAATGAAAAATTTTTGTTTTGACCTCCAGCCGAATCACTCCATGCAATTAGATTATCAAAAGCTATGTTATTTATTTTCAAGTACTCGAGATAAGCTAAAATTGAACTACCAACTTCTTTAGGTCCACGAGACCCTTGGTCTTCTCTCCAGATATGAAAATACCCTTTCCCATTTTGCTGCTGTGTAGAAATTTAATGAATCCCCAAATTATACAGCCAGACTTGTCTTAAATAAAATGCTTACGGTGTTTTCATTATTCTTAGCATTTTTTCGATCGTTTTTTTATTCCTCAAAAGCTTTTTTAAATTTTGCAATATGTTCCTTATTGCTTTCCACATCACATACTTTACAAGTATCTGTTTTCGGTGAGCCAAAGCCAAAATTAAAGTCAGTGACAAAAATTGTCTGTAACTAGTGATATTTAGATCCTGAGTCGATAAAAGGCTCTTCTGGTTCATCAGACAAATCTTCCATCATCATACACTTACAGCAAGATCGAATATTTTTTTGGTTCGATCTCTCATCTACAATATTATTCGTGAACGAATTTATATAATTTTAAATTTATTGATGTTTTTGCTTCGAAAAAGTTGGGCTACTCAACCAAAATTTTCACGACTTCGTCCTTTTCTGTTTGCGTCTAATGCTGCTTATTTACGACTGCGAACAAGAAACAATTCCTTTTTACTTGTCTAGACCTGTTGCCCAACTTTTTCAAAGATCGATAAGTTTGGCGCCATAACTAAAACTTAGGTTAGAATTTAAAAAATTTTAAATATGTTTTATTTACGTGCCAGAACAATAATTTAATGGAACTCTGTTACTTACTCCTAAATATAAACATACCTTACTTTTTATTTTAATGGAAAAAGCACTAAAAACACTAACAATACCGAATAACTGTTTACAACTAAACGTGTCTAAACGTAAATAAAATAGAAACTGTAATGCAAAAAGGTGTTATCTTCGAAGTTACCACCTTTATGCATAAAATGAATGAATTAACACTTTCTTGCACGAAGAAAATATTAATTTAAAAGAGATAACACTATTATGATTCTTTGTACCGGCGAAATCAATGCCATCTAGCGCCTACAAAACATATAGATGAGGAGCCCAGTTAACACCTTTTTGCAATGCAAATCAAAAATTGCAAAAAAAATGAGTTAACACCTTTTTGTACCAAGGGCTTCAATTATTTTGAAGAATAAATATAGTTTTTATTAAATATAATTTTCAAAATTCTGTTTTGTAATACTTCTAATTTTTTAACCAAAGTTCCGTTTATTCCTCGCCAATCTAAAATTCCGTAATTTAAATGAGTTTTGACTAATGCATAGTATAATATTTCTAGATGTTTTATATCCAGAAATTTTTTAATGCTTTTGAAAAATGGTAATAAACTTCTTAATTTTTTGATCAAATATTCTAATATTGAAAATTTCAATTTAATTTCCTGTCAAATGAATGAAATTATCGGGATAGCCTTTGATTTGAATTGTAATGTTTTTTGGGGTTTTTCTATTTTTTAAACTCTCTGACAATAAAGCACGTTACATAATATAACAAAGAAATAATATATAGAGTGTTTCATTAACACAAATTTTTTAAAACGTCATAATGTGCACCCGTGATGCTCAATTGTTTTTTTTTCGGCAGCATATTTTTGCGGTTTGGATGAATTCCTACAGTTTGTATTTGAAAAGCTTTTATCTATCTATAGCCAAGTTGCTAGAAGCTGTCAAAATATACCTCCAATAGGTTCTTTATTCATTGCGAAAATAAAACTTCAATGATCAATCATTGATGTAGCGATAATCTTCATATAGACAGTATATTTTTCCAGAAGAAAACGCAAACGGATACACGAAACCCTCCAATCTCTGGTCCAGCAAACGCAGTCTCCTGCTCTTCACAAACGAAGATCCTCGGTGAGCGATGCAGGATTGCTTTCGGTGTCAGGATCATTCCTGGATTGCACTGCCAGCCCGGTTAGTACTACGCCTGGAAGACGCCTCTCGGTTAAGGTTAATAGATAAATGTTGTATGTTGTTGTTTGTCTTTTAAAGCAGCTTTTTTGTGTTTTTGTATAAAGTTGTCATAGAAGTCAAAAAATACTTAAATACTATAATTTAATTTTTGACTTTTTGATTTTTTAAATTTAAAGAATTGAGGTACTTTTATGATTGTTTCGTAATACCATAGATAAATGTTGTATGTTGTTGTTTGTCTTTTAAAGCAGCTTTTTTGTGTTTTTGTATAAAGTTGTCATAGAAGTCAAAAAATACTTAAATACTATAATTTAATTTTTGACTTTTTGATTTTTTAAATTTAAAGAATTGAGGTACTTTTATGATTGTTTCGTAATACCAGAAATGCTGTTTATATCTGTTTGCAAAAAGTTTGCTTGCTTGATTGAATGTGAGCGAACGTCTGCATGGTTGTGGAAATTAAGGTATGAACAAGATCGCGATAAAAGTAAAGATTTAATTAATTTCTTAGTTTTTCATTATAATTTCGACATTTCTTTCTTGTTTATTGCACTTTTTACTAATGAAAGTAAAGAAAGGGTTGTAGGTGTATTAAAATATTTATTAAAAAGATTAAACGTTACCCAAATTGCAAAACGCCTCAAAAAATAATTATTAGGGTTTTTAATATTTTTATCAAGTATACTATAATACTAAAATACACTAATTGTATTACATTTTGCCTAAAAGGATTAAATCTCCATCAGGTCATAAGTTATTGGAAAATATCATTAAGTAATTTCATTAAGTGCCCTAGTTTACTGTGCATCATAACAATTAGCAACTATCCTATTGTTTTGCTACCTGTAAAATTATTTATTTGTCGAACATTCTAATTAGCGTTTTAAATAGGGATGGATTATTTTAGGGTTGAGGGAAGGTATTTGAGTCTCCAAAGAAAATAACTACTTTTAGTAGATGCTGCACCTCGGTGTTCGTATCGATGAGCTTTGAAAAAAATCGGAAAACTTGGAATTGTTTATTCGCTTTTTCTGTTAAGTTTTTAAATACTTAAAAATGTCGGTAGCCGTGTTGAGTCGTTCTTTGCAGAGTTTTGATTCACGTGAATATATGGTACTAAATACGGATAGTGCCGATGAAAGTGACAGTTCAATATGTCTGAGAGATTGGATGTATAAAGTTTCAGATCGCATTGAAAAGGTTCGTAGGATAAAAAATGATTTTGTTAACAGTATGCATGGAAGTATGATTATGTAACGACGCACAGTGAAACTTGTTTTGCTAGCAGATTATTGTTGTTGTGCCCTTTTTATAGTTACATTTAAATAAATTAAAAGTACTTTACTCAATGTGTACACTGTACAGGTTGGCTTAAAAAATTCCAATAATAATTGATTTATCCGATAAGTCATATGTTACATTTTTAAAGTAACATTAGGCAAGATTTCCATATGTTACCATCTTTTTAAGCAAATCTGTATTGTAAGTTTAAAAATACGTGTTCTCCAAAAATAGGATTTGAAAGGATTTCTTTAAGATTATAATTTTAAAAATAAATCATATTTATTGGTCCTTTAGATATAGAATTTTGTTTACATAAACTGCTGGATCTTTGATGCATAAGGAAAATTTTTAGTCTTTTTGAAATGAAATATCTCAGAAAATATTAAAGACATTTGAACGCGGTTTGAAGCATATTAGGACTTATTATTTGGTCTTAAGGTAGATTGATAAGTTTTGGTTTGTATGAATTTAAATCGTATAATGCAGGGATAAAGCGAACAGTGCAAATTTAACAAAATTCCACGGAAATGCGATTGCTTCCCAAAAACACTTTTTTTTTTATTTAAGAGGTTTTGAATGAACATTGTAGTTCTACAATAATTAGAGTTTAATCGAAAAACGACATTTTCGTAGTAAAAGCCCAAGATTTTGGAATTAACAATAAGTTGAAAACACTTTTTTCGAATAATTGCGAGACAGATTGATAAAATACGAAAGTGCAGTTTTCTATTAAACTCTAATTACTATAAAACCGACGTTCATTCAACAACCCCGTAAGTGATTTTTTACAATTAATCAGTGATTCTTCTAAAACCTGGAAATAAAGAAAATAGTTGAAAAAAGTAGTCCATACTTACAGTGGAGTCAATGTAATGTAAATGAAACAATGCAGTCTTCCTCCACAGTTTAATGTTAAAGTAAATTTTAAGTACCCAACATGTTTCGAATGCTTAAGCATTCATCATCAGGGGATACTAACATCTAGTTTAAAAGCGATGTATGTTGTCTCAAACTAATGAGTACAACTTATAATGTGATAACAGTAATATGTAAGTTGAAGACTTGGTATGAACTAGCTAGTTGTGTTGAAAAAATGTAAAGTTAAAAATTTGAGTGAAATGTGAAATTTAAATAGAAAAGGCAGCATTTTAATGAGACAGTAAATTAATTTAAAGCATATGAAGGAAAAAGTTTTATTTTATATTGTATTGATAATAAATTTGTTAAACTTAGGTGTTTAATCAAATTTAGAAATTAAAAATTTAGAGAATTAAAAAGAGGAAGTTTAAATTGTATTCGTGTCTTAGCTGACATGATGGTATGGGGATATACGTCAGCTAAGACACGAATACAATTTAAACTTCCTCTTTTTAATTCTCTAAATTTTTAATTTCTTAATTTGGTTAAACACCTAAGTTTAACAAATTTATTATCAATACAATATAAAATAAAACTTTTTCCTTCATATGCTTTGAATTAATTTACTGTCTCATTAAAATGCTGCTTTTTCTATTTAAATTTCACATTTCACTCAAATTTTAAACTTTACATTAATTTCAACACAACTAGCTAGTTCGTACCAAGTCTTCAAGTTTCACATATTACTGTTATCACATTATAAGTTGTACTCATTAGTTTGAGACAACATACATCGCTTTTAAACTGGATGTTAGTATCCCCTGATGATGAATGCTTAAGCATTCGAAACATGTTGGGTACTTAAAATTTACTTTAACATTAAACTGTGGAGGAAGACTGCATTGTTTCATTTACGTAAAGAAAAATAATCTTTGGAAAGAAATGACGTCTCCGTAAAATTTTGTTAAATTTGCACGGTATTCCCTGTATTATTCAATTAAAATTCATACAAATCAAAACTAATCGATCTACCTTAAGACCAAATAATAAGTCCTAATATGCTTCAAACCACGTCCAAATATCTTTTATATTTCCTGAGATATTTCATTTCAAAAATTTCCCTTGTGCGTTTCAAAGTCCAACTGTTTTGATAGGTAGATATTTTATTGATGCCAATATACAAATACAGAAGATACATAGCAAAATTTTAAAATATTTTCTGTTTCAGTCATGCGTTTAACATACCCGTGCAAATGCTTTCTTTCCGAGATTTAGGGTGTTAATACATTTTTTAAATACATTTATTTTTATGACAGAAAAGTCAGGTCACTGCATTTTTTTCAAATAAGTATTTGTTCTTAATCGGCGGTAATAAACGAAAAAATCTCTTGGTTTTTCTGGAAGGACTAACCGTTTTCAAGTAATAATTAAAATACTTCTCCCTTTAATATGTAAAAGTTGCGCGTTTAATAATGTTTATTTAATATTTCAATATGTTTAAACTATTTTCGTATGCTTGTACCCAGGGTGTTTCAGAAGTACGGTACGCAACTTAAAGGGATGATTCCTTATGATATCCTAAGAGAAATAGTTCATATGAACTTGTGTCCGGAGTTGCCCGTTTTTGATATACAGGGTGTTAAAGTTTTTTTTAAATATCTTTTTTCCGATTTTATTGAAATTTAGTGCCGTTATTCATAATGATAAGCGGCTTAATTAGCCCTAACTGGATTAAATTTATTAAGTACAGTGGCGTCCCGGATTTTTTTCTAATTTTGATATTTTTTTAGGATTTATCAACTAATAACAACACTTTGGTTTCCTAAATTGTTTTCATATCTCCGGACTCCGGACACATGTTCAGAAGAACTTTTCTTAAGTTACGTACCGTACTTCTGAAACACCTTGTATAAAGAAGAAGTATTTTAATTTATAAAGCGGCTTGTCCTGCTCCTACTAGAGAAACTCGAGAGACTTTATCTTTAAAGAAATGATTGCTGATTAGAAAACAAATACTTATTTTGAAAAAAAAAATTAGTAGCATGCCATTTTTTCAAAATAGTTTTATTTAAAAAACCATTTGCGGACCTATGTTAATATAAACTTCTTCATATTTTTCTTATGTAAAATCATCCCCCCAAATTTCGTATCTCATTTTCCGAACAGTAAAGGACCAATAAATTATTGTAATTCCTTTCAAAAAGCTTAAAACTATAATTCTGAGAACACTGGTCTGCCCTTCAAGGTTGTTACTAAATTATTAACTTATAACAGGCGGAAAAGGCTTTGATCGATGGTCCAGAATCTCAGATAGACCCACCTCGCAAGGGCCTGACGGCTCGTCATCAAGTTTTCCTCGAATTAGTTCAGACTGAATCGAATTATGTGGAAATTTTACACACTATCGTCACACTGTTCAAGAAATATTTGGAAGAAATCCCCGAAGAGGAAGCTTTGCTTAATAATACAGAGCTGAATCTCATTTTCGGCAAGTTGCCGCCTATATACGAGACACATTTGAAGATGCTGGATGAGGTAAGAAGATAAATTTTAGTTTAGGTGAAATATTTTAGCATTCCACTAAGATAAAGTGCAGCTAATTGAATAAACCTAAACTCAATGTCAAAATTAAAAGCAGAGGCTATATCAAATTCTAGTAAAGTATTTTTGGCGAGTAAACCTGCAATACGGCGGCGGACAATTCATGTCAGCTCCAATCGCCTATAAATGAAGACAAAAAGTTACTAGGATTTCACACCACAAATTATTAAAATCCAATTCAAAACAAACAAAACCAACTTTTAATAGGTATGTTCGGTGGGTAACGTGCTTTTTTTCGTGATTGGGTTGAAGTTCGATTTAATTTAATTAAAAACGATTTATTTATCATACGTAAAACCACAAGAGCCTTTTTTTATCGGCAATTCCACTCATATATAAATAGTTCCATTTAAAATGTCAAAAATCGTAGTTTTCTGTCGGATAAAAAGGAAGTAAGAGGAAATGTAAGTGGATAAAAAAATCGGATATATTTTCTGCTCCTCCAATCGTTACCGTGGTAACAATTGCATTTTAAACTAGTTATTAAATCATCTGTCAGGCAATTGTCACAAATACTAAATAATTGTTTAAGCTGTTTTAAAGTCGATTTTTAAATAAAAAAGTATTTTTTAACATGCAGCGGTTTGGGACAATTGACGAAAAGGAAATAAATAACGAAATAGAAAATTCCATTCCTATTCGTGGAATTGCCTTACTAAATACCATTCGAGCTCAGATTATGAGCCTGATATTTTTTATGCTTGCTATCTCATACTTACTTTCAGAAAATTTAACGAGAGCTGTTCCGATAAAATCACGAGAGCGTAGCTCGAGTGATTTTGTCGGATATATCGAGTTGTTAAATTTTCTGAAAGTAAGTGTTCGATACCAAGCATAAAAAATATCCGGCTAAATCTGAGCTCTTGCTTGTGGATAAACTTTTATTTTTTATGAAAACTAGATTGCTTAGAAATTTAACGAGAACAAACGAATATTACCGTTTGTTCGAGTTTAAATTGCTAAAAAGTGATCTAGTTTGAGTTTAAAAAATAAAAGTTTATCCGATTTTAAAAAATCGAGTGATTTTTAGCTAGAGAAATTCACGAATTTTGGCATGAATAGATACTAAAAAAAAATAATGCTTCACTAAAAAAATGTTTGACAGCATCAAACTAATTTGTAACAATATGTCAGGTTGCCGAGCAATGAAAAAGAAAAGCTACTCGATGGAGAAGTATACGAAGTCACCCGGTATTTAATTTTTAGCTGGAGAGGGTTTTATCGCGATAAAAAGGATGCACCTTTTTATCGATGTCAAAGTTATAAAAATGCAAATGTCAAATGAACATTTTATTGTAGGAGTGAATTTATCATAAGTAATAATTTAACAAACAACAGATAATATTAAATATCGATTTGAAAGGAACTAATTTTTGTCTATTTGTTTCGCGCGTCGTACCGTGACAGATATTCATTTTTTCTGCTCTCGATTGTTTTTATTATTTCTTTGACTTCTGTCAATCCCAATGCTACTTGAATCCAAACTTTTTCTAGTGGCGCGCATACTTGCCTAATTATTTCTGTCTTTACTGAACAGGGTAGATCATATATATTTGTCATGTTTCTTCATGTTAAGTTACAGACATGTTACAGAGAGAGACATGTGCTAACTAAAACGAAGCCCTCATAAGATTACAGGACATGCCAGGCTTTGCTTCTTTCTTGCCATGGTTTTAATAATACAGGCAAATCAAAAAATAATTATTGTGAATTGTTAATAAATGCATTTTAACATTTTGCATATAGTACCGTATTTAAATTTAGTAATTCCCTAAACCTGTCAATTGGTAATGTTGCACTCTTGCACCAAACAAGGACGCAAAATAGCGACACTACTGGTCACGCAGAACACATCGAATCCTCCATTTCTGGCACAAACCACGGTAAAAAGTGCGTTAGCATACCGAAAGGGGTATCCCAAAAATGGCGATGAGTATTCTCAGCCTGTCTTTTAACGAAGCCGTTGCGGACATACGTTCATATCAACTTTTCTTCATAAAATTACATGATAAATCACCCTGAGATATTAGCACTTTATTAAAGAACACCCTGTATATATAAAAAAATTGTCAGCATTAAAATAAAATATTTTATTACATTTTTTAAGTCCGGCTCTGTTCCTTAACGGCTGCCTGTCACTGTATTGCTGCCAATATTATTCCTAATAAAAGTTACATTGCTGGAGTATAACTTTTGTCAGATGACATGTCCCCGATCTTGCAGGTTTACTCGCTGAAAATACTTTACCTACTCAATTGCCTAATTGATTGTTTATTTTAAAAACTAGAATTTATATTTCTGAAATTTTTATAAAAAGACGGTGTTTTAGGAACCAGGTAAAATATTTTTAAAATGGTAATCGCCAACAACATCACTAAATTAAAGCCGAACATAAATAGTAGAGCACAACTTCAGATGATCTCTCGGGTATACAGGGTGTTTTAAAAGTATGGTACCCAACTTAAGAGGGTGATTCCTTATAATATTCTATATTCTATATATTTTTTATTTCCCGATTTTATTGAAATTTGGTACCGTTATTCATAATGATACGAGGCTTAATTAGTATTATTCACAAAAAATTGTATGCAATTTTGATATTTTTTTCGGATTTACCAACTAATAATAGAACTTTTTTCTTCCCTGAATTGTTTTCGTATCTTGTTTCATTTTCCAGAGAAAAAATAACTATTGCATATACCAAAAGAAATACCTTGTGTTGTCGCTTTACTTTTATATTTAATAATTATTATTATTATAAAGTGAAGGAAATGACTATATGTTGTCTGTATATCCGCGACGACTTCTGACACATTTTCTAATATTTAATGTAAAAGTGACAGTAAAAAATTTTTAGTACAAAAGTTGCATAACTTCTCCAGGGTTATCTTTTAAACTTATCAAAAAAAAAAAAAATACGCGCATCGTAAAGTTAAAAACAATTGCAAGTTTTCATTTTTAAATGGAACACCCTATATAATATTTTTTACCAGGACGAAAGATCTTTTTCCCCCGATTTCAAAAATATATAACATTTCAACATTTAGTTCAGCCGTTTTTGAAATATTTCAGTTTACAATTTTGATAAATTGAATTGACGATAATCGAGTTGTCGAGACGTTCCGCATACCACAATGTGACATATTTGTCGCTTTACTTTAAATTGAAATTTATATTTTATAATTTATGATATAAAATGCAGTAAATGTTTTCTGTATATCCGCCACGACTTCTGATTCATTTTCTAATATTTGGTCTATATTGAGCATGAAAATTTCGTGTTCAATCCTTTGTCTCAACACTTGTATATTTTGAGAACTATCATAATAAATTCGATTTATTAGAAATCCCCACAGAGAAATATCTAACCGACTTAGATCAGGGCTATTAGCCGGCCATTCCTTACTGAATGTGTCAATTTAACGTAAAGCGACAAATATGTTACGTTAAAGTATGCGGAACGCATCGACAACTCGATTATCATCACTTCAATTTATCAAAATTGTAAACTCAAATATTTCAAAAACAACCTGAACTAAATGTTGACATGTTGTATATTTTTGAAATCGGGGGAAAGATATCTTTTATCCCGGCGAAAAGTATGTAGGGTGTCGCATTTTAAAAAAGAAAACTTGCAATAATTGTTTTTCAACTTTACGATATTTGACAAAGCCAAAAAATATCACGGAAAAAAATTATGCAACTTTTATATTTTAATTTTTTTTTGTGTCACTTAACCCCTGCGGTAGGTACGCAACAATATAAAAAATAATCCTGTACGTCAAATGATTAATTTTGAAACGCATGATTTTATTTTTTAAGGGCAGTTGGGGAACAATGCGAAGAAAGTAATATTGTTGGGAATAGAACTTTCTCACTTTTATTGTTACTTATTGAGTTATTGCAATATGAACTACTAGAAATTTATGAAATTTGTCACTTTTTTTGATATGATTAACCGTTTTTTAGAGAAAAGCAAGTCACTAGCGGCTGATGATAATTTGTGCTATACTTATACATAATATTTATATTTAAATTATTGGACCTTCTGTTAAATTTTAAAAGTGTTTTCTTTTTTCTTGGGTATTAGGTCCCTTGATAAATCAATCAAGAATTAAAATGAAAGCATGTAAGTCTCGAAAGTTCTTTAATTCTAATTAAAATTACGTTTCGGCCGTAGCGTGGGCCTTCATCAGATTTTGAACATCTGTAACAATAGAAACCTGTATGTTTTAATTTTAAGTTGTCATATGTGAAACAATTTTTTCATTTTGGATGAAATTGAGACAAAATGTTAATTACTTAGTGTATAAATAGGCGTTCAATAGGTTATAGACAAGAGTTATTACCTTGATATGAAAGATTGTCGTCATCTCACAACACAAGTTGGACAATTACATGTACGTCACAACATTTAGTTTAAAATTACGGAAGTTAAAACTTTATACACTTAAGCGTGGCCATGCTGTTATCAACTGAAGAAATTCTTTTAACTTTGGAATTTTTTTTTATTATTATTAATTTAATTTAACAAATGGTGGTAAGTGTTACCATCTTATGGGCATGTACGAAAGTAGGTGAAAAGACCAACAGTTTAGGTCAAGAAGAAAACAAAAAAGTTTGATTTGATATCAACACTAAAAAATTGTTTGATTTGATATCAACACTAAAAAATTGTTTTCTTCTTGACCTAAACTGTTGGTCTTTTCACCTACTTTCGTACATGCCCATAAGATGGTAACACTTACCACCATTTGTTAAATTAAATTAATAATAATAAAAAAAAATTTCAAAGCTAAAAGAATTTCTTTAGTTGATAACAGCATGGCCACGCTTAAGTGTATAAAGTTTTAACTTCCGTAATTTTAAACTAAATGTTGTGACGTACATGTAATTGTCCAACTTGTGTTGTGAGATGACGACAATCTTTCATACCAAGGTAATGTAACTCTTGTCTATAACCTATTGAACGCCTATTTATACACTAAGTAATTAACATTTTGTCTCAATTTCATCCAAAATGAAAAAATTGTTTCACATAAATGACAACTTAAAATTAAAACATACAGGTTTCTATTGTTACAGATGTTCAAAATCTGATGAAGGCCCACGCTACGGCCAAAACGTAATTTTAATTAGAATTAAAGAATTTCGAGAACCCAAGAAAAAAGAAAACACTTTTAAAACTTATACATAATTTTATGACTTCTTCCATTTTACATGAACTGAAGCTTTATTATTAATTTTATTACTTTATTTATAAACAGTCACAGCAATTTATCAGTAAAAATAAAAATTATGCATTAATTGTTTAAGTATTTTTTGTAGTAAGTACCCTGATTCAAAAATAATATATCAATTTTTTTTCTGAAAAACAGTTATTTGTAACTATTATCAGAAATGATGGACGTGATGAATTTGGTAGACTTTTAGTTGCAGTGATAGTGGCAAAAGTATGAAATCAAGAAAAAAACAGTTGCAATACCTGTGGTGATAATTACGTATTAATTGATGTTCATTATAGATATTTGATAAATATCCACGAGTGCCAACGTTTACGACAAATATCTTAAAATATTTTGAAAATATTAACAAGAATCCTTCGAAAACGAAACATTTTAGGACATGTGTTCGTATAACATTTTTTTTTAGAATAACCTAACGAACTACCTTCTTTAGTATAGAGCAGCGTAATTAATGACTACCCTAACACAATTAGTTGACATTGTAAACTTTGACGCACTCTGGTAGGTAAAAAATTTAGTCGCACGAAAAATTCCTTAGACGCCAAATTTAAGGTTTTTTAAAGCCCATACCTACTTTTACCATTGAAATGATAGGAAACGAGCAATCCACGCTGTCGATAAATAATAAAAAGATCGAAAATTGCTATAAGTGAGAAATTTATAGATAATTTTATTCCTAACAATAGAAATAAGTGGAACCGAGTGATTCGCGAAAAACTGGACACACCCTTAAATACAGATGGCGTCAGTGCCATAAAGGGTTGATTTTATATTTTTTGAATTTAAGCTTTCCTTCCCACCCCCGCTGCCCTTTAAAAATCATACATCTAAAAATAATTAATGTTTTGCACAATTCTAAGATTCTTGATCGTCAATTTATACTAAAAGTATTTTTTTTTAAGTTTCGGTGGACTTCGGCTCATTGGAATGAAGAACGCAGCATAGGTAACATCATAATTAAGTACTCAACAGAACTGCAGAGGGCGTATCCGCCTTTTATAAATTACTTTGAGGAAATGAAAGAAGTATTGACTAGATGTGACCAGTCCAAACCTCGGTTTCATGCTTTCCTGAAGGCCATGCAAACGAAGCCCGAGTGTGGCAGGCAGAGTTTGCAAGAGCTCATGATCAGACCTGTTCAAAGGTTGGGCAGCATAAGTTTGCTACTAAATGGTAGGTTGATTGTAAATTTTGCAGTAAACAAGTTTTGATATTAAATATTTTTTTATAGATATATTAAAACATACTTCGAAGAACAATTCCGACTATGCAGCTTTAGGACAGGCTATGGCAGCTCTCAGGGAAGTAATGACCCACATTAATGAAGACAAAAGGAAAGCTGAAGGGCAAGTGACCCTATTTAATATCTTCAATGATATAGATAACTGTCCAGTAAGTAGAATCCTCAAATTATCATTTTTAAACAAGACGCAAAGTAGAAACGATTTTATTCACATTTTATTTTCCGTTTCAGCCTGATATTGTCTCATCACACAGAAGTTACATAACCAAAACAGAAGTGATTCAACTTTCGTCCTCGGAAGGTCTCGCGAGTAAGGGCAATAGCCTTGTCCTATTTTTATTCAGCGATCAACTGGAAGTGTGTAAAAAGAAATCTAAAGCGTTTAACAGTATGAAAAGTCCTTCTGCTAGCAGTTTCCAGTTGCAGGGAAAACCAATGGTTAAGCCATACAAACATATCAGGATGATGGCTCTAAATACAATCAAAAGGGTGAGTCCTAATGAAACCTAAATTACTTGCACCCTACCTATTAGTATTACATCCTAAGGTGTAGAGCAATTTTACGCCAATTAATGTCTCTTTTAATACCCACTGTTTTAAACACAAAAAAAAAACCTTTATTGTGATTTTTTTTTAGCATTATGTTATTGTCACAACGACTTTTTAAATAATTACATAACTTAATGTGAATAATGTTGTGTAAAAATTAAATTACAAAATATAAAATCTAGACAATTAATTGGTTACAAGATGACCACGAGCACTCCTAAGTTGTTCTTCAGAATTGAATAAATCAAAAAATTAGTGAATTTATTAGTTTAGCTTAATCTTGATGCTTAATTAAAGTCTCATAATTTTAAATAAAATGGCGACTGAAAGGGAATTTATACGTTTTTTATACGAGGGGAACTAGAACCGCCATACTTTAGTCTAAAGCGCCTAAAATTTCAAATGACACCACTAGCTCTCTTTGACACAATTGAACGGTCTCCTTTAGTAGTATTTAGCTACAAAAGAAAAAATTGAATTGGTTGATTTGGTAACATTTCACAGAACTTAAGAAAATTAAACCGTATTTTTTTAATACTAAATCAAAAGACAAATGTCAATAAATGTTGTAATGTTGAGCGTAGTGAACGAAAAAATTGTAATTAAGTAACAATTTGCTGTTCGTAGACATTAAAGGAAAAGAATTGACGAAAGAATTTTATTTATTTTCCTAATTTTTTCATCAGTTAAGGGAAGTAAAATTACACAAAAAATGTCTCTTGATAATTTTTGATCGGGTGAACCTTTTTTTATGCTCGAACCTGGACAGATTTAAATGGTAGTCGACATTGCTCAGAACTCAACAAAAACTATTACGGGATATATAAATAATAAATATAATATAGACATAACCGATTTTAATGCGTATGTAGTCTTTAAATGAATTATTTTTCAGGAAGGTTCCAATAATACGTCTTTATCATTGTTTCAATAGCAGACATTTTTGTGTTTACTTTTACTAACCCTGGACAGAGCTTTAAAATGAAAAAAAAATCAATGGCGTGTCATTTATTTCTTACAAAAACCGGAAAAGGTTTCCTGCATCTACGCTCATGGTTGGATTAAAGATATGTTATTAAATATTTGCAAAATGTAACAACAGTGTGTACCAAGTTTTAAAATGTTAGCTCTTACTGTTACATATAAAATTTTTAATTATTTTAAACTTGAACACCCCCCCTATTTTGAAAAGAGAGCCATCGTGGATCTATATACCTATATACACTTTTCGTTCTAAATTCAATCAAAGTTTGATTTCCTAATGTTTGTATACATATTTAATATTGTATTCTGTAACCTATTATTATTTATTTTATCAGTAAATAAAATGGTTTCACTATATTCATGTACAGGGTGTCCATTTTTCGATGGTATCTTCGTTATTAGTGCTGCGGTTTTTGCAGCACTGTGCTACTTTTTAGTGAAACAAAAGATGCCGCAATCAGAATTTTTCTAGTCCTTGTCTTTAAAAATTTTACATTTTCGGACGCCCCCCATATTTCGGTTACCCTGTAACTTATCAAAATGAAAAAAAATATGTTCCTTTCGTAATTTTTTACGTAAAATCCAGTGACGTACTCAATTTTTTCCAATGTTCTATAGCTCTCGAGCAAGAAACAAAATTTGCTTTTTTTTTATGGGTCACCCCTCGGGTCACCCTATATATTTTTTAATAATGTAATTTAGTTTGTAACAAGCTTCTAGAAAATATATAATATTTTATTTTTATTTTCAATATTAAGCCCGAAATATATTTTTTTTGTTAGTAGGTCATGACTGGATTCTACGTAAAAAACTACAAAAATAACGTTTCTCTTCCTTTTTGATAAGTTACAGAGTAACCGAAATGTAGGGGTGTCCCAAAATGTAAAATTTTTAAAAACATCTCGTATATCAAATACAGGGAGGACTAGACAAATTCTGATTGCGGCACCTTTCGTTTCACTAAAAAGTAGCACAGTGCTGCGAAAACCGCATCTTTCTATCTTTAGGTACTAATAACGGAGATACCTCGTAAAACCATCGAAAAATGGACGCGCTGTACACTGCAATATTGTAACTAATAGCACCTAGTCTTAAATGACTCACTTTGACGTGGTGAGGGTTTCCCATTTCAAAGGACCCCCTTGGGCAATAGGATTTGTCAAATGCCTAATTTAAACACTAAAATGTAATGCGGCAATTTCTTATATGATACAATTTTATTGTTTGTTTTTTATAATGTTTAGGTCATAGATATCAAAGAAACAGAAGACTGTCAAAAGGTGTTCAGTTTGGTGTGCAGAGGCAATGATGAGATAAAAGAGCGATTGTACTCCTTTGCCATGGCAGATGAAGATGCGGACAAAGTAGGATTTTTGAAAACGTTGACCAGAACTATGGCCAATAACGTTTGCTCTGCTGATGCGGTAAGTAGATTTTATGCAGAAAATATATTTTAAATCCGAGTTAAATAAGCACATACGAGTGCATTCGTACATTTGATAGAATTTTTGTAATTCAATTATCGTGAAAAGAGTAAGAGATTATACTGCAAATTATTTTATGGCCCATGTATATGGACTATACTTGGAATAATCTTTTTCAAAGAACTAATTAAAATCTAAAATATTTTTGATTGACGTTAATATAGCGGGTAATGCATGGCTTAGTTGAACATAGGAAAGGTGGCTAAATATTGGCTCCCCTATACATTTTAGAGAAAAATTGTTTTATACTTTTTTGAAGCGGCCGATATAATAAACCTATGTGCTAAGTTTGAATAAATTTTAATAAGCCAATCGTAACTTATTCAATTAAATGTGATGATAAAATTACGAAATTTTTATAGTTTAGGTAATTCATAATTAAGTAAACACCAGCAAATAATTTCTATGACACTATTGTCAAAAATTGACGTAAGGCTGGACAAAACGAATAAAAATTATTTCACATTAAAAACACATTTTCGTTTTACTAACCCGGCAATCACACATCCAAAATAAAATACACCATTATGTTTTTCTTACTAAGCTTTTAATTTAACATAACATACCTAAGACTACAGATTTTCACAAAAACATTAATTAATTAAATGTTCAAACGGCCCTCCATTAACAGCTTAACAATATCCTAACGGATCATAAAATTCATTGCTAACATTACTGAGTTGATATTGAGAAATTCTGTAACATTCTAACAAAATACAGTTTTTTTAGGTCTAGATTTTAAGTGACCCTACAGAAAGAAGTCGTTTGGCGGATGGTCAGGAAACCTGGCTGGTTCCGTTAAAATTGCAAGAATTATGGGCAGGACAACCATCCATTTGATACCAGATCTCCTGATTTTCGCGTACAACTTTTTTAGTGCAGGTTCAATTCGATTTTGTAGCAAGTCCAAATAGGTCACTTCTGTAAGGTTGCTTTCCATAAAAAATGGTCCAATAATGTGATGTCCTACAATTCCCGCCCAAACATTTATTTTTTGTGGATATTGCGTCGGAGTATGAACAAGACGATGTTCATTTTCTTGGCTCCAATACCGGCAATTTTCAATATTTGGTTCGTTGTTAAGGGTGAATGTAATCACATCGATAAAACAAATATTTTTCAAAAAATCCCTTATTATTTGCTCTTTCCATTACCTCAAAACAGAATGCCATTCTCCGTTCTTCATCGCCTTGCCATAGCTCTTGATGTTTTTCATACTTGTAAGGAAAATATTTATGTTTTTTAAAGTGCGCAACGCTTTGTTTTGATGTTTTTCTACGGCTGGCCCAAGAATCCTCGTGATAATCATTTTATTTTCCTCCACGTGCAGTAAAATATCAAGATCTTTATTATCCCTTTATTCGACTCTATTGACATTCAGAGTTGAGCATTTACAGTTATTTATTATAGTGCCTTTGGACTCAAATTTACTAATGATAAGTGTAATTAATGAAATGGAAGGGATGGGCTTATCAGGGAATTGAACTGAATACATTTCAGACACTGCTCTTAAACTGTTTCCTGTAGCATACCACTTAATCGTAGTTACTTTTCCTTAATGGAATAGCTCATATTTAGTTATAATTAAAGCACCTTTAATAAAAATGTTGTCACTGACGCTACTTTTCGTTTTGTCAATGCCAAATAATAATTTTCTGGTGTTTGCTGTATTACCTAAACTATGAAAATTTCGTAATTTTACAATCACATTTAATTGAATAAGTTAGGATTGGCTTATTCAAATTTGGCACATGGGTTTATTATATCGGTCTCTTCAAAAAATTATCATACAATTTTGCTCTAAAATGTACAGGGGAGCCGATATTTAGCCACCTAGAAATTTATATGGGATTTCCTATATTCAACTAAGCCATGCATCACCCGGTATAGGCATTTTGGGTACTTGAAAAAATGTCTAAAAGTATATTTTGCTGCGGTTTGTTCAATTCTAAACATGCCGAGAAACAATAATTGAAACTGCTAAATTAATTAAACACAATATTCAAATAGATACGCAAAACACTGGGCGACTGTTTCCAAACACTTAGAAATTGTTGTGGCAGATCTAATTTCATTTGGATCTACATCTTCAATCTAGCAACTCTTCTCTTGAGCTGTAAACCTTTTCTTTAAAAATAATCTAATTAATCAATAGTAATATCACAAGACCTCGTTTTTTCATCGGTTAAATTTTTCAGCTTTCACGAAAACTTTTTTGTTTGGAAATTTTACGAGTTGAATTTGGACATGTTTATTCTGATTAGATCCCGAGAGCGAAGCTCGAGGGATTTAATCTTTGAATAAACATGCCCAAAGTTCAAGGAGTAAAATTGCCAAATAAGTTTGAGTGAACAATGGAAAATTTAACCAATAAAAAATGATGGTCGAGTGATATTTGGCACGATTATTTCGTGAACCCCAAATGTCCCGACGAAAACTGTTTAGTTTGAGGCTGACAACCAAAATACATTTATTATAATTTTATTATTGTATGTTTGGTTGCCAGCATTGCAGCAAAATATGTTAAAGCAAAAGCAATACGTCAGAATTTTAGATTAGTTATACTATAATAAATGACATTGATAGGTTTTTTTAAATGTTGTGTAATTTACAATAACAAGCTTATTGGAGAAAAAATAGACATGGGTATATTATAATATAAAAACAAGTAGGTAAATAAATATAGTACTAATGTAATTGTATTAAAATATCAGAAATTTTATGAAAAAGTTAGAAAAAAATAATTGACATTTATTTATACTTCGAAATATTGTGACAGAACTAGACGGGCCAATGGCGACGTTTAATCGCTAAAATCCCAAGGGGTTTTATCAGTAATCAGTATTATACTAGGTGATTGACTTAATCGGGACGGTTCGATTGGACGAAACGGCGAAATTGGCAGGTGTGCGAAATAATCCATTATATAAGATCGCGCCATTGAATTTTAATCTGTAAAGAAATATCGGCCCTATGCAAATCTTAGGCAAACCGCTTTGACGATGACTTCTGCGTTGAACTCCAATTTCGATGTCAAGTCACGCGGTGTAGAAGATTATCGCGTAGCAAAAGGAAACATAATCCGTATAAATCAAGTTAATTTTGTCCTTTAGAGATTGAAATTCAAGGGTCGCGTGATCTCAGATGCCAATTCTGACATGACACATGCCACATGACACGCTCTACAAAAACCGAATGGAAATAACTTTTTCAAATAAATGAGTCGGACACTATCACAAATGAAGAACCAATTTTAGCAGGTTTTTAAATCAGTAATAATACACAAGGTGTTTTATTTGATAATCAAATTTTTTTAAGACATTTTTTTCAAGTTGGTAATCAAAATACCTGCATTTTTAAACCACCCACTAAGATTGTCCGTGTATTTTAAAGTTCAAAAATATCAGCATTTTGTTCTGGTCATGTTTTTCAGAAAGCAAACAGAAAATAATTAATATCTCGAAAACGGTAACAGCTAGGTGTAGTAAGTAGCTGAAAAATTGTGTTTTACATGTTAAAACTGTTAAACATTTATATTGCAGATACTACAGAATTATTTATTATCACATGGTGTTTCATTAATATTGCGAAAAAATTCAGGATGAGTTTTTCTGCTTAAAACTACGATAAAATGTTCCTATAAACCTATGTCCGGAAATGCTTCGCTTTGGAGATAATAATAATAATAATAATAAATGCTTTTATTGTCAGTAAGAATAATATACAAGATAAAAAAAAAAAACGAAGGAAAATAACTAAGAAATAATAATAATAATAATAATAATATTGTGTTATTCCATTTGACAAGGGCAGATTTCGCACTCATCTGCCATAGCAGTGAGCAGCGCTTTTACAATCAACCCAACAAAACTTGCATTCTCTAGATAATGTATCCCTAAAATCTTAATTGAATCTGTCAAAACGACATCAGAAAGTATAATTGACTGATATTTTAATTCATAATTTAAACTTTAAAACAATATATGATTGTAATATAATTCAATAATGCTAAAGTAATATAATAATAATAATAACCATAATTCAATAACAATTACAATAACATAACCAATAATTACCTATATTACTATACACTCAATTACAAAAGACAATAATCCTAAACACTTAATCATTGTTGCTCATTAACACTTGCCTAATATTGTATTTAAACGTTGGAAGGTTTGTATTTTTTAAAGTCTCGCTTAGTATGTTATACTGCTTGGTGACGTTGTATGAAAAGGATCCACGATATTGGGTTGTCCTGTGCTGTGGCGGAGTCAAGAGGTTTTTAAATCTGACATTAATGTTGTGAATAGAAGTTCTAAATTTTAGTTTTTTATACAAATAAGCCGGCTTTTGAGTTAGTATTATTTTATGGTAAAATGTAAGGCAATGTAATTGTCGCCTCTTTTCCATATTGAGCCACCCCAGATCTCTAAGTGAGTAAGAGACGCGCGCTTCTCTTCTCAGACCACAAATTAGCCTAATACAGGAGTTCTGAACCAGTTGCAGTCTGCGTGAATCTGCGCGGAGCAGATTTGGGCCATAAACCACATCCCCATAGTTAAGATGCGATAGTACTAACGATTCACAGAGTAGTGTACGACATTTCTTACTAAGTAAATGGCGACTTGAATATATGAGTTTTAAATTGCAGAAAGCTCTTTTAGTTATAGTCGTGACGTGTTTCGTAAATTTAAGTTTGTAATCAACGAGTACACCTAAATTTTTTGCTTCATCTATGAGAGTGAGCTTCTCGTTATTAAGACAGATGTTGACATGCTCTAAGCATTTAAGACGGGCAGCAGCTCTGCCAAACAGCATTACTTGTGATTTTAGGGGATTGAGTTTAAGGCAATATTTGTTTGAAATGTCGCAGAGGGCGTCCAGGTCCCGATTGATTAAATGACAAGAAGCAGCCATTTCGCTTGGAAAAAAGGAAAAATATATTTGTGTGTCGTCCGCATAGAAATGAGTTGAGCAATGCATAAGTACTTTATAAAATTGTGAAGTGTATAGTGTAAACAGTAGTGGCCCTAGAACGAAGCCCTGTGGTACACCACTAGAAACAAGTGAAAAATCTGACAATTCTTTTTGAATTCTTACAGCTTGAAATCTGTCCGCCAAGTAACTAGTCACAAAATTGGTTGCATGGACTGAAAAGCCCAAAAAGCCCAGTAAAGCTGTTAGTAGTTGGTGATTTATTAAATCAAATGCCTTTGAATAATCCAGGAGTACTAGGACAGTTAGTTTGTTTTTATCGTTTTCAGCAAGTATGTCATCGGTGACCTTTGCTAGGGCTGTGACGCAGCTGTGATCCTTACGAAATCCTGACTGGTGTTCCGGAAGTATATTATTATTATCAGTAAACCTTCTTACTTGGCCCTCTACGATTTTTTCCAATGACTTAGAGAGAACACATAAAATGCTTATCGGTCTTAAATCGTTTAACTGTTTACAATTGTTTGTTTTAGGTATAGGTATAACATGTGACTTTTTCCAGATAGATGGGAAGGTGCCATTCAAGATACAGAAATCAAAAAGATGTTTTAAAGCGGGAAGTATTTGCGGACAACTCATAAGCAACATGGTAATGCCAATTCCATCAGGGCCAATAGATTTGGATTTTATAGACAGCAGAATCTTAAAAATATCGTTTTCATTGACGGGCATTAGTTTAAACTCTTGCAGTTCTTCACTAAGCTTATTATTTGTTAAATAATTTAATGTTTGCGCATCAGGTATGCTGTTGGCTTGTGCATTTAGGAAAAAATTATTTATTGTCTGAGGGTCAGAAAGTTGTTCAGCGTTACATTTGGAGCCAATATTCATGGTTTTCAATTTTTTTAACTCCTTCCACATACTATTTTTACTTCCGTCGTTTATTTTGAATTCAAGATAAGCTTTTTTCTCTCTTTTAATGGCGTAATTGATTTCGTTTCTAAGTGTTTTGTAAAAATTCCAATCAGCCAGATTTTTTGACTTTTTGAACTTTAGAAGTGCTTTGTTTCGTTTTGCCATAAGCATTTTAATGGCCCCCGTTAGCCATGGTGCCTCATTTTTTGTAATACGGACAGTTTTGATGGGTGCATGAAAGTCAAAGATGCTTAGAATAATAGAATTAAAAGTATCTGTTTTTGTGTTAATGTCATGGGCATTATACACCCGCGAAAAATCTGCTATATCGAGATCTGCATTAAAATTATTTGAATTGAGGTTTTTTAAATCCCGAAATGTATACAGAAATGGTTCAATTTTTTGTTTAGATCTTAAAATTTGACAGGATATGAGACAATGATCGGATATATTCTCAGTATTCAGAACTTTTGTATTGAATTTTGGTACATTATTTGAAACGGCTATAATATCAATTAATTTGGCACTTGTTGGGCCGTACCTGGTTGGTTCATTAATTATTTGCGATAAATCAAACGTATCGCATATATTTGAAAAATTTCTAGAGTGACTATTCTTAAAGTCGAATAGATCGATATTAAGATCTCCCATACAAATTAGCGAATCACATTTAGGATCCAACACCGAAAGCACACTTTCGAGTTCTCCAAGAAAATCAGTGGCCGAGAAACATGGAGGTCGGTAGAGCGTTCCAATATTATACTGTCTTGTAAAATGTTTAACCGAAATCCATAATTGCTCGGTACTTCGTACCTCGGGTACAATCAGCGCGCGAGACTTAGTTGAAATTTTGCAATAAATGGCAACTCCTCCACCTCTGCCGCTAGCCCTATCGCATCGATATAATTTATACCCATTGAGTTGTACCATCGCATCCATAATTCCAGCATGAAGCCAGGTCTCTGACACACCTATAATGTCGTATTTATTTGAAACAGTGTCTTTAAATCCATCAAAGTTAGCAACTAGGGAACGAACGTTTATGTGACAGATGCTTAGTGACATATTGTCTAGAATTAGTATTTTTTTTTTTAAGCGAAGCAAGAGAAAAAATAGCAAACAAAAAATAAAAATAACAAAAAAAAAACACAAACCTTAAGAGGAACAAGTGTTAACAACAATAAAAGACGTATCAGGACTAAATGGTTGTAACAAAGATGAAATATATTAACTTACACATTTTTTGCAAGATTGCGAGTAACAATTCTATCAAACGCGTTTTTTACAACTGCTGTTTTTATAATTTTGTCACGTTTCCTCTTCTTTTGTGGTTGTCTTGGACTTGCTGTACGAAGGAAATCCAACGAAGAAGGAGATGAGGCCACTTGTGGTTCAGTTGTACCTTGTGCATTAATAGTCTTACCTTCTGCCTCAGACAGGTCTGTTTCGCTGTCCGGTATTTCCTCCAAATCTAATAGTTCTTTGGCAGTATAAATAGTATTGTTAATTAGAAGCCCGTGTCCCTTAATCCTAGCATCCAGATTGCGAGATTTAGCTTCCTTGAGGTATTTCACTAATATGCGGTGATTCTCCCTATCTTCTGGGCAAAGATCATTGGCGATGGAAATGCTCGTCCCTTTCAGCTTTGAGACATTTTGAAATATGGCCGATTTTTTAAGGAAAGAAATGAATTCTATAATGATAGGGGGGTTGTTTGACTTATTTTTTATCTGATATATATTGTTTATATCAGCAGAGGTAAGATTTACTCCAAGCAAGTTGTTCAGTGTGGCCAGGGTATCGTCAAGTATATTTGTAAAGTGTCCTATTCCAAATATCACCACATTATTTCTACGGAGTTTTCGTTCTAACTGTAGGGTCCTATGGTCAAGCTTATTAATACGATTGTGGCATTCTCCTATCCCATTGTCAAACTTGGCGGCTGCTAAGTCGATCTTCTCTGTTAGTGTTATTGTTTGTGTTTCATTTGCAGACGTTAATTTATCATATAGTTCATCAATGGTCATGGGCATTTTAAGATATGTAGTTCCACTGGTTTATCTATATGGAAGGACTATAAACCCATATGCTTTTATGCCTTGTTTGTTATCTTTTTCTTTTTTTATAATACCCAAGAATTTTATACGAATATGACCCTTATTAAAGTGTTTTCAGACCAGAGGTTAGCTTGTGAAATGCAGTTTTTCCATAATAATAATTGCATTAGTTCACGTACCTTTGTAATACAGAAGCAGGGTAAAAAGTTAGAAAAAAATAATTGACATTTATTTATACTTCGAAATATTGTGACAGAACTAGACGGGCCAATGGCGACGTTTAATCGCTAAAATCCCAAGGGGTTTTATCAGTAATCAGTATTATACTAGGTGATTGACTTAATCGGGACGGTTCGATTGGACGAAACGGCGAAATTGGCAGGTGTGCGAAATAATCCATTATATAAGATCGCGCCATTGAATTTTAATCTGTAAAGAAATATCGGCCCTATGCAAATCTTAGGCAAACCGCTTTGACGATGACTTCTGCGTTGAACTCCAATTTCGATGTCAAGTCACGCGGTGTAGAAGATTATCGCGTAGCAAAAGGAAACATAATCCGTATAAATCAAGTTAATTTTGTCCTTTAGAGATTGAAATTCAAGGGTCGCGTGATCTCAGATGCCAATTCTGACATGACACATGCCACATGACACGCTCTACAAAAACCGAATGGAAATAACTTTTTCAAATAAATGAGTCGGACACTATCACAAATGAAGAACCAATTTTAGCAGGTTTTTAAATCAGTAATAATACACAAGGTGTTTTATTTGATAATCAAATTTTTTTAAGACATTTTTTTCAAGTTGGTAATCAAAATACCTGCATTTTTAAACCACCCACTAAGATTGTCCGTGTATTTTAAAGTTCAAAAATATCAGCATTTTGTTCTGGTCATGTTTTTCAGAAAGCAAACAGAAAATAATTAATATCTCGAAAACGGTAACAGCTAGGTGTAGTAAGTAGCTGAAAAATTGTGTTTTACATGTTAAAACTGTTAAACATTTATATTGCAGATACTACAGAATTATTTATTATCACATGGTGTTTCATTAATATTGCGAAAAAATTCAGGATGAGTTTTTCTGCTTAAAACTACGATAAAATGTTCCTATAAACCTATGTCCGGAAATGCTTCGCTTTGGAGATACAGGGTGTTACAATTTTTAAACGGAACAAAAAATATGTAGACCACTGCTGTTCTTGCTTTTGATAGTGCTGTTATGTAGACAGTTCAATGACTAATGTGAAGTACCTTTTGATAATTTTTTGATTTCGGCTTTGTTTAGGAGATAAATGCAATTTTATCAAATGCGGGCATGGCGGTATGCAAAGAAATGTCATTTATTTCTTTATCTACGACTAATGTATAATGTAAGTATTATAGTTGTGGTTTTCGCAATATAATGCCACCTATTAATCCCTTAGGGAATAATGCCAAGGGATTAATAGTCCTTATTCCCGCTCCAATCACAAAATTTCTCAAATCAAATAATACCATGGAAACAAAATACACCAAGTCAAAAGTGTCACTGTCAAACGCGTAGTGTTTATGTATTCGTATTGGGATGGATGAAAATGAAGAGGCTTTTACTTGTACACCTCCAGAAATTGTACAACTAGCTACAGCAACAACATCTACCTTAATACCGGAAACATCGAAATATATTTATAATAAAACATACGCAACCTTCAATGAATGGCGTCTTCGAAATAACACAAATTCATTTTCCGAAAATGTTCTACTAGCCTATTTCGCTGAACTAAGTGCAAAATACAAACCATTTTCATTATGGTAATTTTATTCAATAATTAAATCTATGTTGAGAATAAACCATGACGTTGATCTGGAAAAATATGGAAAACTACAAGCGTTTTTAAAAAGAAAATCTGAAGGATTTCAAGCAAAGAAATCTTCCACTCTGACCTCGAAAGAAATTAAGACATTTATTGACAAAGCTCCTGATGAAGTTTTTCTTTTACATAAGGTAAATATACATAGGTATATAATCTAATCTATTAAAAAACTCATATTCTTATTTGCTTCAGGTTATATTAATTATTGGAATTATGGGCGCATGCCGGTCAAACGAGCTTTATGAAATGAATATAGAAGACGTAAAGGATCTTCAAACAAACTTCTTAATAACAATACCCAAGACTAAAACCAAAATTGTACGAACATTCGCCATAAACAGTACGTTTTACAACATTATAAAGAAGTACATCGATCTCCGCCCGTCACATGTAAAAATCAATTCATTCTTTCTAAATTATCAAAAATCCAAATGTACAATACAACGTATAGGAAAAAACAAATTTGCAGACATTGGTAGACAAATTGCCAAATATTTAAACTTGCCAAATCCTCAAACTTATACCGGCCATTGTTATCGCAGATCATCTGCCACTCTGTACATTGATGGAGGAGGCGATATAACTGGATTAAAGCGTCATGGGGGCTGGAAATCTACACAAGTAGCTGAATGTTACATTGATCAGTCTATGAGAAACAAGACAACTACAGCAGATACTATTACTAAACAAATACATAGTAATGAAGCATCTTCTTCCTTTGCAGCAACCGACATTCCAAATATTTGTATTGAAAACTCTTCCAAACTTATCCATACTTCTCGACCAATACAGTTTATTAATTGTACTATTACTAATTTTAATGTTATTGACAAATAAAGTTGTTCATTAAAAATCTCAAATTAATAAATTAGTCGTAGATAAAGTAGAGTATACTACTCACAATAATGGCTATTATTACCTCAGAATATTTACTCCCTCGCCGCTTACGCGGCTCGGTTCGTAAATATTCCTCGGGAATAAAAGCTATCATTATTGACTCGTGGTATAATCTACTATTAGTATTCTTTTTCTCGAGAACGGTTGCTCGTAGCGACTTTTACCAAATGCCTTTTTTACGTAAAAATGATAGCGAAATCTATTTTTTTGCTTAAAAACGTAATACAAGCACGTATAAGAAAGTTATGACTTCTCAAAAGAGTAAAATGACATGTACGTAGGTGATGCCCTCTACAAGTGGGAGCCATACTAACATCAAATTCGAATTGCGCCGTGCAAAAAGCCCCTAGATACCAATTTTAGTTGAAATATCGACATTATCTTAAAAATTATTTAGAAAAAACAAAAAAAAAATATTTAAGCAGGGAAACTCATCCTAAATTTTTTCGCAATATTAATGAAACACCCTGTATATCGATACTGAATTAAATTAATAAACTGTTATATTAATATTAATCAGGGTTACTTTCTTAAATGTAATATAAGTATAATTTCCTGTATGAATTCATCAATTTTTGAAATAACAATTCAGTTCCGTCCCGTTTATATCACTTGCTTGGTTTATTACCAGGTGGCCACTTTCTCTTAAATCTATGAATACTTAAATACAAAACAACGTTTTTTTTTTCTTTTACATGCAGGCCTAGAAAGGGAAGTTAAACGTATGTAAAGTTTGTTTATGATAATACCTTGTAATTAAGTTTTTTGTAGTACATTCGAAATTATTAAAAGTTACGTTTGTTATTCTAGGATAAATTTATGGCCTACCTGGAACCCCAGCAATTGGATATCGATACCAGTGACCTGAGCAATGGTACCCTCTCAAAAGCCTTTAAGTTTGCCAAGACGCGACTAAAGGTAAGCTTGATAATTAAAAGAAAATTGTTAAAACCGTACACTTCAGTGAGATGTTAGAAAGAATAATACATAAAGAAACATTTCATTTTACCCCTACGAGACTACGTTTGAGGCAAACAAACTGTCCTGGTAAAAAGCAACGAAAAACACTTTTTGTATATACTTAATATATGATGAACTAATTTATTAATTGATTAGTTCTTCTAATAGTTGTTTACAATTACCCCGATGTGGTTGGGGTAAAAGTAAACTATTACATCATTCATTTATCATAATATTAAAATTTAATGTCTCCTTACCCCGTGGTGAAAGTTATTAGTTGTAAATGTGAAGCCCATCCCAAAGTAACTTGTTTTTTTTTGTAATTAAGTACCATTTACTTTAGGTTAGTTACAAATCACATAGTCGATTCTAGATATGTATTTGTCTGCTTTATAAATTTGTATCTAAATTTAGGAGACTAATATTGGATCTTAAAATCTAAACATGAAATAGAATATAAACTAATTAAAAATTTTATGTGAAAAACTTTTGGATCACGCGCAATACTCGCATACACTTTAAAAATTGTATTTTTATTTAATATTTTAAGTTTTTTTCTTTGTTGTGAAATTAATTGTATGACTATTTATATCCATTTTAAAATTAATTGGTATTAATTTGTTTTTCCATAAATTATTTAATAAAACTTTATTTTACACAATTTTCACGAGATAATGTTTAATTTTTACCATTTATTATATTTTTTGTATGGGAACCGTTTCAACTTTTTCATTAACCGTTCGATCAGGTTTCAGTTTGAAAGCAAATACATTAAAATAAAAAGTTAATGAAATATCGGGAGTGCAGACTAATTTAAAATTGTCTTTCAAGAGGTCTAGTAAATACATGCATACAATGCATACTAATACTTGAGGGTCGTAATACTCTATAATGCTTTTATGAAAAAAAAAACTAGTCCGTAACTGCTCTATTTTTGAAATACAGAGTATTACAATTATTTTTAAGCAGAACAAAAAGTCTGTATGCCACTGCCTTTTTCCGTTTTGATAGCACAGTTATGTAGACAGTTCAATGTCTAATGCAAGGTACCTTTTGATATTATTTTAAGTTTGACTTCGTTTAGTAGTTAAATGCAATTTTATCAAACTCTGACGGAAGCATACAGATATGTAAATAAATGTAATTTATTTTTTTAATCGAAAACCGTTCGTCATACGAAAAAGAGGCTATAGAGGATGAATAAAGCGCAATCAATAAAATATTTATTTTGATCAATTCACTCCTACAATAAAATGTCCATTTGACATTTGCATTTTTATCACTTTGACATCGATAAAAAAGGTGCATCCTTTCTTATCGCGATAAACCCCTCTACAGCTAAAAATTAAATGGTAAAAACCTCTCCAGCTCAAAATCGAGTAGCTTTTCTTTTTCATTGCTCGGCAACCTAACATATTGTTACAAATTAATTTGATGCTGTCGAACATTTTTTTAGTGAAGTATTATTTTTTTTTTAGTATCTATTCATGCTAAAATTCGTGAATTCGTCCCTACCCAGTCGAAGGGGCGTATCTCAATAAATATGGTTTTTGAGATAAGCCCTTCAATCATATTGAATTTAAGTGTATTATCATATGACTTACGGGCGTATCTCATTATCCCCAAATAGAGAAAATATCTGTTGGCGTAACTCATAATAATGTACCTTAAAATAAGACGAACCGGCGGATGTCGAATTACGCCCATTAGTCTTGTACTGCTATTGTATCGTGCATTGGAAACGCATGAGTTGCGCCCAGTCGATAACCGAACAACTTTTAAATCGCAGCATGCTTTGCCAGTAACTTAACCTCAAATAATTAGTAAACTAACGGTCATATCTTAATGTTTTTTTGTGTTTTTAACCACTAAATTGATTGAAAGTAGTGTCTGTGTTCCAGTGAATGTAATCTATTATCAGATCAAGAAAGACAAAATATTTTAATCGATTTCTATAGTACAGGTAGTATATAGCTTCAGAGGGAATTTATAACGCGGTATGTAAAGCTAGAAGACACGAAACAAAAAACGACGAATAATAATAATGATCATGTCTCTAGACGAACGAAAAGTAACTATGTATTATTTTTTACCAAAAGATGACGGACAAATACCTGTGTGTAAATTAATGTTTTTGAATACACTGAGTATTAGCGAGAAATTTATGCGCAATGCGTTGAGCAAGTTAAAACAATCTGGAGTTGTTGAGCATGAAAAACGAGGAGGTCGAAATATACAACTAAAAGAAAACGACGAACGCATCAGAAAGCTAATACTAGAACATATCGAAAAATTTCCGCGTATGGAGTCGCACTATTGCAGAAATAAAACAACTCGTGAATATTTACATCCATATCTGACAGTCAAAAAAATGCACAGTATGTTTATTACTGAAAGTAACGAGAATGTCAGCTATGCACTGTACCTTAATGTTTTTAGAATGCTGCGTTTATCTTTTCACCATCCGAAAAAAGATCAGTGCGGACAGTGCTTCACGTACAGACAAGGTGACGCTGACAAAAAAAGAGAACTAGAAGAAACCTACAAACAGCATATACTAGAAAAGGAAAGCGTTCGCAATAAAAAACAAGATAAGAAAAATGATCATGATCCTTCAAAAGCGTGCGCGGTATTCGACCTGCAGCAAGTAATTTTTTTGCCAATCTCTAATGACAGCAAGTTGTTTTATCGACGCAGATTGTCGAATTATAATTTTACCATATATAACATTAAGTCTAAAGAGTGTCATTGTTTTTTGTGGCATGAGGGTTTAAGTAAGCGAGGCGCCAGTGAGATTTCCACCTGTTTATTTCAATATCTTAATCTTCTTGATAATGAAGGTATTAAAAATATAAATTTATTTTCAGATGGCTGTAGCGGCCAGAACAAGAACTCTATCGTAATGTCTATGTTGTTGCATGTGGTTAGTTTATCAAAACACATAGAAACTGTTTCTCTTTCGTTTTTTGAGCCATATCACGGTCAAAATGAGGGTGATTCTGCACACCGTGCAAATGATTATGCTATAAAAAAATCTGGCGATTTATTTGTACCTTCTCAGTTAGCACCAATATTGAGACTTGCCAGACGAAAACATCCGTACATTGTTCACTGTTTAACATCCGATGATTTTTTGAATTTTAAAAAACTTTCTAGTGATCTTAAGATACTATCAATCTGAAAAGACAATGTAGGAAGTTCTGTAGACTGGAAAAACGTACGGGAAATAATGGTTAGGAAAGATTCTACTGATAAAATTTATTTTAAAAATAGTCACTTGCAGGAAAGTTACCATTATGTTATCTTAAAACGAACAGCTGTGGAAGTCTTTTCTTTACCACAACGCCTAAATAATAATCCTCTTGGCCCAAAAATATCTGCGGAAAAATATAAAGACTGAATGGATTTAACTACTGGCCTTACGCCAGTCATAAAACTAAAGGAGCATGTCGATTTTTATCGAAATTTGCCACAGTAAGAGATTAATAAGAATAGAAACCTTTTTCATTCGTTAATACTTTTTAGGTTCGTTTTATTTTTCATTTGTGTCCCAAATAAAGTTTAAAGTTTTTTATTTGCGTTTATTTAGATGTTTAATTTGGAGGGCGTAAGTCTCTTTTTGTTTTTATGGCTAATTCTAAAACATGACGAATAGGCGTATCACCTTTAAGGGTGCATTTCTGCCCTTTATGAAGGTGGAAAATTATCAAAACCTATAATCCTAATCCTATGTATGTATCTATCACTTAATATATAGTTTTCAAAAAATTATTACGCTTCTTTTATTTTTTACAAATTTTATGAAGTAAAATTTTACTTTAACATCGTTTTTCTCAATACTTAATATTTTGAGATACGCCCCTTCGACTTGGTAGGGACGAATTTCTCTAGCTTAAAATCACTCGATCTTTTTCTCTTTAAATTTCTAAGCAATCTAGTTTTCGTAAAAAATAAAAGTTTATCCGATAAAAAAAAGCTCTTGTGGTTTTACGTATGAGAAAACAGTAGTGCATTATTTTTTTCGTTAAAAATATGAAAATTCTGGTTAGCGCGAACGCCACTGGTAGAAGTAGACCAAATGTTAAAAAAAAAATGTGTTTATGTGTAATAAGAATAATTAATGGCGTCAGTGGCTTTTATGTTACAGTACTCGGTCTCTAACAATCACAGACCCTATTAAAATTAAAGGTAATGTTGCAGATTACTTTGTCTAGTACATATATCATTTCGCTACTTGTTGCAGGTGGGCCGAACGTTCTCCTTTAACAAATCCACGCCGTCCAAGTTAAAGAGGGCCGTCAGCTCAATGATGTCGCCTTTTGGCAGCTCAACGAATCTCACGCCTGCATCTCAGCTTGCCAATATGCGCTTGGCGAGCTATAGTAACATCAATGTAAGTAACCTAAAATGTGTTTTAAAATAGTTATCAATTGTTAAACGGTATAGGTGTGAATAGGTTAGACCGTTTTTGGTAGTTTTACAGGTGGTGGGAAGATGATCGCTCGTCCCGGTGTCCTTGAGCACTGTTCAGGTGCAGTGTGCACCAATATCTGGACAACTTTTCCCATGGGGGGTAGTACTTCTTGTTCTGAATCCATTATTGCGTATGATTAGGTTGTTGTCGGTCTTTTCAATGTATTTCTTCCTGTCTCATTTGCTCATTCTGAGTCCCAACTGGTGCACTGACCGTTCAGGTTTCCCATGATAATGAATGTTGGAGAATAGCAGGTGCCAGTGCAATATTTGTTGGGGCGTCTATTTACAATTGTCAGGTTTGTAAGATGTATGCTTTGAGGTGTTTGTCTTTAACCATGTTGTAATTTTTAACTGTGTTGAATTGATATGTAATTGTCCTCTTTTGTAGTGTATTTTTAACTTCTACCTTGTAGGCTTAAGTAGTCTGCCTATACTCATAGAACGTAGGTTTGCTATGTTATTGCCATCGACTAAGAATGGGAATAACATAGGAATGGCGATGGTTTTGTGCAAAGGTTCTTTGGGTTCGTTGTCCAGTTTTACCCATTACGTAAGACTGTCTTAGCATGGTTAGGTTAAGCGGACGATTTTTGCTCTACGAACAACCCAGACGCTTGTTGATTGTTTCGCACCTGATTTTACTCAGAGCCGATAATTTATTTAACCCATATATGCCTAATAATGCTAAAAGTCCAATGAAATCTCTTAATTTTTTTATGTAAATTACTAAAATTACGACACAGTGAAGATGAAGTTTATTTAAAAAAGTTACTTAGTTTTTTTGATTTTGAATGTGTACTAAATGTTGGACCGTATATAGCTTATAATATTATGGAGTATGATATATTATAAAACATTTAACATGTATTCCAACATCACATTTTCTACATCTGGTTGTTGTTTTAGTGTGACACTGAGCACAACGCGTTTGTTTATCCTGGGGCATGACTAGATGATCCAAGCGGTCATACCTCAATTCTAACATCTGGCGAGGTCTTTCTCTTTGGTAGACTAAACTCTTTTTTTATTTTACTCCGGGATATTGACAAGTATATTTCTTCTGAATGCCAACTGGTCCATTGTAAGACCCCTTTTCTTATGAATATGCCACGCATTTGTTAAGGCCAAGTGGGAGATAAAAAAAATACCCTTTTTTCCTCCTATTTGGACACGATATTGGGCAATATTTTGATCTGACCTATCATCCCCTCCCATATTCTTTTTATACGTCTTGACAACTTGCGGCTGATATAAACTTTTGGGAGTATCGTTTTTCTAAATTAACTGGTTCAATCCCTTCCTTGGTGGATCCAAGAGTGACAATGCTATTGTCATTCCACTTCAAGAGACACATTGCTGTTTCTTTGTTGTGAATATCGATTCGTTCCCTCTACAATCTTAGACGAAATATCATCATCAAAAAACCAAAAAAATGCTCGGCGGGAGTTTGATCGGGTTGCAGACAGAAGTATCCAACAGAAAAACATAATCGACAACTTTTAAATCTTTTTTAACATAATGACAAATTGTTTTCTTTTTCAAATTACTCCACTTTTGTTATTGCTTTCAATCTTCCTTCTTTTCCGAATTTCGTAGAGTAGTATTTCATCTTCTGAACTCCAATCCTCTTCTGTGATTTTAGAATTTATCTCAACCCGGCTTTGCATTTGGCTGGTTGGTAAATTATTAATATCCATTTGATCCTCATCGCCAGACTCCTTGTCAGTTATGTCACCACATGCGTTAATAGGTGGGAGTAAGGTGATTGATTCAGCTTCAATTTCTTCATCCTCTATCCTAGTGTAACGAGGGAAAGTAAAGAAAAAACTATTAAAGGGTCTTATAATTTACAAATCTTACAAAGTTTGGTCTAGTAAGTAAAATATTATCTAAACTGTATCAAAAAATTGAAAGTAGCTTATTTTCCTAATGTTCTAAATATAGGATCAGAAAATATAAACTGTATATCCTTACATAACATTTTTATACAAATAAGTCATGTCACTAAATTTATTTTGGTAGAAATTTTAGCTTACCTTGAAAAGCGCACTCGAGACTTAGCCATTTAAAAAAGTCTATAATGCACTGTCACTATGTCGTACAAATTCGTCGCAAGAGAAGCGCGTACTATGCGTATTCTTTCGAAATAAGTTATTAACTAAAGATAAGTAACGCGCTGCTTCCTCAAAACACCGTGGCATCGACAGGAATCAACAAGTTTTAGGTGTACAACATGTAGGTCATTAAGGGCGCTACACACAATCATGTTTTCGCCCGACTTGGCTTGTACAAGCTAAGTCGAATATTAAGTCTGATATTCATCTTTGTACCCACACACACCGTTTTCGTCAACGACTTATACCTTTTTTGATTCTGGTAGTAGTGGGAAAGTCGCTACTTTGGCAGTGAGAACTTTTTCATTTTCTTTCATAATAATAATATGGTTTCCGATGATATTTTAATTACAACAACCGTTGTAACACAAAGTCTAAAAAACAGTCACGGTGGTCAGAAGAATCGCTGAAAACATGAGAAATGTATTCTCTCTATATACTTCGTTGTAAACATTTATTTGTTTTAACTATAAAGTCGGCTAAATTGACAGATTCGCATTCACCGGCCCCGAGACTTGCATGAGTATGTGTAGCGCCCTCTAGGCATAAATGGGTTTTAAGGAGAACTAAACCCAGCTGAAAAAATGAATTTTTAAATAAAATACTATTCATAAACGAAACTTTAAACAGTCAATATTTTTTTTTATAATAAGTCGTCTAAGTCTGGGCGCAACAAATAGTTATCGAAAATTGTTCTGTGGGAATAAGTTTTTTAAACCAAATTGTTTGTGCAAAGTTGACGACTATAATTATATATTTGTATTTTAGTTAAAACGGTAGATAGTCGGAAGGAGGTAGGGAGGAGCATTCAGTGTGTTTGTTTCGTGATTGTTTTTTTAAAAGTATTTAAATATTGATGTTTCGGAAAATCACTCACTCATGTTTTTTGATCCTGAAAAATGTTATTTTTAAGCCATATTGGCTCATCACCTTTTTAAATGCAAGCCCTCAAGAAGCTTTAAACCACTAAAGTGAAACATTGGCAAGCATTTGTTAGCCCTCTTTTATTGTCCTCTTCTGACTATCCATCGTTTCAACAAAGAATATAATTGGTGAATTTAAGATTTCCATATATATTTGTATTTTGGGTTAAAATAAATTTTATTAATTAGCTATATTTTTATAGGAACTAGGTAGCAACACAGAAAACTCAGACGAATCTCCTCCACTCGCACCGATGTCAGTACAACCTACTCGTAAAGTTAAGTCTTCCTCTTTGGGCGTGAACACTTTGAAACGTTTATAGCGTTACGGTTTTACAAGTTTTTACTCAATATTTTTAAACTCGCTTATTATTTGTACATAAATACGTTAAGTTTTAATATAATAAGGAAGGATGAATTTTTTACGACAGCTATTGTGTTCGTGTATTGCTGCCTACGAAAATTATGACCGTTTGTTTTATAATTTTAAAATATTTATTTCACTAGCGTATTTCAAGAAATTAATTTCGATACCCTTGAACTTGGCATTTTTGGTGCCGCTGTATATATTACTAATTATAAAATGCTGATTAAAACTGCCTGATTCCGATGATTTTATTCTAGAGGATACGGCGGTGGCGGCGAACCAATTAGATACGATAACCAGGGCCGTTTCTGGTCTGTTGGCCGCCCTTGTGCGACATATGAACTATCTGCCCATCAAATCAAATCAGTTACTATTTTACAATTACCTACCTGAAATTATGGCGCAGGAGGTTATCTATTCTTTTAAATGGACGAGGTTAGAGCTTTTGTAGCTCCCCTCCGTTAGACTTTCACCTTAGCAATTGTCACAAAAATTACCTCAATATTTTTAATAGGTGAAGGAGGTGTCTATTTTTAATATTTTTCTTTTATTCGCACTTACCTATCGAGGGGCTCAGCACTCCTAAAAATTTGTACAAGTTTTTATAAAATATGCATTTGCGTATTTTTGCTCCTTTGAATGGGGCAATAATACGCAGGCGCGTATTTGTAGCCCAATAACAAAATATGTAATATATATTAAAATAAAATTGTCAAGGGCTTGCGCTCCAATATCCTCTTATATTGTCCTAGAAAAAAAAATTAAAATATGTTTAATTTGAGCAAAACAAGAAAACAAAACTTTAATCCTAAATCATTTGAGTACTGGGGCAAAAATACGCACGCGCCACCTTACGGGGCAAAAATGCGCGCCTATTTTTGCCCCATAATATTCGCGTACTTTTGTCCCATTTAGCAACACTGCAAAAATTGCCGGATAATATTCTTACAACCTAACCTCATTCCAAACTCATAAACAAAACAACTTAGAAGTACCCTAAGAATAAATCCTAAAAAGTGATTCAATAAAAGATGCATTTTTACTTTTATTCTAACTTAATTTTGTAATGAGAAAATTACATTCAATTGCTAAAAAACTATATTTACCTCATACCCCCACCTACCCTACTACCAAATTAATAATACCTACCTACATAATTCAAATAATATCAATTAGTTTTAATTTTTTGAGTAAACCTAAGACAGAATGTAATTGACTATAATTTTCGCCGCCCTTGTGCGGGGGCCAGCACACCACTCAGAAACGGCCCTGACGATAACTTACGGTTGTTAGGATTTTTAAAATTAAGTTTTACTTTAATATTACATGTACAACGGAGTAAAAATAAAGCCGTAATTTTTTTCTTTAAGGTTAAAATCTTAAAAACACTTAAAATAAAGGAAGTTAAGGCTTTACTTTTACCTCTTGGTACTTGCAATGTCCCTGCTGTAGTGGATATGTAGCTGTATCGAGGGTAGCTCCCCAGAATAAAACCCCCACCACTTACATTCAACTTTACTCCAAAGCAATGCAATTTAGCCAGAAGCAACTTATGATTAACCAAATCAAACGCGCGGCTGTAGTCAAAGAACAAACCAGCCGCTTGCTTTCTCCGGTCTATTTTCCATAATATACTTGACGGTTGTCAATATGTGGCATCTGTAGTGGATCGCTTCCTGCAAAAACCAAACTGAATATCAGGTAAACAATTCAACTTCTCTCCTCCAAGAACCTGATATAAAAAGCTTTTTCGTAGATTATCGAAAAAGCTGGGAGAAGTGCGATTGCTCTATAGTTTTCCATTTTTTCTTTCTCATTTTTTTTATGAACACTTTAGATGATCTATAAGATGTTTCAACCGCGATTTAACCCATTCTCGAAGTTTTTTCCATACTTTGTTTAATGCATCCGACTGCAGGTGTCTTGCAAGTTAAAAGGTATCTGGTAAACCAATTCTAAACATGAAAAATTGTATAGATCTTTGTCAAGATAATACAGACCAACATGAAAAACCAGTGCTTTTAAAAAGATAATTTATTTTTCTTAATATCAGAGATACGACAAAACCACCCAAATTAGTTTTTGAAATTTGTCTAGTGTTCATGTGTGTGGCGAACTAATACCTAAAAAAAGTTTTGCAACATTTTAATGGGTTTAGTAAACAGTTTGCATTTCATAATTTAGATCTCACGAAATATTTTACTTTGTAGCATCCGTTTTGGTCTGGCCAGCAGTTTATTTGATTTTACCATAAAGTTGGTTTATTTTAGTCGGATAATATATACAGGGTGTCCTAAAAGGTATAGTCAATAATTAGGGATCGAGTAGATTGAGTCAGAAGTTCATGTAACATTTTGTCGTATATCCTGAAGATGTTTTTTCTTAATATTTTCGAGGTCAATACCCAACAAACATTTTAAGTTAAATTTACCTTTATTCGACCTCTAAACGGGTCAAATATTTTGCACGACCAATTATATACAGGGATAATTTACCTACATTTGTTTTCCTATTGCCCAATGTGGGGAAAGAAACTAAAGTAAATTGAAGGTCGAAAATAGGTTGATAGGGTTTTTCTGTCCAATAAGTTGAAACGAAGTGAAATAAATATAGACCTATTTTACGTCTAAATGTGGAAAGTGAGACCAACCTTTTGACCTAAATATAACCTAAATAGGAGCAATAAGACACTAGACAAAAACACAGAGAAAACATATTATATCTGGTGTTAGAAAGAAAAGACAACAACTTATGCCAACACTTCCAACAGGACAAAATAAATTATAAAATGGAGTTCGACTTAAGTAGATATTTGGAATGGCCGCTTATTATAACTTCAACAATATGATATAATTAAGTTTTATCATTTTTCTGGATCGAAATTCGGATGCGAAAGAAATTTGGTTGTGAATTATGGTGATGATACTTCGAAAAACTAAACGCGCCCTTAAAATATGCATTTTTTTATGTATTATTACGATAATTTAAAATATTTTTACCATTATAACCTAAAAACAGAGTGCCTTCATTATAAACATTATATGTACCTAAAGTTTTAAAAAAACTTTCGTTGACGAAAGATATCGTAGTCTAATGGATTTTCCACTCACCTTATGTAATTCTTAAAATTTTAATTATTGTTTTTTTATAGTTGTCGATAAACAGGAAAACTAATAATTATTAAATATGGCCGCCTTTATATTTTTAACCTTAAAGTTATTTTTTTCTTTATTATTAACTGTACAAGCAATGTTAGCCTTTGAGGTTAATCAGAAAGTTATGAAGTAGCTCAATTTTTAACCACAAAAGATCTATAACTTTGGGAACAATTTATAGGGAAAAATTATCCAAAATATTACTTGTTTCTAAAACTACATGGTCAGTACATTATTTGGACTTTTTGTAGGCAATAATTCGGTAATATTTACCTAGCGTAATAGCCAAAAAATTTCTTAATTTTGAACACATATATTAAGTAACAATTAAGTAAATTATTACTTAATCATATTCCTTATTAGGATTAAATATTTTTAATGTCTAAGAGAGGTAATTTTTTTGTAATTTTTAACTAGGTAAATTAAACTACAAGTAGACTTCCCTATAACAAATTATTTAAGTTCTAGATATCCAAATTTTGACTTAGATTTTAGAGTTCGAATCTTTTGTGACTTTTAAGAAAACATTTAAGGCAAAAATAAGCAAATATTTGCCAATTTAGGATTATTTTCCTTCCTTTCTGGTCTACATTACTTAATATGTTTGTTGGGTAAATATACAAACTTGAAGTTTAGGTATTTAATTTATAGGCGAAATCGAACTATTGTCGTAAAAATGTCGACAATTTACAAGAAAAGTAGGGTAGGCGCAGTTAAAACTTTTTTTCTATTTGATTTTTATAATTTTTCATACCAAATTAGAAAACCTTAACGTTTTTTGCAAAAAAACCGGTGATCCTAATTGAACTTGATTTAGGGCGTCGTTTTCGAGATAATTCGATCAAAAAATTATCTTCCATGTCAAAATTATTGTATTGAGCTAGTGCAAAAAAACGAATGTCAAGAAGTGATCAAAGAAGTTGAGGAACATATGTAGGGGGAATTTAGTAATTGATGTTTTTAATAAATTAATCGAAATCAATGCTTTAAATCGTGTCTAGCTAGGAGTACCTTTTTTTTTTCGCAAGAAACGTTGAAGTTTTTTAATTTGACATAAAAGGGATATAAAAATCAATATAAAAGAAGTTAGGTATATCTTGACTCCGCCCTCCCCTAGTTCTCGGCGTCACTTTTAGATTGTTGACAGTTTAACCACAATAGTTTGATTCGGCGTGTAAGGTTTACACAAATATATAAATTTCGAGTTTGTTTCCTTTATTAATTTTGAAAACATTTTCAGGTAGCTCGGTTATGGGGGGACAAAATGTTACATGACATTCGGACCCTATTTTGACCCGATCTACCCGATCCCTAATTATTGACCATACGTTTTTTGGACACCATGTATATTAAGTTTCATAGCGTCTCTTTTGAAAAACTTGTGGCGCTGAGCCCAAACCAAAAGAAAGTCAACAAAATTGATACCGCCGAAACGGGGTGCCAAAAGTGCAATAATCTAAATTCTGTTCCTTTTTCTTCTGCAATTACAAATGCGTTCAGCCACTCACCAGATTTATCTATAACTGCTCGACTGACTAGTTGATCAGATTTATTTTTTTAAGTTTTTTTCGTAAAGCATGCGGCACTCTCCTAAGGGGTTGTGCCACGCAATTTTCTTTAAACGTACTATGATGTTCCGTTGATCATCAAAAATCCTGGAATATGATTTAATCACATCATCTATTAATATGGAGAGTTAAATTTCACCTTAGCACCATATAACTTAAAATGTCTTCAATGATTTTTTAACTTTTGTTCAAGTTGCCTAAAATTGATTGCTTCGTGGGAACAATTGTAATTATCGTGGTCTGTCATTTCCAATGATTCGCCACCACTGTGTATATTTTTTATTGTGACTACCAAACATTTTAAAATATTTTTTTTGCCCTTTTATTTATTGTTTTTAAACTAAAAGTTAAGATATAGGTTATAATTCTCGACGCAGCAATATTTTTTAATTATCGAAATCAGGCTCAAATTCAAGACAATACCTAAGTGTAAATTTTATAAATTGCACGTTTATTAATTAAACTCAAATCATGGAAATGTATTATATTTATTTGATTTACAACTTGTAGTTTTTTACTGTGTTATTGAAGTAATATACACCTTATAGGTGATATTTAAGTAAGAATGTAAAATAAATTAATTTATGCAGCTTTATTTATTTTTGTTTGTATTTAAAATCCAAATATCCTTATTCCGAGTAAACCCTGTAAATCACCGGGCGTAACGCTGCATGGTGTGGCGTAACCGCTGCACGTCAATGGCTGCAGCAGCGATAACTAGCAGTGGGAGCTCTCACCCTAGAAAAACCTACCTCACAACACTACAAAAATGTGTGTGTTAAAGTGAATTCAATGCACGGTAGAAGTTTTTTTAAATTTTATAGAACCCCCGTATTAATGAGTTTTTATGGTGTCCTCTACACCAAGAAACTATATATTTTTTTTTTTTATTTTAACTTCAAGTTTAAAGGGTCTTTTACATGTATACACTGATCTGTCAGTTTCAAATTCTTAACAAATACGGGAACTTCATTTTTAAAAATAATATACAGTGTGGTCCACTAAATGTGCAACAAATGGGAAACTTCTTTATTATTGGTTTGTCAGAAAATTTTATTCTTGATAAAAGTTGGTTCAGGTTAGTCCAATAACCATTTCAGGTGTACTTAAAATGGCTTCAAGTCAAATAGTAGTAGTAGGGCAAAAAATCTGAAAATCGTTCAAAAGTAAAGTACCCTTATTTTAAAAAATAGGGCAAAAGGGCATGAAGAAAAGTCGTTTAAAATGTAAAGTTATACTCAGATTTAATATCATAGTCTCCTATCTCAAATATAAAATTTTTTAAGATAATTCGATGTAACCCCCGTATTATTGGTATTTCTATTATTCAACTTAGGTCCATATTTAACTTCTTAATGAACACCGAAAAAAAATACTGCATAGCAACTTGAAAAAATATATTAAAGAGACAGTACTAAACTAATATAATATGAAAAATTAAACATGTTATTTAGACATTTTTTTTACTTTCTCTGTAAATGTAAACATTAGAATTTTAACTGTTACTTTTACCATTTAAGGAATTTGTTAAAAATGTATTGTTATTATAATATATATGGGCCTCATTACCAGATTTATCTGTTTCGAGGTACAGTAATAAATAAAAAAAAAAAAATAAATAAAAAAAAAACAAGCAAAATAAATCAGATATGCCTAATTTTTTAAATATTTTTTAAATCAGTATTAACTTAATTGAATTTCTTTGTTTTTTAAGCAACCGCAGGCTTTACCACTGTTGCAAGGATATTTAATCTTACGTTATATTTTAATATATGATATTTACTCGAGCATAATTACTACTTCATTTTAATAAAACGCCTATATCAAATATTTTTTATCTAACGCCCAAAAAACTATATTTAATTTTTTTATTGAAATATCAAAGAATAAGCCAGGTAACACAATATTGTACTGTGCTAAACACCCTTTGACGCAGCAGGCCATGAGAATTCTAACTAAAACAAAAAGTTATTTGACAAGCTGTTTGTTCTTATGTCAAAGAAATATTGATATTGTAAGTTGAATTAAACTTTTTATTGTATTAAATTACCCCCAGCGTTTCATCTTACATTAGTTGAGAAGGCAGAGTTAGTTTTAATATGTGGAGAAAATTATAAAGTTATGCGTGAGGCTGCAGATATTTTTAATGAACGCCATCCAGACAAAATAATTCACTACTCAACTAAGTAGGATTTTAAGTTTTTTCAAACAGACGGGAGCATTGGATTATAATTACAAAAAAGAACGTGTAAAAACCATGTGCGCCGAAGATAGGCAGCTTAATGTACTTCAGGCAGTAATCGAAGATCCTACAAGATCCCCCAAGAAGTTTTTGAATACACAGGAGTGAAAAAAACATCTGTAAAGCGCATACTTAAAAAGAACAAGTATCGTGCCTACAGGCCTAAATTTGCATATCGATTCAAGGAGAAATAGAAGAGAGGAGAGATTTTCATCGGCACATACTTTTTTCAGACGAATCCACTTTTACTACAAACGGTGTTGTCTCGTCGCAAAATTGTAGGTGGTGGTCGAAAGAAAATCCTAATTTTGTAATTGACAATAGAAATCAGTATTACAAAAAAACAAATGTTTGGTGTGGGATACTAAATGACAAGTTAATTGGTCCATTCTTCTTTAGAGATAATTTGACTGGCAATAGATATTTAAATTTTCTTCAGAATGTATTGGGAAACGTTATAGATAACTTACCGTTAGAAGAACGACACAAGCTATGGTTTCAACATGATGGGTGCCCTGCACATTGTGCTAGGGCAGTTACGCATTGGTTAAATGAGGTATTTGGGAACAATTGGCTACGACGAAATACCGATCCACGGTGGCCGCCTCGTTCGCCTGATCTTGCACCCCTAGATTTCTTCTTATGGGGACACTTAAAACAAAAAGTGTATAAAGACCGACCTTTCAACAGCGTTGAAGAATTGGAAAATTCTATAAGGCACCATTGCCGTAATATCCCTGCCACGGTATTGCGATCTACTCTTAGGGAATTTTATTAGCGGACGAACAGATGTATTGAGCGAGAAGGCGGACATACAGAGACACTTCGTTAGTTAATTATTTATATTGTATTTTATCATTGTAACTGTTAGTTACAATTATTATAGTTTCATACATTTCTATGGCTGTATTTCATTTTTCAACTGCCGATATTGATATTAATAAACATAAATTATCTTTGATATTTCAATAAAAAAATAAAATATAGTTTTTTGAGCGCTAGATAAAAATTATTTGATATAGGCGTTTTATTAATGAAGTAATTATGTTCGAGTAAATATCCTTGCAACAGTGGTAAAGTCTGGGGGTGCTTAAAAAACAAAGAAATTCAATTAAATTAATACTGATTTGAAAAATATTTAAAAAATTAGGCATATCTGATTTCATTTGCTTAAGTTAAATATGAACCTAAGTTGAATAATAGAAATACCAATAATACGGGGGTTACATCGAATTATCTTCAAAATTTTATATTTGAGATAGGAGACTATGATATTAAATCTGAATATAACTTTTTATTTTAAACGACTTTCCTTCATGCCCTTTTGCCCTATTTTTTAAAATAAGGGTACTTTACTCTTGAACGATTTTCAGATTTTTTGTCCTACCCTGTATCCTATTTGACTTGAAGCCATTTTAAGTACACCTAAAATGGTTATCGGACATGCACCAACTTTTATCAAGAATAAAATTTTCTGAGAAACCAATAATAAAGAAGTTTCCCATTTGTTGCACACTTATTAGTGGACCACACTGTCCACACTGTATACAGGGTTTTATCTAAGTACGTGGCCAAAATTCAGGGGATAATTCTTTGAGTGATTCTAAGTCGAAAAGTTTATATAAACATAGATCCGTGCTTCGTTTTCAAAATTAAGGGTGTCAAATTTTTGAAAAAATAATCGTTTTCTCGTAAATATGTTAATATTCCTTTAGCCGATTTTGTTGAAATTTGGCAGTGCTATTTGCGGTATTGAGGAGCTAATTGAGCCCTAACAAGATTAAAATTTTAATTCCAGTGGCGTCCCGGAAAGCACCTTAACTAAGATTTTTGACAAAAAAAAATGTGCGGCACTGATTTTTTTGCAATTTTTTTATTTTTTTCGCGTCAGGCAACTAAAACTACAACTTTCTTATTTTTACCATTTTTTTCGTATCTGCCTTTTCGTTTTTGGGAGAAAATATAAAAATCTGCAATTTATTGCAGTCAATAAAAAAATTTTGTGTTTTGTTTTCCATGGACATGGAACAAAGTGATATTTATTTATGATTAAGCAATTAAAATGAAACGAAATTCATCTTTTCAATCCTTTTCGCTCAGTGGCGCACATTGTTTTTTCTTAGATAAGGTGCCTTCCGGGACGCCGCCGGACTTAAAAATTTTAATGTAGTTAGGGCTAAATTAGCTCCTTACTACCCTAAATAACACTGTCAAATTTCAACAAAATCGGCCAAAAGATTATTTATTAAGATATTTACGAAGAAACGATTTTTTTTTTAAAGTTTGATATAGTTTGATATATATATAGTATCTTGAAAACGAAGCATTACCGGAACTATGTCTATATAACCTTCTCGTCTTAGAATCACCCCTTGAAGTTTGGCCACGAACTCAACTGACAACTCCTGTATAGGATTTCGGGGCAGATTCCTCGCATAAAAATAAGAATATTTATTTATATGAACATTTTGTCTGATTTCGCTTCATTTTGCAGCTAAGTTTTAAAAAATAAGGTATTATTTTAGTATTAAAACAAAAACGATTAATAAGAGGTTTAAATCAAATTTGGGTTATTAGGAACTTGCAACTGTAGGCATTTTCTGATATATTAATTGAATCACTCGTTTCAAAAACGACATGTCACTACAACACAATTTTATAAAAGAGGTAAAAAACTAGATAATTACATAAAATGGCTAAATCGAGGTACTATAAAACATTTTAAATTGAAGGCTAAGCATATTTTCAATATATATAAATAATTAAACCAATAATTTTTTGCCAAGTATTTTTCGCAAAATTTTAAAAATTAAGAAAACTTATTAACCTAATATTACAATATATTTTAACCTATTAAATGTTATCATATTCATCATCATCATCTTCTACAACTTATCCGTCTTCTACGATCGCTGTGGTTGGCCATAGCAAAGAAAATTATAGCTTCGCAATAGAAGTGCAATCCTTATGAGCGGCTTAGAACCGCGAGAGGCGCTGTATCAGGTTATTAAATACACGATTTTGCAGCAAATTTGAATTCGCGCATTTCTTGTTCAGCTTGATGAAGAGCAACGTTGCCAATAGTTGTTTACTTTCTTACGCTAAAACATTGAATATAGTAATGTTGAAATTAAAAGATATTGTATCTTTTATTATGTTAATCTTAATGTTAAAATTGGCTAAAGTCCGTGATATAAGACACTTAGTGGAACCACATGGAACTACGTCTTAAATTCTCTCGCCCGGATCAGGAGGCGAAAAAAAACCCTAACATATTCACGTTCTTAGTATCTGCTAGTGGCACAGTGATTAGAGCGGCGTCTTTCAGATAAATCTCGTTCTAAAAGTCGCGAGTTCGTCTGTACGGTCCAGCATTGCTTTTCTTTTATTATTTTTTGTTGCTTTGAATTATTTGTAAATTGATTTCTACTATAATATTGGTGGATTTAAAAATTAATAGTAGATATATTACTTGACGGGCATGATACAGCTATATTACCTACTTGCGAGTAAAATACTATAGTTTTCCTACGACCAAGAACTCAACCAAAATTAGCCGATTTAAGTAAACTTACCTTAGTGCAAAGTTGCTTAGTTTGGGCGCTAGACGGCGCTGGAGTGAAAATTTTCAAATCGTTTTTCTGGATTAATTCAAAAACTGCTCGTACTATTTTGCCGAAATTTGGTACGTTGGCATAGTTTTATGAAGCAAAAAAACTCATGCGACAATTCTGATTAATATCAGTTCATGGGCGTAAAACCTGGGTTTTTTACTTATTGCTTGTTTCAGATTTCTATGCCAATGGAACAAGAGGGGTTTGGACACAAAATTCAGATGAACCAACTCATTTGCTACAAAAAAGGTACTCTTGATAAGACTCGATTCCTCTGACGGTTTTCGAGAAATTTGCATTTTATTACTTAATACGTATAAGTTTTTACAAAAAAAGAAAAAAATAACTAAATCATAAACAGAAATAAATAGAAGAATCATAAAAATTGCTCAAAATGTCCACCATTTTCATGAATACAAAGATTTATAGATTTATAGAGTTATAAGTTGAAGAAAATTAAAACACACTCTTTGCAGAACTTGTTCATCGCCCTAAAGAATGTTTATTGCATCTTGAATACGTTCCATAGTTGTTCTGCGTTATCTGGAGTTGTCCTGTAAACCACTGTCTTAAGATGCCCCCATAAGAAATAATCCAATGGATTTAAGTCCGGAGATCGTGGGGGCCAATTTACAGGGGCATTAACTCTACCAATCCATTTATTTGGGTAGGTACTGCCGATTCAAAAAGTTTCTAATATTTAATGCAAAATGTGGTGGAGCTCCATCCTGCATAAACCACATATCTCTCCGAGGTGGTAAAGATACATCTTCTAGCAAATCTGGCAGCGTATTTTGTAGATATTGCAAATAAATTTCCCCGGATAATCTTTGTGGAGTAATGACAGGACCAACAATGTTATTACCAATTATTCCAGCCCAAACATTAATTCTAAACTCATTTTGAAAATGTTTTACCTTGATAGCATGTGGATTTTCATCCGCACAAACATGTTTATTATGAAAATTTGTAATCCCTCTTGTGAAACATGCTTCATCGGTAAACAAAATATTGTTGGCAAAGTTGGGATTGGACCTTGAAACATTTATCAAGGTCACTTGAAACCTTGAAAGCAACCTTGACAGATTGCAAGTGACCGTGACACTTTTTTCAAGGTCACTTGTAACCCCGAAAGGAACCTTGACATATTGCAAGTGACCTTGAAACATTTGTCAAGGTCACTTAAACCCTCGAAAGCAACCTTGACATATTGCAAGAGACCTTGAAACTTTTTTCAAGGTCACTTGAAACCTCGACAGCGAACTTGTCATATTGCAAGTGACCTTGAAACATTTATCAAGGTCACTTGAAAGCTCGGAAGTCACCTTGAACCTTTTTTGAAGGTCATTTGAAACCTCGAAAATGACCTTGGTATATTGCAAGTGACTCGAGGTCTTTTGAAGCCTCGAAAGCGAGTTTGACTTGTTGCAAGTGACCTTGAGAAATTTTCAAGGTTAGTTGAAACCTCGAAAGTGACCTTGACATATTGCAAGTGACCTTGAAACCTTTCTCAGGGTCACTTGCAACCCCGAAAGTGACCTTGATGTGTTGCAAGTGACCTTGAGAATTTTTTAAAGGTCATTTGAAACCTCGAAAGCGAACTTGACATATTACAAGTGACCTTGAAACATTTTTCGAGGTCACTTGAAACCTCGAAAGCGAACCTGACATATTGCAAGTGACCTTGAAACATTTATCAAGGTCACTTAAAACCTCGAAAGCGAACTTGACATATTGCAAGTGACCTTAAAACATTTATCAAGGTTACTTGAAACCTCGAAAGTCACCTTGAAACTTTTTTGAAGGTCACTTGAAACCTCGAAAATGACCTTGGTATATTACAAGTGACTCGAGGTCTTTTGAACAGGGTTGTTATGTTTAAAACAAAATGTTTAAAACATTTGTTTTAAACATGTTTAAAACACTTACTAGTGTTTTAAACAGATTTGTTTAAAACTGTTTAAAACATGTTTAAATCAGTGTTTTTTTTAAGTTGTTTTTTTGTCAAGCTTTACTGAAAATCACATAAAATCTGTTAAAACAAAAAATATTAAATTAAAAACAAAAATAGTATTATTTATATCTAACATTTAATATTAAAAGTACATTATTATAAAAACACGTTTAAGACTAGCTCTAGGTCTTAGTTTATCTACCTATCTACAGTCTGTGTACCGTGTTCCAATAACATAACCAAATAAAAAATGTAAACATATAAAAGCGCCTTATAAAAGTAACAAAAGACAAACAAACTAGAAACTAAACAAAAATTCTCCTAGTCATTCTACTGAACTTAACTCTTGATTTGAATTAAGCTGTTTAAATATGGTTACAAGTTTCGCGGCATTTCCTATTCCTAATCGATTTCGAAGCTTACTATGAATTAAGCCAAATGCCGAGAAAAGGCGTTCGAGTCCTGCAGATGAAGCTGAGTGAAGATAATAATTTAGTAAAAAATATTATTTTTTTCGATGAAGCTACGTTCTCTTTGATTAGTAATGTAGACAGAAAAAATTGTCGTCATTGAGCAACAGAAAATTCGCATTGGATGATGAAGGTTCACAGCCAGTACCCTTAAATAACAAATGTGTGGTGTGAAATAGTGCGCGGATGAGTAATTGATCCATTTTTCTGTAACTGGACCAATATATCTCGAATTTCTCCAACTTAATTAATTCCGGCATTAGTGGCTTTATTTCCGAATCCATTGAACCCAGACTCCCCTGACGAAGAACTGATGTTCCAGCAAGATGGTGCTCCTCCACACTATGCTGCCACTGTGCGTACATGTTTAGATGAAACCTTTCCCAATCGGAAGGAGAGGACCTATCGAATGACCTGCTAGATCGCCAGGCCTAACCGCTGGACTTCCTTTTGTGGGCTTACCTCAAATCGAAAGTGCGTGTTGACCGGCCAAACAATTTGCAAGAGTTGAACGAGATGATCTGAAGGAAAATGCTTGTCATAACTCTGGAATTGGTTGAAAATGGCGCACATTTTCAACATTTAATTCGATTTGTTGTTCTGTTATTTTTAAAAAGCGGGTGTTACTAGATGGATTTTTTTATTCAAACCTTAAATTAATTTTGGATGTGATTAAAACACGTTTTAAACATGTTTAAAACTTGTTTATTTTCATGAACAGTTTAAGACAAAAAAAAAACAGTTTAAAACAAAAAAAAACATGTTTTTAAGTTTTTTTTAAAATAAACATGTTTTTTTTCAACCCTGCTTTTGAAGCCTCGAAAGTGACTTTGACTTGTTGCAAGTGACCTTGAGAAATTTTCAAGGTTAGTTGAAACCTCGAAAGTGACCTTGACATATTGCAAGTGAATTTGAGAATTTTTTCAAGCTAACTTGAAACCTCGAAATTGACATTGACATATTGCAAGTGACCTTAAAATTTTTTCAATGCCACTTGAAACCTCGAAAGTGACCTTGAAACTCTTTTCAAGGTCTCTTGAAGCCTTGAAAGTGACCTTGACTTGTTGCAAGTGACCTTGAGAATTTTTCAAGGTTAGTTGAAACCTCGAAAGTGACCTTGACATATTGCAAGTGACTTTGAGAATTTTTTCAAGGGAACTTGAAACCTCGAAGAATACCTTGACATATTGCAAGAGACCTTGAAACTTTTTTCATGGTCACTTGCAACCTCGAAAGTGACCTTGACGTCTTGCAAGTGACTGAAACTTTTTTGAAGGTCCCTTGAAAACTCAAAAGTGACTTTGACGTCTTGCAAGTGACCTTGACATATTTTCAAGGTTACTTGAAACCTGAAAAGTGACTTTGACGTCTTGCAAGTGAACTTGAAACTTTTTTCAAGATCATTTGAAATGTCGAAAGTGACCTTGACGTCTTGCAAGTGACTTTGAAACTTTTTTATAGGTCACTTGAAACCTCGAAAGTAGCCTTGACATATTGCAAGTGACCTTGAGAATTTTTTTTAAGGTCTCTTGAAACCTCGAAAGTGACCTTGACTTGTTGTAAGTGACCTTGAGAATTTTCTTCAATGTCACTTGAAGCCTTGAAAAAGGCTGGGTTAATTTCAAGGTTACACTAAATTTTAGCACAGGCGTGCACTGTTATGTTCAAAGTCTCAAAAAAAGTCAAATTCAAGTTCACTTGACTAAAAATTTTGATTTGACCTTGAACTTTCAAGGCCACTTCCAAGGTCAAGATTAGGTTAATTTCAAGGTTACACTAAATTTTAGCAAAAGTGTGCACTACTATGGTTAAAGTCTCAAAAGGAACTCAAGGTCAAGGTCACTTGATTAAAAAGGGATTTGGTTTACATTAAATTTTAGCAAAGGTGTGCACTGTTATGTTCAAATTCACAAAAAAAACTGAAAGTCAAGGTGAAATCCAAGTTCAATTGAATCATAGATATCTCCGGGGTGAAGATTACTCATATTTAACAGGAAAGAAAAATCCAAAATTCTTCACAAATATTTAATATTTCGCTCTACGCGTTTCGGTTTCTTAAACCATTTTCAAGAGCTATATAATATAAACACAAACTTTACATCAAGGACACAAACAAAAGTTAACCTGTGCTCGCCATTGTGAGCTTGTTTGTGTCCTTGATGTAAAGTTTGCGTTTATATTATATAGCTCTTGAAAATGGTTTAAGAAACCGAAACGCGTAGAGCGACTTATTAAATATTTGTGAAGAATTCTGGATTTTTCTTTCCTGTTAAATCCAAGTTCAAGGTCACTTGACTAAACATGGATTTGACCTTGCAAGTGACCTTGAATTTTCAAGGTCACTGTTAGGTTAATTTCAAGGCTACACTAAATTTTGAATATCAAAGACAAGAACACAATTTTAACGGAAAATATAATAGCAAAGGTGTGCAGGTGCACTGTTATGTTTAACAGTTTATAAGAAGTTTGAGAATAAATCCAGACCTAAGCGCGAGAAAGTCGAAAGATGTTTCTCTGATAAGAAGTCAGGGTATGAATATAGGCAAGAAGAAGAAATTATTTTTTGTACATAAGTGTATAGTAAGTTTCTAGATTCTTTTGAGATCGTCTATCCTGTGGTACTATGCATTGTATTTTTCTTCAATGTTACCCTGTATAACAGTCGTCTTTGATAGCACCTAAATGACTAGGGATACAAAAAAAATGTTGTTGGGTTTACCAAAAGATATACCGTAGCAAAAATTTACACCATACTGAGTGATCCAAAAAAGCTATTATATGAACATATATTTTTTTTTAAATAAAACCCTGTATAATTTTAGTTATTTAATTCAGTAAAGAAAATTAATCTCTATATCCGTTTTTTTTTGCGGCATTGCCAAGTATTATTTTCTTTCTGATATTTAAGAAATTTTCAGCGACTCGTTAAAAAAATCATATCATGGGGCATTCAACCTGGTTAGGACAGAGGTCTGGACCCCCCCCCCCCCCCTGGGCTCGATAGTAGAGATAACTCAAAAACTTATTCACTTATTTGCAATAAACAACATGAAACATTATTTCAAATTTTCCAGATCGGTTTCATTTCAATTCGTCATAAACTCAAAAAAGATTACCTTGTTGAAGTACACTGATCCTGGACTGTGGCGTATATAAGATGTTTGGGGATTCCCACAGTTGTTGTAATTGTTCAATTTTATTGTTTGTTCCGGGCTTTCTAATTAATGGGGTAAAATAATATACGTTTTACATACCTTTAAAAAACTAATATTTAAAATAGAAATATTGGCGTTTTATTTAAAAATTTCTTTATTTCTACGTTTTTTCGGGTCAGTTTATCGAAATGTAGAAGTTTTGATATTTCAAAAAAGGGCGTGGTACAAAAAAATCTTATAGTTTTTGAAATAATTTATCCTAGGTTTTGCAAAATAGGTAATCTTATTATTCTATATCAAGAATGCTAAGAACTCATACTTTCCTGTTGAAAATAAATTAAACTCTAATTAAAACTTTTAACAAACTTTTTGAATGTTGGGTCATTTTTTAGCAACATTCAATTTTTTTGGCCTTGTCGTTTTAGGCCTATGCCCATAAACGTTTATTACTCACGCCTAGCTGCCGTAAAATAAAATATATTTGGCAGATACAAAAAAATTGCAAAGTTCCTTAGATGTGCAACAGGATATTTTTTTGAGCCACCTTACATGCCGATAAACGTACATTTTATATCCCTTTTTATGTTGGTAATACAGTTCTCTAGAATTTCTATTTTAGCTTTCCGTCATTGACCTAAATTAATAACTAATTAATTTTATAAAGTATTGGTAGTAGGTATATACCTATATCAAAAATATCAAAAGATTTTGTATAAGTTTATAGGAATATATTTTGCGAACACTCTGTACCAAAAAATAGATTGAAGTAGCAAAATTGAAGATTATAATAAACTCCTAGATTTAAACATTTTTATATCAGTCTGTCAGCTCTTTGGTAAACCCGAAAATGAAAATATTGGTTCACCTATGCCAGCCGAGCCGTATTGTTTTATTGGGTTTAGTAATCCCAATAACCAGTCTACAAATTCAAATAATGCTGAAGGCTATAATAATATAATGATAACCGTTGCTTCGCAGCCGAAAAGACGACAACACTGAACGTGCATTCGGCAAAGCCCAACCGCTTGACGAAGCAGGATCCCGGCTTTGAAAACCGGGATCCATCGAGAAGTCGAATTATTAACATTACATCGGACTTCTATTGCGTAGCTATAATTTTCTTTGGCCATAGCAAGATTTCGTTATAAAATGGCTTATACTCGTCAAGAATATTAGTTTGAACGTCGATTTCTTGGAGCTATTGGAACATAGTTATTTTAATACGCTCTTTCTGTCAGTGGTAATGTAAAGGTGCGTCCAGACTTGTGACAAAACCTCGTGTCGTGGCACCGTCGCAAACATAGTCGCGTGACGTCGCCGCGGTTACTGCGTGTTATCAGTTCGTTTCATGTCTTGACTATTTTTATTAAAATCAGAGGAACACATATTATAAGCTCGCGCGACGATGATACGCAACGGTGTCACAATACGGAGTTTTGTCACAACTCTAGACGCACCTTGATTCAATGTGTTTCTTAATAAACTAAACGTGTGACAGCTTAGACCATCAATATGTTGTTTTGCTACAACAGCTCCTTTATTGTCCGATTAAGTTATAAATCTGATATGTCTGAAGGCAATAACATTCACGACAAGAACTATATAAGTCAACGACTTGTGATGTTCTTGCGGCGAACTCGAGATGGAACGTGTATCGTCCTTTCACAGAACATGCACCTACAAATGGAAAACCATTTCATTCAAATATCGTAAAAAATGGACTTCGTTTTTGAAACGAACGATTCGTAGGAATGAAAGTCACAGTACCGGACTTACAGTTACGTTCCTGTTTCGTTATTTATAGGCAAATTGGTACGCCACTGGTATTAGTTTAATTAAAAAATGTTTCTTGGCACTTTTTCGTTTTTGCTGACTTTTCGAAATTATGTAAAGCTATGCTAATCTATGGCAAAATATAGATTAAAAAATTTTTTTGTAGAAGTTTCACTGGTTTTTATTCATTAATTCGCGGACCGCACCTTGCGTCGTATTCTACTTGTTTTTTTGTCACCCCAAGAGAATTTTTTCTAGGGCTTTGTATTGTTAAGATTTGAAACAGGAAGCTTCTTGCTGCCTGTAGAGATGTGTATCTGCAGCCGATGTTTGAGCATCCAAAGTAAAAAATAAGTGTCGTCAGCGAACATTGACATTTTTGTGACTAATCCAGTCAGAGGTTTAAACTGAAAATAAAAAAATTCCGTTCATTAATATTGAATCCTGCTTCGCCAATGTCCAGCAATCCAGATCAACATCTTATTACCATGATTTTTTTGAACCAACACGAATCGTACTTATGTAGTTGAAATTTTTTTTTAATTTTTAGTTTTAATAATTTGATTGTCTAATTAGACTTATTTGCTGTTTTCAACATTATTTTTGTCTTGAAAAACTTAGGTTGTGATAAAATTTTAACAATAATTATTATTTTTCAAGGACTTATGCAAGCATTAAAAATACTATTTTCTTTAAATGTTTTATTTTTTATATCTGCCTATATACAAATAACGCAAACAGTATAAATATCCTACAAAAATAGCTTATTGTAATATTTTGAAGAGATCAGATCACATTTAAAGAAAAAATAAGTTGGAGCAATATTTCATGTAGACATAAAGCGACCTCCCCCAAATCCTTAACAAGTACAGAAAAAATCGGTAAAACCAAATAGTTGATCTTTTCCAACATGCATATTTATAAAGGTGATTTGGATTCAAAATATTTAACAATTTTTGAGGCTAACGTAACAAATAATTGTAAAAACAAGACAAAATAATTCTAGAAGTTTAAAATAAAGTCCAAAACACAAATAGTTGTTCTGATACTACAATCAGAATGAATTTATTAAGTATAGTGTTTTTCAGGATATTTGGCTATAACTTATTAACTGCAATACAACTACCTGGTCGGTCCCATTGTGTAGGTCATAAATAATATATACCCTGGAATTTTCAGCAATAGCCAGGACCAGATTCTAATAAATTTTAGGTAATTTCCTGTGGTAGACATCAATAAAATTATTAAGAATAAAAAGAAGTACCTACATCATTTATCTATAATAAAAATACCATTTACTATTAAACTTTACTTGTCGACAGACTTTTTTACCTGTTAAGTATCTATTTCATGTTTTTGAGAATTGCGGCACATCAGCACAATCCCTGTACCGCACTTACCTACACAATGAGACCGACTAGGTGGTTTATTGCAGTTAATAAGTTATAACCAAATATTCTGAAAAATACTTTCCCCACGCGGGTACAAATTCTCTCAGGCCGGATACTTTCACGTCCGAATATCTTTATTCTCAGAATAAGTGCTATAGTTTTAATTATCAATAGACATTATTCGACGAATAGCGCTATCCGTAGATAAAAGTACAATCACTCAAAGTCATAAGTACTTGCTAGCTCTCAAATAGAATGAATTGAATACACTATTAAATTTTATAATTTTAATTGATATTTCTCCACATTTCCAAAGTCGTATTTTATGTCAAAACTTCCAACCACAACAGGCAAATTGCTTTCATACAATTCATTAGTTTCATGTTTATTCTATAAGAATTCATAAACATTTGTGTAAGCAAGGTGCTTGATGAGATTAAAGCTTATTATACTGCTTGTTACTACTGTTACTGAATTTTATGTACTTATTTTAATGAATGATTTCTAGAACAATTTTAAGTCGAAAAGGTCTAATAAAGATATATTCTAAAGTTTTTATTTCTGATTTTTCTATTAAACTAAATTTGTGTATATATTATTACAATATAAAAACACACATGACAATAATTTTTTTTCTACGCCGAATACAATTTTAAGTTACGGCAGAAAATCTTCGATTTGCAGAATAAATTTAATTCTAGAAAGGCAATAAGAAATTTCTATAACAACAGAGTCTCATTTGGAATTGTTGGCGATTATTTAATAGGACCATTCTTTACGCCTTCACGGAAATTCCTACCGCAGTTTACTTCAAGAAGATTAGCTTATATTACTTGAACATGCACGATGGTAGTCCGGGTTATGCCAGCATATTTAAATACAGCTTACAAGAATCGGTGGATAAGTGTTGGTGGAGGAGTACAACCATGTCCACCTAAACGCCTGATCTGAACAGCTTAGATTATTTATTGTTTGTGGGGGCATCGTAAAACTTCAGTTTATAACACTCAAACACTCTAGTTGAGACATTAGAGGAACTAAAAAATAGAATAACTGAGGGATGTGAAACCATACATAACGCACTGAGAATTTTTGAGTGTTCGTAGGTCAATAAAAAAAAAGTATAAGCGTGCATAGATACGGGACGTGGTAATTTTCAGCATTATTTTTGTTAATGTTGTTGTTATTAGTTAAAGTGGTTGTAATGTTCGTTCTAAAATGTAAAATGGCTTGCATATTTAATTTTTTTTTAGTTTTATTAAGTTGCCTATGTAATAATTCATACTTCAATTATTTTCTTCCAAACGGTAAATTTTACGACAAAAATGAAAGATGCCGTTTTTGTTAGAATTGAATGGTATTCGTAGTAAAATGGTTATTTTCAAAAAATCAGTTTTGTAGCACTTTTCTAGTAAAAATTCTATGGGGGTATTAATATAGAATGTATCCATCTCCGCTGCTGGTTAAGGTCAGCAAAATAAAATTTAAAGGTCAAAATATGTGCTTTTATATCATACGCAAATATTTAGTATAAAATCTAAAACTGTTTCATATATTTGGAAATTGGAACAAAATAAAAACTTCAGGATTTTAGGATATACCGGGTGTTGCATCGTCGAGCGGGACATAGGAAATCCCATGTAATTTTAAATGGGGTCAATTATTGGCTTCCCTAATTATTTTAGAGAAAAATTCTATTTAGGTTTATTAAAGAGCACTAAAACTCACATTCAAAAGAATAACTTTAGATATTTTTGATGAGCCCGTTTACGGGTTATCGCCGATTTCTTTTTAACTATTTCTCCTTTTTATGGCCCCGTATTTGCGGGCACCAGTCAAGGTAAAAGATGACTGTCAAATAAAGTTGTCATTTTGAGGAATATTTGAACATCTTCTTAAATCTCAAAGTTCTAACAATTTAATAGTACCTACCTATTAATTAGTAAAATATTGAAACATGTAAAATGTCATAATTAACCTTGTAATTGGATACTTTATTTTAGTTTTATTCAGATTAATTTGTACTCATAAATACACCTTTAATATTTCCGATGTACGAGTTTTTATAACAATAAAGCACACATTTCAAAATGACAACTTTATTTGACAGTCATCTTTTACCTTGACTGGTGCCCGCAAATACGGGGCCATAAAAAGGAGAAATAGTTAAAAAGAAATCGGCGATAACCCGTAAACGGGCTCATCAAAAATATCTAAAGTTATTCTTTTGAATGTGGGTTTTAGTGCTCTTTAATAAACCTAAATAGAATTTTTCTCTAAAATAATTAGGGAAGCCAATAATTGACCGCATTTAAAATTACATGGGATTTCCTATGTCCCGCTCGACGATGCAACACCCGGTATGTTTATATGAATAATAATGAATTGTTCTCGGCGTCACCCTTTAAAATAGTACCTAAATTTGTACAAAAAAAAGATAAATTAATAGGAACACATTGTTTGCAAGAATCATCGATTCAACCACAATATCATCAAACCGATGCAATATTATTCTTATAGAAAAAATAAACAAATTGAATTGAATTTGTTTTATAAAAAGAACGCGATTAAATACTGTGATCCCGATCTATTTTTGTGGTAAATAATGTAATTAATTTAACAATGCAATTATTATTAAAAATACGTGAACCTGAAAACCGGGTACGATACCCAATTGAGTAACGCTAGTTAACTTCTTAAAAAACTGTGCATTAAGCAAGTGACTTAAAAATCTTTTTTAATTGTGGCAATTTATGTTTGCTCATATATCTATAGTATTGTAAACCTCGTATAAATGTCTATATCACTAACAACAAGTTGTCTAATAGATTGGCATTATTTCAGTCACTAAACATTTCGGCAACTTATTATTAACAATATTTAACCGTATGATATATAAAATCAATAAATAACTTCGCAACACGATAAATGTACATCTTGTTTTCTTCAATTTTATGGAATAACTCAAAATATATACTAAAGACCGCCACAGACGCTTTAGGTTGCATCTCAATTTACGTGCTTGAACATAGTTTTTATTAATTTCTATTCAGTTTTGGTATTCAATGAGACGAGGCGCTACTAGCTATTGCAGTAAGGAAAAAGAAAATAAAAGATAGAAGACGTTTCAGATGCACAAATGAAGAGTTTTTAGTTATCACACGTCAGCTTATTATTGGATGAACTAATATTAGAACAGAAGGGCTATTTAGGTCAGTTACTACTAACTAGACAATTTCTCAGTCGTGTCTCAGTCTATCTATTCATTGTTTTATTTTTATTTTCGCTTCTGTAGTACCGGGGCGCTGAAGGCTGCCAGTCTCGTGGACATTTCTATGTCTTGTTGGGCAGTACGTGTACAATGGTTTGGTAGTTAATCTATTTGTTGATACGTCCGTTCGTTTGTAGCAGTCTAATTTGTCAAAAAAATGTTCTATTATCTGTATTCGTAGATCATTGTGTAAGACGTGAGTGTATACCCTGAGGTGAGGAACTCGTTTTGAATCACATAAAATCTTTGCAAGTCCGTTCTGCTCGCGTTGCAGCATGTTGGAGCACCGTAGGTCAGGACCTGCCTTACGACTTTGTAAATATTTACTTAATTGTTGATGATCCTATTGATCTTGCTCTTCTTGTTGATTAATGAATACATTTCCACAAATTGTTTGGTCGCCTTGTTCGGGCGTGTGCTGGTGCTCTTTTTCCAGTTTACTCTTCGGTCTAGATGAAGACAAACAAATTTATAGGCAACAGAATAACGCGTTTGTGGCGGACTTAAGAGACAGCAACTAATTTATTTTAGTCATATAAACACAATAAGGTGACATACCCAGTAAACAACGAATGGAAAATCTGGCAAGCCTTTATACGGGATGGATTAGTGTGTCCTCTTCAAGGAAGTTAATATTTAATTTCTATAGGGAGAAAACCTTAAATATTTATTTACTCCCCTTTGAGAGCCACGAGGTTTGTCGAATTCTGTTCATTGTTTAGAGAGTTCAATTATTATATGAAAAGCTGTCAAACTGACTAATGTATAAATAGTTTTCTCGCTCTTCTACTACAACATATAGGAGCCAGCATAGTTAATAAATGTAATAGTATAAAGGATATTTTTACTTGGAAAATTCAGTTCAGCCAACAAGGAAATGCGTTACCACCTTCATCAAAAAGTATAGGCTAAATTATTCAAGAATGTTGTCGGATTAATGCTGAAACATTTAATATTGTCCAAAAAAAGACTGCATTATTGTCTGCTCGATAAAATCATTGTATCCAGGGTGTTACATTAATATTGCGAAAAAATTCAGGATGGTTTCCCTGCTTAAAAATATGAAAAAAAGTTCCTATAAACCTTTATCTGGAATTACTTCGATTAGGAGATACAGGGTGTAAAAGTTTTATTTTTGTTCTTTCTAAATAATTCTTGGAATAATGTCGATATTTACAGAAAAGTTTCGAAAACTGCAAAACATCGAAAGATGTGCAGAAAACGAGATTTGTAGAACTCCGCAGATGCCTGACACTGGTACAACCTTTGTGCCTTTGGCAAAATGAACAAACATTGTTCTTTGCATTTGAGAACTACCTACTTCTTGAACCAACAAAATTAACATATAATTAAATTAGCTCGTAGGCTTTATCGCCTAACTGATGAGACCCAGAAAGGTAGAAAGCTACCATCAAAATGGGATCCTTACTATAACACAAGGTTAAGGTGAATCCTGATGACCCAGTTTACTCGCTTCGAGTAACCTTTGGTTCAAAGCAAAAGTGTGGTACTCCTTTTGGATTTCGCAAATCTCCTCAAAATTCGCGGCGCGATTGACCTTTTGGACACACAAAAGCAAAAGAGTCTTTGGTACTGTAAAGTTTGGTGCTTGTTTCGACTTTGGTTCGTCTTCTTCAGTCAGGAAAATTACCCTGAGACAAGTTGGAATTTTATTCAATAGAAGTGAATCTACAGAAAAGTTTCGAAAACTGCAAAACAAGATGTGCAGAAAACGAGATTTGTAGAACTCCGCAGATGCCTGACACTGGACCAGTGAGAAGAAGGTCAGTTAGGCGATAAAGCCTAAGAGTTAATTTAATTATATGTCGATATTCGACTTAAAATTGGAATCTAGGGGCTTTTTGAAATGCGAAATTCGAATTTGATGTTAGTCTGGAAGGCGCCACTTACACGTCTTTTTACTCTTTTCATAGGTTGTATACACAGTGCGTGAAAAGTCCCGGATCGGTCAATTATTTAGAAAATGGCGCACAATATAAAAAAACTTCCGGAATAAAACTTGTAGGCCTTAAAAAATCTATAAAACTAGGGCAGCTGTAATTATACACGGTGCCTCAAACTGTCACGGTAAACAAAACTTTGGTTTATTTAAATGGAATGGCCCCTTTCTAATCACGTTTTCTGATTCCTCTAAACATTCTAAACAACAATTATGAAACATGTCATATGGCTAAAAAAAGGTGGATTTTCATGCATACGAAACACGACGGCCCGATATCCGAAATGACGTTTAATTTCGTCCGAAATTCTTGCCAATTTTCATGGCTCCGTTTCTGTTGTTCCGAATTTTGTCAATGGACATACATTTGACGCTTCAGTTATAGGTTATATTTTGTTTTGGTCCTTTTTGTATTCTCAATTATAGCGTTTAATTACCCATTTGATTTCATTACGTTTTTAAGCAATATATGTGCGACAACGACGAGCATTATCAGCTTAATGTCATCCAATTCACTCCTAATTTTACCTGAGTGCACAAAAGAAAAAGTTATGTTTAGTGACCTGAGCTGAGGACCTTAGTGTAACTGCAAGTCTTTCCTTTCTGATATTTGTCCACGTACGTTTATTGTTTTTAATAATCTTGGACTTACAATTGAAATACTTTTCAGAATCTATTAATTTCATTTCTTGAAACAGGTTGTGATAAGCGCCTTAATTTTCCCCCCATCCTTTTCTTTTTTGTTTATTTTTCATTCTTAATATAATCAGATAGGATATTATAATATTATAATTAATGACACTGATTTATTTCGTTAATATTAGTTTTATGTTAAAATATTAAAATAGTAACAACAAAACGCACAAAAAAACGTCAAATAGTGAGGTTAAAATTGATACGATTGTCGGACAAAGTTAAAAATATTTTAACTCATCCGACGGTCGGATGAAAGTTGAAATTATTCGGACAAATATTGGCGCGAAAACAATTCAACCAATAGGAACACTTTCGGATAATCGGACCGTCGTATTTCGTATGCATGAAAATCCACCTTAAACCCATTAGTTTAAGAAATAATTTAAGTTAAAGGACATAATACAACATGTTTTGCGTCACTGTCAAATTAATTTCTGAAAATGTCTCTCAACGAAAGAGAACGTATAACTTTACTGATGATCAGAGGTTTTGAAGACCGACAAAGATCATATCCCGAAACAAAGCAATTTTTCAATATAACTTTTCCAAACCGACAGCCTATATCAAAATCTACAGTTGTGAGAACAGTTCAAAGATTCGAGGAAACCGGGTGTTGCAGAGATAAAGCTCGTTCCGGAAAACCAAAATCGGCAACTAGTGATGAATAAAAATTAGAGGCATTACTTCATTTTGTTCAGGATCCACATTTGTCGTTGAGAAAAACTGCTACCCAAGTTGATGTATGTTTTAAATCAGTTGAAATTATTTAAAAAAACAGTAATTTTTACCCCTATAAAATAACTTTAGTCCAGGAATTATCAGAAGACGATTTCGACCGTAGAATGGAAATTTGCGAAGTAATGATGCAAAAACAGGAAGAAAATAAAATTTTTTTTTATCAAATAGTTTTTTCGGATGAGGCAACATTCATGTTAAACGGGAATGTCAATCGACATAATTGTCATTACTGGGCTGATCAGAACCCACATTGGATGAGAGAACCACATACTTAACACCCCCAGAAAGTAAATGTGTGGGCCGGTATTATTGGCAATAGATTAGTGGGACCTTTCTTTATAGAGGGGAACTGGAATGCAGAATATTATCTCCACATGCTGTAAAATCAAATTGTGCCAGCAATAACCAATACAGACCACTATTACGACATCCGCGGTTTCAGCAGGACGGAGCTCTTCCTCATTTTGGGCGAGCTGTAAGAGTTTACTTTAATAATACTTTCCCTAACCGCTGGATAGGGCGAAGGGGCTCCATAGAATGGCCCGCTAGGTCCTCAGACTTAACGCCCTTGATTATTTTCTCTGGGGACAACTAACAAATAAAGTGTATGTGACAAAACCTGCAGATCTGAACGAATTGAGAAGAAGAATTATTGAAGAATGTGAATCTATTAACCAAGAAATGTTAGAAAACGTCATCGACAAATTTTATTATAACCTAGCCCATTGTCAAACTGTGGGAGGGGGGCATTTTCAACATTTAATTAAATAACGACTTACTTTAATTTATTTTTGTTCTTGTAAATTTGTTATTCATTTTATTGCTTGTATTTAATTTAATTGTTATTAAATTTTTGACAAAACTTGCGTGGGTACATTTAGTACAATTTTTATGTCTTTTTACAGTTTTAACGCAAAACATTCTGGTACCAGCTTGTAAAAATGCAAAATGTAGGTAATATCTTACCTGTTGTATTTATGTTCTTTAACTCAAATTATTTCTTAAACTAATGGATTTAGCCATATGACATGTTCCATAATTCTTGTTTAGAACGTTTAGAGGAATCAGAACGTGATTAAAAAGGGGTCATTCCATTTAAATAAACCAAACTTTTGTTTTCCATGACTGTTTGAGGCACCCTGTATAATTACAGGTGCCCTAGTTTTATAGATTTTTTTAAGGCCTACAACTTTTATACCGGAAGTTTTTTTTTATATTGTGAGCCATATTCTAAATAACTGACCGATCCGGGACTTTTTACACACTGTGTATAAGCGCTTGTATTACATTTTTAGGCAAAAAAATAGACTTCTCTATCATTTTTACGTGAAAAAAGCATATTTGGTAGAAGTCGCTACGAGCAACCGTTCCCGAGAAAACGAATAATAAAAAAATAAATGACATGTATTTTCATATCGCTTGCCCATATTAGAGTTTGACAAAATTGTATTTATCTCCTAAACCAAGCCGAAATCAAAAAATTATCAAAACATACTTTGCATTAGCCAATAAAGTGCCTACATAAAAGTGTTATCAAAAAAGAAAACAGCAGTGTCGTACATATCTTTTGTTCCTGTTAAAAATTGTAACACCCTGTATCTCAAAAGTGTAGGGCTTGCGGACCTATGATTATATGAACTTTGCACCTTATAACTAACTGAGAAATCGTCCTGTAAAATATCGGACACTTATTAAATAACACCCTGTATAAGCAAAACCCGGTACTGTTTGTTAAAATAAGATTCCAGCTTCAACTAGAAATTTAGGAACCAAACAATTTATCACTAAACTTCAAAGGATATTAGTTACAAATAATGCATTTTATTCCGTTAAGGAGTTTCTAATTTCCAACATTTTTAGGGTTCTACCTTTATGTTTATTAGGGCCTGTGCTATACCCTGTTTTATAATCGTTAATAAATTTAATTTTATTTCAAATTGTCATATTATTGGAAATTAGCGTGAAATCAATCGTGAATTTCGCATATAGTTTTTTATCCATAAAATATTAAAGGACCACTAAATTCAATATTTTAAACGTAGTTAGATTAGAGGCCTAAAAATGTGAATCAAAGAAATAAGCGTCCAAAATTCTCCAAGATACTGTAGTCTCATGTGAATAGTCATGTCTCGCCCGTTAAAGCATTATCAGAACTAAATCCCTGACCAACAACATTGAAAACGATGTAAACTTGTACGAGTATAATCCAGGAGAGACGATATTGTTTTCAGAAGCAACGGAAAAAGATAATTTACACACAACTTATAAGTTAATATACATATGCGAGATGTTGCACGTGGCGACATCTCGTAGCAATCGAGCTATCCACCCAACCAGACTAGCGAGGTCTTAGAGAAGACCAAACGCGATATAAAAGAAAGATGTTTGTCCCTTTTCTTTGTTGTGTGAAAACACTGTAAGGTCCCTTTCCTTTTCGTCAGACTCTATAGCCTTGCCGAGGAGCCGTAATGCGGCGCAAGGATTGGGTCTGACGGAAAGAAAAGGGACAAACAACTTTCTTTTATAAGTTAATTCCTCATTACTTCAAACGACTCATTTAAATATTTTATAATTATTGGTTCCTTCGAACCACTTGTCCTAATTCAGCGTACATATATCTGTATATGAACACTGCTTTTACTGAACAGAGCTACTCTGATCAATAATTGTATCTTTTGATGATGGACATTTATATGTCCGAAACATGTTGGAAATAGTACACTAAATAAAATAATTTTCTTAAAACATAATGTGGAGGTAGACCGACTGTGCTTTATTTGATTATATTGACTCCACTGCAAGAATGCACTTCTTTTGGTGTTGTAACAGGATTTTACGTCGAAAGACTTAACTCAGCAGAGAAAAAAAAATAATTTACTGTTTTGTCGCATTTCGGCTGACATGGTTTAGCTACTATCAAATCCTTGAAAAGAAACATCCATGATACTAGAAATATGTAATTCAGTTTTCAAGTATGCAGGCTCCCGCTCTAATCGATCATTATCACTTGACGATTATTCGAAACATTATAAAAACACGGCTAAGTATAGTAAAATAATTTAATAAAAATACAATAAATAAAAAGCCAATTAGTGCAAAATTTAGGCGACATACAATATAACAAAATTTGTTTATCAGTCATCATCATCATCATAAAAAATTAACATACAATAAAACCGAAATATATTGAAGTATACAAGGTGAGTAAAAAGTTATACGTTACAATCAGTAAAAAACCATACCGCCTAACATACACACTGAATTTTACAGGACATAGAAAAATGCTTCAAATGTACAACTTCGCGCTCTGCTCTAGCACACAAAACTGTTAAATATTGTCAGTAGGTTAATTTTTAGGATGTCGAATTAGTTTTCAGATTTTACGTTCCTGATAAACAAAATTTTGCTAGTATAAGGTACCATCTTCAAACACAATACAATACAAGTTTTTCAATAAAATCGATATACCGTGTGTCAACAAGAAATCATTGCACATATCATTACAGCTTTATGTTAAAAGATACTTTATTCAAATTTGGGTTATTGCTATATTTGAGTGGGATCTTAATTTTAAATAAAAACCAAAAACTATAAGTTTTAATTTTTTAATGGCAACCTGTATCTTTTTATTGTATCATCGAATTCTTCTCAAAATTAGTTTCTTAACGACATACAACAATTTGCTTTGAAAATAGCGGCGTAAGCCATTTTAGAAAAATAAATTGGGGTCTAAAAAAACATATGCAAGTGACAAGGGAAAACACGTGATAATTTTTCTTCAGTTTTTGAATAAATTGGTTTCTATATTAAAAAAAAATATTAGATGATTAAGGATGACGTAGATCGATTTATTTCCAAAACTGGAGAACATTTTTTTGATGTCAGTGCTTAAAGAATTATGAAACGGTCCAAATTAACAGATTTTATCACAAACTTTCCGATGCCAATGGCACGGTAGAATAAATAAACGGTAGGTCCACTACCCCAATTTTTCTAATTTCGCCGACACCGATCGACTTCGAAGCGAAACCAGTTCTAACTGGTTAGTGGCTAGCGCGAACACTTATCTGGGGCTTTTCGCCTAACGAGGGGCAGTTGAAAAATTATTCTGTTTGAGTGGTAGCGTCTGATGAAAATAATTATTTTGTTGTTGATATTTTCAATTCCAGTCAATTATAAAACTTTAACGTTTTTAAGGAAACTGAAACACAACTTAATTTTTTAAATGAAATGGAAGTTTCATTTAAACACCTGTGTAAATGTCAACTGTACAAGGAAAAACATAAGAAATACTGTGAAATTCATTTACGGTTGCGAATAACTCTTTCATCATTTTTACTTTTATGTAAAATATTGAAGGGTATAAACGATTATAAGTTTTTGTTAAAACGCCATATAAATCAATATTGTTTCGAGAATGTCTTCGAGAAAATTAGAAATTCTTGCGGAAATGCAAAAAATCCGACAAGGATAGTTTTCGAAAGCATTAAAAAAAAATTGCCCTACATTTCTTTGAGGAATTGGAGGGAACTAACTGCTTAAACGACATGTTAAAAATTTTACTAAATATTTCACCACATATTTCAGAAAAGTGCGAAAGTTCTTTAAAAGTATGTTTAAAGCAACATTCATGTTATGTTTGTGAAGAGTATGTTAGAACGTGAAGGAACAATTTTTTCTCGTAGAAAGGCGTTTAGTGGTACAGAAGAGAAACCTTATAGCGGATTAACTATGCTCTCAACATGTTTTGTGCACTTTTTAATTTCATTGGAAGATATCAGGATATCCTTGAAATTACTATACAACGCTTAACCACAAATTCATTAACCAAAAAATAAGGCGATCTACGCAAACTTACCTATATGTAATGTTGCTTCGTTTTGCCACTACAGGGCGCTAAAGTTCTCAAATTAATATAGTTTTTTCGGAATAATTGCTAAACGCCTTTATCGATTTTCACTAATTTTGGGACTAAGAATTACTACTATTATTGGTGTGTTTTTTATAATTTTTAGGACAAAAATATGTTTTACAATTTTTTAGAAATTTCTTTCATATTTTCATTCATTGGAAATTTTTATGTATAAGATCTAGTAAACCCAATAATCCGAATGAATCATATTAATTTAAAATAACGTCACTTACTGTTTATTATTCTATCGAAAATAATTTTTACTGAATATCTATCGAACCCCCGTATAGCAGCTGACGAGAGACTGCACGAGCTGCAGTTGTCCGGTCGGCTTTCTGCTCTTGAAGTGAAAACATCAAAGTATTTTGGGCGAGTGACTTTATTTGGTGATATTTGTACTCTGTCAATGACATCCGTAGTTTTATAGGTGCCATTTTGTTTTGGTAAAATGCCTCTTACGCCGCCATCTTGAAAGTAAATGTCAACTTGTATACCGTTAAAAAGGTAATTTTGAGAATTCTATAGTGCAACAAAATACAGGTTGTCACTTAAAAAAAACAACTTAAAGTTCCGTTCATTTCGTTTTTAGGTACATATTAAGATCCCGCTCAAATATAGTAGTAGCCCAAATTTAAATAAATATCTTTGCACATAACACTGCAGTGGTACCTATGTAAAAGGTGACCCATTTTTGACATTCAACACTTTTAGGGGCTATTGGTGATATTATCAAAGATAGAGCGTTGTTTCATTTTAGTATACTACTTTTTATCAAAACAAAAAACATTTACTTTATTTAATTTTGTAATAGTAGATGACATAGTCCATTTGTTTGAAACAAATACAAAATATTGATAATAATAATTAGTTTAAAGATTAAATGTTTGGAAAATTAATTTGAATGTTTTACTATATTCTCAATTATTGTGTGTCCACACTTAATTATTACAATTTTCATTTTAAAGAACACTATTTCGAAATGTCGTGAGGTAATTTGTGATGCCTTTTAAGCTCTTTATAATAGAATTAATGCAATTAGAATAGTAAAAAAATGCGTCATTTAAAAAAAACCGCCGTCATTTTGAAAACCATCTTAGGGTTTTGTTTTTTTTTGTTTTCCTTACTATAGTTTTATGTAATAATGTTGTTCTTGTTTTTTTATAATCAAATTTCAATACTTTGATTTTATAATAACAGTGTTGTGTAAAGTAAAAAATGTAATATTAAATTAAGTGTAAACATACAATTTAAAATATAGAAAAACATTAAAATTACCTTTTTAAGTAGAGTAATTATTATTATTGTCAAAAATTTTGCACTTAGCCATGGCCTTGTTTTTCAAAACAAATATAAACGACTTAATATTTTTGGAAAGTCCAAATTAACTTAACGCATAACGGAAATACGAGGTGTGCCCAAACAGCGACAATTTTCAAAATTACCCTGTATATTAAAAACTAAGACAAGTATGACACCGGACTCTTCTGTTTCGTTAAAAAGTAGTAAAAGCGAAAACCGCAACGCTATATCTTTGATAATAACTGCAGAAAGTGTCAAAAAACGGGACATCCTGTACAATGGCTTCGTTGACACCCGATATATTTTAATTTAATTGATAACAAAAATAATACAAATTCAAATAAAAAAAAAACTTGTACGAAAGTGCCTTAAAGAGGTACCATGAGCACTTAAAAGAAAAATTTATAAATAAATTAAACATAGGTACCATCACAATACCTATTCAACCTAGCTTCGGGCAGAGGCGAAACTATCCTCTTCATCGCTATACTCGTCTTGAAGAAAGAGGTTGTTGCGGGACGCGCTACGACTGGTTGCAGCAGAACGAGATTCGTAGCGTGGGGTTTTTCTAGGCGGTACTCCCTCGTCGAAGAAATCAAAGTCGCCGTTGGAGGTGGGACTACCAGGGGGGTATGGGGAACCTGGGGGGCTAAGGGCGCTCATGATCTTGTCCTTACTTTCGTTCCAGATGTTAGACAAACTAGAAAGGTATTCAAAATATACTCCTCTTTGTCTGCCAATTTCTTTCTATATGAGTATTTACGTTTAATTTCTAATTTCGGCGTTTTAAGAAAATTTTTGTTTACTTAGTTTATCACCTGGAAAAGGCGGTAAAAGAGAAGTCTCGTGTTTTTTGAAAAGTGAACATAACACAACTTGTATTGGCAAAACACAGGTAATATAATTAAGTACCTAGCTAAAATTTCCCCTCCTACCTCTTTTTAATTTTGCAACAAAACTAAAATATTTAACAGACCAAATTGTTTTTTTTTTTAGTTACATGTACAGGGTGTTCCAGAAGTACGGTACGTAACTTAAAGAAAATTAAATTAATTATTAAAAAATTAATTAAATTCCTTATGATATTCTGACCCGTTTTTGATATACAAACCGATTTTTTTTTTAATTTCTTTTAAATATCCTTTTCCCTATTTTATTGAAATTTGGTACGGTACAGTTTTTTTCAGTTTTCGCAGTATATGTATGGGTCGTTCATGTATGTCCGCGGATGCGGTTAACAAGAGGACAAATGGACCAAAAATTGAAAGATACCAAAAAAAGTCATTCTTGATAAAAAAATTGGCTTGTCCAAAAAATAGGAATTACGATGAGAAAATTGATTCTTATTATACAGGGCGTCTCAAAAATGCAAAAACATAAAATCAAACAAGAACAAACAGTCATTTTTTGGACTTTTAACGTGAAATGACAAATAAAAAACTTGCTCCAAATTTAGTCCTAACCCTGATTCCGAACTTTACATTATTAGACATTAATAAAAATAAATTTACAATGGACGAAACATAATACCGAGCATAATAAACAATAGTCATAGTTCAAAAACTCCTCCCCCATATTCAACACACTTTTCCAACTGCTTCCTACTGTGATCAAAACTGGCTTGAATCTCCTCAACTGATAATGATTCCACTGCTCGCCTAATTCTTAGTTTTAAAATTTCGACATTACTATTCATTGGTTGCGCAAGAGTAAGCTGCTTTATACGGCCCCAAAGGAAAGAATCGGCTAATGTCAGATCGAGGCTTCTTGGGAGTCATAAAACTGGCCCATTTCTTCCTATCCATCTCACACCGAATTTTCTGTTCAGCCATTCTCTGACCTCTCCAGCGTAATGTGCAGGGCACCCATCGTTTTGAAAATACATTGCGTTGCGATAATCCAGGGGCAGCTCTTCAAGATGATCGCAAAAGAATGTATTTAGTAATTATTGCAAATAGCTCGCTCTGTTACAAGTACCTTCGAAAAAATAAGACCCAATGATACCATAATATGAAATAGCACACCACACATTGACTTTTTTAAAGTACTGACGCCTTGCGGGAATTCTAAACTCAGGATTCTCTTCACTCCAATATCTGACATGCTGAGAAGCAACAGTTTCGTTGTTTGAAAATGTTAAATTATCATAAAACATTATAAACTTCTGAAAATTTCTATTGACGTTACAAATCTCATTTCCAACCCATAAACAAATATCTAGCCTTTTAGCTTCATCACCAGCCTCCAAGGTTTGGTTGAAATGAGGTTTGTAAGGGTAAAGTTTATTATCTTTTAAAACTTCTTGAATGGTAGATTTTTGTACCACCTCTAAATGCTTAGCCCTGTTTCTCAAGGAAAGCAATGGATTTTCATTTACAGATTGCAATATCAAAACTGTACAGGCATCTTTCCCATTGTATTGCTTCTTCTCTTTTTTTAATGTCAATAACTGATCCTGTTCTTCGAAATTTTTTCAGCAGTTTGTGTACACCAACTTTCGAAACGTACACGCCAGGAAATTTGCGTTGGAATTCCTCCACTACGTAGCGATAAGAGCACTGACCATTTCCATAGCATATTGCACTATAAAAATTCTTTGTTCTACGGTCAGCATTTTCGAGAATATTTATTTTGACACTGACACTAACAACTACAACAACAGGTAATAATGTACAGGTATAAAAGTCCTAAAATAAAAGTAGTAAAATGCGGACTTGCAAAAATGTTATTTTTTTTTCTATTTCATAAATTTCAACTTCTTTCAGTAAGTTCGAAATCAGGGTTAGGACTAAATTTGGAGCAAGTTTTTCATTTATCATGTCACGTTAAAAGTCCAAAAAATGACTGTTTGCTCTTGTTTAATGTTTTTGCATTTTTGAGTATAATTTTGGTATAATAAGAATCAATTTTCTCATCGTAATTCCTATTTTTTCGACAAGCAAATTTTTTTTATCAAGAATGACTTTTTTTCGTATCTTTCAATTTTTGGTCCATTTGTCCTCTTGTTAACCGCATCTGCGGACATACTGTAGAGTGTTTTGTATAAATATATAGTTATTAAACTTTATTTAGTGTGGTTATATACTTTTAATTGAGTATGAACACTAACGAACTTTCAACTAGTTTCTGCCTACAAAAAAAAATTTTCAATAAACAATAAAAGAACGAATAATAGTTAAAAGCGGAATCCTGAACTAACCACATTGGATGCTGCAGAAATATGTGTCACTTTAACGAAAATCTCCTTGCGCACTGTGTTTGGGATTTTGAAAGGCCTTCATCAAGAAGATGAAGATAAAGGAAATAGTCGAGGAGCCCAGAAAAGGACGGAAAAAAATATTCCTGGATTTTTTTTCTAAATGAAATATCTACAATAAATAAAATGATGACTGAAATTAATTAAGGGAAAATTTTGGGTATATTAAACGAATTCGAAAAAGCCTACTAACACTAATTGGAAAAAATGAAATTATTATATGGCGGCGAAAATATTCGGAAAAAATACGAGAGCTTCGAGAAAAAGGGAAAAAATTTGCTCAATGAAAGGCACACAGTTGAGAAGGTATGGCAAGATTTAAATATGAAAAGGACAAGGAAGACATTTATGGATGGATTTTCGGAGGGACTAAGAAATCCTCGTGGAAAAGGTCGTCGTCTTATAGGATCAGGTTTTAAGGGTTAATGAAATTAATTTAATTTATAAAAAATTATATGACGTTCCGACGAATTTTCATCATTTATTATTTTTTGGAATGCGCATGCCACCGAAATTCATACCCCTGACGTCGCACAACCTGGAGCTCTCTATATACAAGTGATGAGTCACTGACAGAAATTTTGGGCTTTTGAGTATAATGACGAAATCAAAATATATCCATTTGTTTTCGAGATATAGGCCCTCAGAATTTTAAGGAAGCCCCCTGTATAGGATGTCTCATTTAAAAAAAAATATATTGTGCGATGTGAAGTGACGGGAAGGGAGTTCCTGGACACACCCGCAAAAAGTATTTAAAATACCCTACCTACATGCTCATAATGTTTTACTTCTGCTTAGCAGGATAAATAAAAAAGTTAAGGGGGTGGGTCATTATTGTAAATCAGGGTGTACCCCTTACTACTTTCATTTAGACATGCTATTGCTGTATCTGCTTATACTAAATACCATTATTCACATTGAAAGTTTACAGACACCCTTCTGCACCAACAACTAACTAGAGTAAAATGGCTTCTTGTCGCCATCTTTATAAATTTTGCCCCGACTTGACACTCAAAAAGTGGTATTTTAGTTTGGATGTATTCTACAAAAATTCCAATTTGCTATAATTTGTTTTATCAAAAATACGAGAAAGGGTGGGCGGGTATTGTTACACTCAGTTTAAAGTAGGCTTCCACTTAACTAGGCGCGTTATGAATTTATCATAGAGAAACTTATATAGTGCTGTCTTGCTCAAACCAAGGTTAAAACGGCATTATAAAGATATCCGTAATATAAACGCGATAAACTTATTGGTTATTTATGAATCGGAAAGAGCAGCACATCTAATTTTCAGTAGTTATCAAAATGTGTTGAAGAATGTGTCATTTATTAAAACTATTGCGACATAAAATGACTAATATAAATCGGGTTGCAGGTTTTTTGCATCCCCAGGCGAAAGAAATGGTTCTCAATTTAATAGATTATTTTAAAAATGAACAGGAGAAGGCTACTGAAACCGGCGAGTTATTAAATCCCAAGTCTATTAAAGAGAAAATCTCGGAAGCACGAAAACTAAGTTTAAGTTCAATACAGAGGATTGTTCATGACAGTAGTAGAAGTACACCAATGAAGAAAACGCAACGACGATCAAGGAGAACGAAGAGTGGAACTTTACAGGAAGGTAAAAAAATGGATGTAAGGAATGTTATATACGACTTATATGCATCACAAGTTGATATAACGTTTTCAGTTTTGAAAGATGCTTTGAAGACACGAGGTATATAGGTCTCAAATCATTGTCAGCGCTAATAAAAAACTTGGGATTTCGTTATAGAAAAGACTGCAACAGAAGATATTTCTGCGAACTACCAAGAATTGCAAGCGAACGAGTCAAATTTTTGAAAAAATATGTTGAAAATTATCAATCAAAGTTTAGAAAGGTACTTTTTTTAGATTAAACTATTATATGGTATTTATTTTTTTTATATGGGTATTTTCGAATGGAAGTGGGTCTAAATCATGGCAAGACGACTCAGTGAAATCAGTAAAACGAAAAAGAGGTTGTGGTTCGGGAAAACCTTATACAAAATTATATTAAATGCTGGCTCATCTAATGGTTTTGTAAAGTAAGCGAGTTTAATTTTTTCCTCTAAATGAATGAGCGCCGACTACCACGATAACATGAATTGTGAGCTTTTTGAAAAGTGGGCTAGAGAAAAGCTGATACCAAATTTGGATGAACCATCCCTAATTGTACTAGACAATGCATCTTATCATTCTCGGGTACAAAAAAAAACAGCCAAATTAATCCTGAAAAAAAAAGACGTCTTTCAGTGGTTAGTTCAGGAAAATGAGAATCCATCACCTGTTTTATTAAAATCTGAACTGATAATGAAAGCGAAAACTATTAAAAAGCAAAAAATATATGTCGTTGATAAAATTTTGCGAGAACACGGTCATGAGGTTTTGCGGTTACCACCGTACCATTGCCAATTTAATGCCATAGAGCTAATTTGGGCAGGCGCAAAATCGTTCTATAAAAAAAATGTTGGTAATGGTCTAAGTTCAGATAAGGTAGAAGAAGTTTGGAAAAACTCCCTAGCACACATTACGGGGGACTACTGGAGGAAAGCTGTAGAACATACACAAAAAATTATCCTGGACTGGTGGAACAGAGAAAAAGTATTGGATGTTCAAGTGTTGCAGAAGATAGTGAAAGTACTACTGAAGATTAATTTGACGAATCAGAATTTGAAGAGTTTTGAAGCTGTGTTTATTTTGTATTTTTTTTTTATTTTTCAATCTCTATTTTAAATTCTGTAATAACAGTTAGTAGTGGTCGCTAGTCAGAGGTTTTACTGTATATTGTTTATCTAATTTTCTACCATCATTTTAGTTATTAAATTTTTTAAATATTAAATTATTGTGTCGACCGTGTGCAACAATACGAACGCACCCCTGAGAAATTAATTTTGGAACGAGAGCCGTCACCCATCATTTTTATTTTGACTGACAGTTTCAAATTAATTGTTAACCTATTAACATTCAATTTTATGGAAAATCGGCTGTCCATATACCGCCATATTGGTTTTTATATTTTGAAACATTTTTGAAACCTCTGATTCTACTTATTTGATTTAGAGATCATATGCGCCTAGTTAAGTGGAAGTCAACTATAGTTCCCTTTATGAATGTCAAGTGTAACCTATAAAAAGTTTTACCAAACAACATTTGCGAACATAAACTTACCGCTCCTTTCCAAACAACAACAAGAAGTTTTCAATAAACTCTCTGGATTTCTCTTCCCACTTGGCGATCATGTCGTCCTTTCTCTCACCAATGGAATCCATGACTTTCTTTCCCTTGTCTTTCAGTTCGTGCATTTTATTTTGCAACCTAATTTTTTTCTCGCTCAAATAAGAAATATTTAGTTCTTTCGCGGAGTATCCGCGTGCCAAGTTCCTTCTGACGTAGATGTCATAGTCGCGGACAATGCGAGCGACAATGTCTGAGGTAGATACACCTTCTGTTCTTTCAGTGGCAACGAACATACCCTGAAAAATTAAATTATCAAGGGTGAAAAACATATACTTTTCCTATATTCGAAAAATATTTAGAATAGTACTTTAAATAAGGCTTTTAACTTACTCTCGCCTTCCATTGAGCGTAAATATCATTCGTATCATCGGCACCGTATGGAATGTCATCGTGGGCAATAAAGTCAATCTTGTGCTTCTCCGTGAAAGCTTCGTCCACCTCCCAGGGGGCATCGCGTACAATTTCGTCAACGTACCGGCAATGTCGCACGGCCTCGTAACGTTCCTCTTCGTTCATCACGGTGCGACCTTTCTTACTGTGGGTCATTCTGTCGCTGCAAACTAAAATTCAAGCAAAACATTAGAAAACAGGTAAATTGAAACGTTTTAAGAGCTGAGCACTTTTTTCTAGAAAGTAATACAACTTCATAACTTTAGTAATAGTAATAATAAAGGTGTCTCAAAAAGGCTCTTACACGTTTTCTATAATATCTGAATTGGTAATATTTGTATTGTTATTGAAGAGGAAAGAAAAATCCAAAATTCTTCACAAATATTTAATATCTTGCTCTACGCGTTTCGGTTTCTTAAACCATTTTCAAGAGCTGTCTAAAAAGTGCATTTATATAATAATCTCAATTTTAAATCAAAATTATTAGGTATTACTTAATTTAATTAATTTAAAAAATAAAACAAAATATACCGAACCAGAGCGACATCTAGGTTGCACAAACTGTCATTAAGTCTAAAAAAATCTAAACCTAGATATCTATTCACAAGAGACATTATACCCTCCATACATTATTAAACAATTTACGCAGCTTATTCTCGAGAGTAAAGGATTCAATTAACGTGCTTGACAAAAGTGGGGTATATTTGTTGGCCTGTAACTCTTGCACAGCTAAATATGCTGGTCAGACAGGACGTAGTTTTAATATTACAATAAAAGAACATTTAAACTCTCAGAAATCGCCTAATGACAAGAGAACAGCTTTTGGCCTACATTTAAGAGAGAATTTACATAATTTTAATACTAAAGACAACTTTAAAATGCTACATAATGCGAATAAAGGCCATAAGCTAAATTTTTTAGAAAATATAGAAATAGCCAAATTAGAGATAAATAATCGAATTGAGTGTTTGAACGATCCTGTCAACGCCCACTATAGAGAAGCAGCGAGAATTGTGAACGAGTTTAAGTAGTGAGTGTTTGTTTAAATAATAGTACCTACTTTTGTGCAACCTAGATGTCGCTCTGGTTCAGTATATTTTGTTTTATTTTTTAAATGTTTTTTGGGTTTATCCCGTTGATCAATTTTATATAGTTAGTTAACCTGTGTTCACCATTGTGAGCTTGTTTGTGTCTTTAATGTAAAGTTTGTGATTATTATATGTAAGTAATACCTAATAATTTTGATTTGAAATTGAGATTATTATATAAATGAACTTTTTAGACAGCTCTTGAAAATGGTTTAAAAAACTGAAACGCGTAGAGCAAGATATTAAATATTTGTGAAGAATTTTGGAGTTTTCTTTCCTCTTCAATATGAATAATCTTCACCCCGGAGATATCTATGATTCAATTATTTGTATTGTTGCTTGAAATTCTAATATCAATTTAATAGCAACAATTATTAAAATTAATATGAAACTTCGTTAGCCTTCTTTAACCTCGTCACGAGTATGCATCTTTTTTTAGACGTGTTAAAAAGCAGCAGAACAACAATTAACCGAAAACCCAGTTTGAACCATACTAAAACCTGTAATTACAGTATCAATGGGATTTTTTTAAAGGTAGTTTAAAATAGACTAAATAGGCAACTGGGAGACAAAAACAAAATTATCAGTTTAGAACCTGAAGGTTCAGGACCAGGCCAGCTCAGAAAACGAAAGAACCCAGAACAAAATCTAATCGATATATTGGAGCAATTGTAACAAATTCTGTTTTTCCTATACATGTTTGGCGAATACGCATTACAATCAGTCACGTAATGGGAAGAAAAGAGAACGTCATGTACAGATCCGCAGGAAAAATTCTTAGGGCGCTCTGCGAGCGGTGCGTGTAGGCAGGAAGCGATTCACGTTGGTATAGAATTTTTGGAGATTATACACGATGGGGAACGCGACCTCCTGGAGGAAATCAATCGGGCAACATCAGTTAAACACTTCCAATGAAAATATCTGTAAAAGAGGTTGGAGTCACCAACCTGTCTTCGATGTTCTACGCCGATCAAGCGAATGGCTCTTTGAATGGGATCCAGCAGTCTCGGAGCATTTTTAGGAGTGGAAGGGGAAAGCAGCTCAGCATTAGCTTTACCTTTATTTAACTTACAGTTGGTACCTTACCTTCCCATTAAGCGGCTGATTGTAATAACTATTTGCCAATGCTGTATATTATAATTCCGTGTCTATTTTTTCAAATTTTAATGTGTCTTTGGGAGATGAGAGGGTCTTAAGGACGATACAGATTTACAAAACCATCAATCACCCGTTTTAGACCTTTCCCCAAGTCACCTTAAACAAGGTTAAGTCCCTAACAAGCGTGTCGAACGAGCCGTCAGAAGCCCTCGGTTTAAAGAATATAGCGTTGCGAAATCTACCAGACCGAGCTTTGGGGAGCATAGTAAGCTTATCCCAGGCGATAATCGGAAAAGGCCACTTCCTAAGTGCCTGGAAACGCGCTAAAGTCATTCTTATTTATAAGAAAGGCGAATACCCTTCGGCGCTGGCTAGCTATAGGCCGATCAGCCTGCTGTCGAGCCTCTAAAAAATTGCCGAAAAGATAATCTTGAGTAGGCTCAACGACTTCGTTTTCATGCGCAATGTTTTGCCTTCCGAACAGTTTGGGTTCCGGCCCGAACATTGCACAGTCAAGTCACATTATCAAAGGCTTCAACAAGAGGGCGCACACGGGAGCGGTCTTTTTTGACGTAAGCAAAGCATTCTACAAGGTCTGGCACAATGGTCCCTTGTTAAAATTAATAAGGCTCGGTGCTCCGAATTACTTAATCAAGGCGGTAGCTTCATTTTTGGAGAATAGAAGTTTTGCGGTCTCGTGAGAGAACGCAGTTTCTTTGAATTAACACATCAAGGCAAGGCTCACCTATCTCATCGATGTTGTATAACATGTATATTCACGATATTCCGCGAGATAGATTTACGCAGCTCTATGTTTTCGCTGACGATACAGCAATGATTACTTCTACTAACTACTACATCAATGCGAATTGTCGTTAGCCCGACATAGCGTCACATAATCGAGCTGGAAAAAGGGCTTTCGGCTTGAAAGATTCGCTTGAATCCCGCCAAGACGAAGGTCATCTTCTTTTCGAAAAGCACCGTCAGCAGGCCTGAAACAAGTCTACGGGTCAATGGAGTACAAGTAAACTGGTGCCAGCACGTGAAATACCTGGGATTTATTTTCAACCAAAGGCTGAATTGGAGGCAAAATTCAATTAATAGAATAAAACTTAAATTGCGACAGTTAGGCTCTATTTAACTTATGGTGCAACATAAGTAGAACAGAGCTTAATAAGTTCCAGGTTATTCAGAAGAAGACGCTGAAAATCATCGCGAACGTGTCAAGATACATTATGAATGTGTTGTTACATAATGATGTTCAGATGTTGGCAATTAACGAGTTTTGCTTGAAAATTATTACAAATTATTAAGGACGTACAGACGTATCGACAAGCCAACTTATTACCGACTCACATACAAGATCGAGACAAATCGGGACGTACAAGATACTAAAAGACTGGCTCTCTACTGGTCCAGATCCCAACAGTAGAGAGGCACTAAAATTGACATGCACAAATATTAGAAACTTTACAAAAAAGCGCCAACATCTTTGCAACATAACTTCTAAATTAAATCTGTAAGAATCACAACCATTCAAGCAAAGAGCTAATTACAAATTTCTGCAAACCATAAAGCTAAATAGTTACAACGAATAATCAATGGATGTCGAAGGAGTTTCCTCTGACGTAAACAAACATTGAAGAGCCTAGTAAAACACTTATTACTATAGATTCGGAATACTTTCAAGGTTCCCATTCCACAAGTTAAACTAAAGATCGATGTTAACCGTAATCTATTACACCGGACATAAGAGAGATCTGCAAAGGTCTATTTTTTTTAATTTTAGATTTTTAATTAGTGTCCTCATTTTGTTATTAATGAAATTAGTACAATATCTAGTTATATCAATATTTTCTTACTTCCAACAATCAGATATACGTTAGGAAATACATTCTTTGCCTGCAAAAGTTGTCTCGCATGTCCCTGATGAAATAAATCGTAGATTCCGTCGGCGTAAACGCGCACTGGCCTCGGTGCTTGCCCGTTGCGAGCCATCTCGTACGAGATGCGTTGGGTGTAGTCGCATAGCCCACGGGTGCGTGCTGCTTCGGGTTCATCGCTAAAGGGGGCTTCTCTGCAGGTAGACTAGAAACAAAAATTAATGATAACAATAAATAATCATACAGGTAATTCAACATCTGTATCTCAGACCCCGACTATATTAAGTCCATTTTGTCAAAACACAGTCTGGTCTGGGTTACAAAATTTAATATTTACCTAATAATAAATTTTATTATGGCATGGCGTATAAATTAATTATTGTAAGTGGTTAAAAGCACAATGCTCTCTTCGTGGGCCAATTTAAGTAAATACATATATTGGGGGCAAAACAAAATTAGGTGAACACCAAAGGATAACTTTATGTACAGGTGCAATACTTGAAATATTATATAGAAAATACTTGAATTTAGAAGTGGTTTTAAATTATTATAAAAAACCATGTTAAAAATATTAAATAATATCTTTATCTCAACCTGATCTATAAAAAAAAGGTTAAAGATTATTAGGAGAAACATATCAATTATGGTTAATTACTATTAATATAAACAATGTATTTAAAAAAAGATAAAAAGTGGTATGACCCAAAATATACATACGTCAGAGTATGATTGTTCGTTTCTATGTTGATTTTTAGAGAATAGAAGTGATGAAATGTAAAATTGCTGATACAAGGTAAAATTATAATAATAACATTTCTTCATGGGAATCGAATATTAAATAAATCATAATAATTGTAGCTTTTTGCATGTAGGTACCTATCCTGGAGATTAGTCAGAGAATTATACATACACTAATATGTTTCAGAAATCAAATATTTACCAATATGCCTTTAATATTGATCATACTTTGTCACAATTAAAAAGAAATAGGATTAATTAAAGATATACAATAAAAATAAATTTGATAACCTAAGCATGTCAAAATATAACCATGTCAAAGCAACAATTACAACACCAACGTTTTACCAAACGGCATTTCTTATGGCTGATCCGCACGGATGTTCACCCTGCATTTTTAACCTTGCGTTAAAATTGCATGCACTTTGGGATTCACATTTATGCATGTTAGCGTGAGTAAAAGTTGCAGCGTTTTTCACCCTTAAAATAGAACAAGTTTTAAGTATTTGCACACCCCATGCGGTTTGGTCAAAATTCTCTAGAAATTTCTGTTGATGGAATTGATTTATAAATAAAACCTCTCATTTGACAAAAAAATAAACAAGAAAACAATAGTAGGTCTTCTGCGTCCACATTTTTTATTAGCAATAAACTTCAACTGACCTAGGTTTGAAAAATTCAAACTTAAAAACTTCGTTCTTGAAAATGGCTAGTGTTTCTGAATTTGTTGCTGAGAAACGGATTGGTAAAGCTGCGCTTTCTAAAATTGGGCAAACTATTATTCTCAATGTGTTCAACGCTCTTCGCCACCAACTCACATTGGTAGCAAAAATGGAATTGTCGATGGCGGCTTACTAGCATTTAAATTTAAATCAAAACGGACTGGAGACTATCATGAAGACATGAACGCTGATGTCTTTGAAGAATGCTTCTAGCAAATGCTAGATCTTATTCCTCCGGGGTCTGTTATAGCCATGGATAATGTGATTGAAATAGAAGAAAGAATGTGGGAAGCTGATAACATACTGGAAAACACTGTAGAGAGCCCCTTATTATTTCTCTGGACCCCATAGTTCATCGGATTACTCGGCACATGATGACTAAAATTTAAAAATTAAGTTGTTGTATTGAACATAGTAGATTTTTTTTTGAAATATTAATATTGATTCCAATTTATCTGTTTCCATATTATTCTTACTTTAATATTAGCTTTTATCTACTTAATATTAGAATAATTAATATCTCAATTATATGCATATCTCTATAATTATAATCAAGTATAATTATTGTTTCAAATCAAATCAAATCAAAATATGCTTTATTGTCATAAAGTATTATTTTTATCGACAAACCTATTTTTAAAATTAAATTAACAATAAAATATAATAATATTGTAAAACTTATAATATCGGAATAAAAAAAAAATGCAAATAATTTTGACAGAGTATCACCAAAATATTCATCCAGAGTATAATAAGCTTTTTCCAATAATAATACAGTATTGCCCGAAAAAAACAGTACTGAACTTGTAATCGTATTATATATTTAAAAAATACATATTATTGACACTTTATTATATGTTCTAAGTGTGCACCTCCTCGTTCAAGACAGACTTCATAACGATGTTCTAAGTTTCTGGTCATGTTATTGAATAAGGGTTGTCTCAGAGCTGCGAAGAAGACTCTAACGGCATCCTTTAATTCATCGATGGTTTGTGGTGCCCGTTTGAAAACGGCATTTTTAGCCATGCCCCAAATGTATGCGTCTGGAGGTGTGAGGTCTGGAGAATGTGAAGGATAAGGGAAGTCAGTAAATCGTGAAATGAATTTGCTTGGAAAATGTTCTTGAAGAAATTGACGAATTGCGGCAGCAGTATGGCAAGTTGCCCCGTCCTGCTGAAAAAATTGGTTTCGAAATGCCAAGTTACGTGCACGACAGAATTGACGTAGATCAGGGATAAATCGTGTTAAAATGTGTCTGTACCTCTGTTGATTAAGTATGACTTGCCTACCATTCTCTTCGATGAAGTACGGACCAATGATTCCGTGTCCGGACACAGCACACCAGACACTCACTTTTGCACTATGTAAAGGAACCTCTTGAACCTCATCGGGTCTGGCAAAGCCCAGAAATCGATTTGTGCGACGATTCACATAGCCTGACAAGTGAAAGTGTGCTTCGTCTGAAAACCAAACATTTTTCAAAAATTCAGGATTTTCATACTGTAACGCGAGAATTCTGGCGCAATATTCCACTCTACTGCGATAATCCCGAGGATGTAATTGTTGATGTACCTGAATCACATACGAAAATGCACCCAGCTCCTTCAGGATTCTTTGAAAGGAAGTTCTTTTTAAATCAAGTTGTAACGCTGTCCTTGCCTGGCTGGCTTTCGAATTTTGTAAGATTTGCTCAAAAACACGTTCATGGTTATTGTTGTTGTTAACTGTCCTGGGACGCCCCAAGTTTCCTTTTCGTTGGCACAATACACTACCCGTATTTCTGAACTTTTCAATAACCTTCAAAATTACAGCATTACTTGGAGAACGTTTATTAAACCGTTGTGTGAATTGATCAGACACGTATAGCAAACTTGCACCATTATGTCGGCCCATTCCGTATGAGCGAAAATCATGCTCTACCAGAAACACTTTCTCCTCTGTACTTAACACCATTTTTAACAATTAGGCCCTACTAATTACTTCTTTGAGGTTTACTTGACAGGTCTATACTAGCTAACTTGAGTGTGACAGCGCACGCATAAAAACACCGCCAACTTAGTTTCAGTACTGTTTATTTCGGGCATATCTGTATTTTAACATTTTTTTTAAACATTTTAAAATTTGACATTTTTTCTTAATAAAATCTGAGAGATAATTAAAAATTTTTTTAGAATCATAAATTATGGATTCTTTTACAAGACTTGAAGAAGGAATAGGTAAACATATATTAAAGGTTTGTCTTGTATTATAAGTATGTGAATTAATAATATTTCTATGCTTTTTATGAATCAAACAAACTGTTTCCAGTATAAAAATTGAAGTTAGTGTTAAAATTTTTTGTGAGATAAATAGAGTTTTACAAGAATCTCTAGATCTAGCTTTGCACAAATATCTGATAGCTCATTTTTGTAAAATAAAAATTGAATTTAGAAGATATTGACTTGAATTTCCCCAGAAACAAATTCCATATCTCAAGAGAGATTCTATTAAAGCAAAATAAACATTTCGAAGAACCGTCATATTCATTTTATGAGAAAGTACTCTCAGGGCATAACATCCTGAAGCTAATTTTCTGCATAACTTTTTGATATGTTCATTAAAAGAAAGATTTTGAATTTTGAGTATTATAGATTCCTAAAAATTTTATAAATTTGGGGTTATTAATTATGAGATTGTCAAAAATTATATTATTAAGTGAACATTTAAAAGTTAATATATTTGTTTTAGTGATATTAAATGAGAGTATATTAGAGTCACGCCACTCTTAAACATTTATTAAATCTTCATTAATTATTTTAATTAATTCAATACAATATTTACTATGCCAAAGTATTGTATCATCAGCAAATATCGTAAATTTACCATTTATAAGAATTGACGCAAGGTCATTTATATATATTAAAAATAGTAATGGACCGAGAACTGAACCTTGAGATACTCGACAATCATTTTTATTACTTTTTGATTTCTTACCATTTAACAATACTACTTGAGATCTTTTAATATGATTTAAACCATTTAAATGATATACCTCTAAAGCCATAAAGCTTAAGCTTCTTTAATAACATATCATGGTTAACACAATCAAAAGCTTTAGAAACATCACAAAATATTGCTGCAGCAAAATCTCCATCATTTAATTTAAAATAAAGATGTTCAAGAAATGAAAAAATAGCATCACTAGTATTTTTATTTTTTTGAAATGCACATTGGTTTGTATTTAAAATATCGTTTTTATTTAAAAAAGAAATCATTATATTTTTAACAAGTTTTTCAATAATTTTAGAAAGTGTTGGAAGTAAAGAAATTGATCGAAAATTAGAAGCAGATTCACAATCACCTCCTTTATGAATTGGAATAACAATAGCTGATTTAAGGCATTGTGGAAATATTCCATTTTCCAAAGAAACATTTATTGCCTTCGCTAAAGCTTCTAAAGCAGGAATAGATAGTTGTGAAAAAATTGTTATTGATAAATTATCCCATCCAGCAGAATTTCTATTTTTAATCTCCAAAATGATTAATTTTATTTCTTGAACATTTAGAGAGATTTAATTGATTAATTAATGTTTTAAAAAATGGCCTATTTTTCCATATTAATTATTATTATCCCTAATTTCTCTAGTTTAACAAAAGATATCACGTTGCGGTTTTCAGTTCCTTATATTAACTTTTCCTCCTCTACAAGCTGATGGGGTTTAGTTTTTTTAATCCGACGTTTCGGATTCGAGCGACCATCATCAACTTTTTTATTTTAAATACGGACCTGGATTTTTTATTCCACTATTTAATAGCCTTCATAAGCCTAAAATAAAATATGATGAAAAAGTCATATCATAACATTTGATTTTTTTGAGAAAATCCTTATTCATTGAGGAATTACGGAAAAACGCCATCTAATGGCCACCATCAGAATCAATATGGTATAGTTAATAGATCTACGTGTAGAGGAAAAGAAGGGCTTTTTTTCAAGACCAAGTTGAATAAAATCGGTTTATCCAAAGCAGAGATATCAGCGTTTGAAAGAAAAAAAGTTTGACCTTCTCCCACCACTTTATTATAGAAAATAGAAAAAAACGATTCCTAACCTAAAGTTGCATAATTTTATGAAGAATACAATGCTTATATTTTTAACATATCTTTATTAAGAAAAATCAAGAGAAAATCGGCATTTCTATTTTGAAAGTTCTCTTATGCCCCCTAGCGGTCATTTCTCGAACTTGAAAATAATTTCCAGCAATTTCTCTTGGCCGCTTTTATCGATATATATTTTTTCCCAAAGTCCTAGTGTTATTACTTTCTGAGATATAGCCGATTACCTCCTTAGGTGGAACACCCGGTACAGGGGAGGCAACATTTAGCTATCTTAAAATTTATATGGGATTTCCTATGTTCAATTAAGCCATGGATCACCCGGTATGTATGCCTCGACGACTACAAAAGTCCTTGATAATAATGGCTCTATGACTAAATATTGAAATGTAAAAAATAATATATTTGATATTTTTACACAAACAAATAAACTGTTTCGTTACCTGCTTTAAGCTTTGTTTTACTTTAGAGGTATATTATATTATTTATTTTCTAATTGTCCAGTTTAGAAATCACCTACTTAAATTATCAAAGTAAAATTCTAACAATAATCAAATTAACACGTATTAATTACCACAGCAACAATAACATGTGTTGAGGTGTTATTTAATATAGTCCAGGAGCTAGAATATAAAGAAAATTTTGTTGTCCCAGTTTTCCTTGGACGCAATTGTATCATTCTTTTCAAGAAAAATGGTTATGATTTAATGACTGCAATAAAATGGGTGCTAAGTGTGGTCGTAAATACTCTTAAATTTACAGTATTTGTTGTCGGGGCCGGATTATAATAATTCCTTCTGATAATAATTAATTTGGATGAGGATAGCGAGAGCCAAACAGAGCTATAGATGTAGAATAACATTATTATACCTATAAATAAATATAAGTAGGTAATTGATTTATGATGGGCTACATGCTTGTTGAAATAGATATTCCATGGTAGAGGAAATTAAAGTCTTACTTGTTATATTTCACAATTTTAATTCAGTTGCCTGACACGTGTTTCGACCCTTGCGAATCATTATCGAAGGAATACAAGACAATACTAAATTCTACATGTCATTAAAATAAAATAATAAAATTAGGGAGATGAAGTGCAGATGATGGGTTATTTTGGTCCTTAATTTACAGGTATTGGCCAAAGGTACAACTAAATAACGGTATTTCAATTGGATTATTAACAACATTACATCGATTTTTTTTAAGGCTTATTTGATTGCTAATGCTTCTAATAGGTTGAGTTTTCTACCCTTGTGTTAAGTATATATCGGTTTTATCTTGTTGGATATAATTTGATATAATCACACCTGTAATTTAGTTGCATTGTACCTTTGGCCAATACCTGTAAATTAAGGACCAACATAAGCCATCATCTGTCAATTCACTTCATCTCCCTAATTTTATTTTAATGGCATGTAGAATTTAGTATTGTCTTGTAGTTATTCCTTCGATAATGATTCGCAAGGGTCGAAACACGTGTCAGGCAACTGAATTAAAATTGGGAAATATAACAAGTAAGACTTTAATTTCCTCTACCATAAGTAGGTAATATCTAAAAATTTATATTATTTGGGTTTTTTTCATTTGATTAAGTCAATATATTACGGTAGGCAACAACGAAAAAAGGTCAGTAATAAAATAATAAAAATAGCTCAGTCTTATATATTTTGACCTGCTCATCACATATCCGATTGCCAAAATATTTTCCGATGTCTGGTTTTCATGATACAGGAGCACCTTGTTTTTATAAAGGTAATAAACAATTATCATGTATTTACCTGTCTAGACATAGACACAGGCCTATGTCTAGACACAGACAGGCTTATGTCTAGACAAATTGCAATTAGTTTCTTCCCCTTCTACGGTAGTAAAATGTTTAAAAATGCATAAGTCTTACTAGTTTAGTCTTATTTCAACTGTCGTATCGTTTAGTGTCTTATTAGTAAACTATATCAATATGCAGCGCGAACGTGTTAATAGGCCCAGCAATTTTTGTTATATTTGTGGAGATGTTACTTTTCAAGGCCAGAAAAGAATTATAACTCCTTTAATTAAGAAAGCCTATCAGAGTTGTATTTTAGATGTAAAGTTGGTGACCAAGATAAAAATTAGGCTCCCCATACTTGCTCCAATACTTGTGCCAACTGTCTCCGAGATTGGCTTAATGGAAGAGGTCGATCAACGCCATTTGCTGTACCTATGGTTTGGAGAGAACCAAAAGATCATACATCTGATTGCTATTTTTGTCTCACACCTTCAATTAGTAGAGGTATTACGATGACGAATAAGAATAACTTAAGGTACCCTAATATACCGTCTGCTATTCGTGTCTGTGTCTCATAGTGATGTGTTGCCGGTTCCGTTTCCCCCTAAGAACTATAGTCTTGATTCGGAAGAAGAATTAAAAGTCACAGACGAAGAGCCCTCAACTTCTAAGAATCCAAATTTCCTTCCTGAATCTGGTGGTAGCAAGGAAGCACACAGAATATCACAAACTGAGTTGAGTGACCTCATAAGAGACTTGGATTTGCCAAAAGAAAAGGCAGAGTTGTTAGGATCTAGGCTACAACAGTGGAACTTGCTTGAAGATAATGTAAAGGTTTCTGTTTATAGAAGTCGTCATGAATCCCTTATGTCATTTTTTAAAATAGAAAATGATTTAGTAGCTTGTTATGATATTAATGGTCTAGTGAAAGCTTTAGGTATAGAACACATTCCTCATGAATGGCGACTTTTTATAGACTCATTAAAACGAAGTCTCAAAGCGGTATTATTACATAACGGCAACATACTTCGCTCAGTTCCAATTGGTTATGCCGCTCATATGAAAGAAAGATACACGAATTTGAAGATATTGCTGGAAACATTGCAATATAAGAAATATGATTGGCAAATTTGTGCAGATTTGAAGGTAGTAGCTATTTTACTTGGTATGCAGTTGGGGTATACAAAATATTGTTGTTTTCTCTGCGAATGGGATAGCCGAGCTAAAATGGATCACTATAAAAGAAAAGTGTGGCCACAAAGACAATCTTTTGAACCGGGATTGAAAAACGTTACGAACATACCCTTAGCTCCTGCAAATAAAATTTTACTTCCACCATTACATATCAAAAAACTTTGTTCAAGCTATGGATAGAGATGGTCCTGCATTCAGTTACCTAAAACAAAAATTTCCCAGATTAAGTGAAGCCAAAATTAAGGAGAACATTTTTGTGGGACCCCAGATAAGACAACTTCTTAGGGATTCTGCATTTGACGCTGTGCTTGAGAGCAAAAAAAAAAGAGTCATGGATGGTATTTAGAATGGTTGTAACCGATTTCTTAGAAAATAAAAGAGCAGACAATTATACAGAAATTGTAAACAAGCTCCTCAAAGCTTACGAAAATATGGGATGTAATATGTCCCTAAAAATACATTTTCTACACTCACATTCAGATTACTTCCCCGAAAACTGTGGAGACGTTAGTGACGAACATGGAGAACGATTCCATCAAGAAATCGCAAAAATGGAAAAAAGATACCAGGGAAAGTGGAATGTTTCAATGTAAGCAGATTACTGTTGGACACTTCTTCGAGAGCAACCAGAGACTGTGTATAAGAGACGGAAGAAAAGTGATTAGTTCATTAATTGGAATAATCGTTAATAAAAAATAAAAGATACTAAAAAGTTAAGCTCCTATTTTTTTTTACGACCTTGGAAATTTTTTTTTTTAACATTTTGGGTCTATTTCAGTCATATACAATCCAAAAATCCTATTATTGCCAAAGACCTTTAAAAAAAGTTTAAATTTGTTGCCTAGTGTTATTATAGAGTACCGAGTATACGAGTATTATTAGTTGTAAAAGTAAGTAAGTAAAAAATACCAAAATACGTTCTATTTCTATTTTAGTGCCCGAAGAAGCAGCAATATACCTGCGAACCGTTTCACGGAGACAAAATCTAATATCGACTAACATTAAGAAATTGAGAAACGAACCACAAAGAAATCTTAAGTTAAAGTTTAATGTTATTGTGAACGCGCTAAACGCTATTTTGAGGTAGTCTTAGCCCACGCAACCCCGCCCTTTCCGCTGCCAATGCTTTTATTACAGACAATTTTTATTTACCATAAATAATTATTTTTAACCTTGCAAAAAATCCTACAAAATCGTTTAATCAACATCAGATCATTAAAAAATTAAAAATGTGTTAGTAGCTCAAGTAGGCAAAACACAATTTATTATTACGTTAAATAAATAAACGTGAGGATCAATAATAAAAAAAAAGATCAGTTAAAATGTGGTCTGATTTAGAACACGTCACCGTAATTATCTAACGTATTATCAGAATTAAAATTATTTATGTTCTTTTAATAAATATAATAAATAAAATTCTAAACCAATTTAAGATTTGTTTTGACAAAGCGAGAACTACTCTTAATTTCCATAATATGTATGTAACGTGCTATTACGAACGGAATCGACAAAAATGTCACTTATCAGTGAGTAATCCTGTGAATGACTCGTGTGCAATCATGCTGCATATGTGACAACAGAATCAATATGACTAAAAATAGCACAAAATACCAATAAATAAAATCCCTTTAACGACAAAATATTTTGAAATCTACCATCATACCATGATATGCTTGCTCTGTGTAAACACTTTGACACATATTTTTATTTAAATAGACCCATTATCTTTTACTACGTATTACTAACCAATCTTACAAAAGATATGCACATCCGTTTCTGCACCCTCGCTTGAAGATGAGGCATCCTGAAAATCTCTAATTTTCACTTTTTTTTAAACGAGACGTTTAAATACAAATGAGAGTTCCGCACATAGACTGGCGTCAGATCAAGAAGGTAATAACTGTTATTGTTTCAATCATATGTTATTATTTTTATGATAAATATTGCATGCACAGCCAAAGTAATTATTTTTAAACAATCGAAATCTATAATAACTACTATAGAGTATGTGTTAAAATTGGATACTTCTTAAAACAGGCCAGGTAGGTCATTGTTTAATAATACAATACTCAACAAAAGTAGTAAATATATAATAGGGGTCACTCCCAAAGTTTTGTTCCAATATTGGGAAAAAAAGTAACATAAAAAGATAAAGATAATGCGTACTAATTACCTAACCTACCTACTCTTAACAAAATAATTTAAAAAAGACATTTAAATATTTCTAAACAGCAGAACATACAAGAACAAATCAGCGAAGAACAAATAAGCAATTTCCACAATTCTCTTTCAAAAACGATATTAAAACATACGCCCAAAACAACAAAGAAATTCTATTCTCAAATACTTCCACTTTATATACTGGCATTAATAAAGAACAAAAAACGTTTATACAGGGACATGCAGATGAATCCTAGTACTGCAGTGAAAAGGCGATATAATGACATAAACAACAATACCGAACAGGAACATATCTGCAAGCATGTGAAGAAATTAACAGACTTCAGGGCAGTATCGGACATATAATAATGTTAAATATTTATATGACAATAACACTGAATTCAAAGAAGATGCGGACATATTTTTGGAACATACTTTAGTAACACTTATGCCGTTACTAACAACAATAATTTTGACCAAAATCACCTGGATGAGGTAAATGAATGACAACAAGAATATTTTCGAACAACCATAAATAATTTTGAGGAGGCCCCACAATTAGATGAAAACGAGTATTACCAAGCTCTCCACAAAGGGAAAAATACCGCACCAGGATTTGACAATATACCAAGGAAAATTCTTAAAAAATTAAATCCAAATGTTCACGAATATATCATAAATATATTCAATTATTGCCTTAGAAACGCGGTATTTCCCTCGGAATGGAAAAATGGAATAATAATAACAATTCCTAAACCTAACCAAGATCACTCTAGGGCAGAAAATTATCGCCCAATCACTCTTTTCTCAACAGTGGGCAAACTTTTTGAAACAATATTGAAAGCTAGAATGTTAAACGAAATAGGACAACATATCCCCAATTACCAATTTGGATTTAAAACAAATAATTCAACAATCCACCCTTTATCTATCTTAACTTCAAATGTTCAGACTTCTAACAAATATGGCCAACACTCTGCAGCTTTCTTCCTGGACATCCAAAAGGCATTTGACAGCTCGTTGCATAACGGGATACTCTATAAACTCTCCAGAATGAACTGTCCAACCCATTTAATAAAACTTGTCCACAGGTTTTTATCTTTCAGGACATTAAGGGTTAGAGTACGAAATTCATACTCTGCACAGTTTTCACCTGAACAAGGGGTTCCCCAGGGATCACCACTTTCACCACTACTGTTTAATGTTTTCTGTTTTGACATATACAGCCATATAGTTTGAAAAAGGTTCATCACTGGAAATTTTCTTCTTGCTTGTATCTCTGGATTTGGTGCTATGGTAAGTCTCTGCATGATTTCGATATTCGGCGGACTGTTTACAAACTTTATATTTAAATTGTTCAGTCGTTGATCGATTGGAACTATTCTGGTCTTTTCATAGAGCATTAAGTTTGAAGGGTTGTGAAGTGGATTTTGTGGATGTCTAATCTTTGTGATGATCCGCAGACAGCTTCTCTCACCGACCTCCAACGGTTGAAGTGTTGGTCTTCTGGCATTGCTGTACAGGATGTGTCCATACTCCAATAAAGGTCGGCATATCATTGTATATATATTACTTGCAGTTTGTACTGATACCCCCTGATCTTTATATGTTAAAGACCTAAAGTGTTTCGCCCGGTTAATGGCATTTCTTTTTGCAGCGTTGGTATGTAGCTTAAAGTTTAATTTTTGATCAATCATGATTCCGAGGTATTTGCAATGATTTGTTGGTCTTCCTGTATTGTTAAAGAGTCTGATTGTGGGGTCGTGTTCATTAATTTTGTGGTGGAATATGAGAAATTGGGATTTTTGAGGATTAAGAAGTATTCTCCATTTATGCATCCAGGCGATTATTAGGTTTAAGAGATTTTGCAGTTTGGTCACCGTATTAAGGATGGTTTTTCCATGAGCTAACAGGGCTGTGTCGTCCGCAAACTAAAGGATGTATGCTGATTGGTCTATGTTGTTTTGAAATGGATTAATGCATTTTATCATTACGTTTTCAAAGAACAATAATACCTGTATAATGTGTGTTTTATGAATGTGTTTATCTATTTTTTTTTTCTTTTTTGCTTTCTTTAATACCTAAGTGATAAGGGATCATTGTTTTTATTTAGGGAGAAATTGTATTATATTATATGTGTAAAAGCTCATGGGCAGGAAGACTCCGGTCGTTAGCCCTTTTGGCAAATTATTGTCAATAAACTGTGATAAATAAATAAAAAAAAATATTTCTAAACAAGGAACATAAAAAAATTAGTGCCTCAAGTGTGTCGTCTCCTAAGCTTGATCGTAACTTAATTGCAAATATGACCTACTAACGAAAAACGAGAAGCAGGATTCAGCTTCTACACTTGTTGGGGGAATAGTTTTGAAAAATTCGTCTGCCTGTTGAAGGTTGCGCCCTCGTTGGTTACTTTGGTTAACTGCTTGGAGCATCTTTTTAAAACTCTAAAAATTTTATTTTTAACGGAACATGTTCTCTTCTCTTCTGATAATTGCAGCAAGAGCTAGGAATACCTTCGTCGCCGCGATTTTAAAAATTCTTCTGTGGAATTGCTTCCATCATCTAACCTAGTTAGACGTTTCTCCAGTTCAGACCTGATTTCGCAGATATTTGTAACACTACGGCATTAATTCGATTCAGTATTTGCGCAACTGGGATTCAAAAAATATTTATGTAATTTATCCCTGTGATTTGCTTTTCAAAAAGCTCGTTAGTTTGCCATATTTTGAAATGTCTTTTTTTTATACAGGTGAATAGTCGAGCGAAGCATCGAGTATTTGGTCCATAGCGACGATGGGGCTAATTTTTTTTGCAAATGTAAAAAATAAGCCAATAGAACATTTTCATCGATACCTTTTATCTTCCGTGAATTCATCCAAGACTCAAACATTTTGAACTCCTTGTCGTAAGCATCTCGGGACTTTTCTGGCAAAATCTGCATCGCTGCTTCTTCCGCTTCCGTAAGGATATCCTCAGGAACGTCATTTTCATCGGTTTCCTCCATTTTCTATAGGTTTTTTTTCTTCAAAAAAGCTTCCCTTTTCTGCAGGGAAAACTGACAAGTGTCAAAATTTATTTAAACATTTGCTAACAATGTATCATGCCCGTGGCAACCAAACAATCAACCAACTTTGACCAAAATGTAAAAAAGTCACTGTCAAGTCATTCTGACATTTACAGGGTACTGAGACGCAAGTTGCTTTGATTTGATCACGAAACTTATTAATTATTATCTCATAAAAAAACAATTTCTTCTACTTGTTGGATAAAACATTGTATGCCACTCGTGTGTTATGTTTCCTAAAATAAGTCACTTGAGAATTCCTCGCGTGGCTTATTTTTAACATAACACACTAGTACCATAAATAACTATAAGTTAATTTTAAGCAAGATCAAAATACATACACACTTGGTTATTGAGGGATACTTGTATTGCTCTGACCGACTAAATGTGGAACATCATATAAACGACAATGATAAATCATGTAATAATCAAAAATATTTACTTACATGACTATGAACTGCCAAATCTCAAGAGCAGTTTCATAGGATGACACTAAACATATTAATGTAATAACAAATTATTCTGCTTATTATAATACTTTTTTAGACAAATATATTTAGAAGTATGTAAACAAATTTTGGCTCAGCTTAACGATATTATACTTAAGCTATTTGAATATAGAATAAAAAACAAACGCATATTCAGAGCTGTTTCTCTTAACTTTATAAACACGACCCTACAGTGGTGACCCGTCGGGGTAGGCAAGGTAGGCGCTGCCTACCTTTAATTTATCCCAAACATCCCACTTGTAATATTTCCCAGTACCAGTAACCCATTAAGTACATATTATTTAAGTAATAATATTAATACATATGCGAGATGTTACACGTGGCGACATCTCGTAGCAATCGAGCTATCCACCCAACCAGACCAGCGAGGTCTTAGAGAAGACCAAGCGCTGGAATGGAACCCGCATAAATAAGCAGATATCTAATGTCAGGTGGCGCTAAAAGCCAATCGTCGGTTTCTGTAAACCGAAAACGCGATATAAAAGAAAGATGCTTGTCCCTTTTCTTTCCGTCAAACCCAATCCTTGGACGCGTTTCGCCGTATTACGGCTCCTCGGCAAAGCTTTAATAATATTAATGGTATATATTTATATTCAATAATTATTCCTGCACTGCCAGAGCTTTGCTCCAATAATACTCGCTTAAAATGGGAAACCCTCAAAGGCAGGCATTCAATTTAGCGCCTTATATTGCAAACACCGTGAAACGTATCACGGTCACGGTAACGCTGGTTGACGTCAAGATTGCTGGGAAACCAATTAAATGAGACGGACACGCGAGCAATGTTCCCCCAGCAGGCGATGGATTCGGCGCCTTCAGTGACCTGTCGGAGAACGTCGATTATCACTAGAAATCTTTACCGGCCGACTCTTTTAGGGTTGTTTCAGGCGCCAACACTTGTTCACAAAATAGTTTTATTATTTTATGTATACCAATTAATTTTTATTGTTATGTCAGGAACCAATAGATTACAAAGGCGTATTTTCAAAAAGGGTGGATTTTGTCGATTTGAAGTAGTAAGGTCATATGAAATACTATAGTACAAATATTACAATTGGATGGAAATAGTACTTTGCACATTTATTTTCTTCTTAACGCGCGCATTATTAAATAGTGTAAATAGTTAAATAGAACTAGAGGAACGGGATGATCGCGAATGCAGTATTCACTTATTTAGACATTTGTGATTTTGTGAATTATTTGGAGCAGTTTTTCGATTATAAACAGATAGGTAAGTACAAAAGACATTTTCTATTATTTTGTTATAACATTTCTATTTTATAGGATGGATAATCCTGTTCACGATGATGACCAGAGAGATGTAATAAATAAAGGTCGCCTTACGCCTCCCCTTAATATTTTAAGACATGATCATAAACAAGGACTCGATCATTTAATACTCAATGGTACGATAGGCATCTGTGGTTATGAGGGAGTTATTTTGAACAAGGTTTATCTTGCTGGTAATGTTTGTTGCTTGCAAAGGGGACGAATAATGTATGGGTTTCTCAGATTTTAAAAATTAAGAATCTTATTTCGCGAAATAATAGATAATGTCGTAACACAAATAGAAGTAAGATTCGAAGATATGTCACAATTATTATACTTTTCTTTAGCAGATCCTTCAAAATTTAAAAAATACCGTAAAGAAATTGCAGTTGATTTAATAAACACCTTAACGAGGCTTTTCAAAACTTTGCAACAACGCTCATGATGCAGTCGGGGAAAAAGGCAAGATACTAAAATATTACCAAATGTATAGTGTATTTGCTTTTTATGGATCGATTCTTTTATCGTCTTGAATTTGAGATTTGCGGATGTTAGATTGTGAAAGGTTAATAGAGAATCTCGTCTTGATGAGGTTTTCACTTCTGTCTTGTGGTCTTAAGCACACACCCTAATTTTATTCTCTAAAATCACTTTGTAACTTTAAGAACAAAAATCTACGTCCGTCAGAAACGTAGAAACTGAAACTGGAATTACAAAATGTAAGGCGCAAAGAATGTGGACGTCCAATAAATATTTTCCCTATGTTGTTAAAATTACTCAATATTGTCATCTTGATGATGATGTGAGACGATTGGAATTTTGTCACTGGTTTTTAAATAAATCTAACGAGGATCGTTCTTTTCACCAAAAAATAATTTGGTCAGATGAATGTCGAATTACAAGTTGCGGTATTCATAACCGACATAATGGAAGATATTGGAACTCCACAAATCCCCACATGATACGATCTGTTCGCCAATAAGGTCGATTTGGGGTAAATATAAGTTGTCCTTTGTTTCAAAACAAACTGGTGTATTGCCTTTTTGAAGAAAATTTATATGCAGATATATATCTGGACATACTCCAATCAAACCTTTTCGATATCCTTGATGATGTTCCTTTAAATGAAGTAATAGAGATTTACTTTCAACAAGATGGCGCCCCTACCCATAAATGCTCTTCGAATAAGAGCGTATTTATACTCACTTTAGAAACGGTTGGATAGAAACACACGGACCTATAAGGTGGCCGCCACGATCTCCGGATCTAACACCTCCAGATTTTTTTCTTTGGGTAGGGTTGGAAAATAAAACTTATAAAGAAGTCATTTTAACCCGAGAACTTGATCAAAGAATTCATGAGGCCTTTGCAGAAATAAAACCATTACACTTTATGAATGCCTTAAAATCCGTTCGAAAAAGATGTCAAGAATGCATTAAAAACAACGGAGGAGCTTTCGAACATTTGCGATGATTCCCGTTATTTTTTACCTTAATTTGAATCTTTTATTTCGTTTCAAAGTAATAAAGTTTAAATAATTATTATTAGGAAACCAATATCATCCATGATGTGTTATATATTTGAAAAGAAAATTTAAAATGCTATCCTTTCTCGATTAAAATATGCAGGGTGGTCCATTTAAAAAAATGAGGTTAGGTCCGATAACTTTTTTACCTGACCCCGTATACTTATTCTGAAAACGGTAGATTATTCAACAATCATTATAAAGAAACTTGTGTATAAAATATTTTTCTGTATCTCTTTTTACTAAGAAAATATTGAAACATTTTGAAATTGTCAATTTTTTTATTTTCCCCCGTATCTCTTAAGCGAGCGAAAATTTTCAAATTTTGATTTTACCATTTTAAGTTTGACCCAAAAAGAGCACATGACACCTATATTACTTTTTTGATAGAACTAACAATTACAGAGATACCCTATAAAAGTGTCGAAAATGGGACACCCTGTACAGAGGGTGGGCGACAATATAGAACCCTTCGTGTTTCGCTGTCTTCAGGAATCAGAAGATTTTACGGAAATTATTATAAATACGTTTTCATTATTAACCTAATTTATAGGAAATTATATTGCGTTTGCATTGATTTAAATAAGCGCATTGTTAAACGCCATTGTGCTGTACTGTAAATGGTACCTGATTTGTTCTTGTAGCGTTTCCAACTTAATTTAATCTAAATATTATTATGTCTGAGGTGTGATTGAACAATAGCTTTTATTTTTGTGCCTCACTAACGATACGTTTTTGCTTTGATATAATTATTATTTAACCGGCAATAAATAATTATTTCTGGGCAATAAAAATTAAAATTATAGTTTATATATTACATAACGTGACAGACGTCGAGTAGTTTAAAACAAAGGTACAAAAGAATATTAATTTACCCACCGATAAAAAAAAATGTTTATAGCAAATAAAAAAAGCTGTAAAATTAAATTAAATATAATTAAATTTAAACCACAAACAGTGCCGCAGCAGTAGTTTATACTAGCAGTCAGGGTGAATGGTAAAATATTGTTTTTTTAAAGCAGAAGAGTGATTTATGAATTATTTTATTATTTTACGTTTATGGCGAACTATACTCCAACTCCAAAATTTCTGTCATCACTAGCATATAGAGAGCTCCGGGTTGTGCGATGTCAGGGGAATAAATTCCAGTAGCGTGTGCATTTCAAAAAATAATAAATTATTAAATATCGTCAGAAAGTCATATCATTTTTTATAAATTAAATTTATTTCATTAACCCTTAAAACCTGATTCTATAAGCTGACGACCTTTTCCAATAGGATCTCTTAGTCCTTGAACTTTTAATATTTAGATCTAATATTTAACATTTATCTGAACTGTGTGCCCTTCATGAGCCATGTTTTCTCGGTGTAATACAATTTCTTCCCTTTTTCCCGAAACTACAATTTCGTTTAACATACCTAAAATTAATTTCTTTAAAGTTTGTTTGAAAACCCTTAATGATATTTTAGGTAAAGCCGCGTCCTTCTTAATTGTGGCCATAATTTTTTTTTATTGTGGATATTTCATTTAGGGAAAAAATCTATGGATCTTTCGACAAATGGCGTATTTTGTGGCATCGTCCAGGATTATTTTTCTCAACCCTATTGTCTGGGCTCCTCGACTATTTTCTTTTTCGTCATTCTCATGAAGGCCTTTCAAAACCCTGAACACAATGCGCGAAGAAAGTATCGTTAAAGTAACACATATTTCTGCAGCATCCAATGTGGTTAGTTCAGGATTCCGCTTCTTTTATGTTAACTGAATTTTTACTTTGTAGGGGGACAACGAGTAGAATGTTCCTTAATATCCATAATTTACTCAATTAAAAGCAGTTAACAACACTAAATAAAGTTTAATAACTATACAGAGTGCCCAAAAACATACCGACAAACTTTAAGGGGTGGTAAAGGGCATCAAAACAAACTTGTTTTGTTTAATAAACATAGGTCCGCAAATGAGCAAATTGGAGAAAAGTAGGAAAAATGGTTTTGGTCAGTTTTGTTTATTTCAGTGATAAATAAATATTATTAATTTGTAAGAAATGTTCAGGAGGACAGTAATAAATCACTTTTTGATTCTGTTGAACTTTTTCTGACTAAATGATGGTTTACAATAATTGTTCAAAATTTTGACAATTTTCTTCAATACAAAGATTTCACCGTCAGTTCATTCACTCGCGGACCCTATGGAATATTCCGGGAATAGCTTCTACATGACAATGTGTACAACTGGTCATTATTTTTGCCAAGAGATCTTCCTCATTACGAATAGGCGTTTCGTAGACTAAATATTTCAGATAACCCCAAAGGAAAAATGTAGGGAGTTCAGATCGCGAGAACGCGCGGGCTAGTCCACGGGACTGCCTCTTTCAATCGATCGGCGAGGAAATCGCTGGTCCAGATACTGGCACACGTTCAAACCAAAATGAAGGTGCCCCGTCTTGTTAAAACCACAAGTTATTTCTAATGTCTAAAGGAACATTTTCTAATAATAGAGGCAAAACATTTTGCAGAAAATAGAGATAAATGTTTGCGTTCAAACGAGCAGGCAGTAAGTGAATTATTAGATTCTCTAGAAGAATACCAGCCCACATGTTTACAGAAAATTGTTGCTGGTGTCTTCTAGAGACCACAGCGTGAGAATTTTCATCATGCCAAATGTGGCTGTTTAAACTATTAAAATAATCATCGCGCGTGAAACATGCCTCATCAGAAAACAATACTATTCTCCCAAAGTGTGAAATTGTGACCCAAAACCATTGACAAAAAATCGATGTGCGTGGTAGGGGTAGAGAAGTTGTTCACGTAAGACACGCTGTACCATCGACTTGGAGGATCCCATATGGTGTGCAACTCCGCCAACACTTGTGGATTGATTTTCCTCCACACGGCGTAGAACTCCTTCTTTAAATTCAACCGTAGGAGTTGTTCTTGGACGACCACCACCACTAGGACGCTTTAGGTTCCCACTTTCTCTAAGGCGACGATTGGGGCATGCAATCTCGAACGTATATTCCAATCCCGGGATTTTCGGGACCAAAAGTTAAATCCCGGGATTTGTCCCGGAAAATAAAAACACTAATAAATCCAAAGGATTTTTACGTATTCAACTTTTATTAAAAACTTTGAACTAAAGTGGATAATATAAATACATACAAATTCTAGCACCCACCATCCACCATCTACAAATAAATTTATTTCTTGTATTATTTTATCAGAGAGTTGGATTGTTTTCTGATTATTTCTTATTTTGGGTAACTCGTTACACCGATTTAAAGCCTTCTGTAATTTAACTTTTAGAGGTACATTTTCTTCCCCTCTTATAATTTCGGCAAGAGGCATATCGTCGTCGTCACTGATTTCAAGCTCTTGTAATAACTCATCATGCCCGTCATCTAATCTTGTTAAAATATGTTCTATTTCTGATTTAATTGTGTTAATGTCAAGAATTTGGAAGCATTCGTTAAACTCTTAATAATTAGTCTCCATTGGATTAGAAAGAAATACCAGAAGTCCTGATAATTTGGTCCTACCTTGATTAATCCGATTTTTTAGAGAATTGAGAAGATCAGTGCTGAACTCTAATTTTACTTTTTAAATTTCACTTAACATAAACTTTAGTGCTATATCCGTTTTGTATCATATCACGTTGACATAACAACTCAACAGTTACTTTTACAGGTTAAAATAGTTTGATAATAGATTTTACTATCTTGAACTCAAAATCAAGGATTGGTATCATATTTAGGTCAATCATAGCTTTTTTAATAGAACCTTCCAGTAAACTAAAACGTTCATGCATGACGATCAATAAAAAAATAAAAAAGTAGATGGATTTGATAAACTAAATAAATTAAATTCCCGGGATTAACAAGTTCCGATCCCGGAATTTTTCGGGACAAATTTTAATCGTTATCCCGGGATTGCAAGCCCTAGCGACAATAGATGGAAGCAAAGGTTGCATGATAAGGTTGGCGGCGTTCGGGATATCTGTGTTCATACAAGCGTGCAGCGTGCGGTAAGTTCTTGAAATGAGAAATTGTTGTCTATTTCAATACAAATTTTGAATTAACAATCAACAAAGTTAACGTTACAATAAATAAGTCACAAATATTACTACGGTCTTGAAATTGGCATCATTGGAATGTTTATTCCTATACAGAAATGTTTGTGCTCCGCAACAACAAACGTAGTTGATGTCAACTAAATCAAGAATTATTTTAATTATTTGGATACGATTTAAAAGATTTTATTGCTCTACACTCTACAGCCCAAACGGCTCATTTGCGGACATATGTTTATGAAACCAAAACGTCTGTTTTAATGTCCTCTACCACCTTTTAAAGTTTGTCGGTATGTTTCTGGGACACCCTGTATATTTACACAAAACAATATCTACACTGTGGCTCAAATTAAAGGGGTACACTTTTTAATTGTGAATATTTTTTTTTCATTTTGCACTGATTTAATTTATTTTTGAAGTGATGATGAACTGAAATCGTCTCAGTAAATGTGTAATTTTTTTTTTCAACAAACGTTGAACGGAAACTGATTTATTTAAATTTCAGATGATACGTTTTTTTTGGTAGTTTAACTATCGAAAATTCTTCAGTATAGGTCTCATAGTGAAAAGTTTTAAAATTTAAGAAATTCAATCTATTTTGTTCATTGGTGTACTAAAACATTGCGGTTATCATTTTGGAAATTTCAAGTCGTTTGAACCATGATCGCAGCATCCATGACCGTTATTAAAAATCAGAATATCCATGACTGAATTCTTATCAAATATTTTCGACAAAAACATAATTACGGTGCAAAAAAAATTGTAAAGGAGTTTCCTAAAAAAAATTGGTATGTTGGAACAGTTGGAAAGTTTTTAAGAATCTTAAAATGATGGATCCATAAAAATAAAAGTTGGAAGGAGAGAACTTCAAGAACTCAAGGAAATATTACCATGGTAAGAAATATTATAGAAAATGTACGACCTGAAGAATTTGTAGGTACCAGAAAAATAGCGAAAAGAACAAGAATTCACCGTTCTACAGCTCAAAGAATTATAAAAAATGATTGCCAACAAAGTCTTTAAAAAAGTTTACTGTCAAAAACTTAATTTTAATGTGAAGGAGAAACGATTAGAAAGATGTAATTTATTACTACGAAGATTCCGTTCTCGGGAAAATATCGCAAAGATATGGTTTTCAGAGAGAAGATGTTTTACTTGAGGCCGCCAAAGAACACACAAAATAATCGGGTATACGCAAATGTGCAAGTAAAGAGGGAAATCCCTTTGGAAAATCTTTTAATCGAGAGAAGTCACTTTTCACCTGGCGTTATGGTCTCTGTGGCAGTTTCCAAATTGGGGAAGTCAAGTCTCATTGTTGTAGATGCCGGAGTAAAACTCAAGTCGGACGCGTATCAACAACAAATTTTACATCACTTGCTTCCTAAAATTGAAGCAATCTGCGACGATTACGTGTTCCAACAAGACGGTGCTCCTTTATATACCTCGGGGAGTACAAGAATGTTTTCGTTTGAGCAATGCCCCGATTACATCGAACCCGAGTTGTGGCCACCCAATAGTCCAGACTTAAACCCTGTTGACTATTCCATATCGGGAATTTTGGAGGCAAATGTTCACACTGGTCAAAGGTTTAACATCATCAAAGAGCTAAAGAAAAGGTTACAGTTCTGTTGGAATAATTTTAACCAGGATATAATCAATGCAGCTACTGACCTATGGCGAAGGCGACTGCAATCGGTGATAGAAAATCATAGTGGTCATATTCATAATGTTATCCTGTAAATATTTAGACTACTTTCGATTTTAAGTGATAGTGTCTTGATATCATTAATTGTTAATATTATTAAATTTGTTTATTAAGATTGTATTTCTTGAATTTTAAAATCTTTCACAATGAGACCTATACTGGAGAATTTTCGATAGTTAAACTACCAAAAAAAAAAGAAATTTAAATAAATCAGTTTCCGTTTGCAACGAACATAAGCGCAAGTTTGTTGAAAAAAACCTGTCAATCCCTGTTCAAAATATTTTGATAAAAATTACACATTTTACTGACACGATTTCAGTTCATCATCACTCCAAAAATAAATTAAACCAGTGCAAAATGAAAAACTATTCACAATTAAAAAGTGTACTCCTTTAATTTAAGCCACAGTGTATGTGAACGGCCCATATACTACGAAAACTAAAAAAAACTCACAAATCTATCGATACATTAATAATAAAAAGACAAATTAATCAAGCAGTGCGAAACCCTTGCCGGCACGCTTATTTTCAAATTTTTGAAGTTGTGAATTCGGTCTCTGGATGTTAACACATTTATTTTCTCCGCGATCAGAATCGCCGTGCTATTTTAAATGCATTCAGCTGATTGCGGCTTGTACCGGGTGAAATGGCCGTAGGCTATATCTCAGAAACTGGCAGCTTTCCGGTAAAATATTTTTTAATAAAAGTGCCGAAGAGAAAATGTTGAAAATTATTTTCGAGTTTGTAAAAAGTCCGCAAGGGGGCGTCACAGTTATGACATGAGCACTTGAGCAGTATTAAGATTTTTTTCTTGTTTTGACTAAGTAAGAGGTATCGAAAACAACTTTGTTTTAACCCTTACATGTATCGTTACAATTTTTGTTATGTACAAATTTTTCCATCTAATAAAATAAAGTGGTGTTGGGAATTCAATTTTTTTTTTACATAAATTACGATTACTCTCATTTGGCATAACCGATTTTAACGAACTTGTTCTCATTTAAGAGAACACTATTTTATCTACAAATTGTGCTTTTGTTATTATATCCTTGAATTTTTCCTTCGCCGCTAGATGGCGTTAACTGAAATATAAGCGAATATTAGGCTTTTTTGCAACAGTTAAATCGAATGATAGGTATGTTTTAAAGGATCTAATAGAGAATTAATTAACATTTCCGTAGAAACCCCATATTCGTATCTTTTACAGAACCAGAATTCGCTTCATATATTTGGTGATTGGTATTAAATGGGTCACTGACAAAATTTGTGAACTTTAAGTATAGTCAACATGACTGCTCTACCCAGCTAAAATATTTTTGACCATACTAGAGAAGCGACTTTGACATTTTAGACAGAACCCGCTGTATATGAACTTATTTCTTAACAACTTTCTTTAATCTTTATCTGTATTAATGGCTCTTAACTAATTAAAACACGAAAACCAAATATACAAACCATTTATTTTCATAGATCTTTAAAGCATAAAACCAAGAAAAATGTATTATCTGTAAACAAAATAAATATAAATCAAATATATATAATATATCTAGAGTTAGATAAACATAACAATCTTTAAATAAGATTTTAGGACCGATTAGTTAAATACTTTCAATAATATATAATATTTTCCAACACATTAACATTAAAAACTTAAGTAAAAAAACTTATTGCAAAATAAGTAAGTAGGTATATGAATTGTAGTACAAAGTTTAGAGACGTCTTTAAACGTATACATCTAAATTAATAAGAAAGATCTTGGTATATCAAAAGTCAATTAAACCTTCTTTTTGTAACCTTGAACTAACCATCTTCTCTTCTTCATTTTGTAGATATTAGTATTTCAATAACAAAATATTACTCATTTACAAAAAAACTAAATTAATCTCTGTCTCTTTCTAGGTCTTGGCTGATCCTCTTCTTCCTCTTCGTCCGTCGACGACCCCGGAGGCGTTATAGCCTTGATAATTCGTTTTTTGGAAGCGTGTAACAACCTGAGCGGCTTCTTAAGAAAAACTTTTACGAACCCGTCAATTACTTCTTTAGATTTCTCCTCCCACTTAGTTATCATATCGTCGGTTCTTTCTCCGATCGAGTCAATAAGATGTTTGCCTTTCTCCTTCATTTCGTCCATTTTGTTTTGAAGTTTCATTCTCTTCGCCTTTAAAAATGAGACGTTCAATTCCTTGGCGGAATAACCACGGGCTAGGTTCCTTCTGACATAAACGTCATAGTCCTTAACTATTCTAGCGACTATATCTGTAGTAGATACACCTGAAGTCCTTTGGGTAGCTACAAACATACCCTTTCTCTTGAGATCAGCGTATATATCCTCGACACCGTCATGGGCATAGGGCTCATCATCATGTGCTACAAAGTCAATTTTATATTTTTCTAGGAACTCGTCGGAGTACTCCCAAGGGCCTTCTTTTAATATCTCGTCGACGTATCGGCAGTGCCTGACTGCGTCATATCGTTCTTTTTCGTTAAGGACGGAACGCCCTTTATACTGATGTAGCATCCGATCACTACATACTGAAAATAAGAGCAACCATTATACACTCAATAGTGTTTTTAAAGCAATTAGTACAGCAACTGGCATTACAATACTTTCATTCAGCAATATTGAATTAAGACAAGATTAATTATCCGCATAATCACATTGATTACCCGCCTGATCACATTACACCTTTATTTTTAAAAATGTTGGTTAACTTTCTCGTCTGCGTTTTTACTAGAACACAGCGTTTCTTAAAATCAATCATCATGATTTATTGGCAAAGCTTAATTTTACGCGAGTTTCCTTAATTTCCTCAAGATTATCTTGAAATATTAAAAAATTACGTTTTTTAGCAACCTTATACACTTTTGGGTTCAAATTATCCCGGTCATTTTGAGGGCACATAATATAACCAGAAATACAAAACTAAACCAAATACTGATTCTACTAGAATACTTTGCTGAGCGTCAGACCCGATTAAAAAATAACGATAACATTCGTATTCACATTATTTGGTAAATATTAATAGTAAAAAAACCTGCGTCACAAAAAACAGCTTTTAATTACATCAATGTGGATGAGGTACGTGGGTTTTATTTTTTGTAACAGCTACACACGCCAGTTTTAGGATAGTCTAAACGTTGTCACATAATATATTTTTTACATTTTTCTGTGCTTTGCATTTCAATTGTCTACACCAAAAAAAGAAATTGCTTGTTACGTTCAAATTCACATAAATTGTATTCTTTTGTCCAAATTTGTAAAAATTTTTGTTGTTACACGACTTTCTGCCTTTATTTTACTACGTACAATCATCCCTCCAAGTTTCGTGAGGCATTTTCCGAACCCCCTACTTTAAATTCAACTAAAATGCACTTCTTGAATGAAGAAAGTGTATATTCAGGTTAGGTCTTAAATAATACAACGACTATCTTAATTTAAATCGAAATATTTTGACTGAAGTTCTATCTTACAAGAGAAATTCTTCATTTATGAATACGAAAATGCTGGATGAAACCCGTGGATTTCTTCCGGTAAATCAAAAATATCAAAATAAACAAGAATATAATATGCTATGGTAAAGAACATATTTTCTTCGTTATATACAATCACTAAATATCTTGGATTAAAGCAAATTGATTCGACTGAAGCATAATTTTTTTTCCGTGTAGTAGATAGAATAGCTATTTGACATTCGCGGTATCATCAGAAAATACAATTTCAAGCGTCAGAAATAAGGCGGGAGTGTCGCAGGGGTCGCCACTTGCTTCTCTACTATAGAATATTATTTATACTAGTGATATCCCGCGGGATCCGCGCACCCAACTGTATTTGTTCGCTGATGATACTGCGAATACTGCAACCTCGAAGTTGTCCTAGGTTGTAGTCCTTTGTTTGCGACGCTATATCAATCTCCTTCAGAGATGGTTGGACTCTTGGAAACTTCGTCTTAATGATGGTAAGACCCAAGCAATTTACTTTTCAAAAGCTATCACAAAACTATCCCAAACAAGAGTAAGAGTGGGCAATGCACAAATTAATTGGAGGAACAAGATTAAATATCTTGGCCTTACGTTTGACAGTAAATTATTGTGGAACGACAACGTGACAGAGAGACTTGCAAAGGCACAAGGCCAATAAGGTGCAGTCTATTCATTATTCAACAAACGAAGCAAAATAAGCGTCGAGACAAAAACATTGACCTACAAGACAATATTAAGACCTGTACTTACACACGGTGTACCTACGTGGTGCACCGTAAACAAGACGAGACTGAAAAAATCACAAATATTACAAAATACCACACGCTATTGGTGTATTAAGAGCGCAAAGTGATACATTGCCGCCCTAAGCTATCTCGCGAGAGCGGCAATGTCATTTACACACATGATTTTTTCAACAACAAATAAAAATTATAAATTGCGTAAGTACATATATAATTTATTTAAATGCCGTCTTACTCGGCGAGCGGTAAAGTGAACAAAACTCCGGAAAAGTGCTAATTTGTGCTTTCTTTTGGAAGCGCAAAACTGTACTTTTCGCTAGGATGTAGGAAAAAATATTTTTATATTTAAATAATATCTTTTCTGATAAAGAATAAATATTTTTTAAAATCAGTTAATTTCTTACACGAATTAAATAAATTATTCCATTTTTGATAAAAGATTCACGAAAAAAAAAAACACATTTTGTAAGAAATTGCAAGTGCAACTTAATAAATCAGTTGCAAAAAAATATTGCTTTAGGTTTTATATCCGTAAATTGTGGATAAACTGATATTTATAGAACTTGTTAGCGTTCTTCGAAAAAAAATCAAGTTTCGAAACCACTGAATCTTACTATAGCGAATTGGCTTTGTTGTTACACCATACCTCCCCGACAAAAATGTTTAGAAAAATGCGTTTTTATTTATAATTGATTAATTATTGTCGATAAATTTCGAGCTACAATGTTAAAATCGAACCAATAACAACAAAACAGAAAAAAAAGGGTAAACCTTTTATACTTTTGGACTTTTATAGAGACTACACAAGATTTAAAAGAAAAAAATTACAGCAAATTTGATTTTTCGAGCAATTCTCAACTTCAAATTAATCAAATACTTTTTGGATTTTTGAAAACACTGCATTTCCTATCGGCACAAGGAAAATTGGGAGATATGTTATTGTCAATGTATTGTTTCCCGCATCAGTATTGAAAAAGTTTTCACCACTAGTGCAAAAAAGTTCAACTTTTAACATACATATGAGTGCGGAAGGTAGTTACTTTTTGCACGCTCGTAGACAAAATAATTATTTATGCGAATTTAAACGCAAAACAAAAAACTTTTTTTTGCTTCGGCGATTTAATGGAAAGTCCCTATCTAACTCTTTAAATAACCCGAAATTAACAGGAAAAAAATTAAAGAGCCCCAGTAGGTTACTAATGAACGACTGAGGATAAATAATTTACTACTATTGAACCATTAGCAAAAACATAAACAGATGTTGATCATGAATATTTTCCGGAATAAAAAATCACTACCTGGAGAAAGTAAACATGACGTAGACCGACATTTTTTTCTCGCCAATTTTTAATGCAAGGTTAATGCGTAGTCTAATGAAGGTACAGAGTGGGCGAAATAACTATACAATCTACAGACAAAATTTCAAACCACGGTCAAATGATACTGGAAGGATTTATGTAGATATTTTCTATTGCATTAGATTTTTAATGTTTTTTGTATTGAAAAGAGTCTCGCCATATTTTACCCCCATTAAAACAGCTGCGCAATAATTTTGCACATTACACTTAAGGTGAAAAGTATTTGTTTTAAACATAAATGTTCTTATCATGTCCGAAAATTAATTTAAATAATTATTTTTCGCATTTTATACAGTAATGCACTAGATTAATGACCTCAAATTCGTACAGTAATGGGTCACTTTACAGCATAGCAACCATTACTGCATAAAACGTCAATGTCATTCAAAACACAATTTTACAAGAAAGAAATTCGTTTATTTTAAATTTTATTACAATAAATATTAAAAGAACAATTATTTAAGTTAGAAAAGGATGCAACTGCTGACCTCGCCGTATTAAGTAGTTGTTGCTGAACATTTTTTTCATTCACCACAATTCACATTCACTCTTCAAATATGATTTTATTTGGATGCTGTCAATAGTCGTCAAACACAAAAAAAACATCTTGTTTTTATATTGCTAAGTTACCGAGAAGTCATACTACTAAGTTTTTGTAGATTTTCTTCAGTAACTATTCTTTTTAGATATTAATATGAAATGCAAAATAATTAATTACTTACAAAATGCGAAAAAATAGTATACGCACCTCGTCAGAAAAGTGATTTTACTTGACTCGTATGGAAATTAAATCCTCGCTTCGCTCGGATTCAAACTAACCATACTCGTCACCCACTTTTCTAAACTTGATACGTAATGTACTATTACCGTACGAAATGTATATCATAAAATGTAGCTATGATTATTATTCATAAAAACTGCATTATAGTTTTTTCTACCCTATGATTAGATTATCTTACGCAATAAAAAAATCAATGCAATGAATTATTATTAGAAGAGATTAAATGATTTATACATAGAGTTCGGACTTAACTTAAAGGGCAGATTGGTCGCCTCAAAAAAAGACAAAAATTCCATACAAACATGAGTCCCGCAAATGCACCTTATAGCGGTAAAAACACCAGGAAACATCGCCAGCAACAAGCAATGTTTCCCGGCGATTTTTGAAATACAGCAAATAATTGTATCCAGCAACAAGTTGTCGACGATCTTGCGTGTCGAAATTAAAATTTGTATTTTCAAATTCAACATTGTTTGGATCTTTTGCAGCTAGATACTCGAGCGATGTTTAAATGTTGTCAACAGATTAAAAAGTGCCAGGGAAACATCGCTTGTTGCTGAGTACCGGCGATTATCTTTCGGCTTGTACGCCGCTTAAGGGAGCTAGCCGCCTGTGAAGATTACTTTAAAAAAACGGGGTTTAGTTAATACCGACTAACTCCAGCAACAATCACTTGTTGACCTAGGTCTATAACGAAAACAGATGAATAAATTAATGTCTGCCAAATATTCTGTAAACTTTAGTCAAAGGCATAGGTATAAACATGAAATTAATAGCGTTATTCAAAAAGAAACAAAGCGACAAATTTTAATTATTTGAGCTATTGGCACCAAGGGACTCTTGATAGATATTGACGAGAGGACCAAGCGATTGCTTTGGAAAATCATATCTGCAGAATAACAACGATGGATTGGCCGACGAGGTTCAATTGAATGGCCGGCCAGATCTCCAGATTTAACCCCTTTAGATTCTTTTTTTGTGGGGTTATCTTAAGTCTAAGGTATATTCACCGACCAAACAATATTGAAGATTTAAAGAACATAACTAGAGGCGAAATAAGATTGATAGAACCTTACGTCGTTAATAACGTTCTGAGAGAATTTGAAGATCTTCTCGGGTACTGCCAGACTGTTGGTGGAGGTCATTGCCAACATTTGATAAAGTGACTTTTAGTTTCTTTTGGACTTTCATTTCTTTTCGCTAATAAATAATGTGTTGTTGTTTTAAGTTAAAACGCAGTTTTCTCGCAAACGGCTGAATTTAAGTATATGACATATTTTATGAAATATGTTAAAAATTTTATATAGAATCCAAAAAAATGTTATACAAAATAGGGGTATCCATTTAAAAAAAAGTAAGTCGTCATAACTTGTTTTTGGGACAACCTGTATAAATATAATAAGCTTAAAAAAATGCAGAACAAAAATAAAAAGTTCACGGGGCGTTTTTTCGAAAAAAAAATACATGAATTTTAAATGTTTGTTCCAACCTTTACGTTCTCACTGTATACTATTAAGTATAGGTCACTTGGTTCCTTTTCTAGTTTTATGTATGTTCTATTGTGCTGCTTTTTATTAATGTTTTATAATAAAATACAGTAGTGTCGCTATAGTGAACACACAAGTATTAACATCAACCTTTGAATAGTGAACAAATAAAACCTCGCTAGAGCGAAATTGCACACAATTACAAATAAAAAACGTTAAATCAATAACGTCGCACTCGAAACAGACGGAATTCGAAATTACCGAGAAAGCGGCCGTTCAATTAATTCCAGAAAATGAGCACAATGAAGAAATTGAGGATGAAGAAAGTGACGTTGCTGCAAATCCCACTGTAATAGACAAGAAGAATTTCCACTGGTGATGAAGCATTAAAATCTTTAAATACTGTTATTCAATGGGCTGAAGAAAATTCGAATGAACTGGAATATTCTAGTGTAGTTTCTCTTAAAGACCTGAGAGCTAAATTGATTTAAAATATTCACACTATCGAAACAAAGCAAAGTAATTTAACAGATTTTTAACATTGAAAATGTTTATATTATCGCACGGGAACGTTAGTAGGGGTACGGAATTCGAAATTCTTGTGTTGCATTTGTCCCTGACGTCACACCGAAATACACCGAGCGTAGCACTCGGCCATCGGCCGTCACCACAGGGTGGTTTGGCTGGCGCGGCTGGAGCGCGCTTCAGATCATATTCATATTTCGTAGTGAAAGCGCTTATGTATGATTTATAATGAACGCCGATATGAATTCATACTATAGGTACCATATTTAAACCAAAGCTGCAGCATACCGAGTAAACAAATCAATTTGATTAGGACGTCAAAGTATCAAAACATTTTAAAATTGTATCATTAGTTGGTATATCCGGAAAAAATATCAAAATTAGAAAAAAGTCAGTGGCGTGCATTTTTTTCTCAATAATATCCATTAAGTGTTTCCCGGGACGCCACTGGCCTTAATAAATTTAATCTAGTTAGGGCAAATTAAGCCTCTTATCATTATGAATGACGGTACCAAATTGCAATAAAATCGGGAAAAGGATATTTACAAATATAATAAAAAAACGATTTTTTTAAAAAAACTTTAACATCAAAAACGGGGCAACTCCGGACACATGTTCAGATTAGTACTTCTAAAACACCCTGTATACATACAAATACAACGGTCAAAAACACAAATATTTATATCAAAATATTGATAACAAACATTAACACCAAATGATACAATGCAATAATGCGAAAATCACCGGTAAACTAAATTCAACCCTGTCGCCCAGGGCCTTTTAGTTTTATTGCCGCTTGACCAATCGAAATAGAGTTACGGTTGTCATTAAGTACTGATCAATGTTTCCTTCGTATGCATAATCTTGGATTTGAATATGGTATAGGGTAGATTGGGGCAAGTGTAAAAATGGGGTAAGTAAATCAGAGCGCCAATCAGGCAATATTGAAAGTTTACTTGTCTGTGTGGTTCGAGGCAACTAACTATACATTAGCGCTGTTGAATTATCTACTCCCGGCGAGTTACCAGGTGTTTTTTTCTTTCTGAGTAGTCATTTGTAACATAACCTCCGAATCGGTCCGTTGAATAGTGTGTGATATCTACATAAAAAATTGGTCAAATGTAAAAACTTATAATATACTTTTAGTTTTATTGCATTTTCTTGTGTTTAGTCAATTGTTGTAGCTTTAAAATCCTATATACCGACCAAATCTGAAAGCGGTTTTTACTCACGAACAGGTTTGCACTTCCCCCAAAAAAAACATAATGTGGGGCATGTGTGAAAATTGTAATGGGGAAAGTGTAAAGGTTAGTTTACACTTGCCCAATTTCGTCCGGGACTTTGTAAATTTAAATAATATTCCCAATCCTTTTAAGAACAATATGCCAGGCATAGATTGGATAATAAAGTTTAAACAACGTCACTCTTTGAGTATGAAAAAGCCACAAAGCTTAGGGTACTGCAGGAAGAAATCTACGGACCCATTCATAATAGACCAATATTCTGTTTTATTGGAAAACGCTATATTGGAGTTGGGTCTTCAGGATCGTCCTGAATGTATTTACAATTTAGATGAAACTTCACTGTGTACAGATCCTTCTCGTCTTAAAATTGTTGGCGCGAAAGGCAAACCCTCTTCAAGAATTATTGCTGGATCGGGCAGAGAAAATATAACCGTCCTGGCAGGAGCAAGTGCTAGTGGTAGAAGATTGCCACCATTGATAATATTTAAAGGCAATAATGTATGGAGTTTCTGGATTTTAGAAAGAAATGAAGACCTCTTTAAAGACACCGTATATGCAGCCAGCGCCAATGGATGGATGACCTCCGAAATATTTAGAAATTACTTTCTAAAGACTTTTATTCCTTTGGTTCGTGATCAGGCACTATTGTTATATATGATGGGCATGTCTCGCATGTGGATTGCTTATTAATTCAAGCCGCAAGAGAAGAAAATATTTATATACTTAAGCTGCCAGCACATACAAGTCATTTACTTCAACTTCTCGATTTGAGTGTGTTTAGATCCTTTAAGGCAATATAGGAGAGGGAAGTAATAACAAGGCGAAGACGTCATCAGGGACAATGACTACCAAAAAGGGAATTCGCGACATTACTAGTGAAAACCTGGGCTGAAGTAGATTCCGGAATCATAAAAACAGGATTCAGAAAGGGTGGTATGGTTCCATTTAATAGACATGTTATTCCTAAAGAAAAATCACATCGATGCCCTAAAAAGATGGGAGGAACACTTAAAAAATCAAAGATCTGTAACATATTTACAACCGAGGCCAGAACGCATTGATATTGAAAGGAATGAACACGATGCTGTAGCACCGAATGTAACAGAAAAAACCGCTACTTTCGAACAGTCAATGTTAAAAACAGTAAAGCCTTCTACATCTGGCGCTTCATTTAAAAGGAAACTAGCATCTAATGCAGAATTACTTACAGCTCCTTCATCAGCATCTAGTGCCACCAATCTCAAAGCAATTGTCAGCTCTGATCAAAATGAAGAAAATATACTAAATAATCATCAGGATCCTATAACTGAAGCTGTAGTACCAGCTACAACCGAAAATCGGCAAGAAAAGAAGGCAAGTTTTAATGATCTACCACTTGATTCGTTCCGACAGAGTCCTTCTTCTAATCCAAGGAAACGAAAGCGCTTAATTCAAGGTGGCCAAACCATTGCAGGTACTATCGCAAGTAGTCAGTCAAAACTCTCTACAAGTTCATCTACTATATCTAAACCAGCTATAAAAATTGACCGAAAGAGTAAACAAAGTCGGCCAAGTCCGTATCAATTTGAATCCAGCTCTAGTGAATCAGATAATGAAAGTGTACCTTTTATGGAATCGGATCAAAGTTTCACTGTAGAATCGGATTGCGAAGATCAGATTCCTGAAATAAACAAAGACAATATTTCCATTGGAGACTGGGTACTGTTTAAATACACATTACCAAAAGCAAACAAACATTTTATTGGCCAGGTAAACACTGTTGACAACGGCTTTGAAATCAAGTTTACTAGAAAATTAAAAGACAATTTTTTATGGCCACTCACCGATGATGTCGATGTAGTACAGCTAGACGATATAGTGACTCGTTTACCTGAACCGGTAGTAACACGCCGAGGAGGTTTTCATTTTAATGTGAAATTTGCGGGATACAAATATTTAACAAAGTTCCATAAAATTATTCGAATTTTTAAACTTTAAGTTTCTTTTCTGTTTTAGTTTCTCCTTGGGAATAATTCCTACTGTTTTAGGGATTAAAGCCAAACATTGGGTTTTGAACGGATAAATACGTTTATAAATATATTATTATTGTTATTAGGAATTTTTTGAGGGTTATTTTGGATTACTTATTATTTTTCAAAGGCACCTTTTAATTTTTCGTTTTTATGATTTGTTTGGCTAACTATTTTTCAACAATAAAAAGTTCATAACTTCCCAGATTTTAATTTTTTTTTAAGCCTGTAAAAAGAAAAATTGGCATAGGTGATATAAACTTCATTTGCACTTTCCCATTACCACTTCTGCGAACATGCATGGAAATTGTATTCCGATTTTACACTTTCCCTTTTTGAGGTAAGTGTAAAATAATCATTCAAATCTCAAGATCTCAAAAATAATTCATGAGTGCCCTATGCAGTATGAAAAGTAAACATATTAAATTATTACTTTCTTACAAAGACACTTTTATAAATATTGTATATTTAAAGTAGGAAGGAAATAAACTTGAACTATTAAAAAGGGCTTCGCACTTGCCCCAGTCTACCCTAATTATAAGCTTTGTAATGTAATGCTGAAAAATAAACAGAATTGTTTTGTACTGCTTTTTTGCTGCAATTGACGGCGAATGCTGTGTCGCTGAGCTGCGGCAGTGAAACCGTGTACATACAAATCGCATTAAACCAGTACCGAGCTACTAATCGCGAACGCCAGCCGCGGCAGCTGACTGCTCCAGAGAAACCATACCTTAGAGGCTCGTTAAGCTGGATTTATAAACTCGAAAAGTTGGCGAGGTTGAGGTTCAGTTGGTGTTGGAAATAGGAGTTCAATTTAAACTAAAGGGAAAACTCAGTTCCATTTATACACTCGTTCATGTTGTTGATGTGAAGCTCATGTAAGGTTCGAAAACTTCCCGGGTAGTTCGAGATAACCAATTTTTATGCTCGGAGTTCAGAATATCTAACCTCACAAACTTGATCATAACTTCAACCTCACCAACTTTTCGAGTTTATAAATCCAGCTTTAGAGTTTATAACCTTTATTTTACTATTTTTTGTATTATGAATCAATTAAACTTATATCATCTACCTAAATATTACATTCAAATCTATGAGTTTTCGCAGATCTCAAATCTCACAATAGTCACAAGCGTTGCACTCTGCTTCGGCATTTTCAATGTCATCCCCGGTTGCATCTTTGTAAAGGACTGTAAATTTTTTCATTCTACTAACTAATTTCATTTAACGTTTTTTATTATTTGCTCTCACATAATTATACATTTGTACATACATACATACATATTTCTACTACATACATATACATACTATTTTTTTTTTATTATTAGGATACATATTACATTTATTACATTTTATTACTAAAATAAGTATGAACCTACTTTATAGCTTAAAATATTCAGTTATTCAGTAATAAACACGTTGTAGGTTTAAACTGCACTCTAAATAGTGAACGACCTCGGTGGAGTGATAAAGCCGTTCATTAATTAGTTCACTATATCGAGACTCTACTGTATTTGCACATATTTCCAAATTTCCCATATACGTTTCGCACTACACTCGAAAAGAGACAAAATCAACATTTTTGACATCAGATTTAACACTTCAAAAAATGTATCCGCTTTATTTAAATCAGAAACTGAAGGTGTCGTTTACAACTTTTCAACGGATATTTTATGCCAAGTTCAATTTAAGAAGAAAACAACCCATAACCGACACTTGCAACACATGCGACGAACTAGCAATAAAAATAAGAAACTCTGAAGACTGAAGACTGAGACTAAAATGACACAAAATGAGCTGCATACTGAACATTTGACTAAGGCAAAATTAACCCGAGGTATGATGAAAGCAGATATGAAAAGAAACTGAAGAACCGAAATTTAAAGGTATAATCTATGATATGGAGAAACTGTTAGGTTTGCCCAAGATACCAAGAAATACTATAAAGGAGAGTTGTAGCTGTACCATGAGGGGATACATGCATACATACTGCCGCTACAAATATACCGTACTTTTTCTTTTGGAAGGAGGGCACAGCTGGCAGAGGAGCACAATAAATAGGATCCTGTATTAAAAAGTTTATTGAAACATTCTTAGCCTCTGACATAAAGGAACTGATAGTATGGTCCGACTTGTGTTGAGGGCAGAATAGAAACATAAAAATGGTCTTAATGCTTAGCGCTCTTCTACAATCTCATAATTCACTAAAAAGTATATATTTAAAATTTATTATTCCTGGCTACAGTTACCTGGCGACCGATACTGGTTTTGGTGAAATTGAGAGAAATCTGAAATATCAGATTTGGGTTCAACTAACCTTGAAAAGAGTTTCAGCAAATTGTCACAAACCCCTCCCAAAAAATACAGTGTACTGTATGAATGCGAAGAGGTAATTCCATGTCAAATCAACCACCAAAAAGGCAATTTTAAAAATTGATGTCTCCGATTTTTTTTAAAAGTTGCCAGTGTGTTGGGCTTATGGGCAATAAGAAATTCTCAAATTTTGAAATTTTTTAAATACATACTTCATTTTTGAGTTATAGAAGTTTAAAAATTAGAAAAAACAGGCAACTTGTAAAAACATGAATTTCTTAAATGCGAATATTTTGACAACCGTTACAGATAGGAATGTCATTTTAACGCCATACTGCAGCACTTAGATTATATTTTTTTTTGTTGCCATTATTAGCAATGACCTTGATTTTCAAAGTCAGCGCCAAGGTCACAAATATTTAAAACTCAGTATCTCTAAAAGTATATTTTTTTAAATTTTAAAAAAATTATATTATATTTATTACCTTTTCTTAAGTACACTTCTAAATTTTTAAAATGGGCAAACAAAATAAAAAAGGTGCCTTCTGACAGCGCGTCACGATGGCAACATTGTGTATTAGCGCTGGCATATGCGCGGCCGCGTTATGGAAAACGGTATTTCCCTGATTCTCCGATGGAAGCGCCGCACAATATAAAAATCGTAAGAATATTTTAAATTTAGATTTACATGCGTCTGATTATAATTTAAAGGCTGAATTTCATTTCTTCGCTACAAGTCATGGTAAAAGTGCTTGTGATGGACTAGGCGAAACGGTAAATCGAACAGTTGCTAAAGCAAGTCTGCAGCGACCCTACTCTGATTAGACACTAACTACTCAACATCTTTACGAATTACTAAAGGAAAACATCAACAACATTTTATTTTTTTATTGTACTGAGGAGAAATGCAAACAAAATGCTAAAGATTTAATAAAAATATTTGATGAGGCAAATCGAATTCATGGAATTGAACAGTACCATTGTTTTATTACCAAAGAAGATAATGTATTAATTGTCAAAATATACTCAGATAGCTGTAAAGAAATTGAGTTTTCTTTGAGAAACAAAATTCCAAAAAATATGTCATACAAGGAAATTTGTGGCTATGTAACAGTGGGGTATAATTGATCCTGGTGGCTAGGGTGTGTCACTGACGAAAACAAAAAAACACAAGATATTACAATCAACTTTCTTCATCCAAAAGGACCATCGGTTTCATTTCATTATCCAAACATACCTGACATATTAACAGTGGATATAAAATCCATATTATTAAAAGTTAATCCCGTAACAGAAACTGGCCGTGTGTACAAAGTAAATGAAAATGAAATATTGCATTCTTCTGATATTCTTAATAACTTGTAAATATTTTGTTATTTCTAATCTAACACGATTGTTTTTTCTTGAGTTTTGCAAATAAAAATATTTTTATTTTATTATCTATCATTCTTTTATTGGCAATAAATTTATAAAGGCAAGACCTCCCAAAAAAAAGGTTCTTTTTTAAAAATTACTTGGGTGTCATTTAAAATTTAATAGTTCCTTAAAATAAGCTAGCAAATATAAGGTGTCCTATTTAAAATTCGAAAGTTATACCTATTTCCGGCAAAACCGGAAGTGAAAAAGAATTGAGCATGTAGAAAGATTAAGTATTAAGTCATGCTTTAGATAATACCAGAATTTAATTTTTTCATCTAAAAAAAACAAAAGTGTGCAGCAAGCTTTAAGAATTAGATGCATGGTAGATTATACGTATATGTAAACTAGAAATATTTTTTTACCATGAGCCCATAGCCTGCCCATTTTGTAATTTTGGGCATTTGTAGAGATGGATTTAGAGAATATCGTGTATTTTTTTCAAAATTTTCAAAAATATACTTTTTGAGATAAGCAACTAAAAATGTTATGACCTTGACCTTGACACTTTGCAATTCAAGGTCCTTCAATTTTGGGTATACCAGAAAAAAACTTTAACATTTTTACTACAAAACATTTGAAAATGACAATTCTATTTGCAACAGTTTTCAAAATATCTGCATTCGAAAAGTCAATGTTTTTACAATTTTAGGTTTTTTTAAATTTCTGAATGCCTATAACTTCAAGACGAACAATTCAAAAAATTTTAAAATTTGCTAATTTCTTATTCCCTATAAAATTAACATTCTCAGCAAAAATGAATAAAAATGGAATTACCCAAAGATAAGATTTTTGGGGTACAGAAAATTTAGAAAAAGGTAAACTGGCTAAAAACCAGGGTTATAAAAATAAAAATATAAAGAGATTGTCCATTTTCAATTTTCCTTAAATACACACACGAAAAAGATTAAAAAGAAATAAATATCAACAAATAAATCACAGGAAGAAAGTGTCGGGACCCAATTATGTTGAAAACCGAAAACTACTATTCATTAGGCAAACCTATATCAGACAAAAAAGCTTGCGGATATTAAAAGTGTATTGCTAAAAAACCGAGCTATAACCAAATGGGACCTTTACGATTTCAAAAAGCATGTTTTTTTATGTAGGAAATGGAAATTGTGGTCGAGACCAAAGATATAGGATAGGCAAATAACTGTAAAAAAAAATACAATATAATAATTTTAAAAAACATGTTTTTTAAAATGGCCAAAGTTCCGTTTGGTTAGTTCAGGTTAACCTAGTCATCTTCAAAGGCGCCTAGCTCCTTTATTTGCCGACCGATGTTTATATGAAATGTTTCCCTTATTTTGTACCTTTAGTACCACTATGTCCGAACACCCTGCATAATTAGACACCCAAAAAAGTCATACAAAATATATGCTAATTAATTATGTCACATAATATAAATTTAATAAGCATATTATTCGATATGCCTGTATGTATGTAAATTATATAAATAAATACTAACTGCATAAACCAGAATTCTGATGTCATTTTTGGACTGCCAAAATTAGCAAATTTTACTGCTCAGTTTTCTTAAAACATGCATAAAACTAAATTATTCAGAGCGTGTGGTGCGTAAAAAATACGTTTAAAAATCAAGCAGAATAAAAGTTTTGCGATTGAAATAACAATGTACAGTGTTTGGGAAATTAGCCAAAAAATATTAAATATTTTAAAGTTCTCAATCAAATGCTATCAATAGACCTTAAAAATACTCATTTTAGTATAAAAAAACGTAGAAAGTTTATAATAAACTAAACGATTTAACCATTATTAACACACAAATTTCGCTTCGCAGGAAGTAAGCCCATTTCATCATAAATAGAAGTAAAATCTGATTTCACTTGACTTTATTAATTAAAAAAAAATAATTTCATATAAATTCTAAATAATGTAAATGAACAGAATATGCCTTGTATATTTAATTCGAAGAAGTATATCCAATTAGGTAGTATGCACCAGCTGTGAATGCTAATGTGAATGAAATATGTGCTGCACTAATTAAACATAATTTCTATAAAAAGAGGGGCCATAAATTAAACAATATAATACGTAAGTATACAGGGTTATTAAAAGTGACGATTCACAAATTTATTTTTTTGCATAAAAGCGCCAGCTAAAATATTTCCGACAATTCGGGTTTTCCGCTTTTACTAGACAGTAGTAGCAACTTTGATACTTTAAACGGGACATCCCGTATATTCACCTTTTTTACAATCTCTAGGATTTTTCTTAGCAACTTCGATTCATTTTAGGATGCTATGTCTATTTGGTATATTAGCGAGTTAGGCATAGATATACATAAATGAAGAACAAATTTCAGCGGCTTTTGAAATCAGTAAAAATATACAGGATGTCTTATTTAAAAAAAATCTACTTTTAGACATTTTTTCAAGTAACCAACATGCCTGTACTTTTAGACCGCCCTGTATATTGCACCTACAGCGGAGTTCATATTAGTCAAGTTACTTGACTTCAAGTCACTTGATTCAAGTAACTTAAAGCGACTGGATAGTGGTGTGGTTTAATTATTAAAATAAGAGGAAGTAAATTTAGTTTATTAACTTATAAAATATTTATATAAAACGGGGCACTGCACGCTTATGCCGCTACAGTTGAACCTGACTTTTTTATGCCTTTTACCCCCTTGTCTTCTCAGCCGTCGTAGCCACAGACTCGTAAGGCGGACTATGTATAAGATATAAAACAAAATTTTTTACAAAAGTTGTGGGGTATGAGCAATTAAGAATATTATATATTATAAAATTATTTTGGGTGGTCCAGAAATGTAGTAAGTAATTAAAATAACTTAATTTTAAGACTACCGTGCATTATTGCAACTAAGATTTGATCATAGCGTAATAAGCCTCCGGGTATCGCCTAACTCTTAACCAGATTTTAGTGCCTTAGTATATTTTTGAAGTACTGCCTAATTTCTAACTTCTAACCACATTTCAGTGACTTTTAATCTTAGACTTTAAAAATATCAGCAATTGTTGCAAGTCATTTAAAAAAAAATGGAAATTAATTATTATCTCGAAAACGGTAACAGATATTTAGGTATAGGGAAATAATAAGGAAAGTTGTTAAGGACTACTAGATATTGTAAAAAAAGGTTAATGTACAGGGTGTTTCGTTACACCGATTGTTGAAAATATTTTAGCTGGGTAAAGCATTTTATGTAAAAACATGTTTGTGGATCGTCCTCGTTGACTGGTTCGCCATAACCGTCTATTACGCTATTCACCACGATATTTCGTCTTTAGATTGCTTTTATTGGATTATTGGGGCTATCCTCGAAAGTGTTCCATATTGTTACCGGTATGTCTAATAATGTAGAAAAGCTTTGTGATAGCATTATCGGGCTTGGCGCACCTTTACTCCCCCGGAAGCTCCCAAATGTTAGAAGACATTTCTACGACTCTCTGGGCTTTTACCTGTCACTTTGAACTATTTATTTAGGTCAATTTCACACGAATCAAGACAGAAACAAATATACGCGCCTCAAGGAACTTAAAAAGAGACAAGTTAGTAACAAATCGTCAACGGCCCGTAAATTAAAATCTCCTTGCCTGCCCGCGTGTTCCTCAATGTCGCGTCGCCGGTTTCCGGGTTGGGTGCGGGTCTGATGGATATACATTCGAACTGCTCGATGAAATATACTATTGCAAAACATTTGGGTTAGACAAAGAAAAACTATATGAAATAATTTAGTCAGATAATATGGAGTCCTTATACAAAAGTTGAAAGACATATGATATTTGTCTTTGACCGATTCAATTGCTGCTTTTTAGTCCCGTATTTGCGGTGTAGTTTGTTAATAACAAGTAATCAGAATAAGAAGACATACCGTGATGAAATAACGCATTGTAGGCATTTTTTTTTGTTCAATGTGTGTATTTTTTGTTACTATAGATGGTGCAACTTAGAGATGCAAAGCCAGATATCTGCAATTCAGTTAAATGCATAAGCAGATAATTCAAAGTCTCAGATGCAAAACCAGACATGTGCCATTTTTTAACAAAATATTAGATATTTTTGGTTCAAACCCTTTCATCATTTTTAGTGGTAATTTGTCGAATCCTGTGAGAGTCCCATGCGGTGTAGGGCTCAATACTATACAAATTAACTTTAAACCTATCAAAAATCAATTATATAGCTTTCTCACTTACCAGCGCAAATAGACCAATATATAATAGCATTACTGTTGATCATACTATTAAAAAACATCTTCCATAAAATACCTTGGTATTGTCATTGACAACTTAAATGGCAACCGCATATTGATTACATTTCAGGCAAAATACGTAAGCTTATTCATAAGTTCTATTTGCTAAGAAGAATCTTAAACAAAAAAACACTAATTTTAATGTAAAATCAATTGTTGACTCTATTATAAGATACGGCATTTTAGTGTAGGG